>JACCHZ010000106.1:1207500-2595000 GCA_018907045.1 Wiebesia pumilae
GCATGTGTCGGGGCTCTGGTTTTCCTCTCCCCTTGGCAGCAGTCGCACCGACCGAACCAAGGGAATACGAAAAGTCCGTGATCGGGCTTCTCCCTGCCCCCACCCCCGCTCCTAAGCCACTGTTTTTTTCCTCTTGGCTTCGGGGCGGTCTTTCTCTCGCTCCTTCTCTCGTGCTCGGCCGCGCATAATAAGGCCGTCGTTATTCGAGCGCCTATTCCCGAACGCGCACACGTGACCCGTTCAATGCCCACTTCGAATTACGTATTCCCTCGTACGCGCGCACAGAGAAAGGAAAGAGGAACGCTGTTCGCTCTCCCTCCGCCCTTCCGCCGCCCTTCCGCCGCCCTTCCGCCGCCCTTCCACCGCCAACAATCGAAGTTGCGTCGCGGCTAATACCGATGCGCGTCACGGGAAAACGCTCGCGATCATTCGTTCCTTCGGACGGTACTCGGCTTTCCTTCGAGGAAACTTGGTTGCGAGGCTCCCGACGAGCGAACCGGCATCTGGACCGAGATTTTCCTTCCTACATCTCTCGTCTTTCAGAGGGGCTTTATCGCCTCTTTTACGAGTCCAATAGATTGCACGTTGTTTCTCGCCTCGGGACGATATATTTAATGGCACCGGTAAATAGCTCGAGAGAAGAGAGCCCCTTTTCAAACGCGCTTTTTTTTCATCCGAGGGCTTTAATGGGGACCGATGGCCAAGAAACAACGAAGACGCGCAACCAAGTACATGTGAATGTAATTGTTCACATTTCGACTTTAAGTCACTGCTGCCCCTCTAAGATGCTGCTGCGAAAGTTTTCGAACACGTTGGTAATAGCGGCGTTCGTATTTTCGCGAAGGTTCTTGAGAAGGCGATGCCGAAGAAAGCCCGAGCAAAGCCCGAGAAAAGCGTGATACGAGTAATTGCTCGGAGCAGTGCGAGCCAAGCGGAATTGGTAATTCATCGGCGACACGCGCTAATAATTTATGGCTCTCGATCTGTGCCAAGTTTTCGTGCCCGAGCTTCAAACGCACCTCGTAGCTCGGGTTTGCGCGATCGATAATTAACGCGCGAGTGGCATTGCGCGCGTGTTTTGCGCGGGGGGAGTGAGATCGAGACGCCTCGAGCGCAAAAACTTTTGCTATGAGAATAATGGAGCGGCTGGAAAAGTATCGGCCCTCGGTGGATGAATCGCGTGACTCCGTCGCTGGTCATTATTGAAAGGCGTCGAGTTCTTTACGTATACACAATGTCACTTCTCCGTTATTGATTATGACTGTCACGTCGAGGTACGTGCAAACATAACGCGCCTATCGTTGACAATGATTAACATCAACCGACCGGGTTAATAAGTCATAACCGAGAATCCAATGGTATATTTTGATTTTACGAATGGAAAGTAAATAAAAAGCTCCGTGTAGAATGCCAGAATGTAAACCGTGTTCGAGCTCGTGAGTTATTATTGGTTTCTCTACGCCTGTCCAACGGTTTGTTATAGAACGGCGATAAAACTCCGGCTATCCACGAAAAGTGTACGAGCCGAATAACGCGCGTGATTAAAGAGACCGATCGAGCGGCGAGTTTAAGTACCCGGAGAAGGTGTATCGACGATAGGATCGATCGCGCGGCGATTTTGAGGAAAAGCTCGCGTGAGAAAGGCACCCATCGGGCTAATAATACATAAGCGCCGGTCGCTGGAGGAAGAATTCCAAACGAATTATCATCCTCGCGAATCGCGCCACCGGCTTACCCTCGCCCGCACTTACGCAAGCCGCGCGCGAATCTAATCTCGTATCGGGCGGTAGAGGCGGAGGGACGAGTGTGTGTGTGTATGTGTGTGTGTGTGTGTGTGTGAGTGTGTGTGTGTGTGTGCGCGCGCGCGCGTCCGAGGAGGAAAAAGAAAAGGGAAACAAAGAGTCGCGCGGGCTGCCCACGAAAGATATTCCCAAGCGGTGGCAGAGGGACAGGATTAACGATCCAGGGCGCGATGCGCTTACGCGAAGGAAGCGCGCGTTGTCCTTAATATCCCCCTTATCCGTCATTTCGCAAGGGCAGCGAAAGTTGGCGCGGATCTCGCAGGAATCTCCGGGGCTTTCGCTTAGCTTTTTTTCCCCGGAAACGAGGTGTGGGGGAAGGAACCTGGAGGTCCAACGGTCCCCGACGCTCTTCCTCCCGTTAATCGTTCGGAAAATAATCGGACTTTCGGGAAAGATGGCGCTCGTCGTGGGGGTGGGGGGAGGTCCGCACGCCTACGAAAAAGCCAGTGAACTTTTCCACGGGGCTGCGGCAGACGGCGCGCAGTCGCTCGCTGAATCGCGTCGCATCTGGATCTCGATGGGTACGTTCCTCCTTCGAAAAATCTTCCGTCCGTTGCGAAACGCGGCGTAACCTCTCGCGAGTGTTATTAATCTTCGGGCGCCGAGGGATCGATGGGAAAGTTGCGCTGGCCAATGGCGTAGGCAACCACCGATACGAAGTAAAAGTTTTAGGCGAACGAGTCGCGGTGGGTGGTGGTGGTGGTGGTGGTGGTGGTTCGAAAAGAAAACGGGCCAAGTTAAAAAGGCCTAGAAATTACCGCTATTACGCGCCAACGAATGCCCTGATAATTTTCAACGATCGCGTTTTCGCGACACGTACGTGTTTCGCGCGGTGCTTGGACGGCGGTCGGCGAGGGGGCGGGAGGGGGAAAGTGCGCCTTTTTTTTACGGCTCTTATCGCGCGTATTCGCGAGTCGTCGAGCCGAACCGATGTTATTCCAGTCGCGAGGCGTCTGTTATTATCGGCGATCGAGCCAAGGTGTCGATACCGATCCGAAGTAAACACGCTCGTCGGTACTGAATGGCCGATCGAGCGTACGTTCATTAACCGAACCGAACGGTGTATAACCGCTTGGAATTCCAGAATAAAACGGGGCGCTGGTGGGATGGATATTCATCGCGAGCCTCGCGTCGATTTAAAACACGAGAGGGACCCTCGCTGGGACCCTCCCCCTCCCGCCCCTTTCCACGGCGTGAAGCTACACGAGCGACACGAGCGACATGAGCGACAAAAGTCACTGAAAGAAGGCGTTTGTTTGTTGTTCGCAGTGATGGGAAGAAGGCAGACGCAGTGCGATGCCGGACGCAGCATCGGGTGAACAGCAGCAGGATTGGTGCAAGTGCCGCCGGGGCCCAACGATGGGAATCCGGGCCCCCAAGCAGCTCCTCCTCGGCCTCCTGTTCGTCGCCTACCTGGCGGGGTCGGGATGGTGCCACGCCGACTCCCAGCAGTGCGCCGTCGGCCTCAAGACGCCCGGACGTGAGTCTCTACCGACATTCCTCTCGGATTTGTTTACGATTGGTCGTCGCCGATGATGCCCGAGGTTTCGGAACCGAGGTTCCAGAGCGACGCTCGCTCGATAAATATTGATAATGTCCCACGGTCGGGCAATAGTTCGGCGATCGAAACTACGTCGTCGGTGCGACGTTGCGGAACCGGTCAACGCGCCTCTCCGTAAGCAAAACAAAGTCGCGGTATTCGCGAATGAATGACCTGCGTTCGCTCGCAATATCGCAAATCAGCCCGAGAGTTTTCCACCGAGTTTCCACCGAGTTTCCACCGAGTTTCCACCGAGTTTCCACCGAGTTTCCACCGAGTTTCCACCAAAGCTCGGCCCAAAGGAGCCCGAAATGGTGGACCTCGAGCGTACAACGGGATCACGATCAGCCGCGTGTCACACCCGCCCGTTCAACTACGGCTCGAGCACGCCTTTTGTGCACGTAGACAAAGGCACGTCGGAACCTCCAAGTCCCGAGACCGTCATCGGCATTGGGAGCACGAACTCCATTCGCCCGGTAACAGATGTCTTACCGCTCCGTGACATTGCGTTACGTTCCCGTATTCCGCGCTCGTTATCGGATCCGTTTTACGATAGGCCTCGATGAGAGTAAGAGTTGGCTTTCTCGGTACGCGATCTTGTAATTAGAGGTTGTGCACTCGTCAACGCGGGATGAATATTTTAAGTCGTGTCGAATGATTTCGGGCGCTGGCCATGGGATTTTTTTTTTTTTCGGGGATCGACCTCGATAAGCATTCTTATATAAGAACTTATGTAAGAACTGCGAGATAAAATCGTCGTTGCCTCGGATGATCCGCTCGAGGACCGAGCGTTATCGCTCTCTCAACTGGAAATATTGTCCTCGGGTGTATTCGCGTAAAGCGGACAAGCGTTCGTAAGGGTTTTCTTCTGTCGCGGCAAGACGAAACCTCTTTTCTTTTCGTGCTTTTTGTAGCGAAAGAAATAACCCCCCCTGGCCGTGTGCGATCTCCGAATTTCGGTTCGGGTATGCCAGAGATAAAAAGATCCGTCCGATTGAAATCTATTTTTCGAGAAGTGCGTTTATTCTTTTTTTTCTTTATTCCTTTTTTTTTTATTTTTTTTTATTTATTTATTTATTTTTTTTTTATGTAATAAATGTGAACTGGAGGAGGCGTTATTCCATTTTTACGTTATTGTATACCTCTTGCGCGGACTTCTTCGTCTTTTTTATTTCTTTCCCCCCCCCCCCCACCCGCCCACCCCCACCCACCGCCACCACCTTTGAATTTAAAATTCTAGCGCTATTTATCGCGTTCCGAAAAAAACTTTTGTGGGATAAAAAAACAAGTCCGTCCGACAGCCGATCCTTATTTGCTTGTGCAGCTTACTTTTTTTCGTTGGCGCTGTTTTGCAAGAGTGAGAAACTCGTTTATAATGCACGTGCTATGTATATCGCCGAATGAGAAACTCGCTAATAGCCGCTACCTGTCAATTTAAATATCTAATTCTGCGCCTACAACTGATAAACAATGCGATTAAAGCTATCCGTACCTCCGATCTTACATAAGTAGCATTAAAGCCATTATGGTGTTTATAAATCCACGAGGAAAGCGAATTCGTTTATCGCGGTAAAGTTCTCCATTCCCTTGCTCGTGTTGACTGAAAGTACTGCGAAATGAGATCGTTCGAATTATTATCGTGAATTTCATCAATCGTCAATCAAGAGCACAATCACCGCCAAAACTGTTCACCGGGCGAAACCCAGGCTTCCAAGCAAAAAGTTCGCACGGCAACGTCGCACGACGTTCAAGCAAATTCAATTGCAATACTGCAAAAACTGCACGCGGATGATGAATTTCTCGCGATGTCGCGTGAATAATGTAAGCCGCGAGTTAAGTTATTCAGCCCCTCCGACCCTCAACCCCTTGTGACCGCGTCGCGGGATCTAGAGCCCCGATCCTATATATCCTATCCTATCCTAGCGCCAACTGCTAAGGCGAAATATCAATTAGCGCGAGCGCAATCGTTTAATTACGTAAATAATCGCGCGTTGGTCGGATCGCACCAAAGCTCGCTATTCCCTGCGTTTTTCTCGACATCCAGTCGCGCGTATCCGATTGCAAGGCGAAACGAAAGCGAGGCTTGTGCGCTAAGAAAATTCTTTTTACGAGAAAATTCACGACGAGGACGCGAAGTAAGCAAAGAGAAACTGACATGTCGACACTTTCTGAATAAATAGCGCTGCTGCGATGTTTGATTTTGTGCGAAATTCAATGGCCGTTGTCAAAGTCGAGGAATAATTTATTTCACCAAGCGTTTCGTTCTTCCTATTGCATATCGTACCGTTTTCGAGGACATCGGAACAACTGGATCGGCGCCAATACAATTTATTAATAAATCAATGTTGTGCATTAACGCTCGTTACGTACTGTTAACCGGTTATCGCGGTATTTAAATGTTCCCGTTATCTTCTACGTACGCAAAGTGTTAATAGCCGATAAAGTAGAATAATCTAATTGATATCGAAGCTCTCTCGCACGTTACGAATTTGTGATTATTTGCAGAATTAAGGAATTTGTTTATCGTACCTTAGTTAAACTAGAGAGCCTCTTGGGGAATTTGACGCCTTTTCCCTCGCTTTATCGCTCGATAAGCAGTGATATTTGCAACGCAGCGTACGATATTTATTTCCCTTTCTATCAGAAAACAAGGGCTCTTCCAAAGTATAAAATCAAATATAGTGGCATTAGCGTTGAACTACCGAGCGTCCTCGGGTTAACGTTCAACTTATCCGAGGATTCTCTTCTTTAAACGAAAGGAACACTTGCCACTGTTCGTAAATATGTCGGGAGCTTGGCGAGGAAGAGGGAATCGTAAAAAGCCCCGTTAAAAAAGCAGATGCAAGAGGGAAGCAAAGGCCGAGACACGACACGCGCTCGGGAGATCGGCATCTGTTATCGATCGGCCGATAAATCGCGATCGTAAAACAACGACGAGGAAGAGTCACGAGCGCGGC
Organism: Wiebesia pumilae; assembly: GCA_018907045.1. Taxonomy (NCBI): domain Eukaryota; kingdom Metazoa; phylum Arthropoda; class Insecta; order Hymenoptera; family Agaonidae; genus Wiebesia; species Wiebesia pumilae. The sequence goes on from JACCHZ010000106.1 coordinate 1,213,800, forward strand.
AATTTTTAACCGCGTTCCGTACGTGGGAAGCTCGCACGCACGCACACACACGAGTCTACGCTCGTCTCCAGAGACCTGGAACCAGAAGACGCACGCGGGAGGAAGTGCAGCGTTTATAAATAAAACATGGCGCGGAACTCCGGCGTCGTCGTCGTCGTCGTCGTCGTCGTCGTTGTCCCTTTGCAACTCGTCGCAACCGGAGGCTAAATTCCATCTTTATTTACGGGCGCTCGCTTTTCACTTTTCATTCGCCCTGCGCTAAGCCATTGTTCCAGCGTATTCCATTTCGATGGTACTTAATAATGCATCGACTGCTCTTTTCTCTCTCCCTCCCTCGCTCCCGATGGTCCCGGATGAATATTGAACTTGTTACGAGAAAGAAGCGCAAGAGGTTTCTTCGGAATTGGTAATACCGTAACTCAACGAGCACACATGAATCTTATTTAAATTGTCGATTAAGCCCGAGCTCTCGGCACTTTGTATTCAATTCGTTATCTCGGACTGTATTCAAATACGCGGGAAAAAAAAGAGTTTCTTGACACCTTGGACGATTATCGAGCGATGGTTATCGCGCTCCCTCGGAACGAATCAACACGGAATCACGACTTTCGATGCTTTATTTAACGACACGTTAGACAACGACAACGACAGCGACTGCAAACGAACAACAAAAAACAACGAAATAGGAACACGTCGGGTTGAAATGCAAATGTGTCATTCTTGTTTACGCCGAAATTGTATAACCCCACCGGGTTATACCACGTCAATTGGTAAATCACAACTCTGTTCTCCCTATTGTTGAAGCAAAAGAAGATTGTACGAGTACGTAGTTTTACAAATTTGTTGATTAAAGAGTCTCACACTCGTCCGTCATTAGTTGCAATTTCATTTTGTAAGCGGAAAACATTGATTTGCTAATTACCACCTTGGCAGAAGAATTTCTTGTACTATCGTACGGAATAAAAAGTTATCGTTGGAATTGTATAGTATTCTCGGTCTCGAAGGATAACATGTTCTTTTTTATATGATGTAGGGTCTCTTTTTCGTTTTTTCGTTTTTTTTTTTTTCTTCTTCTTTTATTTCTTTTTTTTTCTCTTTTTCCCTTTTTCTTCCCTTTAATTTGTTCATTCAAATCAGTGGTACTTTCACGTATTGACAGAGGATGACAAAAATTTTTATCGCACGTTGGAGTAAACGCGTAAACTCTGAAAACGAGAATGTAAGCGTAGAGTAAGTAGCTCTACACTTAACGAATATTTCGAACGTAGTTACGAGGACTTTTACGATGTTGTAACATTGGCAAAGCTATAGAAACGGAAGGACACGGTTGTAAGTTACAATTTTTAAGCTAATTGTGCAGCCTTTCTGGACAACAAATGTTAAGCCGTTGTTAAATTGTAATACCGATATCGTTTACGACACCAAGACTTTATTTTTGCGAGCAATCGAAGTGTTTAAGTTAAATCGTCGGTAAGGATGAGACCCGTGTACGAGTATGCGATGTACCGTTAAGACGCGAAGATAAAATTAAAGGATGAAATTAAGTTGAAACGCTCTCGCGAATCGTTATTTCCGCAAATTATTCGCAACGTCACCGCCGCTCGCACCGAACTCCTAGTCCGCAATCGATCAAAGCTCCACTTTTGCGCAAAACGCGCCCATTTGCTTTGTTTCAGGGACGTGGCCACCTGGCGATATAGTCCTGGAGGACGGCAGTCCGCTAAAGATTCTCTGCATCCTCAACAAGACGTTCATCGAGGGCTCGTTCCCGGGCAAGAACTCCTCGGATCTCGTGTTCTTCAAGGGCCACCGCCAGATCGAGCCGGAATTCATAACCACCCTCAATGACACCACCATACAGCTGGACGTGAGCAGACCACCACCCGAGAACGCCATGTACTACTGCAAGCTCAGGCTAGACAAGAGCTACGAAAAGGACTACGAAGCCGTGTGCCTCAACAAAGTCGTCGTCGGTTGTGAGTGTGGCTACAATTTTTATTGCCTCCTTCACAAATGGCGGCGGGAGGGCGGGGGGATGTGTTGTGTTCGTGCACCGGAGGACCCGAGACGTCGTCGTTGTTCGAATCAACGGCGCCTTCGCGTGTAAAATATTTATATCGGCATTAAACACTTGGCTCTTCTAATACGTTCGCATTTTTCAACGCGCAGAGACGACGCACGCTTTAATTATATATCCTCCTTTCTTTCCGTAATAAAAATACGATCGCTGTGGCAAGATAAAGAGAATACCGAGAAGATGAATAAACATTAATGTATGCATAATATGTTAATGCACGGTCAATGCCGCGGATCCAGGCGTTAAGACCACACGACACTATTTCGAACATTTTGAAAAATCCAATAAAACGATTATTCTAAAACGTTAACAATGTTCGCCGATAAGCGATTTCAACTGCTTTTACTTTGGTTACAAGCGCTTTTTTTTACGAATAGTTAAAACTTCGGTTTAGCTTCTCGGAAATCTCCGGCATTTTTACTTATTCACTATGGATTTCCAGAAGTAACGATACCGAGTTTTTGCTCGATCAGGGCTCATTTTGCATGCTATAATAACGACGACGGTACATTCAACTGAATTTCTGCTCTTCGTATGAAAAACAATTTGCATAATGTCGCTTTGACACGCGCTTATTATATTGCTTTTGAATAAAAATTCGGTGAATCGCTCTCGAAACTGATATCTCGAAGTATCAAATCGATTATCGCCTTAATTATTTCTTACTCGCGAAGGCCTTTTTCGCTCACTTCCGAACAAAGAGCGAAAGTTCACTCGGGGGAGTTCACTAGGATCGAAGTGTAACGAGCCCGATTCTTGCTGAAACAGCCGTGCAAAGAAATTTCATCGCGTTCAAACAGACCCTCGTTTGCCGTAGCCAAACATTCCGGTATTCATAACGAAAAAATCGCGCGCTTTAAACCCTCTAAATACTGGAATTAGCACCGAAGTGTCGAACGGTTTCGCATTAAAAGGCGCGCGCGCGCACACACACGCACAAAGCAACTATTCGTTAATGGATCCCTCGCGCAAAACGTCCTCGTCGGTGGACGCACAGCCTCCCGATCCTCGCGCGCGCGCCTATTCCGGAGGGGTGTCGAGGCAAAGGGGGATGAGAAAAAGAGACGAAGAAAAGGGACAAGAACCGCCGGACATTCGCGTAAACCGCTTCATTAGTGCCCCTCCCCCCACCCACGGGATCGTGGCTGCCGCCGCCGGATAAGCCGTAAAGATTTCTTATCGCGCACTTCCGCGAAATGCCGATCGCGCAGCGCGTGTACTCGGAAGAGTCCTTACAATAAACACTCGTCGCTCTGCCGAACGCGGCGAATGTGAAATCAAAGCGAGCGACAAGTGCCCGCGCAACGTCCGGATACTATTACACGTTTGCGCATCCAAGGAAATAGCGGAGCGGCGGCTACGGGGTGGAGGACTTTGACAATTTTCCTTGCACTCGGAAAGTCGCAGGTGCTGCAACGGTAGTCGGCAACTCGCGTACTCGCTTAATAAAGTAAATCGCGCGAGAGGACGACGACGACTGCCTCGTTATTTATTATTACTACTGTACGATCGGCTTTCATCTCATTTGCAAAAAAAAAAAAAAAAAAAAAAAAAAAACAAACAAACAAAACAAAACAAAAAAAAAACAAAAAAACGAGCGTACGCATTTACTTATATCGAGCAGATTGACCGATTACTCAAGAAATAAGGGCTACGTGGATAATTAATACCGAGGAGTCGGAGCTTGTTTAATTTGCGTTCAGATGTCCTTAAGATAAAGCGAAGGCTAAAATCTCGAGACAAAATGACATTCCTTTGAATAAGTCAAATTGACTTTCGAGATAAAACGGGAAATAAATTTCAGGTATTTTATGACACGCCAGCTATTGAGATAACCATCTATCTATACCTAATCTTGCCTTGATTTGTTTCATACAAATGGAATACCGGGATTTAGGTACGAAGTGTTTCGTAAAAAGTTAATAGCACAACTGCAGCGTCAAGTGTAAACGCAATCGCGAGTAACGATTAAACTCCAAACTGTGATCTCGAATTACGTACAAATATAAGGGGAAAAGATCGTTTGTTTGCGTCGTATCCTTACTTAACTAAAATCAAGTCAGAAGAGCGGCCCCGAATAAACCTCGTTCCCACAGACAAGCCGCAGGCGGAGAACTTTACGTGCGTCTCGCAAAACTGGGAGAACTTGACCTGCTCGTGGGATCCGCGCGAGAACAACGTGGACACCGTGTACTCGGTGACGTTCAAGCTACCGGGACGCGCGGGTGGCCGCAAGGTCTATCCGTGCCCGAGCGACGCGCGACCCCCTGAGCCCGGTAAGGACAAACCGCGCAACAGGTGCTTCTGGGACTCGACGACCAACCCCATCTACAGGCAGCCCTACGAGTACTACACGTTCTACCTCACCGGGGAAAACGTCCTCGGCAACTGGTCCTACATTCACAAGTTCCACCACTTCGCTTACGGTGAGTTTGAAAATTGAACTTGAAAGCATCCAAATGCGTTACGTACTTGGAAAATCTCCCGTGGGATCTGCGAGGATCAGCGAGGCAGTCCTCCGAAGGTAATTAACGAGTCGATGCTTGTTGCAGTGATCCCAGCGAGACCGACGAACCTGACAGTCATAAACAAGACGCTCGACAGCGTGATTCTGCACTGGAGTGTTCCCTTCCCCATGCAGACCTTCCCCGCTGGATTGCATCACCGCGTGGCCCATCAGAACCAATGGGACGGCAGGAAGACGTGGCAGGTACGATCAGCTCGAGGAGGAGTAATGCAATCTCGGAGCGATCCTTCAAAGCGTAGAATCGGTTGATCTCGGCCGGATTTATCAAGTCTGCTTATTTTATCGGAGCGCGTCCTCCGTTGCCGGATCTATTATTAATTGTCCCATTGAGAAGGGAAGAGCAGCCTCCGCGAATCGCTCCTAAATGCATCTCGATGGATTTAGGAGCGGATTTCAAAATGACAAGAAAGGGAAAGAGGAGCGGTGACGCGGGTTGCTTACTGCTCCCGAACTGGCGACATTTCGTAAGAATCGCGCGATAAACAAACCCGAGAAAAGGAGGAGGAGGAGGAAGGTTTCGCTTATCGGAGATCGGCGCGTACGCGCATCGCGATCTCGACGTCCCGATAAGGGAAATTGATGCGCGTGACACGGAATTGGGTCGACCGAGCGCACTGGGAAACTTGATTTTCGCCTCGATTAAATGGCTTGTGCCCTCTCTCCCCCCCCCCCGTCACCCGTCCCCCGTCCCCCTCGCGCTCTTATCGCAACGCTCGGCAATGGCCCCGCTTAGCTCGAATTGACATCGCGCGAATTCCTCGATGAATGATTTGCTTTATTTAGCGTAAGCCCGTATCGTGCCTTTAATTAATACCGTTGAGTTTTCGTATTTATATAAATTGCTCTCCTACTTATCCTCGTCCGCTACATTTCGTTACGCTCTAAACGAATTAATATATTTTATGGGCATTGCGAGTAATTGAAATCGGTCACTTTCCTTAACCCCGTTGAACATAGATTTCTTTCTTCTATTTTTACTTGGTTTGCTGCTTTAATTAAGCGGGGTAAACGCATCGCTAATTATTTCAATAAAACTCAAGGAACCAATGCAAGCCCTGTATCCGTACTAAATATAAAGCTTCTGAAGTTATCGCGCGTAACCTTCACTAGTTCACGAGCGATCTATAAAGAAAGCTTCCGAGTTATTGGAACTTGCAGTGCAAAATACGCTTTGTAAATTCCGAAATTTGTCGAGCTTTCGCATAAATTGACGATAAATTACCGCAAACTAATATTTCCAAACGCTCCTTTGCCAAATATTACAGATTGTCAACATTACGGACGAGCCTCACAATCCAAAAAGATATTACAGCCTGACTGCACTCGAGTACGCCAATGCGATTTACGATGTCAGGGTTTACATCAAGAGTGCAGTCGCCAGCGGAGACGATAAGTGGAGCAACTTTAGCGGCGTCACTTTCCGAACACCATCGAGAGGTGAGCTTTTTCATTTCTTTTCGTTTGTTTCAAGAGTTTCGGTATTGTATTTTACGACGCGACTTTACGAGCCGTCCGATGATTTATCATGATTAGATATTTTTAATTATACGGTTGGGGTAATCGTAAAGTAAAAGATTTAAAGGTGCTTTGAAAAGTTTACGTTGTATGAGAAAGTGCCGAATTTGTACGTTACAAACGTTAATAACGCGCAAATGGAAATTTAAAGGAGGAGAAGAAGAAATCGCATCGCGCGAATAAACGTTTTCATTCCTGTGAACGTTGTGAGAAACTTTTTACAAACTCCATAATAACCCAATTGACTCGGGTGCTCGATATAAAATTATAAAACTTTCCAATCCGTTAGGGTCAATTGCGAATTTGCTTACGCAACGTACGTGCTTACTGCGTACATTACGACCCAGAGAAAAAATTTCATCCTCGCTCTCATCGAAATATCAGTATATTTAAGTGTCTCGTGCAAGTCTCGCACGCTACGTACCTTCTCGATATAAAAGGATGTTTGTACTTTTTTTTTTTAAATCATTATGGCTCGTCGAACGCAAAAATGGACGCCGAGGAATTGCCCTTGAGAAAAAAAAATCCACCGTTATCTTACAGTTCCCGGACAGTCGCCACTCACGGACGTGGGCAGCTTCGAGGTGTCGGAGAACAATATGAACCGGGACGTGTACCTGTACTGGCAGTCGATACCCGCGCACCTCGAGAACGGCAACAACTTCCGTTACCAGGTGGTCCACGTCGAGGAGAACGGACAGCGGGTCGGAGTCGCGCCCACCGAGATCACACGGACTTACGCCAAATTCCGTGGACTCGCGCATCACAGCAGCTACCGATTCGAAATCGTCGCCAGCAACGACGTCGGCATCCTCGATAAACCCGCCAAGATCTTCGTTCCAAGCCGATATTTAAGTGAGAATCTTATTTACAGTTGGTTAATTTGCCGCAACAAAATGATGTTGCTTGTGTGGTTTAACTAGGGTGTGAACCGAGAGACCCTTTTCGTAACTTGAGTCGCGTTCGAGTGATCGTTAGTAAACCATAAAGTAAACCAGAAAGATAACTTTTAAACGTAAATCAAAGTTTTCAACGCGGCATACGTGAAAAAACTATTAGATTTCCTTTGAGCCTTTGTTTGATTATTATCTTTTCGCGTTTATCGAAACCATTTCAACTCTCTCTCTCAAAAAAAAAAAAAAAAAAAAAAAAAAAAAAAAAAAAAAAAAAAAAAAAAAACCGCCCATATTAGGGAGTTACAAACGCTTAAAGAACCCTTTGTGTAACTCTTACGTTTGTTGACGATAAAGTTATTTTAAACACGCGCATTTTCAAAACATTCGAAGGAAAAATAAAATTGCGTATATTACGAGTGAATTCTCCTGCTCACTCGACGGGCGTTCGGTTCAGTTGTTAAAAAAAGAGAGAAAAGAAAAAAAAAACGGGGAACCAATCGTGTAAAATGAACACTTTTCTATTAAGATTCTTTATTATTTTAATGTAATGTCATGTTGCGAGAGATATGTTGTTCTGCGTTGCGCTTTGTATTATGGACTTGCAATGCGAATTTTTTGAGTTAATTTCCAATTATCTTGCGTTTCGTATTCAAAGGCTCTTTGGGAGAGCTACTATTAATGATTACACGCGACACAATCAAGTATTCAAAAAAAAAAAAATGATATGTTTGCTCGTTCCAAGGATGCTTGTAGAATATTACGTGTACCGTGCACAGTTATCATAATTACTTCGTTTCAAAGTATTTTATTCATTCGTACGTACTTAAGAATTATTGTAAACTTGAAATAAATACCAATGAAAGTATTTTCATTTGATATTTATAAATTCGCACACAAGTACGGGTTTTAGAAAGGATTTAAAACGAATTATAACGATGGAACTTTTCTAACAGTGTTCCAGTACCGTAGTTATCGATTGCAATCGTTTGCTCATAACGACACAGTACTAATTATGCAGATAAGATTGTTACGGAAAATGAATAGCATTATATGTTCTTGAAATTAAAAAAAGCCGACTTTTCTCGTAAAGAAAGAAAAGGAAGAAAAGGAAGAAAAGGAAGAAAAGGAAGGAAAAATCATTGTGCATGTGTCGTAAATTGTAGAATCGTGTCATCCGTAAATACTCTCTTATTAAAAAGGAAATTATTAAAAAATAAATTTTAGAGTCGTATTTTATCGTGCGTTAAAATTAGATTGTGTCAGAGTGACAGCGAAGCTTGAAGAAAAATTTAAGAAATATTGCATCTGATTGTTTAACGTCTTGGTATTTATTCGATTGTTCAGTACCGAAAGAGCCGATAGCATTTACAAAAATCGCCTTTGACGATGGATTATACGAATTATCTTGGAAACCACCAATCGGAGCTGACGACGAGATAGCCAACTACACTATCTTCTGGTGTGAGAACGATAGGGATCGACCTTATCAATGCCAAGTAAGTATATTTTACAAGACGTTTACGAAATCCAACGCTCATTATCAACGCACAACATTTAATATACGTAAATTAAAGTCTCAAAATGCTTCAACTTCTATAAGGGAGTTAAGAATTAATGCATTTTTTGGTTGCTGCGTAAATCAATTATTTTACGCGAAAGAAACGTATATTCGTGTCGGATCTGATCTTAAACTCATCGACCGAGTTTAAGAGAAAAATGCACTTTTTGGAAGAATTACCGAGTGCAGTTTCCGCTGGAACGAAAAATATTAAACCTCCCGTGCTCGAAAATAAGGGTTACATGGAGTGGCTGCACGTCTCCAAGACCTCGACGGCCCACAACGTGACGGTGCCCGACCCGAAGCGCGTTTATCAATTCGCAATATCCGCCAACACGAATCGCGCGAGCAGCGGCATGGTCTGGGCTTCCTGCACAGTCATCCACAACAAGGTCGTCGGCAAGATGAAGACCGTATGGATCAACCACATGGACTCGACGTTCATCGACGTCAGCTGGAAGCTCGACTGCTCGGATCGCATCGGCATCGTCGAGGGCTTCAAGATCTACTACTGTCCCATTGTCGCGCCCCGGAACCTCAACTGCAACGGACCCAAACTCAACACGACCATCAAGGCCGACGTGAACACCGTCACCGGCAAAGTCACCGGACTCAAACCCTACACGACCTACATGATTGCCGTCGCCATCCTTACCAAGGTGAGTTTCAATTCTCGATGTGTGCCAATAGAGTTTATTGGCCTTTGATTTCTATCGATTTTCATCCTAGGCCCAAAGAACTCTGGCATAAAGTCCGAAATTTCATTCCAAAAGCTTGTTTCGACAAATTTTTGTCTCTTATTTGTCTCTTATTTGCGCAGTAACTTCGAATGGTTGTGTTGTAACTCGTATTGTTACGGTAACGTAAATTAAAACAAGACAACGTTATATTACCCAATATGGTTTATCCAATGCTATGAAAAACAAGGACCGATATAAGTAGATCGAGATTTAATGAGAAACACCGACAGAAAACAGAAATGTGTGATGATAACTGCTGAGGAGCGTTTGTTAAATCAGCCACATTTCAATCTAATCCAATAACGATGGAGTGCTAAACTTGGTCTCTTACGAAATTGTACGATCGGCAAATAGATATTTCTTTCGATATTTATACCGGTAGCCAAATTATTCGAATCAGAGTAAGCGGATGAAGTGTATCGTTCGTTGAAAATGAAAAGAATCAAAAAAAAAAGAAAGAAAGAAAGTAGGTAAGTGGATAACCTTTAGAGGGAATGTGGGAGGACTATAAAATTAAATGGACGAGAAATCGGAAACTCCAGCGAGGATATGGTGCTTTAAAATTAAAGATATAATAGCATTTGTGGAAGCGCTAACCGTATAAAATGTATAAAACGATCCAATTCCAACAGTCGATTAGTTGTGCTCAATGGCACACGCTCGTTTGACGTCGAGAGGCCCGTTGTTGTTGTTGTTGTTTTTTTTTTTTTTATTTCTCCGCAAACTTATCGATTCGGCAAGAATTCACTTGTTAGCTCGATCGAGTAGCCCAGAAATTAAAGCTAACGCTCGAGAGAAGTCTTTTGTCCTGGGGAATAAAAGAGCGACGCGAATTCGCTCGATCGAGGCCAAGCGCCGGTGGTGCCTCGAGTATTTATAAGACGGCGCGACAAAAGAATTCGAACAAAGGCGCTCATTGTCCCGGAATAAACGAGCGCCCGCGCGCACACTCTGCTTATTACCAACAGAACGGCGAGGGTCAGCACAGCGACCCCCTGTACAACACGACGTACGAGTCGGCGCCTAGCGATCCACCCCGCGACATCCTCGTGCGCAACGTCACCAACACCACCATGTTCGTCGAGTGGAAGAACCCGCTCGCCCTCAACGGCATGCTACGCTATTACGTGGTGCATTACAACGAGCACAGGCGAGTGGTGAACGAGGTGCCGAGGGTTCAGCTGCGGGGACTCCAGGCGAATCGCAATTACAGCGTCAGGGTGAGCGCCTGCACCGTCAACTGCAGCGTCGAGTCCGAGCCCGTGCACGTGCTTACCGGCATAGGCGTGCCCGGCAGGATCACGCCACCCACCGTCAGGTTCGTCAACTCCAGCCAGGTGAGGCTGCTCTGGGCGAGGCCGCACCTGCCCGCAGGACCGCTCGATTACTTCCAGATCAAGAGCAGCGACGGCGAGATACAGAACACCACCGGTTTAGGTTCGTAATGACTTTTGATCGCACTTCGTGTTGTTGTGTCGAGCTCCTCGAGTACCGAAAGCTGATCAGCGCCTCGTTCCTCGACCCAGGCAATATTAAATGCCCTGACAATGTTGTGAAATCGTATCTACTACTATTGTAAAAGTTACTTCGTCCTAAAAGCTTTTACCGTTAATTCTTTCAAAGATCTAATTCGCGAGTTGATTATCTTGACTGGCTTGAGAGAAGGAACGGAGAATGCATCATTCATGAACAGGTATACATCGTTTCTTATAATAGCAGTGCTTCATGCAGCAGTAATATCAAAGACTTCATTTATAAACGCGTAATATTTCTTAAGTGCACGAGATATTATCGTCGATAAATATCCGGTAGATGAATGAATAAGAGCCAGGCCTCGTTCGTTCATAACGTATACTTTTTACACCATTGATTCGAGTTTTTCATATTTATCCGCGACAGCTAGTCGATTACACAAATGACATCAACGAGTACAAACAAAAACTCAATGGATTTTCTTCTTTTGAATTTACAGAGGCTTCGTTATCGATTCCCGACTGTAAAACCGTCGGCAGGGAGAAGTTATACACATTCCAAGTCAGAGCTGTCAATGTTGCTCCAACTAACGAGCACCTCTTTGGGAATTGGTCCGATGCTGGTGAAGGAAACTGCTTCAGTAACGGTAACCGCGCGTTTAATAAATTACAAAATTACAATGTTATTGCAAGAAATTGAAAAGGAAAGAATCACGCGACATAACGATTTTCTTCTTCCTATCAGGTCCATCGTATCGTGTGTGGATCATCATTTGGGTTATCGGAAGTATATGCGGCATCGCTTTTGTCTTTTGCGTTGCTTATTCTTCCAAAAGGTAAGGCTCCTTGCTTCCTTTCGTTCATCTTAATGCCGATTGAAATGAGACTAAGAAAAAACGTTATATTCGTTTTATAGATTGTGGCTCAAGTGTAAAGCGATGCAAGATGTTGAAGTTAAACTTCCACCAGGATTAGCGCCAAATATGGTGAGTTTTGATACACAGCTTTTTATGAAAATTCATCCGGATAAAAACGTACTTTCTCTCTCTCTCTCTCTCTCTCTCTCTCTCTCTCTCTCCGTCTCTAAAATATTTCAACTCACTTTAAAATAAACAGAAAATGCTCGTTGAATATCATCTCCGTGCCCGTATCTTAATTTTTACGATACTGGCCTACTGATACTATACTTTTTCATGCAAAAATACTCGATTTATGAGTATTTATAGATGATAAAGTAAAAGTAAATCCAGTTTAAAGATAAACTTGCACCGAAACGGCATTAAAATGTCGATGACCGTTTGTCGATGATATGCTCAGTTTATTAAAAAAGACACGTATAAGATAGAACATACGTTATTGAGAAACGTAAAATGTGTTCTTTGTTCAGATTATTAAGTTAGCAATTTTTCAGTTACAATAATTGCTTTAAGCCATGTTTTTTTCACGCTTGAAGAAAGGTCAATCTAAGATTAAAATTTTAGTAAGCCATTTTCGTATCGAAGTAAGCATACATTCGATAAAGACAACTTTTTTTTAAATTTGCCAACAATGATAATTAACCGTTCAACCGTTGTTTGCGTGCAACGCTATTCTTGCGCTTCCCTCGATTACTTCGCTCGTGCCTGCGTGTAATTCCTTGTTTAAACGAGCAGCTGATGTCCGTTTTCCACGTTTTTTCCACGTTTTCCACGTTTTAACGTTCACGCGTAATATCCCGTTGACGTTTCCTTTACTCCCCCTCGCCCTTGTACAGAAGCTACTGCAAAAGTCCGGAGAGCAACACACGCGTCAGTCGTCGGCGGACTCGAGCGGTTGCTCAAGCGGCCAGGAGTCCGTGACCTCGTCGTTGACCTCGGACTCGCAGGTGTCGAGCGACAGCGGCGCCGAGGTGGACCCCGTGGTGCCGAAGAAGCTCACTCTCGACGCGACCGCGGCCTCGTCGCCTGCCTGGGAGTCCTCGAGCCTACGTCAGCGCAACGTCGCTGGTGCCACGAAACCCAGCCTCGACGCCGCCGCCACCAGGTGGGATCCCTACGTCAAGGTCGCCAAGGGCTCTAACGAGCTCATAATGCCCACGGCCTTACCGGCCGACTCGCTCTCGCTCGTCAGGTCCACGCCCAACCTCAGCGATAACATAGGCTACACCACCTCACAGCAGACTTGGTCCTCCACAGGTACGTGCTTATTCTTACGAACCCTTCAAAAGGAAAATGCTGATCCTAAATCACGACTAACGAGATCGCGCGTAGGATGTATAAAGTAAGTACTTAAAACGGCGAAAGGTTCCTTTTTTTGTATTTTGTATTACGCGTTTGGAACGCGCAATTAAAGCTCAAGCGGTTTCGTTTTATCAGATATTTAGCACAAGAAAGATGATTCGATAAATTGTGTAAAATTAAGATGTACACACGCTGTGTAAGAAGAAAAAAAGACCAGTTCTAAGAAAACAACAACCTTAGAAGCTTATAACGAGAATACCATTATTGTAAATAAATTCTCTGTTTTATAAATTGACAGGTTACATTAGTATGCCATCGTCGGAGGAGATGTCGAACAATCCAAGTCCAGTTCCTAAAGAAAACCCTAATGCGGGCTCCTATAGCGTCGTTGGCGTTATCTCCAAGTCTCCGTTGCGTTGTAAATCCGAGGAAGAAACGATTTCATTGGCTAAAGCGAAAACCGAACCAGAGAACAAAACTACGACAAATCCATACGTGAGCCTCGTCTCACTTGAGCAAAAATCGAAGGTACGAATCTAATTGCGTGTGCGGGAAAAATTATAAATTCAATGCCATTTCAAATGTAAAATCGATGGCTTCACTTTATTCGAGCAAAGGGATCTTTAATCCTAGTCCACGGAGCTCATTCGGCACGTATATCTATGCTCCTTCGTATTTTTATTAATCTCCTTTCACGGGACAAGAAGTACAAACAGTGGTTTTACAAAAAGCAGCGCTATATTATATCCCATTGAAGTGTCGGCCAGAATAAGAAATTGAAACGTCATCCTCTTTCGTTGATAAAAAATGAAAAGGATCAACAGAATCCTGGTTTTAAGTCAATAAATCATCTCGGCATCTAAGAATGTTGAGTTTTGATATATTGATGACTAATAGAAATGGGAAATTAGTATAGTCGGTTGAGTATACAAGCGTAGTAAAAAGCCGCGTTAATAAAAAAATCTCGCGGAATTGTTTAAGCTTAAATCTTAAAATTTCATCCGTCAAGAAATTCCGAGTGCCTTAAAATTCCATGTATATCGTACGAAGTCGCGTTGGCGGATCGTCTTGGAAAAAACGATCGAGCCATAAAGTAAAAAGTACTCGTGTTATCCATTTGGCGTTTTTTTTTTTTTTTTTTTTTTTTTTTTTTTTTTTTTTTTTTTTTGCTACTACCTTTCTCTACGAGTGGCAAAAAAAATTCCAGCGGATTAGTCATGCGCAGAATTCGGTATTTTCGTCTTCGTAAATTTATCTCCGATTATTTATCCTTATTTTTATCATTTTTCATTTATAAAATAGTATTAAACGTCGATTAGCATAAAATGCAAATGCAAAAATACACTAGTACAAAGGAATAAGGAAAAAAGAAATACGAAGCGATAAATTACCCATTGACGATAAAAAAATTAAAATTGCAAATCTAAAAATATAAAAGTATAATTTATTTAATACGCGCTTACGAGATACGAAGCTCCTTCGATCTCAAGCAAATTAGTAATTTAGCTTTAAATCAACGAGATTTAACCTGATAATATGTAGCACTCTTATAGCGCATATAATAAGCTGTTGTATCGTTGAATAAGGAATTTTGAAACATTGAGAATATCCGTATCGCGCAATATCGCATAAAACCTACATTAGGTCGTAGGTATTGCCAAAGAAAGGGCCACTGCTAAAGGTAAAATTTAATTTTAATTTTAGGCTAATTATTACCATTATTAGCTTCCCGATAAAAGTAAAGCCGTTTAACGCGAATCACCTGGCTACCGTTTTTTCCAGGACAAGAGGGCGTTCGACTCGCTGCGGGTGTTCGATGAGCTCGGCTTCGACAAGTCGAAGCAGCCCCAGCAGCCGGACAAGCTTTGGAGGCCGTACGTACAGACGGGCTTCCTCGAGACGAAGAAGTCGCCGGGGACGCTTGACGCGAGGCGGCAACCGGAGGAGCAGCAGCTGCAGCAGCAACCGGGCGGCAAAATCGCCTCGACACAACAGCCAGACGCCAAGCCCTACGTGACCGTGGCCTCGATCGCCGAGGCGACGGCGCGAAAACCGGAGCCGCCCGCGCACAAACCCTACGTGCCCGTGAGCTCGCTCGTCGGCCCCGAGCCCAAGACCGCGGGCACCGTGTTCCAGATGCTGCAGCAGCCCAAGCTCACCAGCTTGGACACCACCGGCGCGTCGGCCAGCGATGATCGCGTCAGAGTCGTCGGGTGAGTCGACGCCCATATTTCGGCCTCGTTCTTTTGTCTCCTTCGAGCGTTCATCAGCCTCGGGTTGTTGTGTGGCACTAACCTCTCCTCCCCCTCCCACGCCGACACTCCTCGGCCCTTTTGCGGGCTTTCTTGAATATTATTGAATCTTGACGCTGCCGTAGGGGCCGCCGTGGATCTTATGGCGAAATAATTATCCTAATTATCCAAAATAACTGTAATCGAGAGGACTCGAATGCGGTCTGGGATCCAGTTACGTTTTAACAACAGTATCGTTAATATTTCGACCGTCTTTCGACGATTCATCTTAAAGCAAACACAGGAAAGAAAACGAACTGGAATTTAGTTCGTGTGTACATTACAGGCCACTGGGCACGTACTATAGCGAATGAATTTTGGTTACCGTTGCAACTTCTTACGTGTGTTATAATTTGGATCATTAATGAATGTCGGAAGACAACGTAAAAATAAGACCGGGGACTCGAAGTAGATCTCGGGTGCCTTGTGGATCATTATACTTGAATTTGAGTGAATATTTTTATTCTCAGTAGTAAGGAATGCTAATTGAGTATCGTCACAAATAGCTAAACATTCCCTTGTAAAATCGAGGTTTCTAGTCTTTAGATGAACCGTCCTATACGATTTACGTAAATTTCCAGATTAAAAAGAAATTAGCGTCATTAGGGTAACATTTAGTTGTCTTGGAGGCGAGTAAGAATACATCTTCGTTAATGACAAGAAGAAAAATGGTCCTAGCAACTAATTAATCTCGAAAATTGGTCGCTTTCAGTTTGTATCCATCCTTGGACTTGGAAGCGACGAAGGACGACGAGTCATCGTCGACGTCGTCGTCCACGTCGTCGACGTCGGCCTCGAGCTCGCCGACCACCAGCTTCGTCCTGTGCTGGCAGACAGGCGACGCGGACGCGGATACGCCCAAGGATCATCATCATCGTCATCAGCAGCAGCAGCAGCAGCAGCAGCAGCAGCAACAGCAGCAGTCGACGGTGACGTTGAAGCCAACCTCGGGCTACGTTACGCTGCCCGAACAACAGCAGCAGCCGCCCTCGTCCAAGTTCCCGGCGCGCTTCGCCAAGCCCCAGCCGCAAGCACAGCAGCAGCCCACCCAGTCCGACGAGCAGTACAGCAAGGTCGCGGTGGTGCCTCGCACGTTGCACTAGTGCTTCCTCTCTCCCACACGACTCGCGTTCCCGAGAAGCTGGGCACACCCTTTGACTCCCCCTTTCGCCGTGTTCGTTTTTCCATTTCTCTTCTTCAGTCCTGATGAACCCCGACGCCCGCCCCTCCCCTCGTGCGCCTAGGTGCCCGTCCCCCGTCCCCGACCCTTCATCGCCCGTGAGCTGCGAACCGAAACTCGTGAAATCGAGCCTAGGAGAGCTCGATCTCCTCCCACCACTCCACGACGTTGTCCAGCTGTGGCATCGCATACTAATATCGTGACGCCTCATTTTAGGGCTCGGAAAAAGGTTCTTCCGTGGCGAATCGTGCCTTTAACTTTTACCGGTTAACGATCGCATCGCTAATGATACGTTTCGGTAACTCACGCTCCGACTCGAGAGCTTTCCGATGGAGGCCCGTCGGTAGTGTGTCTTCTCTTGAAAATGTGAAAACGAAACGCTGACGGTTTTAATATGCGATGAGAAATGACGGCGTCTTTAGCCGGGAACTGGAATTTATTTATACGAACATTTTGTTTAACTTTATTTCCATCGTCGATTTGTGGTATTTTTATGTCTAAAAGCAACGGTTGATTCGTTGGATTTGAACGTTAAAGGGAAACTTGGAATTAATCGAATAAGTGTACTTTAGCGAGTAAAGTATGCGACGTTTATTAAATTCAAGGTTTTTGTTTAACTTTTAAATTAAGACACCGAATCACTGATTTTAAGTACAATAATATTATAAGATGGATGAAAATGATGAACAACTTGTTTACACCGAGAGTGATGCAATGATATGCCAGTGCTTCGAAACTTTTTTGTTAATAAGAATTCAATCGTTTTTTACTTACAAAGAAATGTTTTGTGTCTTTTTTCTTAAACATTGACATATCATTGGATGAGTCTTGTTCGAGTCTTTGATCGAGATACAAAGTACTATAATATTTTGCTATTTATAAAACGGAGATTGCTTTCCCTCGAATTTCGGTTTGCAGTTTCAATTTGTGTTACGACGCGTTTCTGAGATAGAAACTGCTAGAATGTTACCGATCAATATCATGTTAATAACGAAGTACTTTTGTTACATGAAAGTTTGAATGATTACTGATCAAGTAACTGATCGATCAAATTATTGCTTATCGTTAACAGACAATTCAAATAGTAGATCTTGTAACAATCGATATTTACTTTGTGCTTCTTCGTTAAGTGTATCGGTTACTACAAATAGTTAAGGTATTTTGTTAATGGACAGAATTTTTCTTTCGGCAACAGAAAATTCTTAAATTAATAATTCACTTTATATTGCTCTTTATATTTTGGTAACGCTGGTGTACTGACGAGGAAATCTGTTGCCTCTGCCAAACTTCTTTCTTGTATATTTATTATGTTGTAGCAGTTTTTATATCCGAAATGTGTATCATTCATGTATAAAAACGTTTCTGTCAATTTTGTGTAGTAATATTAACTCATTAGCACTGATTTATTGAAAAGTGTGTTTGAAATTATCCCATTAAAGTTTTGCGGAGCATGACCTTCAAAAACATTTTTTATTAATAGAAAATGAAACGTAACGATCGCGTTGTGTTACATTTAATTTATCATCTCTAGTGTTTTTTCCATTCCGTTTAAATTATTATTCTAAACATATATTAACTTTTTACTAGTACTTAAAATTATGTAAAATAATGTAATACTTGACGCGTATTTCAAGTATAATTGCAAATTTTTCGGGTTTTAAAGTTATAATAGCAGGTTGTTTTTGTATTTTTGTAAAATGGATAAAAACATGCTGGTGCTAATATGCTATATAAAATAAGTTATTTATATTAATAATGATAATTTTATTAAACTAGTTTAAATTCATCTTTTGAATTATGTAATTAAATGATATTTCTTCGGAATAAAATTTATTTCATAGTTTCAAAGATCAACTAAAACTACCGTTTAAGCAAAATATCTTTTTAAGACTAAAATAATGAATTTTTTATTTTATCGTTATTTTTTTCTCTTTGCATCAAGTTGAGTTGAATAGTATCGGTAGATAATTGTTCAGATTTTCAAAGACGCGTCGATGTGAATGAATTGCGAGTTTGCTAATCGTACTGCCTTACTTTTAAGATACTTTCACGTGATTTACATTTTGTTAAAAACTTTTCATTGCCTTCTTTCTATTTCTTAGCTTAAGCAACATATCAATATAGAAAGATCATGATCGCTTAAAAGTAACACTTTGCTTTTATTAAGTTATTATCATCTTTAAAGTGAGCAATGAAGAATTTTATAAAAAAGCGTTGAGTTTTTAGTTGATAAGAGACGGTAAGATTTTAACAAAAAATGCCCAATTTATTCGCATCGCACTATAACTATCTTTTTTTATGCGATAACGTAAGATGTAAAATGAAACAATAAATTGTCAATTGTGCTCAGTTTCTGGTAAATAATATGTGAGGTTTATGAATATAAATTGAAGAAAAAAAAAAAAAAAAGAGGAAAAGAAAAGACTCCGAATAAGAGAGAAATTAGCGAATAAACATTAAATGTCCTCCATACGATTGCGTATTGTATCGAGATGAAAGGGTTAAATCTCAGTGTTCTTGCGTAAAAAATAGAAAAGCGAAATTATGTACAAATCGAAAAAGACTTTTTGTATTGTAATTCGCGTGTCAGAAGTTTTCTAGCTCCTTCAGGTGTGCCTACAAGCAGGTTTCCCTTTTCGATCCTGAAATACAATAACCTATTGAAATTGCAAGTTCTTCCAATGTCCGAATTTCGTCGCTCTGTACAACAGTTGAAACGTTAGGATTAAGCGAGTGACTATTTGAAACCCACATGTAATGTTTCTCTTTGTGACGTTTATTGCTCGATTGTTTAAAAGAGCTATCCAGAGTAAAGTTTTGCAATCGCGAAATTTTGTTTCGTCCAAAGCTTTATAACGCATAAACATTTTTACTTACATTTTAAACAGTTGAGTTGCTAATCTTTTAATCTGGCTGAGCCGTTAATCGCTCAATTTAAAAAACAAGCTTCTTCTTTTAAGCTCATCTTAATAATTATATGAGGGTTTTGTAGTTGAAATCCGCCAGTAATTCGTGCACAGCTCGTTTGTATAAAAAACATTACAGAACGCGAAGCTGCCGATGTGAAGAATGTAATGCATGCACGCATAATATCTTAAGCTAGTCATTGGAGCCGATGCATTCGACGAGTTTCCATTTCCATTTATAATACACGTTTTTCTTTTTTTCTTTTCTATTTTTTTTTTTTTTTTTTATCCATTGTCCATGCATGCGTTAGTATCTCTATTGATCGTCCCTTACAAAAATTGTAAAATCACGGGGACAAAAGAATGACGCAAATTTTTCTTTTAACGTCACGAATTGTGTGATAAAACGATTTTTTAATAGACATTTTAAAAAGTGCTAAGTCGAGCAACGAAAAAAAAAGTGTAGGCGAGAAGTTTTACAGAAACTCGCGGACGCGTCGAACCTAACGTAAGAAGCATAACCGTTACGTGGATCATCCGAAGACCATACGAAAGCAAAAAAGAAAGAAAAGCCAGGAGTCATCCTCGACAGAGGAATGACTCGCTTGCTAAAGACGAGCTTATACGCTTAATTTAACTTAATGATAGTTAAGGCAAAGCATTTCACGGCCCCCCCGCCCCTTGTTTTACTCGCGTCTCGCAAAGCAGCGTAAAAGAACAATCAAGGAGAAAAGGAGAAAAGGAGAACTGGCTTGTTGAGCTAAAAATTAAAAAATCAAAGAACAAGGGTTGTTGAAACACTCGTTTCCAATAGAATGCTTCGAACGCAAAATTACACACACAGAAACACACCGTCCGGTAGGATTTAAAAAAAAAAAGAAGAATAAAAATCGTCAACGGTGCATCCTAGGTTTTTTTTTACGTATTTTCTGTATTGTACATAGGATCCGAGCTATTATTATCTATTTTTGTTAAATATTTATAAATAACAGGAGTACTTTATATACTACACGCGATAGAAGACAAGAGAAGATATCTATTATATCCAATTAGCGCCTAAGTCGAGAGCGTGTGCTTAAGATTAAGAGGATAAAAGGAGGAAGATACATACAATATACATATATAGATTGAGTAAAGAAAGTAGTTTAGGTATCAAAATGAAAGAAGGAGGGTATAAAAGAGCATAAGACATTTCCAATAGTAGTGTGTGGGTGTGTGTGTGTATATATATATATATATATATATAAATACGTCCGACTCTACTGAATATTTGGCTTACGTGAAAAAAGTAAAATGTAAGTGAGAATGCGTTGTGCGACTGTATGTGCGTGTAACCGAATGAAAGGGATGAAGAAAGTGAGAGAGAGAGAGAGAGAGAGAGAGAACTAAAGAGGAAGTAAAAAGTATATTCAGATTTTTTATGTAATCAAACGCAGACTTTGTATAATTTAGTTGAATAGTGGATAGTTCATTAAGGTGCCTATTATATAAATATTATATTGTATTTTATTACTGCATTCAACTATTACTATTGATACACAAAAAAGCAAATTATAATGTCACCGCTGCTTGTGACGTCGAAAAAAAAAACGAAAATAAAAACCATTAAAATTAAGGAACTTTTTAAAAAGATTTAACTGTCGATCGAATGCTCATCGAATGAGAGAGACTGGACTAATCTTAGAAAAGAAATCTACGTAACGATAAAGTAAAACTGTATTTGTAATATTTTTTGTAAGAGAAGAAAATAATGTGACTATATAATATGTACGATCCACGAGAACGAAAGGATAATTACACTGGTTAACTTGAATTAAACGGAGAGAAGAGAAACGTGAAACAATCAGCAGCGGTGTTTAGAGTTGTGATAACGACCGTTTTACGAACGTTAGATTTGCCTGTGACGTAATTATTGTGCAATGAGACTTTGCAGAGGGCGACACACACGATGGACTTTTTTCTTTTTTTTTTTTTTCTTTCTTTCTTTATTTGTGTAAATAGATCGTTTACGACGAAGCGAAAGAAATTCACATTTCGAAAATCCTATTGATAAGAAAGCTTGCTGACGGAAATAAAGAAAAGGAAAAATTGTACTTCCGATCAAAAGCAGATTTGCAACAATATAAACAGTTAATAAACGAGGAGAACGAGCATATACAAATTTGTACAGAAGTATTGTGTATAAATACTATATTTTACTAAGCCTCTTCTACTCTCGTTTTTATTATTTATTTCTCTAATGAACGTGTGTGAGTTTCACTTAAGTTAGCTTTACGCATGCAACAACGGCAACAATAAATGGTGTATCTTCGTCGTGCGTTTTTTCTTTGCGCATCTCGTACACACAGACACAGATTTCTTCTTTTATTTTTTATTTTTTTTCATTTTTTTTTTTATTATTTTTTTCTTTTTTTTTAATAATTTTCTTTGTTATACCGCCAAAGAGTGACGGTATGCCATGAAACCTTGCCATTTACATCGTGGAAATTCCTCGTTTATAAGAAACGACAGATTTATTGTTTATTATTCAGCACTGTCGGCATGAAAGAAGAAAGCGTGAAGTGAGTTCGAGAGGGAAATTAAATTAAAAAAATTTTTTTTTTCAATACTCATGTAAAAGCGGTTTACGAAGGGAACAATGGAACATAACACACGCGCGATACTACGGTTACTTACATCCGATTTAGTAAAAAGCGAGTACAGTGCGCTTGGAGAGCCTTTACTTTATAGTTATTGTACCTAATAAAATATACAACATTTGTATTTGAAAATATTGTGTTCCCGATTTTATTTACCATTATCATTTTCATTTAAACCTGAAACTAATGCTGAGAAATAAATAAAAACAACGTCGAAATTTTTACTATCCTTGGTAAAAGAAAAGAAAAGTGGGCCTACATTCCATGGTTAATATCTGGAAGTCGAATTTTGCGAACGAAAAATGAAACTGTCACTAAACAAAATTCTTATACGTGTCATGTTGGCGCCTAGTTCTCCGTATTTTCAAATAGTTTTTACAAAGACGATTTTCGTTAGGAAAATATTACGCATGCGATTAACAACATCCGGACGGGACATCTATAAGGTAGCCTTCCATAATTCAAGATCGCTCACTTTCAAAAGATTCACGATTATAAATACGCTACTACACTTTCAGCACTCGATCGATCAACCGAGGCGAGTCCGATCGAAATTCACGTAGTTGCCATTGACCTAGAAGCGGACGTCGTCGTATCCCAAGGCGAGTTTGGGACCTTCGACTGTGATTTTCCGAAAATATATGGATGATGCGGGGGGCGTCGATCTCAAATTTCTTCCTCGAGTTATCCAAGCGTCCCAAGGTCGAACTCCAAGCGCCGCCGATATCGCGCCGCTGTCGTAAGAGTCTTTTAAATAAGTAATTAACGGCGGCTTGGACGCATATCGCTAGATTCTTGCCTTTTAAATGCGTTTATAATGAACCGCTTGGAAGATAGTCCGACCCACGTAAATTAACGCAATTATTAGCGCTGTTAACCACTTTCCAAATTTATCTCGCCTTTTACAAAGTTCACGCTTATTTCCATTTTCACCCGGTGTACTTCTAAGTTGTACAAAATCTAGGGAATGTAAGAACGTTTGAGGAATTTTACGCTCATAGTTCATTTGTGTGGGGGTTATCAGAAATGTAAAAAAAGTGGACGTGTTTTTCTCGGGAGAATACTTGTATACCCGCTGCCTTTTTTTCGTATTTGCATCTGAAATCGATCGATCGCATTTACCTCCGAACGTTCAACTGGACGATAATAAGGAGAGACATTTTTAATTATTTTAATCGTGTATTAAAAAGCGTATCGCACTTTTGTCGATAAAGTTTTACATTACGAGTCTTAATTATCAACAGTTTCATACGGTTGTAATTCCGTAATTCCGTTGTTTGATTTTTAATCGTTTCAATTTACTTTTAAATATTCAGGTCGACGGTAAAATTCATGGGAATTCGCGATCGAAAACAGAAAAGTATCTCTATTTAATGGTAAGTTACGTCGCGTGGATAAGAAGCGAAGTGCGAATTCTTGCACTTTTCGTATTGACGCGAATAATAAAAGTAACGTATTTCTGTCAAAGCATCAGCAGCACGCGAGCAATTTCCAACAAATTGATACACGTTCGGTCATCGACGCGTTCCTTAACGAAAGACGTAACGTAACCATGATCAAAGCTATCGGTCGAGGCTTAATTAAAGTGCAATTAAAGCAAGTTCTCAGCGAACGCTAATCGGCTTACCGTCGTCCGCTGGAGTTCGGAGGAAACTCGCTCTCAGGAGATGAATATACGTAATAAAAAGCCAAAGCCCTGTCGGCGACCTCGATCGAGTCCTACCAAGTCCCACGTTAATAATACGAAATGTATTACGTCCGATGTACATACGAAATCGCAGTTGAAATACGAGCATAAGATGGCGCTAGAATAGGCGGCTTATCCTTGACCATCGCGATTGTCCCATTAACATAACATACGCACTCGCTACTCCGAGATCATCACAGTCTGATTTCTCCGCTGAGTTAATCGCTCGAGTGTACAAAACCGTACGACGCTGAATAAAAACTCCGGCCTGCCTGCTGCAATTACAAAAATATCGTGGAATTTAACGGAGCGGAAAAATGATACGTTATCTCCCGATGATGGAGGATAGAAAACGCGAGATTAATGGCAGTACTGTCGGATACGACACATTATTATGCGCGCGAGATAAGTAGTGCGCGTGCGAATCGGTGCCATTTTAGCAAGAACGAAGCGAAATGTCGCGCGAATAAAGTGTCTTTGTCTTTCCAGCTTTCCAGCTTTCCAGCTTTCCAGCTTTCCAGCTTTCCAACTTTCCCCGTACGAAGACGGCGCCTCTACGTATCGTTTCGATTAGCATTTTCGTTGACCGGATGCTGACTGAAATCGCCCCTGACGGCGCCCTCGAGAAAGACAAAGAGCGGCGCGATTAACCTTATCTCCGGGTCGCTCTCCACGTGCTTTCGAGCACCAGCACGAGAGCCTCGATCGCGTCGTGCCCCGACGAGGCAAATTACGGGAAAGGGGATGAGCTGCAGGACCCCTAGTTTTCGTCCTTTTACAAGAATTTCTTCTCCCAGGCGCTCGCGTAATTTTTCCCTACCTAGATATACCTGGGAAAATCCGAAGGTATTTTTTCCCGCTTGTTTTAAAGAAATTCCTTTTCCTCGCGAACTTCGCACCAGCCGTCGAGTTTATTCTTTTGGATAGATGCGTCTGAATCGGGGACTGCATTCGTGTTCAAAAGTTAATTATAGACACCTTACGGAGTATTCACCGTTTTAAAAGCCAACTTTCTTAAAGTACCAAGGAAGGGTATCTACACCCCCGTACTCTCGTTTACATCTCGTACTGTGTTTGTGTACGGGCATGGATGGAGTGTCGGATCGCGCGCTCCATAAGCTAACCGATAAGACTCGAGAGCCGACGCGGGAATGCGGTTCTCACAGTTTATATATAGGTTCTCTCCAGCGGCAGATTTCCGTTATTTTCCAAAAAGTCCGTTTATGGAAGTTGACGCACTCGACGTCAGGCGAACCTCAACCGCGTCTCGTCGGTTCAACCAAAGGAGAGGCGAAGGTCGACGCGTTACGCGTAACCTTGTCCCACTCGAAGGCGTTCAAACTCGTTCGGCGATTTCCCGGGCGACGCGTCGTTTCCGATGCGCAACGCAACGGGGGCAAACGGTGGTTTCGTGCCGCTCTCGTGAAAAGTCTCTCGTTTTTCAACGGACGCGTGAAAAACCGGCGTCTGAGCTTCTTAATTCTCGTCTAATCAAGCGAGTAAATACGTTCTTCTAGATCGCTGCGTTCGAAGAAAATCAAACGATCCGATCTCCGTTTAATATATCGAACGATCGAGCTGCTATGAGTGTGAAAGATAAGCTTTTTTTCTTTTTGGAAAAATTCTTTCACCGCTACACTCGGCAATTTTCTATGTCCTTGAACATTACAAAGTTAAGTTGAGAAATTCAAGTTTTTTTCTTTTATGCCGGAAAATCGAGCTTAGGAGCACCGAAGATTTTGACGATGTCGTTGTACTTCTGAACGAATTCTTATGAATCTCTAATTAATTATTCAGTCAGCGAACGGCAATTAGCGAATAGTTTCTAATCTTACAAAAGCTATTAAGCTATTAGATTGGAATTTCGAACGAGTGATAAATAATTCAAGTACCAATGAATTCGCGTAGTTACTCAGTGTTGCTTTAATTATCTGGCAATATTAGAACAACAAAGCTTTTCTTCCATTTTTGTACCTCAAAATGGCCCGTTTCACAAGTCGACAAAATCCGTACGGTTGAATCAGCAATCAAATTCATTCGCCCATTAATAGTGCAAAATGGAATTTGTTCAACGTTGAACAAAAAATAACAACAACTAGATTTAACGATCAGATCTTTCGCATTACATAATTACAACGTAAATGTCATTTGGTAACAGTAACCTTGTACGCTCTAAATAATTCGAATAACCGAGAGAAAGCTAATTTAATAAGAACAATTACATTCCCGGCCGTTCGAGAAAAACACGAGCACGAAGCAGATCATAAAAGCAACGTAATCGCTCGTTACGTTTTCTAATTAGAAGCGCTCGATGCTTGAGCGTCCATTTAAATGCCCAACTCTTGTTGCTTTTTCGCGCCGATCGTAACAAGAAGAAACAATTACATCAGCTTATAATGGCGGTGCCGCCTTTTCCTCTCGGCGTATTTCGCTCTTCTTTCTAAGCGAACTCGAAAATTCCAATTCCTCCGCGACTCAAATAGTCTCCCCCTGGTAGTTCCTGCACGCGGCTTTTTTTTAAAGAAGAAAAAAACCTGGTCTTTCGTTATTCGTCGTTGATGCAACTGCCTCCTCTAGTATTATTGGACGAGAGCCGATAACTCCGCGTCGCGCTCACTTTCATAACGAGATAAATGAAACGTACGACGTACGTTGGAGCGTTTGAAATGGGAAATGGAAAAGCGTGTTTTTTGTGGAAAAATGTAGGATGCAAAGTACATTAAGACCGCGACAGTCACATCAACGGCGCGAGAAATCGGAAAACTAGAATAGCCCTCCTTTACCGCAGGCTTCCCGCTGCTCATTATCATCGGAGCGCTGATAAGACTAATTTGTTGCTACTATAATTATGTAAATGATTGTGTGCTTCGCCCGCTAGAGGCTGTCGGGAAATTCCAGCTAATCCCGAGGATCTCGAGGATCCTCGGGAGGGTTTGCGCGCGTCGAAGCTCGCGGGCGACTTCCTCCTAGGCACGTGGAGAGCGGCACCTTCATTGAGCCCCGATAAAGCGCGACGTCGGAATCGGGTCTCGGTAGATAAGCGGGCAACACCGAGAAGAGCCGATGCGAGATAAGTGCGAGATAAGCCGAGGCGAAGCCCGATAACGTCGCCTCCCCGATAATCGCCGAGAACGATGGCAATGGTGTCGACGCTGGTCCTTCTCGTCATGGCAAAACTTTTCACGGTGAACGAGCGACGCGTCTCACTTTATCCGAGAGTTACGTCTGCGCACGCAGATCTTGACTTTCAACATCGAGCACAACTGGAATCTACGACTCGTCGCGGAATAACGCTACGAAGCTACGAATGACGCTATTAACACGATGCTCCATAATTACAGAAGATACCTTACCGAGGCATCTTTACTTACTGACGCGCCAAGTAAACTCCGAGCAACAAATGATAACGATAAACAATAACAAAACTTACGCATAAAGCAGTATTGAAACGCCGTGGATGACGCGTCGATGACGATAAGAGACTACGCTATTTATACCGAAATGTTATTAATCGGACGATTAAATTAAAAATAGAATCGTGTCGTAATAATCTACATCCACGCATAGTTCGTTCGCATAGTTAGGAGATGATATCGTTTTTCTGCATTAACGTGTAAACAAGATGCATGGAAAACGAAGGAATTTCTTCGCAAGACTTTGCGATGACTGTGGAGATCTGTGCTTTGGCAGTCAGTTGCCAGGAGACAGCGCGGCTCGTTTAACAAATACACGAGAAAATGTCCTCATCGAGACGGTCGCAGTGGTTTCCATGTCCACGGGAACGCTTGGCATCGTGGCACGACGTCGGCACAACTCGCAACTCGGTGCCAAAACTAACGCGGAGAAAGAAGTCGCCGGTGGATATCGAGTGACCCTAATAGAGAAAAGAGGCAAGGGCTCGGGGGAAAGTGCCCCGGGCGGAGAGTGTAGGCACGGGTGGGGGGAGTGATCGCGACGCCTGGAGGGGACGACCGCGGGAGTCGCTTTAAAAAGTGGAGTTTCCCGTTGGCGGGGGACCAGTGACTCGCGCGACGCCACCCGGGCACCAACGACGCGGGCATTCGCACGACTGGCCGCGTGCTCCCGTTTCTCCGACGCCTTCCCAGCCCCGAGGCATTCGCCCGAGGCTCGTCTTCGTCTTCTACCCCCGCAGCGTAGCACAGGTGAGCCGCTCTTTCCTTTCTCTCGCTCCATTTCCATCCGAGCCGTCGCCTTCCAAGTGCAACGGCTCGACGAGGACAAACGAGAAACAAGAAGCGAAACGAAACGAACCGCTCGACGGTACCTCGATCGTCGCGCTTCTTCGACCGCTCTCCGACCGAGAGACCGATCCGGTTACGCGCCAGGATTGCAAGCGAAAATAACAAGCACGTAATTCGCTCGGTCGAATTTCTCGCCGGGATGTCGCAATTTCTCGCCCGCGAATGTAAAAACGTAAAAAGCCGACTTTCCAAGGCAGTGTGACATACGTGCCACTCGACTATTCACCATCGGGATTCGTTATCTAAGTGATTATCGATCCCGATATCGCATTCGCCAAAAGCTTAACGGCCGGCCAGCAGATGCCGTACAACAAATCCTACAATAATTGCCTCGGTTATTATCAATTGCTCGCGGTTATCGGCAGAATGGGAGTCGCGTCTACCTTCGTAGGATCGAGCCCGAAGGAACCCAAGTTCAAATGTGCATCTCTCGTGATGAGCCATAATAAAAAGCCCAGCTGTTGGATTAAAAGAGAGTCGGTTTCAACGAAAGGCGCGTCGAGTTGTTTTGCTTTGCTCGCTTTCTAAATGTCGAACCTCGCGGACGGTGAAGCACGAAATCGCGCGAAACACCGATGAAACCCGCGTCGCATTAGCTGCGAGTGCGCGCGAAGCGACGATCGATACGAGTAATCCAAGGTCGCGCATTTGTCCCAGGACACGAGGATGCCGGGCCAACTGGAGGAGGCGAAGGGCAAGCGGGCGACCTTTGGCATGGGCTGCTTTTGGGCCGGCGACTCGCTCTTCGGGGCGACACCAGGAGTCCTGCGTACCAGCGTCGGCTACGCGGGTGGACTCAAGGACAATCCCGCCTACAGGAATCTGTGAGCCCTTTCTTTCTACTCAGGCTCCCGGGCCGCGGATCGTCCTCGAGATTTTTACGGGGTTTCGCCGGTCGTTGCGTCTTTCGCGTGTTCCTTTGTAATCGTTCCCTTCTGCGCCTGTTACGTCCTTCCCGTGTGTTTTCTTAAGCGTGCATCCGGCAATTTTAGACCCTTGGCTGTTTGCCGAAAAGGGCTGAGAGTACAAAATTGAAAAATCAAAATTTCGACGATCCAAGGTGAAATGTCGTTATATCGTTGCGATTGGCGTAATATTTGAAAAGCACGGATTTCCTTGGCTATTGCCGTAAACGCGTTCTTATCGGCAGCGTTGAAAACTTACTGTAATCTCGGGAATGTTCGTAACGATGCATTAACATTGACGTCGGGTTTCGCTATTGCACGAAACAACCGGGATAATTCCTTGTGATATAATAACTCTGTCGATTAGATATTTTTCTGACAAAGGAATGTATAAAAGTAACTTGTCCTTTACGCATCGTCGCGTTCAATTGCATTAATCGCAGTGCGCGCAAACTTTAATTCGCAACCAATGCGCCGGTCTCGCCACGTAAGATCCCAGTTGAAATGAAATTTCTTTCCAAATGCAGAGGCGACCACACCGAGGTCATCGACATAGAATACGACCCCGAGTTGATCTCCTACTCGCAACTACTAAACTTGTTCTGGAACAACCACGAGTACGGACTGACGAAGCTCATCAAGAGACAAGTGAGTTGAAGTCTCTTAACAGTTTTCTATCGCGGATTTATGACGAAAGTAACGAATGTCGATTTTTAACGGACAACGTAAAATTAAAAGGAACTTTTTTAACTTTAAAAGTTCTAACCGCGTTGTTTTACGAATAGTCCCTCGACATTCTTTTTGATGCGGAGAATCGCAATGGTTTGTTAATTAGAAAATTAATTTAAATTAATGGGAGATAAATCGCACAGATATTCGGATGTTGATTAGGATTTTCATTTGAACAATGTAACATAAAATTGACTTCATTTCATATGAATATCTCAAGAGTGACGTTTGCGAACCGTTGTTTGCGATACAAAATTCAATCGATTACAAAAGGAATGACAAGTCACATTAAATGATGTACGATTCTTTACAACATAAGTCTAGGAACAAAATCTGTATAATTTTAAATAATAAATGTTGGGCATTTTCCATTCAAATGTTAAGTACCACTTAAAAAAACCTCGTCGATATTTGCAACTTGAATATAAAATATAAATCAAGTATAGCACTCCGTTGGAAAGCATAGAGGCTTAAAAACGGATAAAAATTGAAATTCATTAATTACTCAAAAGAGCGGCAAACTTTTTAAAGGAAAAGGACATTTGTTCGGCAAACATAACTCAATTAATTCCAATTAATTCTAATAAATTCGCAAATTTTCAATTTCGAGAATTGATTATGTATGATATGCAGATATTAAAAAAAAAAAAAAAAAAAAAAAATAATTCTCCAAACATCAAGTTCAAGGTGTCGAACGTTAATGACAAGCAGTGCAGTTTAGTCGCCTTACAGAAGTAAATCGATTCACTGCAAGTACAGCTATTATAAACCCAGATTTTAGCAAAAGCGTTCAATGTCACAATTCAATAAACGATGTATAACTACTCGCCAGGTGTTTCAAAACGGGGAAAAATTAGAAAAAGCAATATTAATCCAAGAATGAAAACAATCGAGTCGCATTAATGAATACCAGTTATCATCGACTTGTGTTTCCATTATCTGAAAAGAAATTTTCTTTTACTCACATCGCAAATTACACAATCTAAATCGCAAGCATAACTTGATCAACGAGAAATTAATTTATTTTAAGCGTTATTTCGTCGTTATTTTATCACTGATACAAGTAATCGTCTAATTTAAATGTTAAATTAAAAAGGATACTCGGAGTAAAATGGGACGGAATCTCGAAAAATTGATGCTTGTGTTTTTGTTTGTTATTCAGTACATGTCGTTAATTCTGTATCACGATGACGAGCAGAGGATATTGGCGGAAAAGTCGCGTGATTGTCTGCAACGCGAGAAGAACGAAAAATTTGTAACGGAAATCAGTCCGTTCAGGAAGTTTTTCCCCGCCGAAGAGTAAGTATAGTTCGCTTTCATGAATTATTTATGCGTGCGATCACGTGCAAGTCCCGAACGCGGTAGAAAAATTATAATTACCAAAGGTAAGTAGGATTCATTAGGTGCACGAAACATAAAATAAGTAATTCAGCAGAATTTAAAAGTTCCTAAATTTAAAAACTCCTCGCTTTCCGTTCCCTTGATCTTCGCAGACGTTGAAAGTAGATAGATTGTTTAAATTACATCAAACGCCGAGTTGGCGATTAAAAATTTAGTTACTTACTACTGAAATTCTTTATCGATTGAGAAGAAATTTATCGGTGCAAATATTTGCCTGGAATAAAAGTTATTCATGCTTAAAGCTTGACAGTAAAGAGACATTATTCGGGTCACTGTTCGTATCTTTTATTTGATTAATAATTTGAATAATCACAGAGGAAGATCAAGGTGATACGCATTTAAGCGCAAAGTCTGCTCATCTTTATTTTCCATTGCTATGCACTTTTTAATGCATCAACCGTCGCGATCACTTGTGTTAAACATTTAAAAGATTAAACATGTGAACGCATAATACGCATAATTGAAAACGCTACAGCTTCTTTTGCTTCTTGTGAGCGATTCCGAGTATTAGCGTTGGTGCGACATTTTAAGGAATCAATGGCCTTCTTTCATTGACGAAAAAGTCAAGTAATCCAGATCAATTGCATACATTTTTATTCCGAGAGACCAATCAAGGTCGTATGCTCGAGTGCCCAAGACGTATTTAATCGGATACCTCGTCATTAAGCTCATGCTTCGAATGCGAGAATATAAATTAATACGAGTTTTAATAAACAAGAAGCGAATTATTAATCGAGAAAGAAATATCACGAGACAAATTGAAATTCAGGTTTATCTCGTGTTAGATTTGCGAATAAGCTCCGATTCATTCAAAGCGAACCCGATAGTTCCAGTACACGAATGTTAAACAAACATCAAACGCACCCCACAAAAAAAGACGAACAGGCTAACCAATACTTGCAGTATTGCATAACCAATGTTCAGAAAAAAAAAGACTCGTAAGGTTCGGCATTTCGAAAGTTCCACGCGAATTGTAAAGCTGTTCGTTGTTTGACAATTAATTGATAAACGCCACAAGATCTGCTGGCGTTCGATCTGCCAAAACACGCGTGCGCTATTTAAACAATTCATGTACGTGCGCGTTTATTAATGTGTCCGTTAGCACTTGGTAATGGCACACTATACGAGACTTAATTTCTTTATCGCGCATGTCTTTTTACGTCGTACGTCGATTGCAGAAACAAACCGTCGGTGCAGTTTAGCGATTCGCGCGTTGGTAGGCCTCGAATTTCCGTAACGACATTTCCGGTTTGAAAATATATATGTGATGGATTTAGTATCTTTCATCTTAATAATGGATACAGAAGGAGTTTATGAGTTATAATTGAGAACGTCTACACTGAGAACGTATTGAGAAATTAGTAGCGTGTGCTCATTTAATTAACGCGAACAGAATACAAACGATGAAACTCAACTGGCATTTTAAGCGTAACGGCCTTTGTCTATCGGCATTATATTACACATTACCAATAAAAGGAAAATAATAAATGAATCACACTTACTAGATGAAACTTTGTCTAATCATCTCGTGATAATTTCATACAGTGTACATACTGTACGTAACGTAGCGATTACGTATCGAATGGAAAAATGGACGGTTGTCAATCGTTATTATATAAAACGCATAGATTAACCGAGATTGCGCATAATTTTCAAAGTAGAATGAAAGTTCAGTGTCTTTCAATAGCACTCTAATAATTGTAACGATGAATCATTTGATGATTACGTAACTCCTCGATTGGATCATTAATAAATTTTGATTTTTTTATTACGATCGTGTTACACTAGAATCGAAAAATGGAAATGTTCATCGTGACTTTTACGTAACTTTTACAAAATATTTATGGTTCCTTTGTTTTTATTTATTCGAATACGTATTTGCAAATGTTTGTACTTTATTTACTGGAATACGTATCCGTTGGTAAATTCATTTTGAAAGAAGTGTTTGTGGAAACGCACAAACGAATTGTT
This sequence comes from Wiebesia pumilae, assembly GCA_018907045.1. Taxonomy (NCBI): domain Eukaryota; kingdom Metazoa; phylum Arthropoda; class Insecta; order Hymenoptera; family Agaonidae; genus Wiebesia; species Wiebesia pumilae. The sequence continues at coordinate 1,246,775 of JACCHZ010000106.1, forward strand.
TTTCAATATCGATGGATTCTCGGTATATAAACTGGAACAGAAAATAATTTTTTGGTACTAAACGTCGTTATAAGATTGTTGTTTCCGTGTAAATTCATAGACATCGAAGATACAGTTTTAAAAAGTAAGCAAAAATCTATACATTTTAACCGTCATCACTTATTCTCCATAATTTGTTCCATTTGAATTCGATGTCCCGTTTTTTAACTTCGACGCAAATCTACTTTTATCGCTTTCATTTGTTAATCAAATTTCTTACCGAAAAAAAAAATCTAATTTCAAGAAAGTAATGCTTTCGTGCAGCTAAAGGAACGTTTAATCGGAATCTGGTCTTTCTTTTATCGTCTCATTTTCCGAAATTAAGATATGGTATTAATAATTAATAATTAACACTTTGCCGTACACTCCACCGCAATTAACGTATCGGGGAAAAGAACTTCCAAATAATTTGAAAAAGATGTTCGATGGATGCAATAACGCGCAACGATAGGCCAAAGCATTTCAGACAATAAAATGACGCGAATGAACGAGAGGTAAATCTTGTTAAAATCCAGTGTAAACATTAGTAGCTAGTGTAGCTTTCGCAATAATACTGGATTTGCAAGGTATATATAACTCGGTTAATTTATCTCTTATATTATCCTTCTTGCGCACAAATGCCTCGCTCAAAAATCAAATCGCGCTTATCCTCCTTTAACAAGCAAATTACCAACACAATTTGCTTTCACATCCTTTCCTTTTCCTTGCATTTCTCGTCCTACCGCTTACCGAATGTCCTACTCGCAAATGCTCAGCGTGAATCTCGTCCGCAGCTACCACCAGAAGTACCGACTGCAGCAGCATCCCTGGCTCCTGGAGAGCATCGGCCTCAAGAGCAACGAACAGCTGCGCACGTGGCCCCTCGCGGCGAAGCTCAACGGCTACCTGGCGGGCGCGACGACGCTCGACGAGTTCGAGAGGCAAGCACCGGGTCTCGGACTCAGCGACAAGGCCGTACAGTACGTGCGCAAGTACGTGATCGAGAGACACGGCAACGGACTCTACTGCTAGCGACTATTCTGCAACCGGATGTCTTTACTCCAAGCCACGGCAGAATCAAGCCTCCTAAGCACTAATTCCTAGTTACACTGTTTTAACATTAGTTTTACGGGTTGTTAAGCGAGGAGCCACGCCCCTTGGGATCTTAAGGATCGCTCGTAACTGCGTCGCAGCGCTGGCGGAGTTATCGAATTTTTATTCGATATCATTGAAAATTCCATCGGTTATCGAGTTATTAAGCTTAAGTAGTTAATGCACAGCGGCATGTCAAATCCTTACTCGGATACTTTCTTTCTGTAGGGATTACGCATCTACTTTTTCCCCTTATTTCTTACTACACTAGTTAAGTATCCTAGTGTTTAAGGTCTTTTTTTTTGTATGAAGATCAAATATATCTATTTTTATCGAAGTACTTTTTTATATCAAGTGTTAATACCTGCTCGACATCTCCTTCCTTCCTCGTAATTTCCGCCCGATTTACACGATCATTCAAATAAGTTCTAGTATTAAATTATTACCTCATTTTATTATATTTTACATTTTTTCATTATTTTTAAGATGTAACTCGAGCGTGTTTAAAAAATTTCAGGACAAATGTATGGTAAATAAATGAAAAGTCACAAGGGGACAATCACCCTACACTGAATTACTTTTATTTAGAGTATTATATTTCAAAAGTATCTTGACGTACATTAAATTAGAAAAGTTGTCTTATGGAGTGACAGCATTTTAATATAAGCTTCCTAAAAGGTAGAAAATCGGTGACTTTTAAACAATTTGCCATTAACTCTTTTTATATAAATAAAGAACAATCCAATAACTAATAATAATAACTTATTTGAGTGCACGAAGTTTCATTCTTTGTAACATTATTCGTAATCTAAGGCTATTAAGAAATTAAAACCCAAACAAGTGCCAAATAAATATGAATTAAATTGAAAAATGTACCACGACTTAGTAATGCGGAATATTGATATGAATTTGATCAATTCAGTTTCCTTATTTTTCTTATTTTTTTAGTATCTTTTCTTGCATTAAACTACATTCACTTTAAACGGTATTTATGTTTGTACTTTTTTTCTCTTGGATTTATCAATATGCAATTTATATCTTGTTTTAAATTAGCTTTATCGACGTACAGTCTTAGTAATAAAACCGTACGCAAGTGCAGACACAATTATCGACTGAAGCTAATTTAAATTTCTACATTTCCGACGCTATACTCTGCATGTCGACGAAGCAAACTTGAGAAAATGACCGCAAGATGTCGAATCACTTACAATGACGCGCGCATACGCAAAAAATTCCCTTCTTGCATAGGCGATTGCATCCTATGACTATTTATACGATTGTTATGAATATTTTCCGGCGTAAACTTGTTGCTTACTTTTAGTTTCGCGTTCCCATCTTAAAATTTACCTTAATCTCCAAATAGATAAAGCATATAATTAGTATAAATGCGCGAGAACGAAATTGAAAGAGAAACGTACAAAACCTTATATTTAGGTAATCTAAATAATACGATAATTGTAAACTTCGCAGTTGAATCCGTTGTTGTTGCGATGCCATTTTCGTGTGTATAGAATAAAATAATGTGTACACACGGATGTAAAGAAAAATGAAAGGAATGAGAGGAGAAAGGCAAAAGGGCTTATTACACATTGTGACGTTAAATTATTTGGAACACGCATTTAAATAAATAGCGTCAGGGAGAATAATGGGCAGACCGGAGGGGATATTACACTGTATCATTTAAAAATATTTTGCTGAACTAGTAACTATACGAACACTGCAAATGTAATTTATTACCTAATAAAAAGATCTCGCCTTATCCTGTTCTACTGCCTATAATTAATATAACACATTAATTTTTATACAATTTTAAATGCACGTTAAATATTCTAAAGGTTTCAAAATGCAAATATTCTTTTGTCAAAACTGTTGTTGAGTTTATTACTTTAATAAATGTTGAAATACTAAAAAAGCAATAATTAAACAATCGCACAACTGTAAAGAGTTTCTTGTGAGATCAAACCGATAATGAGTGTTGCAATTAGATCATTCTAATATCGCGAAGTGCAGGAGAATTCTTATTGTGACACGTAATGTAAGCCAAGTATTTCTCATCTTTCAGTGAAAGGCAATTACTTACTGATAAATATTAAATTCAAAGGAACGATCAATATGTAAGACCCGAAGCATCATCGAGTCGCGACGATTTTAATTTGATAACGATTTGTCGATTGTTGATTCACCGCGTTTAATCTTCGTGGACAAAACAAAGCGTATTATGCGTAAAGGAATTAAAAAAGGCGATTTATTATATCAAGCAATTTATGAACTTTTATGCGAAATTTAAAGAGGCAAGCAACATAACGCTGGGATCGTCATTCGGGTTAAATGAATATCACTAGTGTTTTTTTTTTCTTTCTTTCTTTTTTTTTTTTTTTGTTAATTTTTGTTTTCTTCTAATAGCTTCATAACCTGCATTTATTATATGGACTTAAGATTTATTATATTAAAATTACAAGGGGACATTATAATGACTGCATTATCGAGAAGTGACTAACGTTGAACATTAAATGCCATAACGCGAATAAAAATGCTCACAAAGATACATTCTTTATTTAAATTTTTTAACAGCACTATCTAGTATAAACTGAAAATACTTTTCAATCGATTGCTTTATTTGTGGTATAATTAATTTGAGTAATTTATATACATATGGGTGGATATTTCTTCAAAATAACATTTTGTTGAAGTTAATATATCACATAAACGTGCTTTGACACTTTATTAAAAAACCACAGAGAAAAAAGTATACTGGAAGCACTTATGATGATCATAAAGATTAAAATTGCAAATCATTATTCTTCAAATTTTAAATATTAACATTATCGATTTAGCAATAACTCATGTAACCACAGTGAAAATATAATGCAAAGAAACATGCATATATTAAATAGGTCAGAGAAGAAAAAGAAAGAGATAGATGATGACCGGGTCAAGATGCGTAGATCCGGTTAAATTTTGTCTGCCGCAACATAAAATTTTATGAAACTTCATATTTATAATTTCAAATTTCTAAAATACAATATTTATAAAAAGACTCACGTATAAGTTTTAAGTAATTTTATTTTTAGTAATTAAATTTTACTCTACGGTTTTTCGTATAAAATTGCTTTTAACGAAACAAAAATATATATTCGAGCGACTCAATGGAAATTAGAAACGCTTTTTTTTTAAGAAGCTAGTGCATATTAATTGTAGGAATTATCCAAATTAAATTCGTAAATGAAATCTCTTGTTGAAGATATTAATAGAACCAAAATAAATGTTTAAATGACAAAAATTACATTAAGATAATTACAATCTTCATACCAGGACAAAATTATTTTCAACGCTATAAATAATGCAAATTATAAATAACATTTTTTATTATTACACACACACACACACACACATATATATATATATAAATGACCTAAACATTATATGTTTTTCAGATTTGAAACATTCTAAAAAACTTTCATGATATCATTTATTTCAAAAAGTAGAATTTAGTGTCTTGTACAGTCATGAAATGGCACAACCGTAAAAAATACAATAAATATCTTTGATATTCGATTAATATTCTTATATTATTATTCTCAGAAATGTAGTTGATTTAGAAGATGTATACTGGCACATAATGCGACAACAACATTTTATTAAATAAAGTAAAAAATATCGAAAGAATTTAATTCTATAAAGGTCAAAGACAGAAAGCTTCGATTTTTAATCGAAAAGTCGATTACAACAAATAAAGAAAATAAATTAAAAAATGATGCTTTCCAAATTATTTCGCTATGAAACACATAACTCATTTTGTAAAGAAACAAGTGCTACTAGAGGATTTAAAATTACGTAGTAGTACGAACGTGAAGAAAAAAATAATTTCCATGATTTCAATGATTTTTTAATATCTAGGAAAAAATTTAGGCTTGAATATTATCTACGTTTACTTTTATATAACGTTGGAAATAATTATTAACGGTGCCTGTTAATTATCAACATTAATCATGACTGACATAGAATTGTTTTAAAACAGAAAGAAAAGCGCGTTTCTTAAGAAAATTTAGTACGAATCATTGTAATTAATTTCTAATACGAGACGTCGAGTTAAGAAATCTTGTTTTAGGATTCACGATGTCAAAAGTATTCTCTATGCAACCTTAAATCTTGATCAAACTTACAAATTAATTTAGCTTGGTATCGATTGCACTCGTTGGTCAAAACGTGATTACCTAAATTATACAATATCCTTGACATTTGTCATTAAATCCTCATTTGCTTCGCGTAGAATATTCTTTCAATTTGGAACGCGCGCTCAATATTTTATTTTCTTTTCACGAGCTAAGCGTGAAACTAATTTGTGATTTCCTAAGTAATACGTTTTTTACGCTTAAATGCGTTATCTACTTCATCCTAACAAAAAATTTCCCGCATATTCTAGTTTTAACGAATACAAAATATTTTATACATTCGGACACATGAAAATACCTGAATTTTATCGATAAAATATTCAAGAGAATTTTAATCGTAAGAATAAATCTTGTTTTTTTCATATTATTAAATTTAGGCGAAATGGCCTGGATTTTGAATCATGCAAAAATCGTTATTCCGTAAATTAAGCGAATCATAATTTTTTTATCATAATTTTCCTATCCCGCAGTCCCGTAATCGTAATCGTGTACGATTTAATTCCAATCTGGTGTATTTACACGCGTAAAACGAAAACATCCAACAACTTGAGATCACGATTATTGACGTATTATATGCGCGTCGTTCGTATCTCCTTACAAAACAACCTGCGGGGAAAATAAAATTTGTCCAACGAACGCCAGCGTTTACCAAAGCTTTAAAAAGTCAATTCTATCGGTAAGTCGTTTCAAATCGAGGAGGAGCGCGAGTTGATTCAGGTGAACTTCGCGTAAATAAAAAGCGTCATAGACGAGAGTCACGGAAGTGCACAGAAGTAACGCGATCGGTCCATCGGAAGTGGATACGCCGTGAAAAGATGGAAATCCGAGTGGCGCGAGACGGTCGTTTACGCACGTGTCCTGGGGAGTCACGATCGCCGACGACGATGTCGCCCCTGCCGATGATTCGACCTTTACTTGGAATTGGCCTGTGAGTCGAAAGGAACAACAAGAGCCGAAGGATGACGTTGAAGGTTAAAACGTCGAATTTCGGGAATAACCTTTACAAAACAAGCTCCGCTGCGTGTGGCTTGAAATCCGTACTTGAGTATCCGTCTTTCATATCCGCAGGAATCGTAAACATGGCTGTTATCGCGTATATTATACAGAAACAATGCATTAGAGGAAATGTTACACGGCCGTCTGATGCGCGCAAAATATTTCCAGGAATTCTGCTTACCTTAGCTTACCTTAGCTTACCTTAGCTTACCTTAGCTTACCTTAGCTTTGCCCCACTTCACCGAAGACGTGTCTGCAGTTGACAGAGTTGCAGGAAACGAATTTCTTTTAGTCCGCTTCACTCCTGACGTTACGAATAAACTTAACCGTTCATTGGTAATTACTTAGGTTAACTCCTGGACTGCAATCGACAGGATTATCTAACGCGTCTGCTTCTTTATCGAGTAGCCTTGTGTAACATCGATAAACGATAGACCCTTTCGTCTCGCCCATTCTCCATTACAAATTTACCCTGACGTTTCTTTCGAATCTTTCGCTAATATCGATCACTTGCGCGTTTCGAATTCAAACGGTTTTCAATAACTGTCGGAATCGAACAACGTCACGGATCGTTTAAAGAAATCCCAGTTAACATACATTTAGAGAACGGTATCGCGACCGATGCAAGTCGTCTCGCGATTTAACTCGATCCCGCCTTAACAAACATCAAGATTACGATAATGGATAGTTGCTGATATCCGCGTGAGTAGCTTCATTTGCGCGGCTTCATTTTGACGAAAATGCCCTGCGGATCGTTTTGATAGGTTAGGTGGACATTTGATACGCGTTTCGCGGTACTTCGTCATCGCGAGGCCGCCCAACTGCTGTTGACACGCGATTCAGTCTCCCAATAATTTTTGCGACTTCGATATTTGCGCAACTGCCTAATTATTTTTCATTCGCAAACGATATTTTAGCTCTGCTCGAGATCACGTTACATAAAATGGCTACTTACCGTGAGTAAATATGTACCATTCTTTTTAACATTGCGAGAGCGAACAAAAATTTTTCTCTCCTTCTTCTTCTTCGGTCGTTAATAGCTTGCCAATGCCAATTTCAAAGCTCATATATTTATTAAATTCTATAAAAAAAAGCGTTCTCTGACTAATAGCTATTAAAGTTTCAATTCACGTTAGGGAAAATTTGGTGTCTATTATTTATTTGAATATATTTTTAATTTGTCATTTCACCTATTAATTCTTGTTGTTTGGGTATTGCATAAAATATTAGAAATCACCTGTTTATGGTATACGTAATTGAGTCATTATGAAAAACGATTTATATTTTGAGTTTCTTTTATATATATGTATGTATGCATGTATTTATTTATGTGCGTGGGTATGTAACATAACGTACGTGTAAGGTATAAGAGAGCGAAAGAGGGGCGAGAGAGAGAGAGAGAGAGAGAGAGAGAGAGAGAGAGAGAGTGAAAATGGCACATAATACATAAAAATGTTGATAATTGTCATTTTTTATTTAGTCATTAGTAAATTCAATTTATAAAGCATTCGTATGCATTGCATTGATATGTATCATAGATCTACTTTGTGATCTATGATATTACTTATTGATGCTTACCGTTGAATGACGTTGCAGTCATTTTAACAAACAATGGGTGTGTTACTCGCGATAATATTGTTATTCCTAACACCAATGGAATAATAATCTTTCTGAAATGCTGAGAAATATGCATACGGAAAATAATTCTCACTTAAAATAACTTCAGAAACATTTCGACCTTCGCATTTTTCTGAAAAAATCAAATAAAAAAACATAATATATAGATGCCGAAGTAATTCAAGTTGAGAAAGTATTTTTTATTCGATAATATTATGGATAAAAATGTATAAAAGTTAATAAAAATGAATAACCGTGAATATGTAAAGATAAAAGTGTTTTTAGTTGGATTAACATTTATGTAATTTACATTTTCAGTACGTACAGTTGAGCAACGTTATTTACTGTTACTGCCCAGAGAGTATCCGCCGCTGCAAATATTTTTGAGAAATGTATCGAAAAATTAAAAAAAAGGAGAAAACCCGCAGGTAATAACTATTTGTAGTACTCGTTCCTTAAATACCTTTTATACACATATCATATTACATGGAAACTTATTTTAGGTAACATCGTTAGGATTTGTAATAAAAAATAAAAAGGTTATCGAAAGTTCGCTTATTTTGCAAATCACCTGAACAAATACGAGTTCTCAAATATAATTTCAGATGTAGACGCCAACCCATGTGATTTCATATCTTTGTTATTGATTCGATGATATATACACCCATATTTTTTAGGAGTCAATATTAGGAATAAAAAAGGAATTGAAATTGTTTAATTTTCTATTTTCAACTGTGTGTAAGGGGCTAAAGGGTGAAAATATTAAAAATTGCGGTTCTTATTGGAAAACAACGGTAAAAAGAGTTTGTAAACTTTTGTAGTAATTGCTATATTTATCTTGTGCAATAAGAATACATTATAAAATTCTGAATTGCCGTCTAAAAACTCAAGAGTTTGCGATGCTTTGACTGATTGTGAGGCAAATGCAATATTTTAGACACTTTTTCGATGATTCTCTATATTTATATTAATACAAAATTTTAAATAAGATTTAGAATAGCTTTTAACTATACCATGTTTTTACAAAAATTCCTTTCAAGTTCTTTTTATTTTGAAACCTTGGTATTTATTGGCATATCTTTATATAAAAACATTTAGAACCATAAATTTTTTTATATCAAATATAATAAGCTCCTGATTACTTTCAACTTTGAATTATTCTTACTGATAATCGTAGAATCGTAAGAAAATTTTTACTTAAAAGAAAAGCGGATAACAACGTACTTTAGTGGTCTTAAAAAAGGTTTGAGATATGATCAATTAAAAGTGTAATATTAAAAATTAATAATATAATCGATATTCCAAAATTCTGTAAAATTATTTATCTTTTATCGTGATAATAAAATATATTTAGATTCTATTTATATATTTGAACGATTGATACGTTACGATTAGTAGATTTTTATATTTTTAACTCTGCTTTTTTTGTCAATATTGGTGTCTATGAATTAGGATAAATATATTTCTGCAAAAAATGAAATAAATATAAGTTACTGAATATTTTATTGGATTAGAGACTGTTCTCTTACATTAGGTTTAAAAATAATAAATTTATAACATTAACGCTAGCGCACTTTATACCTAACATGTAGGATAAAAAAAAAAACAGTAGTTTAATTTGTATAATAATAATAACAACAGCAACAGAATTTACTCTGACACTATAGATTTAAATGTGTTTATGATTTTTTTCATAATTATTAGAAGGAAAATTACTCTCGGCGCAAAGCTTGTTTTAGCAACTGTAATCATTAAAGTTGTAACTTTTAAAATTATTCAGAATATAATTGAAAATTATATTATCATTAAATTAGAAACTCATCCCTTATTGTTGAAACTCTACCGACGCGTAAAGCTTGTTATTCTTCGAAAAAATCATAAATAATTTTTACGAGATGGCGTTAAAAAAGAATTTTATCTTTACTTTTCAATTCTATTTTTAAAGGCATTTCGATATACTTGTATTTCGTTATACTTTATAACGAAATACAAGTATATTTTATATATATTTTATATTTTATATTTTATATATATAATTTTATATATATTTTAAAGGCATTTCGATTACCTTGTATAAAATGATGCGTGACTAAATAAAATGAAAAATAAAGGAAGACCTTAACATTTTATTAAAATCACATTAAAAACTACATTAGACCAGACATTTCGTCATTTACTATCGAATAAAACCTGCCTCATTCCGTGTACCTAATAAAACATTATACTCAAATAATATACAATGCAATATGCCTTTCGATTAAGTTATGCATCCGGTAATCGAGGTTATAAAAAGCTTTCCTAAATCATCAGAACGAGTTATTGAAATGGAACCGAAACAAACGGGAACCTTGTGCGCTAAAAATAGCTGTGAACTTATTCAAAATAAATTCAATTCGTCCGCATGTAATCACTAGACTCGTTCGATAAAGGAAGTAAATAAGCGAGCGTGATGTCACGAGTGAAGTTACAGAGCCGATTATGAATAATTACACAAGTACACGCTTGGCGAGAAGTGCGACACGCGTTTACGAGTACGCATGCGATGATGTCGCGATCGAACTTTTTAAAACGTTCCTCTGCTACGAAACAAACGAAATACAACCCTCCTTAACAAACGAAAGTTCTCGTGTACGAATGATTTCGCTTATCGGGGTGTTTGCGAAAAACTCTCTTTACTTCGTCCTTTGGGTTGGTTGAGTAAAACGAAAGTGGAGCAGCTCATTAATTGGAAATATCGCAAAAATTATTACGGTTCCTTCACAATTATTTCTCGAGAGGATAAACGCTAATGAACGTCACGCTACAAATGCTTTTATTCTCGTGCTTTAACTCTGCAGTTACAGTGTTTACAGTATCAATAGCTTTCTTTGATCACCGTATCCAATTTGTGTTCTTCTTAAATGTTATCTGTTTAAATCGCTGTTTACGTATAGATTTGAATTTACAGTATTAAAATTGGTAGGCACCCGTTGGCCGTATGGTCATAAAATATCGTAGGATTTCATAAAAAATTTCAATATTTACAAATATTTTAAAGAGCTACATAACGCTTTTCTCGATGTTCAATTTTTTTTCATTGTGTAATTATAAACAGGTTCTTGTAACCAAACATTTTCACTTTTTTAACTTTCGAAACATTTCAGGTTAATTGGCTTGAAAAATGATTGATTTAATGCTTATACGTTAAGAAGGAATTTATCGCTAATGATACATTTACTTTTAATAACGATATATTTTTTACTTCTGTCTTTTAGCCTATCCGAATTGAACTTCGAACACCTAATACAAGTCGTTTCAAACAGTTTCATTAACAATTACCAAGAGAATGGAGTTCTCGATAATCGATTGCTTCTTCGTTACGTACAAGCATTTCACTATCGTGTAATAAGGTTTCATTTCATTCGAATCAATCGTAAAGAGGATGCCATACTTTCGTTACTGATAATTTTCTTAATCACGAATCTATCCCGAACGTTATCAAACATTGTTCAATTGTTTGGTATCAGTGCACGTCGGTATGGAAATTTAATTAAATCAACAAGAAATGTAAAAATGTAACTCGTTCGTGCATTTGTATTCCATTTCAATTATAGTTCCTGTCGTAAGTGTTGTAATGTTTATGTATTTTACAATATAAGGTTGACTGATTATGTCACTGATATTAACTACAAAAATCAATTGTACGTAAATGCTCGTGGTTTTTCAGTATAAATTTGCAATCTCGTTAAATGTGATTTGCTTACTCGTCAAGCTCATTTGTCGATTACTATATAATGTGATAAAAAATTGACATTGTTTGCTTAAAGAACTTCTTAGGCAAGAATAAAATAGTCGGATAATAAGCTATAATGATCTGATTATGTTTTTGAATGAAGAAATGTGTTTTATATATTTGTACACGCGAAAAATCCTTCGCTCTTTATTACATAATACTAAAGCACATAAAGATGAAAAATCGCTAAAGACATTTCTACGTACAAGCTGCGTGTATTAACGTGTATTCGTTTGGCTTTTTCTTTTTCTTTTCTAAATCACGCCATTATATTAATCGACGTTGATTCGCTTCGTTGAACAAAATACATATTTTGTGAATATTTTAGAGAAGGGCGGAATTCTTCTACGTCGACCTTTTTTCTCGTGGCGCGCCGATCCTACACGAATTGACAACTGTAATCGATAAGTATTTGCTCTTAAAGAGAAAAATAATCACGATAGTTGGTGCCCGATCGTAGATAATCATTGTTCATAGCGATGAGTCATAACGTTATACTATTACATGATAGATTGCGTGGCTTACGTATTATAGGGCTGATAAAAAAAATTTGTCGAATGATAATTTGGAAAGAAATCGATTTATGAAATGCGTACCCGTTCATTGGTAATCACCAGCGGCTAAACTGCTCGCGTTTTTACCTTATTTTATCGAGAGAAAAAATAAAAAATCTGCGTTCCCAGAATCCAAGTAAACGCACGCGAAACCAGTTACGATTTTTCGCGTTTGGAGTAACGTGTACTCGCTCGAACGCAACATTATCGAGCGCACATGTGCGTATGAAAATTTTATAAAAGGAACCCGGAAAGTGGAAAGGAGTTTTCCGATTGAATTATTGGTAAACCAACATTGTCTGTGTAATGTCCGCATTAAGTCGTTCGAGCAACATTCTGTACGCGCGCGCTTAATAAATCGTGCCCGAGAATTTTTTTGTTATTCTTTCTAATTGCGCGTAATCTATCTGCGGTAGAAAGTTATCTAGTTTCGACTCGATACTGCGGGTTAACAACCTGCCTATATTACAATACACGGCTTATCTAGATATGTCTGGACGCATGAAGATCGTCGGGCAAAAATTCACGAGGTACGTCGAGCTCTTAATTGCCACTTGTTAAATATTCTAATTTATGTGGGTCATATTTAACCGCGTATTTAAATACGTAGAGTGGCCAACAGATATGAAATAGCTATCGCAGTGCGATAGCAGGCGACACTTCTTAATTCTCCTTTTTTTTTCTTTCTTTTTTCAGTCTCCGGTTATTAAGAAACTTTTAATAATAAATTATTCCCGCGAGCTTTTGCGGCAAAGTAACTTATTTTTTTGCGCGTTTCCGTTGCCGACATTTAGCCAATAATGTCTTTAATTCAATCGTGGGCGTTTCCGTTGCATGTACACGATACTACTGGGAAAAAAGCGAATTACACGCATTATTATCCAATTATGTTTTTATTGCAATTGTGCCATGCGCAGATTCGAATGAAAATCCACCGTGTCATCCTCGAAACAAAAACGAGAAGCTGCAATTATAATCGGGGTTTACGGATTCACGGATTCAATGAAAAATACGCGACGAAAGCTAACGATTTTTGCTTTCCTTTCGCTTTTTAATCGGACCTTCTGCAAAGTAGGAGAGATGGCGCGCATAATTTATTATCGGTCCTCGTGAAGATGAGAGACGAGTTCGAAATGCGACCGGAAGTCGTGCAGTTTTCGCCGCTCAAGACTCGTAGCTGGGCAATGACAACTTCTTCGTTCGATATCAATCTCTTTGGCAGAGTTCATTTATATTTTGTCAAAGTGTACTTTTAGAAGGAGGAAGGATTACTTCGAGGTCCAAACAGGTGATACGGAGGATAACAAGTTAGAGCCTTTAACGTTTTTTTTCACTGAAAAATTGTCTATTCGTTTTCTATTGTCTATTTTTGGAAACATCCTCGCTTTAAGACGATCGATAAGTTTGCAATAAAAGTATTGGGAAAATTGCTAATGATTCACTGGCTGTACGTGGTATTGATTAAATTTTCACGGCCGCAGACGTTTGCCCACTCTGACTCGTTTTACCGAAGAGCTTTACAAAGTCTTATTAGATATTTACTTTTCAGTTAAATTTTGGAATAAGCGAATCCAGTGCACTTTTATCTCCGTTTAGTCTTACAAACTTCTCCGTAAAAGTATAACGCTCCAATACATCTACAAATTAACTTCTGTGGAAAATAATCGCCACAACCAACAACGAAAAGTATTTAGTGTTGACGACAGAGACCAAATTTCAATTTGTTAAGAAATTTATTAACACCGTATTTTTACACGTTTGTAACGTAATCTTATTTGTGTTCACACTTGATCGTTGCTAAAGGAACTCGGTAATACGGAAGAACGAAGTGACAAAACTACTGCTTATCCTAGATACATTTCAAGCCGGAATATTATTTTAACTTGCATTTTTTGCCACTTCCAATGCATTCGTGCAGAATTATATATTTGTACTTTATTTCTTCATAAAAACATTCGACTTAGTTATTACATAAAAATGTATTTCCCTCGAGTATTAGGTGTAAAAATCAGGTTATTCGGCGTTTTCCTTATCTCAGAGAAATCTTTATTTATTAAGCTATTCATTCCGTTTTTATTATCTTTTACAATTTGCTCGACGAAAAATACATTTCAAAACATGGAAACCTTTAAAAGTTCATTTAAAAAACATAAAAGTGATAAAGTTAGCCAATGCAAGATCATCTTCGTGCTTGTGAACGGTTGTAAAGTTTCGAAACGCAACGTCGAAGCGACGACATTTCGTACTTACATTATTTCTATATTGTCTCTGTAGATCGAAACCTCTAATTATTAGTATATTAAATGTTTTGATTCGATGAACCAATGAATTATTATTTAATACATTTCGACGCGGAAATCCTCTAAATTTATTAGAAAATAATCGCGTTAAATTGTCAATAAAAACATATCGATAACGTATAACGCATTGTATGACATATATGTTTTACCTTAAGATGCTTTCGTGATACAGATTGAAAAGAAATTGAATTTGGATTCTAAAATGTTACTTACACACTTCAAAGTTTACGTAATATTTCTCTGGTTTATTAATTTTTATGATTTCAATAAGTTAATCTACGTAACAATGTCTTCTTGATAAAAATTGCCTTTACATTCGCATCGATACAAGAGAAATATGCCTGTATATTACAATAACAAAAAGAGATTTGATTTTTTGGAAATATACCATCTTTCTCACTGAAAAATTATGCGCTCTTTTTATTTGGCAAAAAAACAATAGAGTTATTCGAGTGTGTCATGGTTAAAAAAGAAATCGCGGCTCGCTACGCGGAATGGCAAGTATATAAATATTTTTTGCACATAAAGAAATTACCGGAACCTCATTATACAACATTATACATTACAACTACGGTGTTTATTACACTTATAAACGCATTATAGCACTTGTCATTCAAAATGAAAACTGATTGGTATACATTGTTCTTTTCGGTTATATCTCGCTTAATAAAAGATTATTAACCGTGTAAAAAGAAAACGACGACGAGCAATCGAAATCGTCCGAGTTAACCGAGACTCGATGGTGAAAAATGCAAAGATATGCGGAAAGGGAAAACTAGGCTGCCGTGGTGAGCGCGAAGGTGTCGAGAAGAGCGTGAAAATAGTTCGCCTGGTCCAATTGGCAACGGAACACCTTTGCGGATTCATGGGTGCAAAAATACACTCGTACCTGCGCGTCTAGGCCTCGTGAAAACTCCGGGAAATGTCGTTCCTTCTCGTTTTTCAGGCCTGGAATTTCGCTAAGAAACGGACATGCCCGGAATAAATTAGCGCTCCGACCGCCCAAGATTTCTGCGAGATTAGTAGAACTTGTTCGTTTAAATATGCACTCGTGGCCTACGGTTAGATCCTTTGGTCTCTTGTGAAATAAAATTTCTACCATTGCACACGCTACAATCGGCGTAATCTTTTAACAAACTAGCCGAAATGATTCACTTCGGAAACTTCTGTTCTTTTCGCTTCCGCTTATTTCTCCTTTTGCCTTTCAGTTCTCGTCCGTTTCGGTCTTCTTCTTTTTGCCGCTTATCTTTTCGAGTATCAGTGCCGATCCATCACTCCTATCGCTTTTGCATACCCCTTTCTTTTTTTAAAGACGTCGTTCGGCCTATTCTTCGTTAATACTGCATTTTCTCATTCCATGTTCATGTTTAGCCTTTGCTTCGCAACTTCTCAAACCACGCCCTCCTCGTCATTTGGCTTTACTCGCTCTAATTATAATTCTCTTGTAACTCTTATATCAGTTTTGAGGTTCGGTCACAAATTACTTCCTACGCGGTTCCCGTAATCCTCTTTGAGATATTTCTACAAACGGATTAGTATCTTCTATCTTCTGTCACGCCTCTGTCCATGTGCGAACAATGCCATAATGGATTTTCCACTTCTGTTTTCCATGTGTACTTATCCACAACGCTTCATCTTCACCGTTTGCCACTCTTTAAATCTGTCTCTAAAAAATCCGTTAAGTCTCGGCTCTCGCTCTTATGCCTTGCATTACATTCACAGTTTTCGGTACTTACGCAATGCAATTGTCCGATGATGCAAAATAAAACTTTGAATACTAATACTAAAACGCGAGGATTTCGGCAAATATATTCTAAATTTAATTGAAATTCGCGAGTACCTTTTCTTTATCGAAACTAACGTATATTGCATTTATCGAATTTGTGTAAACTTTAATTCGAGTGCACATTAATAATCGTTTGCAATTACCGAAATTGATGGAAATGTGCAGTTGCCACAGACTTTTTTGAGAAGATCAAATGTTCATTTTTTCTCTCCTTTTTTGCTTAGTCACTTCAATTTCAAACGAATAATATTTATTTAGTTTTGTACCGCTAGTGAATATTGATCGAATATCGAATAGAAAATTAAATCGACTCTATTTTTCTAACTGAAAAAATTTTTATTCAAATAATTAAAAATACAAACGGTCTTATCGTTGATATCGTGCATAAAAAGATCTGCGTAACTCAGCATAAATTTTTCTCCGTACGAAATAACTCTTGTTTTTATTTAAGATTATTATTGTGTCCTCGTTAGGAAAATTATGCAATAATTTCAATAATCCTCGACTATTGATACTCGAACAATATTGCAATTTTCTTTAAAAGGCATAAAAGAGAAACACATTCTCACAAATCAACATCGTTTGTAAATACAGCATGTATTTACAAAATCGTTCGCACTCGAACGATTCTTTCGATCGATAAGGGTAATTATGATAATTACAGTCGCAGCTCTCGACGGCGATGAAAATTCCCTCGATAGGTAATTAACTGAGTCAAACTGCGGCATCGAGTCTACGAGTACAAAACAGATTTTCATTGAACGTCTGCGCGATGAATCATCTTTCATTGCAACTGTACGCGTATCTTTCAAGGATGACTCCGTGCGTCTCTCAGTTTCTCTCTCCGTTTCTTTTGACACTCGATCGGCTCTATTTTTTCATCAATTCTTCATTCATACAGGCTTATTGGTATACGAGCTCCCTAGCGTTACTCTTTCGTATCTAAAAATAATCATCGTACACGGGGGTAAACGTTATTGATTTTCTTTTCTCAGCGATCGCTCCTCGGTTTAACATCGCACGCGACATTCAACAAGTGCGCAACATGTACAACGCATACTCCGCGTTTTTCGAACGATTCGTAATTCGATAAGCGGATCGCGCACCAATTTGCGAACCAGTTTTCGAATCGGAAAACGCGCTCTCGATAAAAAATACAACGCGAAACTCGCTATGAAGAGGCGTCGATGCATTCCGAGGACGGAAAAAAAATCCACGGTCGGAATCCCATTAGTGCATCGGAGGTAAACTCAAGTATGGAAACAAATGACCCGCAATAACCCGGGCACGCGTGCGCCCGCATAGAACCCGCGTGTTCGTTCTCCCGACTTTTCCAAGAGTTTTCTCGGCGATCTCCAACCGACGTGGGCGCGTGCACAAGATTTTCCGGTGTTCACGCTGGCTTTTCCGCTTGGTTATGCAGGGTTATTGTCCGCGACACGAGCCTTTTCGCCGCCTTTCCGTCCCTCTCCGGAGTTATAACCCGCGGGGCAAAAATGCGCGAACGAATGCGATGACGTTATTAAACGAAGGTGTAACGTTAATTTCGCTTTCGTGTGTTTTCGTTAAAAACACGTTGGTAACCCTCGTGTTCTCGTCGATGGTTTGGGAGTAATCGGTAACCGGTATCGGAGGCTCGTTACTCGTAAATCCATAGAAGGACTCGAGAGTCGTCACGCTCTCGATAAATCATGCCGATCGATTGGCATAAAATTGCAGGATTCCAGGAGTGAGTAATTCAAAGTATCATCGTAAGCCATTGCCGAAGTTCATTAAGCCCGTGTTTCGCTCTCGAGTCGTGAGTGTATTTTAAAAATTTAATTCGATACGGCTTGAGTCAGAAGCGGCGCGGAATGTGCGCCTTCATTGTCGTGAGCGCGAGGCGAGAAAATGAGAGGGAAAACGACGTGATTCAACGGAGGAAGGAAAAATGCCGGTCAGACGTGGGGAGAGAGCGGGACAGAGCGACGACGAAGGTTGACCGCGACGCCTCTTTTGCGGCTTTCCACTTCCCACGTTTTTTCGTTTTCCTTTTTTTTTCCGATACGATGGTCGTGCGAGCGCGCGTATTTCTACCGATTTTCTCACCTTGCGCCTGTAGCGGGACTTGAATTTTCAAAGAAATGACACGTCGTTGCCTGTTTGCGCGTTGGCCACGTACTTGGCGGATATGTATTAATACATCAATTATATACAAGAAAAGGCTGCGTCGCTTTACTCGTGCGCAATGACGTGCACTGGGATTCTAGAAAGTATCGAGTAATGTAACGCAGCCCGAATATCTTTGTCGTAAAATTACAAGACAAAGCAACGATTTTGCCTTTTTCATCGAAATTAGCAGTCGGTGTATTTGCCGAGAGAAGATCGTTCTAGCCTGACACACTTTCTAACGGCAAATATCGTCATTTCCGTCGTTCCGTCATTACGTTCGAGAATTGCGTATAAAGTATTAAGTCAGACTTAAGCTTGCGCGAAGCCTAAAAATCTCTTACTACTTTCGCTAGTTTCTTAACCTGAATGTAAAAATATACCTTTCCCACCCAATTCCTATGACACGGTCGTGGTATATCGATCTTCTTTAAAAATGTTTCGACTGCCGTCTTGAAGGCGTCCGCAGCGTAACCTTAATAAACAAGCCAAGTTCTTCTTCTTTGGAAAAAGTATCGGTTTCCCGACGCTTTTTATTAGACGTCGACGTGAAAATGGGCAGGCTTTCTTACCGAAAACCTTATAAAACCTTAAATTCTCGTTTGAAATAACAACGATCGACCAACAGTAGAGCAAAGAAACGCTTTGTAGCGTTGATATCGTAAATATTTTGCAAAATTGATAACGCTGTTCTTTCATTATTCCGAGAAATTGAATTCACAAATGTACAAAGCTGGTTGTTTTCTTTCCTTTCAGGAATACATCAACTTTTAATGACGTATCGACGGAAATTTTACTAGCCTTGTATCGAGTTATAAGCTTCGACAAAATTAATAAATTATTTACCAACGAGGTATCATTTTTCAATTTGTCAAAAAAATGGCTTATTTTCCTCGAGGTCTAACTTTTTCAGATGCGTCAAACTGCACTAAAATATAATTACGACTCTTTTATTCGCGGATTTATTCTTAGTTCTCCATAAAAAACAGTTTTAAGACTTGTGTCGATAGCGAGTAAAATTTTATTTCGAATGCACGTCTAATTAATGAAATTTAAATTACGATTTAGAAAATCAATATAACCATTTACAAAAATTATCGAGTGTTCCGTCATGGTTACTTTTTCTAAACATTCCCTCGTCTGCACAAATTTTTACGCGTAATTTCACTTTGAAACTGTAAATGCAAACGATCTCTTCCACGTTTTCGATTTATAGAAATTTACAAATACGCGGACAAATAAATCATTCTATTTCAAATCAGCTCTCGTTTAAAATATCAGCAGAAGGAAAATCATCATTAACTTATAAATTCTATAAATACAATTCTACTCGGATAAATACGAAAAACTTAAATTGAATTCTTTTGATAAGTGCGTTTTAAGAGGGTAATTATGAATTATAAAATTCAATAAAATTCTCGAACGTCAATAGCAAATTTCGAAGAAACATATTAAACGCATTAAAAGGATAAGAAATATGTCGTCGAGTGTATCTTTACGGCAATAATCAGATGATAAAGTGAGATTTTTATGCATAAATTATTAAAGTAAATAATTTCATCATTCGTCCAGATGCAGATTTCTTTCGATTGATGAAAAAGAAAAAAAAAGTGTTCCGCTATCTGGAATTAAACGAATATCGCACTGTAAACATAACAATAATGGATAATAAAAGAAATGATTAAAAGAGAAAGAATGTTATGGAATTCGAAAACTAATGATTTAGATGTCCAGAAAGAAAAGAAATCACAAGGGTAATAGAATCGTCGTATATCTTTATAGATGTAGAATATTCGTCCCATTTTACTAACAACATTCCTCGTAATGCCATTAGTCAATTTCCGTTAGTATTAGTAAACATTCCGTGACAAATCTTAGTTATTACATTAATGAAATATCGAGTATCTCTATAATACGTAAACAACGTATCTTTTTGGGCATGCGCGTGTGACCAGGAGCAACGTAATTTAAATCAGTGAAGAAAATTATTCGCGAGACATCCGAACGATCAATTTTTCTTTTTATAAAAGACGAAAAAATATTTTTTAACAATAACGGAAACAACACGACGAACGTCTATTTAAAAAAAGCTATTTTACGCGCCGCAAAGCTTCTCAACTTGATATAACAACAACGACAACGACAACAACGACAACAACGACAACATCGAAGTGATCTTTGTCTTATAACGATCAAATCCATTTTACATAATTTCATTTCAAGTCATTATTATTAGTAACGCACTAAACAATGCACAGTATAATGTACGATATATAATACACAATGAGATGTCGCAAACGCTCGAAATAATGAACGCCAGGATAGCAATATTTTGTCATCACTATTTAATCTCACAAATGACGTTCGTTTACGTCTTTAGGTCGATAAAAAGAAAGCTTACGGCAGCTTTATGGGAAGCCCCATTTTTCCTTTTTAAATTCTGCGCGTATCTTCGAAGGAACCGACGACGTTGCACCATCCGCGTCGATAATGAAAGTTATTAATTGAAAAAACGATTAGAATTGAATGTCAGCTTACGTAAAGATAGCGTCCTAATTTGACATTCTTCACTTGAACTTTCCTCTAACCGCTGGTATTTGATTTTTTAGATAATATCTACCCTTCGATTTAGAGTCTCACCGTCTGGATAAAATCGTGCTTCGATGTTACTTCTTACTAAAGGTCGACGACTGCAAGAGTAAATCAACGCTAATAACTCGTAGGAACGAAAATTACGTAAAGTAATGCCAGGACAAGTACGTACTATTTGAATGTTTTTTCGCCGATAAAGTGGGTTTTAGGCGAGCAACGAGAACGTGGATGATCGTTAAAGTACTCGAAGCGCTCGTCGAAAGTGGAATAGCAGTCAACGACTTTCCAGAGCCGGTGTTCCACGACCATGAAACGAAAAAATTCGGTCTCCCGGACGAGAGCGAATCTCCCTAATTTCCCGTCGGATTCGAGGAGGTGAGACGTCCCCCCGCCCCCGCCAGCCATGCACACGCACCGACGCAACTCGGCGTCGCTCGAGTGCGCGTGCACCCGGCGGCAGGGCTCGCACGTGGTGCGACGCCCGGCGGTGGGGAGTGCCCCGGGAGGTGGGGATCGGGCGCGCGGTCGACGGGACGAGCAGTACGGGGCCGCGGTCGAGGAGCGAGTGTCGTACCGGCCGCGATGACGAGCTGAACACCGGAACACCGGAACACCCGAGCATGGGTATCATATCGTCCAAGCTCGCGCCCATGGCGATCAGGCTCGCCTGGATATGCCAGAAGCTCCTCGATCCGAGATACAGGTGAGCTCTTTTTAACTTTTTCAAGTCGTTTCGTTTTCATTTCATCGCGCGTTTTGCCTCGTTCGAGAGCTCCAAGTTGGCTTGTCGATGCACGTTTTGCGTTTGTTTTGGTGCGTAAGGGAAGGCGGATTTTTTTATGAAATTGTATAGTCTCTACGCCGGCGCGTGTACGCTCTTTGATAAACGCACCTCAAGCGCACAAAAGTGGCGAATCATCGCGTTTTAATCAAGCGAAGGGATGCGGCTAATACCGTCCTTGTAATTTTTCCTCGTAAATACCGCAACAATTTCTTCGTGCTTTGGTAAACGTGTATTTCTCAAATATCGCCAGTAGAAGTGAAACCGCATGAGAGGAGAGCGAGCGATAAAGTGTACAAAACTATAAATCGTTGTTTAATAATTAGCCGAAAGAAAGGCAACCGCTGTACTTATTATCGTTGCGAAAACTACAATTGTTTCCGAAGCGTTGATAAATATTTATTTCTCGAATATCTCTCGATTCGAATGTATTTCACCGCAAGAAAGCGAGCAATCTCCAGTTGCAGCTATGCACATATAATAATCAAACTTTCTTAACGCGAGGAGAAATTAATTAAATTTACGTAAGCAATTATCGTTGCACAAGTCACGGTGTTTCGTACGCGTACTTGGGACGATTTCGTTCTTGTTGGATATTTGTATTGGAAAGGATTTGGGAAAACAAGTACCAACCTGACCAAACAAGTGTACTTGTTAATAATACGATTAAGACTAGGAGCTGTGAAAGGGTCTTCATAAAGTAACGGTGCTGATAAAATTTCGAGAATCGCTATGCATTCCGTGGTCGTCTCTCTCTCTCTCTCTCTCTCTCTCCCCGTCGTGACGCATTATTTCTAATGGTACCAGCAACGGTGCAACGTCCCGTTAATCTGCAAAATAATCTCGAGAGAGAAAGGATGGATTATCCACGTGGAATCCGGAGAATCCTCGGGTGTGAATCAACCCATTGGTATTGGACCAGGGGCTGGTGTACGTGTTCCTACACATACGCGTGGGAGCAAAAGTGCACTTACGGGCCGTGGAATAATCATCGCAAAAGGAATCCGAGTGCCGCGTACGATTACCGTATTGTTCGTACTCCGAAAGTGCAGTACTCGCGGCAAATGTGTCACAATTTAGCGATTTCTTACACTGCGCGTTCATAAAGTAACGATAACGGATAATAATAATAATAATAATGGCCGGCACTGCTAATGCGCAGTGTTGGTAAATTTAAATAGGAAATTGCGTACGTTAAACCTTTCGAAAATGTACGTTTAATATCTCGTCTCGATGAAAATGAAGAAAATATCAACGGGCAGACAACATTGCAGGCGCACTTTTATCGCATTGTTAATGTGCGATAATCGTTG
Source organism: Wiebesia pumilae (assembly GCA_018907045.1). Lineage (NCBI taxonomy): Eukaryota > Metazoa > Arthropoda > Insecta > Hymenoptera > Agaonidae > Wiebesia > Wiebesia pumilae. The sequence goes on from JACCHZ010000106.1 coordinate 1,269,916, forward strand.
AATATAGTACCTGAGCGAAGTAGACTGTGAGTTTTGAAACGCGCACTTACGTAGGCGTCACCTTAATGCTTCTCCTCGGCTTAGCGTCTTATGGGAATTCCTTTGGAATTGTAAATGTACGTGAGAAATGTCGTACGCATACTTAATTCGACGTTCTTCTTTATCAACGCTAATTCAAACGGATACTTTATTTCACGAAACTCCAAGCCATCGATAGCCCTCGAGTTAATTATAGAGATGTCGTTTCCATTCGGATTTCACGTATTTTCACGAGCAACGCGTATCGGAAAGATTTTTAAAGCGCTAATTCTCGCTCGGAGATGTTGAATCGTCAACGGTGACTCACCCGAGGATATCAGAGGTAATAAACGGTGGAACAATTCATCCTCGAATTTACTAGGAATTAAAAATCTCGCGTGAAAAAACCTTCTTTTATAACCATTAATAATAATAATAATCAAGGGTTAAGAATTGGAATTGGGTGAAAAAAAGGGTGTTCAACTCGGGGCCGCTCCTTGATTAGGAGTACTTTCTAAACGGTGGTAAACGCGATCAACGTCGGTCGCGCACGCGCAAACAAAGCGAATCGCCGCATCCGGCGCCCGGAAGTGGCGACAACGAGGAAAGCCCCGGGTTACGCGTCGATTTGCTAGTCGGTTTTCCCGTGATTTTTCTCCGGAGGAAAGCCGGAAGTGTGAGCGAACCCGTCGTTGCGATCTCGACGGGGAAAACAAAGGTATTTCAATTTGCTCTCTTAATCGGGCGTCTCCGTTTGGCCGAACGGTAATTAGCGTTAACACACTTTCACCGCGGTCCTCGAGCCCTTAAAAACCGCTCTGAAATTTCTCGGGAAATTCCTATAATTCCTATATAACGCAAGTGGAATCAAGTACTCGAGCAGAAGTTTGCGATCGTGCGAACGCGTTTCTCTGGTTATTCCGCTTACAAAATAACCGTTAACGTAATCACACGCGCGCGTAATTGCAAGATCGTTGGTAATTCGGATCGGATGGTAAATGTCGCGGAGTTATGCTTATTTTTACGACTGCGCTCTAATGCGTCGCCGCTGACTTCGGAAAAGCAGGGAATCGCTCGGAAAGAGTCGTTGCTATCACCCAACGCCTACTCCTCTTCGGTCGATAAATTCAGGGAACACATCGTACAACCTAAAAACGCCAAGCACCGCGAGTATCGAGAGAGAAACGAGGTCGTCTTTGAATATTTATATCGCGAAATTGCTCACGTGCGTTGCAACTATTTGCTCAATTGGTACGAACGGATAAAATAAAGCAATCGTCGGTTGTTTCGGTATTCAATTATACATTCGCGATCTGGGCACTCGACACTGATTCACCGATATGATCGTACGATCCAAGCCAATGCGAATGGTTTAAGGTCGCGTTTACTCCGTGGAATGTTTCTCTCGATTTTGCGCGATACGTATTTGTTAATGTGTCGCTTAACTATCTTAAACTGTCGTTGGTCTCAATATATAGGGATTTCATCGCAGATGATAATTGTTGCTTTTGATTTATAACTTTGTACGGCAGTCTTTATTCGATGATGCCGATCAATTTCGACCTCGTAACCTCTCCACGGCGTTTCAATATGCGCACGATCCTCGATCGAGTTTCCTCCGTGTTGATCCGTGTTGATCTTTGGAAAACTTTCCTCGGGAGAACGTGGAAAATTTGCTCGCGCGAACAATAGCGTTCGTCGAATTAAATAATTTTCTATTCGCGACGATGATGCAAGCGGTGATGCAAATCGATAACGGTATTTCGCTGAGCCTTATCTTAAAACCGCCTTGTTCCTAAAGTGTACGTAAAACCCTGATTTCGTTTAATCGATCGAAAGATAAACGTTATAGTCGGCGATTGGTTATAAATAAGACGATGACAAAATGCCTCGCTTGACCTTTTTCTTACGGGTAATTTCATCAGCCGAAATGACGCGCATAAAATAAAGCAGTTCGTCGACACTTTTTCAGTTGTTCGCGCATTGTCAGAGCGGTTATTTTAGAATCGCACGATCGGTAAACTCGAAAGGTCGCCGAGGGTTTGAGGCGCGCGCGAATGAACTGAAATCACGCAGGCGTTCGTGTTTCGGTTGTTGCGGGCGGCTGAAAAAAACTTTTCTTCGCTCGCGGAATTATCCAGCGTTTATTGGAGCTTTGACCGTCCGCTTAAGCTGAGTTCGCGCGAGTTCCTAATTTCCTTTTGCTGGCGATGCGAATGCGCGTTTGAATGAAAATAAAGGGAAGCGGTGGTATTTTTACGGTAATGAATTATTAACCCGTTCATTGGAAGTATCGCACGGGCGTCGCTGTAAGCCATTGAAAGCAATGTCGTTGTGCATTTTTTTGGCTGTTTTTTTGGCAAATGAATCGAAACAAAAAGAGTAAAAACAAAAGGCGAGTACTACTCGGCTTCCCTTCTTTTTCCCCGTCACGTACGGCATTTTACCCTTCGCTTATTATTCCGCCTAGTAAAAGGAATTAGTGCATCCGATAAGCTTCGCGCCAAAGACGCACCGTATGAATTTACCAATACGTCGCGCAATATATTAATTTTCGCGCGGCATTGTCTCAAGATGCAATAAACCGCGTTTAAAAATATTTCACGTCGTATAATGTATCTCTCGTGTGTAAGGCCAAAGTCGCGATGCTATTCGGGATGTCACTGCATGCGCGCGTAATCATTTGTATGCGTCATCGTCCACGTATAAAAAGCATGTAGCGAAAGCTTCATCCGTCATGACTTTAATCCAGAACGCGTGCTTAAATCGAAGGAAATTTGGATTGCGAAAGAGTAGTCGCGTATCCGTATTATTGTCGGTACAAAGCGTCGATTCCACGGGCGCGATCGTTACCGAGTCCTTAAAAACCTGAGCTCCGTGTGGACGAAAATGTGTTTATCGGCCGGAGGACTAATGAGAAGGACTAGCCGAAGGGACCGACCGACGAGTCGATCTTAGGTACGGAAAAACGCCCCCCTATGACGAAGGTTCAGCCAAACATGGAAAATCGCTGGATTCTTCGTTGGCAGTTGGTCTGCCGAACAAAGCCGATGGTTGGCCGAGGATGGGCGTAACGGGGACATTCCAAAAGAGTGGGAAGTCGAAAACAACAATGGCCAAGAGGGAGCGCAGAGCCGCGACGATGGTCAACGTTTTGCAGATCGGGATGTAGACGTTGACGATCCGTCGAAGGAATTCCGTTGCACGAGTGACGACACTATTTGGTATAGTGTACACCACTTGGAGCGATAGCGACGAGATATTTAGCCAACGACGTACAATCTCCCCCTTTGACGAGGCAACCGCGGTACTTTTAGAGCATCGACGAGAGCCCGCGACGAGTTCAAGGCCTCTATTTAGATCCCGATGGAGCGATACGACGTTAAGACTTCCCTTTCTATTCCTGCCGTAGCTGAGGTCTCAGGAGCATCGTCAGCGAGCAACGGACAACGGCAGCGATACTTGGGCTACTCTCGCCAAGTATCCCAATTACGCGATTGCACCATTTTCGTCCGGCGAGACAAGATAAGGACGCAACAACCTACGTAGGATTTAAAGGCCATAAGCATAGCATAGGTGTACCATCAACCTCAAGCTATCCATGCGCGCTATGGCATTTCTACCAGGAATCATACCTTCTTGAGTCCGTGACTCGAGGCTAAGGATCCTCTATCGCGCAAATTTACCGCGCGTCGTCCTTCGTTATCGCTTTGGTAGCATTCTGGATGTTCTCGCTGGAAAGTTAGACGCTGCTCTACCAGCTTCGCGTGGTTGATTCAAAGAAACCGTTGGCGAACAAGATCATTTTGCAAAAACGTACCCGAACGATACGAGTACTCGGTATCGTTTAAAGCGAGCGTTGACCATTAGGATGCATTTTAACCATCATTTGGGAAGGAACATCGATGCGAGATCTACCTCCCAGAATCGTAACACACATTTTATTGCCTCTGGTTCGTGCACTTTCCGATGATAAATCAACAATGGCGCATTGTACAAGCAAACGGCAAAAGCGTTTAATGGATGCAGGAACGAGAGGAAAAAGCAGGACAGCCAACTATCGCCCGTAACTTTCTTGCGGTCCCCCCCCCCCGCCCCGCCCGCCCCGCCGTGCCACCTTTTTCTTCTTTTCACTCGTCTCGAGGGGCCCCGCCAAGGAATGCCATCGCATCGAAAAAAAGTCCTTCCACTTCGTTTTTTCGTGCGCGCCTCCCCACCATCGCCCATCGCGTGGGGCCGCATTCACCAAACTGCCCACCTCCACCACCTCTTCGACATTGACTGCTAAGGCGTCGCGCAGTGAGACACGCTTTATTTTTAGTCCCTTTGCGCACCGAGGCTTTACGTTGCTTTACGTTCTCGCCTCTCGTATCTCTCGGCCCGCGAAACTTTCGAATATCCCCGCGCGAGATCGACGCCGCACTTCTTTCGGCTTTTGCCGAACAACAGAGCCACATGCAACTGCGCTCCAACTATTTTCGACTTTTGCGATTTCACTCTCGGGCCGAATACCTTGCACGCGTTGCCTCGCCTACGTTTTTCGATAGCCATCCACCTTTCCTCCTCCGCCCCTCCGGCCATCGCTCCTTCTCGCTCGATCGCGGGGGCCTTAGAGGTACCGCGGTGAGGTAACGCAGACAAGGAACGCAGACAGGGAACACAGCCGAGTGCCACGTTACGGAAAATGTGACACTCGGGGGTGACGAGGAGTCGGGTTTTCGCGCTAACCTGTCAAAACAAATATTTTTAACGCGTTGCACGTACTTTAGCGAGTTACTCGGGACGGTGTTTGACAATATTTTTACAACGCGCGAGTGTCTGACGCATCGACCGCGGCGAGATAAAATTGCTTTAATAATTTGAGTGCACGCGTTAGAAATACGCCAGGAGACGCGCGGGGTGACTTTTCTTGTCGGTAATTATAATCGTGTGTTTGCGATAAAATTCAGCAAACTCATAATTGTTTATAAAATTGCGTGGTTGTATTGAAAGACTCATCGAACGTTATCTGTCGTTGTCGATAACGCACATTTTTGGCAAAGTTCGATTTATTAAATGTTCTACGTTTGGAATAATAAGAGTACGCGTCGAGAATTTACTTTAACGAGAATTACTGCCACGTCAAAGCTTTCGGAATAATCGGAAGTGTGCAATACCATTTTGTTCGTAGATGGTTTATAGGTTGCTTTGCTTTTGGATTCTTGCTTTATTACATAATTCTCCAATTTAAAAATGTATCGCGACAGAGCATTTTCTTATGATAAAATTGTATTATTTTATCCGGATAACAAGTCGTTCCCGATGTATTCGAAGAATGTAAAATTACGCGCAACGTGTGATGTGCGATACTTCTTTCGATCGCCTGATCGCCTTGAACGTAATAAACTGAAGTTTGAAAATGGGTTGAAATCTAACGGTTCCCAAATATATAAGAAATACCATTGAAATAAATACCTTGTCGTTACTTTCGAACTTTTCACCCAGAATTGGAAAATGGATTTTATAACTCTGTATTTTATTCCCCGTGAATCTTATACTTCGTAAATGTTGTTACAAATTTTAGATATTGGGTACTTGGTTGGTCATGAGCTTGTTAAACGCGTTGATACAGTATTTCGCAATATCAGCTGGCGTGCTTTCAACTACTTTATTTACGTAGAAACTGAAACGTCAAACTTTTTTTCCACTTATTAATCAAGCGCAAGATTCAAGATTAGACAAAACGATTTTTGAATCGTTAGGAGTACGCGTGTATTCACGATCCGCTGTAATGTTGGAGCGTAAATATGACTTGAGAATATTATTAAAACGACGCCAAATAAAGATACACGTTCCAACGTAATTTTCAAAGCTGTCTAAACGGATGCACTTCCAAATAGTCTACCGACTAATAGTATTTTAGCCAATTATCGATATTTCTGCGCGTATCGTTAAACAGAGGGAGTCCTGATCCGTGATCCATTTGCGTTATTTATACAGTAACGAATTTTCGAGAACGAATTTTCAATCACCAGCTTACGCAATAATAATTACACCCAAGGATATCATGCGTTACTAACGTGTTTATTTGAAATATTGTACAACCGTTTCTTTCTCGATGGCATATCGCGCGCTAAAAACTCTAACGCTGCTAATGAATACAAAAGTCATTGCGACCAGTGAATTCTTCTCTTACTTAACTTAATATCTTTCATCTTCATTTCGAGACAGCAACGTTCACGAGACCGACATTTCCGACATTTCCGACATTTCCGACATTTCCATCAATAATCGGTCAACGCTTGACAATTCCGTCATCGTCTCGAAACATTCACTCGGACGAAGCGCACGATCGATCGCTGGCGTCCTTATCACCACCGACGTGTTTATTTACCGTCACACCGGCCAAATTCTGCTGCGGCTTTAAACGTTTGTGTCAACTGGGCATCGACATCGATTCCTCGTCTCGCGTCTATTACAAATCATCGTCATTGTTCGCTCGTCCGATGAATGAACGGCTTACGCACGCGTAAACGTAAGCGTAGTAGTGACTCTCCGTTTGCGAGTTTCCCTTTCGAAAAACTGTCTTGTCTCTCTTCTTATTACAGAGGCGCGTCGCGTTCTCTGCGCTTGTCGGTGCTTTGAAAAGTCGTCTGCGAGGTGCTTACAAATGTGTCACGCGAATTCGGCACTTTTTATTCTCGGATTCGTTACTCTTCGGATTTGCCTCCGGCGAGTGTCAAAGTCTCGAAGCTCGATCGGTAATTATAGCAGCGTCTTCCCTAGTCTAATCTGAAGCTTTTGATCTTTATCCGCGTACGATCTCCAGGGAATTCGTGCTATAACGAACTTGTGCTGTTTCGTCAGGTGTACCACCGAGTCGATTTGATGACGCGGGGGTGGGGGGTTATTTTTCCTTTTCATAATTTTCATCGCGTACAATGACGAAAGTTCTTTTTGCGCTATGACTCGACTCGTTTAGATTACCACTTGTAGAACGAAGTATCTTGTACATCGTTTCCTTTCGTTTCTTTGTCAATATTAATTTAGAGTGTTTATGTACGCAGGTGAAGACCTATTTTTGTGGTTCTACGATGATTGCAGAGTCAATACGTTAAATTGCGTTGGAAGAAAAAGAGGATTGTTGTTGGTATATCGTCGGGATCGAAATTGAAATATGCGACAAATGTACATTGTTTCGAGATAACAAACGAATGATCCGGAGAAAGATCAAATAGTAAAATTAAATGTCACGATCTTGTGATATTAAATTGAAAGTTTTCGATGAGCAAATGTGGGTTATCTAATACCGAAATGAAACGTGTACTTTAATACGCGTGCGCGTATTTAGCGAATCTTCTTTTTCCTCGGTGAGAAAACGTTTAGAAAGTCGAAAGTGTCAAAGAAGCAACTTTTCTCAATGATAATTTATGCACTTGTGTCATTTTAATTTACCAATAAAAATTTCGAATGCATTTTAAAGACTTTCTTATTTGTTTTATGATATCTTACGCGAATTCTTACTTAAAGTTGATATAATTCTAAAGGCCAGAGTACTTGTAAATTGTTCCAATCGCAAAGTAATTATTACTTAATAAAATGGCTTATTGCAATAATCTGCTTTTAGTATCAGAATATTTTGTAAAGATTAATATTTCATTTATAATTGTTTTGGAGGTACGCGGGCACGGCCAAATCTTTGAAAGGATCAGTGGGAATATATATTCTAGATCACATACGATCGCAGTGATTTTATTTAGCGTGTTATTACTTTTTAAATTACGACAAAATTACGTTTCACAATTACACATTGGCACGAGAGCAATATAACCTAAATAATATAACGAGCTACAATTATGAATACTGGAACATTGTTGTAACGCTCTTTCATACATTAGAATATATATATTTTTTACAGAATAACACTCGCGTATGTGTGGTGAACACATCCTTCGCTAAAATGCAAATATGCATCGAGCACACGAAAACGATATACTTAGCACAATAAATGCGAGTACTAAGTACGACTTTTTTTTATAAATGGAATTAGGCGATTTAACCGTGTAATATAAGCTTTACTTTACATTCTGATTTATTTATCTTGCGAGACAATACTTGCAATTAACGCATCCTGCATCGCTGTAAATATATATTGGCCATTTCGTCAATCGAAGGTCCAGGGTGCAATTTATTTTCATTCTTATCATCGGTACGCAAGGAAACAACCAATATATTACGTACGGTGACGCGCAATTATTTACAGATTTGTAATCATTAGTTTCGCGTAAATCCCCTCCTAAAAATTAATCTCGTTTATTAAATGTGAACCAAGTCGACAATTTTGTGGGCTTTTCGATATAATCGGTACGAACCTTGAATTTCTGACCGAAAAAACTACATTCGAGTTTTCGAGTATCCTTGTACTAAAAGAAAAAGAAAAATTAATTTTACAGCCAAGTATATTGCATTGAAAAGTACAAGCTATACAGGTCGAGCCAAATGCACGCGTTAATTCGGTGAATCCAATGCTTGACGAATTGATTGAAATTAGGTGGGATAAATAGACGGAGCCAATTTTTTTTTTTTTTTTTTTTTCCCCCCCCATTTAAATCAGATTAAACAATTCCGTTCCAATTTACAGTTCGAATAATTTAAGAGCTATTTCACGAAAGTTTGTCGAATCATAAGAAAAGATAGTTTCGATATTATAAAAATACGCTGGAGACAAATGGTTTCTTTAACGAAGGATTCCGTAGTCCAAAAATATATTGCTTTCCTTGAATTTTTATTCGAGTAGCTGATTCAAAATAAACAGACTAATAAACCGTTTTATAGAGCGACTCGCGTCAACGTGATCTTGTCATATCGTTCCGGTTACGTGTCGGCTGATTCGAGATAACGATAAGTCTCGCTTGAAGTACATTTCACTTAAGCTCAAGTTCGGCAACATCAGATAATCCTTGTAACGTAAATGAGATCGCAATTTTTTCTTCTCTGGTTCTTGTAACAATGACACGAATACATTATTGAGTATCGAGCGGATACTCCACGCGTACAGCGATCGATGGTTTTTATATTCGTAAGACGCACGTTAATTTCGTGAGTACCTACTGAACCCGCATACCCTGACTCCCGTCGAACGCGTAAACAAGATCCGCGAGCCCGGAAAATTCGTCATGCAAATCCGCCATGCAAATCTATGCAAATCCGCGTCACTGCCACGACGAGTGTCCGCGAAAAAACAAAAGTTTTTTGTTTTTATTCGATAAATTCGAGCCACTTTCAGTCTCTCTCTCTCTCTCTCTCTCTCTCTCTCTCTCTCTTACTCTCTTACTCTCTTTTACACGTTTCCTCAGCCACTTTTCCTTCGTGATCTCGCTTTTGCGTATCGATCGGTGGGGCTGCTCACCTTTTTAACCGGCAGGCTTAATCAATAGGACACATTACATTTACATGCGTTAGAGAAGATCTCTTTATGACTTGCTGCCTTTTTTACGGGTGTATATCAATTATTTCGTTGATATGTAAAGAAACGACGTTGACAATGCAAACGGAAATATCCATACTTTTTGCGGAATATTTTTCTTAAAAATTTTAGAGTCGTTGGAAATAATTAGTTCCGCGCGATGCAATTATCAAGCGCAACATACAGTTTCACGGAGAGTTTACGTTAACGTTGTACAAATTCTGGGCAATGTTTTTCGGACGTTTATTCGAGAGAGAAAGTGCGGGAGAAAAAATTATGCGAGGTTAAAAAATTCTCGCATGAAGTAAGAGAAGAAAGTGGCGGAGATGAAACTGTTATGAATAAAGAGAGGGAAAAGTTTGTGGCGGAGTTCCAGAGGATGACGATGGAAATTAATGAAATTAAGCAAGACTAATAATAATTACTAGAATTACGTGCTTATTGTTTTGTCCGTGACATATATATGCTGTGACAATCATAATGAAACGAACAGTATTTCGAATAGATTTATTCTTATATTTATTTTTATAACTTTTAACTAAATTAAATTGGTAAAGTTATCTACATGCGTTAATGATTAAATCTCAAAGAATTAATAGAATGTGAAACAACTACTTTCACCTTTTAATCCGAGATAGTAACCGAAGGGATTAAAAAAAATTTGAAAAAATTATAACTTCTAGAAACTCTAGATTTATCAATCACCTATCAAGCGTATATATTATTTGCCGCTTTAAGAAGATACAAGTTAATAAGTCTTGCGAACCTTTTCACATGATTTTAATAAGCGTCATTGGGTTTTATCGGTGCATTTACAATTTTTAAAGATGCTTCGATCGATAATCGAACATTGAAAGTTGTTCCATTTACGTAGGGGCAGTAGTATTAGTTATAAAATATTTTATAACTGTTGAGTATTGATCATCGTTAAACCGTGGATTATCAGTTTACATTTATTTGTCAAAGAAGATATAATTTATAACCGACTGTGCATAATTAATTGGAGTGAAATTTAGATGAATAAAAATATGATACGGTGCATCGAGAACAGCGGAGAGTTTTAAGCTTTTGCATCGATTGCGTCAAAATATCGTTTATTCGAATAAAAGAATTTGGAGATTATTTATCGGCCACTGAAAGTACGTTGGAACGAAAACAAGGAAAAATATGTAGAATATGTAGAATAGGCGCTTTAATGACAGACTATATTCTGGAATTGAGTGCAAATAAGAAAAGGAAGAAAATGACACGTTTCAAGTCCACGCGAACGTGAATTGCGCTCGGCAGGGGGTCGAAGAGCTTGTAAAAATAAAAGTTGGGAGCATCGTCGGAGAGGCCGAGTTCAGAAGCACGTAAAGGAACAATTTCAAAAGGTCTATTTGCGAGCACGACCGGCTATTTAAAAGCTGTTGTTCGCGCTGTCGGCAATCGCTTTTTGGTCTTGATCGCAAGGAAAAAACGAGTCGCCGCGTTGTTAACCCCGAGGCTGTCCTCCTTTCGCGTGGTTGGGCGAGTCCCAGGACGTCGCTGGAATGATTAAGTGGATAAACAAGAGGACGAATGGCCGACGGTCGGTAATGGATCATCATATTAGCGCGCAAGTGTATCGATTCGCCTCGTGTCCTTGTCCAAGGAATTTAGAACGCGGCGCAAGAAGCGCAATGAGAAATCCTTAGCTCTTTTGTAATCGCTCAGCCAATGGTTATGCCAGCGCTCGATAACTCACGAGGATAATTTGCATTATCTCGTTACTTTGAAGCGCCTCGTCTCTGCACCGGAAGCCATTTCGCTGAAAAACCTCGCAAACTCTCGCTTTTACCCTCGTGCTCGTGCGTCACATTTTTTTTTCAAACGTGCTACTCACGTTCTCGTCGAGCCTGCGATACAACAGGGAAGTGCGTAAATACATCAAGTGCCGATGTTTTTTCGTTGCACTGTCCCCCCGACTCGAAAAAAATTCAGCGTCCACTTCCTAAAATGGCGTTGACCTTACACCGACCCCGAGGTCGCTGGATTAATGACCGAGGTTACGCGTCGCTGCATCCGCGAGATGGGGACACTTTTTTTTTTTTTTTATAGTTGCGTGCACCGAAAGTTCGAGGTCATCGACTGGCTTTTATCCCCTTTTAAGGATCCGCAAACTCCGACCTCTAAGTCGCGATTGGCCGAGGCTGAACGAACGTTGGGAATTCACTAGACAGTAAGCGCTTCTTTTTCGTTTTTATTCCTGGGAATCGTAACTAGTCTTTGATTTAGTTGTGGGAAGAACAAGGCTTTTATATGTGGGGGATTTCTCGGAGTATATTATTATATCGTGACACTTTTGAAAGGAGGAAATCAACTTGGATTTCTTTTGTTTTACAATAGGATACTTATAGCGATACCAAGGACGCAACCTTCTTTTATAAAAACGAACGTGGAATCGACGATAAAAGCGACAATGTGCTTAGCAAACATACGGGATGTAAAATTATTTTGGAAAATATTGCTGATGCCGGTGAATTTTATCGCGCGATTTACGATAATATTTGTCCCCTATCACACAGAATTGCTCCTGCTTTTGCTTTGCTAATAAAGAGATTTCTATAAGTTTTGTAAGTTAAACGAATAGTAGGCACGAGTCGGTTACAAAGATCCATTATACTTATTTTGCATTTGAAAAAAATTCTACTCGTTTATCACGAATGTGTATATTATCACGGATTCGTACAACTGTACCGAATACTACACTTTTACGGATATCCAATGATGTATACCCGTATGTAAGACGAGTGTTTTATTAAAAAGCCATCTGCATGATGTAGACATTTATAAATAAATAAATTAAATAAAATAAATAAAATTTTGCATTACTGCCCACGTTCTTAATTCGTAAGGTTTATACGAAAGCAAGTAATTTGAAAACAGTATATTTGCATTTCGTGTAGGATAGTTATACTGGTTACTTCATATTTATATTTTTCTTATTCACTTGTTACTTTTTATACGCTTATAAATGACATAATTCAGGAATAATGTTATACGTTATGTAAGTGATTTTTGAAGCGGTCTTACGTAAAGAAGTCACTTTGTTGTTGATGTTGTTTCTAAATGATCATCAACGGTTTGTCGAAGTAAGCACGAATATATTAACATATGTATTTATCGTGGTTAATTTTTGACGATCTAACATGCAAGGATAATCTTTGCTTCTCCAATCTACTTGTAGAAAGTAGTTTATTGCGTTAATTCTATGATCGAGACCTGCAATAATGATTGCAAACAAATTACATTGTTACATTAAGATAAACGTTAACTAATTAACTCGTGAATATTTTCAGATGTTATTTTTTGTTTTTCTCTATTTCCTTTCTTAGATAAGAAAGTAAAACGTGTCCTTTATTGACAAAATCACTAAAAACAATAATTGTTAATATTTACAAGTGCATACGATAATTGTTTTGGTTTATCAGCCTCTTTCGCGCACTATTGTCATCTATTATCTATATAGAAAACGTTATATTCCTTTTGCATCGACTGATGTTTTAATGATGTATTATGCAAAGCGTAGATGTTAATTGTATTATAACTGAGTGGTTTTTCTGGTGTATAATTTGTTTTAATTAATTTTACGAGCGACGAATACAATTGTCATAGTCTACAGTCTCTGTTTATTGTGAGCGATAATTCGCGCATTACATCGGATACTAATTACAACGATATTGTACAAAATTCAGTACAAAACAATTTCAGTTTGCGAGTGAACGGCAACAAAACTGTCCCTAGTCTTACAAAGTGCAGAACCAAATTACTAAACTTTGTAACGAATGTTTAACATGCCCACTTAAGACTCGTCCGACATGATTTAATGTAATTAATAATTAATAAAGACAATTGGGTTATAACATTTGGAGACTGTAATATCTCACGCCATATATTGGGTCTGCTCCGCTAATAAAAGACTTTAATTGAACGTCTGTGGTAAGGAATTCGTCGAGTCTTCATTCGGACTTAATTCAGGCAGCAGTGCAATCGTTTGTACACTGTAATTGTCGTCTGCCTTTTAGTTGATAATATTTCAATGGCAACGATTGGCACATATAATCACATCAATGGTGCACTCGCGTTTGAATGATCGACTTTGCACTACTTGGGGATTTATCACTTTTGGCCGAGAGTTGCATTCAGTTGGATGGCATTTATTTTTCATTAGCAATTTTATCAAGTTCCGACTATGTGGTCTTACCTTTGGACACGTAACTCAGTTAACGACGATAGCAGTCGGTATAAACGAAACGTGCTTTAATTAAAAATTTTCTTTATCCTTCACTCGTGAAATTACATATCTTAAAAGATTATGATCGTTCTCTCCTTAATGCTAAAATTTTGCTGATACGGATTATTTCTCGTGCGAATTAAACGCATTTGTAAACGTACCGATCTTGTTGACACATTTCTCAATGATTTCAGTTAAATTGTATCGGCTAAAATGATCGTCCATTCGAACACAAATTGATAAACGCCAAAACCATAGGAAATTTTACTTTATGCTAATTAGCAACGAAATGCTACAAATGTCAGCATAAACTACTTGACACACAATTCAGTGAAAACAAATGTCAAAAATATTTGTTTTTTCATAATATTCTAAAGCTAACGTCTCGTCTGCGGTGTATATTCCCATTATCTCTAGCGTCAAACGTCCTGATCCTCGCCGAATTTATTCGGTACAAGTGTGCGTTTAAAAGCACACGTAAACTTGGCTACTTCCGTCCAAATCGCCCTCCAGAAATAAATCTCTCAAGTCTCTAGAGTCAATTATCTTGCAATTGCATTCTTAACGATAACGCAGAGTTATCTACTTAAATTTTTGTTTTATGCAATAAAATAATAGTACTGCTTACTTCGACGAGGAGTTTTATGGAAAACTATAAAAATGGTCACCGCTGAGAAAATTCACAAGTGTGTAATATTTAATGAAATTTTCGTGTATTTTATCCGAGAAGCAGATTTTTCTTTTTATAAATTCAATGAAAAAATGCACCCTATCTCAACCTAGATTTCTCAACTACGCCAAGCGGTGTTCCTCGATGTAAATTCGTAAAAGCAAAGTTACAGATGTGGAATATCATGATTTACCAACTCCATCGATGAACCATTCGCTTGGAATATGGAAATTTTCGTGACGTTGAAGTCAAAGAGCCGTACCGAGTAAAGGCAAATTCCGCACCTTTCACGTTACTTTATATTCTTCGGATCGTACAATTAACACTTTAAATAAAAATTGTACCGATTACTTGGAACAAAATTTGAAAAAAACTCAAAATTTGAAAAAGACTCGACGTTAGGTCGGTAGACTTTCTCTTGGCAAGGTAAACTTCAAGGTAAAGAATAAGAAATAAATTTGTCTTTAAACGCGAAACCTTACGCGTACGTCGTCTCCTCGAATAGCGACGTACGATCGAATGCACCATAACCTCGAACGCACAGTTTGATAAACGTACGCTTAACACGGGAATGTTTCTATTCGCAGTAGCGTCGAGTGCAAGGAGAGCAAGGAGTACCAGGAGGGTGACGTCGTCCGGAGCACCGCCGAGGGCTCGTTGACGTCGGAGTCGAAGTCACCGGCGCTCGAGCCGCCGCCCTCGGGTACCAGCAGCAAGTAAGTCACGTTTTTCCCGGGTTGCCTTCATTGCCGACGTGAAAGTCCTCGGGATCACCTTGTAAATCTACGTTTTAACTTCTTTCTCTTGTGTTTCTTGCTTTTGCGCTCTCTCTCTCTCTCTCTCTCTCTCTCTCTCTCTCTCTCTCTCTCTCTCTTTCAAAATGCATTTGCTCAGAATTTACGTTTACTACTTGTCACCTACCTTGCGCGCTTGTACTTTCACTCGGTAACAAAAACTGTTTGATTCTATGGCTTGTCGGTTAATTGAATATTATAAGGCTTGGCAATTCACGGGTACGTGAAAGTTATTCTTCCGTTTATGTAAATTTCAAAGTTAACGTTCTCGACGAAGTATTAATTCGCCTCAATGTACGAGTATTTTTTATGATACGAGAGAATTAGTTTTAAAATAATTTCTTTAACGCATTATTCATATGTTTAATAATACACGTGTAAGGATGCGTTAATATACCCTTTAAAATGTGGATATTGAAGATTGAAAAAGGAATCCATTATTTTGGTATTTAAAATCAAGTTTATAAGGAATAGTCGAGTGCCTTGCATCTTTCGATACTTATACAAGATTTTGACCTTTCGAATGGAATGCACATAAATTAGATCGAGATAACATTCCGGCGAAACAGACCATTCCAAGTCCGTTTGATATAGTGCAAAGACTGGTTTATGTTCTGGAACAATTGATAGGATTTGTTGAGATTAATTTTCTGAATAAGATTTGTGCGCATGGATTAGTTCGTGAACATTATTGAAACGCCATTCTAAATATGTTGATAAAATTATCGTTATGGCACAAATATTCAAATTTATTCGATGTAAGTAAATTTTGTCTTAATAAAATTGTCGGATAATTTATTGCTCACAGCTCATTGTGGAAACGTTAAAAAAAAGTTGAGATTAAATTAATAAAATTTTTATTTCAATCGTTTGCATAAAAGTTGAAAGTTTCGCTTTCGTTGCTTTGCTTAGATAAGGTTATTTTGTAGGATATTTCAGAAAATAACTTTAGAAATAACTCAACGCTATAAGCGAACGTTATTCCTCGTTTCATTTACAGAACTGCAAATGAAATTTTAATACTTTCCACATTTTCTCCGTTTCTTCCGTGCAAACTTAACATCTTACCGATCTTTCGTATTATTTGCACGTTTGCAAAAAGCGTAAAATTACATTCTATTGGAGACGATCTTGCGGCATTTTTGCGACAAGTTTTGTTATAGTTAGCCTTTCGTGAAACAATACTTCCATGGTGAAGTGATCGTAAATGATAAACTTTCCGAAGGTTGTTAATTTAAAAGTACCGACGAGGGATTTATTTGAATAAATTTCAAGAGAAACGGCACGCATTCGATAAATTACAAAATACGTTTCAGGCTTATTTTTGCGAAACAAAGATTAGCGAATGCAAGATTAGCGAATCTTAATTTGAGAAATTTGTTCTTTTCCAAATGCATATTCCGCGCATTTGACTACACTCAAATTGTTTTACAATTCAAATATCGTTAATAACTTATGAAAGTAGAATTTCAAATCATCCTGGAAACGAGCCTTCGTTATTTAAATTTCAATGTTCGCTCGAGAGAACGACAAAACAACGCGTTAAAGTTAACGTGCAATATTTCAAAAACGCATAACCAACGTTACGACGTGAAAAATGAGTAAAGAAAAACTGTTGCTCGAATTCGCAATAACGTGCTCGGCTTTTTGTCGACGTGCAGGGTGCCAGACAACAACAATTCCCTGCACCAGGAGAACCGCAACAGACGCGCGACGCAGCTCAGGTTCAGGACGAGACCATCGAGCTTCGACGCCGCGTTAATCGTCTGCGGCAAGTCAAAGAACTCCGTCATCGTCACGTCGACGCCCAGTCCACTAAGGCGCCAGAACATGAGGATGTGGGACGTCACCTCCTCGTCCGGCTGCTCATCCGACTCTGGCTCGAACTCTGGTAATTTTCATCCTTTTCATCAAAAAGCGTCTCCTACATCACATCCACGCTCAAACCATCCTTCTCGAACCTTCTCTCGTTTATACCCGCATCGCTACCTCGAATCAGCTGAAACGGTTCGCGAATTGCCGACAGACTTGGACTCGGAGACCGAGCTAAGGGTCAGCGGGAACGCGAGCAACGAGGAGGGCAGCACCAAGTTGGGCATGTCCGCGGAGGAGGAGGAGGCGTTCAGGTTGACCGTCGGCCGGGGTTACTTTTCCCGCACGAAGAAGGACCGCTTCCTGAACCACCTGAGGCTGGAGAAGCGGCTCAACGACCTCACGAACGACTACTTCGGCGTGGTGCGCAAGAATCACAGACGTCACCTCCAGAGGCGTCACTCTGGCGATCTCCATCGGATCGTTTGATAACTCTTGCGCTTTATTTTTTCCTCCTTGTTTTTTTTTTTTTTTTTTTTTTTTTATTTTATACGTACATATACATATTTCTGGTTAATGTTCGATCGTTCCGCGTGTGTGAATGTTTGTCGATGATACCGCTCCTTTGAATTTCTCAAGGTTGATTCAATGATTCGTCGTTGTATGCGAGAGGTACGCGAGAACGAAGGAGTCGATTTCGTTACGGCGGTTGTTTGCCGCCTCTATCGGCAATACACCTTCGGAAGCTGCAACCGGATAAAATGTTCACCTCCTGGAAATGATATTTACCGTTTAAGTGGCGAAGACTCGGATGCTGTCGCGTTCACTGCGGCAGAGCGAATCATTATTGTTCCGACTGGAATGAGTCGCACTCTATAAAGAGAGTAACGAAGGTAATTGTACGTTACGAGTGAAGATGTAGTCCAATTTAGTGAATATTTAATCTTGGGCGAGGCAAAAATCTTTCTGCTGGATTCGTGTAAAATTTCACGTTGAGAAATTTTAAGAATCTCCAATGGGATTTCGAGCGAAGTTCGGAAAAATGTTTATTCGCGTACAACACGTCAATGTTCATTATCTTCGGGGGCTGATAGTAAAGTTTTCGGTTGTAACTCGTAATGTAATTAAAGTATCGAGACACTTCTTTTGTAGTTATTAGAGTCGAGCAATTAAAAGCTATATCTGCCGAAAATTTCTCTTTTCGCGAAGAACACTAAAAGAACACTATTAAAAATGACTAATAACGAGTATTTAAACCAAGACTTATTATCTATTTTTCCCATAATATATGTTGGTACTTAAGTATCCATTAACCGACGATGTTATTTTGTCCTTATTCACGGTCGAAGAATACTTTACAAAGTCTAAGCAAAAGCGCAGAAAGTCTTTATTCATTGAGACTTTATGCGAATGAAAACACTTTCTTTTTAATTTCATTATGCACGTAATCTTAGCATCTTAGCACCTGAATCTACAATTATTCAAATCTTAAACAGTTCTTAATGTATGTATTAAAGTCGGATTTTGTTTTAATTGTCAAGAAGATCGATCGTTTATCAAATAATTCAAAGAATTCAATACATTTTTTGCAGTTGGTTATTACGATTATGTAGAGCTGCACGATTTAAAATACCGTAGAGACACGAAATTATTTAATTTAGGATAAAAAATGGGAAAAGAACAGCCTCTTGAGATGATATTTAAGTTCCGGCATTTTTACCCACTACAAACGTGTAACTGAAAAACCAAATTTTGTCTCCTGTTATCGATGTACAATATTAATAAGACTTGATGTGTAGTTTGTCCTACAGCGCAAACCTTGGGTGCGTGAACAAGAAAGAAATTTATGAAAAAGTGGTTACTGAATACCGAACGAAAGACTGAACTACTTCATTTAAATTTTGTTCAAAAGATTATAAGAATATCAGTAGCTTTTAACGATTTCTATATATTAACGAAAGACTCGAGTGAGAAAAAGCGCAGCGTTGTAAATATCGTCGACCTTTGTAAAGCGTGTTAAAACTAGTCTGTTGAATGTTACATAAGTGCAACATCTTTTTTCGAATCTTGTCGCTATTATTATAAATAGATAGAACTAAAAGGATACATTAAAGGCGAATGTCTTTTGTTGTTTTTTTTTTTTTTTTTTTTTTTTTTTTTTTTTTTTTTTTTTTTTTCCCTTACAAGTTACGTATATTTCACGAGTACACGCATTAGAATATATAATACCGAAGATAAAATTTATTCTAAACGAGCGCACAAAACATCCGAATTGTCATAATTGCTAAAACATGCGACACGTGCATTAGTCGTTCAAATAAAACGAGTGCAAATACTTTTCTTGTCATGACTTTCTAAATCTCCCAGAAATCAAATATGATTTTGACATTAGCGAGTATTTATAAATTTTTTAAGTTTGAATTTTATAACTACAAAAGTTATATCGTTTCCTATAACCTGTACTAATCTTGCACTTTAACTTTCAACTTGGAGTAACATTAATACGTTCTCATTTATGCAAATACCAGTAAAGCTTAGAAGTGCAGAACGTTATACTTTGCTTTTATCGAGTAAAGAAACTGTATTTGCGTAAGTAAAATATATTTTATTTAATGGTTAAATTAAAAGCGAGATTAATTGAAAATTTATGCGGAGACAGGCAATTATAATCGCTTCTAGGAAGCGCGATTGTGATTTTAAAGGCACTCAAAACGCTCAAGTTCATGGAGGTTCCAATGTTTCGATTAAAAATTATATTTTAAGAGTTGTGTCTGCTAATCCGGCCGCAAATACACCACAATTAGGATTAATTTTTCTCAATGACTAAAATAAATAACGATTGCAAAAATTTGTGTTTCATTCTGTTACATTTTACCAACCGCAAAAACGTGATTCTTCGTCCTTTAATTAACAACCATTTGGATCCATACCTAAATCATTATGCTTTTTCGAAGATTTTCTTTCAACAAATTTTTCAACACCCAAGTGGATAATTTTAACGGAGAAGATCGAATTTTAATTTACCCATGAATCATCGTAATCTCGCGTTTTTTCCCCTTGTAAACGAAGTAATTTGGAATATTAACATTCAGCGAGTTTTAAATATCAAAGTATGCGCTTGAGCCTTTATTTCTTATCATTCTTAACGGGCGATTCCTCTTAACTTTAAATGAATTTCCACCAACTCATTACGCTGATTATTTTATTCAAATCATCGCTCAAACCTGGCAAACAAAAAAAATCTTAAATCCTTTACATTTTAGAGTAAATTACATGTCTATTAACGATTACTGTGTCATTTTGTTTTTATATTTTTCTAGTCGTATCGTATTAGCCATCTCCCACTCTCTGGTATGTACAATTGTTTTACAATTGTATTAGACATTGCAGATTGGTATAACACACGCGCACAAATGAATATAAGATTTATTCTATTAACGATACGAAAGGAACGTGAAAAGAATGTAAGACGTAAGTATACGTCTTAATAACCTAACAAAAATCCTTGATTGAATAATTTTTTCAAATAATATAATACGATGCACTTTGCACGCTCGTAAGAATAAATTAATTAAATTTTACAAGGAGCGTTCGTCAACACTGGGTCAACGCTAAAGTAGTAGCGGCTTCGCAACAACTTCCGTTTCTTTTTCTCGGAATTTTCAAGCCCTTGGAAACTCGCCGTTAATTTCCAAAGCCCAATGTCCCAATTAGCGTATATCCTTCCCGTATATCCTCAACGTCTTAATTGCGTACGCGCTCTCGGAGCTATTGCACAGCTGGATAATTACAGCGTGAACAGCTCGATTTGGACCAGAAGAGCAGGTATACGAAAGCAGAGCAGCCGAAACATCTGCCACGGACGCTATTTATTATCGTTATTTCACGAATGAGCGCTTACAGGAACCGATGCAATACGATTCTCAGTGTCAAATTTTCACAATACCGTCTTATGGATTACTTATGCTTATGTACTTTCAATACTGCGAGGATAAGGCAATAAATCGATTCTTTTTCACTTTTTTCTAGGACGGTAAGCTCGACGTTATTGCGCCTACGACTGGGATTATCGTTTAGCTGTGAGCACGTTTTCCCATTTTAGTAGGCGGAAATTGGTGGCTCTCGTCCGTAATAAAATACAATACGGATATTAAATTCTTCTTCTTATTTTTTTGTACATTGTAAAGCGTCGACGAGCAATTTTGATACTCGAATGTCTCAATAACTTTTCTCGCTTGACATATTGCGGCTTAATTATCAATTTGTCCTTGATACTCAAAGTTTTCATGTTATAGTTATAACGTTAGTCAGATGTAGAGTAACAATATTTCACGATGTATTTTCGATGATTTTGTTCTTCAAATATCGCCTAATACTATTTGATGGTGCCACGTTTACGTAGAAGAATATTAATGATAACGACCAAAACGTAAGCTTTCTCATTATTCAATGACAAAGGAATAAATTAAACAATATTTCAAATGATCGTTGGGGGTGAATCCCCTGAGGCGAATCCCCTATTGAAACTTTGAAGATGGAAAATGTTCGTCTTCGTTGTGATAGTTGCAGTACGCAGAATATATTATAATACTTGATGTTGTACGCGTATTAAGGGATTAGAATATACAAAAGGATTATACACGTGAATGTATTTAATTTATACTTGATGATTTGATAAATTTCTCTGGGCAAAAGTATATATTAGAGTTTCACAATAATTTGTGTACTTTCCGATAACATCTATGAATAGTATGTGGTAAATCAATATTTCTATCGTCGAATATTATCTTCCTTTTCCTTCTCTGAATGTACGTCAAAATTTCATAAAGTAATGTAAACTCTAAATGTTATTTAATTTAAAGTCGACAGCAGTTTCGACAATAAAAAATTACTTGTAAAAAAGGTAAAAATTAATAACAATACTCTTGAATTATATGAGCGTGTTTTACTTGCATGTTTAGTAATACGTATTCGTATAATTTAAAATACATGTACACACTTTGCAATTAGTTGAATGTGTACAAATATCCATTACAAGACATTATTGAATAATTTGCACATCGGAATAGTAATAACAGTTTAACATATTAAATCATATTTATTTTTTTTAAACAGCCACAACAGTGTTTAAACTTATAAGTATTTAACGAAACACTTAAAAACACGTAAAGTATTTATGTAAACACGCAGAATAACGAATCTTCTGTAATAATATATTATTAAAACAATACTACATATTAATAAAAATATTTGTTATGCAATTAATAGCTTTGAAATACATTTTAATTATAACTCACGGGTTAAGTGTAGACACTCAACGAATGCATTTCAATAGTTTCATAGTTTTTATTGTTATAACGAAGCTTCGCTACTACTATTATAAGCGTAAAAACGTTTGTTTCGTACGATTATAAATTTGTATTGTTAGGATTCAGAACATTGAATTTATCTAAACGTAAAGCATATAGATCTTTTAAACGTCAAAATTAAATTCTGTGCACATTCATCGTGTTTCCCAATAAAATTAGTTATTGTCAGATAGAATTAACTTTTTACAAGGATACGAGTGTTCGATTTAAAAATTCAGCTTTGTAATAGAATATATAAGTAACATGTTAACGTATTGACATGATTACTATCTCGCCATCTGATATATCCTTATCACAGAAGTTAGTCTAGCAAAAGGGAAACATAAAATTAATAAAATATTTTCAGAAATATTTAACCTTCTATATACGTTACGTAAATATATTTTAAGTGCATGTGTAGAAACGAATAAATTATTTAAACTTCATCAATCACATCAATTACCGTACTGATTAGAAAGTGATGACGAGTTATCAAATTCGAAAACGTAGAAGTAAGATTAATTGTTTTTTTATATTATTTTTCCCTTACAAGAGTATCGTTTGTCTTAGAACAACTATTGTCTCGATTTATCTTGACCAATAAGAAAATCATAAAAAAAAAAAAAAAAAAAAAAATAAACGTGACTAGGGCAGATTATTACGTTATTGACTAGGAGAAATATTCCCAGTATTTAAATATTTATATACAAAAGCTGTCAAGTATAGAATAACTTTTATACTCGTTAAAAATATTTGACCAAATCCATCTTAACTTTATGTACCGTTGTTTACATTCTCTCAAATCAGAATTACAATAAAAACATATGAATCGTTCTATCATTTTTTACTCCGAGCAGAGCAAACAAATGTGAAAATTAAAAATACACGTTAAAGTACAAAGTGCTATAATTCATATTTTGTTTTTATATTTACGCTCTGTAATTTTTTAATCTCACAATTGTCAGTTCTTAATGTTGAAATATAAATATTTTATCCGGGTACACGTATGAGATCAAATTAACCGAATTGAAAATTTTTTGCACGAGTTTCATACTTTTTATTTGTCAAAGGCTTACATTTATTCATTCGTAAATAGAATCGTATGATGTGTATAAATTCATAACCTTATCTATATTTTAACTATTTATCAGAAGTTTGAATATTCTTAAGATAATAAAATATTCAGCCTTATACTTTTATAAATAATACACTTTATTAATTCATATTTGAATACAATTATCACCCATTATGCTCTCTACTTTACAAATAATTTTTAATATTTCATCAATGCACATATGCATGTAATGTGAAGGGAAAATTCGAAACACCGTATAATCCTTGATAGCGCGTTATAAAACGATGAAAGTATTATTCACTCTACTAATAATAAATGAGTATATTTAGCTTATAAAATTTATGTAACGTGTAAAATCGTAATACGCATTCAGTTGCTAGTGCTCGAGAGCTGCGAACCTTTGAAGTTATTTACTTTTATATTCCATAAAAGTTATTTTTTATGGAATACAGATTATGTCATACATAGAATATATTATTTTACAATGTAGTTTATCCATTAAAGATAGCTGGACAAAGAAGCTAAACTACACCTTTTTAATAAACAATTCTTAAACCATTGTCCAGTGTCCTCGAGATATTCAAATAGAAGACGTAACTAGAAGTTCCAAGCATTTCCATATGAATATCCATTGACGGTAATAATAGAGTGTATAATGATAGGTGGGGTATTGCTTGAGAACAGTGTCAAGTATTTGCTCGTGTTTTATGGTACATCCGATACGACAGTATCTCTAATATTCTAGGAAAATACATATGATATAAGGTGTTATATGTGTACTCATCTCAAAATTTTAAACAGCCAAAGAAATTGCGCTTCCTTTCCTTTACGATTTCTTTACGAATTTTATTTAAATATACAAAATTTAATTATATATCCTGACAACAAAAATATACAGACTTTCCAATAAAAATAAAAAAATGCAGGACCATGGCTTTCGGTGTTTGACGCAGAGCTTAACGTCCATTCGTTACGTGTCCTGACTTTATCGTAAACACGAGAAGAGAAATATGGGCCACACCGCGTCATAAGATTCCCACAGACGATAAGTCGGAACACGATCAAAGATGCCGATGCACTTTCCTAGTATATTTGGGAAAGCATCCAAGTTTCTTGAAAACTACACGCATTCGATGGGTAAACTCGTTTGCGTAATTCCACCTCAAAACAACGGCGATGAACCTTTTATGGTCGATGGCTCTTCGATGTATTGCTAGTGGTAACGCAAGCGATTGCAGGACAAAATCAATAATTTAGGTTTGCACTTTTCAGGATTACTGGAAGTCTCGTTTTAAATTAAAAAATAAAGATATCGCGTGCCTGGAATTTTTATATCGAATGCTTGAAGAGCCAAGGATGACGAACATTATAAAAACCCGTTCTTTTGAATATCTCCTCTCACTTTCGCGATCTTCGTAAAAATAAAAAGTAAAATTAGTAGTTTTCCAAGTAGTTTTTCTTGGCACTATTATTTATAAGTAACAGAGAGTTGAATTTTTTATACAAGTATTTCGATCGATAAACACACGATACAACTCACAACGCAAAGAGAAAGTTTTCCAGAAACGTGATTTTAAAAAGGCTTTAAATAAATTACACATTAAGACCGAAGATCCACTGTCATCTGGATTAACTTATTCACTTTCATAATTTTCATTCGTAAGATAATAAACTCCAAGATTTCGGTAAACTATCGAAGAAATTATACTTTTAGCTCGTTGAAATTATGGATTCTAGCGCAATAAATACGTACGATATTTTATATCCAGAAATTTTTACCACTGCATATTGTTTGCTTATTTTATGAGTAAAGTTTCATATTGCATATCTAAATTTATAGTATTGGTTTAAGTTACATTTGCTTTTACATAGAATTTATTTGAAGTTTCAAAAATTTAGATTTTAACCGTCAGGAATTTCTAAAGTACGAAATTAAACAGGTAATAAATTTTTTCCAAGTTTACATAGTTTTATAGAATATGCAATATCTCGAAGTATTTATTATGTACTTGTTATTTGGCACTGCAGAGACATCTTATCTTTTTGGTATTAATTATCTAATGGGCTATATGTTAATGATTTTTTTATTTGCATAATTAATTTTAATGTCCCTAATATTACGGACTAATCGAAGCATATTTCAATTGCCAACCCAGGCTTGTCACACGTGATCAATTTAACAAACACAAGACGAAGAAAATAAACATTTTCAGTGTTTTACCATTTAGGTTTTAGTTTCTCATAACCCTAACGTACGTATTCACAACGTATTGATTAATATCTTTCTAACTTGCAACCGTGATATTAATTAAAAATACGTTGAAATACCAGATAAAATATTCCAAAGTAAAAACGAATCGACACTTGTTCGTAACTGTTGTGAAATACGTATTGCGGAGTACGACCCGGAGTACGTGTTATCATTCCTACGCATCGACCACGAATGGGAGCACCGGAAACTTTATTTGGGTGGCCGTCGTGGAAGTCTTTTGAAAATAGTATTTTCCAACTCTGCAGAAAAACTCGTACGCAACAGATACTTGCACTTAAAAGAAAGATAGTTTAACGTTCGAGTCTCATTTCACCGCTAAAATAAAAGCTCCTGTTTATACTGCATTTTGTCTTTCTTTGCAACAGTTGGCAATTGAAAACATTGGTATCAGCCCGTGTCAAGTACTTGTGAATGCGCTCTTCGTTATCGGCCCTACGAATTTGAAGAAGTTCGTTCTACATCCGCAGGTGGCACTGCTTCTTTCGTAAACACAACACCTTTTTAGTGTTATAAAGTCAGCTAATTACACGATAAAAAATGTAGTATAAAATGAGTACTTAAAACATCGACTTCGATTGATTAATCTATTATTGTTGATACCGCGTACACGTTATCCTGAACTTGAAAAATGAACATTCTTCGTACACGAGTGTTTTTATTTCCGTTGATGAGCCTTTGCGTGATTTGCCTTGCAAACAATGAAAGTACTGGCAATTCAACCATTCCCGTTGTTCTCTGGCATGGTTTAGGTAAGTATTTGCGCAATTGCCCGACCACGAGCTTTCAAATCGATCCAATAAAATTGCTAAAATGAAAAAATGCCGGTCAAGCTTTAAGTATTGTACAGTAATGAAATAGAATTTCATTACTGTAAAAATTCAATACATTTTTTATGCATCCAATTATTATCCCACATTTATATTTTCTCTCAATGGCGGGAACTGTAATTATTTAAATTACAGTTATCAGTCACACAGGAAATTGACAAGTTTTTGATGATACAGGTGATAGTTGCTGCTTCTTCTTCAGTCTAGGTCAAATCAAATCGATATTAGAAAAACATATTCCTGGTGTATACGTGAAGTCCCTTAGAATTGGAAATAATATTGTAGAGGTGTGAATATTAATATTTGTAAAGGAATGGGATTACGTAATTTAAAGAATCATGCAAATTCTTCATTTTCAGGATGTTGAAAATAGCTTTTTTAAAGATGTTAATAAACAAGTCGAGGAAGTTTGTCAGGAATTGTACGACGATGAGAAATTGAAAAATGGATATAATGCCATTGGCTTTTCTCAAGGTGGACAATTTTTGTGAGTAATCGTGTCATCTTATAAATAACCATTATGAAGCTTTAATTAGAACATGAATTTGAGTAATTATAGAAGTGAAATATAGAATGTTGGAAATCCTGTCTCAATTCTTGATTACTAATAATAAATATTAAATGCACTTCAACTGTCAACTTTTATCTTTGTAAATTCTGAAAGAACAACAGTCGTGCAAAAATGAAAAGTCTGTCGTGTAATTTACCGTTTGAAATTTAGGAGAGCAGTTGTTCAAAGATGTGGGAATCCACCGATGTTAAATTTGATATCTTTGGGTGGTCAGCATCAAGGAGTTTACGGTCTTCCTAATTGTGCATCGATCAAACACTATTTATGCGACGTAATACGACGAATGCTTCATTATGCAGCTTATACCAAGTAGGCTATAATAATTTTTGCTATTTTTACAATATTAAAATCCTTGATATAACCTTGATATAATATTAAGATTCGTTCAGAATAAGTTAGTTCAAGCACAGTATTGGCACGATCCTATCAAGGAAGAAGAATATAAAAAAAACAGTGCCTTTTTGGCTGATATCAACAATGAATTGCAAGTGAACAAGGTAACAAGTTTGTCATTAATATTACCATAAAATTTGTTCTTGTTTTTCATTTGCCTTTTTTGTTGTTACAAGACTTATAAAAGCAATTTGAAAAAACTGAAGAATTTTGTAATGGTAAAATTTGATCAAGATAAACTGGTTCAACCGAGCATTTCTGAGTGGTTTGGATTTTATAAGTCTGGCCAATCCGTTGAAACCCAGACATTACAAAACACATCGTTGTATATCGAGGTGCGTTACTTTCAAATTTTGCGCTTTTAAATGTTTAACTTTATTACATGATAATTATCTTGAAAAAAAAATGAAATTTTTAGGATCGTCTGGGACTGAAAGAAATGGATGAAGATGGCAAACTTCATTTTTTATCACTGGATAGCAATCATTTAGAGTTTAGTATCACATGGTTCGTAGAAACCATTATCAGAAATTATTTGGTTTAATACTAATTTTACACGTACGCGTATAATTTCTCACTTTTTATATCTGTATAAAATTTGTGATTCTTTTTGCATTTTATTTATTAAGATGAAGAAATAAATGACGATACTTTGTAACAAAGACTTTTATAAATACGTTATTTAAAAATATAATAGAATGTATTTATGGTAAGGCAGAAAGTTGCTTTGTCGGTGTTGCAGCAAACGCAGTCGATGGCGCCATCAACCTTGACTAGAAACATTTTCGAAATAATGTTCAATCAATACGTAAAATACAATAACAGCACTTTTTTGAAATTTCGAATCTGCCGGTAAAAAGTAACTCGTTCAATATTCAAATTTTTCAATGAATTCATAAAATATTCGCAACGTTTTCGTACCGTAAAACACGTAATTTAATAATTGAAATAATTTTCGACATTTTTAACGATGTATGTAAGCGAAGACGGTTTAATCTAAGTATTTTTTGTATCCAATATTCAAAGCCTTTTTGTTGTTTTCAGTATTGATAAAAAAATTTACATCTAAAGTTGAATTCGATTATTTTAAAAAAATGTAATATAAGATAAGTACAATTGCTTATCACTCGTACATTACAAATATTTTTCAATTAGATTCCCATTCACGCAATTGTATTTACTCGTAAAAATCTAAGTCAATATCGAGAACACACATTAAGTCTTAAAATAATTTCAGTATTCTCTAAGTCTAGTCTTAAAATTAGTCATTCTCAAGATATAATACATAAATCCAAGAAATAAATTTGCGCATGAATATTTTTCGTCCATAAATAGCTTTAATAAAATATACTCAACCGCAAAGAATTTTTTTAATTTACTATCATAACATTCTATTATAATACGAAAATGACCTTTTAAAGTACAATTTTTTTTTCACTTGGTAAGAAATTACCGACCTTTTATTGTGAATCTAAAAAATATATATTTTTTTTTCGTTACTCCGAGGTTTTCATCGACAAGAATCAACTAGGCACACAAAATAAATATGAAGATTCGCAATATTATTATTTCACAGTATGTAATTGTAAGGATTTTAGCGACAAGTCATTACTTATTATTCCTAATAAAGGCCAAAATTGAATAGGAAACACGCACTTAAACTTTTCTCTACCATTCGATAATTAATTATCGCACCTTATCTCATTCGTAAATATTGTAAAATTTAATGAATTTATTTGTCTCGTCGCTTTTTTGGTCACCACTTTACTTAATACAAGCTTTTGATTATTCTGCAAATTCTTTTTTTCAAATTTATTGCGCCTCTAACAGATAAAGTCGATAAAAACAGTTGTCTATTGCTTAAAAATTGTAAATTATCTATCACTCTGGTTATGGAGTGCGTATACGAACAAAAAATGAGGAAATAGCTACAAGTACGTTATTTTCCATACATCGAAAGACTGGATATTAGTAATTACTAAAAACTAATTTTCCTCTCCCTCTCAATGAGAAACGACTTATTATTACCGAGGCATCCCCTTCAATCATCATTCAATTACAATAATCAATCTGTTCCGTACTTAACACTAATTCGTTAAAAATGAGAGGAAAAGAGCAGAGCCCCCACGCAAAGGTACAAATGTAAATGGAAAAAGGCGCGAAGGGATAAAAGAGTTTTAACGCGAAACCCTCGTGGAAGTCGAAAAAAGCCGATTCGAACGAACGGGATCTCCCACCACCACCCCCATTAAGATATTGCATTAAGGGTTGCCTCGTTTCGCTTGTATCCTTTCGGAGCCGTTGCGATCGTTGCTTCGTAAGGATATTCGATAAAGTCGGCATATTCGCGGAGGAGTTACTTCGAGGATTCGCGAGATACGATATCGCGCTCTTTGATTTCTTCCGGAAAAACTACCGCTTTCCTTTTTCTCTTCAATCTCGGGATCGACGTGGAATTGCGCTTCGCGTATCGGCAATGTTTGCAATATTTCTCGGTTCATCGAGGACGTCTAATAATACAAGGTAATTATCGATGTAATCATTGACTTAATTATTATTCTACTCGATCGTTCGGTCAGCGCGTCAGTCGTTGTGTTTTGTACATTCGCTAAATTCTTTGCGTTATAAGGTCATTGATTTCGAGTGCTTTCGGGTATTTTCGCGTTTTGTAAGCCGTTTCTCCAAAAAACTTGTCTGCTCGTCCATTTGAATACGTAATAAGAAAAGTTATATACTTCGGTATAAAAATGCGTAATGTCTTTGAGTTTTTTGTCGTAAGAAAAACTTCGAGTAAGACTTCGTACATTTTAATAATAAACGCTCTAAAATTTTATCACCGTCCACTCTGTACTTTGGTATTTACCTCGTTAACACATTTTCCCCTTTATTCTCTATCGAAGTTGATCAATGCTTTTCTTATCTTTACAACAAGTTGCTTATTACATTTTAATTAAACATCAGTTCTCATAAGTACGCACTAACTGATAATACCTCTCGTAGCATATTTATGAACCGACGTGTGCGAGTTAACGTACTTCATAGATTCACGCAATACAAAAGCTTCGACTACATCAATATTTACAGTTATTATGTATTTTAAGAAAATTACTTTGTCTCGATATTTGTCGACATTTGTAGTATATCTCCGAATTATTAAATTCTAGAATTCAGAATATATCTCTTCAAATTCTTTAGTAGCTGGGGAATTTTATAAAAAAATAGGATCTATTTATAATGCTTTTTAAATATTCTTTCTCCAAACTTTTTATATTACCGCGTGACTGGTTATTTTTAATAAAAATCGTGTTTTATTTCCGATCTATAATTCCTTAATGCAAATGCACATATTTTTCTCGTGTACAATTTTTCATGTACAGCCTTTTGTAATACTATTCGGTTTCCCCTTTCCTTCTTCTGTACGTACTGTATTGAATTATTTTTAACAATTGTGATATTTTAACTCTCACTTTGTGATTAAAAGTTATTTCTATTTCCGATTCAACCCACGTACATTTATTTTATTTCTATTTCGTTTATTACTTTTTCTTTTATCGAGCATCTTTTCACGGTAACAAACAGAAACGCCAGAACAAAAAGAAATGGCTTAGAACATAAATTGTTTTACGCTCATTTTCGCAATGTAAAATATAACAACGCGTTTGTTATTCTTTTGGTTCGTGTAAGTTTTGTACGTTTTTAATTAAAGGATAAAAGAGAGTTATTGCCTTATAATTACACACACCGTGTGATTATTTAATTAGGTGTAAAAACTTTAAGATAATACACAATTTACGTGACTCGGTTTTTTTTTTAATTTAGACTCTTTGAGGTCCGGTATTTACGTTTGCACATAAACGTGCAATTTTCTATGTAAGTATACAATATCGGTACTTTTCTTCGACCATTCTAACGAAGTTCAGTCATGGAACATTATCATAAAGATATACATATTTTTAACTCACACCTGCTTTAAAAACATCGACAAATCACATGACGATATCTAACTCATTAATTTATACATTGTTCCTTATAGCTGTACTTTTTCTTTAGCGCTGTACAACGCGATGGAGGAATTTCTAGCTGTACACATCATTGTCGATTTTTCTTTACCTTCCCTCTCTCATCCCTTTCCAGATATACACACACGTCGCTACTCTTTAACTTTATTCCTCGTGTAAGCGAACGTCATTGTGTTGCGCGTAAAAACGCGTGGTTTTCGTGCTCGCGGATAAATATGTTTTTTTTTTTTTATTTTTTTATAATAAAAGGAGAATAAAACTCTGCAAACACGGTGCCCATACAAATACGGTCATCATGCGAGTACGACCTTTTCTTTCTTTCGATTTTTTTTATTTTCGACTCTTTCATTCTTCCTCTCCTCCAACTTTTTATTTCTTTTGATGGAAAATTCGGGGCACTATAGGTAATCAAACAATTTTAATGGATTCATAAAGCAAATCATTTCATCGTATTATGATGAAATGATTCAAAATAGCGGCGAATGATCCTTAAAAATGTATATCAATTTCAAATTAATTATTAGCTTCTAAATTTTTATGGATGTTGCATAAGACAATTCAAAATTCGTTGCAATCAACGGCGAAAACGCGTACATCGCATTAAGTGCATCGTCGAATATTTTTCTTTATTACAAGGAAGACGGTTAGTTGTCGATATTATAAAAATGAAAAAGTTACGTTTTCACGAACAGCGTAATTAATGCCTCGTTAAGATTTTAGAGATGCACTTGATTACCGTTGACGGGTATTTAAAGGTAAAAAATGTTCTTTTCACCAAAAAATTCTCGGCAATTTGTCTTTGTATTCATAATTCAGAAAGAGTACCGCATTGCGATACGAGATAATCTTTCTGAAACATCAATGTTTGCGTTAATGTATTTTTGAAACTTAGAATAATGGCGATGTATTTTTTCAACTGCGAAGTATTCAAGATTGTGATTAAGAACTTGTTTTACTGTATATTAGGTAAATATTTTTGGACAAATTCAGACGAAAGACGCGTTGTTATGAAATTCAAGTACGTTTTACGTTTAAATTATTTTTATATCCGTTTTTGTATGTACTCGAGAATTCATGCGCCACGACATAATTTTATTTTAACAATATTTTATTTTAAACTAAATTACACAGATATTTGGACAAGCAATACTTCTTTTTATAACACAATTGAACACTGTACCATTACCGCACCGCATGTAATATGAAGCACAAATTTGCCATACTATGTAGTTATTACTCTACAATCACATAAATAAAAGGTTAACAAACGGTTGTCTTTCTTGTCTTTATTATTTTTATAAAAGTTATTGGTTAATATTATATTTAACTTTCATTTAAATAATCTACTTAAACGAAAATGATAATGTAACGTGTAATTCTTTGAGCGGTGCAATTACGGAAAAAAGTTTTTTGAGAATAGTCTTCTATATTTACCGACACGCAGGCGACAAGAGCATGTAATTTTTTATACATCGATACATTAACGATTTTATTCGATATTTAAGGTAGATTTAGAATTTTTACCTTTTGACCGAGCAATACAGTGAATTATTTATAATCACATTTGACAGTCTGAAAAATCTGAATGTAAAGCAAATCATATTTGTTGTGCTATTTTATCTAATCTCTGTTCTTGTCTATAATGCATTCTCGTCCTTTACAGAAAGACCGATAATGTAGTAAATCCTTACAAGTAATTATCCGCACCTTTCTGAATGCTTGTGTAAAAGGAAGCGCATGTATGCTTTAAAACTATCTTATAACTTTTCTTCAAATTATATTGTATTGCACGGATGAAAATTTCATTTGACACCGTTTGCCAGCAAAAAAATTTAAAGAGAATTAAAAAATCTAAAGAGAAGATGAACAATCCTCAACAGCATCGCTTAGAGACAGCATAACGGAATCTCGCTCTGAACTTTCAAGCTCCAAAAAGCAACAAATGAGAGGAATACGCAAATCGCACACGTGCACTCCCTTAGAGATTTATCACTTTCACACTTGATTTTTCTCTCCCCCGAGACTTTTTCGAGTGACCCTTGACACGTGGCGGGTCAAGAAGAGTATTTTTCCACTTCCATTTTGTGGTTAGGTTGTTCTTGTTCTTTTTTTTAATAAGGGAATTGCGCACGTAAAACTGCTTGATGTGATTCTGCCGCAGAATATTTCGCAGAATATTCAATCGCGTTTGGCCTAATTTTTCATTTTTTATATTCGTTATACTACACGACGCGTTATTTAGGGATTTTCTGACAAGGTATGTCGCAGTCTAAAATTCTTGTAATATACAAATAATATATAAATAACTAGGGCTTCTATTGTCATCGACTGTCTTGGATCGGGACATCGGATTGAATTTTTCAATTTTTCAAAGCTCCACAGCTTCTAAGTATGCACTTGTGTTTGGATAAACAAATTACCGAAGTGCAAAAGAAGTAAGCAATGTTCGTTCGCTGAATCTTTTGTCTTAATTTTAAATCGAGTATCATCGCATACCACCGAGAGTGGAACAGGTGATACCGATACCAAAGGTGGCACATTTGCGGTGTGCGGGGGATCCGCGGGAAGTTGGCGGAAGTCCGGCGATGGGCGATGGGCGATGGGCGATGGCCGATGGGCGATGGGCGATGGGCGAGAGCCGTTTTCAAGCTCGATGTGTATCCCGATGAATTTGTCGTTCGAGCGCATCGATCTTGGCTTTTCCTCGGCTTCGTGCCCTGCAAAAACTCTAACGCTTAATTCATTCCCGGAGTATTTGCGGCTAGAATTTGTATTCCAAATATTTCATGGAGTTATTGAGATTTGGCATCGGTTTGCCAAGAGCTTCGTATTATTTCGTATACTTGAGACTCTTTTCGAGACTTCGAAGCTCGTTACTCGAATTTTAGTGTATAGATATCGATATATAAGTGTCATTAGACTGTCACGGCAAACACAAACATTTTTAGAAATTAAATTCTCGGGTCGAGTGGTACTTTTAATGTGCCTTGTAGGATGACGTGAACGATATGCTTGGGTATTAAAATTATTTATATCGACTGTGAAATACACTATAATTTCACGTGACGAGGTAAGTATTAGGAAATTTTGTATCGGTGGCCATTTTTTTACTCTAATGCGTCATCGTTAGCGTATCGCATCTCCCGGTGAAAATCCAATGAAGTCTCCGCATTTTCAACCCCTTTTTTACTCGTTGATATTTACCCGCGGTACGGAAAGTCACGGAAAGTACACTTGAGCGTGCACTTTAAAATCACCGTAGTGAGTCGAATTTTCAACGAACCAATATCTTCTGTACGATTCTTTTCTTCCGCAGAGCCAGATAAACGTTAAACAGTAGAATGTAAAAGGCGATCGGTCAAGATGCGAAAGCAGTGTCGCGTTCGTGTACCGGACAATGAGTTATTGTTCGGCGGCCGAAAGCTAATGCGCGGATGAATTTCGGACTCTACGAAAGGAATCGCACACATCCATCCACGAGCAACGTAATTCTGTCTTTATATTCCCTCGTTCTTCGGGTACGTTTCGCGCCAGACAAATACTTACACTTGGCGTTTTCCCCCGACGGTTATAAAAAAGGTAAAAGGCTGCACAAGTACAGAGAGTTTTAACGATTGAATTTCAAATTTTTGGGAAAGCGAGAAAGTTTTGCGAGTATGAACATCTTTGATCAAAGAGTTGGAATAATAAACCTTGAAGTAAGATATTTCCGGTGGAATTGAGCCAACGATTCAATGCTCTTGGTTTGAGCATAATTGCTCGAGAGGTTGATGACTTAAATGTCGTTAAATGATAAATTCTCTATTAGTTCACAAATTGAAAGCAAATGGTAATCCGAAGTTCACGCGTTTTATATTTAACCAACGAAAATCTCTTGATCACATAAGCGATCTAAACGACGAGTTCGAATCTTTTCTACCGATTAACGATTAATTAATTATTTGCCAGTTCTGAAGTCGAAGACTTTCTTTTTGTACTTTCGAAAACATTTTTGACTGACCGCCACATTGACTGCAACAAGGGACTTCCGTACGTTTAACCGCTCGAAAAGAAAATTTCTTGCTCCAAGTATATCTTGCCCCAAATTTCACTCGATCGTAGAGCTCCTCGATAATTCAAATGTTCGATGCATCGCTAACCGAGATGCGTCGAGATTTTCCGGGAAACGCAGTCGCGTATCGGTTTCATAGGGAAATGGGCGCATTTGATAAGCCGCAGCGGCGCATTTTCGCGAACAAACCGAGTAGACAATGGGCACGAAAAGCTCGACTCGGTCTCTAGTGTTCTCCACGTATACCCTCCTCGGCAATTCGCTAAACAAACGCGCGCGTCCCGCTTTCTTTTCAGCTTTCTTCTATCCTCCTCCACCTCACGCCCCGCGCCATTTTCCTTTTTTCATTTCCCCGCGCCAATACCGCACGCGCGTGTAATGAGCCGCGCGAGTGTACACACCAGAATTTCGTGCCGCGCGTATTGTGCACCTCTTTATCCTTTTCCTCATCGCTTGAAGTTTCGAATGCACTGTTTCGTTATCTGGGACATGACGGTTTCATGACGCTGTCGCACTCAACTCTCGTTCGCGACGAGGAGAAGACGCGTAGTGGATTCGAAAACGAGGAATTCGAGAGCAGGATTAATTGCTCGTGGATCGATGATCTGTATTTTGAAAGAGCAGAGAGCCCGATCTAAAGCATTAGAAAGGTGGATCTTTCGCGTGATTCTGTCGCGTTCCACCGCGCGACATTCGGAGCTTCCAAAATTTCGCGCGTTACGCAAATTAATGGCACATCAACTTGCCACGAATGTGTAACTTTATTGATTCCACTGCAGAAACTGCTTAAGCGCATGCGAACCCCTTCTCCGCTTTTTGCGGATATTCAGTTATTAATACAGTCGAAGCGAATGTTTTAAACTTTTGTGCGGTTTGGATATGCTTCTCGGTTCGTGCGCAAGACACTTTTTACAAGAAATACTTTTTACAATGTGGCGGATGAAATAATCGCGTGATACTGACGAGGTAACGTACGCGTAACTTTTCGGTTAACTTATTTTAGCCGTACATGTGCGTGTTTTAACCGATATTCCTAGTAAAAGTTAGTTGAAAACAAGCGGGGAGTTTTGGTTTTTTTCCCTTTTTAATTTGCTGCAGTACGCTTGCGCTTTAAATGCTTGAAAAATCCGTGAGCTTGCGCAGAATAGATGCGATGGTTCCGTAGGTTTTCCATTTTGTCGTAAAGGAAGGAAATTAGGATTTCCAAAATCTATAACTACGTATTACCCGGCAAAGTATCGCACTATGAGCATTTGTGAATGACAATAGTGAAAAATCTGCTTTCTTTTATAAAGTTCGTAAAAGAAAGTCATTAAGGCAAATGCATCCATGCACTAGTTATTACACGACCTTATCGGATTTATGTTTATATGGCTGAAGTATTTAAAATCTTAATTTAAATTTATGAAGCATGACTTTTCGTGGTCTGCTGACTGATTCGCGATAAGTTTTAGATACGCAAAACAAAGAGAAGTCAATATATCCGAACGTAATAAGTTTAATCAGATAAGAAGTGTACGCGATTAGAATAAAATCCTTCTGTACCGTAAGAAAGCAATAATGCAAACATCGTGTAAAAATATTATTATTATTATTATTATTTTTTTTTTTTCAGCAAGTTTAATAACTGACGTACCTATTGGAATTCTTATCATTATCTGGAAAAGCTGATTACAATTTTTGTTCGATGAACCAATTACTTTACTTTCGCTCGGCAAGTTTCATTCAATCCCAACAAACAACGTTACAAATAGTGCGAAAAAAGGACGAGAATATTTATATTTTCCTCCACGTTATCTTAAAAGTAGTGCATGAAATAGTTGAAACAGAATCTGTTAGATTTTTGCGAGGAAAAACACAGATAATTATCTCGTTGATTTTAATGCTAGACAATTACGAAGAAAATAAATTAGAAAATTTTTAACTATATTTTAACAAAACTACTTTTTAGAGGTGTGAGATTAATTAGAAAATATTGCTTAAAAATCATTACAGTAATCAAGGCGCAATATTCCGAAAGAATCACAATATCTAGAACACTGTATTTGTAAAGAAGGCATAGTAATTAATAATCCATAATTCATTCTTTTCGCTTCTTGTGTAATTGATTCTTGCAGCTTTTATTCCCAATGCTAAACAGTTTCTATTTATAGAAATACAGGTCAAATGCAATAAGATTACTCATAGACAAAAAAGTTAACGTAATTCCAACAGAGAGAGAGAGAGAGAGAGAGAGAGAGAGAGAGAGAGAGAGAGGAGAGAGAGAGAGAGTAATAAATAATCAGCCATGAATAAAACTATTCAATTAAAAAGCAGCAAACGAATTTTATATTGAATTGATGTAAATTTTAAGCGTTATAGTATTGGTTTTTACGATTTTGAAAACTAATTAAGAAACTAATTTTTCCCCCTTGTATTGCTTATTTTGAATCCTTTGTAATTCCTTTGAAATTAAAAATTAAAGATTTTTGCTAAGATATAAACACGAGGAAGAAATTTTCTTCGATTCTTCATAATTAAGAAAAAACTATGAAAAACAGGTAATACAAATTTATTATGGTGAAATAACAATTAAATATTTAAGAACGTTCTTATGCTATAATACACACGTCTCATGTGCCAATACTCTAACTCAATCCCACCCAGCACAAAGCCATTCATTATAACAAACGTACGTACGTTATTTTCCCCGGCCTTTTTCATCCAAGACGGAATCTTTCGAAAAGTGCCAATGGACGTCGCGGTGACGTGAAAAATGAAAAGCCGGAGGCCAAACGCGTAACCGATTAGTCTTCCCGATTTCGACGCTTCCCCATCTCCATGGGAATCGACATACGAGCCTCGCCCGGACACGTAATAAGCCCGAGGCACTTCGGATCGGATTCGACACTCTCGCGTGTGCGCGTCCCCGAGGACGTCTTCTCGAACCTCTCGCGACGAATCGCATGGTTACCAGATTCTTTTCTTTTACCTTTCGAACTATTCTTCGAAATATTCTTTAATTTTCTCATCCCTGGATTATTTTTTATTTATAAATATATTTTGTAATCTCAGTTTTTATTTCACTCGCATTCATTTGCTAATATAGATTCTACATTATTTTCTTTCGAATGAAAAACACAACGAATCCATATAGTGAAAAGCGATAAACCTTAGGATGTGTAGCAGTTGTCAATTTTGTTCACTAGTGAAAGAACGGAAATGCTTATTGTTTGTTTCGTGTATATCGCTGAGATGAAAATGATGTATTATTCGTTACTTCTGTGATTAAAATAGTTATTCAAAGACGTAAGCTATTCGCGTATTATTCGGCGCCATAAGACACGTGATTCCTGTCAAAAGTAATGGAAAAAATTTTTAATGCAAATGCAGGAAAGGTAACGAGAGGTTTCATCCTCATACAATTCCGACAGTAGTCGAACATATTTTATATAATTGTCAAACTTGACTTGTTACTTGTACCATTGTTATTTATCTGACCCTGGGCGAAAGATAAAAGTCGTTAAAGATCATTAACTTGTCAAGAACAAGTTGCGTGAACCTCCATTAAAAAAATAACGAACTCCCGAATAAAATCTGATATCGCGACTTTTACAATGAAATAAAACGAAAAGAGACGGCCATCGATAATTTTGCCCACGACACCGCGTAGCGGAAGATGAAAAGCTCGGCGTCTTTGAAAGTTTTTCCGCGATCCATAGAGCGGGAGAGAGAGAGAGAGAGAGAGAGAGAGAGATGATGTTCCCCGCACGCTCAGAGCCATAGCCAATAAGAGAAAAGTCGCTGATACGACAATGAATTGATACCCACGTTCCTTTTGAGCGTTTCTCTACATTATACCCCGCGCTCCAACCCTCCCACAACCCCGTCGCGCCATCTTCGCTTTCTAGGTGGGGGTGGTGCTCATCCGCGGGGATAGGCGGTGAAACAATGAGCTGTGAGCAATTGTGGCGGGCAGATAGCATTGTATAATATACCCTGTTGTTCCACCCTCTGCCGTTTCCCCGCTGTTTGGGCGCGCGCGGATACGAACGCGAGGCCAACTGTACCTGACTGTACCCTCCTACCGAAGCTTTTATCTTCTCTTTGATTCGTTTGCTCTCTCTCTCTCTCTCTCTCTCTCTCTCTCTCTCTCTCTCGCGCGCGCGCGCGCGCTCTATGATTCCTCCTCCTTTTGCGTTCACTTCGAGTTTCCATCGTCCTTGGGTTTCTTTGTGCGTGTTCAATTAGTCTATTATCGGTGAAGTTTACGTTTGTGCGCAACTGTGGTTCAGAATTTGCGAGACCGAGACCGTAGATATTGGTTAACTGCGGCTACTTTATGCAGGAATTTACATAAACCGGCGGTACTCTTGTAAAAAGAAAAGGTAGAACTTTATAACGAAATGAGAAATTTGTTTTGTAGCTTCACAAAATATTCTTCACGAGCAGTAACGCATACGTAGAGAAAAGTTAATTGCAACCGTTTTTAAACCTGATTTTGTTGAAACGCGTATAATAGTGTTTATATTTAAATCGCCGCTTTCCAACTAACCAAAGTATTGAAAAACCATTACAAACATGCGCTAGCCATGCCATTATGCATCCAACTAATTTTCCGGTTTTTGGCTGGTTCACCTGATTATGTAAATGGAACAGCTTCTAGACCCTAAAGTTTCCCCCTGAAGTTATTAATCCGAATTGCGGGTTCCAGAAGTTGAACAAATGAATTGAATATTAAAACGAGCAAGATTTTTCCGTCGACATATAAATTATTTAAACATTTTTTATACAAAAGTATTGATTTTATCAGTTACCAATCTGAAATCAATACCTCGGTAAAATTTCAATAATATTAAATTGATCTGAAATAAATGTGATACGCAAAGTCCTACAACATCGAGTCAATGACGATCCAGTATTAAAACTGAGTTCTTATTGGTACTTATTGATCGAAAATAAACTTTTTGTGTTTGTATTACAACCGAGTCTTGTATTATTACCGACGCAATGGTTTATAATTTTATGAAACTGCAATTCTTTTAATTTTCCTAAAGGTAGTATCGTAGACTTGTCCAAATTATCAAAAATTTCGCATTACCTTT
This sequence comes from Wiebesia pumilae, assembly GCA_018907045.1. Classification (NCBI taxonomy): domain Eukaryota; kingdom Metazoa; phylum Arthropoda; class Insecta; order Hymenoptera; family Agaonidae; genus Wiebesia; species Wiebesia pumilae. The sequence continues at coordinate 1,310,550 of JACCHZ010000106.1, forward strand.
CATAAATTCGTAAATCTTAAAACGTATATAAAAAAATCTCAAAAAGTTTGACGCTATAAAAAAGTTAATGTACGTTAGAAAAGGTTACTTTACGCTATAAAGGTTGTTGATATTATTTGATATAATACATTGCGTAATACGACATTTTATTGCAATCTTGTTAAATAAACATTCGCAACATTTGGGACACGAGAAGTTTCGATATCTCTAATTAAAATAACGTTATTCGATAGTAGATCGAGGGTGTAGGTGTATATAAATAAATGTACGTCGTTTCCACGGTTACTCGTGTAATAATAAAATATAATAATATATTAAAAGATCATTGAATTATTAATTTTACTCATTGACTAATAGTTTTCAAATAAAAACGTGCAACCTCTTTTCAGAATCAACGTTCAAAGTGAAATTTAAAAGTTGCTTAAATCTTTGCAATTGTAAGTAAGACCACCAGCTGATACACTGTATACGTATCTATTGTTTTCGATTTGCGCTACTCAAAATTGTCAAGCATTCTTTTATTCCTCCTAACGAAGTCAGGCGACGTGTGCCTAAGCACTGGATCAACGTCCTAAGAGTGACAAAACGGTAATTTAATCAAACGCTATCCGTCGAAAGGAAAAGATAATCCAAATTGTTTCCTCTTAAGGTCCAAAATAATTAGAAAATTATTCCGCTATTCGTCAAAAGGTTTTACCCGTAAATTCTCGGTCCCGGTCATCGTATCATCGAAATAACCTCAACACTCGGAATGGGTGTTGTCGGAGCGCCGCTGCTGCTCGCTCCCTTTTTCTACGGTGGTGGTTTCCCTCCAAGCACTCACGCTTGGAATATGGATCCTTGGATCTGGGGGCGGGAGGGGCAGAGCGGGCTTTGTCGAAAATTAGCTGCGATGGTAATGGACGAGATCCTCGCGGATCCCCGCCTCTCGCTTGCGCGCGGCTTCCCTCCGCCCGTGCGCCGCTCGTTTCCATTCTTCCCACCCCCAACCCCGAGGATCGTCTCGCTCGCTCGCGATATCACGTCAGGCATTCGACACAATTTTTTAATACTCCTCTTCCTCCGGGATGCGCAGGCATTGTAGGCGCGCCGCCGAGCTTTTTGTCGGGGGACTCGTTCTTCTTTGCCTGGCCACTGTTTTAATGTCGCCAACCCTCCTCCCTCGGCTTTGCTGGCGAACGTTTCTTCCACGTCCTTCTTTTTTTTCTCTCTCTCTCTCTCTCTCTCTCTCTCTCTTTTCATTCGGAGGTTAGCTTGGACAATGCCACCCCCGCTGCCACATTGTCCCGCGTGATCTGCTTCGGACGGCGAGTGGACGCGCGCTCGTCTAGATCTCGTTCCTACACCGATGTTGCCAGTCGTTGGAACGAATGCCGCAAAAGAATCAAAGTCGATGTCGCGATACGAATCAATTTCTTCTTCGAAAATGACCTTCGGTCTCAGGTATGCGATGAACTTGGAGCGCTTGAAGCTTCGAACTTGGATAAATTTGAGAAAGTGGTCGTAATATTTCCGACGAGTCGCCTGGATGATTAACTTTGTTTCAAGTTTTCTCTCGATAAAGAAAAGTTGACGTTTACGTAGTACTTCGCGTTAGAAGTACTTGGGCATAGAAAGTAATAGAAAGCTACGTATTTCACAAGCTTGTGGTACTTCGTCATTTAAATACACCTAGGAACGAACTGAAACTCGGAAACAGGACAAATAAAAAATCAGCACAGTTTCTCTGCCTCTTATCAGCTCTATTATCCCGGTCTATCTGTCCCTTATCGCAAGCATTCGCGATACGCGAGGCGCGCCTTCGCGGGCAAGGAACAAGAGCACAAAGAGTGGAGGCCTCTTTTTGTACTTGGGCCTGGAAAAATTGCGCGGGCACGTGCGTGCGATGACAAGCGAAACGGCAGGAGAATAACCGTGAGCGAGCTCGGAGTACAAAAAAAGTAGGAGATAGTGAGTGAGAGAGAGAGAGAGAGAGAGAGAGAGAGAGAGAGAGAGGAAATGAGGACAGGAAGAAAGAGGAAAAAACACGCGCGTGCAGCGAGACGAAAACGAAAGAGCGAGTCGCTTTGAGGGCTTTGCCAGAGTGCGTTGAGCCATCCGACAAAGAAACGGAATAACGAGCTAATCGCACATCGTGAGCGCATAAGCAATCGGGGGAGAGTAAATGTTTCTCGCGCGCCGATAGATGGCGTCTTTAATTCCGAATGCGAGTTGGTATTATACCGTTGATGCTTGATTGATGCCGTTGCGCGCCATCCTTACTAGGGACCTCGTGAATTCTTGGTATCTTTAGCGATCGAGTAACTCGATGAGTACCGGTTTGTATCAACTTTGCGCCCGATGACGTTGACTGAAATTCAAGAGTAATAAATTTGGCTGCCTGCGCTGGATATGACTCGATGAATCTGGGATTTTGTTTACGTTCGTCTGAGAATTTGGTTGGAGTTAAACAGGAATTAGAAAAAAGCGAATGCGATCGTTTTACTAAAAAATCGTTTGATAATATGCATATCCAACGTTTTCAAGGTAATGAATCATATAGAAGTAAGAATAAATACTTTTAATTATCCTTTCGAAATGTAATTACGGATAGGACTGGACTGATAGTTAATTATCTAGAACTGTACTCGTCCCAACCAAACCTCTTTGACGTATTCTAGACAACATTGATGTCTTCGTGTTGGCAGTGTGCATCGACATAGTTTTGAATAAGTAATTTTTTATTTAATAAAAAACATTAATATTTACTTTCCTTTAAATTAGAGAAATGCGTAAGTTCTATTCGCGTATACAAACAGGTGCATCTGAATATAAATCACCATATTTTAATGCATAACCATTTCACTATATATCAAGCAGCTTTTCAAAGAATAATACGTACTTTTGTTTGATGAATATTAAAAAATTGCGAGCTGTTTTCAATGATAGTTACTATAAATTTTATACATAAGCTGACGTAACGTAGGAAGGCGAAAGTTTAATTTGAGATTGTTCGTTATATTTTATTACGATAGCGTCATTTATAGCGCCGTTTCTCGATGATAATTATAGCTTTGATTTAATTTTATCTAAATTGAACTTTTATCTAAGTTGAAATAATGTACACTCGTACTTTTTATGCATAATAATAGAATATTCCTTAATAAAATATCGACAGAGCTGTCGCAGAGCTTTGGTATTGAAAAGTATTGTATCATAAAATTCTCCACAAATACAAGTTATCATTGATTTATCGATTTTCAAAATCTCCAGACAGAATCGATCCCTTTTCCTTTACCTTCTTTACAAATGAAAAGTCAATGAGTCAAACAGTGGCTCATCATCGAACGTAATTCTATCCGTCAAAATGGATTACCGTCTTAATCCTAGTGCCCGATACACTTCGCACATTCGCTTTTAGTAAAATGAATGGCAAAATCCGTCCCCCAAAAATTATGGGAATTCAAAAAGTACTTTTACGGAGTAAAGGCAGGAGTAAAAAACAGGAAAAAGAAAAACCTGTTTTCGCAACAGCGATACGTACAGCTGCGATACGCAACAAAGGCGCACCGCCTCCATAGCGATCGGATAGAAAATAATGACTCAATCTATTAAGTGATTCGACTTGGCAGGAAGCCTTCGCTCGTCTTCGCGGGAGGCAAAAAAGTCGGAAGGAATTCGAAGAAAAGTCGAATAATAATGAATCTCGCTGGTCCGCGGTGCGAGCGCTGCTTCACTCCGGAAAATGAAATCCTCCCCCGTCTCGTGTCTTTTGTTACTTTTTATTATTTTCATGCATCTGAAAGTAGGGGGAAATATTCGAATCATATTCTGAAGCTTGTACCTCATCTGTTCGTGATTTACCTTTATATACTGTTATGCCAGTGATAAGTATATTGTAAAGCAAGCGCATGTTTCCAAGGAAATCCATGTGATTCGTATTTTTTTTCTTCTTCACTTTTTACAGTATTATTTTCATTTTAGATTGTGACGTGTCACGCGGTTCGATCCTTGAGGTTTTTTTCGCATTTAATGCAGTGTGATCGATATTTGCGATCACGTACAAATGCAATTCGTTGCTCAACGACTTCAACGTTATATTTTTCGTCGTCTGTAGCACGAGCTACGAAATATTGAAAATCATAAATTTTGTTCATTCGCTAGAAGTTTATTCGTATTACCGGGGCAATACTATCGAACAACGAATTTTAAGTTTAATTAAAATTTACATTATTACGTGTGAATATTTTATGACCACTTGCGACTATTTAATAGTTCACAGTTCTGAAATATTCGTACAATATTTTAATTATTTCGAAGAAAAGATTGGAAAATAATAATTTAATAACTCGAGTGAATAAGTTTATCCACTAAGTTGATTAATAAGATAATACCAGATAAATATTTCACGCGTGTATTTCATTTTTACTTTGATCGATTGACTACATAAGAATCGTAAAAGCTGGTTAAAAAAAGGAGACATCAGCTTTGGTCTTAAACTGAGAAGCTTATTAATCATTTTAAAGACTTTCGGTAACTTGATTCATACTCTGAAATTAAAAAGTTAAATTAAATCGTTCATTATTATCTTAGAGCAAAGTATTCCATTGAATGTCCTATACCGCAGAGTATTTTTTATTTGACTTTTATCTCACTCTCTCTCTCTCTCTCTCTCTCTCTCTCTCTCACTCTCTCTCTTGTAACAGCGAACACGAATTTACGTGAATTTCTTTCGAAGATCTTAAAGGGCTACAATCGTGTATAATTATGGATCGAGGTCTTATTAATATAATAATAGTACAAAGTTAAGTACAAAAACATTAGGATACTAGTTTAGCGTGCAGTAACATCGTTTCAGCATTAGTATGCTCAAGGATAACATTTTTATAGAACTGATACGAAAGCGATAATCAAGCTTCAAAATAACACGTACATCTTTGCAAAGCTACGAGGAAGCTCGTCTCTATTCATAGAATCGTACTGTATACTCGCAAAGCCACTTTAATTTGGTATTCCCCTTTTATATGCGTGCGTATTCGAAGTAATTACGATTGAATTATCTGGCGTTTACCGCCGTACGGTAATAATATAGAATTGCACGCTAATAACAAAAGATAACGATAAAATACGGGCAGATCTTGGGCAAAGCCAACTTTCATAATTCCGGAATATCGGTTCACAAACGACCCGAACGCTTGAATATTAGGAAGCTTAATGTGGGAGGTGCAGCGGTCGGTTCACGGAGGCTTAATTCGATCGCGAGATGCAGCGAAGCAAAGCGTACGTATTGTATGCGGGTCGGATGCTACTCTAAATGCAATTTCGTTCGGGTCGCATCGAGCGATCAATCAATGAGCAATAATTATTCCTGGCGTTCCGTCCGACTGAACGGCGGCAAGGGAAGGGCGGTTGGACAATGCGGAACAACGTCGAGTACAACCTCGAGTACAACCTCATCATCGCGGGCTGCAGAGATTTTGCCTTGGTACAAAGGTCGCGTTCGGGTCTAATTCAGCGGCGCGCGAGCTCGAATCGTTATTTCCATCTCAATTAATATTTTAATCAAGCCCTCTATGTTACACCGCGTTGTTCCATTTACGGCCTCCTGAACATTAACTACACCATCCCGGCCTCATCTCTCGGCCTGCATATCCTTTTTCGACGTCCTCCCTCCCGACGGCGCTTGTTCTCTTCTCTTATTGCGATCCAATACCGAAACAACAATGGAGAGATGCTCTCTCTCTCTCTCTCTCTCTCTCTCTCTCTCTCTCTCTCTCTCTCTGACTTCGTCTATCCACGTATCTGTATATTTACGCTTGCATATAAAGTCAGGATTTCATACGTGAGCACGCGACGACAGCATCGACATGGCTGTAGGCACGTACAGGAGAATGGGAAATTAATTTAAACAATGGAGGATGGAGCCGAACAAGTGACTTATGCAGATTTCTAGGTGCGCGGGATGTATACTCTCATTCGGAATTAAATGTTTTTTGTCTCAGAGAACAAGAGAAAACATTACTGGTGCATTGATAACCGCGACCTAGACAGTATCGATCGACAAGTATTGTCGAACAATTCTATATTGGGAAAGGATCGATAATATTGCGTAGAGTTCAATTATCGCTGAAACCGATGATCCAGTAACCAGCCGAATTAGTTGCTATTGGCTTATGAATTAATTAACGCGTGGATGAATTAATACCTGAAAATAATCGACAGTTGCTCGGTAGATGGAAAATTGTCGAATTGTCGGTAGTCGGCAATATTCGTTTGTGTGATATTCCCTTAGGCGTTGCTCGACGTTGATGTTTTCCGACACGTGTAAAAGTCTTGCTTATCGTCAAAGAAGCTGTTCAGCCATGGTCTTTCAGTTGTGACCGCTATTCTTTTCGTTTTCTGGAAACACTCTTCCATCATCGAGTATAAAACTATTATTTTTCTCAGAGTCGCGGTCCAAGCGTCGTTCGAAGAGTATAACTGGTACATTAAAAAAAGTCATTGCATAAGGGGTTATGCATTTGTATTCAGTATCGGTAAGACATTAATAATTGCGTTTTCCTTTGAAACTTCGTGTAGTTTATGCATAAAATTGTTGATAGTTAATTGCTTGAAACACGTCGCGTATTTTACGGATAATCTTTATTTGTAGCAGAACAACCCACTAAGTAATGTTAATGAATGATACATCATTTTTAGAATTTTCTCTAATCTCGGTTAAATATATTGAATATATTGTATTGTTCTAAACTAATTATAGATTTATTACATTTTTTAAAGCGATTCAGAAATTCAAAGAGGGACTTTCTTCGAGAACATTAAAGTACCCGCATATTCCGCTTTGTTGCACAACAACTAGTTTGATTAAACATTTCGATGATACAAGATAAAATTTATCTTAGCATTTTCGTGTATTTGTAAAGTTCAGTGGTAGCCTTATTTACTTTAAAGTAGACTAAAATAATTGTGGATCGTCGATTTGAATGATAGAACCTTTATCGGTACAGTGCCTTTAACCCAATCTACTTAACCGACCATAAAAAACGTCAGATCATCAGAAAGCATCAAAAATCAAACAGATGCAGCACTTCTAAAAGTACTATCGACACTTGGGCATTCAAAGATTATCCCAAGAAATGTTGTCCGACAACAGACCCAAAACACTTCTGGATCACTCAATCCTAAACGAAAACACGAGCTCGCAGTGCGTTTAGAAGTGGAGACGGTAAAATCTGATCCGTCGATATGTCATTGAATTAAAGGGGTGATGGGATGCAGCAATACCGGTTCTTTTGTATTTTATTTTTGGAGTGGTTACTTCGAGAGAGAGAGAGAGAGAGAGAGAGAGAGAGAGAGAGAGAGAGAGAGTAAATTTGTATAATGGTGTTGTCCCCACGGACACGCGCACGCGTCTCCAACCCCCCGGAGAACAATCATGGGGGCGAGCACAGCGGTGCGCCCAGATCGCGCACAAAACCCGACGTCAATGAGGATGTAATCTCGAACGCGTAGCACATGCTCGGGATCGCACTTGGATTCGGTGCGCATTTTGTGCGCGTCGTCCTGGACGCTTTCGTCGAGAGCGGGATCTGTATATTTACGGAGGGAAATCGTGTTTTCCCTTGCTCAAAAATACAGCGTCAAATTGATTAGGAGGTGATTTTTGATAAAATTTAATTTACCCGCAAGTTTATATCCTTGCTTGGGGATGCTACTGATAGACTACGTAAGCACGTAAACTCGGTAATAATACAGAACGATTTGATCGGTTATTCAATTCTGTATCACAAGCTGTTGGGGGTGTAATTATTGTTATTCTTCGAAAACGATCCGAATTAGATGGGATAAAAGCTTGTGGTCCATTGTGTATACATTTCTACACGCTATTTGTAGAAAAACTGCCTCGCCCATTCGCTCTTTCATAAGCAACGTATAAAAATTACACCCCTTCAAAAGCCTAAAGTAACAACCTGTTACGACGCCCAGGTTCCCCGCGATTTCATTTGTCAAAAGAAGAGCCGAACTGGGTGCAGCGTTTAAAACGGACAGGGAACAGCAGTCGACGCCGTAATAATGACCGAGCGCATGGGGCTTACAATCTAAGTCAATCTCTCGAACCCTGTTATACGGGATTCTAATCTGGATTGAATGGGGAATGGGGGAACACGGGGACCCGAAAGGATCCGTTTAATCTGCCAAAGTGATTTCCGGATGTTCCGCGGCGGGGCTCCCGTGCGCGTTTTCTTTTTCTTCTCTTCACCGTGCGCGACAATGATTCGCTCGTTAAGCGAGTAAACCAATCAACAAGTTATCGCCCGATGATGCCGGGGGTTGAGAGGACCCCTTCGAAGGGGGCGCAGTGAGCGAAACCGCGCGGAGAGATGAAAGCGGTGCTGCTAGCAAAACATTTTTTCTTCCGGCGCTCGAGGGCGATTGTGCTTGCGTGTGTTTCACTGGACGCGTTGGGCTTCCGATCAATGGATCCGCCCGAAAGCTCGCCAAAGCTCTTCGATCGCCCTGCTCTTTGATAGGAAGGCGCTGTTGTTAACGTGGAGCACTTTTTAGGTACTTTGCGCCGTGCGCGAGAAAAATAGCGCTTGATCAGAGGTGTTCGTCTTTTCTTTGACATTCGTTCGCGTTCACCGGTACCACGAGGTGGGCGTTAACACCCCAGAAGGTGAATTCTACGCGACATTAGACGATGATAATCGACACAGATCCACTAGAATATACACCTTTGAAATCTTGCAAAAACGGTATTATCCTTTTGCTTCTTCCGACGGTTTAATTATGAGTTAATCATTCGCGTGGTTTTGTTGTACACGGTCAATCTACACTTTATTCACGACCTTTAACCGAACTTGGAAAATTAAATTTATTTTACTTATTAAAATAAAAGCTTCGGTAAAAAAAAGTCTTGCACAAGGATATAAATATAATAAGCATTAACCCATTTCAACTTGTTCTTAATCAATGTCACAAGCTACGGTATACTATCAAAAGAAAATGAATTATCGTAAGTGGGTTACGCGTAAAGTGTCTGAAATATATGAATAGCATTTCCTCCAATAAACAAATACTACCGTAAATACTGCGTACTATCAAAAAGATAGTAACTAAGCTTCAAATTAATTTAAGTGTAGTGCTTTAACCGAAGGATCAAGAACCAATCGCAAAACATAATGAATATCCACGTAAGCTTACGTAAGCTTCAAAGAAATGACATAATATTAACACACGTTTGACGCAAGAGTGCAAGATCCTTTCGTAGCTTGAAAACAATTCGTGCGAATCCGCACGAATGAATTCGTCACGGAGTCGCAGCGACGAGGAAAAGACGTCACCCAGGGGTCGGCCACGTGGCCAAGGCGCCCATTGTGAGGGCACGATTCGAAGCCCGGGTACGCAAACCCTGGGCCTCTGCGGTTCGGCGATGGAAATTAAAAAAAAAAAAAAAATAAAAAAATAAAAAAAAAAAAACTTCGCGTCCGCGCTTCTCTTAATCACGTCACGTTTTCACGGCGCAATGAAAGTCGGGCACGTTTCGCATTGTCGTCGCCAAAAAACGCGCCGTTGATTACGAATACAAAAGCTGCCAACGATCGCAGGGCTCTTTTCATTTAGCAGTTGTTATTGGTTTTTGGCATTTTTTTCTTTCTTTCTTTTTCTTTATTGTCCGAGAACTCGTGAGATTCGGCGTTCGATACGCTCGCTTAAATTAATTGCTGTTACGGGGACATGCGTAGGTGGTGCACTACCTCGTGGACGCTTTTAATTCGAGGAGTATTTGTGTATCGATAGTAGTAAGGACGATAACACCGAATTGACTTTCATCAGTCAAGGAAGAGGATATTGAAATTAAGCCAGCCTATGTTTAAGCTAAGAACAATCTACAATACATTTAGTTTACTGGTTAATAAGAATTTACATTTATTTAACCGAAGGTGTTAAATAATGAATTATGCCGAGTGTACAGATAATTATTTCTCAAATAAAGGCTTAACTCATCTACTTTTGGTCAATGTAACGTATCGCAAAAGAAAGTAAACACATTAATTAATATTTCTAAAGAGTTTCCACTATAAATTTAAAAGAACGAATGTTTTTGCAACTATTGTAATTTTGATTTATTTTAAAATAACGACAAAATCATTTAAAACTTTATCAAGTTTGTAATAAACGTTGTAATAAAAATTGTTCCAAGACCACAGTTGACTTTTGAATGGCAATTTGTTTAAAAGCATTTAATAATTCGAAATTAGGTTAAAATAATCAGTACTTTTTAAGCTGTTCATTAACGTTAATTTGGTTAAAAACACAGCAGTAAAAGTACGACTGCACTACTGGCGGAAAAGTACGCGAATTTTACAAGCTTTTGATATTAACTGAAATATTAACACGAATAGCTGTGTTATTATTATCGTCGTATATCAGTGTTATCGATGATGTAATTAGTGGACCAGTCAAGACTCAGCGCAGAGTCAGACAGTATTTCGATATCCGAATAATAATTCGACGGCCTCAATGGTCCTGTCCATGAATAAGATAAACACCAACGCATTTAAATCGATACCAACGAGCGCCTCGGCAGCAGACGTAATTTCCATTGAGGTTTCCGGTATCCGGGCAGACGAAATCTCGTAATAATGCGTAAACCGACATCCGATAAAACGAAGACCGTCTCAGCTGGTGCTCCGATGCGCTAATGAATCCATTTTGCCTCTTCACCCCCGATCGCTTTGGCTTTCCACGCGGGAAAACTCGGGATAGTCCGCGTTGGCAATTCGCTCGCTATTGTGACGAGGAGCACAAAGACGCTGCGAAAGCTTTTCGATTCGACGCGCTCGTTTACGAATGGCCAATCGGTTCGCGTTCGCTCGTTAATTCGGTTTGCTATCGGACGTTATCTGCCGTCGTTTCGAGCGTCGGAAGACGTGACGAATGTCGCCACCCCATAATCGTGAATTCTTTTGCTTATCCGTCGGATCGCTTTTACGTTCGAGGCCAGAGCTTCCGCGCCAACGTCAAAGAACGGAAAAACGAAATGAATTATTGCCGAGGAATAATCCCGGGTCCAAATGCTTGGACTACGGTGATTCTCGTCGGCAAAATCTCGACCATCTTCGTACCTTGAACCCGCGAGCGAACAAAAACGCATATCGGCGAGTTTCTAGCCGAGTGCACGTCTGCTCTCGATCTCCGCTTCTTCGCCACACACACACACACACCCACACACACCTATGTTTAAATAAATGCCCTTTTCTCCCACTCGTGTCCCGACCACTGCGCGCTTTTCGGCTTTTCGGCCGCGACCAGGAGCTTGTCCGCATCCCCTCGGCCGGCCAACCCTCCTTTCGGGCTTGCGGGTGGGTGGCGCGTGGGTTGAGCTCGGCAGCCTCGTAGTTTCTAATTAATCATCTAGCCGCACCGTGCACGAATCGTCCCTCACTCTGGCGCATTCGGTGCAGGGGTTGGGGGTGGGGGCACCAAGGTTAGGTTTAGGTTTACGAGCGCTTTGTACGATGCCACCCCTACGCGTGGAATCTAGTGCGAATGTGCGATTATTTTTGGAGATGCGTTCGAGTGCTCACCGATAGTCTCTGGCATCGTTAACGAGGCATTTCGAGCGCCATCGGATTTAATTAGCGCAAACAGCGGCGGGACTTAAATATAAAATACCCACCGAAAGCCCCGAAGTAATCGCTGCCAGAACGCGCACAGAAGACTAAAACTCCCAAAGGCTCCGCACGCAAAATCTCAAACGTGGTGTAATTTCTCTTAAATAATCATCCGCGTCTATGAAGTTGCCTTCCACCTCGTGGAACTTTGCAGCATCCGTCCAACACTGGACGCGGTATATGGGTATATTGAGAGAGGCTGGCCAGCGTCTCCCTTTTCCCGGCCCCCGTGTAATTAACGATATTTCACCGGTAATTAAACGCATCCAATACACTCGGGCTGGTTCGCTAATGGCGGAAGAGTTGCTTCCTAAGACACGGCCTCTTTCTCCACCGCGGCCCACCCCCGGTGCGCACCACCGCATTTTCTATGGACGAGCGTAGGAAAAGAGGGGAAAACCACTATTGGCTCTTTCCTTTGGCCTTTCACGAGAGCACCAATCCTTGGGCGGCCATTTAAATGCTTTCCTCCCTCGCTGACTCCTAGGACTTGCCGTTGCGAGCGAATTAACTCGTCCCCGATGAAATCGATCGATCGGAAATACCCACCGCGAGATCCTCGGGTCAGGAGTCGCGGCGGTCCTCTCTGATTTTATTAATTGCGAGCGCTCCGGTACGTAATTAATTAGAATGACGCCATCTGGTGATGCGATGGCGCAGCACGTGAACTGATTTACCAATATCTCGTAAAACTCGTAAAGCGAATGCGCGCCTGCGAAGCTTTTATCAGCTGCAGATGCTCAGCGGTGTGCCTTTGTGTGGTCGCTTCGAATGAATCGGGAATAAAACGTTTCTTGGCTTTTAAAGTTAAGGTTACTTCTTAATGTTTGAATAGACTCGTAGCGAAACTTCGCCACTAATACTCAACGTTGAGGAACAAAGACTTTTTTTTGGCGTTTTGCGTGAATCAACACCCCTTTCCGAATCTAAAAAATAAACAACCATTCGTACGAATAAGAAGCAACTCTGTGAATGGCAATGTGCATAAATTGCTGAAATTCTTACTCGAGGAAATTAGAAGATCACGACTAATCCATGTCAAGTTGAAATAACGTTACGAAACCCCGTGAAGGATGTCTTTGTATTGAATGCTATTATTCGGCAAGTGTTTAATTTTGTCTCATTGAATATCTTGAAATTCGAACGAGTGAATAAAATGAGTTTATCCGTGAAATCGGAACAAAACGTAATAAACGTCAAAGAATCCATTGACGCGGTATACGACTCCGTGTACGAGTAGGCAAAGTATACGAATAAGAATCAGATTCGTTATTAAGAGGAGAATACAAGCAGCATCGTAAATTTTCAGCTTGAATACGGACTCGTGATAATACGACGCCGTGCCCACTCATTTGAAAATCACCTCGATATTATAATTTTGACGATCAAATGTTCTCTCGGGCCTCTTTCTTTTATGCCGAATTGATAATAAAATCCAGGCGCTAGTAACGTCTGTGAAATTATGAAAGACCTTTTCATAATCCATTAAGAGCGCGGATTTGCCGAGAGCGCGAGAGCTCGATTTAAGCTCGGCGCAATCTGCTGAAAAAGAATGATCAAGCTAATTACAATTAGTATGATTAAAAAAACTGAGAGTGAGCGAGAGAGAGAGAGAGAGAGAGAGAGAGAGAGGGGTTGGAGGAAGGGAGGAGAGGTTGAAGTAATTCCACGAGCGAATGGACGGGAGAAACGGCAGATCGCGAGGACGGATATGCGACAAAAGCGCGTCTCGGCGCTCGACGAGCGCAAGCGTACACAAGGGGGTGGAATAATGCGAAATTAGATATACGGATCCTTTGTAATTAGTTGCATTAGCTTTAAACAGACTCCGCCGCATGCTCTCGTGAAACGTGAGCTCGAGCTTTTGGGATTTACGTACCAAGTGGCTCGATTGTCCCGAAGGATCCATAGCGAGCGCTCATAAATCATATTTAGCGAGTCTTCAAACGTTGGGAGGATTACAGTAACATAATGTTTTTCACTGTTAAATAAGAAACAATATTGTGCTCGTTCAGCTAGACTCATTAGGTAGATGTAAAATGTTGATAAAGACTTCTTACTTTACTCTTGCTTCTGTCAAAGTGGCAAATTAAGTTGATAAACTCCGAAATCCGTTTCTAACCCTAAATAAAGTCTTTGTTGAGCTATTAATCGAGTTTCCAACAACGCGGAGACTTTGAAAACGCGTGCCAACGTGCTAAAGACGAGGAGTCGCAAGGATCCCTGGGCTCCGAGTGGCGCAGGATTCGTCCCTGCATCGGCGGCGCGAGTGGGTGGACTTAATTACCCCTTCCATCGGGTCGAAACCAACCCCGTTAGCGGATTCATTTAGTCGCATTAGCAAAGCCGCACTATACTCCCTCTTGACCCCTCGCGTGCTCAAAGTCCGACGGTTGGAGTTCGGTCGTGTGGTCGTGTACACACGTAGAGCCCGGCTTTGGAAAATTCTCGTAGGGATCTCGCGATCGGGGCAAAGCCGGGCCGATGACCTTCGCCCTCTCCTTTTCTTCCCCGTCGATGCCTCCCGCGTTTGATGTCCGATCGCGGGCTAATTCGCTCCTGCATAAGCGCTCATTGAATGGCCTTTGCGCGTTACCCGGGATCAACCGCCGTTTCGAGCCGTTTCGAGCCGTTTCGAGCCGTTTCGAGCCGTTTCGAGGATAAGCATCGGGATACTCTGCGCGTGGACGACGTATTTTAGGATGCATTTGGCGACTCTCGTTGCATCCGGGGACTCGGATGGATTTTGGTTGGATGATGCCGGTAACGGACTAAACTTACTTTCGCTGGAGTAGTAGTAGTTCACGAGCATTAGGCCAATGGGAATAGAGGAAAACCCGGGGTAAAGTCATTTGGAGGAAGTTTAATTTTTCTAGCTAAATTTGTTCGTAGTTTGAAACATTTGAAGCCGAACATTTGGGCTTTTACGTAACACGTAGATTTGTTATCGTATTCGTTATCATTCGTCTGGAAATTTATCCGAGAGTATTGCTTTGTTGTAGCGTGACGCAAACTTGACAGCGACCACGAAGTTAATATTCAAAGATTTTAATCGCGGTTGTGGGCATGAGTAAAAGGCTCGTAACTTAAATTCGAATTACTCGAAGGTGCGCTCGAAGCGTCCGAAAATATCGCATTAAATGAAGTTCGCGGAGAATGAGTATTAACGAAAAATAATTAAATACAACGTTCGTGTAGAATGAACGTTTCATCGTGTTTTTTTTTTTTTTTTAAATGTCATCGAGTTAAAATAAAATTGTACGGATTACGTTTTTACCAACGGTAAATCTTACGTCAAAAGGGGACGTACATTATTTTTCAGGGTCGATATAAAGTGGAAGCGAAGGGTCCTTTGCCAATAATTCCGTTCCGAAAAGCTTGAGCGAGGCTTCAATGTGGATCGCATCTTAATCGTAGGATTCAGATCTTCTAAGAAGGTAAGATCATGCAAGTGGCACTCGAAACTGGTTAATCTGCCAACATGGTTAGTCGGTATCTGTGAATTTGACGAGCGTCGGTCGCAATAATTGTAATACTGAAAATACGTGAATATTTTCGCTTAAACGTAATATGTAGTTTAATTTGCAAAGCCGGTAGATTAGACATTCCCGGGCGTAAAAGAGAACCAAATGTCAGGTGGCCGATGAAGGAACGTCGAAGGAAACCGCAGTTCCCCGCGTCTTCACCCGTCGAGGCGTTTCTTTCCAGCAGACGCGCATCTAAATCGATTCGATGATTCAGCGGTGTACCAAAACAAAGCTCCGGCACTTAACGCGCGGTCGGCTCGCAATACCGACGTAACAATGGCGGCCGCGGCGTAATAACGATAATGAGGAGGCCGGGGAAAAAAGCGCGAAGGTGTCCGCGCGTGAACTCACGGTTTCGCACCTCCGAGAATAAAAGGGCCAAAGCGGCCATTGTCGGGCTTCCGGCTCGTGATCCCGAAGAATGAATTACGGGAGTAAGAGCGCGCGAGTCTTGGATTTTACTTGGAGTTTACGATGATGACAATGACGACGATGATAACGATGATAACGATGATCTTTCGAATAGCCGAGGTGCCTTTACGGGCGTTCGCGACACTCTCGCTGATGATTGATATGAAGGATGACTCAGGCGTTGCTTACCTGGGCATTTTCATCCAAGCCAAAACGCCAAAAGTTCATTTTTCTCCGTGGGATTGCATTTTGAAAATTACGCGATGTTTCGAGTTCTTTTTAATAATCCAAGATTAATACCGTCGTTTCCTGTTAAATCTCGTAACGTAATTTTCAGTAAATTTAAACATCGAACTTTAAGATGATTAAACAGGCGTTGCTGGCTTAAATTTCCGCTCTATTTTTATCATGATCTTAAATTGGAAATCCTTGTAAGATGCTTTTAGCATTGTTTATCGCGAGGAAACAATGCGAAAGATTCGCTTAACGTATCGTATTGATTTTGTTGTCGTAATAATAGGCTTTAATCGTGGGTAATTTCTTAATATAGATTACGTTTCCAATGGCAATTTGTTGGGTTTTGTTTTCTCGCGATAAATACGAAAAACATCTTTTTAAAATTACCAAATTCAGATTATTACAGTTAGCGGTACCACCGTTAGCAGACTCGTCGACATATCGATACGATACTTCTATCAAGTCCAACGGTGGCAATTAGTTATCAATTGTATCAATAACTTGCACGTAGATCGCGAAGTTACTTTTCGTAATTATGCCAGACGTACATTAACGCAAGTTGCACGTTGCTAACGTATTGACCGACCACCGATCGAGTAACGATTTTACTCATTTACTCAACACGATTCAAGCACAACCCATGATATTAAGGAAATAATTTAATTCCGATTGCACTATACGAAATCTGGACTTTTAACCTTGGTATTACAACGATTATTGCAAGTTCCTTTGGAGATAACGCATATCTGAAACGTATAAAATCAATTACTTTCGGGAAAAAAGTGCCAAACCAAAAGAGCCTCGAGTTAACAAAATGACTGTGAACGAGATTCCGCCATCTAATAAAGAAACATACAAATGTACAGGAACGCGAACAATTAGTGCGTAACTTTTTCAATCTTCGAAGCTTCGTCATTTTTAGACAAAGTAACGTAACTTCCGACGAGACGCGATAACGGCCCTTAAAGCCTACTAATTAAAAAGCACGTACGCCGTTAGCGACGATACATTTCTTGTTGGTGGAGGGAAAGAGGAGAGGGAGAGAGTGACAGCGACGTAATTCAAAGAGAAACAGAACCTAATAAGAGCTTGCACAGGAGAGCGGGACTTACGGAGGGAAGCCGGGATAATTGTTTTTCCCTGATGCCGGAAAATTTTAATCTCGGTTCGCGCTCGCGACAGACTCCGGCGCGACGTCGAAATGTGGTACATTGTGTAGACGCCATAACGCAGCAATAACAGCGTCCCATTATACGTCGGTATAGTAAGTAGAGAACCAGAGAGAGTGAGAGAGAGAGAGAGAGAGAGAGAGAGAGGGAGATTGCAAAACATGGCTAGATTAATGTTTTCTCATCCCCTCGCTCTCTCTGTCTCTCCGTTAGAATCCCACTCTGACTAGGCGCTATTGCGTTAACGTTGAAAATATACTTCCGACGTCGTTTATGAAAATGGGAATATACAAAAGATGCTGGAAGGTATCCTCGTTAAAACTCGTTGCCCGTGTGCCGCGAGTCTTATCTTATCGGCGAGACGTACATTAAAAGTGCAATTAAAATAATTACGAGGATTTGCTTATCGGCAACGTTTCTCTCCTCGTCGTGTGGGATTACCGATTGATGCTCTATAACGATAATGAATTTAGCGGCTCATCGATAAAGAGAAAAGCATTTACAAATACTAATTACTTTAATTGAACGGATAGAATCTTAATAAACCTACAAAGGAAGTATTCCTTTAAATTTCAGTTTATTATGCGCGGATAAAGCGCTAACGCAAGAATATTTTTCCTCGCGTTGTCGAAGGCGCGAAAAATATTTACGTAGGACTCGAGGAGATAACGATATCTCTCGCTCGCAAATAATCCGCTTGATAGGGCAGATGCAATTAATTATTTGAACTTTTATTCGGTTATCATTCGCGCGCAGAATTAAAATGTTTGATAAAGGCACAATATTGTAATTAAAACCGCGACATTTGCTCGATTACGAATTAGCGAATGATTAGCGATCATTCGCTGACTCGTAGCAATAAGAATATCGCCGATGCGAATCAGGAGATCGAGACAGATCAATCGTTACGATTAAAAAAGAATGCTTCACGAGTTTTTGGAACAATAGCGGCTTAGCAAGTGCACATTTCCAACGAGAAGACAAACAGGCGACAATCGACAACTTTGAGAAAGTGAAAGAACCACGTTATCGAAGAAATGTACCAGCGGAGTGACTGTAATCCCACAGCAGTGGGATTCGCACTCAACAACGTCCGCCCCTTCTAATCCAAGAGCAACCAAAGCCATAAAGACAAGATACGACTCTAAAAACGGAAAGATCCGTACCGCTGACGCGCATTAAACCCCGAGAATGTGATGCGCACGACGATGATTGTTGCGATTTCGCAAAGGACGTTAGCGGTACAATCCCGTAACGGAATCCATTTGTCGAGCTCAGGGTGCGGCGACAAAGAAGCGGAACTTCCGCGCAGACGAACGTACAACGCGTCGGGGTAAAAATAAAGAGCGGCTCCGGAATCCATCTGGCAGAGTCTGCATCACGCGCATTGTTTACGAGCATCTCATGAAATTAAACCGAGTGCGCGCACAAAAGGTCGCGCTTTAGCTTTCGACTCGCTGCACCAGGCAATTCAGGCCGCGGCTGCCGACGTCGGTTATTTTAATCAGCGAGTCGTTCCTCGTTCAGAGCCCGGCTTTTAGCCTTCCTTCCTTTTCCTTATCCCGACGCCAAGGGGTTGAGCTTATTTGCAGGATCGCCAATCGATATTCAGACGCGTTAGGCGAACGAGATCGAGAGCTGTGCCTTAGAAATTGTCGTCTCCGTTGATTTCCGCGTTGGTGTTGGTGTCTATCGTAGACTATGCGAATGCATTTTATATCTCTGTTCGTTGGCTGCTGTAATTAAAATTGCGGTTAAAGTGGAGCGTTGTAATTTGAAAATCTAATCCACGAGGTAACCGTTGAATAGCTTATCAACGAACTTTTCTTTTACTATGTACGGTGTGCATAACCGCGGCACCGAGTAAGTACTCGTAAAAAGGAGTTTCTCTCTTGTGGGACTCGAAATATTAATGATATTCTGAAAAGGTTTGTATTTTAACAAAAAAAAAAAAAAAAAAAAAAAAAAAAAAAAAAAAAAAAAAAAAAAAAAAAAAAAAAAAAAAAAAACGCAGAATTATACCAGACCCCATTTAGCTTCGACTGAGCGATCGATTTTAAATGAATTACAAATGAAATTCCGCTAACGAATACTAAATAGAGAATGCGAATTGAAAATAATAAATTGCATCGTTAATTTGGTGTAAACGAATGGATAAATGTATCGAGAAATTGTGTCAGAATTCACCGAATAAAAGGAACGAATTTTAGTTTAACGTAATAAACGTACAACTTGATTATTCGCTGCAAAATGAATACAGTTGTAACGAAGAAACCTCTGTGAAGATAAAAACGTAGAAATGAAGTCCAGTTATGACGGGGAAAAGCAGAGAAAAAAAGAGAATAAAGTAAAAAAGCAAGCGAGGGCGGAAAGAAAGAAAAAACTGCATTTTCATTATACGCATAAAGGAAAATCAGAAACTACCAAGAGCGAGAGCGAGAGCAAGAGCGAGAGAGAGTGAGAGAGAGAGAGAGGAAAAGAGAGAAAGACAATGAGCAGAAGGTGAAAACGGCGAAAAAGAGAGACGGAAGGTTCTGCCGCATTGTTTCTGCAACATTTGGCTCCTACTGCTGATGAGATTCTCCTCTTCTCTCTTTGCGATGACGGTAAAATGGCCCGTCAACCTCTCTCTCTCTCTCTACGTTCTCAGGCTCCCTTAGTTTCTAACTACGTGCATTAATAAATACGCGTAATGCATCAGTCTAGAGAAGAGAAGCTTTTTTACGAGACGCAGTTTTTGAAATGCTTCTGTCTACTAATATTCGCGACCGGCAACTGAGATCTCATTTTAGCATTTTGCTAAAGCTCGAGCTATTCTCCATTTTGATTTACTCGGAGAAGACACGACTTTCAAGGTCGTCGATTACGAATTGAGTGTTAAAATTCAAATCGAACCAAGTATTCGCAGATACTGGAAAATTGTGGACGTTGTACCGTCGAGAACTGCTTACGAAGTTGCTGCTTATCAAGTTTATCGTATAAGCGTAATTATAATAATATCAGGCTGTTTTCTTATATTTCACGCTCTGATACATTATTCTCGATTAATAATTAGTTTAATTTCATTGCTTATAATTGAAATGAGGTGCGAAATCATTTTGCATTTTAAAATACTGATCGTATTGGCAGCAATGGAAATGGATTTTTTTCGCATTAAAAGTGAATTTAAATTCCCTATTCCATACTCGTCAGTCACATGTTTTTATTTGGGAAAAAAAAAAAAAAAAAAAAAAAAACATTAAGTAGCTAAACTATTACGTGTTTTTAAAGAAAATTTTATGCTTTAACAAGATATTGTAGATACGAAAATATGATTTTATGATTTCATGAATTAGGATACATTCTTATAATTATTAAAATAAATGTTCATGTAAATTTACCAAATTTTCTTTTTGACTTATGGGTATTGCACTGTTTTATAAAGGCCCTATTAACGTTAAATCAGTATTTCACAAAGAACTTATTTCAACTGGAAATATTGTATTATTCGTAGAATCTTGCATAAATAATACACAGTACTGTATTATTTTTGTAAATTTTGTATTTGTCAACCGATAAAAATTTGCAAGTTCCTTTTTTCCAATTAACGAGCTCGATTCTAATTGAAGTATTGACAAGCAGGAACTCGTTGTCAATTCTTGCGATTCGAAAGGCAAACTAACATTTTTCTCATATTGACTAACCAAAATAAATAAACATTCCGAGCTTTTCAATCGGAGAGGAGCTTGCGAGACCTTAACTTTCGCAAACGAGGAGCCATTGATTATCCTGAAAAGCTCCGTTGCAAGATTTTCCAGCGATGTTTATTTTCCTCAGATTTCGTAACGGACGCCGAAAATTCTAATCGCATTACCGGCAACATACGTACATTCACAGAGGCTATGCAAACGAAAATAACAAAAGGTATAAAAATTTACAATATTATTGGGCCGAATAACTCATTTTATACCGAGGTAAACTATTTTCTTAGATATTATTAAAGTATTGCGACACTTGAAAGCCCGAGATTCAGAATACTCGAGAAGTAATTTCAATGATTGAGTTTCAATCGTGACGAAGGTATTAAAAAAATTAAATAGACAGATGCCCTTCCATGGACTATTCGAGTGGATGACGGATAAAATCGCTTCGCTGCTAGATTATTGAGCGATTACGCGAATAAACTCAAACGAGCTACGTAAGGATTTCATTTACTCGACGATGTCTTTTACGACTAATTAAATTATTAGTTATTAATTATTGTACTATTAACTGTACATGTGTATTAACGAACAATAAATGAGGTCGTTAATGTATACACCAACTGTTAAAGGCCATATTTCGATTAAAAAAAAAAAGAAAAACGAAGAAGCGACAGGCAATGTCATTAATTAAAATCCGTTTAAAACGAGTTAATCAGCGGCCCCGTCGATATTTATCCGATAATGATTTTCCACGCTCAATGATTGGCAGAGGAAAAAATCCAATAACAGCTCTCACGGATAAGCGACGCGTCGTTCCCTTCCCGGGTATAATGAAAGAGGCAAACAAAGGCCAAAACGTCATTCTCTTCGTCCGGGGCGATTCTCCGAAACCTACCCCGCAGTTCGCCGGGGCGCGGTGTATGATTTGCAAGCGATTGCTCGGCGCGTATGATCGAATAAAGCCTGCGACACAATGGGCACGGGGCACAAAGGCGGGGGCGGGGAGGGAAAAGTCAATTAGCGCCGCGTCGGTTCCCGAAACGCGGACGAGAGAGTGAGAGAGTGAGAGAGTGAGAGAGAGAGAGAGAGAGAGAGAGAGAGAGAGAGAGAGAGAGAGAGACGACGACGACGACGACGACGAATGAATTCGAGCGGGGAATCGGACGCGAAATCGCGGTCCGCATTGTTTCGGTTCTCGCATGTGGTGCACTTTTTCCCTCCTGTTTCTTCTGGCGTCCCGCTCGTGTCTTTTGTTGTTTCACTTTTTATAGCCTTTTGCAGACTTCCTCGATGAGGCTGCGACGAGCCGATCGGACCCTCGTCCCACGAAACTTTCTTATCTAACGACTTATCGGCTCAACCTTCGGCTACTTTAGTAAACGATCGAACGAGTTCGATGATGATGTACGATTTTTTTCCGTTGATCTACTGGTATCCTTTACCGTAGATCAACACATCGGTTAACGCTAATTACGAAAAAGAAGCACAACGCATATGAATTGATTAATGCGCGTATTAGTGCGTTAGTCGCTGAATTATTGTCATTGTGAAAGAGAAAGCGATTTCCCAATTCATTCTCTCCGTATAATTTTTTTTTTAAAAACTAACAGAATTATGATTAATTGGAAGATGTTGCTTATTTGTTGATTATTCACGACGATAAAGAGAGATATTCCAAGCAAATAGCAGAGTAGGTTTAAGAAATCTTGGATTTCGCGTACTTTACGATAGCGAATACAAATCTTTGTATTCGCTAAATCACAAGTCTCGATGATCTATTATCTAATCGGAATAAAATACACGTTTAAGTACTTCTTATCTCGTTGATATCGTCGTTCTTATATCCATACGAAATTGAATCAGTCAAATGGTTAAGCCTCGCGTTAACAACCTTAAATTGCCTAAATTTTATAAAAATCATAGATCAACATCTCAGTATCTTACAATGTTAATCGAAGCTTCGAAGCTCCCGAAGGAAAACTTACGAGTCAAACGCCTACTGAAATGTTAAATCACCGTGACTTTCCTGCGGGAGAACAGCGAGCACCTCTTCGAGCTCGATATTCCGCGCGAAATCGGCTCCTGGGAGACGCAACACCGGATGCGAAAACTGGTCGAAACGGACACGATCGACGGGAAGTCGTAGGGAAGTCGGAGGGAAGTGTTGCCGACGCGACGCCGAAGGAGGCGGAGCGAGTCGCGGATTAGCGCGGACCATCCCCGAGACTTAGGGGGTTAAATTAATAAGGGCGTTGCTCTGGGGCGGCTACATTGTTTCCCTCCCCGATTGCGCTCTTGCACGTATCGATGACGGGAAGATCCAGCGAACGGCACCCGCGGGCATTTCTTCCCTTCGTGGTTCCGCGTTGGATGTGATTTACCCGGGTTCTTGTGATTAAAATAACAGCCTCTAACTAGTCAGAGTTTCTCGATAAATTCTCGAGGACTGCGCGTGTAAACTCAGTAGCTGTCGCCGAGCCAGGAGAGCCAAAAAGTTCATTGCAGGTCCATTTCTTAAAGAAAAACGAAATAGAAGATACGCGCCAACTAAAGCGTGTGAGAGAGGGACAGAGTGAGAGGGCGAGCAAGGGGAAGCATGGGGTAGAAGATTGTGTAAACGGCGAGGCGCTGCACTGGTGCAGACCTGGCCAGGATCAGACAGAGGCACATAGCCCGAGGCCATGTAATTCATTACTAAAGCAATCTCACCCTGGCACCCTTCACCCTCTCTCACTCTTACTCTTTTGCCAGGTCCGCGCTCCATCCCTCGCTCGCGTTCGCCCTTATAATATAAAGAAAAAAGCGAGCGTGTGCCGGGGCAGCTTCGGGAGGAGGAGCGAAAAAAAGCGCCCCGAATAGAATAGCGAAAGAGAGCGCGAGCGGGGACAACAAAACAGTATGAAACACAAAGCGCCGTTTTCATAATTAAAAAGATTGCGTATATTTCTCGTTCCCTCTCACGTTCCCTCTCTCGCTCCCACGCCACCTTCTTCTTCATTTTCCTCCCACATTGTTCGGCCGCCTGGACGACGACAGCCCGCTCGTACAAACCACCCCCTCCGCACCCGGAGCTCGCCGGAAAAATTCCCGAAAGAAGTCTCTTGCTTTTTTTAATCAGGCCGGCGCCGGACAGTCCTGGATCACCTTAAACTAGTTGCACTCCTCCGCAAACCCCCTTGACTGCGTTATTTCCCTTTCCACCACCCCCCTCGTACCTTTTCATCGTCATCTTCTCCTTCTTCCTTACTTTTAATCCAGTCGTGACGGACGCCTTTCCTTTGTCTTCCTGCGAACCCGAAGGTGGATATCCTTTCCGTACTCGGCGCAATTGCTTAAGGCATTTATTACCATTAAGGCACGTGGCGCTGAAATTAAAATCTCTTTACGGGGCGCGGCAGCCTTGCTGTTCACCTGTCAACTCGCGGGGATCGGGATGCGAGAAAATTGTGCGACACCCTTGCCAGGGGAAGCCGAATTCGAATACGTTTTCCGGTGGACTCTGATGCTGCGGGTATTAATCTAGAGCCAAGGGAATTTACAAATTCCCGCTGAATTTTAATTAAAGCTCTCGTCAAAATAAAGGGACTTAATAAAGACTGCGTTTTGTCCTCTCGACTCTTGCGGATTAATCATTGTTGCTTTTTCTGATAAGCGAAAAGCTTGATTCGTAAGTCTAAAGTGATACAGATGTCGTCAACCGCCCCTTCATTAATTTGATTAATTTGATTAATTTGACTGATTTGTAAAATTGCAAAGCCTTGTTTCTGGTCTTACTGTGCATTGTAAGCGTGTATATAGTGTATTACACCTTGAAAGTGTTATATTTCGTAAACGACGGGTAGAACATGTATACACGGAAAATATTGGTTTATGACTGGTGATTTACTTCAATAGATGATACGTTGAAAATCTCTAATTTATAATTTATAATTACTTCTTTTTATTAACTTGTTGAAAGTCATTATAATTTTTACCTATACAATTTATTTAAGTATACTTTTTCACAAAAGTTCTACCAATAAAAAGAAATTTTACGCGCGATACTTTTATAAGTACAACTACATTCGTTTACAGGTAAATTGTGCAATAAAATTACTTCTTTGGAATAATTTCGTTACATCGACAAACTTGAAATTAAAAAAATAATCGCTCTCACTATTACAAATAAAATTCATTGATTTGGCTATTTTGTTTAATAATCACCAGGGACTTTGTTACTTATTAACGTAACAAAGGACGTTATAAATGAATATGAGACTTTAATTAAACTCCACGGCGTATTCAACCAGCAATAATAACATCAAACAAATCTGTATCTTTCGAGTAGTATTTGTAAATTATTGACGTACGAAATAAAATAATTGAAAGGCTACGTACATGTGTGTACATGCGCGTGCAATGCATCGATTTTATTTTATAAAATTAAGCGATGCATAAAGTATGAGTCGTAAAACTCGTTATTAATACTTCGTATTATCTCAAATGCAGGTAATTAATATGGAATATATCAAAGGATCCAAGCTTTCCATACTTTATACTTTATAAAAGAAAAGGAAGAAATTTTAATGTTGAATCACCTGCTTTTCTAACTAATCAGCGTTGTCAGTGCATACTTTCATACTCAAGCTTAAATCGCGACTTTGATTGGGGTTTGTCCGCGGGGCTGCAGTAAAATACCGATGGCAGTCCTAAGTACGGCCTAATAACCAATAAAAATCAAGAAGTAGAAGATCCTTAATCTTTCACACAATTGAGATAACACTGTGATACAGTCATGTAGTGCGTTACAAATATTAAACGAACCTAATCCGATATCACGGAATATCAAATTGTACACCGTTTCCGATGACGTACTTCTCATTAACGGAACCACCGCATCGGATCGATTCTAATAAAAGAGTCACGCTCTGAATTTACACGGTTTCTGCGTGGGTAGATCTAAATACAACTAATATTTATGTCTATAACCATCATTATAATATACGATGTGTTTTTAAACA
Organism: Wiebesia pumilae; assembly: GCA_018907045.1. Taxonomy (NCBI): domain Eukaryota; kingdom Metazoa; phylum Arthropoda; class Insecta; order Hymenoptera; family Agaonidae; genus Wiebesia; species Wiebesia pumilae. The sequence goes on from JACCHZ010000106.1 coordinate 1,336,234, forward strand.
CGGTGTGTGACAAACAATTGCTTTCCAAATCTTAACTTATGAGGATGCACATCTTCGTGGGTATTATCAAGGCTAAACTCGTGGCGGATATAAAAACTTCATCGAAGGAAGAATTAGATATTTCAAAGGCTCACATGGGGCTACAAAAATCTAATGCAATTTAATGCGGAAGAAAATTATTTATTACAAATAGAAAATAAAATTCACGCGACTTAACGTTGATAAGAACGATATTTGCTCTCGTGTCGATGCCCATCAAACCAAAGTTTTTCATTTCTTTATTTACGTTTAGATAATCCTACCGCGAGAAATCCAATAACATTATAAAACAAATCGGAACCCCAGTACTTTATCAAAATAACACGCCGTTAATATAATCTCGCGAAAACGCAGTGGAACAATATAATCGATCGAATGGCACAAAAAGCTAAGGATGAAAAAATGTAATTCGATCGCATAACCGCTTTCTCACCTGACCAAAAGTTATTGAGAATTTTCTTTTATCCTCTATCGCTTTCGTTCCAGAAGGAATATTCGATTGACACTACGTTGACACTACTGACAAAGACGTTGATTAGTAATGTTTGCGTCGGCCGACAGTCTAATTTTCTCCAACCGCGAACGTCCTTCGAAAGTCAACCCCAGGCGCCCGAGCAAGGAATCCATCCTCAGGAAAATGAAGAAAATGTATACGGAAGGGGTACAAGTCCGAGGGAAGTTTCGCGCGGAACGAAAGGGACCCCCGCCAAAAAAGGGGGTTAGAGCTCGCAGAAATAAAAAGCACGAGAGCCCGAGACAAAACAACGAATTAGAGGGTCGATTCGAGCGGTCAAACGGGCAGAGCGCGAGGGGGGTTTCACCGCCGCCCCCACCTCGAGGGTTGCATCTGATTCCCGCCCCTCGCAGCCGGAGCCGACCAATCGCAGCTCTAAGCCGACTCCACCCCGTCGGGCGCGAGCGAGGTTTAAGTCTGGCAAACCCTCAGTGTCTTTCGTCATATCGCGCGAGCGCGACAACCCCTACGGACCGGCGTCGTGGCCTCCAGCGGCATGACGGTCGCCTGACCGCTGCTCCAGGTCGCTCCGTTGCTTGGACATGGCGGGACCCTACCTGTCGCCTCTCGGGCCCCAAGCGGATCTCCTCACGGAGTACATGTTCGGACGTCGTCGGCAGGTTAGTGTACGTTCCCTTTGCTACTTTTATTCTCGCTGGTTGTGTACGCGCGTCACTAGGTGCGAAGGCCTTCAAACAATATAACAGACTGTGACACGTTATTGCATTTGAAGTATTTAATTTGATATCGAAGTCTGCTTCGTTCATCGTGTAATTTTTAGCTCGACATGCATGCGTAGTCTTTTTTTTTAGATTAAAATAATGTAAGCATTCGTCTTGTTTTTTTTCTTCTTTCTTATAGAGACGAAACCGGACTACCTTTACACCCCAGCAACTGCAGGAGCTAGAGTCGTTATTTCAAAAAACACATTATCCCGATGTATTTTTGCGGGAAGAGGTTGCTTTAAGAATTTCCCTGTCGGAAGCTCGTGTTCAGGTACGAATTCAAAGTGACTTTACACATATTCATGTATTACCAAGATACTCGATATAATGTTTCGAGTTATGTTTATGTTTCGAGAATGGCGCAATAGACGCTTTTTAAAACTTCTGAGTCTGTAAAGATTAAAGTTATTCACATTTGTGATTCTTTAGAAGAACTCGTAATTATTTTTATTTTAATAATAATTAACTCACCGATATTTGAAACCACTTATTTTACATTGGCAAGTTGATAGCTTTAATTTGAATGTAATGTAAATTTTTACAGTTTCGTAAAGTGATAAAGTTAGAGCACGTTACGAAGGAAGATCAGATTAATAAATCAAGCGAATAAATACAGCTTTTTTTTTTTACCTCATTTTTAATCGTGAGCGTTAAATTAGTTAATAGCTCAGAGGTCGTTTAGTAAAAGCCAGAAATTATCGATGCAAAATGTAATTCATATAAATTTCGCATATTTACTTTCAATGCTTATAATAAAAAGGTATGTTATAATCATTAATATTATTATCGTCTTTGTTCTTACATATTTACTAACTTCGCTGCTGCATATCTCAGTTTTATCGTGAAAATGCTTACGCCCATGAATTTTATACTTATTTTATACCATGAATATTTCGATAAATAATAATCACGAAAATGCTAATTATTCACGGATTGTTTGCGTGACTAAATTCCTGTAGGATTATTATAAAATATTAGCGTTAATTAATTAATTGAATACCAAAATATTATTATCGATTAACCAACGAAAAACATTAAACAACTCGATAAGTTGGATACTATTTTCTTTAAAATATTAATCGACGTTTAATAAGTTATTGTAGCGCGGCACTGTTATTTACACAAGACTTGAAAAGATTCTTTATGTTATAATTAATTGAAGTTAACAATAGATCTCTATTGGATTACAAACGTAAGGGATGCATATTTTTTTCATAAAATTTTCTTATAAGCTAAAAATGCGCACTGAGCAAACGTAAATTATTTAATTTATGGCTGTTCTTTTCTCTTTTTCATGCAAAGTAATATCACTTATGCCTTTGGATTCATTGGATCTACAAAGGTACACAAATGAATTCTAGATTATCGGGCAAATTCTATGAATTCTGATTGGGCCTGCATTTTTTATATAATTCTATACAATTCTATATAGATTTCGACACTTAAGGATTTACAAGCTAAAGGACAAAAGTTATCGGTACATCGTTAGATAAAAAAATATTCATAATCTCTCAGCTTGAATACTTGTATAATAAAGTTTGCAACTCCTTCCTGGACTTATTTTCTTAAAACAACAACAACAACAACTTCTAGAATTGTAAAATTAGATCTTTAGAAACCGTACGAGTATGATATTAATCTCCTAATTGCAACGTAAAATAATTTCATCCATTATTCGGTTGAAAATAATTCGCGCTCGAAACTTTCAACAAATATCCCCACCATTCGATCTTATAGCGTCACGTTCAATTGGATTATTCCATAAAAAATTGGAATGTAATGTCCTTTCCTTCCACTCCACTGACACTTAACTTCCGGTCTCCGACAAAACTCAAATAACCGCCTCGTCCAACCACCAACCCGAATGCGGATAATTAAAATCCGGACACGCAGGTGTGGTTCCAGAACCGGCGCGCCAAGTGGCGCAAACAGGCGCGGCTTCAACTCCTGCAGGACGCGTGGCGCATGCGCTGTCTTGGTCTGGGGAGCGCGACGCCGTTGCTCCTGCGACCGCCACCACCGCCGGGCCTCCAGGACCGCCCGGACGGATCGCCCCCGCCCCAACAGCCGACGTTGCACACCCCGGCGTCCCAGCAACAGGGACCCTCGCCGACGGAGAAGTCCCTCGACGTCGGTTCTGCGTCGCCGCCCGTCTGCAGGGACTACCGCATCCTGCCCCCGCCACACGGGTACGTCCGCTCTTCTTTCGTTCCTTTTTGCGTCGGTCCGAGTCCGAGCGCTACTGTACCGACGCAGCGATCAATTCCAGTGATCTACGCTCAATTGTAATTCGTTTTTCAATTTTTCGTGGGTGTGTTTACGACCGATTTCTTCGACGCTGTCGTGTTCTCGCGATAAAATGCAGTACGCACTTGAATGTTGGAGTTGTTGCATAAAAATAAATAAAATAAAACTTCCATTGCATTTTCCAGTATTTGAAGAGCCTTATTTTCTTAGTGCTAACGAATAACAATCGATTGTTATTGAATAACATCTCTTACCGTTGGAAGTAAATTATTATAACCGTTCCTAATGATATATTCACGATAAATAAATTTATTAAACAACGAGCGTATATGAAATTAAAATGTTAAACTTGAAGTAATCGATTTGTTTAATGCAACTTCATAATATCTAATGCTTTTAAAGTGTTATCAAAGTATTTACCTCGTCGATAAAACATTCTCTCGGTTGGCTGTTGTACGTTACCATTTTTAAAGCAAACATTTACAATACGTAGGTCAATTAACCTTTCAAGTAGTAGCGCGTATTTATTACCCTGTAAACTGGGCAGTAACATTCGTGACACAATTGGTAAAATTATGAAACTTACACTTGTATTAGTGACAACACCGCTGTCTTATCGTTCGATCGATAACGCGTAGAAAAGAAACCTTCATTGATAATATCGAATAACAACCGAAATACCACATTTCCAAGTTTCAAAGGTGAACACACCTCTGAAAATCTCGCGAAAATAACGAAAAAATGTGTTTGGATTGATCAACGGGGACGTGTGTGCGTTCAGGTACACGGTGACGCGCGAGAAATCGCCCGACCGGATGAAGTGCGGCTGTGGCTCGCCCTCAAGGGGTTCGGTAAGTCCCCCTGCGTTGTCCTCGTCGCCCGATGTTGAGCCGCGACCCCCCCAGGAGGCGGAGATCGACCTGACGATGAAGGCTTCATTGCCGGGGATGCGAACACCCCAACCGTCGCTGCCGCCGTTGCCGCCGCCGCCGCTCTTCCAGCACCTGCACCACTTGCAGCAGCAGCAGCAACACCTGCACCGACCCGCGGACCTCAGCCCCCATCTGCCCGACGAGCCCCTCGACGTCACCCTCGCCGGCAACAAGAAGTAACGGCGCACCTCTTCGAGGTTACCGACGTTGCCGACGTTGCCGGTCTCTCTGTCAGGCTCCTCCTCGCCAGGAAACGACGAAATCTCGCCGAGTCGTACGTCTGCTACGACGGACTTCCTCGAGGACTGCGACCACGTACTGTAGTTTCTACGGATTTTCTTTTTTATCATTGAGTATCTCGGACAGTTGTTGAATGTACGAGCGAACAAACGGGAAACGATCCTTTGCTCGCAAGGATTCTGAAATTGTTTTGTGACATTACAAGCTCATCGCTTGTAATATTACAAATATTGAGCAGCGGAAACGTCGTAACGTGCGTAACGTCGAGCGTTTGTAAAAGGCGTCGAAATCGCTCGTTCCACAAACTAATGACATATGTCGACATTACTGTAATGCAATAATTACCGTTATATTTAATTGGGCTATATAAATTTTATAATATACTGAAATTAATCAGATTCAAACATGGGATTCGGATAAATATGTAAATTAGGTATATCGTAAGCCGTGAAATAAGGAAAACTATATAATCGTTTACATAAATAATTTGGTTTTCTGTAACCAAGGAAAGGCGATACTAATTAGTTGCATTCGCCTAGGATGAATTTCTTAATTCTTATCGACGAGCTAAATCAATCAAAAACAAATGTACCAGGTGGATCAGTCTGTCATTACTGTAAAACGCGTTCCAAGGACTTCCCACGCGCACGTAATTAATAAATAATACACTTGTGAAGAGCTTCGTCATCGAGCAACACGAATGCGGATGTTTATTAAGCGGATGAGAGCGGCGAGTTTTGATGGATCGACTCCCTGAAAAATCGCTCGTTTCCACTTAGGCATTTAATGCTCGTATACTTATGATCGATCCATAAGCGTTCTTGTTCCTGTTTGTACGTGAGAGCTTTTTTTATTGATCCGACATAAGCGCGAAAATATCTTCTACCCGTTTGCTCTTTCATTTGACAATGACGATCGAGTGGACGAGTACAGGTTTCGAGGATACTTTTCGAGTTCTTCGAAAGCATTTTTAATCGCTGTTACTTGAATTAGATTGAATATTGTGGTAGTTTTATCTATGGGCGTTGGGTAGAACGCGATCGAAGTAAATCTAAAACGCTGATTCGCTGCTATGACTTCCGCTTCCTTCGCAAGCCTTGACCTACATTTTTTCAACTTCCTTACAAATTCACACGTAGTTTTTCTAATGGATTATACAGTTTTCATCTTTCTCTCTAATTTTACTAGTAATAATAAACGAAAACCTTTAACGATAATTACTTTATTGTTTTGCCCTTCGAGCAAGTTTCTAAATTATTGTATGAGGATGTTACAAAAGAAATACGAGACGATAATTTTTAATGCATAGTAAAGGGTTCACAGTCGTCTGAGTGCAATATAATAAGAATTATGGAACGAATAGAAAATCAAAATTCTTTCTAATATGTGCTTAAACATTGTACTTTCTCCTTCTTCGAAACCTTGATAAGATAAGAACGGCGAATCTTCAATTGAAGGGAATAGAAATTTTTAACATAAGAGAATGACATCGATTTATTATTATTACGAAAAAAGTTCGTGCAAATTATTTTAAGTAGACGCCAAAGTAAAAAATAATTTTTCAAGAAAACGTCTAAATGTCACGAACTGAATTTTTTTTGTAGAACTTATTGAATCTTTAAGCTGTGAATTATTATATTAGCATTCAGAAATGTGATTATAAATAATACGTCTAAAATGCTTAATAAGTGAAAAATTCTGAAATGCCTAGAAGAATTTATATCTCTATGATCATAAGTTAAATATCACGATGAGCTTTGTAAAAACAAAACTTGAAATTGCATTGTTAACTACTGATTATTACTTTGCTTTCGTTTAAGAGATTAAGTAAATTATGTCGACTTGTTAATTTTTATCGAAGATTTATATTATAAGGGGAAAGACATTTTTCAGATTTAACGATTTGATTTGCTAAATTAAAATACACATTATTGATTAATAAACATTGAAAAGATGTTTCTTATAATATGATGTAAAGAAATACAAGTAAATGTGATTACCGTTATCATTTGAAAGCTTAAGCTCAAATTATACGATATAAAATTTTTTTTTAAAGATATGGTTATCGTGTAAAAACGAATTTACGAAATTTTCACCTTAATCAGACGGTACATGATTGATTATTCGTTAATATTATTCGTTAATTATAAATGTGTAAACTGCATCATTAAAAATTACATAACCAAAATAATTAAACTAAAAGTGTACACTTTTGTTTATTAAACTTTTAATTTGGTTTGAAATAAAGACTTTTAACCGTCAAAAATTGAGTTCGTGATAATACGAAATTAGTAAAATTATGTCAAGATCGAATTTGAATGGCTATACAGAGCTTAAACATTTTTCGTTTCGTATCATAAGTGCACAGCAGAAAATAAATTAAGAAAGTATAATAGCTGAAGTTGTGTGACATACTCTTTTTTAAAGTTTACTGTAACATAACTGTTTTGAAAAAAAAAAGTGAAAAAAAAGTGAATATTTTAACAAATTAAGTGCCACTCCGGTTCCCATTATAAATTCTAATTAGAAATTTAAAATACGTATAAATATAATATTGTTAAACGATCCAACAAAAATGAAAAAATCATTATTATATAATAATTGTAATTTATAGTGGCATTAAATATGTTAGTAATAGTTGGAAAAGCTGTATTGGTTTTTTTAAGGCGATTTGGTTACATTAATATATGTAGCGTAGGTTAAATAAATGGAATAATAGGAGCTCATCCAATTATTTCTAATCATTCGACAAATATCTAATTCTAGTCAGAAAGTGTTTACACAAGTTTTTTTTTAATCAAAAGTATTATGTTGGTTATTCGACCACTGTACAATGTAGTATGTTTATATACGAAAAATTAAAAAAAAAAAAAAAAAAACGATCAAGAATCACAGGTGAAAAATATCATTAAGGTGTTTATATATGAATGCGAATGTTTCCTTATATTTTTGTATGATTCGTTCATTAAACGAAATAATAGGTCAGGATTGTAATATTAAAAGAATCGATAAGAATGGTGACTTTCAATTTAAACGATCTAGTCCTAAAATTAGATGAGCTTGATTAAATAAAATTAGATGCTGCGCATTTCTAAGTGTTTCAGTTCAGCCTTATATATATATATGTGTGTACACACGCACACACACACACGCACACACACGCGCGCGTGCACGCGCATATCATAATCGCATATTTCGTCGAATCACGAGTATTTTATATAATCTAAAATGTAAATATTTAATACAGTAGATAAAGAAAAACCAATGTACATTTTATTGCGGTATACTTACACCGATTATCGGTAACCTCGAGTAACTTTTGCTCAAAAAATCTTTTCCAACCTTATTTAAATTCTCATTCCACAAAATCTTCTACCAGTTAATATAAGAATAAGAATAACCACGTACACTAGGGTATAAACGCGTCTAGTCGAAAGCAGAGAAAAAAAATGATCGATCATCCATAAACGATATATCAATAAAATTTCATTGAAGGTAACGCAATGCACATTAAGAGCCACTAGTTTTTTCATTCTCTATGCTGCTTATCGCCGGATGGAGTGCAGCAAATGAGCGTGTCGAACAACGATATCAAGATTAGCGCAAACCCGGATGCGCCATTGAGAGAGGAGTGAAACAGAGAGAGAGAGAGAGAGAGAGAGAGAGAGAGAGGATTCGATTGCACGTGTACATCGCTAGATAAATATTTTTGCGCAGGAAAAGCGCGTCGTTTTGTTCCCTTGAAATTCATTATCCATTGTCGCGTTTGCGTCCCGTTTGCGGTCGCGAGTCAATAAAAGGCCCCGTTGACATTATCAGTATGTGGGATTTACATGTACGAGCAAAGTTTTTGATGTCTATTATCAGTCCTGCGCTACTCAGAGCTGCCGAAGAAGCCTTGCGAGTAAGTACAATTTATGTGTACACTTGTATAAAGAAGAAGAGGCTTTTCCGATAATGATCAACGTTTTCTCTCATTTACTTTGTATTAGGTGGTATTGACTTAGTGACTGACTTTAGGAAGATAGGAAATACCTCGAATATTAATGCACAAGCAGGAGTAAGCGTATCTACACTGAGTACACAACGTATTTATAGCTCGTTTTTATGGAATTTCGTCGGATGATCGGCCAGAAAGGAACAAGGATCGGATAACGAAACGTATTAAGACACAATTTCAGTCACTCGTCGTAGGATAAAGAATAATTTTTATTTAGGAGATAATTCCGGACTCATTATTTTGATTTTCAATTTTTTCCAGAAGTTTTCATGACTGCTGGTTGTTTTTTTAAATAAATATTTCTTACAATTTCGTAGCGATAATTATACCGCGAAAGCACTTCGGAGTTGAAATTTCCATTAACATTAACATTGTGCATTACGGTCTAGCTTTTTTTTTTTCATGAAATTAGGTCGAGCCTTGTAATTTTATTCAAATAACGCTTGACGGAATCCATTTTTATCATTCGAACAAACGAATTTCGTGCTCCGAAATATATTTGAACGTTATATTAGATCATATTAGATTATACCTATTTATATATCATTTTTAAAACAAATTCTTCCGTGCTTTTTAAACAAGATTTTTTTCGAACGATTCCAGATGATACGGAATTTTGACACGTAACATAATATGCAAAATAATTCGTTCTATCAACAATTAAGAAATTCAAGACTTTTATTATCTAATATTTTTTCCCTGTTTTTACGAATACATTTCTGCATTTTTGTGATAAATTAAGTTCATTCCAATTAAGGACACTCGATATTTTACATCTTATTGGCAATATAAATACTATTGGTTCGGCCTTAAGGTATGCTGCTTGAAAAACATCGAGTTCAATAAATTTATTAATTTTTACTAAAGGTAACTTTTATGATTTACAATAAATCCAGTTCAATTGGCGAAATTAAAAAGGAAAAGCTTTATGCAGCAGTAAAGGTAAGTACTCATCTTATCTTGACGATGTAAAAAATACTTCACCTTCAAAACGGATACAATTAGATTCGCAATAATGAAAAATTCACGCTACAGTTGTGCCAGATCATGAATTCAGGCGGTATTATTTCAAGCTTGTTTATTTAATGCGTTGTACATTGAATTACGGACGAATGGTCGTCCGATTCATAAATATAGATAAGTATTTCAAATCGTACACCTCCCAAGATGTCGGCAAATGAATAAATAATTAATAGTTTAATTTGCAGCAGCTGAATAACCTTTACAAAGAAACCAAAGATCCATAAGCGAAAGGCGCCTCATAGTACGCGCAATAAGAAATAAATGAAATGTAACTTCCACTTTTTCAACTGCCATCTGCTTTAAATAACAAAAGATGCACACGGTGTTCGCATCGAAGTTAATCTTATCATGCCGTTGAAAACTGTATATTTACTACCAAGTAAATTCACAGTTCGAATGATACTTTGAAAATGACAACATTCCGTACGATTATCGAATGTTCGTTTAGAAAATGTAAAAAAATTGTCTGTAAATGGGTTATCTTTAATGCGATAGTTCATTAATATCATAAATATATTAATATAATACATTTTCAATGACACAGATTCAAGTTCATTCAAAATTGCTTATCTTCGAACTGAATTATACACTGATAAATATTGCCAAAGAAATGCGTTTCCTCGTGTATCCCGAAATGTTTGAATTGTACCCGATAAGGCTAAAAGTTTTAGAGAAGCTATTGAAAAACGAACAACTGCAGCAAACTACGTGCGCATACCCTTATATCGATGACACGTGCTGCATCAGATTTACGATACGACGAATTACCGAATGCAAAAACGTACAAAGAAGAACGACGCGGTTCATCACTGGCAGCATCTTTGCTTGAGAAAATCGGAGCATGAAATTAAAAAAGTGTTCCAAGGCAACGCGACACGATGCGGTGATACAACAAGGCGTGTTGTTGTTCCCAATGACAACGTCGAGAGCGATTTGGCGCGATCTTCAGTTGCACCGAGTCTAATTGTTGAGAAAAGGAGGAGAAGACCCGCAGATTCTTTAAATAACCGTTCCAGAACGAGTCTTCAATTGTTCAAGACGAGACGGTCGAGACACGGTAAAAGGCGGTTATTTCCTACAGCGAGACTCTAACAAAGCAACCGCTAATTACGTTGGTGTACTTGCGAACGGGACTGTTTATCTCTATTCACCAGCTGAATTATGCAGATGCGTGAAGGAATACGCGACCGATACAGATCTACGTCCACGGATTTGAGAAGGAACGTTGTTGCGCAAAAAAATAATTAAAAATACAACGGTCACTCAAAGAGTTAACGGGTTCACTCCGTCTCGTGTTTTTTCAAATACGTTAATATAGATTTATTGGTGAACGCGAAGAATGGGATTTTCGTTTAACTCGCGTAAATTGAATAATAGTATTTAACATTTAAACGAATCCATCGTTTTTAAATGGTCGATTAATCAAAGGTGTAAAGACATTTGCACTAATTAAACCGCGCGTTTACTAGAGCAGTTTAAGTTTGTCGATGTTTTTTAATTAAATCGGTACAAGCCACAAGGGCTTGTTATAAATGTGTAAAAAAAAAAAAAGGGATTTTTAAATTGGTTTTAACACCTTGCTTATTGGTAAATTATTGTAAGTTATTGTCATAGTTTATTACGTATGAATGAGTTGCTAAAACTTATGAAACTCGATGAACCTAAGCGCTTTGACGAAATAACTTTCATTGTCAAAAGTTTTTATTTCCCGTGAAGATCATAGAAAAAGATGCCAGGATTTATTTTAAGCCAATGGTAACGTATTCCATTTCGTGTCGCCTTTTGGGTCTAGGTGATTAAAAAATAATTCGGTCGCTAATTTATCGCGAAAATTTATCTTTTCCGGACTGAAAGTGATATCTTTGCTAAGCAGTCGACGAACCGTCGAAAGTAGTTCTTTGATATTAATTTCTATTATAACAATTTAGCACTGACAGTTAGCGCGAAGTAGTAACGCTCATTGCGTTACACAGTTTCTCACGCGTGTACGTTTAAAGTACCGGTGCTTTTAATTCTGAGCCCAAAGTATTGCACGAGAATGAGAAACGGAGCCGAAAGGGTCGACGAATGCCAGAAAACTCGCGAGAGTGTTAAGGACAACATAAGAAGTTTTGAAACTCACTCGGGAAGAAGTTAACCTTACAACTGCCATTGCCCCAGGAGAAATAACTGCGACCTCAATTGGGTAAATGCACCGCGGCTATCTTTTCTTCGTTGCGCATCTTAATTGTGCATCTGCCGTAGGCAAATGCGAAAGTACGTTATTCCCGTTAATACTGGACGGATTACTTTATCGCCGGATAAAGTATGTGGTGTTTTATGAGCGAAAACAAATCGCAGTTGTTGCAGTTTGATATTTTTATGAATGATTCGTTGGCAATTTATTAAATTACTTCATTGCGCGATGATTCGTGAGAATTTTGATTTTGGATTTTGATTAATTGGCTGTATTGTATTATATTTCGTATAATGCTGCCATAGACAGCGACATATCAGGCTTAGAATCATACGAAGCAATCACTACCGAACACCTACTAATTTTAATATGAGATAATCAAGCTAGCTTTTAAATGTTTATCTTTAACGAATATATCTTAAATGTATATTTTAACTTAATAAATGCGATGAATACATTTGCAATTGTTAATATACAAACGATAACATACAAATGATATTACTCATAATAGATAAGTGGGAAAAAGTTATTTATACATTTCCTATTTTGCAAACTAATAAATTTACGATTTTTCTATTACATTGATTTTTAAAAAGAGCTTGCGTTAAGTAGTAAAACTATGGATAGTATAAAGAAATTTTGATTGTTATGTCAAATATAACTCATGTGAAGTATTAATTCATTGATTACGAGTAGAAAAATGAAACTTCATTATTTGCAACTATGCTTTAATGACAAAGCATAAGAAGTGAATATCATTTACACGGATAAATTGTCGTGAAATATAAATGATTTTTATGACAGTTAAAAAATTAATTACAGGAAATTGTAGTTATTACTTATGTTACGTTAGTGATAAATAAATATACCTCGATTAATTTACAGCATTTTTAACCAATGTAGTCGTTTGCTTTTTACAAAATAATTAATTTATATAACGCCGTATATTTAGCGATGATTTCTAAAAGTTTAATAATCACCTTATTTAATTTTGTTAACGACTAAATACAATTCATAACTGAGAAAATAAGACAGAAAAATTATTAAAATAATTATAAAAGTTTATAATGCATGGTCGAATGCAAATATTAATTTGTGATTACATACATTGTAAACAAAGTAAATAAAAAAACACCGTGACATTGGAAAATCCATAATTTTAACGATGCACTTTAACTAATATTTAATTTATTAATGTACATATATATGTTAATTCCTACTCATTTTATGTCAATTTGATAAGCAGTCAAAGTAAAGCAATGTATATGAGATACACTTTGATAATATTTGAAAAGTTGCTATAAGATCGAATAGCTTGGAATGATTTTTACATTTACAAAATTGTTTATTTACAAACACGAATTCGTCTTTTAAGGATTATTTACGTTTATATAAAAAATATATCTTTAAACGTAATTTTAATTGTTTTAATTACTTAAAATGCTTTTACGTTAAGTAAATACTTCTCATATTTATATCTTATATCTAAATCTGATAAAGCTACTTGAGTTAATGAAAAATTTTGCTAAAAATCGAAAATTATTGACATTTCATAATGAAATGATTGGTTTTTTGATTTGGATGTTTATATTTTTAATCGAACGATAAAAGAATAAGTTTGAAAGTTACAACAAAAATTTTAATCATTTGTGTCTACTTTAATGTATACATTTCGAAGCTTTTGTTAATATTTACATTCGAGATATCAGATCTCTGAAATTAAGTATCAATTCACATACGCTCATGATTACAATTTGTTAACTGACATGTATTAAATCGATGCATATTCATCGTTACCAAGCTGTAATAATCATATTCGGAAGAAATCATTCACGTTTTAAAAAGTAGATAATTACTAAACAATGTGCGTAAATTTAAACATAAATATATTATATAACATTTAAAAATCATGATGCAAATTCCACAGACTTCTCGTGATATCCTTCCGGATGCGCTGCGTAAGTTGCAATTTTCTTATTGACACGCCGATCTAACCACTGATACTAAATCTTACATTTTTTTATCGCGATGAATGATCTTTCGGAATATTTAAGTAGACAAAAAACAGTGCAAATGAAATGAAGATTCACCAAGTTTGGTATATGAATCAATACATTTCAATAACGTACACGTCCAAAGTGTAAGAAGATCGAATTCAGCCAATCGTTTACGTTCGCTCAATCGGTAGTGTAATCGAATAATATCCAAGTGTACAACGACGTCATTGTCACTCGCGCAGTGAAAGTACGAGTGCCGATGGACGTTCTCTCGAAAAACTTCGACAAATGCAAAGCCGAATTCATCCGTGTGACGTTCAAACTAAGTACCGTTTTAATCACGGTAGTACCGATTTAACGCAAATCTCAAGAAACGCAGAGAAAAAATGAAAGGCATAAAAAAAATAAAAAGGCAATCGTTAAGCAGAGTAATACCATCGCGGAGTAATACGAACGAGCAACTCGGTTCGTAAGTAGTTCGATAAAGTCGCTTATCGAGAAAGTCGATAAGCCTTAAAACGTAGTGCCCTGTTTGACCGACATGCAGGTGTCAACGTAACTCGTCGCGATCGTCGTCGCGATCGTCGTCGCGATCGTCGTCGCGATCGTCGTCGCTCTCCCACGACCGCATGCACCGTTCACGCTAATCCCAGATCCGGGCATCGATCTAAGGGTATCGACCAAGCGGACTTGGCTTCCCGTGTTCGACTTCGTTAAGCGGGGCCGCAAAAAAAGGAAAAAAGCCGCGGCGTAGGAGAACGAAAGCGACGGGCGCGCGTACATTACATTGTGTTACAGAACGCCGAGTGGCTCAGTTTGCACGAGGCAGGCGAGTCGATCGCCCGTCGAGGCTTTTCTTTTTCCGTTTTTCCGGCATCCCGCGAGCAAACGGGAGTACGCGTCACGGGATTCGCTCTTGTGTAGGTAAACTACACACTTTGCTTCAATCGCGCTCGATCTCCGTTGGGATCCATTGATCGGACCGGAGGCGTCGAAGGTCGCTTGGTGTACGGTTTACTATTGTTTTGAGGCAAATTATTTATTGTGGGGTCGTCGATATCTGAAAGTCGGTCGGATAGATTTCTGTGCGTACCTTCTTTACGCGTCGTTTGCGGTATGTGGATTCGCGTCAAGTCTTTTAGTAAAAAGGTTTACAATCGCGTTCGTTGATGCCAATTAAGAGCGACTAATAACAACAGCGCGGAAACAAAAGAACGTCGTAATTGTACACTAATTGTAGTTCCACGACGTTTATCACGCTGTATAATAATTTAAAAAATTAAAATTCTAAAAATAAATCCAACCCAATTATTAAACCAACACCTGTTACTCGCTTCACCATCAATTTACAAAAATATCATGAAATTCCGTTTGGAAGTAGTTTAAAATGCTACGATCCCAAATTTTATCGATGCTTTTGAAGGTACCAAAGTCATTTCTAATTAAATGTTACCCGAGCGTGTCGTTTCATCCACATTCCAACATGTTATAAAATATCGAAACAAGAATAAAAGAATGATTTTTGTTCGTGCGAAGCTTGTGTTTGGAAATCTAAAGGCACTGTACGTTGATTATTTACACGGTAGTGGTGCAAAAGAGTACATGAAATAATGTGCGTGAAAAGGATGTGGAAGAATGGGTGATAGCTAGAGAGCAAGCGATGTACCGTTAGACTTAGAGTTAGAGAGATAAAGAGAAAGAGTAGTCGAAATAAGTGCGAGTGAAACTTCTTGTAGTCAATGAAGACTGAGTTGAGCTGTGAATAAAGATTTCGTTGACTGTAAAATTTCTGAATAATGTTCCATCGCTAATTTCTATAAAAATACATTTCATATTTGTTTTATTATTTTTACACGTCGACACATTACCGCTGTTCAATTACTTTCCCATATTCGCGTATAATAAGCGCGCATAATTAACCATTAAGAAGGTGCTTATCGTGTAATCCATTTCAAGAAAACATTATTACTTTCCAGCATTTATTGATCGGCGCATATCGTCCTTAAGTACAAGAATTTAAATAATAATAAAATAATAAGCAAACACGTGCAAATACTGCACGTACATCTACTCGAGGGTGCGATTTCTAAGAATAAATAATTTCGAAAAATTATTAGACAGAAAGCAAGATAACGCAGAGTTGAAACGGATAAAAGTATCATGCACTCTATAATAATAATAATTCCCCAGCATTTTGCCGGAAGTAGTGAGAATATGCGCGGTAGAAACAACAGGTGGAAAGTAAAAAGGTTTGAAGTTTCGAAGAACTCCCGCAGATCGCGGCTAAAAAAATTAAAAGCTTACGATACTACCGTTTCACCCTGGCGCTTTTCGCTCGAGGATCGCATTTGTAAATTCTTCTTTGGAACTGAAGGATATCATCCGCGCCTTTGCCGCGGAACATTTTTGCAAACTAGGAATTTTAATTAGCCTTAATTTAAGAAAAGCACGTTACCGTATCAGCCGATCATGACTTAATAGCGCGTTTGCATTTTAGTGCGATAATCTCCGATTCAAAGATAATTCGTTCGAGGAATAAATCAATCAATTGTAAACGTGGTTTTAATAATCGCTCGATCATACGTCGCGTATTAATTTCATTATCGGTAATAAGCCAAGATGTCGGTCTTTACAAACAACAATAAATTTTCTTGCTTTTCTGATCGGTACGAGTATTGACGTCACTGTACAATAAATATCGATAGTGGAATTGCTAGTTTGCAAGAAATTAATAAAAGGATCGTTCGTTTCAGTCACAAGCCGTGTAAAATATAAATTAAAAAGTATTAATAATGCATTTAGTATGCTCCAAGAAATTATGTCAAGGAAAAAACTTTTGTTTCCGAGTTTTCGCGCTCGTTATTAACCTTAAAAAAAAAAAAAAAAAAAAGAAAAAAAGAAAAAAAGAAAAGAAAAAAAAACTTTCATTTATCAATTCTTTGAATTTAATTGAATGCCCTTAATGTTCCACCGTTTCTTCGTGGCGATTACTGTCGAACCCAGTGTACATTATTAACGTACGTTGTAAAATCACGGAAGTGCGATGAAATTTATCTTCGGTCTATCGGTAAAAAAAGCGCACTTTAGATATATATTTTCGTAAGTGCACGCGTACGAAAGTATTTGTTAGCCGTTGTTGTCTGTCACCTCGTGAAATCGTAAACCACGATGCGTGAAATGCTTTTTAAAAATAAACCGTCCGCGGCGTACAAAAATAGACGCTCGAGGGGTTATCGCGCATTTCGCTCTTTCTACCGTTCCGTGGTCCGTCGACGGATCTTTCAAGGACTGCAGGATGCGAAAGTAATCCTGCTCTCGATGCCGATCGCCAAAATAACGCTCATTGTAGGATTTTTAGGAATAGAAAAGAAACATCGCGAGTCCTGGGATGCATCTTTCATACGGCACGAGTCGACGGATTCTGCGTCGATTAAGTTGCACAATGTCTGATACTTTCGAATCGACGATTTTTACCGCGAGCGTTGGCCATGACGCAATAGGCGATGCGCCAGCGAATTGCGAAATATCTCTTAATGCACAAGTATGTAAAATTGTACGCGATTCCGCGCGATCTCGCGTGAACTTTCAATTCTCGCTTCTGCCTACTTTCGCGTTCGGGTTCAAAGGCAAAAGATCAAATCGCGAGCAAATCGCGAGCAAATCGCGAGCAAATCGCGAGCAAATCGCGAGCAAATCGCGACTAAAGGATAATAACGTTCCTTTTGCCTCAAATCAAACGATATCCTTTTATCCGAGTCTTTCTCGCTCCTATTGAAAATTAAATGTAAACTTTGCTAGCGTATTTTCTGCAAAAGGACCGTTTTGGTTCCTTGAGTTGGTACGATACGTGCAGCTTCATTTTATCCGTATTTTTTATTAAACTATTTTCTTTGAATATGTTTAAAGCATCGTAAGAAATGAATATAAATAAATGATTACTAAATATAAACAGCGTAAGCAATTCTAATATCTTTACTCCAAAGTACCGTAGAAAACATAGACAAGTGTTCCGAAAAACCACGGAACTTTTTAGCGACGAGTGGATGGTATTTTTCCAGAGTTTTTAAATAACTCTTGGAAGATTTCACCGTATTAAGTTTTATGTGGATTTATTATTATCATTTATTTGCAAAACATTTGTTAAAACCAATAAACGCAGCTTTAACTGGATTATTGTATTTCGATTCTACAGTAAAAAAAAAAAAAAAAAAAAATTTAATTATACATCTTTGTTTGTCACACTCATAAAATTGTGAAATATTACGCTAATAGATCCTTCTTTATTAATACAGCAGAGTATAAGAATATAAAGTGCAATTCAAAACGAACGATACAACGGATTGTTACGCACGCGCGTTCTATCGCTGATTTTGACTCATTGTGATTTTCCAGTAGCAAATTTCATGGAAAATCAAGGCAACTCTTTCGGTTTATCTAACGTGTAGAGTCTTACGTTCACCGAGGCGCATCGTAAAGGTCGTATTAGATTAAGACGTTAAATTTGATGTGACTTTAAGGATATATCGACTATTCGACGTTATATGCTTTTAAAAAGCTTTCATAGTAATTGTTGTCCGTCCAAATTAAAAAATCTACCAATCAATTAAATTAGCAATCGTTCCTTTTTAACGTAACGAACCAAGTGTGATCAAAGTGAGTACATTACTTGTTTTCATTACTCATTATCAATGTTAAGTATTCACCGACGATTGCTTATTATCGATTCTCGTAATCAGTGTTGAAAATTTCTTATTATCCAATTAAACTACACCAACAGTTTATATGTTCAGTTGCCAATATTATTTCGCTGAAGAAATAAGATACATAAATGGGTCCTGAATTTTATGTGTTTATTTCATATGAAGCTGAATTTATGCACGAAATATTTATGAGATAATTGTTAGTATTGCATGTGTATTACGAGTGCACATCACTAGGGACGTTTGCAAATATTAAAATAAGTACCGCGTGAGATATCTTTGAATGTCACATTAATAAGTTATAAAATGGAAAAAAATTAATAAATTATTGTAGACAAACGTATATCGCTAAACGGGCACAAAAGAAATGGCCCCTTTATTGTTAATTCAGAATCAATAAAGGATGCTTAGGAAATAATTGGAACTAAACCGTGAAACATTTTTTTATTTGAAAATTTGACATTTGCATGATTCAGTCGATTCATGAATATTATTTAGCAAGGCGCTTTCTATTTCATAATAACCCAAAGATTAATAAAAATTTCTTTTTATAGATTCAGCGATTGAAAGCCTTACGTTGTTAGATGAATGCATGTTAAAAGATGCGGCTACTAGATTTTATACTTGCTTTTGTACTGTTGAGTCATGCTAACACGAGTAAGCAATCGTAAGTACATTCGCTTAGTTGCAGAAAACGTTCTATACAATTTAATAATCGTAACAGAGGCTTCGGATGTCTACCGATTATTTTAATAACAGAATATTCTGGAGGCAAACCTTCTCTTGTCATAATTTGTTTTCCATTTGTCAATGAAAAATGTATTTCAAACTAAAAAATATGTTACGACAAGTGAAGTCGTGCGAACGTTATATTCTTATCATTTGCAAAATTTTTTATACTTTTTATTTTTTATATTATTTGTCGCGTTATGTTTAAGAACTGAACATAAGAATGAGAATTATACATTTTTGTAATTTCTTGTAATTTCTTGTAATTTCTTGTAATTTCTTGTATTTTCTTCGTAATTTGTTCAGCTAATGGATATCTTTACCGAAGTACAGTCGAAAAAGTAAAGTCTCTTTTATCGTTTTAAAAGCACGAGAGGTATTTTAGCCTAAACTGTTGAGAATTTAAAAAGAAGAACATCAAAACTTTTGAACTTCAAAAATTGCTTTTTTGAAATTACAATTAATATTTGAAATTAGATGGACATTAATTATAAAAGAGATTGAATTTGATATTATTTTTATGCAGGTGCACGTTTAACGAAATAAACAGCTCTACTGTAAAGAGTGTACTATAGTATTTTACAACAAAAGTTAAAAAGCCTGAAAAGTCGAGTAAAATCCGCCAAAATCATGCCTTTATTTCGGTATTTAATGAAAATTCATTCCGTGCTCAAGAAATCCAATCGCAAGCGAACGAGGCAAATCCGATCTCGATTAAGCAAATATTCCCTAGTTATGTATCACGCTCTGATAAAACAAGCTCTGACGGGAAACACGAGGGTTCGCAGGTTCATCAGGGTGTACGAGTGCGCCCAGGGTCACAGATGTCGTCGCAACCCGCGACCCCTCGACGTCGACGCCGACGTCGGTGTCTCCCAGCACGCGAGTCTCCAAGCCTGCAGACTCGTCTGCTCGACCGGTGCCGGACTCTGGCCCATACCCACGGGTCCCACCAGCACCGGAAGCAACGTGAGTCCTTGGGAAATGTCAACTTTCTAAATTCTAAAGTGCACTGCAATTGCACTCGAGTCGCGTTAGGTTGAGTTAAGGTTGGAATTTCACCGTTCGTATATCAATATTAATAAAAGTCTATTGGTAAAACAATTAGTTATGAAAAAGTTTTTGTGAGACTTATAAGATAATTTGAAGGAGTTTGCACTTGCAATGAGATGGCGAGAGGTCGGTTATTAAAAGCGCAATAAATGATCATTTGGGAAAGGTAACGCACGTGACGCTACAAAAATATTTTCGCAATAATTGAAAACTCATAGCTTCATAACTTTATTCATTTGCTTAACGAACCATTTGCCGAAGTACCAATCGTTTGGGATCTGTATAGATGATCTTCGATGTTGAAATAACGTTGTTTTGTGCAATGTTTTTTAGGCCGCAGTTTCAGTAGCGTCTTCCAATATATTTTATACGCAGTGCGAAATTACGAAATCAATTTCACGATCCGAATGTCAGTTTTTAGAAATTCATCGTGCAGCCTCACGGGGTATCGTTAAACATTCTCGTATTGTTCTTTTCAGTATGTCGCGATCAATCCAGAAAACTTCCAGTTTCTGAACATCAATGATCTAACGGAGGCCGCGCGCGTTTTCGTATCGAATGCGATCGACGTATTCGTGAAAAATGTTCGCTCTACTTGCGGATTCGAGTGCAAACAAGTGGATAGAAGAGTAGTCGTACACTTGAAAATAGAATCCTCCAACATGGATCTCGGCTGGGAAACTAACGAAGGATACGATTTGGAAATATCGACTAGAGGTATTTTAGCTTTGTCTTTGACGTACAATGCGATCGATAAGATAAAGCGCTAAAAGGTAAATGCGATAATTGGTATAAGTTAACGGGTCGATACTGCAATTCGCTTCATTACCTTTCATGTAAATGAACGTACGAAAAATTATTAAAGGCGATCGGTTTTAAAGTTATCCTGTTCGTCACGAGCAGCTTCCCATAGTTTTTTCATTTATATCACAACTTAATTATTCGACTTACCCGAACTTGTCGACCGCGTCAAGGCCAGCAATATTAAGTGGATCCGTTCGTTCCCAATGTTCCGCAGATTCCGAAGTCTCGGTCCTAGTCTCGGCGCAGACGATTTACGGAGCACGTCACGGCCTGGAGACGTTGTCCCAGCTGATGGCGCCGGTGCGAGGATTCGGCGAACTCGTGATCCTGGACTCGGCGAGTATACACGACAAGCCGGTGTTCCAGCATCGGGGTCTCCTCATCGACACCTCGAGGAACTTCCTCCCGGTCCGCAACATCCTACGTACCATCGACGCTCTCGCTTCCGTCAAGATGAACGTTCTACACTGGCACGCGACTGATAGCCAGAGCTTCCCTCTCGAGATAAGGAGTGAGCCGCTCATGTCTGTGTGAGTTCTGCCTCGATGTGTACCGTCTGTTAAAACGGAAAGGGGTTAATTTGCAGGGAGGGTGAATACTCCACTCGGTATCTTACGTCGAATAAAACGTTTACTCGCTCATTGGCCGGAGATCGATCGATGGAGAATGGAAATATGAATTATGCTTTAATTATTATTACATTGCATACGCGTTAAAGAAAAATTTAGTTCCCTCTCTCATTATCTCATTATCTCGAATCATTTTTCAAATTCGTTCATGCCAAGTATTATATCAAACTTTCGAGTACTTTCAAACCTAATGAGGAAATTAAGGATCCGAATGATTAACCGTAGCTATGGCGCCTATGGTCCTGATAAGATATACACCGTTGAGGATATGCGAACCATAAAAAGTTATGCCAAATCGAGAGGAATCAGAATCATTTTAGAGATTGACTCGCCGTCTCACGCTGGCGCTGGTTGGGAATGGGGTGAGTCCCATTTTCTGGGCAATTTAGCAGTCTGCGTAAATCAGCAGCCTTGGCGCGAATTTTGCATCCAACCCCCGTGTGGCCAACTTAACCCTGTCAATTCGAATACCTACACCGTTCTCAAGAACATATACGCGGACCTGCTAAAGACATTTAATAGGAATGAGATGATGCACCTTGGAGGCGACGAGGTACGTAAAGTGCGCTTACTGAATTATCATCATCGGTTAAAGCGATGATGACTGATGGATTATGAACGTGTACCACGCTTAGACCAAAGTACAGCGTTTGCGACTCGCTGTAAATTTAATAAATAATGCACGGGTTATAGTATTGCTTTTTATGTTGAAGCTTTTTATAAACTGTTGGAACTCCACGCCGGAAGTTATTGCAGGAATGTCAAAAATGGGACTGGGACGCACCACCGAAGACTTCCTGAAACTTTGGGCCACTGTTCACAACAAGCAGCTTGAAATATTAAACTCGGTGTCCAAAGATAGAAGTACCGATAAAGCTATTGTGTGGAGTTCGATGTTAACTTCACCGGAATTCATAGAAAATTATTTAAATAATACAAAATTTATTGTACAAACGTGGGTCGAGGCCGATGCACACTTGATCGATCAACTTCTCAATCTCGGTTATAAGCTGATTATCTCGACAAAAGATGCTTGGTACTTGGATCACGGATTTTGGGGCTTAACGAAATATCACACTTGGCGCGACGCCTTCAAAAATCTTATACCACAAAAGGTGAGTTTTTGAAAGGCAATAAACAAGGCACAAATTACCGTACTGTCGAGACCATAACAACTCCTTTTAACTCCATATGTACGCGAATGTAATTGCAGCCTGGAGTATTGGGAGGTGAAGCTTGCATGTGGGGCGAGTACGTATCCGGTGAAAATTTGGACTCCCGTGTCTGGCCGAGAACTGCCGCGGTCGCCGAGAGGTTGTGGAGCGACCCCCCGAAGGCGACCACAGACAAGGTTGAGTCAAGACTACAAGCACAAATCGACAGACTAAAGCTAAGGAGAATCTTACCCGAGGCGATCTCACCGGAATGGTGCAACCAGAATGAGGGACAGTGTTTATAAATTGTGATAAAAAAAGAGCATTTCTCTAGCTTAAGACTCCAAAGATATCCGAAGTTGAGAATTTAATTTTCGTTGCATAAATTTACGATATGCCATACATATTATCGTAAAAATACACACGCGCGCGCGACGATAAATAGCATTAATAAATTACCTTGTTAAGAAATTAGCCGCCTTAAAGGTGAATAGAAGTTCACCCATGGGATAAATTTGTACGTGTTTATACATATGTGCGCTTATTATTATAGTGTATATCAATAAAGCAATAAACTGTCCTTGAAAATTGGGAAACTCGGTCGACTTATATCTGCGTTTCTCATTTCGCGTTCAGCATTCGGCATCATAAATATAAAAAAAAAGTCACCTGTGCAACAAAAGGAATTGTGTTATTATTTAGATGTATTAAATACAAACATTTACACCGTTGGAAATATAATTTTGAATTTATAGAATTAAAGCAATTGGAACTTACTATTTGTATACATGAATGAAATTTCCTTCTCTTAATAAAATAATAAAATTATTATTAAAATTACAATTTACATTAAAAATAACGAAAACTATTTAATATTAACTATGATTCAATTATGTATTTCAAAGAAGTATAAAAATATATCTTGCAAAGATATTTTGCTGAATGTAGATCCAACTAGACTACAAATAAATTATAAGAAAAATTTTTGTAGATAAATAACAAACAATCGAGTATTATGGAATTATGAGGCTGTTCGATTGGAAGGCTTTTATATTAGTTTACAATTGTACATTTATTCAATTTATTCTTATATATTTTACCGAAGCAACCAAAATGATAAAAAATCTGTTTTGGTAAACTTCTATCCGTCGTTGCTTACACCGCCATCGTTGAATAAATGATTATCTCTAAATGATAACCGTGAATGCTGATTTATATTTTACTTGTTTCTAATACTTTAAACAACATTTACAAAACTGAAATTGAATTCACAATATATCGTTTCATTATTATACAGGCGAATTATTCTGATTAGCTATTAAGCGTACAAAGAAGAATCCGTTTGCACATCATTACTCACGAGTCCAGTAAGCCGATCAATCAAATTGATCATTCAAACATCGAACAATAGTTTTGCTTAATGAAATTATATGCTACAATTGAAAAATATTACTTAAAAATATTTGCGTTTAAAAGCATAAATCCCGAACACGTGTTCAAAAATGTTAAATAAAGTAGCCTTTAACATATTCAATATTTTTAAGTACATATATTCGTATATATTTCTACATTTAAGCACCTAAAATAGTTAATTTCATATAATCCTCGTATCATCTTTGGATATGTCGATAATTATTATTAACTATTTCTATTTATAAACGTAACCAAATAAAATAACCATTTAAGCAAACATAAATTATTAAATTTACAATTTACAGCCAACAAAAATTATTTGATTACGCTTAATACATTTTATTCACAAATACTTAATTTGATTTAATAAATGGATGTTATATGTAAACACGACTGCAGTAATCAATTACGAAGCATTTTAATTGAACTGAATACACGCTTCAATCATTTACTTGTATTATATTTGATTGTTATTATTTGAACAAATATTACAAAATTGATTTTAATTTGAATACAAATTTTTTTGTTTGTTAATGTTCAATTATATAACAAAGTACGGGCGCTTTTAATGTAATCCAAGTAACTGATTACTTTTTAAATTTTTTCTAATCTTATTTAATAGCTAGAACATTTCATTTAGACGAAGAGAAACTAAATTTCGTACGCACGACATTTGTAAGAAGTAATTAAGAGAAGTATTATATAAATAAATAAAATATATACATTGAATATATCAACTAGAATGTCTTAAATACCTAAAATCGTAACTATAAATTTAAATTTAAATATGACGAATGTGATCGAATAACTAAATTTCCCAATGAAGAAACCTGTGCATTAAGATTAAATATCGCAGTTTGAAGTTTGGCTATTTCCTGTACTGGATTAAACGTCTGATTAACCAAAGACTGAGCCGACGTCATGCCAAAATTCGATACAGGAATCGATGTATTTTGATGAGAAAGATTATGCCCAAGCTGATTACAAATCCCGTAAAAACCATTAAATCCATTTGAATTCATTAAAGTGATATTTGGATCAAACTGAGAGATCGGAGTAATCAGACATGTAGCGTAATTCGAGTTTAGTGTCATCGGCGTATTATTCAGCAAACATGCATTATTGAATGGTAATTCGAAAGAGATGTTATTGTTATATGGAATTTTTAACGATGGCATAATTTCCACGTCATCTCTAAATGTTGTAGGCGTACTAGAGTTTAAGATGTGTTGAGATAATTGAGAATTGCCTTCCGATTCAAGTGCATGACCAGTTTCATTGCGATCCTCTTCGTACTCGTAACATAATTCAGTTGAATTTAATGGTGATTTTGAAGTATCTGTTTGGCATGGATTCTCTACAAGATCTATTTCTTGTTTTATGTAAATTGAATTTTTTGCATATGATAAATTTAGGGTTTCGTTCGGAATTTCATTTTCGTTGGTGTAATTTTGTATACTTTGTAGACTACTGTTATTTTGTATCTCCGTTTCATTCTCTCTCTCGGATTTTTGTCTGTCTTCGTCGCGATACTCACTTGCATTATTTTCTTTTTCAATATCCTTGTTTTTCTGTTCTTCATTTTCCTTTTGGCTATTAAAATTTTTAACCATTTCTTGTAACGTTTCACTGTTTTCGAGAAGAACTATTGGGATTCTCGTTTCTTCTAAATATGGAATATTTTTCTTTTTTTCAATATTAAGAATTTTTCTTAGGCTTTTATTATTAATTAACATTCTCTTCCTATAATTTTTCCTTTGCTGTAAATATTTTTCCTACAGAAAATGTATAAAATCGTTATATCTTTCATACAAATTTAGTGGTAAATTTAGTGGTAAATTTAGTGGTAAATTTAGTGGTAAATTTAGTTACGATAAATTTAAATACTCTTTATATTTTTAAAATCTGTGCACACGTATGGGTAATATTTACTTAATGCATATATCTCAACAAACGATATAAAGTTGTTCCATTAATTTGTACTCACTTTCCACCTATTAATAGTGCATTTGATATTCTTGTTCTCGGGTGTAGTTAGTTTCAGCTTCTTACAAATTATGTTAGACAAATCGTCGTCATTGTGTCGTTTATTACTAGCTGTAAGCATCGCTTGATTGGTCATCTTCTTGTATCTTTGCAAAGAAATATCAGGTGCCAAAGGCTCAAAAACTGATTCCGGAAAGGCTTTTAAAGTATTGAGATCTTCCAAAATTTTTCTTTTATTCGTTAAAATAGTCTTGACGAGTGCGCCTTTTGTACGTACTTGTAATGGTTTATTATTTTTCAATGAGATATCGTATGCATATTCCAAAGCAGTGCCAATAGACTCACTATCAAAATTTGGATTTTCAATGAATTTCATCAGAAAAGTACGATAGGCAACTTCACTTCTCTCAAAATTGGTTGTCCAACGTTTGCGCACCATTCCTACAAAGTTAAATCCATCTTTAACTTTTTATTGACATATATTAATTTCATTATTGTGATCATAAACTGTTTAGCTACTTTAATCTACAAACGTAAAGCAGTAGTAAAATATTCTTTACGTTTTTTTGCTTATTTTTTCTTACACCAACAAAGTTTAATAATGTTGTTATTGATACATACTTATCTTTTTATTTTAAAGCAGTAAATTTGTCAATTTTCTTCTTTATCCTTGTGCGCACAACGTTCACTTCACAACTAACTCTGATTTATTGGAAGGAAATTCTCGAAATGTCGAAATCTTGTGAGCTTAGAAATTATCAAGAAAATTCAGGAAGAACCAATGACTATTTGTTTACTTTGCTGTTACGTACATATGACCTCTCTTATTTAATTCAACCCTATCCGATCCATCGAATTTAATGTTTATTTTAACAATACTGTATGTTTACAGTTTGTCAGATCTAATTTTCCTATATTTTTGTTTCCAATGTAGGAAAATTTATAAACCGTTAAAGAATAATTTTTTTCAAAGAGTTCTATATGTAACCGTTTGTTTGTTGACCGTTTTTATAATACTTATATTTATTATCGGTCGTGCAACGATATATACTACTAATCAACTACAAGAAAATATTCTACTTCGTGTTTTTAATATAATAAATTAATGAAATTGAGTGAAAAATTTAAGAAAAATCATTATACTCGAGTAAAATTATCTCAAAAGTAATTATCAATATTCGACACGTACAATTTTTTCTTGTAAATTTGTATTACAATATTTAATATTTAAATAAAACAATAAATACCAACTTATGATACTTTTATAATAGTTATTGGACAACGATAAATAAACGGTAGGAAACACATGAAAACTAAACTTTTAATTTTTAAAGTATTTTAAATAATATTTTTCCATACTCATTCCATACTTTTCCATTAGATATCCCACATATTTATTGTTTTACATTTATTCCACAGGTACTTACGATGGACTGAAAAAAAATTTGGATTATTAAATGAAATATACAGCTATAATTATTTATACTGCAACGTTTTATTATAGAATTTCAGATTAAAGTTTATATATATTAACAAATATAATTATTTGTATTTTTTCTCTCTGAGTTGTAAGAAAATAAACATTTTTTTTTATTCTAAGTAATTAGATTATCATTATTTAAATGCTTATATCCTTTTTATTTTGGATTCACATAATTTGCTCTAGTGCTTATAAATAATATATAATAGTAGTTGTACTTTGTACTTAATAAAAGCTTAATACTTAAAAAGATTGTTGTAATAAATTTTATTCGTTATGGTGAAACAACTAATTTTATATTATTAATTCATTGTGGAATTTTACTCACAATAACGTAAAATAATCAATACGTTAAAATTATAAGAAGCAAAGAAAAAGTAAATCTTTTAAACTTGTTTTTCTTTTAAAATTTATAATGAATATACATGTTTGTAATATATAAAATAAAAGAACAAACACTGGTTAACTGTTTTAATGAGTGTAAAACTGATTCCCGGTGCCTCTCAACTCTTTTTCCTCGCTGTTCTGCTGTAATAACCTTCCTCTTGGAATGGTATTTATTGTTGGGGCATTTACACTATACTGTTGAAAATTGGCAGGTTGATGTTGATACAAATGATTCGGCTGCATATACATGGGCTGAAGATTTGGTCTTTGTTCCATTGGAGTATTCGAGTGAAATGACTCGGATGCAAAATCTTGTATGTTCGTGGTTGGAAAAGTGTTTGATAAATGGTGAGCATCTCTTTGTACTTTTTGTATATTGGGTATAGGAGTTTGGAAACTTGGAAGATTTGAGTACTTTGTTGAGAGAAAATCATCCGGCAATGATTGACTTTGGTTCTGCATAACTAACTGATTTTGTGGATTTGCAGAGCACGACACAGCATCTTGATAAAATTTTACCTAAAAGATTCAACGCGATTCAGAACATAATTCAATTTTTTATTGTACGAGATCTTTAATTATGCACTAGAATATTTTAAAAATTTATATTAGAGTATATAATAGAATATTAGATTTCGATTTTGTCAAAGTTTACAACTAATAACATTAATTCTGGCTTACAATTCAGCATAAGCGCGCAACTAATAGTACTAAGATCACAATGAATAGTCTATGCCATTTAATTATCTCTATACAAGCTACAATTTAAGTGGACGTCATATCGTAAAGCTATTAAAGAAACTCCTTAAATGGCAATGGGTGAAATCGTATACGATGCTTTGCAATAATTAAAAAACCGTTTATCTCCTGAATATTACAGTTAAGTTAAAAAATAATCGATTTTACTTTAAATATATAAAAGACGGGCGACAATCCCGCTACACATACATCGATCCTATATGCGTCTCGTAGGTATTTCGCGAATCTATTTATGGATCATCGCGGTCACAACTAGCCGTTGATTTATACGTACACGGCATATTGACTTACATTCTCCAACAATGGGCAATGGGTACAATCGAATTGAGATGAAGACGTAAGCGTAATTTTACCTGAGCAGCTAATAAATTCGCTTGGGCAGATGCCAGTTGCTTCGACAAAGTGCTGACCGTGTTGTGAAGGTTCAGTAACTTCTGAGATGAATTTGATATCTCGTTCATGCGTAGCTGGTCGATGTCGATGTTCGATATTGGGAAAAAGCCGAAGGGTGCGTTCGGCATCGCTCCATCAACCCCAACTGAATATTGATTGTTCAACCTTTGATTGGGAGCGAGATTTACGTTGTTAAAAGGAGGCGCGTTAACATTCATCGCATTATTCATCGGTGACATCGACACGTCGTAGTTAACGCACGGAACTTGCTGAGTAAATGGCATATTTTGGTCCGTGCTCGTGTTAAACTGCGTTGATAAGATCGCGGTATCGGTTGCATTAGAATTGGGTATGTCGTTATTGTCCATTTGTTGATTGGCACCTCGAGCTGCATTACATGCGTTTGGATTTAAACCTAGAAATTTAAATGTGAGAAATATTATATACAAGTATAAAGCTGCACTTAGTTTCATCTACACTGTCAAGTGATAACGATTTGTCAAAAATAGAGCACATTTTAGTATTTACAATTAAATATACATACGAATGAAAAAATTTTAAATATTTATACGTATAAATTTCTGAACTAAACTGTTTAAATTTAAAAAGTAACGTTTGCACTGGTAGGCTTGTGCAGCAGGACAATATGTAAGTAATGAAATATTTTTTTATTGCTTTTTTATTTATTACTTCGCATAGTTTAGGATTCTTTATTAACACTTCCTAGACAATTGAAATAGACGAATAAAAAAAGAGTACTTTAATATATACTTAATTTTAACTACAGCGAACGAAATGTTAAATTTTCTTAAATGCAATTCGCCGTTTAAAACTTATTTTTTATTTCATTAACAATAAAAAATTAATAAGCTTTAAAAATAAAAGAGATAATAATAAAAAAAAATATATGCATATTCGATTAAAATATTTCTGAAAATTTTGATGATGAACAACGGTAACAAATGGATATTGATACCGATGAGTCAACTAAATAATCTTTAATTATGAATTTTAACAAATATCGAGCCAACTAATAATCGTTTTACATTTACAAAATTTTGGTATTTTAAACTCTAAAAGATAAAACTTCAACATTTTACTGTAAATTTACTGTTAACAAACCTAAGGCACGTTGCACATTTTGATTGCCCTCAAAAGACATAACAACATTAGGCTTTTGTTCAGGGCTCAAACCTTCCTGAATACTATTAAAATTTGTACAAGTTACTGATGTTGATGTATTCTGCTTGGATTCACTTTTCTTCATTGCGTCAGATGTTGTCCTAGTTGCGTTCTCATTCGTGTTTATCAATAAACGCCTTGCTCTTAATCCATTTTCATCGGAAAATGCATGAGATGTATGCAGATGTTCTGTTGCATTAGTTTCATTCTTAGATAAATTGAAATTGACATTTTGCTTCTCATTTTTAACATCCATCTGTCCAGAAGGATTTACTGATTCTTCAATGGTGACTTTCTTATCTTCTTGCAAATTAGAATTAATACCCTGATTAAAGTTATTTGAGAACTTCATTTCTTGCATTTGGTTTCTTGATTTTCTATGATTGAACGTTTGGTGATTGATATTATCAGAATGCTTTTGATATGTCACGTTGGATTTCCTGTGCTGATCTTCGTTCCAACTTTCATCTTTTGAATGTTTAACAAAACGATAATTGGTTGTGTTAATGCCTTCTTGGTATTTATTAGGGAAATTTTGGTTCTTATAACATTCTTGATTTTTTTTTGAGATTTCGTGACTTCTGTCAGGATAATTTTGATTTTTAACTATAGCATCTTGACTTCTATCAGGATAGTTTGGATTTTTATTAAAATGCTCTTGATGTTTAACTGTAATATCTTGACTCCTGTCGTAATAATTCGGATTCCTACTTAAGTTGTCTTGCCTTCTATTACCATTATCGTGATTTTTATCAGAATAGTTTTGGTGCCTGCTGAAATGCTCTTGATTTTTGTTTATATTTTCCTGGTATCTATCAGAAGTACTATGATGTCTGGTAATGTATTCTTGATTTTTATTATACTCTTGACCTCTGTCAGGAAAATTTGGATTTTGATAAGAGTGGCTTTGATTTATACCAGTATTGTTTTGAGTTTTGTGAATAAGATCTTGATTGTGTTTCAAAATATCTTCTTTACAACTGTGATTAAGATCTTTTGACATTCCATGACAAAAGCCTGATTTTTTATGATTTTTATTGATTAATAAATCAGATTCAGGTAGATTGAATTCTTCTCTAGCAGATCTTCCATGATTTCTATTTGGCAATGCAATTTCTATTTTTGTTTCGGTTTGTCTTTCGTTTTGATTTAAGTTCGCCTCTTTCTTTATTTCTTGACGAGACTGAAAATTCGGCTCTAAAGCCGACTTTTTAGTCGATGGCTGAGATTGAAGAAACCCTGAATTATTTTGCAATCGGGATTTGTTTTCGGTATGAGCTCTCAGAAACTCTTGTTCTTTCTTTCTTGCACCTTTACCCATAAATAGGCGTTTCTCATTATAACCATCAACTCGGCCAAATTTATCAACGAAGCCTTTCCCGATATTTTGTTCAACGCTATTTGAATTCAAATCCTCTGCTGATATATTGTCTGGAAGATTTTGTTGAACTTTTCCCCTAAAAATAAAATTGTAAATGAATATAATGCATTCAAATGAAAAAGTAAGTATCCAGTAATACCTATAAATTTAAACAAATAGAATAAATTAAGTCTATCAACTAGAAAATAAATGGCTTTAATAATTTCTTACAAGTAAGAAATGACTATAAACTTAAATTTTATTAAATCGAAATAAAATAAAATAATACAATAAAGTTGTTTAATTTAGAAATTACTTAAAAATACATTCAATAAGGGATTTATATTTATTAGTAATTATTTATAAATAAAATAAGAAAGTACATAAGAATTAAAGGTATTTTTAACATAAAACAAACCAATAATTATCATCATAATCATCTTTGACGTTAGTTTTTAAACTCATTTGAGTCATTTTACGATTTTCGTTTTCCTGTTGAGCTGTACAAATACTTTCTGCCAAAACAAAACTCATTTCTTCATTCTCCTTTGCTCTATCGATCATGATAGACTGAGAATTAGGAAAAAGGTTTTTTGTTGTATTAATACTACTCCAAGCATTCTTCGATGCTGTTACACTTGACTGTTGCGTATTATTATAGACTTGTGCATTAGAAGGATCAGACTCTTTTATCTCATTTTGATTTCTATTTTGTACAGAGTTATTGGATCGATGTTTTCTATTATTTAAATTTTCACTTGTACAAAAGTAATCTTTGATGCGTTCATCCTTTTTAGTCAAGCTTTTTAAGGTCAGTTTTGAATTAAGATTCATGTTTATAGGGCTGTAACAAAAAATACCACTGCAGATTAATAAACAACCATAATAATTATATTAATAGCAACATTAATGATTTTAGAATCTTATTTTAAAATACGTTAATATAATTAATATAAGTATAAGTGAAAATTGTATTAAATAGGATTCTAATTACTTATATAAATAATTAGACATGATTATTGCGTAAAATATTTTGGAAAAATTTCCTAAAAATAAACACATGATATTAACTAAGTAAACTATTCGTGTAATTAACATTTTTATCAAATAAATATCAATTGATCAATATTTAAACAGATTATGTCCAAAGATGAAAAAAATAGGTACATACTCAAATGTTGAACGGGTTTTAAGCCAATTCATACTCTGCAGCTTGTTAATAATACTTGGTTGTTTATCAGAAATATTTTTCTCCATAGTGTCCAATGACTGATTGACACTATTGCGAACATTAACTTTCTTATTTTCTAACAGCACTTTTGTATCAGTTTTTATATCATTACTCACTGAAGTCTGATTAACTTGACAAGGTTTCTCAAAATTATTAAATTCCACAAATTCTTTATTATTACTTAAATTTGCTTCATCTGTTAGCATGTGATCAACTGCATTAACAACCTTTGATTTTACCTTTGGTAATGTATCTTTAATATCAAATACCGTTGAAGACAATTCTTTATTGCTTGTTTCATATACTAAATTAATTAATTCAGGAATTTTTACATTTGTTTCATTAAAACAGGAATTTTCTTCAACCTGTAATACTTGGTTACTGTTTACATTTGTTTGATTATTTAATAAGCAATTAGTATTTTCAATGGGTAATGATTTTTCATCATTAATTACATCACTATCATTACCTATAGTTACATCATTTGTTACATTTAGATAACATAATAAAGATTTAGTATCATCTTTTTTTTTCTGTTTAATTTCTAAAGAATCTTCATCATCGCTACTAAAAAATATATGTTCATATAGATAAATATCTCTATGTTTGAGATTGTTTGTAATCTCTAAGACTTTTTCATTACTAAAATTAATTGTATCATTCATTAAAGACTGAGTGTTATTTTTAATACCAGACAGACTTTTAATTTGTAAAGTATCTTGAATATCTGAAACAGCTTTAGTCTGTAATAATTCTTCAGTTTTAATAACTTTTGGCTTATTATCAAACAATGAAGTTTGATCACTGATTCCTTTATCAGTTGATTGAATTTCTGTATTATTTTTAATGTTATTAATGAATATTTCTTCATTTTGCAAAGCTTTTTTAATATTAGAAATATTGTCAATTTTCAACACATTTTCATTTTTAATTACATTTATTTTATCGGTTAGCAAGGAGTCATTAACATTGTCGCGTATTTCATCAATTCGAAGCGTTTGCATATTATTATTCATCGACTGGTTTTGTAAATATGATGTATCAGAAAATGTATCGATGCACATTTGTTCATTTTGGAAAAAGTTACAAACATCTTTACTTACATTTGGAATGGAACCATAAGCTTCGGAATTATTAATTACTTCATTATTAGAAAAATTATTTACTTCTAATAAATTAGAACAAACCTTGAGATTTTCATTTTCAACGGATTTCTTACTATCACTAGACATTTCATCTTTAATTTGGAACGAGCTTCTAACATTAATAGGTTCATGAAATTGTAAAGAATCTAAATTATCATTACCTTCCATGTACTTGTCTTTGCGTATAATCACATTAAATGAAACAGTTTCTTTGTTATCGTTATCGGTGACATTTTTTTCTATTAATACTAATTCTTCAGGAATTGTGCTAACACTTAGTTGTTCATTTACATTAGCATCTGTAACATTATCATAGCACTCTTTAACATGCAGAGGTATAAATTCTTCATTGTCAGATTTTATTCGATCAATTTGTAAAATAGTCTTGAGATTATCGTTAGACTCTTCAATTTGAAACGGTACTTTATCACTATCGTCAAAATTTGTAAATTCTTGAAGAGATTTATTATTGCCTACTGAATGACTTTTCTGTGAAAGCTTGTTAATATGCGTGCTCGTGCGATTCTCTTTATTTTGTAAAGGCTCTTGTTCATTGCTATAATGTGAACTCATCTTGTATCAACTTTAATAAAAAAAAAATATAAAATAGATCAAATAAAATTAATAAAAAGTTGGCTAATGTTAAACATATAAAGGGCAAAATGTATATTTATTTTTTAAAAAAATTTATCTTATAGAATTATTATATATAACTTTTATTATAAAAATAATAATATAAAAGATTTTCATCTACTCTATACTATCTTTAATTTAATAAACTATTTACCATTAAAAAATATGTACATACGTTATAAGCAAAAAAAACTTTATGTAAATATGCAATTAACATTAATCACAAAACATGTCTTGTTTCAGCTAAGTAAACACATTTCTTAGCAAAGAAATTGTATTTATCTAATATATATATATATATATTAGATAAATACAATTTATAATTTTAAATACAAGTTTTCAAAAATTCAAGATTAATTTTTTAAACATATATTTTTTGAAATGCGAGTATTTAAAAATAGTTTACAAATATTTTTATCAAATAGTTAGCAGGAAAACGTTAAATAGAATAAACCCATTAAATTCTCGGAAGTAAAAAAAACCGTACATTTAATGCGTGATTAACAAAACAAAGAAATCACGCAGTCGCTCGCAACTTAGAAAAAAAAATTAGACCGTAAATTAACACAATGTAGCCGAAGAAATTATTTACGAGGAGTCGTAATACGTGACATTAAGGCATTTCGTATGATTGCGATGGGTAACGCGATAAGTTACGTGCTATAATTATTAATCAGAGCATTTGTTTTCTTGCAAGAGGTTGTTGTTATAAGAATTAATATATTTCGAGGATACGGCTGTTTACTTTTCCTCCATACGTAATATATATATATATATATATATTGCGATGGGCTGATGGGCTAATTAATAACTAAATTTCTTTAGTTCATAAAGTTATCCTTTGTCCTTGATGAGTCTTTCAAAATTTACAAAACACTAGCACAAAATTACAATAAAATGAAGCAAGAGAGCTTTTCCTCCAACGGCAATTCAAATATCGTTAAAACGTACGTCTTCGTTCACTAGCTATTCGTTTTCTTCAACTTGAAATCCTCGAAACAATTTTTGAGTAGCACTGAACGCGATCGCACGCCGATAAAATATGCTTTTAAACTTGGCCGGTGTGTGCTTTCTTGGAATTTCAACGAGTTGGGATTTACATAGTTGATTAACCATTGGGTAAAGTGTTCAACCAATCGCGAAACTGACCACTTTCGGCGCCATATTCGATAGGCATATAAATTTTCACCGGCACTTGCAATTGTCGTTTTTATTTACAAGTATTGCCGATGATTGTCTTTTTGAAAAGGTTGCGCAACGTCGGAAACTTGTAAATGTGATCCTGAGGCAATGCGTTTGATAAGCTCGCAACGAATTCTTTACGTAATAATATGTAATATTCGCCCTTACCGGAACGGATAATTGATATAAATGTGTGTACGTGTGCTTGCGCGTGTGTGCGACTACGCGATGCATATTCATTATATATTTATATACTTAATATGAGAAAGGCACGTCCGCGAAGAAATACTCGTTTGCTATGCTTAAGGTAGAAATAATTTTGAAGAAAAATTAGGCGTTAATTTAACGCGACGTGCAGCAGAAGATAAAATTAAACTCGACCGTCGTGCTTTAAGGATCGAGCAAGAAGAAAACCGCCGGAAACAATAAAAACAAGATGCGCTTCATACAGACGCAAATTCACTCACCTCCAGCTTCATATTCGGCTTTGAAAGGAAACATCCGCTCGAAACTCGCGTGAAAATCTATTTATTCGAAAAAAGTTTTGAGGTTATACGAGACCACTAATCCAAGATGTTCGAGTTGCAAGTTGCACATATGCATCGTATTTTTTAAAGCGTAAAATCATGCGAGTGTGGCAGCAAGGACTAACAAAGTCAAGTGGCGATCGATTTTTAATTAGGTGTCGAAGAAAATTATAGCCGCGAGGGAGAAGGGGCGGGAGAGGGAGAGGGCGAGGGAGCGGGAGAGATAGAGAGAAAGTTCGGGGAACGTGCGCAGGGTACAAAGAGAGACAGTCGAGAATGAGAGCGTCCGCGTGTAACGTTCATCAGTCGGTGAGAATTCGTGGCGTGGACCGTGCGAAGAAAATGTCGAAGATCGACCAGCCGAAAATGACAGTCGAAGCGAGACTCCCAACACCCTGAAAATTCCAACCGGTAGTTCGATTCGCGCCCGATCATACGGAAACCGCCCGAGTAAGGAGCGCCATAACTTTCAATTTCCTTTGTCTTCATCCCCTTTCCACTGTTTTCCCGTGACTGCAACGCGATGGATTACAATGTGCGACATTTCTTTGTTGGTACGTCGGGCCCCTGTTTTATTATTCGTCTGTCCTCTTTTACGTTCTCTTCGCTTTCACTGTACTTTTGTCCTGTATGCCAGTGTTCGAGGGTTTGTTGACCTCTTAGGTTAGGCCAAGTTGGTTGTGTATTTTTTCGGCGTCATTTCGGAGGAAGGAATTTCAGG
Organism: Wiebesia pumilae; assembly: GCA_018907045.1. Taxonomy (NCBI): domain Eukaryota; kingdom Metazoa; phylum Arthropoda; class Insecta; order Hymenoptera; family Agaonidae; genus Wiebesia; species Wiebesia pumilae. Next base: position 1,373,595 of record JACCHZ010000106.1, read on the forward strand.
AATCACGATTCAGTGTGTACATAAGAGTTGAAGTATGAATTTTGCTTTTCACTCCATGTCATAATCTAACGAATGTTTATTGCTCGCCGATGCATTTTAGGACGGTTTCAAGTTTCATTTACGTAAGTTTCCTCCAATGCAATCTCAGGTATGATTCAAATATAAAAATTAATTTTATTTTTCAAAGTCATTTGAAAATCGTTCTGCGGGGTTTCATTTTTTCACCGGAGGAGGCCCTAATTTTCCCCTCTTTCCCCGCTATCGTATGTTTTGCATGATCGCGATAAACGACAATAGCCTAATGATTTTGCCTAATGTCTGCCACGAATGATGCATATTTTGTTGCCTAGTATAAAATAAAGCACGCTAAATCGCTTGCCGATTATTCAGTACCGCATAACAAAGAAATGAAAAATAAATCGAAGAAAATTTGCTTCCATTAGATGTCTTAAATGTTTCTTGAAATTAGCTTTTCTTCGTATCTCTTTCCAGGTTTTAACTTTTCCCCAAAGATTCGGTACGTTTCGATTGAAGTAAGACATGCGCAGTCGTTCCTGTGCGTTTCATTTTAAATTTCAAAAATACGAACATCGCCGTGACGACAATAGTATTTATTCGAATGTAATTTGCACTGGCATACGCGAAAAATAATACCCGCTTTTCGCCCGTTTTCTCAGCGAACCTTCATTTTCGTAATAACTGTTGAATTACGATGAAGGTAATTGCAGCCTAGAGTAATTTATGGGGAAAGTATTGTCATCGCTGCGGACGTCGTGCTCGATATTTTGTTTAAACGAGTCGTCGATCAGCGTTCAAAGGCCATGATTTGATCCCTAAAACTCCCTAAACATTTTCTACCCGCGCAAGCGGTTGCGCAATTAATTAAAAATAGAACTTTTGAAAATTGTACGGTGTAGCGACAAAAAGAAGTCGAACGAAAACGATCGTCAAGTGTAGAAAGATAAGTGTTGCTTCCCCTCAGCGTCTCGCATGACCTAGAAAAGGGCGAAATTAAATAATCAGCCTCGTGCGCCTCGTACTCGACGACAGTTGGCACGTGTTTCTCTGCTCATCTGTCGAAAAGATACAAAAAGAGATAAAGAAAAAAGAATCACACTTCGCTTTATATCCAATCAGAGGCTGTTACAAAAGTGTTATGTCGGCCTCTGATCGTCCGGCAATATTTAGACTTACACTTACGATACTTTGGTATTTACGTCGGTACTCGTATTGGGTTATTGCTCCATTAGTAATGCGAGGAAAAGATTTTTTACTTTACCTTGCAAGATGACAAAATTTCATATTCGAATTAACTGCAATGGTACACACTTATTCTAGTGAATGAAACTTTTGCCCCTGTCAGTGTAGTGCGCGTAGGCGTCGAGGTCAAAGAATTAAACTAACTTTGATAACCGTTTTATTATGCTAATGCTTTACATAGTAGTGAGTAAGATATAACGATTTAAACCAAATAATCTGAAAGCGTTGAAGAATTCTTTTCTTTCTTTTTCTTGCGCAATGAGCGTTTAATTTTCTTTTAATACACGATTACCGTGAAATATATTGTGCAACTGTATTCGTCGATTACTCCTTCTTCTATCTGTATATCGGAGAGCTTCATTGACCAATGAGTTTTTTTTTGCTTCAAACGGTCGTACTTGGTACCGACTTTTCCAAGCTGCAATTTCGTATCTTCGTATCTTCGTATCTTCTTTTCATGCTTGTAAAATAAACTGTAAAATACGAAAATTACGAAAATATCTCATTAAGATATATAACCAATCGGTTAAAGGTTAATATTTTCATGACGTGCATTATCATCTAAAAGTTATTTTTAACGCTTCACTACTGTACTTTTACGTTCATTGGAAGTAATATGAAAAATTACTTTGAATGCGCGTGGCGTTGAGGGTCGGTAAAATTTCACACTTAATCGATATAAAATAAAGAATTACGAGCACGAATTGATTAATTAATTTTCAATTTAAATTCATTACGCCGAGCAATATAAGCAAGTTCAATGATTCCACTTTATCGCCAAAATAAGAGACAATGTTATTGGTCATGCGACGACCATCTACGCTCGATTCGTTTACGTAATCAAATTATTTGCCCAATTGCCTATTTTTCTGCTTATCCTCCCAAGTGATTTTACTTACAACGGTAAAACACAGTGCAATCTTGAAGGACTCATTCGCGAACAAACGATAGTTATTTGCCCGGATAGGAATATAGAATGTAATATAACGAATTATTTAATCGGAATAAACTTGGAGACTTACATTACAGTATATATGTGGAGAAATTCAAGCTAAGTCGTGTATCATATTTGACTAGCGAAGACAATTTTTAAAGTTTCGTGCGATATTTCTTCTTTGAAAGAATGCGTTAAAGTAGACCACGAGCGCGAGTAAGTTTATGGACTGTAAATGTTTTTTCCTTTGCAAGGACAATTAAAAAAATAATTGGATTTATTTTTTTATATTCGGTGGTTAAAAAAGTGCATTACCACAAAATGCACTTTCGATTTTATGCATATGCAGCTCATTCAAGGTGGCATTTCATAGAGGACTGTATCGTTGTAAGCGATCAGCTTTCTTTTTCTCGATTTATCAGTTGTTTAAAAGCTATCTGTAGGCATTGCATTACCAACCAAATGTACCGCTTAAAAAAGTTCTCTTTTAAATAACGTAAACTACGCGCATGCATCCTCCGCTGCTCGTGTAATAATAAAGATTTTTTATATCTTACATTACAGCCGAATGCACGTGCTACTGAAAAATTATTTTTTATACATTTTTTAAATCTATCGTGTGGCAGCTTTTCACGAATTTCGTTTAAACTAACGATCGCGCACAGCCTTAAAAATTAGCTATATTTACGTATGTAATTCGTATTAGACTGTAAACAATCGCAATTGCCTCCGGCGGCTTAATAATTAGTCATCTCTTAAACCGAATACGCGAAAATTGCATTTTATTCCGCGGTGTTCAGTATACAAGATTTGAATTAAAGACGACAGTCGCAAAATAATATTTTAATTGATGACTGGTGAAAACGTTTCTGCTGAGCTGAAAAATATTCAGACTCGAGTTCCCAGCACTTGATAAAAATTACATATAACATGAATCATTAGTCTCGTGACTTCTTAAAATATTATTCTATGGTTATATTTACCAATTTTATAAATGCGCGCGCGCATGACGGTTAAATTTAACATTCTGAAAAGTAATAAAAGCAATGTTAATGTATCTTCCGATGGTCTTGTTTATTTGCCATCTGAAACTGCGACTCTTATCTATTCTTATAGCGTTAAAAACTGTAGTTACGTAAATATAGAAGAAAGAAATGTTGTTGTTCGGTCGCAATTCGTTCGCTCTACGAAGTTTAAAGTTAAATTAAAGTTTCGCTGTAATTTTCTTTTACACTTGTACTTTTTGCATGTTGGAATAAACGATAAGAATGTTATTAAATAGATTAGTGCAATTGTGACACGACGTTAACTACAGTAAGTTTTATTAGCATAAAATAACGTTTATTCGCGTTTAGCGAATAAACCAGCAGAGCGACCGTATCTTATTCATATCAAAAAGGGATAGCTCTCGTATTTCCCACAAATTTGTATCTCGGGGAATAGTGGTACATTCCGTCCGGCAAAAGTAAGGATGCAAGCAACGAGCAGCGAAGCCAATCAAACGCAGAGTCCTTCTCTCGATCTCTCATTTTCCTCGGGAGGCTCCTCCTCCTCCTCCTCCTCCACCCGAGTGCGAGGCGCCTCGGTTCCCCAAAAAGAACAAAAGAAAGAACAAAAAGAACAAAAGAAAGAACAAAAAAAAACGGGAAAATCCCTTGGGCTGCTCTAATCACGACTCGCTCCTTTAATCGAGTGGCCAGAAGCTTCGTATAAAGAAACACGTGCAGCGGCGCTCGGCGTCAGTGTCGCGACGACCGCCGATGCCGATTGGCCGACGTGGACTCTTATCCGATCGGTTTCCGGGTAATAAAGCTCCCTCTGCCAATCCCTCGATGCTGCGATTCGTTGGCCCGAGCACCGGATGCGAGTTCATGCGTCTGTTCTGAAGCGATTCTGTCAGCCTCGCGGACAGTTTCTCGCGGAGAGGTTTCGAGGACGTAAGTCGACTTTCAGTTATTTATCCTGGTAATATCTTCGTTTTATAAGGAATACCCATTTATTTATCCTCCTTTCCATGCCCGCGTCGACGTCGCCGATGTTGGAAGACGAACTGCCGGTCGTTGCGCACTACCGATTTCTAACCGATTTCTAACCGATTTCTAACCGATTTCTAACCGATTTCTAACGTAACGAGACTTAAACGTAGTGTGACTGGTGAGGCGGCAACGACCTCAAGGATCCGTTTGTACGCGGTATTCATTCGTGCCGAGTTTCCCAAGCGAGCGATCAACTGGCATTTATTTAATCATCCAAAGTATTCGCTCGTTCTGAACCTACGCTTGAAACGGCGTACAAATACAGCGGAAAATTGTTCACGAGCTGCGGACCTGCGAGGATTTCACTCGCGCGTCCTTGGCCCGACAAGCGCAGGAAATAAAAAGCCGCGTACTTTTTATTTCGCTTAGCCGATGGAGAACGCGAACGCATGATCGATTCGATGATAGTGGGAAAAAAAGAAGTAAAAAACGAACGAAAAAGACAAAGTGACGTGCTTTTAAAGCGCGTTTGGGAGTTTGGCGAATCTCAATACGAAACGAGTCCTTGCGTTACTCTCGTTGCGCGTTAATCGTAAGGAAGAGGTGCGATACGGGTAATAACGATTCGCGGGGTACAAGTGCACGTTGTGCAGCAAACGCTTCGCTTTCGATATCGTGTGCCGGTGCGGGAGTTTGGTGTTAATTTATGTCGGTACTCGTGAAAATACAAATGTGTAAAGTCATCTGGTTGCACGTTCGCGTTGCACGTTATTGCAATGCAAAATAAATAAGCCTTGCTAGGATTCGTTCGACGATTTACGATCTTGGGGTTTCGAGAAATCGAGACGCATAAAAACACACCAACTTCGAGTATCTTATTACCTTCGCGCGTATTGTCTTTGGCCTCGGACATGAATTTAGGCGAGTTGCAATTTTTAAACGGCAGCCGCTTATCAAGAATCGTCCATTCGACGAAATGCAATTACAGATGCTTTCGTTGTAATTGGTCGCGTTTATGCGTTGGTGGGTAGTCGCTCTTGAAAAATTGTAAGTACGACTATTTCAAGTAGGATTTTACGAAATTCTTTTCGTAGAAAATTTTTTTCCCATTTAGTTTATCGGATCGATGAAAGGCTTAACGTTATACGATTTGTCGTGCAAAAAATAGTTTTAACGATACTTGTCGTTGCGGACGTTTCAATGTTAAACGTGATGGATAATTATTTTATAATTCTACTGATTTGATTATTATGTATAGCCATAGGATTAAATCCGAGATGCGCAATTCAATGTGTAATTACTTTTCAATTTATTAGACTTACGTAAGGTGAGCTTGAATCGACTACTAAAAAAATATACAGTTTCCATTCTATAAAATATGTGCTTGTACCACGAATTGAAGCTGATCTACTGGATAACGTGCACTTTCAAATTAAAATTTGGCTAATGCGAGCCGTTAGCCGTCTCTACCGTCAAAAATGTCGTCGTTAAATTAACGATGTAAAAAAGTCAGTTATTGTTAATGGCGTCGTACGCTTATAATTGTACTTGCAAGTTGGTAGTTTTTATTTAACGTACAACTGATCCGACAAGATAATGAACGAATGCTTGTTATGCTTTAGCGAACAATAACACCTATTAAAATGAATAATAACGTCATTATGATTCGGCTTCTTCGGCGTTATTACGGAAAGGCATAAAAATTCTAGATCATACGGTATAATCGTGAATAATTTCACGTACTAATCCTTGAGTTTCTTAAAATTACGATGCCTTTATAAAATAAATCGTTGCATTTTTTCAATTATAAAGTGCTAGAGCACAGTTGTAGGTTAATATGTAATTTCTGAAAATAATGCTTGTGATTGTGCGTAAAGCGTAGGGTGTGAGTGATATTAATTTACAGTGGTAGTAGCAAGTATCGTTCGCACGCAACTCGCGCGCGAAGATAAATGTTAATTAGCGCTCGATATGTAGTAGTAGCGCCGAATGTTCATCAGTTTACGGAAAAAGTGCGACGAATCGTCGTTAAATTATGATCGACCGCGTCTCACGCGCACGGCATCGAAAATATCGATATGAACTCGCTCTCGCTTATTAATGCTCTTAAGTTATTCAGTGAAATAACTCCGCTCGATGGTAAACAGTGCATACTTGCAGAAATCTGGATCGTCGAGTGCGCGCGTTACGTTACATATTTGCAGACTTTCGATACTTTGATCGAAGATGCAAAAGCATTGAAAATTTCGGATCGAGGATAGAATGTTTACAACGCGAAGTTAGTCGAGATTAATGTTAGTAGTTTGTTTATTAATACTCCTTCACGGAGGTAAAGTGCATAAAGTGCATTTGCGGAATATAAAGTAACGTGATTTTTATTGTACTCTCCGATGTTTTAAATATCGTTTCGTACATCGTAAATCATTGTCCCAATTAATGGCTGGAAACTTTAACGTTCTTTTTGTCCTAAACGTAATACTTTCTCGCGGCACATTTTTACGATACTTTTTTCTGGAAAATTTCTGTTTGTATAAATGTAACTGTCTTAATTTTTTTTAGCCGCGAGTTTTTTCATAAGTTTTCATTTGTTAAGTTAATCAATGTGAGTCAATCTTGCGAATTATGAGCGTTTCTACTGAACTTGAATTATCGATATGTACCGAACTCGTTTAAATGAAGTTTGGATTAGACTTTTATTCAAACGCGCTACAACGTTAAAAGTGTTTTAAATTAAATTCTTTTTCAAAATACACGTGCAATGTCATCATTCGAGAAATAACGGTTTAAAAAATTAGATGACGATTCCGAAAATTGCGTACCGCTATTTTTAAGCAATTCTCGTTGGTCGCACACGAAGTAGTGCTCCTGTTATTTAAACATTCCAAACGAACTGTTTCGAGGTTTGCCAAAGTAAGGATTATTTCGTGTTTAATGTAGTCGACGTAGCGGCTTCGAGGCAAATGAAACTCGTTGCTACATTTTCCCATTTTCCTTTATATCTATCTATTTAAAAACGTGGCCTTGATTGTACAAACTTGGACGAATATTAATTACCACTGATAAGGATAAGGTCTTGGTCTTACGCACCGATCATTGCTCATAAACACAAATATTAATATTCTTTGCAGACGTAGCGAGAGATGTGCACGCATATCTGGTCACTTGCTCGCATTCTCTTATCGATGTACGTCGAGTACACCCTAAAAGGAGTCGCGTGTCGATCGATCGCGAAGACGATCGTCGAGTAGATTGGATCGGGGGCGATTTTAATCGAGGAAACCTTGCGTGTGCTTGTGTTGCAGTGCACAGGTGAGTCGAGGGTCCCGAAGTCGCTGGACCGTCGAGGTGTGCAGAGTTTGGCCATGGCGCAGGCGCACACCGAGGGCCGTAAACGCCAGCGCTTGCGCAGTTATATCGGCGAGCTATTAAGGCGTCGGTTGCCGATCGTCGCTTGGCTTCCCGATTACAATTCCCACAAGTTCATCAGCGACGCCATCGCCGGCATCACCGTCGGCCTCACAGTCATGCCCCAGGGTCTCGCCTACGCCACCCTCGCCGGACTCGAGCCCCAGGTGCTGCCCCTTAGCCGGAAGCGCTTTGGTCTCGCCTTTCTTCCACGTCTTATTCCACGTCTCCACGTCTCCCGAGGCGCGAAAGATTTTCTCTCGCGTTTATTTACGAAGTTTAAACGAAGTTCGAACTTTACATTTATCCCAAGTACATCGATAGCTTAAAGATACTCAGTTTGTAATAAAATACGCGAGAATTGCCGATTTATCACAGAAATCGTTTTTGTGATCAATGGTAAAGTGGTAAATATCAAGGGGATGCTGGGAAATTCGGTATGACGATTTAGCGAGCATTTAGCGTAATCCACTTATAGAGTTACGAAATTATATTTATTATGCAATCGTTATCGCGCAATAATACCATGACTAGAACATTTTCTTTCCTTCTTATTTCTTTGTCGGGGAAAAAAGGAAAAATATACATTAATTGTGCCAAATGAATCAACGACGTTACTGCATGATTGCGCGTTTGGTAACGAACGAAAGAGAAAAAAACAAGAGGCTGCGACAATGGCGCCAGCGCTTGGCTAACGTTTCTTGTCTCGCAAAAAAAAAAAAAAAAAAAAAAACAAACAAACACCAATAGCGATCGCAAACAAACAAATGAATGAATAATCCACAGTATGGATTATACTCGGCGTTCGTTGGCGCCATCATCTACGTGTTCTTTGGCTCGTGCAAGGATATAACCATAGGACCCACTGCTCTGATGGCCCTCATGACCAATCAGTACGTCCAGGGTCGGAGTGTCGACTTCGCCATCCTCTTGGCCTTCCTCGCCGGCTGTATGCAGCTCCTCATGGCAGCCCTGAGACTAGGTCAGTTGCTTCATAATTATTTTTCGTCTGCCTCGTAGTCCGAGCGCATCCTTGGAGAAAACCCCCGGGAAAGCGATGCGTCACGTTCTTTGTTTTTTCTTTTCACTACGAGACACAATAGGCGCGCGCTCGGGTTTCTTTTTTCCTTTTCATCCACGACTGACGCACTTGCACGAGGTACGGATGATCGCCGTAATCAATGGGGGTACTAATGGTAAAGGTTGCCTGGCGCATTCTTCGGTAGGGAAACGCGCTCTAGTCCAAGAGAAAATTCTACGCTAAACAAAGAAATAGAAAGGAAAGATTCTGTTTGGGCGATTAGAGTGACGCGAGCGTGAAAATACTGAAATCGTTTGTCCGAACGTCAGCGGTGAGATTCTTAAATATTTGTACGGACGATTATCGCTCAATCTAGAGGATTATTTCGTGACTAGCGACTCTCGGTAACAAGTAAAACGTGCTTATTTGATCGCAGAGGCTTTCAACGATGTTACAACGAGCTCGAGTAAAAATTACATCGATAAAAAATGTCGTACAAGTTACGCGGGTGAAATGCACCCACGAACGTATCGAATTGAAATACAATACGAATTTCAAAATTTCCAATTTCTTCAAAACGACGAGTATGCTCGAGTGAAAGTCTCATTAGGGAACACCTACGAGACGGGAATAATAAAATATCAATCGATCGAAGTCCCAAATTTTTAATAACTAAAATATTTCGATGGACAGCTGCTAACTTATCTATCGATTATTCGTTTTTCCAACGAGTTTAACCGTACCGTCAAAGCGTTTGCGTTTTGCGTTTTGCGTTTTGCGTTTTGCGTTTTGCGTAAGCACGGGTAATCGAACAATTATTTATGCAGCTTTTGACTAAAAACTCAATCGCGGACACTAGAAATTTGCGCTCGATAATATCTCAAGGAGCAGCTCAAGCTTAACAATTGCTTTTTACATTCGTGATAAAAAGTCGTCGAATTCGAGTGTTTAAAATTAGCTTCGCTTATTAATCGCTCGCTAATCGGATTTTAAGAAATCGTCAGTGCACTTTTAGAATTATCCTCTCAAACATTTGGAGATCCCTTTATGACGCATACGGGTGTTTCGAAATGTCATAGAAGTAGGTCAGAGTCCAAAAGCAGTTATTAATATTAATTGCAGCGATTAATAATGTTACATTCGTGCGCATTTCAATTTAAGTTTACTTACGTTCGTAAGTAATGATAATGTTCATTTCGCGTAATTACGAGCGATTACCGAAGCTCTACTGTTTCGTTCGACGTGCGTACGGAAAGTAGGTCGTGCAATAATTTTGAATCCACTCGATGATACAACGAGAGCCGAACGTATTTTCCGAATACCCGGGCTTCCACGTCCCGGGCGACACGCATTTAAGAGGAAAAACGTCCTCCTCTACCGACTCTCTCCACAATTTCATGCCACGAAATAAAGCCTCTGCGAACGCTTTTGCTAAAACGTTCGATCGCGTTTGCTAAAACTCTTAGAGTACTCTTGGAGTACCGCGTAAAATGATTCCTCGACGTGACGTTGAAAGAAGCGCGCGACCTCGAGGAGAGCATTTTTCGCAAATGTAGCAAACCGATCGATAATAGAACGCTCGGCATGTTTGTCATTCGAAAGGTGTGCTGGTGGACTTCATCTCGATACCGGTGACGGTTGGCTTCACCTCGGCGACGTCCCTGATAATCGTGGCCTCGCAGCTCAAGGGTCTACTGGGCCTGCGGATCTCGCCCACGGGTTTCATGGACACCCTGAAGCAGGTCGTCCGGCACATCGACCAGAGCAGCCCCTGGGACGCCGGCATGAGCCTCACCTGCATCGTCGTTCTCCTGCTGTTCAGGGTGAGCGACGCTCGAGCTCGCGTTCTCGAGCTCGAATTCGATTTTTCTTTTCTGCCGGTGATCGAGTTTCGAGCTCGAGATAGCGATCGCTTTCAAAGATAACGCGGGCTTAGCGTTACAGCCTTGAGTAAATTGATTTTTAACCGTATTACCTTCGCCCGAGTTACCGAATCTCTCGGTAAATGGTTCGTCGTCGGTTTTCGGGTTAATAACGGGATTATTAACCCGATGTAAGCCTAACGTATTTCATTAGTTTTGAACGTTTTGAGTTTCGAGCGATTGGCACGGACGCTTCCGACTCGACGATCGGGATAACGCAAAAGCGAACCAAGCCTCAAAAGGCCACACGATCCTTACAGAGGCTGAAGGACATAAGCTTGTGCGGCGCCGGGGAGAAACCCACGCGACGTCAGTGGCTCCTGACCAAGTCCCTGTGGCTCGTGTCGACCGCACGCAATGCGATCGTCGTCGTCGTCTGCTCGAGCATCGCTTACAAGCTCGAGAGCTCGAGTTTTGGATCGCCGTTCGTCCTTACGGGCCCCGTCAGGCCCGGCCTCCCCACTTTCGGCCTGCCGCCCTTTTCCACTCGGGTACGTATGACGTCTCTTTTGTTTCACAGTTTTCCTACTTTTCACGCTGGGGCTCTTAAACTGTTCCGCCCCGCAGATTATCACCGAGAGAGAGAGAGACGGAGGTAAGTCGTTCTCCGGGCTTTTCCACGAGGGATAGCGCGAAAATTGGCCATTAGCCTTTTTTCCGTACTGTCGAGTCAGAAAAATGTCTCGAGCGTTTTCACGTTAGCGAGGAAAGTGAAAGCTAACGGGAAAAACCTTTTAAGCGGCGGAGAAGCGAAACGTTATTCTGACTTTGAGCTACGATAAGCGTATTAAATTATTGTACAATATTGCAGTCTTCGCTTGGTACTTTTACTTTTGGATTGGAAATTCCTTCCGAGTTTCCACTCGATGCGACCTGCATTATTATTCATTAAATTATTACCGTCCAATGAGATGCACCTCCCTTTTGAGTATAACGAGTCTTGGAAATTTTTTCTACTTTTAGAAACCACGGGTCTCGTTAAATAACCCCACTAATCACGCGCAATTTGCGTTTGTAATTGGACAGTTCCACGCTGGTACTTTAGTAATTCGTGGTTTTGTAATTCACGTAGTAACGCGAGTCATCCTAACGAAATGTACCTTATCGGCCAAGCTGTTTTATCGACAATGGAATTCGCGAATAATCGTAAGGAATGGGGCGATTCGTTCGTTACGCAGTCGCGAGGAAGCGCTTTTTGAGCGAAAGTAGGATATTAAGAGTTTGTACGATGAGCATAAAGAGCATTTAATGAAAGGAGGCAATCGCTGATTCGCAGCTGAACAACCGCACCCTCGGCCTGACGGAGATGTGCGCGGAGCTCGGATTGTCGATCGTCCTCGTGCCGATAATCGGCGTGCTGGGGAACGTGGCGATAGCGAAGGCCTTCGCCGCCGGCAACCAGGTCGACGCCACCCAGGAGCTCGTCACCCTCGGCATCTGCAACGTTCTGGGCTCGTGCGCGAGCTCGATGCCCGTCACCGGCTCCTTCAGCCGCTCCGCCGTCAACCACGCGAGCGGCGTCAAGACCCCCATGAGTGGACTTTATACCGGCCTCCTCATACTCCTCGCACTCACACTCCTCACGCCTTATTTCTACTTCATCCCGAAAGGTGGGCGACTCCACGGATTTTCTTCTTTTTGACTTTCTAACTTGCGCGCTTAGGACTCTTTATTATTCTACTTGGTTTATATACAAGCACGGCGCAGCGCTCAAACACGCTTTACGCCACTTGCTCGCAATTGCACCGCTTTATCGCAAAAAGAATAGTGTTTCTTACGCATACCGTACACTCGGTTATCTTTTGAAACATTAACACCGATACCAATCGAACTTGCACGTTGTTCCGTACGCGAATGCGCATTTTTCTATTTTCCAACGCATGAAACGAGGAATTTTTTTCGCGGACGTAATGTTATTTAGCGTTGCCGCACCAATAGCGCTTCTGATTTAAAAAAAAAAAAAAAAAAAAAAAAAACAAGAAAAAAAAACAAAAACAAAAAAAAAACGTTGGAATAAAGGTTGAAACGGTGCCTGGAATACTTACGTAATAACTCATAAACGAGTGTGATAGACTGTAAAGTGCACTTCTGACATGGCAAGATTTTCAATGACGCACGTTTATAAATCAATCGTACTTTCCACTGGATATAACTATAAATAGCTTGTAAAACGTGCGCTTAGATAAGTAAATTTATATACCGTTTTTCAATGTAGCTCTCGCGCGTTCGCGTTTTTATTCTCGAGATACACAATTTGAAAGTTAAACTTTAAATAAAACGCACGACTCTTCTTATTTATTTTTTCTTCTTTGCTACCTGCACGCAGTTCAATAGGTTTTGATAAACATGTAACGAAAAGGAACTTAAAATTTCAGCGTCTCTGGCAGCCGTGATCATATGTGCCGTTGTTTACATGATCGAGTACGAAGTCGTGAAGCTCATGTGGAAATCAAGCAAGAAGGATTTGATACCAATGTTTGCCACTTTTATATTGTGCCTGGTTATAGGCGTCGAGTACGGAATTGTCGCTGGTGTGGGGATCAATTTGATATTTTTGCTCTATCCATCGGCTCGGCCGCAAGTTCACGTGGAGAAGTGTTTTGTGAGTATTTGCGTTAATCTAGCGTTTAGATCGAAACGAAAAGATCGAAAGCCAACGGAATCGGAATTTTAATGGGAATTGCTTTGAACGTAACTCGTTTGATCGTAACGTTACGCGCACGAAAAGTAAACGGTATATTAAGTATTTTTAAGTTCGGTATGTAGCGACGATGTCCTGGGCAATCAACAATCGCTGACTCGTGATGAAAGGGATTCACGAGGGCAAATGTGGGGTCCATCGTATTCAACAACTCTTCAGTAAAAATAATATCAATAATAATGTCGAAAACAAGAATAAACATAAAAGTGCTTCGTTCGTTTAGACTGATTCAGGTGCGGAGTACCTGTTGGTAACACCTGGAAATAGTCTGTACTTCCCTGCTGTAGATTTCATCAAGCAATCAGTCGGTAATGCTGGAATCACCGAGGGATCGAGCCAAGTACCAGTTGTCGTCGACTGTAGATACGTTCTTGGAGCCGATTTCACTGCCGCTAAAGTTAGTTTTTTGCATCAGTTGTTACACTATTATCGTATATTTCTCGAGCGATTGTCTTCGATTGAGAGGAGAGAAATTTATTGTACGATAGACGCTCTTTTATAATTATCGTACGAGATGTACGATTGATAAGCAAGGAGAGTTCTTTTCTTTTCTTTTCTTTTCTTCATTTTTCATTTTTCATTTTTCATTATTTATCATATCAAGTATAATCTTTTGTTTTATTAAGAATGTCTGTTTATTCTCAGGGAATTGCCGCTTTGATTAGCGAATTCAACAATCGAAAGCAGGGATTGTACTTTTATAATCCAAGATCGGATGTCGTTGCAGTTCTTAAAGGAGCTTGTGGGGAAGATTTTCAATACGTGTCAACCCGCGAAGAGCTTTCCTACTTGTTGCACAATATAAGGGGTAATTTCTTTGGTAAATGTAATTATTAGTCGATGATATAATGGTCACTGATTATTAAGGACATTAACTAGAAGAATCACCGGATAAACGTAGTTATCGATGATTCACGCAGACACGTATACGTTTATTATTCGACTTTCATTTCGATTTTATTCGCTATTATTTTTCTAAGTAATAATTGATTAGAAATACAATAATCATCTGGGAGACTCAAGAAAGATTCAAGTTCTTTTGTTCTGCGAATGATTCAGCATCATTTAGTAGACTAATCGCATGAAAATACCAAGTGAAAATCCATTCATCTTGAACTTCTGGATGCCTTGCAGAACGAAAGAAAATTGAAAATTTCAGGTCTGCCAATGTACGGTAGCCGAAGTTAGGAATAAGCCCTAGAAGTGAAATGCGAAATACGTAAAGGCCCCGTCGTTCTTACAGGGAAATCGTCGCACCAGCTGTTGGATATACAACGCGAGCGCAGCGAACCCCTGATCAGCATCCCGGAACTGACGCACCGGAGCGTACATTCGTCCTGCCAGGAGTTGCACGAGGTGAAGACGACGTTACTGCACGCGAGTGGCAGCTGATGATTCACGAGTCGTTCCCCTTAACCTTAGGCCGCCCTTTGCACCTCGGAATGATATTCGCGAAGACGCGCAGGATCTTTCTGCGAACGTTCTTAAACGTTCTCGTGTCGCTCTATATGCGACGGTATCATTTGTTGTAATTTGTTGTAATTTGTTGTAATTTGTTGTATTCATTTGCGCTACTTAGCAAGCGAGAGATCGAGAAAAATTGTATTTAGTAATTAGGTGTCACGAATGACGTAATCTCGTTCTATTTCTTACTTCACATCGTTTATATTAACTTTTTAACGTTTAAGAGTTTCCACGTGAATCCATTGAGAATTTCGAAATCAGTATTTTATTGCAGAACCAGTGATGAAAATAATCGTTGCGCTTATTGCTGTACCGTAATCCTTACACGAGCTTTATTGTCATTTATTTTATTTGCTCGTGTGGTTTCTTGCGACGTGACTTTTATTATGTCGTAACGAATCGCTGTTAAAATTGCCCGTTGTATTCGGGAGAAAATACATTCTCTTCATATTTTAATATAAAACTATTCGTGTATTAGTGCAAATAAGAAATCTATACGTGTTCGTATATGCATATTTTCGCAGATTATGATTTATTTATAAACTGTCGAACAAAATTGTATTAAACATAGGAAATAGTGTTTAATAAAGAAATACAACGCATATTGTCCAACTGATGCTGCTCTAATTATTTATCAAACGGCGTGACCCTGAAATGTACGAAATTTACATACCGATCGTGTGCGTATGTGACGAGAACAACGACATTCTATTCCTTCGATATAGTTTTTTTTTTCGTAAATGAAGCTCTTCTCGTTAGATGCAATATGATCTTGTGTTCAGCGGTTGTATTAACATTTTCTTGACGGGACAAACAACACTTTTCAAGTCTAAGGCATCAAGCGCGAAGTTATCGAGGAAAGTTTTTCTCGACAAGTGCCACCGAGAAAGGAAAGGAGAATTCTTCATTACCATTCAATGTTGTGTACAAACAAATGGATAATTAAGTTACTGTTTCGAGCAGATGTACGAGCAGATGTACGAGCAGCCATCCGAATCGCATCCAGATGCAAGTCTTACCTTTTCGCGGAGATTTGAAGTGTAAAAGTTAGAGTTTGTTCACGATTGTTGGATCGTTCTCGTGAAAATTTTCTTTCATATTCAATGCATTAATTCACGCGTCTCTTTAAATGAATTTAAAATTAAAATATCCCATATATTTCAGATAATTATGCATAAATTATGTGCGTTCATTTTTAAAATCCAATCCATATTAAGTTAATACGTGTATCTGCTTAATAATTTTTTAGATATGCACTTTATATACGTAGATATCTACGTACATTTATCATTGTTTTCTTTTATAGATAAGATTTGACTTATAAATAATTTAGAAATTTTTATTTTTAAAAATAGATCTTCGTTTTAAATGTATGCACGGGTTATAATTTATTAAAATGATGTAAAGTAATGAAAATTAAATGATAATTTTTTAGAAGGTGAGCATTTTGTATGCAATAAAATTCGCCAAAACTATAAAAAATACGAGGTAAATTTTTGCATTAAGTTTGATAAAATGGTCTTTCGGTGCTTTGATGCGATTGCTATTAAAAAATGTTTACTAGTTAGCCTTCAAAGAGTTAAACATCATTTTTTATTTATAGTTTAATGTGAAACCACAAGAGCAGCTGCGATAGTCATAAACTTTGCAAATATTAAACATGATTGTTCGTATTATGATAACGTGTTACTTTGATTTCAAGGAAATTCAATTGACTACAGATACAAAACAGGATCTAACGCAATTGCCACATGGCCTATTGATTCCGACTGTATTTGAAAAATAGAACGATCATCCTACACAGTCGATTAAAATATTTAGGGCGATTACTTTGATGATCGATTCGCTATAGAGGCGCAATTGTGATCGCGAATAAGAAAGTAATTTCATTAATTTTTAATATTTATTTCTTTATTAAAATTTAATTAAAAATATTTCTTCGCAGTTGATGTCTATCTTGTAACTATATATAACTTTATATATATATATATATATATATATATAATATTCTATATAAGTATGAAATAAACATTGTGTAAAACAAGAAAATATAATAAGCATTGCGTGTTCGTAACAAAACGAGTTCGGATATATTAACGTGATAAAGATCATAATTTAATCTTTATGTTTAATAGTCGCATATTTCTCGCCTTTTCTAAATCTTACAGAAAGAAGTTCGTCGATGATTTGGAATTATGCAACACTCGAATCTCAACGTACGTTTTCCTTGAGTATTTTTTCCATAAAGGATGTATTGGAATAATTATTATAACAGTACGAAATGTAAAATAAGTCAAAAATAATTCAGTCTACGATTTTGCGTCGTAACTTTTGTAAATTTACGATATAAACTAGCGTATACTATAAAAAAGATGAAATTACGCTGATTTATCCTTCACCTTAACGTGACGTTGAAAATAAAAAATAGAATCGACATTTTTACAATAATTAAGTAATTCATCGTCGATACATCCGAAGGCATATGTATAATTTATTAATACTTCTGAGATATTGCACACTAGTCCCTGCGTATTATCGCATAATTAATTGTTCGATAAAATATCGCACCTGTTACATCAGAACTACTGTAATTCTGATTTTAGTTTTTCGAATTTAGAATATCATTTAAAACATTACCGTCTATATGTTGATCGCAAAGGGTGATATTAACGATATACAAAGGGATATCGACCTTTAGTACGCAACTTGTATTGATCCAGTATTACTTAATGGCTATACGAGTAAACGAAAAAAAATAATAATAATAAAATAAATACGAACAAGTCTATCAAGTACTGTGTATTACAATAAAATATCGACGAAAAAGTTTTTTTCTTCATATTTGAATTAAAACTTTATGTCATTGGGTATTACTGTGATTTCAAGGCAGATAAATTTAAATGAAAAAATGCAATTTTTAGAATTAATGAAGACTTGCGATATACCATTAGTATTAAAAATCGAGTGATTAAGGATAATATTACACATCTCTTAAAAAATAATAAATTCTTATACGAATATATATTATTGTATATTTGGCTTATAACTTTACAAAATTACTGACATTTTCACAAGTAAGTATACGAAAAAACAGTCCTTTTATAATTTTCAGGAATTTAACATGATTAAGGTGTGTGCTTGTTATTTATAATTACATTGATATATTTTAACGTATTTTATTAAATCGTTAATATCGAACTTTTTAATTCTTATTAAGCACGTTCATCGCGATCTAAAGTATCGTTAATTTAAATCGTATCGTGCGACTTTGAAAGGTCAATTAAAGCTTAGCGTTGAAAGCTCTAAGTAACATACTAAATTCCTCTTAAGCGTTCAAAACGTCGCTAACAATTAAACAATGTTTTCTCATACGGTAGTATGAGAAAAATCAATACACCGAATACGTGCTTAAAAAATCACCATCCATTTTATAATTTCGTTAGTAGAGTCCAGAAACCATATCGGTGACTTTGCCGCGCAGATTCTGACTCGACGATCCCTTCGCGTGCCTATGCGCACTTTTCGCAACGACCTGATGATGCTGCTGGGGATGACTGTTACCGGAGTACTTGCCAGCGTTGAAGCGATTCTTGCCGAAGCCCAGGACATCGTGAGGTCTGCTGGCGAAGATCCTGGAGTCGCTTGTCTGCTGCCTGCTGGCGCTCATCGATCTGTACCTCGTGTCGAGGAAGGACGTGTACTTTCGATCGTCGGTCATTTCCGCGCGCCTGTCGTCGATCTCCTCCTGGTAGCCTCGATAGGTCTTCCCAGGTTCTTCGCGACGGCGGTCCCTGGGCCGGTGATGTCGGGGCTCGGCCGTATTGGGTCGATCCTCGTTGGACAGTCTCCTATAGATCGGTCCTCTGCGGCCGTTGGCCTCGACGATGTCCACCATTGCATCGAGACCCTCGTCAATCCTGTCTAGGCTCTTGGTCATCGACCTTGGACGCTGGCCGTCAGAGTTGAAGTCGTTGTCCAGGGTGCCGTACATGAGGCCGCTGTCGCTACCGCCTCGCGACGACGAGCAGCAGTCCTTCGAGGTGAGCCGCGTCTGGTGGAAGGACTCTGATCTGCGCAGCCGCGAGCCTGTGTCCTCGAAGCCGGGGAGGCATCTGCGTTCGTCGAAGCTATTCATACTCTCGAACTTCCTGATGTGCTCGATGACACCCCGACCGGATCCCCGAGACTTGAGACTACACGAGTCCTGGGGCTCGATGTGGTCCTGACTCTGGCAGCGCCGAAGGTACTTTCGTCTTTCGGTGCGCTTCTGCACCGTATTGGTGCACTTGGAGTACTGCTTGGTACTTGGGTTGTTGCCGCTGTGGTAGTTGCCACTGGGATTCTCCGGCCTCTTTTTCGGAATCCTCTCGTCCAGGATCGTCTCCGAGATCTCAAAGTCGGCTAGACACTCGATCTTGAATTCGCTACCGCTGAGGCTGCGCCTGCGTTGGAAAACACCCACGGGTTCCTCGTTTTGGTTGCTTGACTCGTTGCGATCGAGCCCCGAAAGTTTCACCGCGTTGTTCATGGCGTGATAATTGAGGCGGGAGGCGCTCAAGAGGGAGTCGCTGCCGTCATCGTCGAGGAGCAGCAGCTCGTCCTCGTGCTCCGAGTCCACGCACATCTCGATTACTCGATGATGCTCGACCTCCTGGTCTATCGTCAAATCACAACCTGCTGGGAGAAGATGCTGCTGGAGGAATATCGAGCTCCCGATTATGCAAGGGGGAGCTCGTCGAGGTGGCTGGGGGTGAATAATTGCCGGGACGATGACCGACTCCTTGTCCTCCTCCTCGTTTGACATCGTATCTCTGTATTAACACAATTACGAAGGATGCGATTACTGCCGACGTATCGACTATGATTATTAATTATGTTTTCAGTTTGAATTCCATACGCGAACTCCGAGTTTTAGCCCAATTCTTTAATTGTGGCGTTACATTATAATTCTGATACCGTTACAATGTCATATGTACGTTACTTAATTAATGCGCATAATTCGCGCGAAGCATAAATCAAATGTAAATTCAACTTAATTAGCTCCTAGGTACGCACTGTTAGATAATCGTTGATAGAAATACGAGAATAAGGAAGATATTATTAAAAGCGCAACAGTAAAGTAGTGCAAGAGGCAGACTTATGCTTACTTAGTTAATTGATTTGGACCTGGTACGACGATCTTCAAACTATCGCTGGATTTTAAGCTTCGATCAATCCTCGCGCTTTCCTCCGAGTTCCTCAAACTTTCCCTGGCTTTGCTCGGTTGTGGGACTTTGCTTTTGGTAGGTGGACTTGTAGTCGTTTGTGCCAAGGTCTTGCCGAATTCGGCCTTCTGTACTTTTGGACTCGAGTCCTGCAAGTTGTTCCAGTCGTGAAGCTCCTCTTCCGCGTCCTTCACGATTATCCTTAGCTCCTCGATCACGTCGTCGATGGTTGTTTCTTGATCGTTTTCTATTCCGCTTGTCACCGGGGGTCTGGCAGGCTGATCCTCCGGACTGCTCGATCTTTCAGAAAAACTAATGCCCTCGTCCTCGGCGCTCGAGGAGACCTTCTTCTCTGCTTCGGTCCTCGAATTCTACAGAAACGTGAAAGTTCGTCTCGCGTTCAATTTTACGACGTTTATTCATATCATTTCTTTTATCGTTCGAGCTTTCGACGTTAAAGCTCTTTCGCGATTTATCAAACTTTTAAGAATGTATTGTCAACGGAAACTTTTTCATCTAAATCTTAATTATACGAACGATCGTTTCTCGGAACTTCATAAATGTAAAAAGTAGTTAATGATAAATAATGAGCGTATACTTCGGTTTCGACGAAGCGGAATCGCCTTAAGCTCGAGGATACTTACCTCGCGGTCCTCGTTCCTTGTCGGGGTCGTCGTAGACGCGTCCACACCCTGCTGCCTTCCTCGAGGACTGTTGTACTCGTTCAGCCGCTCGAGCTGGATCTTCTGCAACTGGCGCTGCAGTGCCGAGACCTTCTTGCTGAGTATCCGGCAGGTCTCCTCGGCGCGACGCGCCCTACCCTGGAGGGCGTCCACGTCCACGCAGTGCCGCGACCACTTGCGCACCTCCTCGCGCAGAAGCTCCGTCAGCGGTTCCTCGTCGTCCACGTACTTCAACCACTCTTGGAGCGCTCGTGGCTCTAGTCCTGCCTCGCAAGCCTCCGCCTGAATTCAAGAAGAACGTAAGGATTGATGACCTTGGGAAAATGAGCGGCTTCTTCTTTTTTATTTTCCTTAGCTCGGATCATATACTTATACGGACGTTTAGTCGCATGCAAATCTTATCTTGTGCGCGTTACTTTAGCTCATTTGATTGATCGAGTGAGAGCTTGATGACGTAACAAGTAAATGTCGAACATAATTCCAAGTAAGTATTTGCACCGCTTGTTAGGGAAATTACAATTCCTCGTTAATAAGTACATAATCGCGATTTTTTCCGATCGCTTCGTTAATCCAATACGAAGTACGTTTTATTAGTAAGTACGCATAAAAGCGCAGATTTCGTAAGATGACTTTGAGCTTTATTTTGCACTCGAAGTGGTGTTTACAAGTATTTATAAGCGGACTCGTCGGACTCACCTGAATGTAGAGTTTCGTCTGTGCTCGAGGGGCGGACGCGAGGAAGGCGTTGAGGAAAGAGACGCCCGCGACTCTGAGAGCCAGGGCGGCTTTGGCTGCTAGAAGTGCCCCCGCGAGGAAGCGAAACCTGCCACCCTCGCCGTAGCGCAGCCTGAGCGTCGACACGGCCTCGGAGACGGCGGCGTGTCCACCCGATGTCTGACACACCCTCGTCAGCAGCTGATAGGTTGGAAAAGAGGCCTCGTGAGTACGTTTAAAGATTACGTTTAAATCTAGGTTTGCTTTGTGAAGAGGAAAAGAATTCACGTCGGGAGCGCTGAGATTCGTTTGCAAGGACACGAGAGAAGAGCTTCTACTCGATATTGAAAGAGGAGTGGCGTAAAAGGTAGCGACACTATCGCGGGAGGCTAGACCTTACAGTTGGCTTACACTTGGACTAAGACTTTCGTAAGAGATTCGCTGAATGCCTAGGGATATTTTCCGATGGGAAAAAGTTGGTTCATCTAATATTCAGAACAACAGCTCTATCCTCTTGAAGAAACTTTGAGTAAGACTAATTAACGCGCGACGATTCGAGTAAAAATCTCTCTTGAAAATGCCTATAATGGATGAATGGAATGTCGGAGAAAAAGGCCCAAGCGTCGGAAGGGGAGGAAAATCGCACGGTTGACCATAAGTATTACAGTGGGTTCGACCACCTCGAGGCAGCGACGACTCATTAAAATAGATGAGGCATCGGCGACGCTGCCTGCAATATTAAAATTCATGAGTCCACTCGCGCCGTATGGCAAGGAACCCCATGAGGCCCTCGTCTCTTTCGTTCACTGGACCCCCGTTGATAAGAGCTCGTCACAATGGTCCTGGCATGCTAATTAAACAATCCACCTTGAGAAGCCCGTGCTTGGACGTTGCCTGCGACTTGGACAACGAGTTGGACTAGCGAGTTCGCGTAACGATAATTCATTTTTGATCACGTTTACCACGTTGGGAGAACGATTTATCTTCTCCCTACGTAGGTGTTGCGTCATGGTATCGCGTGAAAAATGCGCGCTTTCTTCCCGCGCCTCAAATATCTCCGTTCAAACTCGCAGGATGCCGATTTCGCCATGTGCCGATTTCGTGGAGTGAGCGCGTGTATCGGTGAATAATCATTAGCGCTGAGAAACTGAGAAAAATTTTACCTAATCGTTATGAAACTGTCGTAGTCACACCTGATGCTTCGTCGTGTAAGACGTACGAGTGCGCGATCAATTTTTGAAGGATCGAAAATTTTCACTTTTTTTCTTAAAGGAGTGCCCTTGAGCGTGCAAAAGTGAATCTCGTATTATCTTTGTGCTTGATCTTTCGAATGCGTTTAATATTTAGCATTTCAAATATACCATCGGCGAAAATTTAACGAATAGTATTCGCGTCCTAAGGGTCGATTGATTCATAAATTACACCGAAACGATAAGTAGAAAATAATCACGCTTACGATCATCTGCTGACATTAATAGTCGGTTGTTCTTCAACTAGTCGAAATATCCGAAAGCGTTGCTCGAACTGATAAAAAAAGTGTCCACGGGCTTACCGCGAATAAAGAGATATCGATAAATGAATTTGAAAACGAAGAGCTTGTGGATCGTACGTGGATTTGTACGAACTTAACGTTCTACGAGGCGAATCGTACGACAAGAGACGAATTTATAAACCAACAACTTCGAGTATACTCCGTGATTATTATTGCATAAATCGCCGGAAAACTTGTCTTCGCTGTATGTGCTTCTTTTGCCGAAAATCTTGAACGAGTGACTTAACATCGAACCCTTACGACAAGAAACTCCAGCGGACGGCAAAACTCCTTAAGGGCAGATCGCAGCGAGCGACATTGAATATCGTTCTAGTCGACAACGAGGATGAAAGTGTCGCGATGAAAGTCCTGATGGAGCACTTGAGCTTCTTGGTAAACTTCACCCCGAACGCAACGAGAGCAAAGTGGATAATCATCCTCGCGCACTGGGGTCATACCCTGGAGATACGAGAATTCTTTAAAGAGGCTTGAATCGACAGATTTTTAAACGTCCTCGTCATTGAATTGACGCGAGAGGAGAATTTCGATCGTCATCCGATACGATCGAGCGATAACGAGTTCTATGCGATTGTGCATCATTACAATCCATTTACGAATCGTTATCCGGATGAAAGATACTCGAGAAAATCGAAATTATTCGTTAATAAACTTGGTGATTTAAATGGGTTTCCCTTAAACCCTTGGCATGTTTGACGATATTCCTAGGGTCATCATAAGGGTAAAGCATTCGGCAGGTAAGACATGGGATGCGGTTCAGGGCATCGACGTTATAATTACCAAAACACTGGCTCGGACTTTAAATTTTTCTTTGAGCGTCACGGTGATAGATTCGGATAATCCTTTATGGGACAAATTTAACGTAACTGAAGAGTTTCTCGATGATGCAATTCAAAAGGAAAGCATAGACTTTGCTGTAAATCTATACGGGATTATTGGTTCGTCGCTTGTCGAGGATTTATTTTTCAAACACGGGTAGGATATTGTATTTTATTACAATTTGTTTTATTCTTGTTTAATCGAATTGATGCTTCGGTAAACGTCAAAATGATTGCGCTTAAATGGTAAAGCATTCTTTTGAATTTATAGCGAGACACGTACGTGGGCGAAAAAATTAGTCGAAGAAAAGCTTACTTTTTTCTTCGATATTGGAGACGAATAATTTAAATATATTCAATGCGAACAGCTGTTCTTACGGTCATTATATTTTCCACATTCGATTTTATCGTGAAAAAACTTACATAATATCGCGAATGAAAAAAAAGACGTTTATTAATATAAATATGTATTTTTATAAAAACAGCATTTATGGAATCTTATGGACTATTCTTTATTTTCTCGATATCTCAAAGTAAAGTATACGTTAAGGAAATTTTAGGACCAAACGCGCAGTCGCATAAGCATCTAGTATTTTATGTCTAATATGTGGATAACTTTATGGTAATAAATATTGCATCCTGTGCATAGAAAGTACAATTAACGCTATAAATAGTTACGTAATGGTTGTCATATTAAAATTATAAATTTCAATCTTACACTTTTTCTCAAGATACATCAGCTGTATTCCATTTAACGATATTTAATTTCATAAAACCATTACGACGGTTGGCAAATACAAATTTGCATCAAAACTCGTAACAATTCACGCAACAAGAATCCAAAGTATTAACTTTTGAGCGCACATCGAAGCGCACAGAATTTCGCACAGTCTTTTTTAAAGTTTTGCTATTACTTTCAGACTAGAAAATCAATTTGTTTATCATATCGAGTAAATTTTGTAAATGTACCATATCGAGAAAAGTGTGACAAATCGATGCTTCACCACGTGATCATAAATCATTTAACCGCTAAGTTGCTAACGACTCCTCAAAATTATTCAAGAATAAAGAATATACGTTCTCTATAACATGGATAATTCAGCATCGTACTCAATAATCAAGCAATACGGCAGGTCGGAGTTCAAAATGTCCTATAATTTTGCGATTCTAGCAAGTGCAATCACAACCGTGATTATATCAATTGCCACGGTTATTCGGCTGCTGAAATTAGACTGCAAAATCTACAAAGCAAAACCTGCAACATTAGGATGATCTTCATGAACAGCTCCATTAGACCAGAGCCTCGTAGTATTTACTAAAGAATTATATTCCTGTGTTTCCTTTTTATATCTTCAGCACATTCGTTGCAAATACTCGAGCAGTTACCGCAAACTTATCTGTGGCAGGAGTCCTTTCTTAAACTCAAGACACTGCAGGATTTGTTGGACTACGTAATTGTTCCATCTATAACGAACGACACGAAGAACGTGAATACGCAAAACAATGTAACTGTTCTGAAGAAACTTTTCAACGAGTCTACGAAAATTAGGTATACAATCCGTATCCTAATACAGCGAGTCTGCTCGTATTATAATAATTTTCGAGTGCGTTTATCCCGAAGACGAGAAACGCTGAACATCCTGATAATCAGTCGTTTCTGTCGTGCTGCAATATTTATCTCATAATTATCGAATTCACGTGTGCCTGAATTCAAGAAACATAACCGCTATATACTTTTGTTGCTCCCAATAGAATCTCTTTTGAATATTAACGCAGATTTTGAAGGCTGCAATTAGTTTTGTACTTGATCCTTCTATTAAGCTGAAAACTTTCCGAACAATTATGCGCATATACACGTATAATTAGAGATGATTCGCGCTTACGTTTTCTCTCGAGTAGAAAATCGTGCTATAATAAAGAGCAATAAATATGTTCGGAGAACGAGGTCATCGATTGGGTGGAGTCGTTGGTCAGCGGAGCGAAAGCCGTCAACGGAAAATCAGTGGCCAACAGCTTCTCCCAGAGCGAAAACGGCTGGTGCAAATAAGCTTCGTGAACGAGGCCTTGGTGCAAACGTGTTGCTCGGCGATGATACTCGCGAAAACAACCCCGTACGTCGACGGCTTCGATCCGGTCCTGCGGCGATTCATCGAGTCCGGGCTGATAAGCTTCTGGACCGACGCGACCTTCAGGGACTTGATACACGCTACATCGACGGCTACAGATCGTATCTGCCGACCTCGACTCTGAACAATAATCTACGTTTCACGAAGCCGAGGAAGGTGCCCTTAACGCACAACGCACAACGTCATCCTCTCGCTCGCGATTGGCCGGTTGATATCGTGTATTATATTTTTGTGAGAATTAATCCTTGGATTAATTTTTAATTAATTTTCGACGCTGAATTAAATCGACGGTAAATGATATTTGAATTTTACGATAAATGCGCGTTATTTGTTGGTGTGCGAAACTGTCAGTTAAAGTCCAGCATTTTTAAAAATGTAACGCGTATTTTCACGAAATTCTCGCGTGCGTACACAAGTAATTGCTACTTGATATCTGATTTTTGCGTACTCTAATGCTGACGTTCACTCTCACGGTGTGCATCTGCTCCTTTTTAATAAAAAAACTTTAATAGAAAAACTTTAGTTTAAGATTAATTAACATAATGTATTAAAATTTCGAGCGATACAATGCTCATGAAAATAATCATTACAGATTCGGCCAACTACAATAGCAGGATTTACATATTTATTTACTGGTTAATGCTGTTTTCCAGTAATTGTTATTTTATTTTGCCCAATGTTCAAAAAATAGTAATAAAATAAAAGTAAAAAAGATCTTAAGGGTTTAAGATCTAGTAACTCACGGGCAACAATATTGCCCGTGATATGTATAAATGTAGCGAATATTCTCGTTAAGTTAACATAATTACAAATTAAGTACACGTTAAGTTAACATAGGATAATCGGGATAAGTATCGTGCACTGAACTTATGTTAGCGTACTAACGACTGTAAATGAGATTTATAAACGGCACGTATACTTATTTAATGGCGAAATTAAATAATAGAAATTTTTCCTATGGTTAAACGATGGTTTTTTCATACGTGCTATTATTTAAAATAAGAGAACACAAATAATACACATTACTAACGACGTATGACATTCAATTTGCAACGTTTATTTATTTGCGCCCCTTGTTCGTTTAATTTGCGATATTTGATCAGGTGTTCGTACGATAGCATCGAACGTGTGTAAATATTTCTTTATTCGATAAAATCTTATCGACAATTTAAGAGAAATTCCGACCGCTTAACTCTTAACGTACCGTAATCAATTAGTCTATGAATTTCTTATCGCGAACTTCAAGTACTTTACATTTACAGTTTCCAACACTTCGGCGAATATATTATAAGTTATGAATCTGATGATTATGATGCATTTTTTGTTGCTTCTATTTTCACTTATTATGTGCAAGAGCATTAACGATTTTACGGAAAACGATGTAATAAATTACGTGACTACGTACGTCGAACATAATCCGCGGATACGCACGATAACCATTTACAATAAAATGCCATACAAACTGTCATCGACATCTATGAGATTTGCACGGAGAATAATAAATCGGTTTCCAACGATATCCGTAGATATAAATGAGTTGTTTCATCGAAAAAACAAGGGAGCCTTCGCGAATCAACGATTGCAGAGACTAAACCAGCTGCTGAACTTTAGAAATCAAAGGAAATCATTAAGTTTGTTTTTTATCGACAACGACTATGAAGAAAATACCGATGAAGCTCTCAGCGATCGCCTCGCATTTCTAGCTAATTTTACAGTGAAGGACACGCGTCCTCAGTGCATATTTTTCATCGTCAATTCCGCAAGAAATATAAGACTACGGGACTTTTTCAACTTCGGTTGGAGTCTCAACTTTTTAGACGTCATTCTAATGGAACTGGTAAAAGCGAATGTATCGAAAAACCTATTGTTTCTCCCATCAACCGACAGATTTGCAATATTCGTGCACCAATTCAATCCGTTTAGTAAGACTTACGAGCAGAGAACTCGGTTACAGAGGACTACGGACAACGTGTTTATCGAAAAATTGAACGATCTGCATGGGTACGCGTTGCGCACTGGGATATTCGACGACGTTCCCATGGTGATGATCGAGCGCAATTACTCTGGTAGTGACACGTGGGGTATGGCCCAAGGGATGGATGTAACGATAACGCGTACGTTGGCCGAAAGGATGAACTTCACCGCGAGTCTCAACGTTATTTACACAGAGAGCATAAACATCAAGCGGTTCAACGTCAGCAACGAATATATGGAAATTGCATTAGAAAACGAAAGCATCGACTTCGTTGTGAACTTTTTCGGGATGATTATTTCCAAGACACTGGAAGACGTGCCCTTTGAGTCTAGTATCTTTTTATATACGTTTTCTAGTAATCTCGTCATCAAGCAGTACGGCAAGTCCGTAACAAAGGTATCGCTCGTTTATCTTATTTTATTTTATTACTTAGTACGGTTTACGGTACTACGGTACTTAAGCATTTTTCGCGCGATAACATTTGCATTCTAAGAACGCGCTAAAGTACGTACGTAATTCTATTAAGAAGAAGATTTGTCAAATACCTCGAAATTCATCATCGAATTTCGAGGTATCGAGTGAGCGTCAATTTTTCAAACAATTCATCATTCTATAAAGAGATGACATTTTTCAATCGAGTTATACGTGCATTAGTTGAGTTGTTTTTGTTCGCGATATCCTTAATCATAAACTTCAATTTCTCTAAGCTTTCCTTCAATCTGATGACCGTAACGTTAGTCATCGCGTCGACAATAATCGCATTCTACGTCACCATCCGTCTGCTGCGCCTGGATACGGAAATCTGGACAACCTTCAACATTGCTCAGGTCATGGTCGGCATCTCGATATCCGTGAACCTTCGAAAAGTCTACGAGAGGATCATCTTCTTAACTTTAACTGCCATATCCGCGGCACTTTCGGTTAATATCCTTGAGCAGTTGCTAGAGATTTATTTGTGGCGCGACGTATTCCTCGACTTGAAAACTCTCCAGGACGTGTTGGATGCCAGTGTCATTCCGACTATAACTTACAGTACGAAAAAAATGATATCCTCTTTCGACCATATGGCTTTGGAGAAGGTATTGGAGACTTCCATACTTATCGACGAGGAGAAGGTGCCAAAGTGCATCGAAATGCTCATCAATCAACGGAACGTCAGTGGATGCGAGGTGAGCAAAGTGCGTCTTTACTCCTCATTTTTGTGGCGAGTATCGCGATAATCGATGTTAACTCGGCAACGAACGCGTTTACGAGCGGAAATTCTAACGTACGTCTTTTTTTTCTCTATAACTTTGGCTTTTCTATAACTATAACGCAGGGCTTCACCGCAAATTACAACGCATTTTGAAATGTATATCGATGATCCGACAGAAGGCTTCCGAAAGAGAATAAATTAACGAAGCAGAGCATCATTACGAAATACATTGATCAGAGCGACAACGAGAACGCAAAGAAAACAATTAAAGCCATTAGAAAGAAGAGCAGGAGTCCAAGATTACGAACGGTTTGTGTTGACGGTCGCCGATCGATATAATCGGTAGTTTCGCGCGTGGGTGCGCAACTTCCACTGGAGAAAGAAGGAGAAAGCTACCACGTTACCTTTCACTCACCTCACCTGGAGTAAGACTAATGAAAGAGGGCTGGATAATGCCAGTAGCCAAAGTGGGCAAATGCTTATTAAAAGCTATTTCGATCACAAAACGAACTCGTGTAACCAATTTCCCGCGGTTGAAACTCTTACTTGATTTTTAAAATAAACGCGAGTTACAGTCTTTGATTAAAATATTCATTATTTTGCGTGACGTGGCGGATTTGAGAAACGCTTAATCTTATAATGATTTTGGTGCTCGATCGAGTTGCATTCTGAAAAATATGGTTCTGCTCGAGCTAATCGTAACTCGGTGGTAAACTAAAGCTAAATGAGGTCCATTATTAGTATTTACCATACCGTTTATTATACAGTTAACGCTTGTATCGATAGATAAACAATATTTAACAATATTTTTTGTTTTGGGGAAAATTTGCTATACAAAGTTTACGATAAAATGTTAATGGTAATTACGTAAAGTTTAATAGTCGAATGAAAATACTTTAATAATTTTATTCGATGTAATGCCTAAAATTATCTCACTAATGGTATCAAGTATGTGAAAAAACTTTAATACATCTACTTTACATAAATTATAATGAATTATAATAACGCGAATGGAAATGATGAATATTATGTGCATTAAAAGCACATTTTTCATCGAGTGCGTACGAAATCATTAATGAAAGAAGAATGACGAGGAAATCGAAAGCGCATTAATTTTGTTTCAATTTTCAATCGTTAAATGTCGTATTGCAAAAAGTCCGATATTCCTAGTGATTATTTTTCCGTGCACTAAATTACTAAGCAAAATATTGCCTCGGATATAACGTCTTTTTATAACAAATGATAGCTTCTGTAATTACGAACCAGAATATATTTGAGCGGTAAGTGGATGACCGTCACTAGGTGATACAGTAGGTGTGAACATTCGGTGTAGAAGTGGAATATTTTTCTGCGTTTTCTTTACAGCAAATAACATGTATCATAAGAAATTCGAATACTTGAATTTTTCGATAACAAGACAACTGGTAATGGGATAAAATAAACATTTTGTATTGTAATCTAAGTGTCAACGACATCGCGAGTTTGATGGACGTTAATTATAAGACGCAATGAATCATTGGAAATTACAATTTTTATAAGATAATAAACACTCGGTAATTATAAGCTTTTTGCGCCACGGAATAAATCGAACAAAGTGACAAATATCAGGAAGAAGTTCCTTTCAAGTTCAATCAATCATTCAAATCAAATAATTAAATGTTTACACTATAAAGTAACGCACGAAAGGAATATTTTGAACGTAAAAATAATTTGAAGAGAATTACTTCTTTGTATACGGTAATTTATAATCGATTCATCACGAATTAATCCGCAAAATTAATAAACCCGAATGTTTTGGACTCGTCCAGTGCGACGTCGTTACCGAGCATTGAATGCAAGCGAAAAGCTTAATTATTAGTCAACACTGAGTACAGACTATGTACTCTTGTACTTATACGTGTACGTTTGCGCTCATATGCGTGTACAATTGATAAATGTAACTGGATAGAACTAGGACTCTAACGTAAATAATCATTCGCAACGTTTTACAAAACTTTATTCGATAAGTAATTCGATAAGTAATTGTGTACTTACCACAAAAAAGATTTTTTTAATGCAATTTTTTTCCTTACATAAATTTGCATGCATATGCATGCAAATTTATGAATTATGCGCTTTTATCGTTGTTTTAATACTAGAATTTATGAAAATTTGTTACCAAATGCTTGTTAAAAACGAGCTTCTAAATGTTAACTAAAATGACATGCTAAGTGCGAATGATTTAAATTCATTTCAATTCAACGCTCGCTATCCTGTCTTGTACGAAGTTCAAGAGGCACAAAGAATAATTATCAAGAGAATGTACTTAATAATGTAATTAAAGAATTAAACCGAAGTTTAATGCATTTCGAAAATGAAAGTTACGTAGGAAAAATGAAGAAGAAGATCGATGTAAGTATAAACATTAGCAGTGAATGATATCCAATCATATTGGTAAAATTACGCGTGATTTTTGTTCGGGTAAAGCGGGAGTAAGGTTTACTCCTTGGTACTTGGTACTTTTACTAGCTTCCTTCATTTCTTCTCGCGTAATTGTGCCTAATGACACTCCGATTCTTGCTTACGAGAACTTATGAGAACTTATCGATTATGATTTCCGTGCTCGAAGAGCGGCGCGTTTCGCCTAGTCGCACACTGTTCTATTTGCCCCTGTAAATGTACTTCTGATGGAGGTACAAGTTCCATTGCACTCGGAGAGTCGTAAGGTATACTCGCACGCGTACTTGGCACTTTAATAAACACACGAATCATGAGATTCCAGTGACCATTGCGTATGCGCGCATTTGTCGTACGGTGGAAAAGTAAGAGTTTATTCCTCATTTTTAAAAGTAAGACTTACCGTTTCTAAAGACATCGTTGTTATTATTATAATAGCTAACTCAGCTTTACGAATGCGGCACGTCATGTAAAATAATTAATGGTTTAATCGTACGCTGTGTCGTGGTGTGTTTTAACAATCGACAATAAGTGCTCGAAGTTGAACGAAGATTGGTTACTCGACTCCTTGTTGCGATCGAAATAGCTTTAAATTAGCATTTGCTGACTTCAGCGACTGATAACATCGCTTTCATTAGTGCTTGTTCACGCGAACGAGCGGCTACTTCTCTCTCTCTCTCTCTCTCTCTCTCTCTCTCTCTCTCTCTTCCTTTCGCCCACGCGCAAAACTACCGATCCCGTCATCGTCGATCGTCAACGATCGCCAACAAACGCAAGCAATTATAAGATCATTCATAACCTCGTATTCTTACTCTTCTTTCCGTTGGCTTACTCTCGGAAAATGATCGTTTTCTTAAAGGCTAATGCATTTTGTAATTAACTTCACCTTGCCGACTTATTTTCAGGCGCAAGCTTTCAATCAAGCACTGAAAATAAGACCGATGATTCTTTCTGGTAACTTTTATAATCAAAAGCCAATGTTTCTTTCGCGCATTCATTTATTTATGTACTGTACTAAATTCAATGCCAGTAAGAGTAAATCTGTAAACCGTTTAACGACATTATTTTGTAAGTGAATTGTTACCTTAGAAGGAAGTAATTCATACAAATCTAATATCAGAAAACTTGATTTTTCCAAAGTTTTCCATTATAAAGACATAACCACGAGATGAAATTTTGAATTTTTTCCACTCTTTATTGGATTACCTATGAAAATGATATTTTTTTCCGTAGCATCTGCCTTCGTTATTGTCCTATTATCCAATTCACCTAACAATGGTTAAATAATTTTCATCGCTTTGCGCTCATCAATTATTTGATGAATGACCGATGAAAATCATTACCTATAACCAATTAATTTACGCCTTAGTAAGTTGGAGTTTGCTCGAAGGTGGACAGTATTCTGGGAAAACTGATGGCGAGGAGCTTCTCGGATAAGGAACGTGGATGGATCATTACTATGGTGAAAGAGCCGATAGTTCAACCCTGTTGGACGGCCATGTTACTGACAAAAACCTCGCCTTACGTCGGTCGATTCAATTCTATCTTACGCACCTTTCTCGAATCGGGATTAATATCCTTTTGGTACCGCAGTTCACTGAGAAATTTCACACTGACGCACAAGCACATTTTCGGTGTCGAACAATCGCATCATCATGCCAACACGCATATGTTCGATAAGAAGCACTTTTTAAGGAGACAGGAGGCATCGCTAAATAAGAAAATAATTCTGATTCTGCTTATGGGATACGCGATATCTTGTGTCGTTTTTATTTTTGAATTTGTTTTAGGTTACTGTAAGCGACGCATAATAAAGAATATGAAAATTTCATAAGTTTTTATTAAATTATTACATTCTACGATAGTACGTAAATATATGATCGGGTATCGCTCGAATTACATAAAATAACAGTAAATGTTTGTTAACGATTAGCATACACGTAGCATCGTCATTGCGATGTAACATTTCTAATGGAAAATAATTGTTAATTAAATACCGTCGAATCGATAATTATCGATTAAAAGATAACGACGTTTCCCGTGCAATTAATCGTCTCGGTCCCAGTTAGTGCACCTGAAATTGAAAACCTTGTGAAATCGAGGGAGGCATTAAACATGTTCGGTTAATCGCAAGAGTAATTGCATCTTCGCACGAGCGATCGAATCGACGAATCGACGAATCGACGAATCGACGATAATAAGGTAGGTTCCAAAGCAATAAACGATCGGAAGGTGTCGCTTCCTCCCAGCTTCCGGCAACTGACTCCAACTGCTTCAATTGATTTGCCGACGTATCCAGTCGATGTGCTCGAGGACGCTGGTGTACACGGCAGGCCATCCCTCGGCGTCGCAGAATCTCGAGTCGGTGGTGAGCACTCCAAAGACGGCCATTTTAAAGCTGCCGTCGACCATCTTCTCAACACCCATGAGCGGCCCGCCAGAGTCCCCAAAGCAGGCCCACTCGCTGGGTTTGCCACCGGCGCAGAACTGATCATCCGCGAGGACGACGCTCTCGTTGGCGTAGGCTTCCTTGCAAACGGTCTTGTCGAACAGGCTGAGGTAGGAGCGCAGTTTGGGACCGCTGCCGAATCTCCCAGCCAATCGGCCCCAGCCTGCAGTGTGGAACTTTTGCGGCTGGGCCGTTTTGCTGGGTAGGCAGATGGGCGTGGCGTTGACCGCCTCGGCGAGCCTGACCACGGCCACGTCGTGGTCACGGCCGGTCTGTCCGAAACTCTCGTGGGCGATGCTCGACTCCACGGGCACCGACGACGCCTCGGGCAGGCACATCGTCGTGTTCTCGAGGTCGCCTTCCTCGAAGCAGTCCAGCTCAGTGCTGGTGTCGTACTCGCCGAGGCGCGCGCTTTTCAGC
This sequence comes from Wiebesia pumilae, assembly GCA_018907045.1. Lineage (NCBI taxonomy): Eukaryota > Metazoa > Arthropoda > Insecta > Hymenoptera > Agaonidae > Wiebesia > Wiebesia pumilae. The sequence goes on from JACCHZ010000106.1 coordinate 1,407,847, forward strand.
GTCCAGGACGGGGGGATGTTGGCCACGCAGTGAGCCGCCGTCAGGACGTGTCGCGTTGTTATCAGGACGCCCCCGCACGAGTCTTTTAAGCCGTTCGCTGTGTTGATCACACGGTTTTTAGTGTCGGGGGTGTGCGACTCGTCGTAGCTGTCAATCAGTGGTTCCGAACTTTTTCGCGTGCTCCGAAAGCGTCCGAATATTACGCAATGGCCAATCAATCGAGTTTGCCGGACTTCCGCGATGATGGACGGGAATCGACCGAATTTACAAGAGTATTTACTATTAATTATCGCCATGCGCAGTGGGATAAGTCAAAGAAGAATAATTAGAGGTTATTTCGACAGCTTGTACCGGTTACATATTTTTATTTTGCGTTATACGAGGACCGCTCTAACGCTGCTTCAACAGGATTAATAATAAACGTACGAAATCATCACGTACATCCCGATAGCGGGATGTCATTCTAACTTGAAAGCCGTGAATATATTTTTACCAGCGAAAAAGAATTATCTTATACAACGTGAAAATGGAGATTTGTATTGGAAAATTTACGAAATTAAGACATCTACGACGTCGTCTGATTGCTTAGAACGGACTGGATAAACACAAAGTATACTTACGGGTGTCATACTCGAGGAGAACGAGCCACGTAAAATCATCGAATTCGGTTCGATTGCCAAAGAAGAATTTCGAATGTATAAAACGTCCACAATCCGTGGTCAGATTGTCCACATCCTCGACTAAAATGCATTACATGAAATTGCGACAAATTATTTTTAGCCAACTGTTAAGGTGTGCGAGAGTCCCGCTTGTGAAATCGTAAACGTAAATATTCGACAGAGGGGTCCGCGATCGATAAAACGACTTTATTCGAAGTTAAGTTTTAAAACCCTTTAAAAAGTTTTCAGCCCCTTCCCCCTCTTGTAACGCGCATCCCGAGTGCGCTGCCACCGGTGGCTAATAAAAACCTCGAAGTCGAGAGAGAGAGAGAGAGAGAGAGAGAGTAAAAAGAAAACCGTCCGCGGCATAACCTTATGAATCCTCGTTCTCGCAGCGAACGGGAACTTTCCGAGGCACCGAGAGAAGCTAAGCAATAAAGTAAGATAAGCAAAGAGGTAGACGCGAATAGGTGTATATTTGGAGTAGAGGCGCGAGTCCAGGGCGAGACAAAGTGAAAAAGCACTTGCCTGGGTGTGCGAGGACGCAGACGAGGAGCCAAGCCGCGATTATCAGCCTCATGTTGGCGCGACTGGGCAACGCGCCAAGTACTGGCTAACGGTTCGTTGCGAAAAAAAATTGCCGCATGTTCATCTTCCCTCCACCTCGCGGCTTGATTTATGATTTATCTCGCGCGCATGTGCGTACCCTCTTTTTTATCCTCCTTGGCGTTTCGATTAACATTCCATGCCGCGCGATAAGCGCGGACTTTTTTGCCACGATTGCCATTGTTGATATTCGAAATCGCGTTCGCGTTCTTACTTTCATACGGGGAGTTCGTTTCCTTTGTTTCTTCGTTTGTTTCTTCGTTTGTTTCTTCGTTCTTTCAATGACCAGTGAAATTAATTTGCAGATAAAGTGATAAGCGTTCTGCGAAAGAAAGGTCGTACAGAAATGCGGATACGCGGGTAAAATGGCAATTGTCACGCGCGTGGTTTAATGAGCTTTCGTCCGAAAACTCGAATAGAAATATTTGCTCGGATCCGATCCAAGGTTGAAAGGAATTTACCAGCTTGTATTTATCAATTAATAGATAGTACGCGTACGTTTATTAACGATGTAATGTCGGCCTTGTCGACTCTCCTCGAATTGCACTCGATCGTTTCGAAAGTTTCGTTGGAAACAACGTTGTGCAACTTATCGGCGTTAACATTACTAGGACTAATAAAATAATACAAATTCCGTGATTCTAATTGTTGTTTGCACGGAAGTATAGCGAGTTAACGTAATAAAATTTGTTTTGAGAAAAAAGTGGCTAACGTTCGCAGGCTATTTCCATACTTAAATTATAAAACTGTCTCTAAGGTATAATCAATTACGTGTTATTGATTTATTTAAAGGTGATGAAATGTTAAGTACTGTCTCTACGTGTATCGCACAATTGGGCACGCGTGCACTGGTACACAACTATCTTTGTCGATACGAAAATTAATTTTTATAAAAATCATCATCTGTATTTCGAATAAGAGCTCCAGTAATTTACGTTCGAAATGAAATGAAAAAAATGAGCATTTACATCATAAATTCTTTTCCTTAAAATTACTCGGGTTGTGACGATGATGAATACGCACATTAATAATACATTATTATACAAAACTAGTTTGCAATTCTATTTGTGCTCCAAATTCGTTGTCAACGAAAAAGTTTCGTTAAATAATTCAAATTGTACCATACAAATTGGAAAATTATAAATATCGAGCGAGCCTCTAACACGCCTTTAATATAAACTTTGTTACCGAATTAACATTAAATCAATCCAGCAAAAGCCAGGATCAGGATACCAGTAATACCTCTTTAAATGACACAAGTCTCACGTTTAATATTCATACGGTAATGTAAACTTTACGGTAAACTTTACGCAGACCTTATAAAGCACCTCTACGTACCTCTACTACGTACAGAAATACCTCACGTAAAGTAATGAATATTTAAAATGATACCGACATTACGTTATAAAAACGATTATAAATTAAAGTTATTCAAAAACTGCGACTAATAATTCTCTAGTGCACTTTATATTTTAGTCGCGTAGACTATCGTAATTACATTCTATTCTTCTGTTTATTCAATGTTATAAATTCACGCCAAATGGTACTTTCTATTTTCAGATTTTGTACCTTTGCTGCTAATATTAAAGCACAGCGAACGTATCTTCTTGGAATGCTAATTTTATTATACGCGGTAAATGTTCAGATGAAATGTTAAGGCGCTATTTTCTTCCAGCGGTTACACTGTTTCCATTCTGTCTTTATGTAACAAAATGTGCTGCAGCGGCTGACACCCGTTACATTATTTTCGAGGGTATTATGCAAATTTTCGAACAATACAGAAACGTGCTCGCAATACCTTCTCTACCATCTTGACTTCTATACCAAGCTGATCGACAAGAAGCTGTGCGTGTCATATCCTTTGCTCCACGATTTCTTCAGCACATTCAACCGCTTTAACGATCTGAAAAGATTTCTGCGACCAGTGCAGTATCGCGCTAAATCACGTTCGAACGGTAGTTTGGTATCGTGCTTTTCGTGAAACAATACCCACGTTCACTCGTACACGCTCGTTTCGCTCCCCAAGAAAGAGCGTAAAGTCACGAAAGGGTCCACCCGTCGTTACAGCTAAGTACACGTACCCGATGACGCTAAAAATCGTATTCTCATTTTTTCCTCGCCCGTTATAAATGGGTTAATGGCTTTTCGTTTGAAACAAAAGGCCGTTTGACGCTTCGCTCAAGTGGAGTGTCATTAACGGAGCGCTTTTCAAGTGGAATCCGCTAATGGCGAACGGTACACAATGGCTGCCGCGAGATTTTGCATTAAACTAAGAAATGTTGGGAAAACGAGGGTCGGAGTCGTTATGTCCGCTGACTCGACCGAAATCCCTAAATTCATTTATCACTTCCTTGGAACCACCGCTTCTAAATATTTTCAATAATACCTCGGCACAGCGTTACGGGCAATTTGTAGATTACATCGCGATGATAAGGCGATGAACTCGAACGAGTGTTCGAATTGAACGACTTACGCACCATAAATTGCGTCGTTAGTAACGCGCAAACAAAGTTATGCTTGTAATGCGTGTACCTGTTCTTTTTAACGACCTTTAAAATTAATTTTACAATTTCATTTTCCAAGACGTAAGCGTAGCCTTAAGTAGCGGTACTGGATTCTTCGCTGAATTCGACTCACTCGTTTAGTCTGAATAATTAATTCATTCGCGTGGAAACGAACTTTCAATACCTACATGTTATACCGTAAGTTTCAAGAGGTAACTCGCACGATAAGTATGTATCGTGGCTTACAGAAATACATGTTTAAAAGCTGTCTTGGAGATTTTATTCGCGTTAACCGGCTAAAATGTAAACTAGAGCGAATGGCGCAGGATATTTCGCACGTTGTTCAATGAGCTACGTATATCCAGCTTAAAGCTCTTATTTGTCATCGTTATCTTCGCACAAAAATATAACTGTACCCTAACGGTTGACTTTCGCTTAATTATACCTGAGTATTCCGTATTCAGCCGCGTATAATTTTCAATGATTCCCTGTAATGTATTACGTCCAGTGTAAATTTTACTTATGGACATGCCAATGGATAATACCTTCTCTGTGCGTATTTATCGCCTTAATTGCAACGAAGGTAGAGCTGAACGGAACCAATGTAAACACGTTACACATTTTTTAAGAACTTTTTAAGAATTTCTCATAAAAGTTTACGATACACATTAAAAAATGTTGGAGTGTGCTCAATGATTTTATTTCATTTACAGTAATGAGGTATCCACTGTAGGAAGGTGAGGAAGGCGAAGAGTTTCCTCTCTCGTTTAAGAAAACGGTAACGAATGCTTGTATAGTTTATCTATCAAACATTAGGTCAACGCGACATTAACAAGGACAACGAGCGAAGTTTGTCGTTCCACCAACGTCCGCAGTTGTGAAAAAAGTAAAGCTGCACTGCGTCGGAAACCCTGCAACACGATCCACAGCGCATAGCGCATATCGCAAGCGGATCGAGGACTGACCTGGAGCGCAAGGACGCGCGACCTGTTGAGGCTGCTGGTGAGGCAGACGGCGAGTGCGAGGAGTCCGGGTTGCGCCTGGGCGAGGATGCGAGCCGCGTCCGGGCAGCGCTCGGCACAGGCCCCGAGGCACTCGATGCAGCCGAGCTCGTCCAGGGCGGCACGTCGGGCCCGGGGTCGTCTCGGGCCCGTCTGTCCCATCGCCGAGGGCGGCGTCGACTGCGACAGCTGGATCCCACGGAGCGTCTCCAGGAGCAGGGCGATGCCCTCGGCGGGTGCCGAGGCGAACTCCTGCACGAAGCTGCCGAGGAAAATTACGGGCGGTCATTATCGCGCAAATTCCCAACGGTCTCGGCTATCCTCGAGGTAGGCGAGGTTGCCTTTGGAAAGATACTGACACACTTTGGCAGCCTATGCAGCTGCTGGGTATTGGTATTTTTTACGGGCATTAAATAGAAAATGGTTTACCGATCTTTATAAATAAACGACTTCTCGTATTCGGTAATTTCCTCGATGCTTATATTATGAAATCCAAACTGTTCTTTGTACTATTGCATCTACGGATTACGCCATGAGGAATAAAATAATCGCGAAGATCGATAGTCGCTTTTTATTTAATTAGAAATATTATTGATTTACTGTCTTATTACACACGCGCGCGCGCGCAAAAAAAAAAAAAGAAAATTTTTATCGTATAATGGCTCGGGAGAATTTACCAAGATTGCTTTACGATAAAATGAGATATAAAATGATAATAGGATTGTAAGTCTTATAGCTTCTATACAACAACTTAGTATTAAAATCAGCCTAAGAATTTATCGATAAACTTTTCTTACTCCTATGCTCGAATATTTAAAAACTAAAGAAAAGGGAAAATGCATGAATTATAAAAAAAAAAAAAAAAAAAAAAAAAACATAAAAACATAAAGCTTGCAAAAGATATTTCAAATGAGATATTATAGCCAGGCATCAAATATTAAAAAAGGAGAAAACCTTTCACAAAACGGATAAAAGTTAGCCAGTATAAAATGGATAATGAGAAACAACATCCATACTTATCGGCGTAAAAAAGCGCATTGAAAACTTTAATCCACTTGTTTACAGTGCAGGAGAAACAAAGAGCGAATGCGCGCATGAATAATAGAAACTTTTTCATAATTGAAAATAATGGTATACGATACGATTATTTATGACACATGTAAAAACATATCTGTGTGCATCATGATATAAGATCTAAAAGCATTAACGTTTTATATTTGCATCACGTGTATATTATAAATCTTAATGTACATGTATGTACACACACACACACACACACACACACACACATATATATATATATAATGTTATATTATTTCTTTAAGTATTAACATTTGGTAAGTATACTAATTTGTATCAAAAGTCAATTTATTATCAAATGCTTTTAGATTTAAACGTGTCAAAAATCGAAGACCGATAAAGCAATGCTGTTGTAAATCACGTGATTTGTAATTATACTATTTCCCAGCCTGTGTATAAGTTGTTGTATATCGTTACAATTTATTCCGATATTTTTACGTATATATAATATTGCTCGGTCGTCGCTCATTAGTGCCTATAAAATAATCCAATTGATTTCTATTTTATACAATTTTCAATTAAACGAGTATAACGAGAGAAACAAGATTTCAAAAGGTAAAATTCTTTATATAATAAATAAAAGAAAAAAGAGGAAATTTACAATTCCGTTCTCTTTGACAACTTGGTTATACTTAAAAAATTAAATTGTTCGCTTTGTCCGTGCATTGCAATTCTGAAAGATTATTCGTATTCCTTTTATCATGTACAACGGTCGGACACACATCGAGAGAATTTTTCACGAGATGGCTTTTGAATTTATTCCCAACTATTTTTCAAGACTGAACTTGATCTAAGATACGTAATAATACAGTTTTACAGAGCAGTTCTATTTATTTTTTAAAAAATAAAACGCGGATAAGGTGAGCGAGGTTACGCGCATCCATGGTCAACTATGAGCCATCACATTACGAGCACTTGTTCAAACGCAGCGGTTGCGGTAATTACAGTTAAAATGCCTTTACAGATCACGCGTTCCAAGTTCCCACACAAGCTCAATAAATGCAAATTACCTTTATTCTAGTATCATTAAGATCATACTTATCGAATGACAAAAGTAACTGTCAAAGAAACAGACGTGGAAACGCGTAAAGGCGAAGATATTGCTCTTGGAAGAAACGAGGGAAGTCGTTTAACCGTGATAATTTAATATTATCGTAAATGCACACGTAGCTGCCTGCGAATTTCACCTCCTAAGAGCTGAGAAAGTGCTCGCGCTACTGGACATTTGGTATCTAATCGTAAAGAAAGTAGCGCAAGCTTTTATCGTAACGTTTGCACTCGCGACTAGTGACATTGACGTTCCACTTTGGCCGAGAACCGAGTGTAAAAAGTTGTACACTGCATTATGAGAGAACGATCACCGTGACCAAATGCTTGGTAAATGAATCGGATTACCGTGCCAAGGCAAGAGCCTAAAAATCCGCGCGCAACGAGAGAGACGCAAACGAAAACACAGTCCCTGATACGCAGTCCAGTTACGCGAGGTTCGTTAACCGAAACATCGGCAACTAAAAGAAGACAACCCGATAATAAAAAAGAGGAGCGAGCGAAGGCAAGGCCATTAGTCCGAAAAAAACCTTTAGACCTCTGGTACGCATGCGCACGCGCAAGTGTAATAACGGTGAGCGAACCGGAAGATGCATTCGAAATCGTCTCGTTCGAACTTTTACGATCGCGTGTACCACTTAAGGTGCCGATACCGATGAGCCGTCGCCATTCGTCTCTTTATCTATACTCCCGCTGCCCCCTTTTCTCCGTTTTTCTTTTTTTTTATCGGTGAAAGCTTCCGATAGACGTCAACTTACCAAGCAAATCGGGATCTTAAGTTACGTCTTCTTTTAAGCGGACCGACGCGTGTAATTAATGTCGCGCTTTGAATTGCGCATTAAGTGACGAGGCGCGAGATACCGTTTTGGGAATTTAATATTCCTAACGGTGTCAGTGCGTTGATTTTTCTCGGTCTCTTTGAACATATCTGGACGCTCAACAGCGCTGGAGAACATTTTCTTAAATGCAATCGCAGTAACTGATAATGCATTACATAAGCGAATAATACGTATAATTAAGGCTTGAACGACGCAAGAATTCACTTAGGACCGATTTCAAGTTCAAATTTAGGGAACCGAGAGTAAAACGAATAACGAATCGAGTGCGTCGCGTACACGAAATTGGCGGAAAGATGGTAGTAAAAGTTCATTGAAAATTTATAGATTCCCACTGATTCAACGAGATATAAAAAGTTCTAATTAATCCAATGCAGCGCTTAACCTTCAAAATTAAATAATTACTGGAACAGGCTATCGATTAATATTGCAAACTACCACGCGAGACGATTATTTTCACCACATGTGCACGCGTAATGATACTTCGTCAAAACGGATTCTTATCAGCCGTTCAATTACGTTAGAGCTTTGAAATTCTCGCCTGGATTCTCACATTGGAATTTTATAAATGCGTTTCTAGCAAACGGACGTTTGATTAATGTAACATTAATGGCACCGAATGTCCAGTGATATGCAGCGCTGCGAAATACGTACAAAAAGAGCCTATCATTGCGAAATAGAAACATAGTTTTCATCATAATCCATCAACGTGTGTGTGTAAACTAGCAATTTAATAAGTACAAAAGTGATGAAACTGATGCTTTATTGGTAGTTTCATAAAAATGCATTTATAGGCTAGAAAAATTAACTTTTTTGGCGGTTTGGTAAACAAGGAATTTAAAAATAACTGTTTATCAAAGTGTATTGAATTAAAATATTCGTGAATTTTTTATATTAAGTCAATACAGTCCTTCTGTTGCATCCACATATTGAATATTGATAGTGAGAGAGAGAGAGAGAGAGAGAGAGAGAGAGAGCGAGAGCGAGAGAGAGGAAATGTTTAACACACTCAGCGCTTTAACTTTGATAAAAAGGTAATGGATTTAAATAAAGCAGAATTTCTTTTGCTGCTTTCAATTATATCGTTGGGAACGCAATTTTAGGAATACGATTTATCAAATGAAGATGTTACAAGCGTGATCCGGAACAAGATTAGAAATACATAAAGTGAATCGTATCTTCTGGACAGTTAAATCTTTAGCTCAAAATGAAAGAGCAAGAGAAGATTATTGCAAAACCTAATGAAATTTATCGTGTCGTATCGATAATAGTATTGATTTCAATTGTATTGATAACAATTCGTTACAATTGTAATGGCAATATCTCGAGTCGAAAATTCAACTATTAATCGAAGTTTCTGTTTGCTTATCACAAATTGAAGGGAACATGGATACGTGAGGGAACATGGATTGAGCGATAACTTTCGCTTTATATACCAATACAATCATAACGATATGCGCATCAAATATCTTTTAATAATTCTATATCGTTAAATTTTAGAAGAAAGATTGAATTTTTCACTTCGTTGAAGTCATGCATTTTCGTTATAAGAGATTTAATAAAAAAAAACTGGAATGTATGATATATAAAAAGTACACAAGTTATTCGTGGTTATTTTCATGGTAAAGCCGATTACGATATTACAGAATGATCTTAATTAATAAAGTTATACTGTAAAATACATTTTCAGACTTCTCGTGTTTTATTATTTTTGCCGCATTGTTAAGCAGTCCAATGGTAAAAATCTAAAAATATTAAGTAGAAAAATAAAATATCGTTTACCTGGGAAAGGCGAGACGAAGGTCGGCCTTGAGTTTATTGAGGAGTTCGCTGACGGAGGTGAACTGCCTGAGGGTCATTTCGCCGGCGTTTCCGGACGCGTAACCGGAGCTCGAGCTCGTGCAGGTCGAGGGCAAGGTGCCCTGGGTGCTGTCAGGTTGGCCCCCAAGGGCCCGACGACCCCAGCGACGTAGGGCCATCGCGTAGTCCTCGGCGTTGTACGTCGGGGGTCGCAGTCGCTCCTGCAAAGTTTCCCAGACGTTGGTCAGACTTTTCTCATGCAGCTGTTGGTATTGCAGGTATTGGTGTGAACTAATTATGCCGGTTTTATCAGAAGTTAACCCGACTGAGAATTTCCATGTGCGTTTAACTGCTTGTATTTGCCTGATACATTCCGATTCGGTTTTGTTTACTTTGCAAAAGAGAGTCACTTTTAAATGTCACGGAGGCAATTACCCTCCCTGTGAATTGAAAGCGCAAATGTTTCCAATCATTTCATTAAAATATCCGGCATTGATCCTGAACGAACCTCGCAAAGTCATAACTAATCGTCATAAGAACCGTCCCAAGGTGTTAAATCAATCGCAACGGTTTAACCAGAGTAAAATGCTTTACGCGAAGATAAAAAGTTACTTAGTTTTTAATTACGAACGTTTCGGTGGGAAGAGAAGTTACACCGCTTCGAAGGAGAGAGAAATTTATAGTACCATTATTATGCATAAATTGATAGCTGATATACGTCGACTTTGATAAGATTTTATGGTGATATTTAATTCGCAGAAAAAAAAACGCAAAAAAACATTAACGTTTCAAGCTCATAATTCATTTAGCGTTGGCTTAAAATGTCAATTTCCAAATTCTCATTTTCAATCTTAATATTAAATGGTCTTGTAATTTATAAAATTACTAAATATTATCATTACCTAGGAAGGTTTTGTGTAATAGTCCCATGCATACGTACATTATAATTTTCAAATTATAATTTGTATTTGATTAAGTTACGTTAAAGTATCGAGTTCCTTTCAAATTAACTGTCTCCATTAAATGTCTAATAACCTGTACTAAAGCGACCAATATATTAATCTTTGTAAATAACGACTTAGACGCTTAGATGTTAATTTAGAAAATGGTTTAATGCACTAGCGTATAATGCGGCAGATCTTATCGATACGACAGTTAATGCCCGCGAAAGAAAAATAACAATACTAATTTATATTTTCTATTACGTTATTTCGATTAGGAATGTATTATCGAGAGAGACAACTTTTTCAAAGAGGACACATTTCATAGGCCGAGCAAAGTGGATAATAATATCTGGTAAAGTAAGGGTTGCGTGCACTGACTAACTTGTTCCTTATCGTAATTACTTAAAAAAATTGTTGGCTAAATTGACCGGTAGACGATCAAAAATCGACTGCAATGGAAACACAAATTGGTTATTTCCTTGTAAGTGCAATTAAAATAATTAATACGAGGAACGGTTAAGTCTTTGAAATATTAGGAATTATTCATTATGAAATCAGGCGGCTATTACTGTTATCCTCTTGAAGAAAAAGTCAAAAGCCACTGACGCACCGAACACAAAGCATCGCACACACGCGTTGAAACTCATTCTCCTTCGTGTCCTGACAAGGTCCGGCAAAATAAAAAAAAACCACTCTCGGTTGCATGCGAAAAACTGACGCTGCGGCGTCACGAGCGACGAATTAATCTTGCCTCGTGTATGTGTAGGCTACAGCGATCCCAAGGCACGTGTAAGCGCGGTAGTCAAGTCGTACACACACACTCTCTCTCTCTCTCTCTCTCTCTCTCTCCCCCCCCTCCCACCGCCTCCTCACCGTCATGCCTTCGGTCCTCCTCTAGACGAGACCGCGTGATAATATCGACATAATCGCATCATGGCCCTCTCTCTCGCATCCTCCCTCATCCGCTCGCTCAGTATGCGTACGCGTACATGAATATTTCATAGGTGCACGATTTGCGGGAACGCGAGTGTCCGCTCACCGTAACTGCCGAGAGCGGGAGCTTATTAGCGTGCGATTAAAGTCCGAAAATTGCTTCAGCTGGTAATTTTTCCGAGACAAAGTAACGTCGAGGAGAATTCGCCAACGTTCACGTGATGAATTCCTTGGGTTAATCGACGTATCGCATTTCTTATATTGAATATGTAAAGTGGCAGTAAATGTAAGAGGTGTCTCAACGCGTCTTAACGGAAAATTGTATTGCTAGACATTTAGAGCTCGTTCCCTCGTAGGTTGTTGTCATGCGTAAGAATACGAGATCGGGATGTTTTATCGGGTCGCCTGTTGCTTATGCGCGTATGAACTTATCGACGGCAAGGTTTACGTAAGCTATTTCGTGGTTTTACTGCCTTAACTCTCTTCGTGCCCGTTATCTTCATGTCGGAAGACTTTGTCTGGACCTCGTCGTCTTTCATCCTAACTATATCGAGGCTTTTACGGAAGAATAACTCATCTATATTGGTAAAACTGCGATGTAACTTTCTGAAAAACTTGTGATCGGCAAATTCGCTAATGAAAAGATTCGAGCTAGGATTTATCGTGTAGAGTATTAAGTATTATTCGCCTTACTTCGACACGTTATTGCAGCAGAAATTAACTAGCTTATGCGAAATTGACTAAAAAAAGAAAGATAGTGTGGATTTTGCATTACAAGTTTCGAAAGAATTTGTTTAAATTGTCTTATGTCCGTAGGTAATAGTTTTAATGCTTCGAATCATTAAAATGAACTAAATATCCTCGTGATACAAAACAAATTTCGTTGCAACTCCAAAGGAATGTTTTTTCGCCTCAACCTAACATTACATAAAAATTGTATAGCGTTTTCTTTACAAGAATGTCCGATGAACACCTAAAATTGAAAGTTAGTACTCTTGTAGCGCAAATGATATTTTAAGTTTTATTTCATTGCGTTTCTCGAGTGTACGCCTGAGCACTACTACCTTAACTTGTACTTTAAGAATACTTAGTCGAAGGAGTAAAATTCGCTTAGTGGTACGACCAAAAATCAACAGTCGAATAAATGCTTTACGATCGTAACGAGATTTTATGTGGAAAAAGTTCGGGACGATATAGGAAATTTTGAAATTGTCCAGGGAATAAGCCACCTTGGCAAACGCGCGCCTATTACTTTACCATAAAATGAGCGAAACCAAACTCAAATATGGAAGTCGACGATCTTCCTAATTTTATTTATTTTCATGAACGTGCAACGCTTCGCTCTTCTGATGCGTCTACAACTATAAACTCCAAGACACTTATCGAGCAGAAATAGTAAAGTTTGTTAGGGCCGCTTTAATCCATCGAATAGGCTATAAATTTTACTATTTTTGCCGATGAGGATTTTCAATTTTATATTTGCAAGAAGTCCGAAACAGGAGACATAAAGAAAATATACGGATAGCGAAGACCATCAATCATCGGTAATAATACTGGCATCGTTGTAGCTTAAATGCCCCCAATGAAACCTTCCCAAAACAAAATCTTCGAGCCAACCTTAAAGATAACATGTTTTCCTTATTGATTCAACGGTGTTCATTAAAGTACGACAATACACTGTACGACAATTAACTTTACTTTATATGCGTGATTACGCTTTAACGATATACTCTTAAAATATAAAAATTTAAAGAAAGGAGTGCACGCGACGACATCAACTCTTGCAATAGATAAAAAACATCGATAAAATATCTGTAAAACACGAAGCACATTCGTCTTACAATAATTCTGCTCGTGAAAAATGGAGATGCGACGGGCGGTGTTCTTTTGTATATAATTTCGATCCGTTGTACATTTTTTCATCTCATTCTCGTTTTCTGCAATTAAATTTGCACGCGACTATTATGATGAAGTTACGTATCACCAAGAAGCCGTCGTTCATTTGGTTTTCGTCTCGAGGGACGCCGTACTCGGTTAATAAACCTTTCACCAAAATGATCAATAAATACTTCATTCGCGTAACTATCGATAGATTTCTCGATAGTTAATAGTTCACCTACTCAGCGAAAATGAGCTTCCAAGTACATAGTTAGCTTCTAATAAGGGCAGCGGAAAAAGCGCTGGATATTCAAACTATCGTCACTGTATTATTATTTCATGGATCGCGTCGGCTTCAAAACTCCTCACAGATTGAAAAACGTACAGGTAAGGAGGTTTTAAAAGAAGCCGGTTTCCGCGGTAACAAATGCATCTCTGCGAGAGGAGTCGAAGCGACTCGCAAACGTTTAACTTGATACATCCTGCTCTTTAACGCGCCTCCACTTTTTGTAATTATATCAATCATGGGAAAATTTTTGTCTCCTTAAAAGTTCGTGCTTAGGATATAAATCAATTATTCAGGAAAATGATTCATTAGCCGTAAACGGGCGTATTCGCTCGATCGCGTCGAATTCCAGTCGAGTAGTTTTTCCTCAAACATGTAAAACCTTTACTCCTGGCGAGTAGGAGAAAATAATCATGGGCGCAGTTACGAGACGAAAGGATGCAAGAAGATTGGAAGAGCCAATCGCTCGATGGAAATAAAGTCCCTTCCTTTTCTCACTATTTGCCCACCACCTGTGAAATTAGCTGAAAACGATAATTTACCTCAAGACGAATCCGTTGGCTTTGAAATCGTTAATAAAATGCATGCCGAATCTTAAATTAATTGCCAATGAAGTTTCGACTTTTCATTTCACGCGGCTCATTTTTTTATAAACGACTGAGACTTGCAAACGACTATTACATTTCCGTAATTTGCTGGAAGACGCATTAATGGGAAATTCCTCTTGAAAGAGGACGACGTGAAATTGAAAATATTCAGTGCAGAAAATTACCGCTTGACTAAAATTGAACGGGCAAATCAATTTTTCGAAATAAATCTCGAACGTCTCCTTCGGTAAGGTGGTAAAATTGATGGAGTTGGTTATTATTAGAGTGCAATTAATCTTTCACGGCCGATACGTACCATTATGATAACTTTCAATAAGCAGATGCAAAAGCGTTTCTGTAAAAGAAGATACAAAATTTAATATACCGCTGAATATTCAAGCGAGTGAAACGTACTTTCATTTGCGAAAGATAGGCACCAGTGAAATCTATCGCTGGTAAAGCGCTGACTTCTTAATCGTCGTCAAAAAAACAAAAAAACAAAAAAAAAACAAAAAAAAAAAACAAAAAAACAAAACAAAACAAAAAAAACAAAAAATAAACAAAAAAACAAACAAAAAAAAAACAAAAAAAAATGTACATAAAAGGGTTAAAATTAGCGCACGGAGTTTCGTGAAAAATTACAATCGATATTTTATGAAGAGAGTGCGACGTGACAAGATTTACTTATTCAGGGAATAGTCGAATACGTAAACAGGCAAAGATTTCTCAAACGATTTACGATACATTTAAACTTCGGCAGAAACCTGAAAATATTCTGAAATATCTGGAGCGCGGTTAATTATTCATTTTTTTATTATTGTTACTTATCATTGTTTCCACGTGAATTACGCGAATTATCATGCAAATGATTTTTCGTAGAATATACGAAATAACTTTAAAATCTACGTACTTGGGTAGAGCGAAACAAGAGTACTTATCATTTTAATGAAAATTCAACATTCAACGAAGTTTATCAAGGTTTCCGTAGCTTTTCTCTTTGAGAGTACCTTCGTTGCAAAAACCTTCGGATATACGTTACCATTGCAAAATTTATGGCCGAGAAGTGCGGCTAATTTATTTAGATTAATAATAAAAATTATAATATCTATTAAAGTATTAAATTTAATCCAAGCGCTGCTTCTTTACATATTGACCGATATTTACATTTTTATTATAACATTATTCAGGATGGATTCACCAATTTCAAAATTACAAAACTTACCGAGTATCATCCTTTATCGTAGTATCGGTCTATAAATTTGGTACTGGCGCCCGCCACCGATTAAAACCACTAATCTAAAAACAGTACTTAGTATTTTACAACGGTCGGGCTATAATTAGGTAAGGACTATCCGTGTAATCGTCCACGGAAGAGCTCCATAAAAGTGCTTCGGGGGTACTTTGAAGGCTCTCGGAAATAGCGTTTACCGGTCGTCGTGCGGCAACAGATCGGCATCGGAGTTGACGAAGCGAACGGCGATCGTCGCCGGGGATACGTATACCGATCGTTAAAATTCCAAGGAAGAGCCGCGACCTCGCGCACCGGAACTTCCGCGCGAAGGACGTCCGCGGAGTCCTCCGGTGCAAGGACCTAAATCACCGAGGAGAAAAAAGAGGCGCGAGCGTTTATCAGGCGTCGACGAGATATGCTAATCGGGAAGCTTTCCAGTCGTAGGGAGTTTTTCCGGGTCGCGTTTATCGGTCCTCGCGCGTCGTTTGCATACGGCGCTCGAGGAAAAGGGACGCGCTTAATGGAACTGGTATATCTTGCGCGAAACCGGACAAGCGGTTTCACGTTGCGTGCAGTTGGCAGGATTGCGGGGAAAGTCCGCTGTTTTCTCTGGAACATGCCAATTTCGCCGAGGAACGACGCCTTTTTTCCCGACAGAAGTCGATGGATCCTCCCTGCATTTTCTCACGTACTTTTCTGTAAGTCAGACCGCGCGTAATTGCGCTCCTTCCGTTGATAATGTCGAATTGTTTCTTGTGTGCTCGCCAACGGGAAAGGATTAACTGGCGTTAAGGGCGAAATACGTTCCATTGCGAATCAAAGAAGAGTAATCCGTATTTGCGTTACTCGTGCGTGGCTCGAGTGAATTACGTAAATTGCGCTCGTAGTAAATAATACGAACGTTGCGTAATAATTTTGCGACCGAATTCACATTCTCACTCGTGAGGTTGCGAGGCTGCATTGAAATTACATTTATAAACTTTATTCGCGCACGCGCACGCGCACGCACCCTTTTTATTGTAATTAATTCGCGTGAAATTGCACAGGTAGGCGACTGCGTCGCATCGTTGAACTGCCAAATTTTGTAATTGCAATCCATGGAAAACGGTTCACGCATTCAAAGCGCAAGGCCACGCAAATTCGGTGCGAGCCACTTTAATGCAAAGTACGAGTAATACTTGGATTGGATGGACTTAGAATTTTCGCACGCGTCCGTTTCTTTATCTAAAACGGAACCGACTGCGAGAATTGGAAACGAGGGAGTGACTGTAAAGGGGTTGTAATTACCTTTCCAGAATGTGGACCGCGAGGCATCGTGACCAGAAGATCTTCCTCGGCATTTGGCGCCATGTCCGATTCACTGTAAGGAAAGCAAAGCTTAGAATGTTTATAAATTTTCGTTAATTGCCGAATGAATTATTGCTTTCGAGGAGAGTGCCAGCTAATTTGTTATAATTACATTTGTTTGAATAATTCAGAATAATTTAGAATGGTTCACTCGAACGATGCGTTATTTCCTTGGTTATTATTACGCTCGCGTTGCTTACGTTGCTTACGCGTAGCTAAGCTGATATTTATTTATTTAGCATTGCTGTGTAAACTAGTTTGACGCGAGTAAATAAGTCTGTCGGTGCAAAGTAACTCGAACCAACTACGTGTATTTTTTATAATTACTTCGCGGCGGAATCTGGGCGGCGTATATTAACATTACGCGCGTACTTTTTTATTAGTTGATTTTTGCACGAACTTTAAAGACGCGGAGCATATTATTGTTTTTTTTTTTTTTTTTTTTTTCGAGTAGGAAAACTACATTTCAGTCGGATTTTAATTTGTTTTATACTTTCTGCCGAACCACCCGTTTTACCGTACGTACGTATTCATAACTAATGTCTAATCCAAGCTCGGACAAACAATCGCCATTTTCGGAATAACTTATCTCTATTACCGTACGAATTGAATTTTCATTGAGCAATCGCACGAGATTCTTCTGCAACGTTTCAATAAGAAGACCGGAACAATCAAGCATTGTTATTCGTAATCTGAACGATACCAAAAAATCTTGAAGGAGCTTCTGATCCGTTGTGGTTAAAGTACCGAGTAGTAGCAAACAATGCAAACTTCAATGCGAAGCGGGATAATTTTAGTATTATAGGGAGTGAGGGAGGGAGGGAGGGAGAGAGAGAGAGAGAGTGAGAGAGAGAGTGATAGGGGGGGCGGGGAAATAAACTGTGCTTGGAATAAAGACGTTGCAGCGAGCGTAATGGACTTGAATTGCACCGACGCTTGTATCTGGTTCCTATAATCTTAGTGCATACGTGTCTTGGGATCGAGTTCCAATTATTATTGTGCGTTCCATCTGATTATTCCCGGTGTGCCGTTAACCGCGAGAATCTAATTTCCTCGGAGGAGTCGAGCGAGCGAATCACTTCCATTTCGAATGCATGCAAACTTTCGTAACCATCGGTTTTCTAGGTACTCTATTCCTAAATTAGTGTTTACATTTAGATTTACATGCACAGCTATGCTTTTATAAAAATTCGTGTCATTTCGATGCACTTTGTTTATCGACCCAATAACAAAGGACCTTGATCGACTGGCATTGACAATATTAATTTAAGAAGTTTTCTTTTGTACGAAAACGCGAGAGTAAATTTAAATTAATAAAATGCTACTTGAGTTGTGAAATTTAGATATAATTACATTAATAATGGGTCTGTCGATGTATATTAGCGTTGAAAAAAAGCAGAACTTGATGTACATTGAAGATTTATGAATATATTTTTTACGCACTGTATCAGTAACGTAAACTAAATTCAGTGCGTTATACGCTAGTTTTTATAATGACATCATGCTCTAACTTAATTACGTAATTACTATATTTTATTACAACTTTGGCAAAGTGTTTCGATAACGTCGATTAATGGAGAATAAATAGAATTGACGAGTCTAATGGAAAAGAAAACTGACGCATTCGCAAGGAATTTTGGTGAAATACACCAACAAGAATAATCATGACTCTGATCGCGAAACTTAATTTAAAGAATAGTATTTATTGTCTTAGATGAAATGTCAGAGTTGACCAATTTTATTCAATTACAAGTCACGAAATAGCTTCTAACCTCGACAAGATGAAAAGAGAATTTCGCGAGGACTTAATTTTTCCTATTACAGATGAATAAAAAGAGACAAAAGTTTAATATAACAAAGGATCGATATTTACTAGTTATATCTCGTGGAATTCAAAGTGACGCAAGAGCAACGAATAGGTAAATTTAAGATCGATATGGCAACTAAATTATGCCACGAGACGATCATTTTTTAAGGAGAATCTGTTTAACGGATTTTATGTACAATACAGTCACACGGAAGATGCGACTGTAGCTTATGTTTCACACAAGCAGTGGGTCAAGGTGCGACAGGATCTAAGGTAGATATACTATTAATTGCTAGCTAACGTGTAATAACAAAATATTATTAATGGGATAATTATCAATTATTGCCTTCACAAGCCTGAACTATTATCGTTGAATAATTTATTCTTTCTGACATTTCAGTATAAACGCGTACCGATTTCAACGTTCACAATTACATTTTGATTTTAAAATTTAAACATCATTTTCGCAAGAACATCGATAGTTTCCTTTCGTCAAATAGGTGAGTAATTCGTGTCACGGTACTAATCCATATTACAAATTTCCTCGATACTTTTTTCCGACACAGATTATTACGTATTACCATGTTTGAATAATTTATGAAAAATATTAACGGGACATGTAAATTACACGGATAATAAGGTAATTGTTACTTGGTGAAACTCTTCAAAATAGAGGATAAATAAATTCACGAGGCATCTCAATTTTATCGAACGCTTAGAATTTGAAAGTTGAGTTTGAGTGTTCCGAGATACTTAATTTGCATAAATTATAATAAGTCTCGTAATACACGACGAAAACGTCAGATTTTTTGAAATTTATTTGAAGATTCGCGGCGAGAAGAAGCAGGTGACGTTTCGAATATCGATTGTCCGTTTAAAGTAAACTCAAGATTTATGACAAGTTCGAAAAATAAAAAGGAATTATCGTTTTCGTGCCAAACGTGGCTGCATCAGTATCCACTTCGATTTTGCACTTATAAAAAATTCAGCGAGTATTGATAATCGGTTTACTTATACACATCGAGATGAAGATATTCACGGAAAATTAGTAAATTGTTTTCCCTTGCTGTCGTATGTAAAACGGTAAAACGGTAAAACGATAAAACGGCAGCTTTCGTTAATAACGAATAATAACGAATAATAACGAATAATAACGAATAATAACGAATAATAACGAATAATCGCGATGAAAATGTAAAGCCGTCCTTTGAATCGCGAGAGAGGATATTTTTCCGGCATTGAACGGATATTCGAAGGAAAAACTCAGATATTCCCGTCGCGAGCGCTGCCGATGCTCCAAGACAGATTGAAAGCCCGGTAAAGAAAGCGATAAGAAGAAAAAAAAGAAAGGAGGCAAGCGCATCGGGTGAGTCGCGAGTGCCTGAACCTTCCAATGAACGTCGCTTAATCCAGTTGAAACGCAAACTCGACGTTCGAAATGCCGGCCCCCACCCTACGCATACTAATGCGTCTCGATTCGCCTGACGGCTCGCGAGAATCTCCTGGATGCGATGCATCCTCGAAAAGAGAGAGAAGGAGCGACTGGACTTGGCGCCTAGCGGTACAAACGCGGGTACAGGTGGACACGAAGGCGCATGCGCTCGCGAACTCACATGTGCCGTCCTCCTCCTCCTCCTCCTCCTCCTCCTCCTCGTCGTCGTCGTCGTCGTCGTCGTCGTCGTCCTCGTCGTCGTCCTCGTCGTCGTCATCCTCGGGGGGCGCGTTTAAGGTCAATGCCTCACTTCCCGCTCGCGGCGTTCGATACACATGCATACGCGTGTCTCTCGATGCTTTTGGCGAGGATCTCGCCGTTTTTCTCCCGCTCGCCGCTGATGGAAAACGCGAGGGACGCGTATACAAGGACACCGATGCGTCCTCACTGGAATGGGCAGATCCTCGGGCCCCTCGGTTAGCTGTCACTATTATTTAACCTGTTTGCACGCCGGAGGATGCCGGCATTATCGTGCCGGCATTGTTGTGCCGGCATTGTTGTGCGAATTCTCGACGTACGTGCAAGCGCTTTCGTGTTAATTAGGGTTAGCCGGTCCTCCTTGAGATTTTGTCGTTGCCGCAGGACGTCGTGACTCGCGTGCGCGCGTCAAACGTGAAACGCGCGCTCAATTATCGCGCGTTCACGAATTCGGACTCGTCCGTACAAGTACTTTTTGTAATTGCATGCCAGGAATTCTTCGTGCGCGCGCGCGCAATTTGCATGCGACGGCAACTTTGCTAATCGAACGAGTACGCGACATTTTATGTTAATCGCGTGGAAATATAACGGCGTTTCGAGCGTTTGGAAGAACTATGGTTTATAGTTTTGCGTGCAAAATGGAGATATCCTTAAGCAATTGGGTGTCGGTTGACAACAGACCACGTGGTGGCTTACATTTCTTCCGGAGTCGTTGATCGTCGACTTTTATTCGCGTTTGCTCGCCTGCAATAGCGATAGACTTGAGAAATCTTTGGACACGATTATGGTGAATTTGTGTCTACTTTTATTCAGCTACGGTGCGAATTACGTCGATGCGAATTACACGAAATCTTGAAATACTTGTACTCGTATAAATCACGCGCACGGTTTCGGTTTCCGCAGGGGAAACGCCACGTAAGAGATCATAATTGACGCGATAAAGTAATACATGGAAAGGCTCGATTATGGAATTAATATAATAGATTAATCGATGTAATAAGTGGCGATTTTCGAAGTTTGTTTTTCGGATAATCTTGATCGGAACTTACGGAGTATTCGATCGAGCGACTACTTTTTCGATCGAAGATAACATTTAATTTAATCTTCGGGTCCAATGAGATCGATCAGCGTAAAGATGAGGAGCTCGTGAACTCACACGAGCCTCAAACGACTTTTCCAGGCTCTGCTGTTAGACTTGCACTAGCATTTAACCGCCAAGACACATTTCAATGCGTGAGTACTCAACTTAGTGTTCAGAGTCTGCCTTTATTATTGGATCTTCATCGCGCAGAACAGTACTCGTCGTAGACGGTTTGCTTTTAATAGGCTACTGCCGGAATAATGAAATACAATAATTCTCCACGCGTTACTAAAAGTCTTGCGTTTTCGATATTTCGAAATCCATCGAAATATAAATCCAACACGACACTTTCTTCCTTTCTTTTTAGATAAGTTTTAGAGGTACGGACACTCGTTGACTATTCACGATTAAACGTAAAAGCGTTCGAAGATAAATTCCGTTTCCGCTCGTTTGTTTAGGCCAAATTTATGTTATACTCGTCATCCTTTCGAGCGCATACAGCTTCGATGTATGTGTACACATACACGCTGGACTTTTTAAAAAATCGAATACTTTTGCCATTCGTGCAAATTAAAACGCCAATAAATCTGCAAAGTTGTATAGTATATTTACTTTACAGTTAGACCAGCGATTGGAAAGCATTGGAAAAGCAGCTTTTGTAAGATAAAAGTCTCGGCATTCGAGAAAACGTCGTCAATCGATCGAAAAAAATCACGTTTCACTCTGCACAGTGTTATGAAAAAAGCCACGAACCAACTACGCCAAATGAAGTCGTACTCGGTATCCTGCCAAATGAAGTCTCGTGCGTTCACGTTCTCGGAATCATGCATCTCCATTGCCAGGAGTTTCATTACGTCAAAGCGCGCGACCCTACGTTATAAATACTTATGGTGATTGCGAAAATAGGAAATAATTAAGTGCAAAAATTACCGAGTTCAAATTCGCTTCTTGGAAGACTTTGTAACCGCCGACATCTTGAATATTGGGAAGATCCTTGATACTTATGCCTTCGAATGGTCGAGCGGAGAATGTCGCTTCTAAAAAGTCAATACGAGTCGATGGAATTTTCCCAAAGATCTTGGTAACCAGTAACCAGTGACCGACTGGTTACCGGTCGATGCTCGTACAACGAAAGCTATCGCTCTAATTGAAACTTTGAAGTACACGCGAGAGCACGTTAAGCGTGTTGAAAGCAGTGCGTATGGAGATTTCTCCTAATTTTATGCACTAACCTGCACCGAACATGGGCAATCTAATATCTTAGGGCTTTACGAGCGAACATTAACGATAAGAAGGCGAAAACCCATAGCACGGCGACTGCGTTTTACATTTCAAAATTAATGCCCCTAAAAGAATTAATCCTAAAGGAATTTTAAGCGGGAGTAGTTATTTTTCATTCTTCCTTTCACAATTTTATGCAGATTTTCGCGTTGCTGAATTACCAGAGTCGCGGGCGCTACGTCGCTTGACATTTCTCAAAATAATCGGAGCGAATTTGTATTCGTCGGTGGTTATCCTCGCAGTTGTCCTCGCAGTTGTCCTCGCAGTTGTCCCCGCCAATTTGCGAGAATACGTACGAGAAAGGAAAAATAAAATAACGATAATAAGAAGTAATTCGAGGTCACGCTATTATGACGAGTAAGCTCCCATTACCCCCTTAGTCGTATGCTAAAGCTGTGATTTTAGAGAAGGAGAACCTCTCGGACGATACGATAATTTATTTTTTTAAAGCACGCACTAAAAAGCGAAAACGTAGTCGAACAAAAGAGGAGCGAGCGAACGAGGGGCGGAAAAAGTATGAAAAAAAGAAGCGAAAAATAGAAGGAGCGCGCGGTCTTTGTTGGACGCACTTATTTCCATACCCGGTACCCGCTCCCAACGTATAATTTGAATAAGAAATGAGGAAATGCGCGGCCAATCGCGCAAACGCACAGGTACACGAGTACATTACGGCGTACCGCCGATGCCGAAGAATATACGCGGCGAAAATTCGTCCCCCGATCGCGCCGAAACTTTTTCGTGCGCGCGTCAAGCGAGTAAAATTCAAGTCGACGTACTTTTTCTTTCGTATCTTATCGACGCGGATAAGAGTGCAACGTAAAATCCTTCGAGTGGGTCTCCGATCCACGGATGACTCGTGTTTATTTACAAAATGTGTTCCCGCAGTGCGGATAATCGAAAACGCGTCATCATCGGGTGAACGCTGATCTCCGATGAAACACTGATACCGTACAGTGTGTTGATATAATTTCATCAACGGATATTTTCCCTTGGATAAAGAGGGCAAGTTCGAGTATCGCGATTCTCACGCTTGTGATAAAATTTCAAGAGATCAGCGCGGCTAATTCGAGTCTAAATCTAATCGACCCTCAGCCCTCTCGCTTATATTCAAAGGAACCCTCTAGAAAGAACAGAACTCAAAAAGCCAATCAAGCCCAGCTGATGGATATTAAAATTAGTTTTCTACTCAAGAGCGTGGAATACCCATTACCCGCATGAAATAGATCCTCGTTTGCTTTGCGTAGCTTCCGTCGCTCGAAAACCAGAGTGAAACCGCAAGTTGCGATCGCTTGGCCGCTCGAGCGCGGAGTGAAGAGATAAATAGCGTGGATATACCGTTAGGGCGCGTTTATCGGCGCAGAAGCGACCGGCGTTGCTCGGGATTCCTCGTCACTTCCCTTTTTCGTTCCTTCGTTCGCTTCGCTATTTGTTTTGCCAGCAAAGGAACACATGCGCTCTCGGGACGGATGTGAAGCAACTCTTCTGCTGGCAAAGAAGAAGAAGAAGAAGAAGAAGAAGAAGAAGAAGAAGAAGAAGATAGAGGAGAAGTAGGAGTGTACAGTTATGCGTTTTGCCACGGCGACGACGACAACTACGACGGCGAGTCGTCCTCTCTCTCTCTCTCTCTCTCTCTCTCTCTCTCTCTCTCTCTCTCTCAGAGGAAATGCCAGGATAGACAGGAGAGAGAAGGTAATTTTACGATGTCCGGCGTGCGTGTAACGGCGAAACGCCCAGAGTCCATATTAAGCCTTTAGCGGCGGGAAGGGAAGCGCGACTAAGGAGAGGAAAATTACGAGTGTCATACTAGTCCGATGATTTCACGCCCACTTTTGCCCGATAAAGACGCTTTTCGCTTAAACTTACTTTTCCCTTCTCTCGGCTCGTGGTAGGGCTAGTCGAACGAGTACTGTCCTAACTTTGGATACTTATCGTCGTGGGCTCGTACCGATCGATAATACTCCAGATCACTGTGATCGATAAGTTTTTTTCTCTTTTCAATGTTGCATTGCTTGTTGAGATTCGTGATAAACGATCGTTGTCGCATTCGCTAATGTTGCATCGAAAATTTTATGCGCTCTAAATCATGATTAATCGCCCAAGTCTATTTTCATTAAAAATCCCAGCGTATCCTAAGGTGAGATTTATTGAAATATTTACATTTATTTTACGATTTTCGTGCGCAAGATAAAAATATTTTAATTTATAATTTCATTATACAGTGGCGTCTTAAACGCGCGGAATACACGTAATGAATAACGTAATACTGCTTAATATATTGATTTAGATTTATCAGGGGAATAAATTGGAAATTTATCAATTGATTTTTAATTTCTACCGTGGAAATCCTATTCTTTATTATAATATATAACGTGCGCAACAAATGGATGTAAGTTCTTCCTCGTGATCCTTAGCAACCTCTTAATACTCGAAAATATAATCACGATGCCAGTAAAAATATTCCAATAGATGTTTATTACAGTTTAGTCCGAGATTTGGCAGAAATAAATTGTGCGATAAACAGAAGGATAAGATTTTAACAATTCCATTATTTAGATAAACTTATCATCACCGTAAGGCTACTATTGTCGCGTAATCTTAATTCGTTTTAGGTGAATGTGGAATGGCTTCATTTGCCGCGCCAAATTGGGATCCAAGCGCCAATTAATATCTCTATTCGTTGCTACTCGGCTATGGTAAATTGTAGATTGCAATCGTAACAGCAATTGCCTGTCATTCGATAAATGGGCGGATATACTTGACCGGCGACATACGTGTAACAGGATTTCGAGCCCGTTTTGCGCCTCGCCGTTTCCCCGCCAGGCGGCGCTGAAACACGTTTAAAACCCATACGCGATAGAAAAAAAAAGATGAAGAAGAAAAAAGAGCAAAAAGATAAGAAAACTGTCATCTCGAGCCACCGGGGCTCCGATCTCTATTCGGCGTGATTCTGCAGAGAAAATTGCTCCGAGTCACGTATCGAGATCGGACGAGTCTCGGTCGCGCCCGATCGAGCAAAGAGCGTCGCAGACTTTCTCGTGCGAACTCGGAAAATCGGAGCGACTGCGTTTTCCCGCGTGTAGACACGAACGACGTAGGAGGAAGAGCAGCGAGGCACGGCTTCTTCGACTTCTCACGGATCGGCAGGAGGCAAACGCGTGGGAAGCGGTCCGTTGTTGTGCGCAGGCGCACGCGATCGCCGGCGCATTAACGACGCAATTGGCAGCGGCGATAACGATTTAATTAGGGAGAAGTGAGCCACGTTCGTTACACGATAGAAATTCATACTGCGCGTGGCTTCCGCGCTCGACAAAATGTAATCACGCCTATACAATTAACGACGAGAGAAATAATACGTACGCGTTGATGATTACCAGGCAGGGAGGCGGTCTTATTTTACGTAACAAGTGCGCCTCCATTGAACGCGTGTCTAGATTTATCCCGGAGCGCTGAGATACTATTTAAATTTCCGCTTAAGTGTATATTCATCCGATGCTTGTGTGAAAATCATTCGTATTTTGCAGTATTGGAATATGAGAATTTTTCTATTTAAGTGTAATTCACATTGACTGAAATGGTACGCGTTTGGAATAACTTAAGTAGTATAACTTCAATAATGATTTTCATGAGTTTATTTCGAAGGATATTCCATAATTTAACCGCTGAAGTACTCGAATAAAAGTTGGAAGAATTATTGAATAAATACTCGCGAGATTTGGTATTCAAATGTGCTGGGCTGTTAACGTGAAAAAGGCTTGTGATATTTTAGTAAACAAATTGAAGTACTGCCTCTTTGTGTACGGGCAAATCAATGAGCATACGTAACTGCATGTGGATCTGGGGCTGATTTGAATAAACTCTAAGAGTGCTAATCATAATTCAATGCGACAGGATACACGTGACGAGCAATTAGTCCGGATAAATTGTCTTTGAGTGTACTTACTCGGTGTGGAGCCTATTATGCCATGTTCGCGCATAAGATCTCTGAAAGCAATAATTGTAATTTGTGCTGTCTGAATCGATAAAATTTCCATGATTTCCTGGAGAATCAAAAACACGATTTATTACTTCACCCAATCAATTCCACGGTTAAGGTCTAATGTATATTCAAGCAGTCAAGTCTTATAAGGATCGAAAATTTCAATAAAAACTTGAAAAGCCAGTCGCTATCCTTCAACGGCAAGTAGTTCAGTAACCATGACGACAGCTACGCGTTCGTTGGACATCGAAGCTCCAATTTTTCTGAAAAGGGCACGCGAGTCACGCCCCACCCCCCCGGTAATTAAAAGCAACGTCGTCACAGAGAGCCGGAAAGATGAAATCCAGGGCGTTAAACGATCTCGGCTTGGGTGAGAGGGGAAGTGCGCCTACCATTAATAATTCTTCATAAAGTTAATTCGCCGGGACGCAGGCGCACTTATTGATGATCTAACCTCAAAAACGGGTTTCGAGGGGGCAGTACGACAATGATAGATGGCGCAGAGAGGCAGTGCGGTATGCGCCTCTCACGATGATTTAAGGAAACATCGCGCGAGCGGCGGTTATCGCGTGGCAGGCGAAATCCCTCATTATATTCGATGAACGATCGGCGGGACGCACATAATTAGGGGGAGGGATGTGGATCCCCAAGAGTGCGAGCTTTCATCCACGTTAACCGGCGTTTATACACAATTAGAGAATAAGACCCGATGATACCCGTACCAACGATTTTCCACGAATGTATGATATATAAAAAAGGAGCTCGGTACGTGTTTATAATTGCTGCCGGGGCCGTTACTTATCTCGTTAATTTTATCACTTAATGTTCGCAATGATTGCATCGCGTGCAACAAAGGATTCCCAAGATCTGGCTTTATTATTTTAACGTACTTTTACTGGATTAAAGTCATTTTACTTTCGCGTGTTCACTGGCTCTTTTATAAAAATAACAGTTTTGCGGCTTGTACAAATAACAGTGAGTTTTTATACGATCTTTTACGTCATAATGATATGTGGTTAAGTGGATACACGTTCGATCGAATAATATACGTTTCGATGTTGAAAATAAAGGTTAATCATTGCGATGCGTGTAATAAGTAGTAGGTAATTTTTCTACATTTCTGATATGTGCAAATTATTATAAATTTCCATAGATGTATTGAATAAAATTAAAACACAAATTATTGCTGTTTATTCGTTCAACGCGCATTTGAGATAAAATTTGATTATACGTAAATGCAAATTTTTTCATTCTGATAATTTGTATTTGCGATTCAGATAACTTCAAGTAGAACGTGGATTTATTAGAATTTAAAATAAATGAGCATTTTGAATATGGATCAGGAGCAAAGTTTTTATGATAAACAGCACATATATCATGCATTTACATATATGTATGTAAGAGACAAAAAAATTCAAAATTGATAGTACACAATTTTATTTCCATATTACTTATTTCTTAGATTTTCCTATTATTTTTAAGCGCTATTATTTTTATACTGTATACTACTGTAATTTGAAATCAATTTATTCATGGGGTGTGCATTTAAAAATACTTTGTAATTGGTAATGAAAAACTTCTACTTATAGTTAGCGCTGACTCTTTTTGTGTACCAGATATATCGATGTTACGATGGATAATTGGGAATTCATAATCAATTTTCTCAAAAGCCATAAAAATGTATTCTCGACGAGGAAAATTAATAGATCAAGGATTTTGTGTTTTATAAGAATATGCGCTTCGTTGTATTACATTTCAATTGTTTATGTAAACATAAATCTGAATAAAATTACCTTGCCAATAGAGCTACCCAATGTTTTTGCCAAAATAAGAATATTTGATAATATGCTTGATTAACAAAAATTTCATGGCCCGTATTTTATACAGTTTCTGTAATTTTTTAAAGGAAAATGATCCAATTCTCTTGATATTTAAAGCATCATAAATTTAAATAACGAGTCCAAGTTTTCCTTACGCTTATTAATTTGATCATACACTTATCAATTTGCAAATGAAACTACAAAACAGAATACACGTGTACATTGATTTGTTTCACTTTGTAATTCAGAGTAAACTCCTCAACGTGCGATTTACTTTAATGTAATATGAAATTTTCAATTTTTTTCTGCGATATTGATCATTATTTTACAACTGATTCTATACGCATGAACGATACCGAGGATAGTAACGTACAATTTCACGACCTTGAGTTCTGCAGTGAATTGGGTCAGAATTCTTATTAGCACTGTACATTTAAAATAATGATGTACATAATTAATTTGGTTTTTTAAAGAAACTCAAAGTACAACGCAAACTGTTCAAGTTATTTATCGGGCTGTGTGTAAAAGTATAACCCGATGGTTTAGTTGTTGGATCGACGAAGTTTACAATTAACTTATCAATAGCGAAGGTCCTTGCACATAACTAAGGATATAAATTTGAATCTTTATTCAATATCGATTTACTTATTAAACCCTATTAATTAATAAGCTGGTCTACTTAAAATAGACGGTGCGATGGATAACAATCTTGAATCATTAATACGTAGTCGCAATAAATACTTTCACAAGTCACGCAATTATATTGCGCTCTGTCTGTCTGTCTCTCTCTCTCTCTCTCTCTCTCTCTCTCTCTCGCCCCTCTCTCACTTATTTCACGTTGAAAGGTCCTAAATGCCACGAGATTTTATTCCGAAATTCAGATGGTTAACACTACTTTTCTGCAAGAAATATTTCCTGCTCAAGTATGAATTAAAGCTAATCCAAGCTTCTCGAACTCTGCATCTTTAGTTTATTACAAGTTCATTTCAAAGTTTGTTCAACGTTTTAAAGTACCATTACTGTGCGTAATGTGCATATGTATACGTGCAGGATAACGTTTACCATCGCAATAGTTTTCTTAATTAAAGCGATCGAGCGTTTAGTATTCTACAACGTAATTCTACAGATTCGGTATGAAATTTTAATCATAAAATGATTTGTAGCGTGTATTTTTAATCGAGACAAATTTATAGTGACTTTTTGAGGTTAGTGGCTTTTTAAGGGAACCAGATGGTCAACGTTATATCTCGTCACTCTAATAAAAATCTACGAGTAGAGGGTATATTCCATTTGACATTTCAAACGATTCGAGACAATTTCATTTTAATCAAAAATCCTCAATTATATTTTACCTCGCGTTTAAATTTAATTTAAATTCTAATTCGCTCTCGAGCGAACAAATACCGAATCATTGCGTTCGAACCGCAATAAATATCGAAAGCAAACGATAATTTCTGTGAATTACGTAAAAAAAGCTTCGCTCTCAAACGCCTTTAAAGTCCAGAAGAAAACGTAAATCAAATATCATACCGATGAGTTCGCGCGACTCGAATTCCGTACTCCCGGGAATCGACGATTAATCGTCCTTGCGTAAGCCCGGAAGCACGAAATGCGTCGCGTCCCGTTTCCGCGAGCGAATCGTCGGATAAAAAGCCCGGGGAGTCAGTCGCGAGCCTCGACGTGACTTTGTCGCGTTATCTCCGAGAGTCACGCTCCAGATACGCCCGGCATTTAACCGTCGGCGCGATAACTAAACGCTGACGAATCGGAAAACGAAGCCGATCGCGCGAAATCGTCCGTCGCTTCCTCTTTACCCCCCACCCCGTTCTTGTTTTTCCACTGGCCGGCACGGTTTTCACTTTTATGGCACCGATGCACTTGGGCGCGAGCGCAAGCAGGTGAGAGTAGAGTAGTACGAGGGAAATTCGTCTCTCTCTCTCTCTCTCTCTCTCTTTCTTCCTTAGTGCAGTTGGCGTGCGAGAGGACATTAGGAACGAGATATTTTATGATTCGCCTCCCGTCATCCGTGGCTAATACACTTGGCGAGGAAAGTTGTAAGCGCGCGAGATTTTCGCCGCTCGCCGCGTTAAAATCTCTAAAGAAATCCCGATACGAATTCGAGCGAGACTTACGTACATTTCTCTTGGAGTCGCGGGAGCGAGTACCTCGAATCGCCGATTAATTATCGCGTTTACGCGTCCGCAGCTGGAAAATCCTCGAAGACGTTTAACGCGATTGCACCGGATGGCGGCAGTTTTCCACGCGAATCGTGCGCGCCGCGTTTCTCATGAAATATGACGAATCCCACGGCGCATGAGAAGTCACGAGGTGAAAACCTCGCGGGCCGCGATGGCGACGTCGAGGGGGGAGTGTCGTATCCTCGGGTGTCGTAGCCACGGCAACCACGAGGAGAATGAAAAATGCTGCCGACCGACATTTTAGACCGAAGCCCCGAGGAACAGCGACTTTCGTCTCGAAGTAGCCGCCCTCGTGCATTTACACGCAGCTACACGCTTTGCTCCAGGTCGATAAGGTTCGCGATGCTAATCTGCGCTGTTCGAACGGACAAGGAATTTTCTTTTGACGTAAAACTGCGAATAAGTAGGCTTTTTCGAATGAATTACCGAACAAGATTCTTTGGTCCGAGATCGTTGTACTTGAGCGTTGATTTTTGCTCGAGATACGAGAATTGGAGTAATCGTGAATCGCGATAATAGTGCAAATAAAGCAACAGAGATGTGCAGAAACTGTGGTGCCTGCGTTTGTTTTTAAGCATTTGTATAAAGATTTGTTAAAGGATACCAGGCAAACGGTCCGCGATGCGTTTATTTTGAAATTCTCGAATGCGCGAAGTGCTTTCTATTGCTTTATTTTTCGTGGCATTCCGAATGTGTTATCGCAACTTGAATTCCTTTCAAGAAAATAGTACGCATTTTAAAATCAGGTTCCGAAGAACATTCTTCGAAGCACTACGTTACGAAACTTATATTACCGTAGTCGCGCATACGGAGTGTTAGAAATAATTTACGCGTAACTGTTTCTTTCATCTTACGGTCACACCTCTAATTAGCCAAAAATACCTCATGGGAATTAATCTTTTGCGTCCTCGATCGATGGGGTAAATGTGTCGTGCAGCGACAATAGCGTTAGAAAATTGAAAACAACGAGCTTTGAGCGTACTTGAGGAAGCAAGTTATGCTCGCTATCGTTGCTTTAGCGCACCTTATTTCAATGTGCCCCGATAAACAAGTTTATTCCAGAGGGAAATTCCGTCTGGAATAAGTTTGATCCACATATGCGGTGACGAGAAATTCGATAATTCACCCGAAGAGCCATTTAAAGTGGAGCGAAGGATAATCGGTTGTAGAGACAAAAACATAAATTAATTATCCTTGTAAATTATTCGTAAGCCAGTTTATCTTTGTAGGTTTTTATTTGCCAGTGACTAATTGCTTTACGCCTTTGTCGACTATGTCTCTTTCGTTCGACTCGAATATGTATCGTCGTTTATAGTGGTGCAACAGCAACTTATCGGATTCCACCAGCACTGAGAACTTCTATTATACCAGTGTCCCCTTTTCTACCTTAAAACGATGGAAATTAAACTTAATTGTATTTGCCTCTTTGTATTAGATTTCTTTAATTACAAGAACGTCGTCTTGGCTCAACGGAAAATGTGAACCACGGCATTTCAGATTTCTAAAGGAAACGTATGACGTATGACGTTTGTAAGGATCTGCGGACCCTCGCGCGCGCATTAACTAGAATATCGAAAGTTGAAGATAAGCCTATCGAATTCCTTGTTTTTAACGTCGCATTTGTTTAAGGCGAACCAGTGATAACGCAAAACGAACTTTGTCTCGCAGTCGACGGCATTATTATTATTATTATTATTATTCCAGGCAAGGCGTACGTATTCGGTAATTCCGAGCGCTGTTCCCAGTCCAGAGAAATTTCCCCAGGACGATTTTCCATCCGATTTTCCACGTCTATTAAATACGCAAGCGGAGCCAGTGAAGCCATCGACACGCTCGCAACGTCATTGCGGGAAACAATGCGACGCTCTCTTTCGTCTTTGGCGTCGCGGAATGTCATTAGTCGGGCTTGCGGGGAAGCGCATCAAACTGTTATTTCTGTAATTGCGGTAATTACCGAGGACTTTTTCAAGTGCCCCCCTCGCGTCTTTTCTCCTTCGCTCTCCTGCTCGTTCGTTCATCGTCTTTTTCTTTGGCGTCGACGAGGCGTTAGGTCGGCCGGGAGTTTCTAGATCTGCCGGTCGATAATCGGCTCGTTAATGTGATTAGTGATTAGTGCGTCGGTAATGCCGGATAATTATTTAGCCCTCTAGTGCACTACTATTATTAGCCCGCAGCAATGTGTTACTTGGATAAAAGCTCGGATGACGGAGGAGCTTTTGTTTGGCTTATTGCGCAAGGCGAACATCTCCACCTTCGTTGAGACGCTGCTTGTACATTGCGCTTTATCCTGTTGGTTTTACGCAATAATAACAATAACAATAACAATAACAATAACAGTTGTTATTGTTATTGTTGTTATTGTTATTGTTATTATTACAGAGGAGAATAGAGGAGAAAGGGAGTTTTTCTTCGGTGAGATTGAGTAGCAACTCGGTGTAAAATAATTTCTTTTACCGATTATTTTCCAAAGAAAAACCAATTGCTCGATAATTGCATTAAGACGATCCGGCGATGAAATACGAACGCGTCGCAAGTGTTGGCGACCATCGGCTCGAGTCTCGAAAAATTTCCAAATCGCAAAGGAAAGGTACTGCATCATTCCGTTGCTCCCTCTTTAAAAACAAATCAACGCGCGCAGTGAGAGCAATAAAAATTCGAAAGCAAAATCTCATCGTCACGCGCGCATAAACGTACGAGGCAAAACTGATCCGTAACAGTAAACAATTTTCCCTCGTATTAAAACTGCGTTGAAACGCGGACCTTTATCCGGAAGATCGAGATTTCTTAATTCGTTGATAAAATCGAGGAAATACTCGTACAGGCGAGCTGTTTCGTCACGGCTATTTATATTAAATCGATACGACCTAGGAAGCATCCGGACCAGAATCTGTGCGATCGATCGCGATCTACGTTTCTTTTACGTCTTTCTAACGTAAGTTCGATCAGGGAAATACCGACAATTGGACAATTGTGAGTTTACCCAGTGAAGAGAAAACACGTTGGTTCGAGCGCGCGCGCGCGCGCGCACAATCATCTCCTCGGGCAACTAACGACGAAGGCGTGTTTCATCAACCGGAATATATGCTAATGACGAAGGGTCAAGTGATCCGATGAATGCGTCTCGTGCGGGGAAAACTTCCTAATCCGACTGTAAATTTAGTATCTCGTAGTCGTAAGTGTTGCTGCTTATAAGAATCCTAATTAATATTCATCGATCCACAAGCTGAAAAAGACATTTGAAAGTTCCCTTCCTTAAAAACGTCGCTTTCAAACGGTCACCTTAAAGAAATACGTTATCTCGTAAAATTCGTAAAGCGCGTATCGAGTAACGAATACTTTACGAATATTTTCCGTTTTTACGTTGACGTACTGCTCAAGCGTTCGATGATCGACCATTATTTTGACGTATAAGCCTACGAGGATCCGGCTTTCCCACCGAGGAATGTAAAACAAGCTCGGGAAAAGCGGCTTAACCGACGATTTTCATCGGCCTCGGGTGCCTCTGTCATTTTCAGTACATCACTTTCAGTTTTCTGTATAACGTTGCGCGTTCGTTGCACGTTACCATAAGGGCGGGCTTGTCGCCTTGATCAAATCGAGAAAGCGAACGTTGTTAATAAAGCGAAGCAGTAATTTTCTCATTCGAGTACGCAATTGTAAAAGGAATAATTACGCTTTAGAGATAAATGAAAAACAAAATTTCGATAAGCTTCGTAATTGTGAGCACGCGCAGCTATTACGAAGCATTTTGTTGAATTTGTGAGAGACGCAGACAGAAAATAGAGCGACGTACAGTAAGAAAAAGCCCGTCCGATACTCAATCATAGACATTCGCAACGTATAACAAGCCAATTTCACCGAGCAGAGAATTTAGAAGGATTTAGAAGCTTAGCGTTAAGCGTAGATTATGAACTTTCTCGTGTAGGATCCCAATGAAAAGAGAAGTAATAACAATCGCTGGCATACCTCGATTTCCCTGAATGAACTGAACTGAAGTAAAGACTACAACTCGAGTCGATGGACTCGAGCGATTCGCCTCGACCACTCGGTCGTCGCGCGATCAAGGAACGGGTCGCAAATTAGGAATGTGATATGGCAAGGAATGCGATAACCGCGCGCACCTACGGGACGCGCACAACCGTCCAATCGGCCGGCGAATAAAAAGCCCGCGAGATTTAAACGGTCGGCGCGTCGATCCGCGAGCTTAGGTTCACCTGTTAGCGCGCCGGTCGCGCGACTGACGAGCCCAACGACGGCTCGGCGACTCGTCCCCGGGTACCGTACGGGTACCTCCTCTACCCCGGCACCTGCACATCAACCTCTCCCCCTCTAACTGGCGCGCGGTGCGCTTCTCGAGGAGGAGGCACGTAACCGCGATGCGTCAGCCGCTTGGCTGCTCGGCCAAGCACTTCACTACGTATCTCTTGAGACGTGCTTCCGTTTTATGTTACGCCGTGACGCCCTGTCATTGTTATAGGCCAAGCCGGCATTTTTGTCCCGGAGTCGTATGAAGTAAAGTGCCCGGCGATCGGGGGTGGGCTGGAGGGTGGACACTCGTAGGTACGACCTTTCCATCGCCCGAGCGCAAGGGTACCTTGGCCCTTGTGCCTTGCGCTAAGGGGACACTTACCGAAACTAGGGACATTTGAATAAGCGGTCATTCGTAGTTGGGAAAAATGGTCTTTTGTCGTTGCCCGGGGATATCGAGTAAAAAGGCTTTTATCTTCGTCGGAGTCTTCTTTTACCCGAGGCTATGGTCAAACATTGACAAGAAGCGCGAGACAAATCCAAACAAATCGTGCCTTTCACTGATGAATTTGGTTGTCGATAGCAATTGGTGCGTCGATATGAAAAACTCGAGAGACGTTTGAATTTGTGAAAATAATTAATACGCTCACTCAGTACTCAAACGTATAAAGTAACCTCGATCTTTCTGCGACGCGTTCGTGATTTTCTCTCTTTAATTTCTCCAATTTAAATGCGACATTGATGAAATTTAATTTTTAATAGGTACGAAGTACGAAAACTTATTAAGTACGGAATGTCCAGAGCTGCTATTCGTTGAATAATATTTCTAGCTAAACTCCAAAGTGATACACTTTTTTAAGTGATGCACAGCGTTCAGCAGGATCCGAATAAAGTATTTGTAGACGTTGCAGTTGGATGGCGATAAGTACGTGGCTTTTTTATTTTTCTCCAACTTTCATTTATGACGCTTGGTATGAAATAAAAAGGACTCGTATAGTCGATCGTACGGAAGTACTCGCGTGATGCGTATTTAATGGAATATAATAAGTATTTTTAAATATAAATCAATCAACTGCTGTATATATCGAGTGTAGTGTGCACGAAAGCAAAAAATATTCGTAATGACATATCTTCGAGTACAACAGAATTTCGATGCGTAAATATAAGGAAGCACTTACCAAGGTGTATAACACTGTTATTTTTTGCAATATACCGCAACGTTATATTTACTGCCTTAAATAAATATTAAAACTCACAGTTACAGAGATAACGTTCTCTTAAAACGAGTGGCTTCCATTCAACCTGTTATTTTATTTATTTATTACAAGATACAAAGATTATTTTTTATTGATAACTTGTAGAATAATCGCTTAATTGATTGATAAGCTTTCATTCGGAGAAAAGCTCATTTTAATTGCCATGTATACGTTTTTACTTGTTATTTATTATCATTGCTTGAGATTTCTAACGCGCATTCGTAAGACTTTTGAATTTTTCTCGGATATTAAAGTTATTTACGCTTATGAAAATAGTTACTTTATACTGACAAAACTTTACGACTGAAACAAAAGTGTATATAATAATTACTTTTTATGTAGATTCTTAAAATGTTTACTGAATAATGGCAGGGGAATTTTTTTTAAATGAAGTATCCTCGGGATAAGGAATGGTCAGTCATTTGCTATATTATTCGAAGAAATACTCGTGTAAGAGGTATTTTTATCTTATTAGTATTTCGCTACAAAACATACGAGGTCTTCTAAAATACAAAAGTATACGGATAAATTTCAAAAAACTTGTTTTAATTAAAGGACTTTTTCCGTAAGGATTAAAAATCCTGATAATAATAGATCGATTAAATGTACCAATAATATATACATAAAATAAACAATTTACGGTAAACTGAAAATTATCGTTATGAGAAAACTGATTTAAGAATTGGGCATCGGAAGCTTGAATAAAAACCATTTTGAATAAAAACAGACAAACATTATTATTGACTTAAATGCCTAATTGATGTAATATTAACGGGCGTAAATACTTTATGTCAACTTAAATTGATGTATAATATCGATGTTTATACAAATATACATACATTTGAATTCAAATACTTTGCGCAGACATCGAAGGCGAAAGAAATTTTTAGTATCCTTTTGATGATAAGAGAAAAAAAAATTACTGATGAATTATAACGAATGCGAGTGTAAACTATAATACTTGACTTCGAAAAGAGGTAAGTAAATTACATTCCGCAGTGCGTGTACGCGATGTTACATGGACTTCTTAGTTGTGCAACTAAAATGTACGTCTTCTACATTTTGTATCAATGGTTGCACATCAATTCTCCAAGCCCGAGAGTAATAATAGTGATATCGCTAATTTTTCATACGATGACAATTTTTTCATCCGCAAGTTTATAAATACTGACATTTAATGTTACTGTACAAAGTATTTCAGTGCACATTTGCATACTCCGTATTATCATCATCATCATCATCATTGGTATGCGTTGATTTTTCTTTAAAATTTATGCATTTCATTAAAGAACTTGTACATACATAATAAGGTATAAAATAAGTGCATCGTCAGTTTAATTCATACATACTTTTTTAAAATGTATATTCTTTAATAGAATCATCAAAGAACTTTGCCTGAGATTTAGTTATTCTAAATCAAATAATTATTACCGGCACAAGTATAATAAGGAGTCCCAACTTTACGATACATATAATATTCATATTAACAATAATAATTAATAATTAATGGGCATAAGTTGGTTTATTTAAATGAATGCCGATATTTTTATTTTGAATTTATGACATAATTAATCATTTTATTAATCATTTTTTTACTCCACTTTGTAAACTGTGCATGGATAAGGTATTCAAATTAACCGCAGTGCATTATTATTAAAGATTGTATTTTTAGAGAAAATTAAAATTTAATTTTGACAACCCCTTCATTAGAGACGCATTTTATGACGAGTATCGAAGTTGAAGACTGAAAATTGTCGTACTCTTTGCTAAAAATATTAGATTGCTATTAATCATTTTTATTTTTATACTAAAAATTATAAAAAGTAGCAGACGTTTTCTTCGATATAGTAAAGCTGTGGTAGGAAGAAGAGAAAAAAGTCCACGCAATGACTTCATACGAACGGGTTCTCGGAATAAATTAATTCTAAAGCAGAATATTTAGAAAATTTAGATAATAATTTACAATAATTAATACGTGCGTATGCTGCGCTTGCATTATTAGGAATAACAAGAAAGAAAATGCAGCCAACTTGATTTTTACGCACCTACTGCTACTAGTTTTAGTTGAAAAAATGTTTGTTTTTAATTTATTTGTACGTGTTAAGGCAATTACTCGTACGAGCCTTTTCTAATATAGGACACGTTTTTTAAACCGCTGATCAAGTTCTTTGTAAAATTTATTTGATTCGAAAGCGTGAGAGATATTAAAAGTTAAAAATTACTCAAAGTCTTAATGAAGTACAACTGGGATATCGATACTCCTCCTTGGGATATTTAAAATTATGCCTTGTCCTTCAACATTTACAAGGATTTCGATCGCTCGCATTCATCTCGTGGAATTTATTTAAAATCCCTAATTTTTCAATTCAATTCTTCAACAGGAATATTACAAAAGAATCTTGGAGTAAAATTTTAAATTTTAAATTTTAAATTTAAAAATTTGAAGTTCAAGGACTACAAATGACTCCGTTAGATGGTGCAGTTTAAAAAAATACCAAGTACCGCGATATCCATTGTTTTGAAAAGTCGGTATTTAAACGTATAATTGTTAACCGCATCGTGGAATACATTTCGTACCAAATAGTAACGTCATAAACTTTAGTCTTACATAAAATAAGAAAGCCAGCGTTTTAAAAACTGAGAACTTTAATTATTCTTACAGGCAGACGTTATTCTATACTAGGAATCATAAAATTCTAACGATAGGCATAGAGGCTCGTGAAGCCGTTGTATTGTGATGCGGGTGATGCGATACGTGGGATTGAATGACATGTTTTAATTCATCAACGGAACGCCGATTGATTGATTATTATTCCTTTCTTCGTTTTCGCGTAAGCGAATTTGCTTGCATACTTCTTACACACAAGCTTCACGATTTTCCGAGTTATTCTTTTCGATGCGAGTCTTGCATTAGTTTCACGATGCCCTTCTTTGTTCGTAATAGCAAAATATTTTTCATTAAATGGTGTATTGGTTTCTATGCACGTCGGAGATTCCAATTCGGATGAGCGCGGTGTTTTGTCATGGAATTTATTTGATTATCACTTTCACAAGTGCATCTTTGAGAAATTCAACAGTGCGATTGATAACTGCTTAGAGAGTCGTGCAGAAAAGTAAACGCTAAGTACTCGAGGTTTTTATTCTCTGCAATATTAGAACACGCGCATGAGTGTTTCCGATAATCTCGGATATTAGCGCATCGGTAAAGATTTTCAAAAAATAGCGCGTAAATATTTTCTCGATTTGTACTTAAACAATCGTTCTTAAAGCTTATTGAGTTATAATTAACAAATACCGACCGATTGATATTTTGCTTGAATAAAATACGAAAAATATATATTACTTTTGCAGGACTTTTTTTGAAGTAAAAAAAAAAAAAAAAAAAAACGTTCGAGTAAAAATGCACGTCAACTGAAAATTGATTATTTTATTGTTTCTTTTTGGAATGGGAAACTTCAGTTTATCTTTTTAACGCGTTATTACAACAAGTAGTACAAGTGGCGTATTTAGATCGAATAATGTTACTACGTATAAATAATTATTTAAAAACATACCTAAATAATCTAATGAGTACTGTATAACTAATTAGAAAGTATTTAATTTCGATTGATTTTATGACGTTAATTGAACGAACCAGCGAAACTTGTCAGATGACACTTTTTCAGATTCTCGTAAAATGAGATGCATACGTTCTATTAATGTAGAAGAGAAATATTTTTTCCCAAAAATTTTGGGTTCATTTGAATTAATTACAATAACCGTTATCGATACGTTATTTCCGAATAATTTCATTTTGATATTTTAACGGGATAGTCACCTGTACTTAAAAAATTTCCTCGACCATATATTTTAAAATGTTTTACTTCGTCCACTTCGTATAAAACGGAAACTATCATTAGACTGACTGTGATCTATCATTTTCTTGGCAAAGAAATTCTTTATAGAATTATCACTTACAGGCTCAATTTCTTTTAATGAAAATTTATTCCCGTAAATTATAAAGTACTTGTTATGTATATTGAAAAGACGAAAAAGGGTGAATATTCCACATGAAAGTTCTTAAAAACTTATTCCTTAAAGAATGTATTTATACGGAATCTATGTCAGAAAGATATAATGAGATTCAGCGCTTGCCCAACACATAATTACTAAATATTTTAAAGTTTATCACTTTCAATAAAGAAGTTCACTGAAATAATTATATTAGCTCGCAGTCTCGCGTATTTTATTTAGAATGTAATATTATATTATAGTACAGTGTGTAAGCAATCATAAATTATTATTATTATTATATATTTTGTACAACGTAAAATTTTGTAATGTTATGGAATAAATGTAACATATTAAAAATCGTATAGTCCGAAATTCCTTGTAAAATATCGTTGACATGTTATAAGAAAATTATTCACATAAGCGCATTAAAATATTTACCACATCAGTAAACCTTATTTAAAATTCAATTATTTGCTGGGATAATTTTATGACCGACGTATTGACCGACGTACTTTTCAATGTAGTGAAGTTTAAAAATTGTGATGGGTGTATTAATGTTAGACGCTAAATATGCTAGAATGTGTTTAAAGATTACTTCATTATTTTTAAATTCTGATATTGGAAATATTCCTTCGTATAAATTTATCAAATAAATCTCCAATTTATGTTTATATTTTAAGTACTAGGAATCGTCTAAGATCGATATTTAAAATCGACATATCTGTATTCTTAAACTAGAGATTTCGTCGCGAAACAATTACCAGATTATTTTAAATGTGTACTTGATTGTTTAGGACATTTCAAATTAAAGTAATGAAATGATGGACTCATAAGTATTCCACGCTAAAAGCTACACAAAGAACCGAACTTCATTTTCAAAACAGCTTCTTTTATATAAAACTATGTATAACACAAACATAAAATATGATTAATTATTAACACTAAAAAGGCATAAAGTTATAAACATAAAGGCATAAGCAATAGTGTGGGAGTGACAAGTATATATTTAAAAACTGCATGCATTAATATGCATACGCACATTATTTAAATAATATGAACTAATATAAGAAAAAGTAATTTTTTAGTGCTTACATAGCAAAAACAAATTTACAACAAGAGTTGATACTGTAAAGTAATTGAAACTATTTATAATATGTCTGTTATTATAATTAAAAGTCGCTATTCTTTCATGAAATTGTATTTAATTTATCAAAGACGCAAAAGATTTCATTTATTATATTTATGATTTCATTTGTCAAACGTTAATGCGAATATCATAATAGATAGGATATCCTAGTTTTTTAACAAGAAAAATACTTGGCTAAAGTTTAATTAACATGCAAGAAAAAACAATATATTTACGTTGCTACTTTATTATTTTCATTCAAACTTTTATCGGGACAGTGTGAAATAAAAAGCCTTTATATTTAATTTAATTTAATTTAATAGATCTTGGTTATCAGTATAACAATTAAATTGGGTAAATATTTGATCATGCGATTAAACATAACTTAGTTGTGATTAAATTTTCAAAAAATTGTAATTTTAAATAAATTACTACAAATTTATTCAAATTCCAGGAACAAAATTAAGTTGGTAATAAGAAAATTAATACCGTTAAGTCCATTAATGAACAATACAATTCAAAAAGTAGTTTCTATTAGTAATTTAAAAGATCAATTACATTTATTGAAGTATTTTCTTCACCATTCAATTTCTTTTATCGAAATTGTTCTTTAGGACGCGTTTATCCAATGAAATAGTACAAGGTTTATTCGATTTTTACAAATTTTGCAAAAAGAAAAATAAGCGTTTTTGGCATATAAGCTTTTTAAATGGTTAATAAAAATTGACTGATATGTAATAATGAACCGAAATAGGATAATTTTAAAATCACTTACTTCAATGATATGAAATAAAAGTTTTCAACTACAAATTTGTAATATAAATTTACAAATACATCGTTATACGCTAATATAATAAAAATTTTTTTTATCACATGTTTAATATATGGCTTAAAAGTTACTTTAATAATACCTAATACTTTAGAGTATTGCATATCGCTGGCAAATCAAATGATAACGAAAAGCTGGAACGGAATCGGTAATTGGTGTATGCCGCGATTCATCCAGATTCGATACAATTTATTTAGCGTTGAAAGCACGCCTGCGAGTTAACGGCGTCTTATTGACAGCGCGCAATGACAAGGTCGATAACGCGTTATCATGCTGGGATCGATAACGAAGGTACCTACTCGCCTGTGCCGTCCCCCCCCCCACCCCGCCCCGCCTTCCGAGCATTTACCGACGGCCGATAACGGCACGACGGCCGATAAAACAGAGTCTCGCTTACCTGTCGAAGCTGTTGAGCTCGCGATTGAAGACGCATCCTTTGCAACCGCTGCACGGGGAGGCGGTCGACAAGTCGGTCGCACAATCGTCGATATCGTCGGTGCCTTTGGTGCACGTCCCACCGTCACCATTGGCACTCGACATAATCTTCCAGGAGCGCCGGATCAGCTGGAGCAAGCACAGTGGCTTGCTCGGTTGCTGCGATCGTACGTTTCCCATTTTTCTTCTTCGTCCTTTTTTTCCTTCCTTTTTAACTTGCGGCTGCGGTCGACTGCCTCTCCGGTACTTTACTACCTCCACCGCGCGTCCATGTCAGCTGCAAGTTTCATTTGGCGGTTTATTTACTTTCCTTATAAGAGACAGTTCGATGTCAATATGTTTGTTTGATTTGTATCGAGTATCTGTTCGGGTAGAAGGTCTTATCGTTAACAGTGTCGGGCTTGGGATAGAATGTATATTAACGAGGATCGATAAGCCAAGTGATTTACAGATTATAAAAAGTAACTATATAAGTAGTACCAGTGGGTCTTTTATTCATCATTTTTTTCTTACTATATTATCGCTTACTTTATCGGATATTTTACCATTACGTTTCCTTTTTCGTGACAACGAGCTAAAGTTCAATCTCTCGAAAGAGAATAATAAAATTACTGGATTGGAAACATTGCATATCGTTTTCTTCGTTTTCTTTTGCAAGCGAATTAATGAAATAACATGAAATTCTTTTTTATATTGGATAAAATTCAATTGAAAAATACATATACATTTAAGATGTACTATTATATCCAACTCGTTGGTGCGGTTAGCAGTCGCGCAACTTTTCTTTAATGCAGTAATGATGAAAACTTGAGCCTGTGACCAGATTGATATTAATTTAATAATAAAATGTGAAAGTGAAGAATTGGATGTGAACCGCGATATAAGAAGAATTAATTATTCATTTATACCGTCTTAATCCTGATATCATAGAAACACGAGCACACCAAATTTAATTGGATTTTCCAGCCGTTCCTCAAACGCTTAAGTTCCTGATGCAAAATTGACAGAATTAATTTGTCAAACGAACGAGGAACTTTATATCTAGCTAATGCGCGTCTTTTAACACCGAAATGACATTCCTTTTGTAAATAAGCCTTTTGAAGCGTGACGTAACTTCCGGTTTTCTCGTTCAATCTGTCAAGTCATAAATAACCGTTCGAAACTTTATATTACAAAAAAGCACTTTGTCCAACTTTTAATTTCGATAGTGACATTCAAGGTTGTTCTGTTTTGTATAATAAGGTTATTTAAATCGAGGTAAAGATGCGAGGCGAAGAAAAAGGAAATAATTCGTCGATTATCATTTTTTAAAACTCAAAGTGAGCTTCTTAAATAATAAAGTGAGATTAATTGCAGGTGTGATTGATGAAAATCGCGCATTAAAACGCTTGACCTACGACAAGGTCAATAAAATTCACCCTTTATTATATATTATTATCGTGTATTTGTCATTACAAATTTATTTTAATATATCGTAATTTGTAATTCGATTTATCAATTTATCGAAAGTTTAATTGTTGTACTCGATAAATTTGTAGTCACATTTACGTTTTGTACTAGTACATATTCCAGGTGAAATTGAAGTTGTCAAAAGTGGCAATTCACTTTGGATAACAGATTTCAAATTAATTAAATAAATCGTAAGAAATTTTTTCCTGTAAATAGATAATTTTGTAAGGAGGAATTCTTACTTTTATCTAATAACACGTTGGGAGTTACGCGATATCTTTAAAATTATAGAATACAGTACTTTCAAGATTTTGCAATCGTAATAAATTACTGTATTTCACGTTATTCTTTCCTGTTTTAGAGCAGATTTTACAAACGCATAAAACGGTTTGCAAATTGCTTCCAATTAACTTGGAACTTTATGCACGCCACTTAACAAAGAACTCGGTCTACTTTTAAATCATGAATTTGTGAATTCTACTGATTTTCAAAGGTCAATAATTTAAATAGTCCCCTCGTAACGACGTTTTAATACCTTTACACTATTGCGCCACGGGCATTTGAATAACTCAACCAACGGACTCGAACCAATACACAACATTCAATAATCATAAGCAAACACTCATGGTGTTGTTTGCATAACGCAGCGGCATTTTATAACTTTTGAGAAAACGTCAATGTCAGTTTCCACCCTAACATCAGCGACGGGAAAGGAAAATGTTCCGCTAATGTGGTCCGCATTCGTCATTAAAGGAGACACTTATTACCGCCGAGGTCTTTCAAATATTTCTATAATCATCCGGCGGTATACGGTAACGAGCGTACAATAACGATATAAGCAACGAGCGTTAC
This sequence comes from Wiebesia pumilae, assembly GCA_018907045.1. Classification (NCBI taxonomy): domain Eukaryota; kingdom Metazoa; phylum Arthropoda; class Insecta; order Hymenoptera; family Agaonidae; genus Wiebesia; species Wiebesia pumilae. The sequence continues at coordinate 1,452,627 of JACCHZ010000106.1, forward strand.
CCAATAATTTGCAGTCCGCTCCACTCCCCCAGACATTACCTCGCTAAATCCGCAAGAAAATAGAAGCTGGAAATCTCGGCGCTTCCTGCGAATCCTTGTTATTCCGCAAATGAAGGCCGCGGCCGATGAAATAAGGAACAACTTGGTAAACGTCCCCCGCTGTCTTTTTCTCCTCGCTTTTGTTCCGCGCCGCGAAAGAAATGCGCGAGTCTCGCACGCGTCACGCTTAGGTTCACGTGCCTCGAGCCTGGAATTCCGCGCCTAGAGTCACGGCTTATTAATTTCTCGGAGTGCGAAGTGAGAATGATTTACACCCATTCGGCGCGTGCGTCGGAGGTTGGGATGCGCTCGGCTCATTACGATAACCTTCCTTAGCAGCGTCCGACGAAAAAGTTACGACATTGCGAACTGCATTGTCCTGTTTCGCGGTGGTATTACAACTCGTCCTCCTGAATCCGGCGAAACCATTTGTTCTCGCCCGATGTGCCGATCGAACCTGAATTTACGTTGACGTTTAATAAATACGCTTGCTGTGGTGGAACGAAGGTGGAACGAAGGTGGAACGAAGGTGGAACGAAGGTGGAACGAAGGTGGAACGAAGAGGTAAGGGATACACGGATTTATACGGAAAATTTGAAAAATCAATGATAATTTGTTTTCTGGTATTTTCTCTGCAAATGCAACGGTTTGGCCATAAATTTAATCTAATAACGTTGAAAATCCTTAGGCGAAGCGGGTGTTTGAAATGTTTTTATAACGCGAGTGATGTTCGATCCCGCTAAATAGTTAACTGCACTCGCGAAGGCAACGCACTGCTCTTAAAACTGTCGTAAATCTGCAAGAAAAAAGCGGAGAAAAAGTTACTTTAATCAACAGCTTCTACGATTGAATTATCTTTGTGAATTATCTGTCCGTGTATACATTTGCATCCATTTCACCTGGCTTAGAAAATGATTTATTTAACTCAATATTTATTAGATTAGAATCACAACCGTAACCGTTTGAAAGAGCAAATGCAAAAAGTCATATAAAAAGCTAATTAAACTAGAGAATTACGTTTCTATTTTAAGTGAATAATTTCTTTCGTGTTCAACCGGTATATAATACGTTCCAAGAGATGAAAATAATCGACACTTGTAACACCGATTAGAATATCGGTACATCTCATTCAAGTGGCTTCCATAGAGCGAATCTATCCGTCATATCTGAAAATATTCATAACAACAAATTAATTAGTCAATTTCGTTCGAGTGAAGCGAGCAAAGAAAACCGGTAAAGCGATACCAATAAGGCTCGGAAGGATATGAAGATACTACTCGACCAATCGAGTTTAATCGTAGCAAAAATTAATTATTTTGAAAATATGATACCTTCGATAAATTAAGTATTACGATAATATTTAAACCGATAGGAAATTCAATATTTAGTTTGTTCTTTACATCTAAGCCATCGATTTTGCATTATTTATTTTTATTTTATTTTTACATCAAATTGCATTACATCTTGACTCGTTTCGTGATTTTATGATTTCGAAAGAAAATTTTTATTATATTAATGAGTAAAATACCTCTAATTAGATTAAATAATTGCCTGAAATCCAAGAAAAAGTTGTTTTATGTAGAACAAGTGTAAATTAAATAACAACATTAAGCATAATTTCCAACTCGGAACTGAAGTAAACTTTTTACGCCTGTAAATTCCTATACGCGAGTTATGACAATAATTCATTAGCTATTATCGACGTCTGCACACATTTTCTAATTTACACTCTTAAATATTCGCAAAGCTATTTCATTCTTGTACTCTCAAATTATTTACGAATTATGATAAACTCTCCCTCCCACGCACAAACGCAGGTATAATAGGCAAATGCTTGAAAGCAATTATCAATAAACTGTTCTTGTACATTCTGAACATTAATATTTTATACTGAGAAAATTTATTTCAGAAATAACAAAAACTAATACATTTCCAAATAGATATATTATTCGTCGCTATAATTAACATTTTCGTCCATACTTAAGTTTATACGAATAAGTTTTAAAAAACTAATCATTAATCACGTTTCATTTTTAATTTAGCGTGAATAACTGCAACGAATTATCGGCATCTCACGAAGAAAACAAAAAAACAATTTAAAACAGTTTAATTCATTATCGAATGAAATTGATGAGAGTGAGAGTGAGAGAGAGAGAGAGAGAGAGAGTTCACATTGGCTCATATTTATGTAGTTTTATCATCAACATCAAAGTTATTAGATTTTAACTATAATTTTAAGTTATAATTTCAAGTATAATAATACGCTAAGGTATTCAACTCCAGCCGAATATTTAATAAATAATCTGGATATAATTACAAAGCTTTTGTAACTACTAATTAGAAATTTCGAATGCGAGAATTGCAGTTGATAATTTACGAAATTTTTATCGATAGTGATAAAGTTCTATCATAAAAGATATTATTAAAGACGCCATGCTTCTGTCGAATACTTTTTCTTATAATGAATGGTAAATTTTAAGAGTTCTGATGTGAAACGCTTGACTTCGTAGAATAATGTGTCGCTTTCTCGTAAAGCGTTGTAATCTTGGCTCGTGTGCGTATGGGTGTACCTATGCATAATTTACAGGTATGTACCACTGATGAGATTGAATCACAAGTGCATTGGGAAGTGCGAATATTACTCCATCAAAGCTTGGACTATTACCGTTTTTCTTTATTTTTATCCGCGTTAAAATCGTTACTATATACACATTTAAAATTTGATATTTCCTACAAGAAATTCAAGATCCTTCGAATCGCATATTTATTACGTGATTTTCAACGAGAAAATATCTCCTCTAGAAAAAGTCGTCTTACGCGTAAAACTGTTTATTACATTTGACGTAAAATTATTTACAAGAAGAACCAATAGTATAAAAAAAAAACGTATAAAGTAAAAAGGAAATAAACTTGTATATGCCATATAAACGTTCGGTTTTTCTTTTCAAAAGTGTCAGCGTAACGACTGCAAGAAAATTGTTTTCAAAATTCTTCACAGATCGGTTAAGGTTATATTTGTGTAGAAAGTAACTCTTATTCGATTCCATTCATTGTCAGAGTCGTTCAATTTCAAATGAATGGCATTGCATTCTCAAAGATTAGTTACGAAAGTTGAACGTATTTTCCGCTCCATATTATTCATGGCTACATTAATTCACTTAACGACGTTTCTTGTTACTATTATGATAGTTCAAAGTTTGTAAGTTTCACCAAGTCTTGTTCGAAATATACGATTATATATCATTGTTATGGGTAATGGCCTTTAAATATCTCATATAACTTTCAAACAAAGAATAGTAAAAGATTTTATATTACCCACCCTTTATTCAACTGACATTCGTTTAAGATCTACGGTGTAAGTGCAAGAAAGACGGCAAATTTCGAATCGATCCCCGTGCAATACTTTGAACTAATAAAAAAATCAGAAACGAGCGAGGCTTCATGTGTACGCGGCTTTAATTAACTTTTAACGAATCGATGGTTCGAAGAAACGCAGCCTCACAAAGTAGATAAACTTTAGCTTTGACGGCACCAATCAATTTGTTCAAATAATCTGAAAATACAACCGAACTCGAATGTTCACGTTGAAGGTGCTAAAGCGTGTGCTAAATCGCGTGCTAAATCCTGGATATTTGGCGCAATTCACTCGCAATTATCTTGTCGTAACATTTTATTCCGTAAAATGTAACTTCTCCCAAAATGAATTTAACAACCAGTCCAAGCCATCATTATTTCAATGACACGTGTTCGCAAAACTGTTACATTTGCTATTCTCTTAGCGGGATGCATGACAAATGCCGGTTGTTTAAAGATGCACAACTTTAACGACAGATTTCAATTGTTATAATGTAAAACAGCACGTTTTTGTCACACTTATATAAACGGTCTTCTCTGATAAACATGAATTTTAAGCACACTCGATTATTTTCATGCTTGGTCATGTATGTAATATTTTCACGAGATCGTGTATTAGATTGTACCAAAATTTGATACAATCAGGTCTATACTTGTCAGACTGTTGGAATAATCGTGCGCTTTAACCGATTTCCGGTGATTCCGTACGTGATTTTGTCCGTACGCGAGGAATCTACAGTGACATACATAAAATCGATACCAAGATTGGTTATTTGTATTTCAATACTTCGTTGAAAAGTAGAGTCATATTATTTAAAAAGAATTTAATAATACGATACAAAATTTCAGTCTCTTACATTCAGAATCACGCGAATAAACTGTCTTTACAAGTTGCGTCAATTTCCTTAAGCTTTCGAAACCCTTGCAAATGCACTAAATAAGTTCTAATTAGAAGACTCTAGAGAGTAAAAACTACTAATTGATAGTAGGGCTTCTCGAAATGATACCGATATCCGAAATACTTGAATTGGTTGGTTATTCTATTTTATTAAAAGAATGAATTTGGTAATTGATTGGACGTTAACTTTTAGAAAACTTCCGTTGGAAATGTAAAAGGGAACTTATTTAAACTTGAAATGATTTCCTGAGTATTAAGCGACGGGTAACGAATTACGGCGAAAAAAACGTTAATTTATCAATTTGCTTATAAGTTAACAATCAATGTGCCGAATAATTTTTTCAGTATTCAAGAAGTTTTTCAACAAGTTCGTTATGAAAGATCGTTGATTTAATTTCATTCTACATCTGATTATTATCACGTGAGTATAAAGTTATAGTTAAGCATATTTCACATTGAAATTGAGATCGCGAATAAAAGAATAAAAAAAAAAAGAAACGAGTTCATATTCCTGGTAATTGCGAAAATTTATTTAGATGCAGATGAAAAAGGTGGCACATACATCCCAACTAAACTCTTGTTTAATTAGGATTCAATAGGAACTTAAAATTTTTATTTAGTCAACTAAAAAACGTATTTAAATACGCTTCGATCTCTTGCTTGAATTTATCATAATTATGATAAATTATTTTAATCGAAGAACACGTATATTTATCAAATTGTACGCTACGTACGTAATATATTCAAAAGCAAGTCCACCTACATTGCTTGACCGTACACGCACATACCGATTTGACTTTGGCCATAAATAATAATTATTTTTTACTTCGCAGCTTGCAAAACGCGATGCGGGAATATATTTTCTTAAGAAGAAAACAAAGGTGCGATAGCGGCAGAGAAATCGTTTTTCCGCCGGCGATTCTTTGCCTCTTTCAACTTTGCAGAGCTCCACGCACACGCGCAAATAAGAAATCAGACTCTCCGAGACATCATAATACTACGAGTCTGAAATTAATTAGCATAGATTAACGTTGAGCTTGGATAAAGATTTGACTGACTTTTACGTATTTTACAGCTTAAGCTCCTCACTTTGCGGTCATCATTGAATAATGCATGGGCCATTTTTACGAAAGAATGACAGACTTTTATACGTTGAATTTTGGCTACGATATGATCCTGCTGCGATATTTTTATCATATGACTTTACCAAGAGGTTACCTAACGTAAAGCACCACCTTTCGTGGTATACGAAAAATACACTTGGCACATCGTGAAGCACTTTCGTGTTACGAACATTGGTACAGCGGCATAGAAATTATTTGGTGCGCGCTGAATCTGGTGCACCGCCAGATGGCGGGAGGAATTTATTGAAATTCCATATGCAAAACGAACAGAATGCGCAACGATGGAAGAACGCGGAGGAAAAGAAGATAAACTTTATTTAAGCCGTTCGAAATTTGGTTGAAGTGTTTTGGACGTCCGCACGAACAGGCTTAACATATTTTAGTGGACGTTGATGTTGCACGTTGACACGTACATTAGAGAATAGGATATATTTCATCAAATTTATCGATTACAAAATGGTAAAAGCATATTAATCTTTATCATTGGAGATGTTTATCTCGGGAATCCCAGTAAATTGCCTAGGCATTTTTAGCGAATAATTCTTTGCCAGTCACAGCTCAAACTCCAAAGTCGTGTCAACAAAGCAAAGCAATTAAAAGTCAGCGACGAAATAAACCGCCCGTAAGTTGAAACAGTCGTATTTTTATCTCGCTTCTACATCGTCCTGTCCAGGTTCATTTGCATACATGTGCGTGCGTGTGTGCGCGCCGCGAATACCTTCGCTTAACCTTTGAGGCTAAGACGTCAGCCGAGAGGCGATATTTTTTCGAATCCAGCGGTCGATCTGTCCGGCGGTTAGAAGCAACTACAGGCCGCGGTGCGCGTAATTATCGCGTGGCCGAGTCGATGCGCTAGATCATAAGCGATCCGCTAACTCCTCTCCCAGCGCCGGAAAAATCATGCCGATTTATTATTATCCTGCAATTACGCGCCGACGAGCGCGCGAGGCCTATTTTTCCTTCTTCTCCTGCCAGACCCTAGACGCGGAAGCGCCTTTTCCCGCGCCGACGCGGTGGACGAACTGTCGTTTTTCCTTATCCCCCACCCCACCGCCCCCTTCCGCCGCGCGCTTCTTTCAATTACACGCGGATACACGTCCTACGCCTACTCCCAGGGACCGCCACGACCGCCAAGTTCCCATACTTAACGGAGCCCGAGCTTTGCGCCCGAGTGACCTAACCTCTTTTCACGGTCCACGCGTAACAGCTCGAGTAGCATCTTTGTAACGTCGCTCGGAGGAGTGAGGAAAAAACCTGGCTAATAAAGACATCGAATGGGGATCAAAGGGATTTTTATCGGGGCTGAGTCTGGTGAACGATTGCTCTCTTGCGTGTGATCCGTTATCAATGTTGCCAGGCTTTCTTGGGCGAGTGCGTGAGTCGTTCTCGTTCTTCATAAGCGAAAAGCATGAAAACCTCCTGGAAACTACGTTGTTATCGCTCGCGTCGAGGTTCTCACACGAAAATCGCCAAAGTTTAGTCACAAGATAGCCTTGACAAAACTACGTAGAACCAGATGTATTTCACAGATTTACGAGCAGCGAATAAATACCTTCCAAAGTAAACGCGTGCCTTTCCTTTTTACCGTATAAATAATCGAGATTTACATCGGTCACATTGCGATCCAGATTTACATCGATCGTTACAAAATACGTAATGACGTTAAAGCAAGGATGATGACCATCAATGTGAATAATGTCGTCAATACCACCATCGTTGAATGTTTTTGCATAGCGCTGACTGGCAATTTAACGCATTTAACCGAAGATCTCGAACGTGTATCATATCCTAAAGTCGCAAAACCATTAAACGTCGAAGCGGAGTTCCTTATCGTCGTTGACACAAAACACGAAGTAACCCTGAGCGATACATTAATTGTAGAGTCGGCGGGAGCTGGTTTTTCGATTTTTTTTTGTTTGTTTTTTTTTGTTTTTTTTTTGGTTTTTTTTGGTTTTTTTTTTTTGTTTTTTTTTCTTTTGTTTTTTTTTCTTTATCTTACACGGTCGCTCGAACACGAGCGGCTTGCGTATGTACAAACCGAGAGGAAAGCAAAAAGGCAGATCGCGTTTTTGCCGGTACGTAAGGATACGTTCACGTAAGCACGAGCTTCGGCATCGGCAAAAAGTTAAGGTACTCGCGTGATCTTTGAAAGTCCGTGAGTGGCTTCGGATTTTTGTAAAATAGATCTGCAAATTATACCTCTTGCGGGAATAATGAAACGCGCTGTACCGATTTCTCAGGAATTCCTTCGAATAACGCGGGTTACGTTTCCACGGCTGTACACTAATAACACCGCGTATTACTTTTTCTCCGGCTCACGTGTTAACGCTGCCTCTCCTTTCGTTTTAGGAATGCCTTTACGAAATCGTGACTTTGAACGCGTCAATAAGGAAGGATACGCTTGTCCTGTTTCTTCGCTCGAATCGTACTTCATTTTTGATTTATGAAGACATTCTTTGTAACAGAGATTTGATTAATCGCAGAATGCAAAGCTCGCATAATGAGATTCTTGATTCACATCGAATACGCGGATGCTGCTTTTTTTTTCTCAGTCGTTATTACGCGTGAGATTTTGTCGCGTGATTATTTCGAAATAAGTTGATTGCTTCATTTGCGTTTTGGTTTTATTTCAACACTTATTTCAACACGATGCATTAACATTGCAGAAAGTGTAAATTTGCAGAAAGTTCTTTCGATGCGCGAGGCATAGAAACGTCAGACGTTGTCGCACTGTTCGCCAATGGACGTTTGGCTTATTTTACAACAATCTTACCTTTTCGGATATAAGAGTAGTCAACGGTGAGGAACTTAATTGTGCAAGTGGGAACGCGCAGTTGAAGACTAAGTACAGCTGACAATAATGAATCTTTTTACGAATAGCGTTTCAATTTGTGCAAAAGCTTATATCGTTCATTCGTCGATACGAGATTTAAAGGATAGAAACGTCGCGCGTTAGAATTGAAGAATGGAAATTTCATCGGAACAACGGAATAATTATGATTTACTCGCGGTTTAATTGAATTCGTTCTAGAGAACGAAACGTCGTGAAGTACAAGTTTTCGAATGGAGAAAAAATTTGCATTGTCAGCTTATAGCGCTACGCGAGGCGTAGTATTGCAGGTTGGAACTATGCCGCTTTGCGTTTCGTGAAAAAAGATTTTTATCATCGCACTTTATATAGATTCCATCGCGGCTACCGTCTTACAGTTACCAGAGAGAGAGAGAGAGAGAGAGAGAGAGAGAGAGAGAGAGAGAGAGAGAGAGAAGTTTAAGAAAAACGGCAGTACAATAATGAATTTTTGAATGGCAACGCGGATCTTCCGGGGAAAGGAAGATCAATCGAATTCGCGTGATTAAGGTAAACGCTTCCCATAACGTAATTGCAATTAAAATGATGTTTATCTACTAACATGCGCTAAACTGCGAAGGAGTTGCCAGGACACGTCCGAAGGCAGCCGAGCATCGGCGAAGAAGCATCCGTGAACAATCGTCGCTCCGAGACGACGATCCACTTGGTACCATAATTGAACATCGTTTCACTGCACCGTCGTCGCTTACACTTTCGTACGGCAATATTACAATCGCGAGTATCGCATTATCGTTGCCTTTCATCGTCCCCGGAGTTTTTCCGACAGAGCGCAATTAGCCGAGGCCGTGCATCGAGCGCAGATTTTGCGATCGAATAAATTTTCATTTCGTTCGTAGCGCGCTTTTCCCACACTTTTCCAAAGGCTTCCGCGACAAAGGAACGCGCACGCGTCCGCAAATTATCCACCAGGTAGAACAGACGTGCGCGCGATTCATTCGTTAACCCACTTTCCCATTATACAATCCGGACGAATTTCCGAGTTGGGGGGCGGCTACGCGGAGTTCGAGGCACGAAAGCGCCGTTCCTTTTCTTCTCCGAGGCCGCTTGTCCCCGTTGACGTTTTAACGCGCCTCGAGAGCCTTTCAAAATATCCTCCTCCTCCTCCTCCTCCTCCTCCTCTTGCGAGATGCGCGGCGTCCTTACGTTTTCCTATTTACGCTCTTATGTGCGTCGGATCGCGTTGGAAAGTCTCGGGCTCGTGTTTACCTCCGGACACTCGAGCGAAGCTACTTCAAACGGACACGAAGCATCTCGCGCGGAACCTCGAAGTCGAGTCCCCGGCTGAATTCGGCCGTGACAGTGTCACCTTGGCCTCTCGGGAAACCCGATAGGCGCGCATTCCTCGGCGAGCGACCGGGAAAACACTCGACCGCGCCGAAACCCGATCCAGCAGGACTCCTTTTTCCCTCGATCGGCACCGAACGACAAGGAGGACGAGGCGCGTCGCTGTCGAGACTCGGGCGCCGACTGTATTTCCGCGGCGATATCTCAGTCCCTCGCGCTCTGGCCCGCGGGAGAGATATTGCAGCTCGCACACGTGGGACCATCGGCTCGGGCCCCTTTCTCTCCCTCCACCTCCTCCACCTCGATCGCCGTCGCCGCCGCCGTCGCCGTCGCCGCCGCCGCCGCCGCCGCCGCCACCGCCGCCACCACCACCTCCTCGCCTCCTCGCCTCCTCGCCTCTTTCTCATTTCCTCCTGTGCGCGCTTTTTTGCGGCTCGTAACTGCACTGTCAGCTGTGGCTCGTGTGGATGTTTGCCCAAGAGCCCAAGCAGGGCGAGACCGTGCGTTTAATGGAGTACACTATCAGGCGCCGCGACTAGTGCCCGCTGTTATAAAGATAACATAACCTCGAAAATGGCGCTCGTTAAACAGCGCGTTTTCCATATAAAAATGTTTATCAGTTCGTAGAGTCGCGTTAAAGATCTCCTCTTTTATTTTACTGCCTCTTTAAAGAGGAACGTTATAAGGACTGGCTCTTTACGGCTGGTCTATCTCGCGGAATGGACGTTTCACGACCGACCTCGAGCCTCGAAAGTAGTCCACTTTGTGAAAAAACGCTCCTCCGTGAGGATTCATGCTCTGCCATTGTGCAATATCTACCCGCGGAAAGTCCGACGTACTGGGAAATACCTGGATTTTCACGCTTATTGAAAAGCACGCGATCGCACCCATATTGATCATTTCGTTCGACAATGTATAACCACCTCCTTCGACGCTGCTTTCTATGAGTATGGGATGTTACGATCGAGCGCATCGATCTGTGATTCTCGATAAATACCCATAATCTTGCAGGAGAGCAGTGCTTCGAACGCGCGCTACCAACGTTAAATGCAAAACGTCTTCCCTGCCCGAGCGATGTAACAATAACAACGAGTCGCTCCTCGACTACAAAAATGAAAGTACGTAGAAAAATGAACGCGCGTTCCGTCCTGAATAATGTAATACATTAACCAGCGCCTCTCCAAAAAAGGCATCCCACAAATAAACTACATCCTTCGAATGTTGTAATACGTGGAGTTGTATGTACCTCTCGGGTCTACTGTCTCGGCTGGTTTATCTTTCGTCCTTTCGTAAGCAGTCGTTCCGAATAAATAGCCTACGAAAGTAGGAACGAACGCGTTGAATTAGAATTATCCGCACGTGCGATCAAACTCGAGTCGCTTGTACGATCCGCGAATGTCGCGAACTTGACTCCGATATGAAAAAGGTCCTGGCGTTCGGCGGTGTTTTCCGCGTTTCCTTGGCTTTCGCACGTCGCCGATACGAATGACGATCGCGCGGACGAAACTTTGACGAGACTTCGTCGTGCGAGTGGACGTTTGCTCACGGATGCTTTTGAGGAACTTTTAAGGATTTAAGCCGCTGAGCGATTGTTTCGTAATTTACCGCAGGCAAACGTATAAAGCTCATCCTTTACAAGATCGTTGAGATATTGACTTGGAACCTTCTGCGCTAGTTCAGTCGATTTATAATGACGAACTGGTCGCTTTAATTATTAATCGTAAGTCCCAATACTTTTTTACGAGCCTCGGTAATGCGTAATTCGGTCGATAAAATAACTTTCACATTTCTTTGCAACGCCGATTTCACGCAGCCGACGAGCAGAAATTTCATTTTGGCATTTTCCCATTTAATAAATGTGAGAGTTACGCCGACATTCGCGAAATTCATCTGGTACGTGAAAAGGAAACTCTCGCAATAACAAGCGCATATTTTTCTAATCGCGTTAGCGCCGTTTGATTTTTCACTCGTCGAGCAAAATGACTAAATGTTCCAATACGGTCAATAATATGCGCGAATATTATCGATAGTTTTGCTCCTCGCAAAATGATCAGCTATAAATAGGAGATAAAATAATGATAAACAACGGGAGTTTTTCTTGCGATCGGCAGAAGCTTCGCGAGTGTTCGAAAAATAAATCCCTACTTTCCTCCCTCGCGCTTGTACTTGCAGCTCTTATTCTCACTCGTACATACAAGGTTGTACGCCAATTAACGGCGCTACGGAGAAGAAATAGTTACATATTTTACAAGACCTGATTTTTCTACCGAACGCTTACTCGATATGAAACATTGAAATCTGATCGTACCACTGATAAGTGAGCCAGTGATGTAAGTCAATGGTACATTTTATACTGGCATAACTGCAAATCGGTAAATCAGTGACTAGTCATACGATATCTTCCAGCAGATCTTTTACGGATGATTGATATTAGGTGTTACATCTTTACGTCTTTATATTTCAAAGTATTTTTGTTGAAACGTCATATTTTTTTCATCCTTTTATTCGTATTTTTTACCTTCGATTATTTTTGTCAATCTTTTTTATATAATCTTGTATTTGTCGTGGTAAAATGTCGCAGTTTTAATTCGATGTTGATAAAATTGGTAAGTTGTATTGATTTTACGGTGATTATCCCATTTACAATCAACCGCGTATCATGTATTATGCTTTGAGCGAATTTTTCTTTCGTCGATTAACTCGTTTAGCTCTATAGAAATGATGTTTCAGCGAATCGTTTATTACGCGGCGATCAATATTACCTTATGCGTACGGTATATCGAGTAATAATAATAATAAGATAATGATTTATAAACTTGTCGTCACCAACGAATATTTCAGATAAAAATGGCCTCGAATTGTAATGGACTTAATATTTATTACATATTCGTGCATGTGCTCCTACGACGTTAAAATTGGCGAATAAAAATAACAGCTGTAAAAATTACTTTCTAACGCAGCCATTGTCATTTGTCAAGTTTTCGAAAATGTATCGCGGATGTCGAAATACAGCTACACGTGTACACTGGTCCAACAATTAAATTCGTATTTATTCTGCGTAACGATATAAAGTATGTGTATTTTAATGAGTAGCCACTCGAATGCGAATTAAAGCAAACGTTCCTTAAATCTAGAATCTTGAAAAATTGTACGAATGTACTTATAGAAAATAAAAAATTTGTCCTTTGTTATTGACATATGTGAACGTAAGAATACATTGACAGTACACAAATTTTATAAATAAGCTAATATGTAAATGTGTGAAGTTTTGATAAAGAAAGTAACCGGTTTTCTATGCGCTGTTCTTTTAATTGAATTATACTTTTAAATCCATCTTCCATTTAAAAACCTATCCATGCATATGTACGCCATTTAAACGGATTCCTCAGTGTGGTTAATTTCAGCTATAATTATTATATTAATTACGTCTTCCTCCAGCCCATTACTAAAAAAGTGGTAATACTTATTTAATTATGTACATTAAAATATTTTCATGTAGACTGTTTGAAACAACTTATTAATTAATATCCGCGACACGAGAGAATTATTCGATTGCTATACACGCGCATATAAATCAACGATAGATCTTCGGAATTTTCGATGACGAAGTGACTGCGCAAGTAGTTACAAGAAAAAGAATTAACTCACTCACAGTTCTGACGGAAAAATGAATATTAATTTTAACGCGAAGAAATGTAAGAAACATTCGCTTCTCTCGATACCATCACCACGTAAAGAGTATATAAACCACTGTTCTCAATTTGCGACACTACAAATATTAGTAAAAATTGAATATTTACTATAGTAAATATTACATAATTGCGCAGTTGCCGTTAATTGTTGGTAACATTTCGAAACGGTGATCGGACGTGTTTCAAAATTGCTTTGGCTTTAAAACAGTTTTGGCTGTACTTGGCAATTAAATTTAATGATTAGAATATGAAACGCTTGACAACGTGCAGCAACGCGTCGCTTTCTCGCAATTGGCCAAATTAGGTGCGCGCGCGTGTGCGTGTGCGTGTGCGTGTGTTGCGCGCGCGCGTTACCGCGCGCACATGCGCAGCAAAGGAGAGCAAAGAGCATAAAATTTTAAGTACGCAAACAGCATTTGGTAGCAGTATTGATGTGCCAAGAGTCACTTTCTTTTCGGTTTTATGTATTAATAATTTTACTGCCCTGGCTAGTACATTTAGTACAACTTGCTACCATGCGTAGAAAGTTGTGCTATGTTTTATTGCACCTATTATTATTATTATTATTATTATTATTATTATTATTTATCGCATATCTATATTTACGAGAAAATGACCGTGTACCAAATTATCGTAAGCTATTGTGATTATTACAACTTTGTTCCATTATTATATTAATTACTGTTAATCGGTTTAAGTCCCTGTATATCATTATATACGTGAAATTATTTATAACTTGTTTTTACCGTATTAGGCATGCATATAAGACAGATAATAAACTTATAAAATATCCTGCATGTAATTAAGAATAAAGAAATAAGATGATAATTAAACGGGAATGAAAGTGGAAAACAAAATAATCAAACGATCTGGCAGAAGAAATGCGGAAGGGTATACTTATACAATAAGTGCACCACACATAAATAATGATTTCCTTTGTACCGCTTATTGGTTATTTTGACATCCCGAATAGTACGAGAGACTAATTTTCTAAACATCGTTCCAAACTAAAAATGCGAACGATACTTTATACGCGTTTATATCAAACAAAACCGGTGCAAGTACGTCTAGGTAAAAGAAAAGCAACGAACGCTTTTTCAATATAAATATTTTATTAGGATTTAGCATCCGAATTTGGTCCGAGACTTTTTTAAAATATAAAAGTATAAAATTGAATTTCACATTAAAACTACGATTTTATCCTGTTGTTTCTTGCGCGACATCGATTAAGAGACGATAAAACTACTCACCGATGTAAAAGCTTTTATCGAAATTAACAAAACATACCGTATTAAATTAAAACGTTAATTGGAAATCTAGCTTCCGATTTTTGGAATTTCCCAGAATTTATGCTTTCATCAAAGCTTAAGCTAGTCAATCTGTATCCAAGTAGCCAACAATATTGAATCACATATGTTTAATTGAATAACGGTGAAACATCTCGTTACGCCGTAAAATTCATTCGAAATGCTTGGTGTATTAAGTACTTCGTTACGAATTTTAGACTTAAAAACACTAGTTATTCTACAGCTAAACATAAATTTCATTATTTTTCATTATTTTTCATTATTTTTCATTATTTTTCATTATTTTTCATTATTTTTCATTATTTTTCTTATAGCCACTGTCAAATTGAATAATTTTTAATTTTCATTAACTTTACCATCCAACAAACCGTCTAGCGTGTTATTCCGTTTAAGCTGGAAAAGTCATTTCGGATCAAATCAATTTAAAAGAAGAACGACTAGCAAAACGTACGGTTGTAATTATTCGAATTTCACAGGCGCTTATGTGATTCAATGGCCGCTATCACGCAACCCATACGTACGATAATTTCATCGGACGTATTAAATTAGCTAGTTTTTGTATCGATCGTAAACTTAAACTAAATTATTATGCCCGTATTTTAAGCGAGGAAAGAAATTCCCAAATGAAAATCCCCCGGGAAAAGTCAGACTTGCATGATTTTGCGAAATTCTCCACACAACTTTCATCCTGCGACTGTCAAAGTTCGGAAATTTCTTCCGAACGGCTCATCATTCTTCTATCAAAGCTTGAAATTTATGCGCGGAGTGTCTCGCTTCATTTGAAATCTCGTGTAATTCCACTTTGATTTCTAAAAGTGAAGTGCATCAAAATGTTTGTACGCGGCGACTCTCGCATCCGTCACGATCTCCCGATAATTGTCCGACAAGATATTTCCACTAGCAAAACTTCTCGCGCGCAATTGCCGCGTATAATTTAGCAATTAAAATACAAGTAATATAATTTGTCCCCTGACAAGAAAACCAAAAAACCACAGTCCAGCGACACGCGATGAAGAGTTACGTAGCCACTGCGATGGTACCATCGAGGGCGGCGCGCTCCGGAAAACGCGGAAACGCGTCCTCCGCGGCCTACATCTTCCGCGTGGAGGCTCTCGAAGTTTGCTCTCGGAGACCTGCACGCGCACGAATAAGCAGAGACGTCGTTGCCGTCGGCCCTTTTTTGCACCAACTCGCCGTTGACCCGCTACAACCGGTTTCTCGTTTCGCCTGGAAATGAGCAGAGGATGTGTATCGACGCGTAGACGCGCTTTCGGTTTTTTGCCGATCGTCGCGAAGCGGTCGATTTTGCCGGGGATATCGACACGCATTTTGACGCGATACTCACGGGATCCGTGGTTTCGTTTCGCTTCGGCTTCTCCAGAGAAACGTCGGATGATATTTATTGCTCTGACAGAGATAGTTTTGCACCCGCGTTTCGAGGGTTGGTGGGATCGTCCGTGGGATCGTCCGTGGGATCGTTTTCTATGCTGAAGGTTATTTCTTGGTTAAAGTTAAACTCGATAAGGAATAATAATGAATGGTAAGGTTTTGGTTTTAGTTAGGAAGAATTCAGTCTCTAAGCTCATTTTTGAAAACAATTTGACCCAAGCAAATTCACCATTTTCACGCTGACATCACGCTCTTGCTTAAGAGCCTCTTGATAAGAGTCAGGCTTCAAATGAGAGGGAATATATTTTGATGCGAACGTGAATCGAAGCATCAAAGACTCATTCACCGATCGGCTAAGTGTCCGTTCTTATACGCGTGGTACTAGCCTGTAATAATGAGAGAATTGTAACGACACGTGAAGGTGAAATCATTCGTGTCGGCACATCGTTAGCGCCAACTTCACGCTTTGAGCTACATTTACACTGTAAAAAAGGCTTGAAAATCAATGTTTGCTCTTGCGAAAGGCTTTTTATAATTGCGAAAAGGCTTTTCAAACACTGAATAGATCCAATTAGAAGCGAACACGGCGAACCGAAACCAGTGTTGGTGCACTATAAATAAGAACCGCCGGACAAATTGAAATCAGTCTTTTAACATCTGTGAGGATTCACAGCGAGATCTCCGTTTTTCCTTCTGCGTAATTACAGCAACCTGATAATTATTCGAACGATACCGTATTTATAAAATTGGCGGTGTAAATTGTCGAGGAAAAGAATTAGTTGTTAGCATACATTCACTCACTCATCGTCTCCAGCATCTCGAATATTACTGGACGATAACACTCCAACGCAATGATATTTACCATTATTATTATGCATTTGCATAAAATGCTATTATAAATGTTCCGAGCACTTTTATCTTTTATTGATATAAACAATGTTTCGTAATTTTTATAATTGCTTTTATTACTGTTTCGATCGCTTATTTATGTAGGCAGACAAACCCAGTACTTATCGTTGTTTTGGCATGTGATCTTATCGTGAAAATATATCTCCAGATCGTCTCCCTCTCTCTCTCTCTCTCTCTCTCTCTCTCTCTCTCTCTCTCTCTCGTTCTGCCTCTTGATTTATACGCAATTATAAACCCGCGTAACACAGTTACGCCAACGAAAAACCATACTTGAACTTCTGTAGCCAAAAAAATTTGACAAATAAAGCAACGATTAACCAATGGCAAGATCCATAACTCGAGATTAAATCCATTTTAATAAGAGCAAACGTAATCCTCGTGTATTTCTATCTCAGTAACTCCTTGGCACATACCAAAAACGACATGACCTCTAACGACCAAATGTTCAAAGTACACCACGATTGATGCGCATATTTAAAGAATCACGTAAGACTACGTAGGGTCATATAAGATAATGTACAGATTTTCACGGTCGCATGTATTCCTGATATTTTTCATTCCTCGAGTTTATATAAATTAATGCCCATTTTTCTAACCATGCCAATAGCGAGTCGTACACGATAATATACGATATCGTATCAATTACATTTGTAACACGTCTGTAAGAGTTCCACCCAACAAATGGTGATGTGTATTTTAAAATTCGTATTGCAAACACTTTACGAGGGTCACATATTGTATGCCTATTTTAATGAGTATTTTAACGTAAAATAAATATCGTACTTTTCGAAGAACTAGTTTTACTCAAAATTAATTCGTCGGTAGTCTATCAAGCCATCGTAGTACGATCGCATAATTAACACGTTTCAAATATTAAGAATAGGCAATAAGATTTTATTTACATAAATCGATTTTTCATTCGATTAAATTCGACGATAAAAACAAAAACTACGTGAAAAATATTTAAATTCACGTACTCGTTCACTGCTGACTCATCCCTTTTATTATCGATTTTCTGCGCGACCTAATCTATTTTATTAATGCTAAACTAAGAATGAACAACGGAAAATCTTTGCCGATCATGCGACAATTCAAAGCTGATCGTTACACAGGTACGTTCGTAGCACGCACGAACAAATGATTTTCAACACTTTGAACGACACATTTTTATCATTAGCCGACTTTTGAAACTGGAACGAGGCTCAATCGGTTGACGCGCCTTTTCCCGGTATTTAATTCATCGGTGTAGGTAGGTTTAAAGGCTCCAAAGGACACGCGTTCCATTCAAGACTGAACAAAACAGTTTGCTTGGAACGAGGTTATCGATGTAAGTGTCAAAGAGAACGCGAAAAGTAAAAAAAAGAGAATAAAATGGAGAATAAACTCGCAATGCTTTCATTGGTGAGCGTTGGAGACATCGTGACGAATAATTATTAATTACCGCAGTTTCCTTGGCGACCATTTTTACCGTTAGTCAGATTCCTAGCTTTCTAATATCAACGTGTCATCGAGTAATCATTGCTATGCATCGCGAAACTTTTTTCTCTATTCGCTCGTATCGGCCGTCATCAATCGAGTGTATCAATCGAGTCCAACAACGAATTTTCCCATATGACTATGAGAAAAGCCGCAAGTAGCACGAGTAACCGATCTAAAGGAATTCAGCGAAAAGTTTCCTGCAACTATATTGGCTCGCCGAATGGACGAATTCCTTATTCGCTGTAACGCAGGATAATAGCGTAAAAGTCAGAGTGGTATTGTAAGCTCGTGAAACTCATGCGCCTGGGACTTTAATGAGCTTTACCGACAATTTCATTATTTTTCTTCGCTGCTGGATTTCGTAGAGCGAGGATTTAGTTACTGGATGTTCATAGATGACGCAGGACTACTCGCATAATTTACCTGTGCTTCTACATTTATGTTTGTAACAAACAGCTCGTTAGTAGCGCTCATTTCGCAAACTTATCTTTTTAGAAATAAAATTCTTAACAAACAATAAAGACTTGATAAAACCATCGATTATAATCCTGTTTGCAATTACGAGACTGTAAAAGAGGCGAAAATAAATCATCGCGTTTTGTAATTTACTACGAAGTATTATTGCCGAATGTCGATTCATCATCACAGGTATCTAATAAAAATTCGTTTGTTTGATAACATTACTAGTACAAACTAAACTACAAACTAATCCTTAATTGATACGCGATCGGCAATGTCACCGATTTAAAAATCATTGCATTTTGCTCGTTGAAATGTTTTATAATCTTGTAAATCGTGGGAGATTACGTTACAAATACAAGGTAAATTTCTTGGATTTTACATCAGTCGCCGTTGGCAATAAATATTAGTCCGCTAAGTTACGTACTAATAATATTAGTATTAAATGTATTTTCTCTTACCACTTGGAACTGTGCACTTAAACCGCGTACAATAAAACGCGGTAATAATAATAAGATAAATCTTTTTAGAAATCAAAACGATGACAATGCAAAATACATCAGATTTGTAAGAATTCGCTTAATAATCCCGACAATAATAAGTACTCCTTCATTCGGGATCTTAAAGGGAGCAGTAAAAGCTATACTTACTGGGATTATAATTTATTAAATACGTCCTTAGTTTATCGGTCTACCCGAGTCAGAAAGATTATATATAACGAGAGACTTTTATTGCGATATATTGACCGTCGATATCGCTCTCCGAGGGCTGCAACTGTTATTTTACTACTGAAACATCAACGGATTAAATTGCAATAATTGCAAAGGACCGTAAGTGGGTAAATTGGAAGTAATTAATTCCAGTTGATTACGTGGAAAAATAAAATCACCAAATCTATCGAGACAATTTGTGCGTCACTGATGATAACGAAAGTAACAAGCAATACTGCCTGACTTGTGAAGTTCGAGTAAATCCAACTCAAAGTTGGAACGCTATCTTGACTCGGGCAGATCGATAAATTAAGAGCATATTTAACACGAGTATAATCATACCGAGTGATAATCATCTACCTGTGATATATATTCGATATTTTGTTACTTAAGAGTACAAAGAACGGTCGAGTTGCCTATTGGTTTCGTTATGACATTTGCCGCTGAAGTTATCGAGGCGCAATAATAATGAACAAATGGTCGTAAAATCGTTGTATTTTTTCGAACACTCGCGTGAATATAAATATAAAATAATTTTATAAGTAAAAATAGGCGTCTTAGGCGTCTTAGGCGTCTTAGGCGTCTTACAAGGTTCAAGTAAACGACCATGACGAATGTTTCCACGGCAGAGCCGCTGATCTCCATAATTGATGGAAAGAGCTCTTGAATAACTAAATTAACATCTTGCGATAATGCGTTTATAATGCACTAAGAAGCCGTCGCTAACTGCAGCCGTCACTCGAGCTTTCAAAAATTAAATTCGACAACGAGGTCACGTTCTCGCACACAGACTTAAAAGCGCGACTCCTGAGTTATTCATCATCAGTTATTCATCCGCGGAGTCTTTTCTCGCATAAATTTCAGCTGTCCTGTTAAAAAGGACAGCCTTTTCCATCGCAATTCGCAGCGTTCCTCCTTCGTCTGGCTTTCATTCTCATAAAACTCTTCGCCTCTGCCTTTTTCTCGAGGCAAAAGAACAAAAAGGATCCCCTCGTATGAAGAAACGAGAATAGCTGCATCACGAGATAAAACTCGATACGGCAAGAGGACTGAAAAAGGATTAACCGCGCGCCGCACCGAGGTTCAACCTGCGCACCGGTAATATCCTTGAAAGTCGATCGGTCCGACACTCGAAGCCGGGAAACCGGAGAAAACAAGCTCCTTCGAGTCCGCGATGCTTCATTGTTATCCAAGAAAAGCCGGCGGTCCTTTCTTCTTCCTTGCGAGACGTTGATAAAGCGCGGGTTATTTAGATCGCGCTCGTTTCGTCACGAGCATGACTTGGCGAATCCCGCTCGAGATTTCTCCGCGTAATTCTCGTTAAGTGCCGCTGACCCTCGCGGAGACGCGCGCATTGTTACCGGTTAGCTCCGGAGGCCCGCAACCCGAAGAAAATTGATTCGCGTGACGGCGCCGGGATGAAAAATTATCCCGTGGGGTTCGGTCTGCGAAGCGACTCTTCTTCCCGCTGGTCGACCTTTTTCTTTTCTTTGTCTTGTTTCAGCGCTCGGGCGCTTTGTTTAGCTTTTCGAACGTTGCATGGGTAATAATTCGCGTCTCCATTTGTTTTAAATCTCGTGTCGATGCACTTTGTCGCCGGGAGCGAAATTTCTAGTTGTAGCGGCGAATAATTCCTATAAACGACAGCTCGCTCCTTTGAAGATCATTTCTTTCACTTTTAGAAAGCCAAGCATTCCAGTGTTCTTTCAGGATTGATTTCTAAAATTGACACTCGTCTATCCTGTCGCTCGGTTGAAAATTCATCGTTGAAAATTCATCGTTGAAAATTCATCGTTGAAAATTCATCGTTGAAAATTCATCGTTGAAAATTCATCGTTGAAAATTCATCGTTGAAAATTCATCGTTGAAAATTCATCGAGTAACGACCTTTTGTAGCCGGAAAATGGGACCGAATTTTCGACCGGTTCATCCCGCGTACACGTTTGTATTTATTTGTAATCGCGTACTGCCGTTTGCCAATACCAGCACGCACTAGCTAAATTTCTTAATTCCGATGACTTTAATGACGCTTTCGCCCGACTTTTATTTAAAAGCATTAAAATAAGCGCTTGAACCAATGTTAACTGGTTTGCGACTGAGTTCGTAACGGCATTAGAGTTACATAAATGATATTCTAATAAAGATAATTTTTTTTTGAGCTACTATTCGATAAGGAACTTTTAAATTATAATTATCACTCGGTTCATTCGTTTACGGTTACTGGTTTTAACAGTTTCTAGTTATTAAAATTAATAAAAGATCTATTTAATAGTGATTCGTTTCAAATGTCGCGAATAATTTTCTATCGAGTATAAACTGTATATGCATTGGCAGCATCCGTTTCATCCGTTCGCTTTATTATGAAAAACGAAAACGTTACGTTTCAAATGTACGTTCACTGTCTCGTTACGAAAGAGTTTTAATTTTAGCGGGATAAGTGCATAATCGAATGTACATTTTACGTGTCTTATTACGAGAGAAGCATTTGTATTTCGAAGAATTATTTGTATTTTATAAAGTCATCGTTGGACTGTGCGAAAGAAAATGCAATTCGCTTCTATATTTCACCCGAGTGGATTTTATGAAATTCGTTAAAATTTACCTTAAATCTCACCTTTTTTCAAGATTCGAGACTCGAAAGAAAAAGGAGGATATTAGTATTTTTAATCGTTACGCCAATTTCTCCTTTGTTGAAGTTAGTGAATATGCATTTATTCAATTATAGCATTCGCCGCAAGGTTTCAAATTATTCAGACTGCGTTTTGAATAATAAAGTGAATAAGTTATAGGTAATTTAGCACAGGATTTTTATTATCGATCGAATAAATATTGAAATTTTTTCTATTTCGATACCCAAGCCCCTGTAATGTAATATTATCGCGTTACATAATCTTTTCTTAATCCATAAGAAACGAAGAAGAAATTCTATGAAAAATTCAACTTAAAGAACTGCGGATACAAAAAAATATTCCATGGATCTCTTGACTCTTGCGCGAAAGGTGATTCGGTTCTTTTCATCGAAGAAGAAGTTGAATAAAAGTCCGGTAAAAGTTTACGATGTTCCAAATACTACATGGAAGTAAATATAGAACTCGTCTAGAAAGTCACTCGTTCGGAGTGGACTTTGATCGATTTTTGCCCAACTTTCTCAACTAATAGAGGGGTGACAATGTTGTTTACCCTAATTAAAGTTCCTTGGTATTTTAAGCGATGATGTGGATTTTACGAGCTTTGACGACATGGAAATCCTTTAAACTGTGTCCTCGAAAGATATGCAAAAGCGTGCGTATGTCGGAAGAAGAAGAAGAAGAAGAAGAAAACTACAATTTTGCGCAAGATATTCGTGTGAAAGTAAGGTTCGGAAAATTGATGAGAAAAGTAGCATTCGGACAGTTTGAAATCTTTTTATAGATCCCTGATGACGTGCACTTATTACACACGAAAATTACGATTTTCTCGACTCAACCAATTACCGAAACTTCCATATCGATAAAGGAAGCGCGAATGTTAACGTTTGCAATGCCATTAAATGAAAAATTGGGACGGGCACGTGAGAAAGGATTCGAGACTAAAGCATTTTATCGAGGCGGGTTATCGACCTGAAAAGCGTTAACATGTTTTGTAAGTGAAATAGGAAAAATCGGGCGATTCGACATCAGAAATAAAATAATGTAAGCAAGAGTCTAAAAAGAAAAGCTCGAGAAAGGAATAACTGATTTTGATCTACGGAGTTTTAACGTATATTTATTTGACGTAAGATCAAAGCTATTACTAATGATTGCCCGAGTCATTAACCAACGTTAAAAACGTAATTGATGCGATTGATAACGTGCTTCTGCTTTACATGGATTTTTTTGGTTCGCAATAGCTTTGATGTGCTTCAAATAGTCTAATAGTCTAATTTTAATATTGTTAAGTATAGTTCGGCAAACTTTGAAATAATTATTGTTATATCATTAACGTTTATACTCAATTTATTACTCAATTATTACCTGGATATTTATTATTCGTATAAATTCGTGCTTCGTAGAAATATGGGATTCTGTACGTTGTAGTCTAATTTTTTACTTATTTCATTCGTTATTATTTATTTCATAAGAATTTGTATTATTCGAAAGTTGCGTACCAGACGCGAGTATAAGTGTTAAAATAGTTTTTGTATTTATCGTAGTATTTATGACTTCTCCACTTCTACGAAATTGGTCAAAGTGATTAATTAAAAAGGTTTCAAGTAATTTATTGGATTATGAATTTACAATATAGGAAATACAGTAAAATACAGCAAAAAATCTTAGCATATCCCTTCGGTCATTTCTCAGATACGTAAAGAGAAATTCTTCTGCAAATATCGAGGCAATTAAAGAATAGGAGGTATAAAATGTAAAAAGTTATATTTATTGTCTGAAAGTTATATTTTTTCACATTCATTCCTACCGCTGACTATAAATGACTACATACTTAATATCAGCGAATGGCTAAGCAAATGATAGGATTTCTTTCATTAGTTTTTAAAGCCAGTAAAATGCTAATTTTTCATTTTTTTATTTAAAAACCATTTCCTTCGCGTTGATTTTATTCGCTGCAGTTATTTACGATCGCATAACGGATCGATACTCAATTAGTCATACTTTAAGTGTATTTGCCCAAAAATTTGGTCGAGATGTTTTTTTATTAATTTTAACTGCAACTGTTGATTTTTATCCTAAGCGAACATATTAAAATATTCTGAAGTTTTTTGAATTCGGTATTTCATTTTAGGAATCAAATTAATAGGTGAAACAGATCGCGTAAATACTAATGAATCCATCTTAATTCTCCCTCTTGCAGCCATTCGTGATACCTAATTTTGTTAATGTAGAACTTTACTAATTTTTATAACGACGTTGCTACTCGTCAGTTTTTATTAACCGTGATTACCATCGAAAAAACACATTTGAAATATCTTGACTGGAGCTGCAACGTGGAATTACAATTCCCCGTGGATTATACAAAAGATAAGGTACAGTAAACGAAGATTTACCGGCAATATCAAGTGCAGCCTGTTTATGTTCAGGATTACTTGAAACTGCCTTATTGAATTAACGCAAAAGATTTATGATGTAATTATGTTGCTGTGAATTCACATTTTTCTTAACTTCAGTGGCTCGTTCGTTTCTTGGAATCTCAGTGTCATTCTTCTTTTCAGTTGAAAATAAAGGAAACGCTAAATGTAGGACCACAATAAATGAAATATTAAGTCTAGAGATGCGTTTTGCGACTTTTTTCTTGGATGACAAATGAAAACTCTCAAAGGAGACGCTTGTCTTCTTTCAATGAAACTGGATAATAATTTTTAATTCATATACCAGTACGTAATAAACTCATTGATATTGACAATTGTATATCTGATTTGATGTGCACATAATTGATACACAAGTATCAACTTTCAATCGATCGTCATTTAAAAGTTACAACTGGAATAATATACATTGAGTTTTCTCGTAGATAAAGTACGCGTCTCGATTTATGCATGTGTATCAGTACGCTATATTATTTAGTTTTATCAGTACAATTGTGTTAAGTGTACCGAGATTCTGCGCGCTTGAAATGATTTAATTAACTTGTTCAAAATTATACAAGAAATATCGAAGAATTTCCGAAAGGAATGTCATAGAAAATCTCAAGATAAAACTAATTAACAATGAATATTAACGGTATGAAAGAAAGAATCTTCCTTACGATATAATAAAAATTACCCATGCATAAGTATTTACAGTGTTCTCATAAAAAGTCAATTCAAATTTATGTTTAATACAATTTTGTCACTTCTTGGGAATTTTCTTCTTGGGAATTTGAAAGGACCCATTCGTTGAATACGCGAATTGAACTCATAGGTGAGTTAATGCGTTGATTAAACATCGTGCATGAAGAAATTTCCTGCAAAATGTAGATTTTTGTAGACATTGAAAGAAACGGTACCCGCGAAGAGTTTACACAAATAGTCGTTCAATAAATGTCTCGCCAAATAATCTGCAATGATAGCGTAAAACTTGAACAAGTACGCACAACCGAATGCAATTGCAAGGCAGAAAGACGGTTGACTTTGCGAAAGAGACGGAATATAGTTACACGCACAAGCTTAGAATATCAACGTGTTATTCAATTTGCATAATGCAATAAACTGTATGCCTTGTATGCACGTATAATTATCATGACTCTATTAGATGTTAGAGTAGCATGTCTTTTTTATTTACGAAATATAACCTAGCGTATACACATTGAAATTACATTCGCGAGTTTAAGCATTCGTGAATGCCTAAGGTTGTTCATAAACTATTATTCACGAGCGTTACCACGAAAGTGGTATGTTCTCGTGGATTTTAAGCAGACATAAATTATACATTCGAATTCTCGCTGCATAGCATAATTGTTTTTACATTAGTTCTAGCATAATTGGCGCGAGTATCGCACACGACAAATATTTAACATCTCATTAATATTTAAGCAATGCGTAAACATTGAGCACCTCTTGCATTAGGAATCGCGAGACCGTATACCGCAGTCTGCCGTCCGAAATACATCGATGACAATATTACGACAATAATCGAAATGGATGAATTACCAATTCGGAACGCGTACCTTTCCGAATTTCACGCGTAAAATCGGCACGACGTTGGAGTTCGGGAAACAAGGTATAATATCTATAATATCGGCCCCGACGTTGTTGGCCGATTGGCTCGAGGACGCGCATGCGCGCCAATAATTCACCGCACGTCGACGTACGGACGGTCTAGACTAAGAGAGCGTTGAGACTCCCGGACAGTTCGGGAGGAGATCGTGTGCGTTGGCCAACATGGCGTCGACCGAGCAGGTCGGCCTCAACAAGACCTGGGAATTATCCCTGTACGAGCTCCACCGCACGCCCCAGGATGCGATAACCGACAACACGGAGATCGCGGTCAGCCCCCGGAGTCTTCACAGCGAACTCATGTGTCCGATATGCCTGGACATGCTTAAGAAGACGATGACGACGAAGGAGTGCCTTCACCGCTTCTGCTCCGACTGCATCATCACGGCCCTCAGGAGCGGAAACAAGGTGCCGCTCTATCTTTCGTTATCTACGCGGTTGTCGTGGCCGCGTTCGGACTACGCGGCGCCAAACCGATGGGGGGGAATTTTTAGGTTAGTTACGTCGATTAAGAGCGCAATGTATAGGCAACGCTCGGTTTTGTTTACTAATGTCGCACGGACCTCCTGGTGCCGACGTATCTTTGGAGATGGAGCCTGGGCGCATACGCTGAGTAGTTCCTTAAGTGGTACATCTCGTTCTCTCTTCTAGAATCAGCGTCTTTTTAACCGCGTAATTTGTTTTCGCTGGATTCGCAACCGAATATTGGGATTTTAAAGGATATATTTAAAGGAGAGGCGAATATAAATTATGACATTTCAATTAATACAAAATGAAAGTTCTCGTCCCTTGAGCGTTTTTATCGGATTGAAGATGGTATTATAGGCACGCGTTATTATCCGTCTTGAAGAATTTCATTTTGGTATTCTGCGTTTGTTTTTGTATATTTGGGTTATTGGATCACATTTACAGGCCTTAAAGCTTGTGCGTTTAAATTAAATGATTTGTTGATAAAATTTGTCTTATCTTGTATTATTATTAGGAATGCATTTAAATCACCGGTCGTTGATTAATCTTTTAATTTTGACAGTTACAACTAACGTTTCCCTAAATTTTGGTTCATTTATTATACAGATGTCTAAAATGATTGAATTCTTAGATGTTAATATTTGAAATCGACGGATGATATATTAAGTACCAATATGTTTTAATAGAAATTAATTGGTTTAAAAATTTCTAATAGTTTCCAGCTTAACTATTGTTGTGTTTTTAGGAATGTCCAACGTGTAGGAAGAAGCTTGTATCAAAACGTTCTTTGAGGCCGGATCCCAATTTTGACCTACTAATTTCTAAAATCTATCCAAGTCGAGACGAGTACGAAGCTCATCAGGAGCGTGTGTTAGCAAAGTTGAACAATTCGCATTCTCAAGCAGCTCTTGTTAACTCCATTACCGAAGGAATCAAGCTACAAAGTCAAAATAGGCCTCAGCGATCAAGAAAAAATGCTAACGAACTTGAAAATGCTAATAGCACAGCATCTTACAATAACACGCCTAATGTTAGTGCACCAACGACACCAAATCCAGCCATCACAGCAGCCAATCAAAGCGATTCTTCTCAAAGTGCTATTGGTCAGTCGAGTAACGGTGGCAGCAGGGAAAATCACTCCACAAACTCAAATGGCGTGCCTCAACCTTCTATCAGTCCTGCAATCTCTGGTAAATATCGAATAAATTAGGTATTGAAAGTTGATATTTGATGAAAGCTTGCTTTAAAATATTTTGAAAAAATCAGATACAACTTAATGCATTTCAATACTGTGTATTCGTTTATATTATTTTCTAATTCAATATGGTGAAATAACGATGATAATTTATGTCAATGGGTTACAAATATTTAAAACATACGTTGAAACTGAAGTAATTCAGTGACTTAAATTGGGCACTTTTCAATTGAATGTATTCTAATATATAAACTTATTAGAAACTGTTTCGTAATACTTTCTCATCGTTAGGTACGACGTCGAGAAACTCAACGACGCCTTCACCAGTGCCATCGAATCCCAAACCTCCAAAACGACAAAAAAGCCTTCAGAATTCAGAAAATGATTCATCTAGTGCAGAGGCTGAAACAGGCGGTAACGATTCCATGGTAGATACCGAAGGAGAAGGATCTAGCGAACCCTTAATGTTGAATGAAATTGAATTAGTATTCAAGCCTCATCCTACTGAGATGGCTGGTGATAATTCTTTAATTAAAGCACTTAAGGAAAACAGCATTAGATACATTAAGACAACAGCAAACGCAACAGGTAATTTACGTTATGGAAATATTAGAAATTTTTCTAGTACAGTAGTATAAGACCTTAGCTATTAGTATAGTAATTGATTAAAAATGATGTGACTCTACTTATGCAGCGGCTCAAAGAATTTTA
Source organism: Wiebesia pumilae (assembly GCA_018907045.1). NCBI lineage: Eukaryota > Metazoa > Arthropoda > Insecta > Hymenoptera > Agaonidae > Wiebesia > Wiebesia pumilae. The sequence goes on from JACCHZ010000106.1 coordinate 1,481,181, forward strand.
CAAACAGATTTCCCGATAGAACCTCACATGTGTAAATAACTAAATGAAAAAAAAGCATTTAGGTTGCAAAATATATTGATCTTTGAATAATTAAATAATTTCAGTGGACCATTTAAGTAAATATTTGGCAATGAGACTGACACTGGATCTGGATACAGAACTGCTTTCTGAATCTGATAGGCTACTGAACTTCTGCATTTACATTGCACCGACACCGGGTCAATTAGTGGTTCTAAGTGGATCACAGACCCTTCGTCAAGTTAACGATAAGTTCTGGCGAGTCAATCGACCATTAGAAATGTACTATTCATGGAAGAAAACCTAGGGAAGGGCTCGTAAACCTCAGGCGGACAGCGGCTAAACGCTTTCCAAAAATCTATGGGTTGCTCAGGTCGCGCCCACTTAAGAAATGTGACTAAACGATTTAAGCTACGTTTTAAAATGCTTCGACGGTTACATAATACAGAGAATAAGTTCACCGAATCGCAAATTATTCAAACAAATTATTTTAATTTAACAATTATTTAAACATCGTCAATTTTAGAAACATTTGTATTTATTTATCCTTACCATATAAAATGACACTTTACCTAAGTTATTAATCTAAAAGATGACTTACATAACTGATTCATACTATTATTATTATTATTATTATTATTATTATTATTATTATCGTTATTATTATTACTACTATTATTATTACTATTACTTCAGTATCAATAGGTTAGCGTCAATAATGCAAAACATTCTCTATAAAATACCTGCAAATAGGCAATAAATATTTTATAAATAAACGCGAGTCATGGACTGTGAATCAAAGATAAACTAAAGAATTCATCTACAAATAAATTGTAGCATCGATGAAATCAGAGACAAAAATGGATGAATTTTTAAATACGTTAAAATCTATGTTTTTAGGCAATTCTTTAAATACGTAAATCTTCGAAAAATTAGTAAAGCTTAAAAAGCCAAATACAAACTTGTATCTTTCAGTTTTATATCTCTTGTAAGTGCTTGGATTTTTATTTATGAATCGATCATCTGCCTGGTTTTGCTAGTCTTTAATATAATTCATTTGTAAACGTTGAATTCCCCGCTTGTATATAATATTCATTTTCACTAAAATGCTCGTAAAATATAAGTCACTTTTAAAAGGTGTGCGTTTTTTTTTTTAATTTATTTTATAAAATTTAAAATACCGCGTCTGTCCAGATGATCTATCATTTATTCCGTTGTTTTATTGATTGTAAAATGTTTTTTTTTTTTTTTTTTTTTGCTTTAATATTATCGAAAGTCTTATATACATTTATAAGACAGGTTTTTTTTTTTGTAAGAATCACAATTTGTATTCGAATTATTCAGTATTGGGTTTGCTTGTTTTAAATCGTCCCAATTAAAGGGGAATGTACGCATTGAGAAGGATTGTCTAGTATATTTTTGTACCGGCATACGACAGATTGTGTATATAAAAAATTACCTAAATACATATAAAAACGTATGAAATATTTATAATATAAGAAAGAAGCTAAAAATAACAAAAAAAAACAAACAAACAAACAAACAAACAAACCTATTTTATTTATGAAATCGAATGTATAAATAAATAAAGATGGAAGCCAAAATTTGGGACTAAGTGGGCGATTTAATTTTTACAAATACATTTCAAAGTAAGTATCCTACAGTTGCGGAGTATTACCTTAAGTAACGGTCCTACACTGTATCCACTCATTAACAGATGTTCACATTTATCTTTGGGCTTTCAAATTGATAAAAAAATTTGAGATATAAGTTAACATTTATTGTTGAATTATTTTAAATATAGTTTTTATAAATCTAATTCGTGACATCGTTATTCCAACGAGATGATACAGGATAAATCTGCCTTTACAAACCATGTCGTTGCTCACTGCATAAATATTCTCCTCCTTTTTAATGCACCTACAATTGCAATATAATTATTTGTTGTCCTCTTTAATATTATCATCGGTATCCTTGTTGATGTCTGCTCCGATTAATTTTTTATAAGCCTCCATAATTGCATTGTTTTCCAACATATTTCAGTTTATCCCAGCAGGCACGTATACTTTTACGATTTTCACTATAATCGTGGCTTTGAAATAATCAGCTTAAGGGTGATAGCTGATAATCTTAGAGATCTAGTGCGTATATGCCGAAGTTCCAGTAGTACCTAATCTATCCAGAGATATTCTGTCGAACAGAGAAGTCGAGAGGCTAGTCCAATTATAATGTTTTGTATAAAATTAGACTGCAAATGTTGAAGCTACACACGGTCTTGGGTTTGAGATGTATTTGCACGCATAAATAATTCAATAATCCTCAACTCTCGACTGCGCAGCCATACGTAACTTACATACGGTATTCCATTACATTATTTCTTATTCGAATAATCGTCGAGTACGTGCTCTTATTATTAATTAAAATTAATTTTAATTTTGGATTTAGATTTTAATTTTTGAAAAGTTTTAGATTCTATGACATTTGTAAAAGAAAGTAATAAAAAAAGCTTATACGTTTCAGTAGATAGAATGATTTTTTTCTTTCCTCGACTATTACGTAAAGGTTAAATTTTACAAACCATTAAATATTATTCATCTTTATTTATCGCTTTAATACTTTGAGATTAAGTTAAGAGAAGAAGAAGAAGAAGAAGAAATAATTTACTCGTCAGGAAAATGTAAATCGTGCAACAATGTAATACGCTGTGTATTAATGATATGCATTAGTTAAATCGTTAATTGCTCGAGTGTTAAATTACTAACATCACTCGAGTTTCAATTTTCTTTTTCTGTCCATTGCGATTTACTTGTACGTTTGTTCGTAATATTACACGTACTCCGAAGTAATTAATAATTCATTTTTTTAATGTACAACTCAATTTAAATTCAGTAATCTTTCCATCGTAAAAAGAAAAAGTCGCCTATCGTTTCCTCGTATTTCGGATTTTGCATCACAAGCTCCTTGGCACGTAAGCAAATGTAAGGCAAACACGTGCTTTATTTTATATAAAATCAAATTAACCTCTGAATGTTCGCTGTTGTCGCTAATACGCGTTCAATTAGCTTTTACATTACTGTTTGGGAAATTACAATTTGGAAGCAAAGAAAGATAAGAGATAAAGAAACGTTCGATACTTAAAATTCAATTTGAAGTGTAATTTTTTTAACGTACCAATGTTGTGCAATTCTTATCTTCGCGCGTCTGTTGCAGTAAATAAAATTATTTGTTATATATACATATATATATATATATATATATATATATATATATACATATACATATATAATTCATTTATACCGTTCAGACTCTTTCTCGTGTAATCTTTATCGTAAAATTATATTTTCAGCTTTTGAAAAAGTAATATTATTCTGACCTGACAAACACGAGCAGCACGAGGAGTCTGACGCGTTAAAAGAAGAAAAAGTAACGAAGAAGAGCTACGGATCCGATGTTAGATCGATTACATTATTAGAGGGGTAAATTAGCCATTTAGCTGCATTACTTGCCTATGGCATCGTGTCTTTTAAAATAATAACCCTTCATTGTGAAAATTGAAATTATCAAGCCGTATGCTACCTAAGCTGCTCTCGTACTTTTAAATGCAAGTCGGTTGTTATGGACAAAGATTCCTAGTTATTAGGGGTGATTTTGTTACAAGCTTGTCTTGGGAGCTCGGCAAATTATACAATACATTATAATATTTTTTCAAGTAGTTATACGGAAGCTTGTAAGTTTCATTTGTTACTGCATCATTCACAATGTATTGCTAAAGTTTGTATATAAGGCATTGTAAAGCTATCCTTTTGTTTATTGACAACGTATTTGAGGATCTGCTTAGGAATGATTAATGCTTATTACGTGAGAAATGAATGCATTGACAATGAAAGCATGAAGATACAAAACTCGATATTAAATTCTTTGTATTATGTGTACGCAATGCTTGCGAGTTATCAGATGTTTAGAAATGTATGACTATTTAAAAATATGAAATTCTATTCGAAATTAGATTACGCTGCTCCGAAATTACGAAACTAATATGTTTTTTAATTAATTAATTTGCCAGCTAAGGTCATTACTCTTTCGTTTCTATTTCCTTTTTTTCTCGCTTTCTATAACTGTGCACAATACGAAATTATACCCGAAGAAAATTAATCTCGAATCAAGTCTGTAATTCGAGTCCTGGTAATTTTAAATAAACGTGCGTTATCGTATAACAATAAAACTTTTAGAAATTAATATAAAATGTTATCCCATGAAAAAAGGCTAGTTTCTTTATTAATCGTTTGCAATAACACGGATATTCCTTTTTATTATTGTAGAATTAAATTTATAAATACGCGAAAAGGTTCTAACTTGCGGCATAATTCCACGTAAACTGAAATGGATAATTTTTTGAAATCTTTTAGTTTTTTTTTTTTTTTTTTTTTTTTGCTGAAAGCGTAAAGAAGAATGTAAGTCATTCGTAGAAAATATGAGTAATTTGCAGGAAATACGAATAGCTATATTTTAGTCGGATGGGATTAAGAATACCGGTACATTACTTTATAATTAATTTAATGCCCGATTTACTCCTGTTTTATCTGTTAACTGGTTTTATGAATTCCGTGAGAGATTTCATCCTTTTTCCACCCGAATACATTATTATTCCTCTTTTATAAAGCCTAATCCTTAATTTTAAATCCTTTGATTTAAAAAATATTTATCATTTTTTTAATTACATTTCGCACCAGGAAAACTTTATATCACATTAAAGAATAGATTTAGGTTGCTTAAAAACTTCTATAAGCATACAATTATTTTGATGGTATCTCTTGAACAATAAGACTCCGCTTTCGTTTCGTATGCTTCCCTCTGCCGATTAACTCACTGATAAAAAATCGTTGCATGGCGAATTATGTAAAGAGCTTCGTGTGAGTTCCTCTTATTTGTACGATGCATTCGTATTTTATCAATACATAATAATTGTAATTAGAGAAGCAGACGCGCAGAAATATTATGAACTTATTTGATATTAATGTTAAATAGACTTGTGGCACAACGTACTTTTATCTTAGTAATGTTGGATATTACGTTTGGAAGCTGCAATGATGCATACACGCAGCTTTAATGCTCTAATTTTAACAGCTAAATAATTAGCTCTCGCCAAATAATTTTCAATCTCGAACAGTACAATTGAGTCTTGCATTATTACGGCAGTCTAATTGTTACCAATGTAGCATACCTTGTGTACTTCTTCATCCAATCAATGTCCAATAACCATTACGAAATCTTTTCGTTTGATACATACATCCAATCGACGAGAAATGATTTTTGCGGTTAAGATGAAAATGTACTTAAACGTGTACGATATTGCCTGATGTAAGACAAAAATTGTAATTTGTAATAACGTAATTTTGCTCACATTAGAAAAACGTTAGAAATATAGTGTTTTTTTTTTTTTTTTTTTTTTTTTATTCCGATGGAAGCATCGCTGTAACTAGAAATGAAAAACGGATTTTTGCTGCATTGATTCATTTGCAGCATATCCTGAAAATATCAGTAATTTCCAGCGAAGACGATTTAAAGCAGACTAACATATAAGAAAAAAGTTATCGAACGAAAAAATCACTATAACTCGCGTGGTTAAACATGTTAGTACACGTTACTAAAATTAGTATATAAAAATAGAGTATTCTAAACGTGTAAACATAAAACATACACACGTAGCACGTGAACTCTAGCGGATAGAGTATTTTTTAAATTTAGCATACGTTTTTACCAGGTTTTCTGTGTATACGTGTACTTTCGACTATCGTGTATACCGCAACGAGAGTTTACGTAAAACAATTAGATAACTATGATTTATTTAACCGGTAAATATATCAATCACGATACGCTAAAACGATGTTCATCGGAGAAATAAATATATCGGAAGTTTACCTGCCATCCCCTTAAACCGATTTGATGTCGTGAGAAGAAAACTGTTGCTAAACAACAGTTGCGAGCACCGAACGTGTACAATAAAGAAAAGGTGAACAATAATCAGAGATTACCATCGTGTTCAACCCGTACAAAAAATGGTACACTTTTCGTTACCATCTAAAGTACTCCTGCTTAAGAACCTACAATTCGATGTAAAAAAAAACCACGATCTATTTAAGGCGCCAGTACCCGCGATGCGCAACATGTAATACGTGTAATGACTCGGGCTCGTCTAAGCGCGATCGCCAAGTTCGTTGCACTTGAGGCCGATCTCGTACAAACAAACGATAATCCCAGGAAATAAATATTTTACGATGACCGCTGCTTTTTTCGACGCTCCCGCAGATTGTCAGGACGATTCGTTACACCTCGCGCTCCGGTATCGGGAAAACAACCCGAGCCTATCATCTTGCTTATCGATACAAGCACTACAGACTCTTAGTGATACGCTTCAAGTAGCCTCGGTGCGATTTGTTTTATTAGGTATATTTACGCCGATTACGTAACTTATAGAAAGACTTAGGCTTGATACGAAGATTGACTCAATGAGTGCTCGTCAAGATTAGAGTGTGAGAACTAAACCGCCTCTCTCGTAATTTGCGATCAATGAAAGTAAAAGAAAAAGCAGGAATTTATTTCTTAGCGTAGCTCGCAAATATTTCAAAAAATGTACACGTAAAATGTACACTTTTTCGAAGTTTGTATTCTTACGATGTGATAATTTCTTTTCTAACGAAATACGCGATTTTTGCAAAAACTCCTCGCGAATATTACAATGATGAACACGCACATCACGAATTTTTATTTACAAAAGGGTTTCAGAAACTTATCGCAAAGAGGTGTAAGGTTTCTCGATATTTTAACAAATAAGTCCGTGTAATCCCGACAACAACATTTCTCGTAGCTATAACGTCAGTTGCAGTGGATTCCTTGCATGTTGTATTACACTTATTAAAATCGGGATTAGACTAAACGTTACTGCTTAGACTACGGATTTTCTCTCGATATGCCGATGTTGAATACGTATTGCAACCACTTCAAGAAGACTTGTGAAATACTTTTCGATCCCATGAAAGAACTGAAAGTTAAGCTTTGAACGAAAGGGTTAAAGTTACGCCAAGGTATTTAAAGTACGTATTATTTAAGTACGAAGTATTGAGCCGATCGGTAAGACGATGATAAACGTTTCTGTCTGTTTTTAATATTATGAGAGCCTCATCGAGACTACGGAAAAGTATCGAATAAATTAATTAACATTTAATTAGCATCTTTATTAAATACTCAGTGTATCTTTTGCTGTATCGATAAAATCTCAAAATAGGCATTTTCAAGTAAGAAAATCTTGCTCGTTTATGGTTGTTTGAATTTTATAACTAATTAATTAAAATACAAGTATTAAAGTCATTGTACCAATAAAAGGATTGAATCTGGAGAACATATCGCAGATTTTATTGCGGATGTACGCGTTAATGATGTGAGCTACGTGGAAATATGATAGTTTTAACGTAAAAACAAAAAGGAATAGGTATTGAAAATCTATCGAGTATTTCATGTACTCGACAGATTTGTAATGTTACTTTGTTTATTGCACATCTGCGATCGTAATTGCGAATATTTTCATGAATGATCGTCGTAAATATTTTACCGCTATTCCGACAAAAGTATTTATGTAAATCGATTATTGCAATGATCGATGAAAAATATAGTTAAAATTAAGGATAGAAAAAGTGATGCGAGAAATCGCATTGTAATACCATCATTAGGCGTCACAATATGAGCACAATCTGTTTGAAGTGCACTTAAATCACTCCATTAAAGTAATAATTAAGCGTTTATTCCCTCGGCTGTATATCATTGCGAACTTGGCCATGAAATCTGGTATGATACTTTTATCATTAAACCCGAAGGTAATTCCTCGAGTAAAAAATCTTTTGTTAGGAAATAATGTATTTTAGATGAGCCATTCGTCGACGTTAAATAAAGTATTTGCAGCATTATTGACTCTTTTAATTCCGGTACGCCAACATTTACTTGGTATTAACGAATTAAGACAAAGCTACACGCGATTGGCTTGAATGATATGTATAAAAAAAGTATAAAAATTGCATACTACAAAAGACTGATTGGAACACGATGCCGATGGTCCGTCACTCTAGGGACTTGGCATTTTACTTATAAGTAAAAGCAAAATTCAATTATTCTGAAGTTCGAGTTTAAGTCGCAAAGACGTTGATTTGATTGATACGGAGAAAGAATTTAAATGCCTTTATATGAAAGCGGAGGGAATTCTTAAATAAAAAGAAATCCTCTCAACGGACATTCATAACTGACATAATTATTATCGAACATGAACCGAGGAGATTTTAAATTATATACAATTACAGGTTAGAAAGTATTTAGTTAGTTCTACGTTTATTTTCATTAAATTCAATGACTTTCCCGTGCATAACAGCTTCTGCGTCTATAATTTTAAATACAATTTTCAAAGCTAATTAATGAATTTTGCGAGTCACGATTTTTCTCTTCAATTTACAAGTCATATTAAGTTTAATACAATCGTCAGCGGAAAATGAAAATTTTGTGCCAGTTTCTCCCATTTTAGAAAAATAATTTTCCTCCAAAGCTTATACTCTAAGCTCAAACAGGGGCGAATATAAATTCAAAAACATCACTCTACCTAAACTTTTGCTCACTGCAAGGATATCACTAATAAAGTAGTTCTTCAATTACCCGAGCGCGAGATATTTCCTTTCGGATGACACACAATGCGATTCAAAAATTAATTATATAAATTATCCACGTTAGGTCCAAATGGTTCATAGATAAATAACACGAGTAATTAGAGCTTGATGTATGATTTCCATTTCCAAGGAAACATAACCAATCCCATAACCATTAGCAAATTCAGCCAATTAATAACAATTGTAATCGAAGTACGACAAATCAAATAGGGCTTTATAAAATATTACAGTTATTCTCAACGCGTGAACGAACTGGACTTCGAAGCCGGACACAATTAAGTACGTATATAATGTTTTCTTTCGGTCTGGAATGCTGAGATGCTCTGGTGACACGAGACGAAACAGAATGAAATGAGAAAGCAATTTGAAAGAGCGAGACACATGATCCTAACAAGCGTAACTGTTACGCCTAACCTGCATTAGTGACACTGTTAAGATCGGTGTCCTCTTTCTTTAACGTTAATATTGCCATCATCGAAGCATTCTAAATAAACACAAAAATAAAAATATTCACAATTTCTGTAAAATCCCTCATTCGGGGCTATTGTATCCACGTTTGATAGGTCCTTTAATTAAGAGTAGGGATTGTCTAAAAAATGATGGTACAGAGAAATTTTTTTTACGTAGCGGTAATGAACGTGTTGTAGGTCTACCGAGACAACTAAAAAGACCGGAGCAGTAATTTATCGACGAATAATAGAGGCATAAACTTTTTCATTCGATCAAATCGTCTCCACGGCCCTAGAAAGGCCGTTTAAATGGCTGTGAAATAGACAGAGTCGTCTATTATCTATCCAATGAACGGAGCGGTATTATCAACCTTGAACGTTTACAGGGTCGAAACCATTAATGGGATGTGTCAACATCCTTGACATTTTGACAAACTGCAGCGGATCGTTGCAAAGAAGCAGCGAACGCGATATCGAAAGAAAATCAGGCAGTAGACACGAGTAGCTAAACTGGAAGTGAGGAATAAATTTGTAGGTTCAGAACCTGTAATAGGTGTCTCCTTGGACTCGACGGCGACTGAAACGCGGAGAGGTTCGATAAAAGAAGCAGACCAAGGGGAGCATTTCTGGAAATAAGAGAAAAACTGTCACACTTGTAAAGTTCGGCGGAAAAGAGGTACCGACATTTATGGTTTAGGTGCTTATCGGGTGGTCTTACTGTTGGTACCTAATTGCCCCGGAGTCAAGTGCCTATCGTAGCCGTTTACGTATTTTGTCAGATAATACGACATTGACGAGTGACTTTCTACCGCCAGAGGATGTCAGCGTCTTTTGTTTATAGAAAGGACACGGGAGCAAGATTAGACTGCCAGGGAATACACAAGAGGACTCCCTATGTGTTTGGAGATTGTTGGCCTACTTGTCTCCTGGAGATGAAATTGTAATGTTTATAATTTCATTTTTTTAACGCGGGAAGTGATGGGTTGCTATGATATCACAAGAATATTATTGGCTTTGAAAATTTGCATTCGTAAATGGGGGAAATAATCAATAATCTAATTGTCATGGCTTTGCAGCTACAAAATCATTATACCGACAAGCAATATTGATTAGTTCATTCTAGAATACAGGATCGAAAGTATCATTTTTCGAACGAAAGATCATACGATGACCTTATCGTTAAGCCAGCTCCAAATTATTAAAGCTTTTTAACTGTAAACGCGCGCGGCTTCACTCGTTTCAAGCTACACTCGTTTGAAGGATTATTTGCATATATATAATAGAAAGAGAATCATTCTTTCGCGCCGATATTTGCTAAACAGTTGTAAGATCCATAAAGAGCAAACGACACATCAGGAATGACATGCCACTATCGGAGCTGTCGACGGTACGCGCCTGCTAATACATCCCTATCGCAAACATGGAAAGGACATCCTTAGAGAAAGAAAACGACATCCTTAGAGACTCCGCCCCGTTCCACAAGGGCCACTCTAAGAAAATATCACGGCCGCTCGTTATTGCGAATCACGGAGAAAAATTGTTATTTGCAATGTGGAACGACGTCGGCGCGCGATACAAAGGCGCCGGGTATTGGAAAGTTCTGGTGCGCGTTTTCCAGGGTCGGAATTCCAGTTCGGGCTCTGGCTGTCGCCCTTCCGTTTCCATCGTATCGCGGCAACATCACGCCCTGGGGACCCCGACCACTCTCATCCGCCGACCGCTGCGAGGGTGGAAGACGAACCAGGGGGGCGAATCCGGCGAGGGCGAATAATCAATTACCTTTCTAGTTCCTTTCAGGCGCTTCGCTTACCAACGGACTTATGCTCCCGATGTATATTCAGTCAATATCACCCGAGGAAGTGCGCGAGGCTTACTTCGAGAGTTATCGAGGAAATTGTCACTGGGCAAATTTATTTGCCAACACTCGGGGGAGTATCCGTGATGCGTTTATTGGGTTGTGCACTTTTTATTTTCAAACTTTTTCGCAATCTTCTAGAAGCAGTTGAAAGTTGAAACTCCCTCACTCGGCGGGAGTGCGATAAAGTACACTCCCTCGAAGTAGTATTTTTAAAGGAACTTCGACGTCGCCTTGAATAAATTTTAAGCGACGGGTTACGCGAAAGCAGAAGACAGATAATAGAAATAAATTGACCTTTCGGTAGATTAAACTTAACTTTGAGTAAATTTACTTAGTTACTGCCTTTTTTCTTCGGTGCGGTGAAAATATATGGAAATTATAATGCACCACGTGTTAGAACTTGGAAACGAGCGATGAAAGTACAAGGCTGTTCAGACGAGACGGAAAATCAATATGTGTTCACAGAAGTTGTTCCTCGTCGTGGGCGGATTCTGCTTCAAAGTGGTAAAATATTTCGGGCACGACTAAAATAACCCTTCACTTTTAATAAGGGCGGAAGTTTGTATTTAATTTAATGTATTTAGTACTCGCTAACTCTTCGATTTTTATAAATAAAACGCGATACAAAACTTTCTTCTTAATCTTACAATGAATATTCAGGGACAATTGTGTAGGATGTTTACTTGCCGTAAAAGATAATTTATAATTTTAATCGTTGCGCTTACGATTTTCATTACGCTTTGAATACAAATAGTTCAACGTTGAAAAAATTTACTCGAATTTAGAATTTCGAACGATTTCACGAACTTGAACGTATTCATCTTTGTCGGAATGCTGAGTTATTCGACGATACTGTACATTACTGTACATTAGTGAAAATAATATAATAATAATTATTGTACGTAAAATATGAATATCGAAGTTATTGCCGTTACATGGCCTCTTGTATAATTTTGTTTACCATTTGTATTTTCTGATCGTATCTCTCGTACATAAGTTGATATAAAAAATTCGCTATGTATCTTTAAGGAATCTATTTGTATTATCGCTAACGCATGTACATTCTTTACGTACTCGAGAAATTGTAGAACTAGTATTATACTAATTTCTTTCGTAATAAACTATTACGTTTAATTGTTTATGGCTAATAACAACTAAATGAATGTTTTTTCATTCCAGTGCTCTTTTCTTACGAAGAACAACAATCACTTGTAATTATTATCGGTTAAACGCATTTTTATCAGAAGTAATGCTGACCTATAAATCAATGCTCGGAATGTACGTGGAAGCTTCGAGTGTATATAATAACAATTGTGTACTTGCGCATAAGACATTTTTGTTTCGAGAACAGAATGAATGAAATTCTTATAAGTTTACGGAAGGTGTTCACACTGAATAACAGATATTAATAAGATCTTTAGACAAAATGGAAATAACAAATGGCAACAATTTTGTATTTCCGTGACGCTTTAATTATGTAAGTTTTTAACTGTGATGTAAAGACATTCCAATGACTACGTTTTTAGTCAGATTTTCTAACGATATTAGTCACACAATTAACTCGGATTGATAATTCAATTTTAATTATCGTTTGAACTTTTGACAAAAGTCACAAGACAAGAGAACAATATTTTATATAATATGGCGCACAAGTGGAAGTCATTAAGAACGCAAGATTCTAAAAAAGATGAAGAACGTAGATGGACGTCGCTGTAAAAGCTAAATAACGAGATGAACAAGGGGGGTGGGGGAGAGAAAGAGAGAGAGAGAGAGAGAGTGAGAGATTTTGTAAATTGACATGCGGCTGAAAAGTGTACGGACTTGTTAAGATAAACTTATTCAATAATTTATGAAAAGCAGACTTTTTGTATCATTAACAAGATTCCTGATTAATTTTGTTTTTCCTCTCTGACGAGCTTTTCTTAGTTCCTTTTTCTCTGCGCTGTCCTTTTATTCGGTAGTATACTAATTTTATCAAAATTAGCATAACTGAAAGTCGGCTTGCGTTTATTAACACTGACAAGTAAATTGATGATGTGAAATTTTTGTGTCTTCAAATGAAAATGAGTAATAAAGTTTTAATTAAACCCAAGAATATGAATAATTTATGCCTTGGCGCTGCAATTTGTTGACTCCTTTTAGGTGTTCACTCGTGTACCAGCTGATTACCTTGTTTGACGGCAATTTCCCTGCTTCAAACATTTTGACAATTAGCGTCCTTTTCTAAAAGCTGGACTTTTTACCTTTACCAAGATTTAACTTCTTTTTAGATCCGTACATACCAATATAATTGCAATTAATCGACGATGCCCACTTAAAATGTAGAGCAACAACAAAACCAATGCTTTTCATTATCAAAAAAACGAGCCAAATTGTCGTATTACATAAATACTTTTAATGCGGCAAAAGGCAGAGCTGTAATATGTGATATCAAGTATTCAAAGTGATAGGTATTGTTTTACGATAAGACGCAATCACACGTGTCATTGATTTCAGCAATCTCGCAATTTACTTTAGCTAGTACATAATTCTAAAAGTAAATTAGACCAAGAGTAATGCAGAAAGAGGCAAACAACGCTTTTCAATTGAAGTAAATTCAATTTTATTCATTGATTTTCTGCATTTTCTGCAGCTGCCTTGAAAAAAAACATTGTATTTACTAAAAGATAAACGAAATAGACCTACGGCAAAAAATTATACAGCCTGACATAAGAATCAAACAGATGATGATTATTACATGGTCGACCGATGATAGACCAGGATAAAACGTAGGAAAGAATTACCGTATCATACAAAGCGGAAGTAATTCCGTTAATTAGGAGAAGGAATCTTCTGGAATCCTCGACTACACGCGGTATGCACTGTGCACACACATGTATCTTCTTCGTTCCCTCCATAACACTTCCTATCTTCTCACCTCCGTTTCCCTTTCTCTCTCACTCGTTCACCCCTCCACCCCACCCCCCCCCTTAACCCCTCGCCACCCGCCACCTCGACGGCCCGTGTGTGCCACGCCGCGCGCGATCATCGCGTTTTTTGCTTCTGCCTTACATACGTCTTTACATATCTATACATCATTTCCACTTTGCTCTCTTTCATTTAGCTCCTTGCGATATTCTTTTTTGCCACGATCTGCTTTCCCCTTTCTTTCGTCTCTTTATACTTTGATTAATAAAATGTTTGCACATAATGTTAGTTTTTGCAGCGTAAAGTTTTATAATACTAATTAGCGAGGGAATGAAAATATTCGTAATTAGCTCGTGTTAATGTTTTGCTCTGTTAAAATTGCGAGGCCATCAGTTAACACTTTCAAATAAGCGTTTTCCCGTTTAGTTTTCTTTGGCAGAAGCTGCGATGTCGATGTGAGATTTTTCGACGTGATGCATCTGGTAAGGCTTTGAATACGTCATTGCATTTTAAGAAATATCTACAATTGTTTTAAATAAATACTCGTTACAAGATGTCTTAAATACCGCAACAGATGTACTTGATCAAACTTGCACTTTTTGCTACGTCGTGACGTTGCGGCGGTCCTTAAAGTTAAGGCGTTGCAGAGCTTTGTCGAATAAAATTAGCGATGTAAAAATGGTGAATGGATCATGAAATCGGATAACGATAACGTTGACGATGCAACATGTATGACTAGTGCATACGACTTCTGCATACGACCGTTTCATTTCGTACGCCAATAAAATTACCGAGCAAGACTATTTCTAGCGAATTGTAATGAAAAGCTGATGTTGCTCTTTAAATCATTAAATTTATAATTGCAACGAACAGTGCAGGCTGTTCGTTAAAACTTATTCGTAAATCTCGAAAAATTCCACTTTAAAGGGAACACGGCAAAGAATCGCAGAGGCAATCAAAGTGCAAGATCACCCGCGCAATTAACCTCGTCCTAAGCTCATTACCCGGAACGGCGGGTAGCTCGGGTTTTTTCGAACGTCCGCATTTGAATGGCGACCCGCCAATGGGCGAACGAGGCCCCGAAACGCGGACAACCTCCTCCAATGGCAGCCCCTGCTTACCCCCACCCGCGGCAAGGGCGACTCTACCCGAGCTCTAGAGCTTTCGAGGACCGGCGGAGACGATCAGTACTTCACGCGCGTTTCAACGGTGCGGTACACGTCTGTCTGGCATCTTAACGTCACCTGCACCCGTGGATATATTGACCCAAGGATATTAACCGGGAGGATGACACGCGAAGCTCTCAGGTGAGTTCACCTCTTACAGCGAATGTACGCGGTAAAACTCGCTCGCTCGCACCTTCGTCAATGGGACATACGCAGCCTATCCAAACTCATGATTTATCTCGTGCGAGCGAATTTTCGCTGTGCAATTGTTTAAATTATACATAAATACGCGTAAATAAAGTATTAAATGCTCTATGAAGAAGCGAGTCGCGCAATTTTTCTCGCATTCCATCCGATATTTATTATAATATACATATTCACCTGTAATTTTCAAGAATTATGTTTTTAAATACACTTATCCTGTCCCGTTCTTATTTTATATCTCATTTTGTTATGTACAGATTAAGGGATCCAATTACCGATGTATTAAGTGTTCGAGTAGTATTATTATTTTGGCGTGTAATTTATGTACGGGTGAACTGTAATATTCAGCGTTTATTACTTAATTTCCATCACCGAGATGATACTTTTTTGTTTATTTATTTCGTTATTGTTTTTTTCTTTTCGACTCCTTTGAGTTTACAAAAATTGCTGCACGTCTCTAAGCATCGCGATATGTCTCGACGGTTTGTACATTGAAAGAATAAAAGACCAAATTGTCCGTTGAATCATTGGTAAAGAAATTGAAAATTTCAATCCTTGCCAGCCTTATTATCAGAGTTCACGCAATAATCATTACTTGCTCTTTATATGCTTAAAATTTGTGAATGTTAGAATTAAGCATGTCGAAAATAAATAGTCCGGAAAAAAACCGTGACGTCTAGTTTAATCGAATGATTTGAATGTAAGTTATCGACAGTCAGGAAAAGCAATTTAGCATTTTATGCTTTCAAGTGTCAAAGCGCACATTTATATATCACATTAATGGCGCTTATTTATTATTTCAATGGGATAAATCGATGTATCGACACTTGATTCTTTAACCCAACCTTTGATAACTAAAATTTATAATTATTCAGAATTTTATTAATATGAATTTATAAATGTGACGATAAACTGTAAGAAGGCAATTAACCGATACGTAAAAGTAACTTCTTTTTAAGAGAAAGCAAACAATTTGTAAGTACTTAATTTTAGGTAAGGCGCTTAAAAATTTATATTCCCTTCAAGATAAGTTCATGACATTATACATAATTATAAAGAATGTAAATTATTTGGAAACGTTAAATCAATACATTAACGATATTATCGGTGCGAATTTGACTTGCATAATTAATTAATTCATATTCAATGCGAAGATTGATTTCTCATTACCTATGTCACCTACGATTTAATCTTTTATTTGCGACCAAATAGTTGATGGACTATAATGTTTATTGAGAGATCGTTTATTTTATTCAGTAATTACGTCCTAATGAATATAGTCAAATTGTTTTCAACGGAATGCTAAAACACATGCAACTGAAATCGAATCTTGATTTATTGTTTTTGAAATTGTTTTTATAAATAAATGAGTGCAATTTCTGTCTGCGGCTAAATTTGTAGTCAAAACAATTTATTTGAAAAGTGTAAGTGAATTAAAGTAACGCATACCTACCCCAACATAAATAAAGTAACATTAATTTACCTCTAGATAAATATAAATGAATTAATATTTAAAGCTTATATATTATACCGTTGAATACGAAAGTGACGTTTGAAATTTATCTACTTCATGCGGTGTAATTCACTTAATATCAATACCTTAACCTTTCCATGCGCGTGTACATTAAACAAAATCAAGAATTCACGTTTTATTTTAGCTTTGAACATAATTTTAAATCGACGATTCTAACTTTCTCCTGATTACCTCGCAATAAATAAGGCTATTTCCAGGCGACGTACCTAACGTTTTTCACAATTTAATATAACATTCCATTCATAGTTAAGTAAAAGTCTCAAGATATGTCCAACCGACTGTGCTCATTTTTTTCCTAATTTTAAGATTATAGATAATGAACGATGAAACCGAAACGACCGCCAGTAAAGTAATTAAATTGCTACATTAAATATTCATACTTCGATGGGACATTCTTTAACGAATTTACCGGGCTCGCTATCTAAAAGTAATAGTTTATTATGATTTCAGCTAGCATAATTCCGCTGGTACTTTTTTCACGCATACGTTACTTTCATTTTCAAGCAAATGTTTTATTGTTGAAATGATTTACGTGCATTTGTGAAATATCTAAAACCGACGTATAATAACGTGAAGTACTCTAAGTGTACGTAATGCACAGTCTCAACGCGACGTTTAAATTTTTTCCCCTCGCTCGAATCTCACAATTATTCCCTTCTTATCAAATTACGCGAAATTCTTCTCGATTAAAATAAACGAACGCAAGTCGCAGGCTAGAAAAATCACAAAATTATATTTCAACGTCTCCGGCAATTCCAATATTCCCTCGACTATCTAGGCAAGTAACGTTTAAGTCATTACGCGCAAAAAGTGCCATTGAAAATTGCATTAGCGAATAAATATAGTCCACTGCCCGGGGACAATCTAAAACGTTTAATTATCCCTTGGAAAGGTATGGAATTTAATAAATGCCACGATCTACCGTGCAAGCAATCGGCATCCATAAGCAAATGAGCGGCTCCTGGAAATTGAATCGGAGACGCGAATAAAAAAAGGATACTCGCGAGGAGGAGGAGGAGGAGGAGGAGGACACTCGCTCGATCCCACAGCCGTCAAACCGTGGAACGCCATTCCAGCGAATCGCGAGACATTGCGATCCACCCTCCCAGCACCGAGGGATTACGCGTTAAAGCGCTGTCAGTCTAGGGACATCCACGCGGCTAAGCAAATCACCCCGAGCGCAAAATAACGAAAGAAAGGAGCGTCGACTGGCCGACGGCGCCGGTACTACAGCCCCAATCCCCCGGGGGGATCGAGCTAAACGTTTAATTGGCCGTCTCTGCGAGGATAATTGCCGCGAGACGCGCGAGGTCGCGTCTTTTCCTCCCTTCGCCCACTGAACGCACGACCTTTAACCTTCTTCTCGTACGGCGAGTCGTGGTGCGGACGCTCGCGGAACCAACCGACCGATGTCGTGGATTCGTTACGGGGATTATTTCAGACGTGCCGGGAACGACGAAGAAAACTCGCGCTTCGACACCGAACGATCTCGTAATAAAGGATCGGCAGGAATCGGGACAAAATGGGGTCCCGTTGGTACTTGCTTACGGTACACGCGGTCACACCCTCGTTCTTTCCGTTATCGCGGACTTTTCCGAGCCCGTTTTATCGAAGCGACGAAATCACACGCTCACGATCGCATCGATTTATCACCTACTTTCGTTCTCCGTTTCCTCCTTAAAAGACGCGAGCGCCGTCCAAGGATTACTAAAAGCGGTACGCGCCGGTTGGAAGGTCCTCGCGAGTTCTTACGCCGCGGTTTTTTGCGATCAACCGACGGCGCGACGATTTCTCGAGATGTACAGCGAACTGTTGGTACTCGCTGAGCTTCCCTTCGTCGTACATTAAATACCGATGTTTTTAGGAAGTGACTGTCAGTGTCGGCTTTTTTTTCTGCACTCGGGGGTACTTTATGCGCCGCGAAGAGGTATTTTCGTTTGGTTTCAAAAAATTAACGAGTTACGTTGCCAAGCAGTTTCACCGCTTCGGTAATTTTTCATTGCGATTGCGTTCCAAGTGGCCCGGTAAACACTTTTTTTGCACGTTTCGCGTTTAATAAAGTTGCGGCGACCGAGCGAGAATAAGAAAAGAAAAAAGAAGAGCCACTCATTCGTAGTGTTGTGATACTTTCGTTGTTCTATCGAGCCTTTGACGAGAAAGTAATATAAAACAACGAGTGAGAAATAGCGCAGTCGAGAAAA
Source organism: Wiebesia pumilae (assembly GCA_018907045.1). Taxonomy (NCBI): domain Eukaryota; kingdom Metazoa; phylum Arthropoda; class Insecta; order Hymenoptera; family Agaonidae; genus Wiebesia; species Wiebesia pumilae. The sequence goes on from JACCHZ010000106.1 coordinate 1,500,220, forward strand.
ATAATTGCACAATCATAAATATGTAAATCGCAGTCTCTGCTTTTCGAAAGCACACGCATGGAAGGGAGTTTGTTTGCATCCACGACGATTTATTAACTGTTACTTATTCGAGATTGCGCGACGAGGAAATGAATATTTTAGCAGAGTTACGCGAGAATTATAACTTTGCACGTCGTTATTCCTTAAAAGTTTAACTCAAACGTCCGAGAGCTGTTTTAAAACTTTCAAAAATATAAACTTTTCTAAATGCGCGACGGATTTCTTTTGCAGTGCATAAACGCATATTTACTCGTGTGCACCTGTAAACACCTGTACACACGAGTGGGGACCCGATTGATGACAACGAGGGTTCGGTACAATATTGAGTACTTTATTTATTACACGTGCAAGAAAGTGAAAATAACAATTAGCTTGGCAATTAAATTGAAGGAAATGTCCGTAAAATAACGATATTAATCCGAAATTTGTCCTCGCGATGCTAAGAACCATTAGTTTCATTGGATTTTCGACCTCGAAATATAGGAATAAGCTATTAATCGTACTTACGTACTTACATGCGTATTTCGATTATCACCTGGAAGTCATACGATTGCAAATTCACGAACCGATAAATTCAGACTTGCTAACGATCAATAACACTCGATATGACGAACGAGAAGCGAAGCGTAATGACTTTTCCTATAAGAAAAATCAATTAATAGCAAATATTTCTTTTAACCGATGGCCGTGTGAGGAAGAATTTGCGCGACTATTTACAAAAGCCACGCAGCGAGATAAAGCTCAGCAGGAAAACAATTTCACTTATTTACTTCTGTGAAATCATCTGGCTGGAAAAAAAGTAAAATCACACGGTGATATATCGCGCGTTGGCAAACTGGCGGTACTGAGCTTTCCATTAATCCAACGTATTATTCGCTCTCGTCTTAGCCCACACGCCTTACGCCTTTGATAAAAATTGCAAAATACTTCCCAGCATTAGCAGCCAATCCCGTTGAAAATTCGCAACATCTTCATATTTAATAGAAAGGAGCATCGGGTCTCGCTCGATCTAAAATTCCGGCGTCCCCCTTCTCGCTCCCGTCCTCGCTCCCGTCCTCGCTCTCTCTCTCTCTCTCTCTCTCTCTCTCTCTCTCTCTCTCTCTCTCTCTCGCGCGCGCGAGCGACTGACACAAGATCGGCGAGTCGAGCAGCACCGTTATGCAATGCTCGAGCTTATGTGCACGGCCTCGTAACCCCTTCGCCTCTCGTGTGAACTTGTCCGGCCGTCGACCAAGAGGACTTCATCATCGGTCGGGAGGAAATTTATCCAGAGTCCCACCATGGGTGGACGCAGCACCGGTTCTGGATATATCAGCTCTACTCGCCTTCCCATTAAAAATGTAATTTCACACTCGCGCGGCATGATTCGGTTTTAGAGTGCGAGCCATCACGTGTCGATTGCACTCGGATAATCGATATTTATCCCGCTGAATTGTAAAGCAGCTGCGCGCGAGCGCTATGTTAAGGCTCGCTCGCACACACCCACTCCTCGCTTCCGTGGCGTGCCAACAGAATTTAACGAATAAGAAAAGTGGAGGTGGAATCCCGACGAAAGTCGAGGTAACTCGGGAGCAAGCAGGGGAAATCTCTTAAGGTATCGCCGCGTTGAATTCCACTTTATCGAGCTTCGGAAGAAATCGTGGGAAGCGCTTGGCGATAGAGTTGAAAAAAGTCCAGAGTATCTTCTACACCGAAGCAATAGGAGATACTCGTAGCGGTCAAGAAATGCATTTCTTATTTGGATGCGGACGACGTTGCGAGCAATCGGGTTTTACTTATCGTTCGTAAATACTTTTGCAAATTCGATGGCACTCCTGTCCCTTACTTTCTCCCTCGATAAAGTACGAGCATCGCTCGGTGGCTTTTCCACGTAACAGTGCCAAACGAGCGACGTGTACCTCTTAACATCTCGTCAAATCAATGCAATCATCCTTATCCTACTCGAAGCTCCAACGAATAATTAATCTTGCTGAATGCACGTCCCACTTATCCAAATGCGATTATAACGTTATTTCATCTGGAAAAAGTAAGAAAATCGACCTTCCTTTTCGATTAGATCACTCGATGTATTCGTCCTGTGCTAACGGTACCTCGCGATTCGTCCAAATGTCTATTTCAAAGCTCTTGGCTCTTTCTTAACGTGTGTACTGAACGTCGAGTTACAGCAGAACTAGATTTACAGCGTCGCATTCAAAAAGTAGACAATTATAATCGCGGAAAATCAATTGTAACGCTCAAGATGTCCGAGCCGACCGCGTCATCGGCTATTAGCAGTAAAGCATCAAACGAAAAGGAACTCGTACCAGCGGCACTCTAGAAACGACTTCCTCGTTATCATCTTCCCCGTAACGAAATCATCCTGCTGACACGCAGTCGCGATATCATCTTCGTCCACGTCCTCGACGAAAATCCTCTCTCCGTGAAGACGGAGACTTACGGCCGCTCCCACGTTTGACGGACGCACGCGATGTTACTTGGCGTGCGTCCGCGAGAACGCGTCCTGGTACCTTATCGCCTTTGTCAACGATCCCTCGACCGGCTTTCTCAAACCAGGTTCACCAGCTTATCGCGCTTTAATAAATTAGATAAGATTGCGGATTCACCGCGTTTCCAACGCGTTCATCGCTGGCTGGGTTTCGCCGGGTTATGGTTATAACCGATAGACGTGGTTTGCTTCGTTTGATAATCCCGCCAGATAATCCCGTCGACGTTGTTGCGATTCTTTTCTAATACATCCGGTTTTACACGGTATGCAATATCCAATTAAAACCGATGCGTATAATAACCGTAATGCAGCCATTGGGTTGTATCGTAGTTGCATCCGCGTGTCACGTCATTTCGTCAAAGTGCTGCTACTCGTATTACGCGATGACGCAATAATCAATCGGATGCCGCGCGAAAGTGCGCGTCGCGCTCCCGTGCACTTCGGTTCCCGCCTACCTGGCGACTCGCGTCCGACTCGCGTCCGACTCGCGTTCGACTCGCGATTACTACCGCGCAACGGAGAAGAGCCGTACAAGCAAGTCCATTGCTCCCTCGCGATCCCTCGAGGGTTGAATCGCTTACTATCGATCAATGGCCTACCCGAAAAGCTGCATCCTCTTGGGCTTCCCTCGTAGACCTCCCCGAGTGAAGCGCCTCGGCTTCCTGGACTTCCTTTTGGGATAGCGAGTCGAACTGGATGCCGAGGATGAACGTCGCGGTTAAGTTCGGGATTGAAGTTCGGCCGCAGGCAACGAGAACTGGCAAACGATCGGCTGTCGGATAATAACGATAATCGATGGCTATCTTAATTATGCGAGAATTAATTCCAGAAGAATAATCGCACGAACTATTTCTAAAGTGAAAGTTATAATGATATACTTCGCGGCGTACTTACTTGTCGGGGATTGGGTGATAACGAAAGATTGGCAATGATAAAAAAGGCGATAAAAATTGCGATAAAGATGAATTTCGCCCGACCGCCATAAGGTTGCTCTAGGAATCAACTTTGTCGAAGGAATCAACACGCCGACGTATCTTCTAATTGCATGCGCGTAATAAAGAAATTGTCGAGTGTTTACGCGTACGGCGTAGTTTAAGCCTTGCATCGGCACTTAAAACACGAGCGCGTGCGCATAACGCGCAGCACACAAAGTTAAGTAACATTATTGCATAAATTACGCGTCTTGAGATCACAGAGATTTAACGTTAAATGTAAGTTGCAGCGCGCACCAAACCGAAATATTTACCCGTGCACCGATGTTCCGTGGTACTTGATGTAATTTCAAAATAAAGCGCAGTCGCGGCTTTATCCGATACACGCGAGCCCTGCACAAGCGCTTGCCTTCTACGTCTGGATACTTTTAGAGCGGATCACGAACGTACGTAGTAAGCGCAAGCCAGGTGTCGGCGGAATGATAAAGAAGGACTTTTATGGCATTGACATCGGCTTTAGCACGGGGGATCCGTTAACCGTGACACGCGCATAGATGCCGGCTTTATTGCGAGAAGATGATTGCGATAGTCGAGTCGGTTAACGCGCGCGAACAACCTCGGCAATTCGACACGTATCGACGGGGTGCCTTCTCGAGCAGCTCTACAGCTTCATTCGCGACGACTGCCGACGGACAGCGTTTTATGGACGTGAACAGCGATTACCTCGATTAACCGAGATTAACCGACATTAACCGAGATTTCTGCTACTCGACGATCTGCACCGACGTTTCATTCGTTTTCGAGTTAAGTCACGTTAAACCGTGACCCGGTGCACCGTTGCGAGAAACAATGGATCATTGCAGGGTCATCCGCTGACACGAAATCCGATTCGTGTCCGGTTGCCAATTCTATGAAAAGTCGTCTTACCTCCCGCGCAAGTGCTTCGTTAAACAGCGTATTTAGGTGCAGAGGCGCACGATTGCGCGCGCGTATTCGTAAGCGAGAGAGAGAGAGAGAGAGAGAGAGAGGAGCTGGGGGAAATTGATCTCTTTACTCGTAATAACTGACGCGCGCAAGCTTTGGCTGAGTGCGGAATCAGCCTCTCCGCGATTAAAGAGCCGAATTACCTTCTGTAGAATTGCACTCACACGAGGGTCGGAATTCCACCGACTCGAGGACACTTGGATCGAAAGCTCGATCTCGGCATCGAATTACCATCGGCTGATCAACCCAATGCTCGCTCTGCGTCAGGATCCTAGAAGCACTTGGCAATACCACAGGATATTACGTAGCCGAGCTGCCACCGAACGTATTTACATGCGCGTGCGCATCGAGGCACGTCGCGGACGGTGCGAATTACACCGCCGATGTTTTTCGAGCCGACTCACGTACGTACGCGGTGGCAGGTCGTGTGCGTGGTCGTTATACCCCGTGTCTGTCAGAAACGCACCGGGAGTGGTTTTCTCGTCCTAGAAGAGGTTGGCCGACGAAAGCTCCAACTGCTCCACGTGGGAAGAAGATTCCGTTAGCCAGGACACGATTATTTCCTCACTCCAGCTCGATATCTCCTTTTTCCCCTCGGGATTTTTCGTTCGGTTCGCTTCCTCGACTTCCTCGACTTCCTCGACTTCCTCGTGGACACTCGGTATGTGCTCGCGCGAGTTAGGAGCGTCTCCGCATAGGCCATCGACGGTGCGTTGGCTCTTTCCTCTTCTCTCTTCTCTCTCTTCTCTCTCTCTCTCTCTCTCTCTCTCTCTCGGGCGTGCGAGAGACAGAGAGAAGAGATATCGCCTGCATCGGAACGCGTGGTAGAAAAGTCAGCTTCTGCGAAGACTTAGCCTTTGCCTTAACTTCTTCATTGTGCCGCGCGCACTTCTCTTCTACGTACGTATTCACCGGATGGATTTTTGCTTATTGGCCTGAGGGCATTGTACATTGTTCGCCGAGCGTGCAACCACATAAACGCAAAAATATGCACGTAATAATTGTTGGATCTCTCGAACGCCACGCACCGTTTGCGTTACGAATTTCAGTTCTTAAGAGAAGTTTCCACGTTAACCGAGTCTCTAATGCATACTTGTGCATTGTTTCGGGACCTTTTCAAATACTCTTGACTCGTCGCTCGCGATACAGCGATGCACAAAGGAAGCCGCGTGTGCTCGATGTCGATACCGCGAACGGTACTTATTAAAAAAATCTACGAAAGTGCGCAATCGTACAGACGGATAATAAAGTTAAGCGCCGTAATTGCCGATGAAGCACTTAACGCGTTGGTATTACCGTAACCACTCGTTAGCGAAGGGCTGCTTGCGCTGGCCATTATCGAAAATCAATATTAATTAAGTCGATATAATTGAAGGTACGGCTTAAACGAGCTCCTAAAACTAACGATATTAACGGCTGAGAGATGCACCGGATCCGCGTCGACACCACTCGGGTACTCCTATCGACCATCGCTTCCGTGCGTCGCATCCGTTCGAGGAAGGAGGAAGAGGCCGCGACGAGTCCTCCTCCCGTGTTTGGGGCGGCAGGGGGAAGGGAGAGGGAGGATTCCGTTGCGCTACCGATTCTTTTCCTTACTTTTTTGTCCTTCTTTCCCTCGGACTCATCGCGTACGATCCTTCTCCACCCATAAGAAACCAATAGAGCGGAACCGGTTCGAGATAACCAGCGCTGTTACCGCGATGCTCTCCTCGACTTTCCGCGTAGCGCAACACCACCGACACCCGAGCCACGCGAGGAAAAAGCCGAGTTGTCACCTGCGACCATTTGCCGTGTATCCTTTTAGGCGAAGGCGCGGCGCCGATTCCGAGGGACGCCGCGGAAATATGCCCAAGAGACGGTGATCGATCGTTCGCTTCGCTGGGCGCCGATGAGGAAATAGGCGACTGGTAAGGACACCGTCGTCGGATCACGTCGGATCACGTCGGATCACGTCGGATCACGTCGGATCACCCGTGAGAGATGTCTCGCGTTCACGGGACTGCGTGTAATGACTTTTGAATTGCGTTTTGAGGCCTCGCTTTCCCGGCGCAAAAAATCCCAACGTGATCTAGTATTTCGATGACTTTAATAACTCAAGCGTCGATACAGTTACTTTAATAAATGATCGATATTTTGTAACGCGAACGGACCGAGGCTTAATGGTCCAAGGAGTTTTTTAATGCCACGGTAGGTATTGGCTAAGAAACGCATGCGATTCATTTGAAGTAAGTTGGCGTCGCTCGTCGCGGAGCTCTCGATTAATCCCCAATTAACGACGTTGACCAGCGATGCGCGTCCACCTCGAGAGCTCCTTTAGAAAAATCCTCGCCTATCGCCGCTTTCCTGGAGACGCCTAACTAGTTCAAACGCAGCTCGCTTCAAGAAAGAAACTTCAAAATATGGTCATCGAATGGGATCGCGAGGCTGTCGCGTTAACTGTACATACGTTCTCGGTACGCGCAGCCGAAAGAAGAAGGAAAAGCGCACAGTAGTCTATAGCCTTTTGGAATGCCACCCGATCGATCGTTCGTCTTCCTCTTCTTCTCTGCATTCCACCGATAGCACGCGCCGTCCTCTCTCTCTCTCTCTCTCTCTCTCTCTCTCTCTCTCTCTCCAAGGCGCTTCGTGTCCTTAGGGAACCCTCGTAGCGCGCCATAGAAGCGCATTAGAAGTGCATCGGCCACTTTTGATGTTTCCCATCGGGAAGAAGTCGCGAGCCTTTCTTGGCCTTGGCTATTATCGCCCGGTACGTCCTCGACTTCCTCGGAGAGACCATTTTTCGCTCGAGAGAGCTTTTTTCGCTCGTGCTTCCGCATTGTGCGACTCGAGAGAGTGCGAGCTTTCTTTCTTCCTTGCGTTGGGTTCTTTATTAGGGCTTATCGCGTCGCTTCTAAAGTTTCAGCGATTCTAGGACACATAGTCGCTGTTTAAAAATTTCTCTTTGGAAAAAACAGTTGCATTCTTGCTTTGATCGTAAACGGATTTAATGCATAGTTTATAAGAAGTTCATTCTCATAATCATGAGTAAATTCTCCTTGATCCGAGTTTTCTCAGTGAGACGCAACGTAATAACAGTAATTGGTAATTCTTATGAATTATTTGAAATAATTGAGTTATTGAAATAAGTCAGGCATCCGTTAAATGCACAATTAGGATCAAAGTAATATTTTAGTAGACAAATGTTATTTGCGCGCATTGTCCTTTCCTTTTAAACGTCTAAAAATTTCTGCGTTTTATATTTTATTTTCCACTTGGTAAAGGTTGAAAAATCTTCGTCTTTGCTTGCTTGCGAAAATAAGAATCAAATCCGAGTCAAGTTGGGTACAATAGGACGAACGAGTTTTTCCAATCAGTTTCATTCAATTTCAATCATTTCATGTAGAATAATGTAGCACGACCGCTAATAATAATCCATTTCAATAAGTGGGTGATAATATGCACTATCACGCACTAATAATTTTCAGCATCAATTGTGGAGCAATATTTTCAAATGTTATTGAAATAATATATCGAATAATGTGGATGAGATGAAATCAAAACGTTTTCAACCGTGATAATTCAATAACCGAGCAATCCAAGTTAATTTGAATTTCTTAATGCTTAATTTCTTAAAAGAATTATTCCAACTTCATTGCAGTAGAATTTACTTATAATGCAGCTACTTAGCTATTTATTAATTAATTAAAATTTTTACATTTCTAACAACCGAGGAACAAGACTCTCGGTTAAGTATAATGTAACATAATGATTGTAATAAATACTTTTCTTCTCTTTCTCTAACTTCGTTATATTTTACCTCGATTTACATGTTTTATTATCGTGTTTTCACTCCGTTAAAAATGATCAAAGAATAATGTACACTAATGGCGACTTTATTACGTCTTTTAAGTAGTATCAAGTTAATCTCATTGCGTCACCCACACCCACCGATTGCGGTATCGTAAATAAAAAACACCAATTAATATGTAAATCACACGAATTACTCCAATTTTATTTGAAAAGTTTGTTTAAACAAATCTTTAACATATTATCCGATGTGACACAGAGGTGATAGTACACTCTATAATATATCATTTTACTCGATAAGTTAAGAGGTCATATTTTTTCATTTTTTGTGTAAAACCCATCGTCGTTGCTAAGAGTATTCAAAAGTTTAAAATATTCATCGAAAGAAGATAAACAAACTACCGTCTGCGATTAGAGATAAATATATTATTTGAATCTTGTTCATCGACATTTACATATTTAACAATTCTATCGTTGTTATGTCGCACTATATACAGAATTTTAATTAAAAGCTACTTTTTTATCATTGTAATCTGTCTAAAAAGTATTACCTAGCAATTTTTTTATTACAGCGTGGCACGTAATTAAGTGGGAATTTAATTATCAGTTCGATATAATAACTCTTACGTTATTCAGCGAAAAAAAAAGTTCCAATTCAGTCTAATGGCTATGTTAAATAAAATCTAACATTTGTCGACTTTTCCTACTAAAAGTTTATCGAATCTTCGGTATTCTTCCCATAAAATCATCTCGAAAAACTTGGCTTTTCGCCTTTTCACAAAACACTGCTTTTACAAATCGCGACATCTTCTCGTAGAAAACGCGATACTTGTCCGTGCAGCAGGAAATACCGAAAAATCTATGAAAAAAAATCTTCGTCCACGACGAGGACACGAAATTACAAAGTCCCGCAGAAGTTTTTTGAACCACCCCGTGGTACGCAAGGGGTGGTGACGTCATGGCGCACCTAATCGCGATCGAGCGTCGCGTTGCGTGTCGCGCCCATCGATTACTCCGCCCTGGGAAAGCCAAACCTCCTGAAAAAAAAAGGACCTCCCCTCCCTCTCATCCAGCTCAGTCCACTCGGACTTTCGACTGTCCGTCTTTGCAGGGCAAACACGTTCGCTGCGTGTCCTTTTTGCAAGTGGGATTTATCGCCGCGCGCCTGTCGTACACCTGCTTTAGTCCTCGTGTTCACGCTTTCGTTATAATGTTTCGTGTCACAAAACGCAATAACTTTTATTTTCGTGTAACGCGATGCCGCCGTACAAAAACAGTCTCAGCCGTATCGATCGACTCGGTCTCTCCATAACTCCCTACAAGTTATCCAAGTTAAACAACCAGCAACAACATTTGTGCTCTAACGCAGTTTCCCTTTTATTTGTATTTCCTTGCGACAAATGCATCCCTCGGGTCGGCAATAAGCAGCGAGGGCGAAAGGTTTCTATCGGTCGTCGAGGTTTCTACATCCGCGGAGTCCCCTCGGATGATTTAACTTAATTTGACTCCGCGCGAGTGCCGCTAGCGCGCGGTCATGAGTTAATGCGCAAGTTTCACTTACCGCCCGTTCGCCCCGGCAAGGATGCATCTTCCCCCTCGTCGTGGCCACGAGAGTCATCCTCTCGCGAAAGGTGAACAAACTCAGCGCCGGAGTCGAATGTGCGCCGGGGGTGGGGGAAGAACGCGCACTAAGTCCCCCACTCCGCGGCCCTGTCCCATAAAAGTCCCGAGCTCCTTTCGGGGTCCCCCTTTCGACCCCCTTTCGGGCCCCCTTTCGACCCCCCTTTCGACCCCCTTTCGGCGATCGTCGTGCAACGCGCGTCGTCTCCCGGGAGTAATCGATTCCCCACTCCCACGCGTCGGACTCGCTTCATTATTCGCGGACTCGCGATCACTCGCGCGAGATAAAATAGACATTAGCTCCGATCGCGAATTGCTTGCAGCGATGCATTAAGAGAGGTGCAATTGTGCGTACATGACTCGCTGAAATACGCGTCTTTTACCTGCTTGATACTGTTAATGAATAACCCCGCACCAGCCACTAGGATTCAATTATTCAAGGTCACTGTCATTTACTCTTCAATCGTCAAAATGTGTAACAACTGTTCGCGTTGGGCTACGCAATTTGACAAAAGATGATAGATAGATCGTCTTCAATTATTATTAATCACGCCAGCAATGGTAACAGTAATGTCATTTCCGTTAATAAACGGAATAAACGGTGTTCCGAATGTGTTCGCCAAGTTGCGCGTAAAAAATTAAATTGCTCTTAATGGTGTTTTAATTAACTCAGAAATAGAATTACGCGGTTAAAAGAAATCATTAGATCAAATTTTTAACAATTTTTAACCGACCGAAAGTATTTACCATCCTGTTGCAAATTTATTGTTTAAAAGTTTATTTACATTTGCATACAGAAATTTACAATTATTTAAACGAAGCGTGACAACGCGCGTGGAGAAACCAACTTTATTGTCTGTAATTCGCAGGTGAAAATAAATTAACCGTTGGTATCTTCCTGCAAGAGTGTACGATTACACGAATTGAATGTAATTAAGAAGCTTATTCCGTATACTTATAAGGTAATTATTTCCGCGCCTACTGAAAATGAGTTTCTTCTATAAGATGAGGTAGTCGAGCACTCGAGCACTCGAGTTACCGTGGACAAATGCAGAAGTAATATTCGTTCGTTGGGTCTCGCGAAAACACGAAAATTTAATAATCAACTGTGATTGCTTGCGGCATTTTACAAATGGAAATAGTCCACGCGCACGTGTACGTGAAAATTTTAGGCGCAGTTCGTCCTCGAAGAACAACGCACGATTAGCTTCATAATTTAACAATCACGACGTCGCAGGTTTAGCATAAGGCGCTTAAGCGCTAATACGTTCGACAAGAGCAGTACATTTAAGTAACAAGACGTTTAAATTCCTATTTCAGATTTTGCCTCCTGGCATTGATCCTGAGTGGTCCGGTGGTGTCAGTCCCTGCGGAGGAATTCGAAACCGTAAGAACGAGCAACGCAGCGATTTTGAACCGCCTTGGGCTGGTACCGGTTGCCCAGGTCGATGGTCACCACAGGAAACGCCTTGCCGGACCGGAAGCCTTCGGCGCCCGGGACGGTATTCGCGTACATCCCTCCGCGTACGGGAGGCGCCACAGTGGCTCTCCCCATGACAGCCACGTCTACGTGGTGAAGCTACCCGCGAGTTCCCCGTACTACAGCTTCTCCAAGCCCCATAAGCTCGACGAATCGAACGTCACCGTTGCCAATCCGAACCCCGGCTTCCGTAGCAACGGCAAGCCCGCGAAGATCTACCACTGGAATCTGCCTCTCGTGAAAAAGATCAACGAGAAGAAGAAGCACCTGGCGCTGCTAAAGCTCGACCAAGCCAGAAAGAAAATGGAGGCTGCAAAGGAACGTCAGAAGGTCGCGGAGAAAATGAATTACTTTAAGAAGCTGGCGCAAGAGCAACTGGTGGCCGAGACGCAAAAGAAGCCCAGCAGGAATAACGACAAGTGGCTGAGTCATCCTGAGCAAGCTGAAACACGGTAAAAATAAATGAAAGAGATGGCAAATTATAAGCTTGGTGCTCATTCATTAATTAGACAAGGCTCTGCGAATTTAAGAGTGATTCTGCGGTTCAATCTATTTTTCACGCGGATCATGCGATCTTATTATCAATTTAATTTATGTACGTCGATACTCGTTATTCATTCGTTCGACTTTGCTATTCGTGCTTCGAAAGCGTCAGGGTAGAAACATTAGCACAGGACTCTCGAGATCCTTCGGTATTGAATTCTCATTTAGTCAACGTGATTTACGAATCGCAGATAATACGGCGAGTCATATTTAATATCGAGGCACATGAATGTACATCTGAAAGATAAGATCGTACGATACTGAATTTCATATCACTCCCAGGTATTTCATCTCGCCAAGTTTTCGCGTGATTAGACCGTACAGATTTTCGCTCCGGTTCTCTTATTAATGTATTATTAATATAACTTGCGGTTGGAATTCTCTATTTTTCGAATATCAATTTATCCGAGTCGCTTAAATAAACATCGAGTCGCTTGAATAAAAAAAAGGGCCGTGTACTTTTACGCGCTCCTCGTTACCCACCTGTCGCATTAACAACTAGGTGCCTATATTTGTCATTTAATGGACAACACTGACTGCACTTTTCAGCGTCATAAATACGGCTAATGCTACCCAATTAAAGATTCTGCCTTCCACGCCGAGCTCAAGCGGGGAAAAGATCTACAGACTGGAGAGCCATCGCGATCACTCGCCGATATCGAGGAATGTTCCTGGGCATCATCGCTTCAATAATTGGCACGAGGCTTCCGGGAATGAACTTCACAGCTCACGCAACGCCTTGGACGGCACAAGAACGAAGACGCACAAGAAGAAGTCCACAATATCGTATTACTATGCGCCGGCCTTGACAGGGAAGTCCATCGCGACTAGTATTAGCAAGCACTTCTCCGGCAACGGGAAGCCCAAGGCCTTCTACGTCATGGAGAAGAGCCGGAAACCTGTTTACTATCACCCGTTGCTGCCGTAGATATTAAATAGGGTGTATTGGGATACGGTGGCACGTCACGATGGATGATCGAATGGTTCGTTGACGTGCTCGGACCTTGACGAAACGGTGGTGTCACTCGTAGGTATCCGATACGACAATTTCGCGTCTCGTAGATTTTTGCGTCGATGCGCGGACATTTTACGCGGTTCACACTTCATTTGCTTTTTCCATTTAAAGATACGCGAACATTAATTGACGCGCCTGAGAAATTGTTCGAGGCCTGGCCGTGGGGGGAGGGGGAGGGGGAGGGGGGGGGGCGCGCGCGCGCGCAACCGTCATCGAAGGTATTGATTTTTAAATCTTGGGAAATCTGGATAAGGCGCACTGGTTCATCTTTAAATCGCGTAATTGAATTACTTATCATCTCTGTAGCAGATACCAACGAAAGAGTTGAATTATATAACGATTTAAAGCATTTTCGATAAATTGCCTGCATTTGAATTTTATATCGCAAGGGTGACACCACTTTTTTTACGATATATGGCATTTATAACACCACGACCTTACAACACCATCCAAAGTTGTGGAAGCTTGGCTTTGAAAATTCACAATCACGATGTCAGCTTATCGATTAACTTGTGGGATTCAGTTTGGGATCATGCAGGGTAGTATGAATAATTTGTGGATTTGATGGTGACTTTTAAGTTGGTCGCACTTCCTCTCGTAATCGAGTTGAAATAACGTATTTTAACAATATTTTAATGAGCTAATCGTAAATCAACGTCTGCTTCTCAAAACCATTAAAAGTCACCGACTCGGTATACTAACGAGAACTTTCTCAAATAATAGATAATAAATTATTTTTGGAAGATAATAAACGACTGATTTTGATACAGAAACAAAGTATTGTCGGTATGCGTCCACTTATCAAAGTCAGGGGAATAATGGACTGTGCTTTTTGCGATGTAATAATCTTTAATGATGTAATAACCTTCGCGTGAGTCTACAATACGCGCGATTTTTGTAGAAGACTGAAACACCGATCGATTCTATTTTGTTAAAAAGAATTTTTAAAAAGGACTTATCATTAAACTTGCAGTAGTTCGATACTTAGATTTCAGCTATATTATTAATTAACACCGCTGACTTGTAGATATATAAGTGTGAGAATGAACGCGAGATTATACAGCGACTGCAGTGTATGCGTGTCTACGTCACTTGTATTTAGAAGATTTTTTTTAATATTTTTTATTACGTAGGATTATTACAAATATAATTGAAATGCACAATAAAGTATTTATACGTACTATTATCAAGTTGTTTTGTCTTTTCTGACGACTGCTACGTTAACAATAATTTCCTAAAAAAAGCCCCTCCAAGATGGTTTTACGCAAAAATTTGCCTTTCTTTTCGATTGCATTGCAGGGACGTTGTAACGAAAAAGATACAGTGTACGCTGGACGATCCGCTGGATAAAAGCCGATAGACCGATAGCGACGTTCATCAAAATCATAAAAGCATTAATGTACAAATTTTTCCCTTAACGCGCAAATAATTTATCCGATAAATTACGTCGAAATTAAATCCGTTGCGAGAACGCACGAAGACGTCTATTAATAGGTAAGTGTACTTAAGTATTAATGTTAGTAAAACATGGTAATACAAAGCTGTTTAATGGCGCTTCGGAAACATAGTGAACCAATTTCGATCGCCTTCTTTAATCCAACGAAATCACAACTTCGCACATCACGTCGCAACCACTCGTCCGACTCGTCGAGGCCATCGATCATATTCTTACGGAAACCGTCAAAAATGAACAACAAAGTCGGTAATTCGAAAGTCCGTCGGACGAGTCTAAAGCAGCCGATGCTCCGGTTAATCTGCGCGATAAATAACCAACGGGTGAACGACCCTAACCGAGGGAGATCGTGGGAGACGAAATACAAATTTCGCCGAGAGTCCTCGAGCGCTGCTGATGGACCGATAACTGATTAGCCACTCGCGAAACCCGTAACCGTTCGCTGAATTGAGAACCGCTGCCCAGCTTCGACTGACGATATAATCTGGAACTCCTCGCAAATTATCCTCGGTGCTGGCAGGCTCGAATTTTTAGGTAATTGCCCGACACTTCCTACCCTGGGATCAAGGACAGGGGCCCGCAAAGCTTCCGGCTCGGCGAAAGGTTGCGGCGTTCGACGAAGAATCATTGAGAACTCTTTCGATAATCGCCTGCCGAGGACTTTTGCAAATACTTTGCGTATATTATATATTATAATACTTTATCGAATTCGTTCGTCCCTAAATGTTTATTTTCTAATTAAATATACGTATACGCGTACAATTATTTATTTATAATGTATTTCCTCGATAAGTTAAACATAATTAAATGCCATTTCAAATATTAATTTATTTAATAGATTATTATCATTTAAGACTTGAGCGCTCTTTAATCGTGTTTCGTGATGAATTTATATTCGATTTATTACCTCGGAGACTGCGGTAGAGCAAAGGATTAGCGATCCTTCGAGTTGAGTTCGATTTCTAGTCCTTATCAATTGACGCGGCTACCTTTTTTTTTTACCAAAAGTGCCATGCATTCCCCCGTCGTTGCTTGAAAAATACAATATGTCGGCATTAGGTGATATTTAAAATAAAATACTATCGCATACTACTGTAGGGGTAGAAGTGGGAAGAGATAATAAAAAATAATTAACAACTCGTAAACCGTACATTCGGAATGATATCGTATGTATTTACAAGCTAAAATTAAATCGTACATTCATAAGAAAGTATAAAAAATATGTGCGCCATTATAGATCCGCGTTTTAAATTCTATTTTCTCGTTCGGTATAATAAATACAATATACAAGTAGTGTACAAACTGCACATGAATTATGCTTACAATTGATTATTTAACATATTGATGTAGAGATAATGTATACGTTTATACACGCGCGCACGCACGCACGCACGCACGCACGCACGCACGCACGCACGCGCGCACATATGTATGTATATATATTAATGTAAAAAAGACGGTAAAATAGTAGTATTAAAATCTCGAATTTTAATAGGATAATCGAACAAGCGATGCAAAAAATGGATAATTCGGGGGGAAAATCGCCAGAGATTCACCAAGCAAAATATCTCGTCACGTCGTTGAATAATTTCCCTTTTCATTTTCAAGCGATAGTCCCGTCGATTAGCGTCGTCCCCTGCACCGATGTAAAATGCTAATCGCAATATTGCATTCTCCTTCTCGGAGATGGTCATTCGGGGCCGTTAGAATTAAATCCGAGATTCAACTGTAATCCAGCGATTCGCGCGGTATTCAAACAAATCAATAATCTCTCCACTAAAGCCGCCGACGGCGCGTCCCTGAGAGTTGAGAAGGAAACCGAAGGTGCTCGTGCGTCCCAACCGCAAGACAATCCGGCCCTGAATTATCTCATTCAATTTTCCCATGACGCTCGAGCCGCGGCAGAAGTCATAATTCCCGAGTCCTTGCTCCTTCTTATCCCGCGCGAGATGATCGTCCACGATTAGGGACGAAATCCGAGAGCTCGTTCTTTGTCCGTGCGCCCGAATATTCGTTCTTCGTGCGTTGCCGAGAAACGCTTGTGAATCTTTTTTCGTGGAAAAAATTCAATCGCGGGTTATACATTCTCAAACGCTTGATGACTCATACTAATGGATTACTATCCATTTGTTGGACTGTCAGTCGGCGCCTGCCTTACGGTAAATTCTGCTTTACATTTTGGCCCTCGATTCGAATAAATCAGTACAAATTCCGCCTTTGATATTTATAGTCCACGGCCCATGTAAAAGAGTGAATTCAATAAATGCTTCGATGCTCCTCTAAATGCTTAAACAACTCTTGCATTCGCACACACACGCTCACATTTCTTCGTTCTTTGTTAAGTTTATTGCAATTGCTTACGAGTTTCGAAACTAACTTTGTAAAAAGTTTGTCGCGTTTTACTTTGATTTTTATATAAATTAGTAAACTTTGTATATTTTTTACTTCAAATATAAAGTACAGCGGTATAATAATGAATACAGTAATGAATCATCCTTTGATATCTCAAGTTTCCTAATTCCCTGTGAGTTAAAAGATAAAAAACAGTCGGTTTAATTTAAAAATGAATCACTCGAGTGCGTTTGGTCTTATTTATTCGCGTTCAGCGACTCGCTCAGATTTCTTGTTAAATATTCATTTTTGATGAAATAAATAGAGTGTAAATCAATGAAGAATTAATATTACAATTCATACATAAATCCATAAAAATTTCTTACGATACAAAAGCGCGGACATATCTTGGATGCTCGTACTTTAGATACTCGAAATTAAAAGTCTCGAAATAAAATTTACCCACGTCACGCAATCTAGATATAAAATAGTACAAAATTCCACGCACTCCTTCCTGTCAACGCATTACAAGTTAAATTCTCTTAGATTCATCTAAACGGCCTAACATCGCACTCGCATCGTATTACAAAGTCACCCTCGAAAAAACATTTTCCGCTCATTTTCCCCAAGTCTTTCAGAATTCTTATAAGAATTTACTCAGCCGTGTGACTGATCACGAAGTTGAACGCCTCATTATGCGGTCATAGATCGTAAATCAAGCCGCGCGCAAGCGAGTATTTCTGGTACATCTTGATCCATCCTCATCAAGCGCCATTTGGAAAACGCTCGATTCGGAGCGACAGTCGACGTCCTAGACGCATTCGACGGGCTTTCACAAAGCTCCAGGCGCTCGTTAAATGCGATTAGGCGCCGCGGGCCTGGGGTTCCTCTTCATCAGGTAGACACTCGTGGGCCTGCCGTTGAAAACGTAGGGCCCCCGATCAAGCATGATCACGGCACTGTCCCCCTTCGCCGGGGGTCGGCGGTTATGCTGCTGCTGCTGCTGCTGCTGCTGCTGCTGCTGCTGCTCATGATGATGATGATGATGAGCATCGGCCGTCGTCGAGGGCGACCATCGATACACCGCGGTTGGCTTCCCGTTGCTCACGAACTCCAACGGCAACTTAATGAACGGACTCTGCGGCTGGCGATATCGTTGCGGCGGCGACGACGACGGCGGCGGCTGTTTACTCGCGGCCGCCAACGAAGACGTCGAGAAGGTCGCCGGCTGCGAGACGTAACCCAAACCTGGCACGTAACTGTAGGGTGCGGGAGGCAGTCGGATGAAGTAGATGTTGCTCTCCGCCTTGTGTTTGCTCGGCTTTTGCTTTTGCTTCTTCGTCGTGACCGATACATCCTGCTTCTCCTCCTTGCCCTGAACGACAGATTGCGTTAATTCCCCTCCGGGATATCCAGTCTTAATCGTACGTTAATCTCGCGTACTTGTATTTTATTACAAAATGAAAATTGTCGTAGTTTACAAGGCGGTTAACAAACTTGTAAAGTTTCTCATCGATGCGCCGCGATATTTATTCCGCTGTATCACAGATTCTACGAAAGTTTTAGTCATTATTTCAATTCTAAGCTTAATGGCATTCACGACGATTAAACTACGTATATGCAGTCGTTACGTCATTCGTATATTTCACTCGAACACGGAAAGGAGAAACTTGGAGTATAATTGCGAATTTACGCGCCTTCGTAACTCGTCTTGAAAATTTAAAGCGACAAATCCAATTCTTTGAATTCTCAATTCTTGACTCGATGAATACGTCAAGTGAAAATGATTGTTATTTAATTATTTCAGTTGACAAAGCAACGAGAGTTTGACATGTACGCTTCGGTGTACATGGTGCGCTCTTAATGGCGATCCATGGAAGTGTAAAGGAAGTGTAAAGGAAGTGTAAAGGAAGTGTAAAGGAAGTGTAAAGGAAGTGTAAAGGAAGTGTAAAGGAAAAGGAGCGGCGCATCGTTGGTAATTTATTCTCGTGTAAGGAACTGAAAGGAATCTCATTATCAAGTACCTGATAAACACGCTGTGACGAAGGATAAGTCATGTAGAAAGCTTTATGCCGACGTGAAGGAGCGTTTGTCTTTTCGGATCCCGTGAGTGGCATCACCGTTTTGTTCTCTAAAAGCCTCAACTCCAGTACTGGTGTCTTCTCATCCTTGGAAAATTTGCGCGTCGCACGAGATCTCCCGAGCTCGTGTCTAGGTATCTTCGAATGAGAAATTTCATTTGATAATTCTTCAATTGGACGTAAATCAAACGAGCAACGTTTGATTAGCTTTCGTTAGTTATAGTTTTCGTTAACTGCTTAAGCTTAATTTCATTTTTCAAGCGTGGAAAACTTTAGATAAACTAGGAAACTAGTGAATTACACAGTAGAGAGAAAAATGCACAATAGCGTAACATCCGGACTTAATTATTAGTTGGGCAATAGTGGATTATTAGGTGATTAACCATTCATTACTTTTGACCGTTTCCCTTTTTTCACGAAAGACATTAATCATGGAAATCATAGTTTCCGACATGAATGTGTTACATTTTATGCGAAATGAGTTTTAGTTTTCAACGTACTTAAAAACTCACAAAACTACTTAAAACTGAATTGTAAGACACTGTAAAATAATTTGCAATCCGTGACTCAAACGTGAAATAGTCAACAGTTTTTTCCACTTTGATAATAGTCGTATTTTTATAACCCTTTAAACCAGCCTACTTAAGTACTGTGTAATAGCGATTGCATTTTTCATGAATAAATTGATCGAGGGAGCCACTGGTAAGAACCAAAGTTATGAGATCGAATTAATTATCCATTCGGACAATCGCTAACGATGATTACCGGATACGGCACATTTCGTACACAAGTGCGGTATCTTACTCGAACAAAACGTATTTATGCTCCCTGACGATGACGTCTGCGTAAAGAATTCCACAGTTTTATGATTCCAACTGTGGCGAGCTATTAGTTGGTCAAATCGTAAAACTGTGAGCGGTGAACCTAAGCTTCTTCGTCGACGACGTTGTACACGCAAACGTTATAATTATACATTACAACGAGATATCATATCTAAATTCGTAAATTGCATGGTAAACCGTTTAAACTTAACCGACGGTGATCACGCACAAGAGACGAACGAGAAATAAATAACTCAAATGAATGGTAAAGTTCGTGTCAGATCCGCGAGTTCGCGAGAGTATTTGTGACGAAATGGATTTATGGAGGAATATTATAATCGGTGATACGTAATAACCGTGATTTACAATTTGCAGGACTTCGAAACGAGTTATTCGACCACGTTCCATTTGCTTTTTAACTTTTCTGAGTTACCAATGCCGTTTTCTTACTTAATTGTGCATGTTTCTGTTTTCCTCTTTTACAAATAAGAGAGTAAAATGTCGTCTAATGAGTAAATTCTAAAGAAAGGCCAATCCTCTAGCGGACATAAGAAAACTAGTCCCGTACCAGATTGCCCGCGACCATCTTCTCGTCTCCCTTGGCTTTTAGCACGGAATCCATCTTTTTCTGCCTGTCAGTCGTTAGCATGTCGCGTGCGAATTGCTCGGTCGTAACTTTTTGCATGAATTGCACGACATTTGGGCCCTCGATCGACGTCTTATTCTCTATTCCATCGTTTGCGATATTCGTTGCCCCGATGCCAGTCGTAACCTTGTCGCAGTCTCCGCAACCGGTGTAATTTCTCGGCAAATCCGTCCTCTTTGGGATCCACTCGTCGAGCGACTTCCACATGTGATCGACCTTAAATGTCAAATGCTTCTTTTCCCTGACCTCGGCGGCCGTCCAGGATACAACGAGCAGCAGCAGCAGCAGCAGCAGCAGCAATAAGAGGAGTCGGCCCATCGTGTTAGTCTGTAAACAAAAGCCCGTCGGCCTTATTAATCCGGGGTGGCGAACAACATCTACGAAATGCACCAGGTACTTCACGAACGTCTTACGGTAACTTGTGCTTCGGTCCCGGGGTGAGGAACGAGGTGTGCTGTGCTTTAAATTAGATGCTTATCGGATCGTGCGGGTGACTTTTTGCACTTGCGTTGGATTATGGGAGTGCTCGACAGGTTTTACGAGCATGAATAATCGGTAACGACTGATGATAGAACTTTGTGTCGCTTCGCTGAGGAAAATGACAGCAGTGGATCACAAGGTTGCCTCGAGTCGATGGCTTTTCTAATATCCTCTTTTATTTTAGACTCGCCTAATAATGCACCCACGGAGAAGAAGAATTATTGAACTAGAATTATTAACCTGGTTAATAATTAGGTTTAATGTTTAATGTTGCTCGTTAATTTGGTGGAAAATAATTAAAAGTAATATGTCGTTAAAGCACCGGATTTGATGGTGTCGTAATTACGATACCAAGGCGTAATTACGCTTTATTAACTGACACTTTAGACACAGGTCGATTTAAAAATTACCAATTTTAGCATTTAAGGAAGTAGTAAAATAGTAAATAAAAACTTTATTTTCATTCGCACCAAAATCTGCATACTATTACACATTATTGCGTGAATACGTAACAATACGTTGCACACGCTGACAAAGAAAGTATGCAAACAAGAAATAAAAAAAAAAATACACGCCATCGAATATGTAATTCCCAGCTATTAAGTATTATCAACAAAATAACGTAAGAATACGTAGTGGTGATACAAGGCTATTAAACGTTCGCGAAGTTATTCGAAACTACCCAAGTCCTTGAGCCCTTGCACAGTAGAGCGGAAAGGGTAATGGCGTCCAAGCAAGCCAAAGTATGTCCTTTTTCGTTGCATAACCTGTCACGTGTCATACAGAGAATCTGAATTTCTTCCTTTCTTGCGTATAATCCATTAATCCATTAGTGCCACCGCCTCGAGTACTAAATAGCGTTTTTACGAATATCGTTCGCTGCTTCCTCGCGAAATTTGTTTCTTCGAAAATAACGCGTTTGGTCGTTCGAGGTATTGAACTCGCGTGTGTGCGCGCAGTTGTCCAGTTTCGATATCGATAGTAACGGTGCCTTAAAAGAAGTCATGTTTACCGAGTGTACATCGGTAACGATCGGTAACGATCGGGTGTGATCCTTTATCGAATCCATTGGAGGGACTACTGCGTTAGCGCTTGTAAAAGCTCCCTCGAGCCGACGATAAATTTTATCAAAAGCCCGCGCGTTAAAGGATGCTAAGTTTATAAATAAAGCATATTTTTCAAGTATCCAACGACCCGCAGCGCTTTTATAATAATACACGATCACAGTTCCTTGTTTCTTCTTTAACGAAAGTTACGAGCCTCTTTATCTGCGCTACGCCGATTTATCGGTTCTCCGGTGGTTGGTAAAGGTTTGGACGAACGCGTGCACGCGTTCGTGAAACAATGTTCTCGAATAAGCTTTGATTTGTCGATAAGCGCGAGACCTCGCCTGGATTATCAAAAATTTGGAAGTTACTGGGAAGGTAAATATTAAGCGCGATTTTGTAATAATGCACGAACGTAATAATTTTATGAGTGGTAAGAGTAACATTATATCACTGTAAATTAAATCGAGTCAGGCTTAATTTTCTTAAAATATTCGTTACCCGCAGACGTTATTTCAAAACATATCCAGTCTTTGAACTACAGTCGTAACTTCTGCCAGAGGAGGAACGGATACCACAGCGCATTAAGAAGAAGAAAAAGGGCCACAGTTGTTTTACTACCTGGACGGAAAAATTCTTTAAAATTTACTCTAAAAGTAAGCTGTGAAAACGAACGTAAATAGGAGTTCGTTTATATGTTCTAAAAAATCATAAGCGTTCGGTAAGATTTTTCATTCCCCTTATTTAAAGTTCTCAACAAATTTCGGTTATGCGTAGGATGTAGGATGCGTATTTAAAATATACTGTCAAATTCGAAATGTTTTTTAAGTGCCTGTGACCCTGTGACATTGAAGATGAAAATTCTTATATATTTGCAAGTTAATGTAAGCCTTACTTATACCTAACCTTTCTGATAAATATTAATGAATGGAAAAGAGCTCGTTTAATCATTGGTAGAAGATGAAGAAATACATTTACGAATGAAATCAATGACATTTTACGTATAAGTTTAGGGAAAACTCGTCTTCGAATGATTAAAGTCGCAATTTAAGAATGATGCATACGATAAAAAATTATTAAGCGGAGAATTATCAATTATATAAAAATTGTAAGCTTTCAAACATTTGTGTATTTGTAGAAATATTGCTCCAAAAGAATAAATATTAGTTCAGATGCTATTTGGTTCTATTCCCTGGTTTCAACTAAGGAATCGACCAAGGAAAGCAAAACAATTACAAGTATCTCTTTAATAAAAAAATATCTTGAAGTTTTTAAATTATATGTCTTAATATTCTAACACGACTCATCGTGTAATGTTAAGCTTCACACCAAATTAGTTATCAGTAGTAGAGTCGAGTTCGTAAACAAAATTGAAAAAATGAAAATTTAATGAAAAAACGTTAAAAAAACTCAATCAATAGACGGTATTTATATTTCCGTGAAATTTGTTTTAAAGTCAATCAAAAAGTTTTAAAGTACGCGAATTAAATTCTTCGAAATCGATAATTGCAGCAGATTATTAAAAATTAATTTTAATGTACGTTCAGGTAACTGCCGATATTATTTACTCCGGGATAGCTATAATTATCAAGTTTAAAGCCACGTAATTTCTATAGCTACAAGTTATATACAAGCGGCCATAAATATAACAAAAGATATAACAAAAAATATTCCGTCGGAGAGACATCGAAGACCTTCTTTACGGTGTATTAATGTAATAAATACGCAATTTACGTGAGAAAAACAAGGAAGGAAAAAATACGAGGAAAGACTGTGTTAAAACGTCGATTGCAAAGCCCGCTCACCTCGAAAAATAATAGAAGCCTCCAAAATGTAAATCACGTCTTTCGCCGAATTGCCGATGGGAGTGATAAGCCATAAATTCGGATTGATTACGGAAAATTAAATCGTCAGCGCGTGCCTTCCATTAAAAGCCGATAATCTGACCAGGTACAACATTCTTCGTTATAATGGGCATACCGATAAAGCAGGAATCCCTGTAGCGTAGATCTCGAATCGGAGATAAAAAGTATGTAAAGAGCAAGAAAGATCACAGGCGCTCGCTCTAATTGCGGCTCGTCGCTTTTCACCGCATACATTCCGCTTCAGCCTTTCTTTCCTTTTCTGCGATCCAATGTCCCCGTAATCACTCAATAACACGCGAACCTAACGAGCGCTTCGGCTTTTCGCGCGATCTCGTTATCGATCGATCGGCTTTTTTCGCGATCGATCGCGCACGAGCAGCAGCTTTTTTCACGCTCCGAAACTCTTGTCGCCGCCACTTACGCTCGATTTTACTTTCGATTCCGCGCTTTCCGTCACTTTTTCCCCGTCTTTTGCGTCATCCCCGAGGAATCGAATTCACACCGCGATTTGCGTAGATCATTGAAGGATTCGCGTCGTATGCAGACTGCGCGCGATTCACCACGTGAAATATTACAAGAATGTCTACGAAACGTCCCTTAAGCTTTATGTTCTTTTGTGCTTTCTTTTTATATCGCAGTAGAAGTTTTACCCAATGATTTTATGATTTAAGGGACTATTATATAGTAGCTCCGTAGGACGCAATTAAAGGCACTTTGTGTTCATAATTATTTGGAATAATTGCTACTTCCAAGACCGCGTATTTGTCGATGTAGTAAAACGTAGAGTTGGTTGCACTGAAACACTTATAACGTAAGAGACCAGGATTGCCTACTGTTCTGTGTATTTAAATTACGTTTATGAAAAAAAACCCTTATTCGCATTAATACGTTTCGTCATACTAAGAGTAACACAAATTTCAATGCAAGTTGAAATTTATTTTCAAGTAGGATCTCTTTTTTAGCTTTTATCGGATTAACAATAAATACGGTAATATTTTTAAATACATTTTTAATACATCTTTCCGCGCAACATATATTATAAACTGCGATCTATTCTGTACTCGTGTTAGAAAGTTTTGGAAAGTAATTTACATCGCTAATAAGATCTCAACAGCGGCATCTGACGATCGAAAGCAAAAGCTATATAAACACTCCCGATTTTGCCGATCCATGGACGATAGTGATAATCGCTTACCTTCCACTGGTAGATTCTTGAAAACAATAAGAATCTGTTTTATCCGTAGCCTGTCATTCCTGTCATTGGTATTTTATTTTATTTTATTTTGAATGACTGTCAAATTGTTTAATACGTAAACCGGCAAAATAAATGACACCCTTTTCTGTCATTTATCGAATATACGACAAGATTTAACGTTTATTTTATTCCCTACCCATTCTCATCACCTCCAACCACTTCCTTTATTAACATTTTATTAATGTTATAGGCGAAACGAGCAATAAAGACGGCATTTAAGTCCATCGTTTAAAAAATTACTTCATTTCTTGTGGTATCGTACGCGTGCATTTGTAGATTGTACGTGAAAGAACCGGATATGTTGAAACATATTTGTATAAGCGAAACAGCTGAAAAGAAAACACGGTTAGAGTGAATACAAAAGGTGAAAAAGGAGGAAATTATAATACGAAGAAACGGAAGTAAATAAAAGGTCGAAAGAAAGCCGATGATAGAAGAAGTATCTTCCTTCTCTGGAATTTCGGAAATATCTCGATCTATAACTAAAAGTAAATAGAAGATAATAGATCACAATAGAGTGCAACGAGTTTCATGTACAAACACCGCGTAAGATTATTACTTTGTAGTTTTCAGCGAGTATTTTCCAAAATTAAGTAAAGAAGATCGTCGAAGAGGCCGAGCTTTTCCAAATTTAATCTTTGCGTTATATGAAAAAGTACACGCACAAATGCATGTCCGTTGTCCTTTTGTACCACAAATTGCAACTGTACAAAGAATATTCCAATGACTCGGAATATTAAAACAAAGTACATCCTATACTTATTGTCCGGCACTTTTTCACGATTATCCTCCTTCCGTTCAATTCGTCCCGCAAACTCACGTTCGCACTCGAATGAGAAGTGCCGACTTGGCCGCGTCAATTAGATTCCACGCGCAGAAAAATAGCCCGTCGGTTTCCCAGAGGAAGCTCCTTTTCAATTTAACGCGAATAGTCCCTCCTGCCGGATGAGGGCGAATTCCGCTCCACCCAAGAGGAATAATCGCGCCTCGATGACTCGTATCGCACATCACGTCATTGTCCCGGTTCTGGCGAGGGGATAGGGGATCTCGACGCGTTATTTACAATAATGAACGAAATGAGATCGACGCTAATCACCGGTGCCCGACAACAACCTGCCAAATGTTCACCGTTAAGTCCTTAACTCGGCTCGAGGCTGAAAAAAACCGAAGACAAACGTTGGCTCAACCATCGCTCGATTACAGAACTGAGAAAATGACGCACGGGACGTCGATGAGACGTTTCTTACTTTGCGTTTCACTTTGCGGATCGGCTGAACATGTCGGTAAGACGTACGGGTCTCTCGTGACTTTGATTCTTCTATTTCTCGGTGGGAAAATGTCTCGCGAGAAAGAATTCGAGTCGTTTTGGAACTTAAGCGAGATCGCGCAAGTACTACTCTTATGCCATACATAAACGCCGAATACATACTCTGATACGGAG
Source organism: Wiebesia pumilae (assembly GCA_018907045.1). Classification (NCBI taxonomy): domain Eukaryota; kingdom Metazoa; phylum Arthropoda; class Insecta; order Hymenoptera; family Agaonidae; genus Wiebesia; species Wiebesia pumilae. The sequence goes on from JACCHZ010000106.1 coordinate 1,526,523, forward strand.
TGACGTTTATTGAAAGAAACCTCTGTACTAGAGTATATTCCTACTGTTTGAATCGAGTCTTAAATTAAAATTAATTTGCTTGGATATCGTTGATAACTAACTTAATCGCCGAAACGGTATATTTCATTCCTCAAATAATTATGCAGAAGAGAACTTGCAAAACTTCTATCGCCCGAGACAAGTTTGATAGATGAACGAATTTTCGAAAATTCAAAACTTTGCAGAATCTGTAGTGACTAATGCAATTGGCCTTACAATTACGTTTATACGTTCGTATCTTATATCGTGGCTCAATGGAGCAAACGAATTGTAAAGAAAAAATAACTAAAAACAAAGAAGATCGAAAGTAGACATTTTCTGTCGGTTTAATTGATCGTTAAGTCACGTTCCGAACGTGACAAATTAAGTTTTTCACTCTCTGTTATTTATTTATACGAGACAGCGCTGTCGCATCAAATACGCTTAGAAGCCTTTTAATAATCTTGCACTTATTATTATCTGTTGTTGCACCCTTAAAACAAAACTATCCTCGCTTCTATTAATGTCGCTCCGTCGTTATTACACCGGTATAATATGACATATTGCACCGATAGTCGAATCAACGAGTGTCTCGTCGTAAATGCAAATACGAAAATTACACGTCGAGAAATATTCTCACGTAATGATTTCACAATAAAAATACTCCTTTGAAAACCAAGACATAAAGATAATAAAATAATATTATCGTTACTCCCTATTAAACTTTCGTCTCGGTCGAGTCACGGTTCAGTCGTCGAGCAAAGTAATCGATCGACATTCGACGACCCTTTCCTAATAATTTCAAGCCGTCGTCTAACGTCTCGCTCGCGGCGCTGGAATCGAAAGGACGAGGAAATAAATAACGCACCAACTCCACCAACGATAACCACGTATCATCAGCGACGCATCCAAGGTCTTCTTCGGTCTTCTTCGGAAGCGCAGCAGCAACGACAGCTCGATCGCTCCCGGGCGCATCCTCGCGCATAAACGTGATTCGTGAACCGAGCCATCGGGGGCGTGACGAGTTTATCAAGGACCTCGAGCGCCTCCCTTCCGGGGGGTCGTGGCTGCTGTCGAATCGCGGCGCCTTTTCGCGCCGGGAAATGTTGCGCTGCTATTGCTGTAAACGCGTAAACAGTTAGAGCACGTGCGTCTGCTCGATGAATTATGCAGCTCGCGCGCCTGGTTAATTTATCTCGATGACACGGAAATTATGGAAGAAGTACTGTACGCAACCGCGTGGAGTCCAACGATCTCTCGCGTTATTTTTCTTTCTTCGTCGAAGGTCCGCTTCGAACGGCAGACCTTCTTTCAAGGTTCGAAGAATCGCTGCTAATTTTCAGTGATTTAGACGCTCGGGGTTTATTGGCCTTGGCATCTGGATGAGACTAAAGCCGATTCGTTTTGCGAGACGGGGAATCCAGTTTGTGAGCTTCGTTTCATACTGCCAATGGGTTTTTAATCGAGCGCGGGTTTTTAATTCTCCCTTGCGCAGAAAATGATCGTCGAGTCGAGGATCGTTTCGGCCGTTCGGCTAAAAATGACGATCTACGGTACTCGAATTGAATTAAACGGGCGAAAGGACGCTCGACTATTTGTTCAAGCATTCCAGCGTCGCGTGACCATCAAAATCGTCGGCTACTTCAATTTATGTTCGCGTGCTAAATGACTTTTTTAACGATCGCCAACGAATATCCCAACCTTATTGCGATCATTCGAGTGAGAAAGCAAATATAAGAAGATGCGTAAGAAGATGTTCGATAGAATCGTCGACGAGCTCAAAGTCACTCGAGTACTAAACTCTTTTTAACAATACGACGAAACGGCCTAGAGTTAACGTTGCCGTACATTAGCGAAAGGAGGGTACTTGTGTTATTGCCGGGTTCAACGGCACTACACTACTTAAGAGCGGATCACCTTGCGTTGGTAGGTGAGATTTCGCGGGCTAAAAATTAAAATTACACGCCGAGACAAATGTCTGTCTACGAAGGCGCGTATGAAAGATCTGCAATTCTTACCGATTCCACTTTCCTCGTCTCGGCGTTCTCAAGCTTATAAGCTACGACATTACGAGTCTTAACGCGTAGCAGCGAGTCTTTATGAGAAAGCTCGAGGACTTTTTCATTTTCGTTGCCAAGTGCGCCAGTTACGCGTAAACGGTGCATTTTTCCAAGCTTCCATTGATATCGAAGTAGGGAGGATGATTTCGGCAAAAAGCCGCGCTTTCGCGTAACGGCGCAGAGTCCGCCGTTTTGTTAAAAGTCGTCCTTCCTCCAAAGCCGCCAAAAGAACAAGGAGAGTAGCTCCCATCCGAGGCAGGGACGCGAAAAATGCGGCGAGTTTATAAATTGGCGAAGGAATGCTCCGAAATTAACATTCAAGTAACTGTAAAAGCCTCGGCTACCAGACGCCTTTAACGTGGCTCCCGCACCGAGTACTTTTAAATTGTTATGAAAATAGCCACGTCCGCGGCTTATCTGCGGCATCCGCTGCGGCGCATTACAATGCTTCCACGAAGGATCTCGAGCGCATGCGCGCGGAATCTTGGTAACCGGATAATGCGCGGAACGAGGCTCGCGATCGACGTCGACGTCGCGAGAGGCGACAAAGACGCCATTCGTTTGCCGACGACCGACTTAACGATTACTCTCCTCGTTCAACGAGGTATTTTAATTCCTCGGCGAGCGCCGCGACGTCGCATAACAGCTCAATCGGCGTCGTCGATTCGCCGGCGATCGGTTACGCGACATCGCGGCTCGTGCCCAAGACACTTGAAATCCAAATGAAAAGTCGGTTCGCCTTTTTCAAAAACACCGGTCTATTAAACTAGACCAACTACCATCATCTTACGGACCAATTTCCATCCTATGGATAAAACGATTAAATCCGGTGAACCGGTAAACCGTACATTACCGATCGTCGAAATCCCTTTTTCTCGAATGGAGATAAAAGCATAATAAAGTCGTACGCCCACGGAATACCAATGTTATGCCCAACGGATCGTACGCGTCGGAAAGTTTAAAATCTTTCGAAAAACTGAAATGAACTTAACCTCCCGAGTACAGTACGCGAACGTGTAGTAGATGTAAGCCAGCCGAGTCCGGTCAGTCGTCCAACGTTTTTCCTAAATATGGGTATATAACTCGGCATTAATATTATTAATATTACGGGCTATCTTATCTCGCGAATTTTAACCGGCTTCTCTTGGGCTTCTCAACCGCATTTAAGCGTCGAGCCGCGCAAAAAGTGCATTTCAATAAGAGACAACTCCGCTCATGCCGGACTTCTCGTATTACCTCGTGTTGGCTTTAGCGCGGTCGCAGCAACGTACGTCATGCTCATTAAAAAGCAATACCGCCTTACGGAGTGCGTTTATTTACAAAGAGGCGACGGTAAAACTCGCGTGTACAACGTCGAAAACAAATACAGCGAAATAGGTTGCGCGTTCGCAGTCTCCCAAGTGCATTCGATTACTCGATATAAAAGTCTGTTAATCCTTGCAACTCGAGCGAGCTCCGTGCTCTTTTCATTATCATTGAATCGCCATTATTTACAATCGTCCGTACCAGCGGCGAGAAGCAAGAGGAACGCTGTTAATGAATTCGTAAATCCTAGCAAACGAGAAACGTACGTAACACCAGCGCCAAACGTATCACCAGCCGTGACAATGAGCCTTGAATAAATATCGAAAACCACTGGTCGAGGCCGTACTTCGTCGAGAGCTGCATTTCTCGGAGAGTAACAGCAGCTGGCGATTCGCCAAGTAGGAAAGGGTTGCTCAATTGGAGGATAAATTGCAGCGGTCGGGCTCTCAATTAAGGCCCGGAGAAAGAGCGCCTTTCCCAAAAATCCGCGAGACTGCGGGGCTCAACGAGGCCGTTATTATTATTATTCGCCCTGGTCAAAATCCTCAACGCGTTCAAACACGGCCAGACGATAGATCGCGATCCGACCTCCAAAAATCCACCGATAAACGGGGGAGTCAGGCGAGACGAGAGCAAAAAGTCGGGCGAGCAAAGCTTGTTCATTAGCGTGTGAACTCCTGCTCGAGCTTATAACCACCCAATTAGACAACTTTCACCCGACATGAGAACCAGAGCTTTTTCCGCGCTTCCCAGTAGCCTCGATTAACGGCTTAACTAACCCCCCGCTCGGCCACAATATCCTGTTTTCTTCTTTTTAGTTTCGCGTGAGATCGCACTCGCGCCCGTCTGCAACGAGCTTAACCGCACGAGTTTTATTTACAAGCGGCGGAGCGCTCAATTAGGAAGGTGATAACGATTAAAGGCGCGCGAGTATGAGAAATAAATTTATCGGTACCGATCGCGGCTCTTACGGTACCCTCCCCTCGAAATCACCCCCCCCCCCAAGTCCGGCTGCCGAACAATCAAAGAGCAATTATTGCGTATTTAATTACGAGCACTTCTCTTTAGAATGCTCGGGGCGATGGTTAATTGCACTCTTGGACTCGCTCGAATGAAAGAAAATAAGGGAATTAGTTCTCGCGTACGTTGTATCGAGTGTGCGTACAATGGCTCGCATGCTTTTGCGACGTAACCAAGGCAAAGTATCGCTCTGCGTTATTCTTTCAAACGGTTGTAATTGAACCGAGAGAGCTAACATCGGTTGGTTTTTAAGCAAACTTTCGTTCCTATTATAATGAAAGCTCTTGTGGAAAAGTTGGCGCAGCGGTACTTTCGCCACGAGTATTTATCACTGACGGATAGTCGCGAGATTTCGATAAAGATCGCACGATCGTTGCCGGCAATTTCGTGAAAGTACTCTTCTGATAATCTAAAACAATCTAAGGTAAAGAGAATTTGCATTCGCGTAACTTTACGCGTTCTCGGTGACATTCGCCGAGAAGGAGTTAAAAGTGATCGACGTCGTTGTTAGCGTTAATTTTCTCGAATTACATAAAAGAGAATTCAATTTGAATTCTCAATTTTTTGTTAAATAATGATTTTCATACGTTTTCGTGTAAAGCTGAATCATTGGCGCGAACAACGAAATGAATGTTTTAATGTGCTATTTAACAGCGGATACCTTTAAAGTAGTACAGTAATTCAGGTCGAAGATTGTTTCGCAATACTCGCACAGGATGCAATAAATGTACACGTTGAATTTCAAAAATGGTCGTCCCACATTCTTTTTTTGAAAAAGACATATTAATAAATTCTTCACTTCGATACGTCAGTCGCTCGCGATGAAAATAACTTTTTAGTACAGCAAGACTTTGGTAAAAGCGTTATTACACCGATTACGAGAAGAGATTTTCCCTTGTTACAATGTACCTTTATGCTGAAATAATATCTATTTTTGTGTGCGAGCAATTTCTTTTGAATCTATTTTATCGAAAAGCGTGTACTCCCGATGAGTCAAAAGGGCCCTTAGTTTTAAGAGCAATCGCCTTCAAATTACCGTGAAATGCTTTTAGTAACTTTAAGTAGCAACTGCTGCATTTAGAGATGAGAAGCCTGTATATTCCAAAGAGTAATGCTCAATCCTTGATTAAATAAAATTCTCTTGGTATAATAGTATCAACTTTCAAAATGGAAAAAAACGTTTCTCTTTCTCGTTGAAGTCGCTGTCTGTTAATGAAAAGACATTTTTCCGATTGAGCACAAAAATGGATTTTTTTTCTCGTAAGTGAATTTTCAACGAGAACGTAGGATAATTTCCCGTCAAAGTAGTAATCCAAGGTTCTTGCTCAAAAAGTTATTTTTGAATTTAGTTTGCATTCCAATTTAGCTCGGAGCAATTTTTTATAATGCAAAATTATCGTGACCCTGTTAAAATTGTCGCTTCTTGTTCCTTTCAATGCAATTTTGTAACGAGTATATTTCTTTCCTGAACTTCATTAACCTCGTGCACAGAACTCACGATTCGGCTTTTCAAAAGCCGTACCGTTTTTCCACAAAATTCGTGATTTTAAAAACTTGAAATACAGAAGGAGATCGAAGTAAGGCTAATTTATCGTCGATTGGAAATCGCTTTCAATTGAGCCAATATCAAGTTTTAAAAGGACTTAGAAGGAATCTGTCGCCATTCGTACATTTTCTTCCACTTGACAAACGTATAAATTCACGAATGACATATACTCCGGCATAACAAATACAATATCGAGGAACGCAAGGATACCTCCTGCACGAGGATCGCATTTTCCTAACGCGCGGACGGAAGCGCACGCGTGCATGAAGATTTTAAACTTCGATATCGGAAACACGACTTGGCATCGGAACCGGATTTTCTTTCTGGTCTTTGAAATACTCTGTGCATTTTAGTTTGCCATTAGAACGCATCTTGATAAATAAAACGAGGGAAAGGCCGTTTTCGGAATCTCGCTTTTAATTGTATGCAAAAAATATTTCGCGAGAGTTGTCATAACTGTAAAGCTCTTTCTCCTTCTAACTTTCATCGCTTCCTTTTCCTAAGCTCTTTTCGCTCGAATAGGCATTTTAATTCCGAAACCTTTTAATCCGACTGTTTGGAAGCGTCCGTGAGCATTTCCGATAAGAATTTTTCAGATGTTTGCGAACGATCGTTTGTATTCCGTGTGGACGGTTTCCTTATACTTACGGTGCTTCTATTATACTATTTCTATTACTATTTCAAAAACGAATGGAAAATGTTCGGTAGATTCGAAGTTCAATGTGACATAAGTTGGAGATCTTGCTGAACGATAGGATCGATTTTCTTCGGCTGATGCAATTTACTTCGTGTTAATTCACGTTTTCAAATCGATTTCATAACAATTAAATGAATCCGTTCGTGACAAACCATTGCTTTCCGATTTCAATCTGTATCCGTGCATCTTCGTCTTGTACTGTACAAGGCGTTTACACTTTCCTGAATTTTCCCGCTGTAACAATTTCCACCGACTGCTTTTAAAAGGTACAAAGGAGCCAGAAAAAGATAAGAAAGAATGCAAAAAAACGAGAAATACAAATTTTTAAAATGCTTCGTTCATAAGTTGTTGCGCAAGATTTTACATAGTGATTCACGTAGAAAACTAAACGTGCGTTTGAATAATGAATTTCTTCAGTTTGATTAATTAATGCGACCTACGTACGGTGCAACGTTTTAAGACGAGATGAATTCATTTTTTTCAGGATTCAGGACTCATTAGGATCAGGAATCGAAGTCTTTCGTTACGTATCATTATCTTGATTTGATTCCATGATACTTGATCAGCCATAATATTCGCTTACGTACGACAACAAAAGCCATTGAAAATCAATATATTTCGTTGATGCTATTTCTCCAGAAATTTCTCTTCCATTTTTCCAACGCACACCGCCATCTTTTAAATCCGTTGAATGTACAACGTCAGGGATGCCGAATGCACATGATACTCCCGCAAATCAATATTTCGCCATGCATTGTTGGCCTTCACGGAATAACGGAAACACGTCACGCCTGTCTTAGGTCGGGAACGACTTACTCATTGTCGGTAAAGTTGGGTATTAAAAGCGAGCCTTACCCTCTTACGAAGTCTATCACGAAGAGATGAATTTATCGCTCGTTGTCTAATGATGGTTTTAATAAAGAGGCAATAACTTCATCTCCCCCGTGTACTTTTTTTTTTATTCATCGTCTCTTTTCATGTTACCGAGAACGCAATATTATGAAACAGGCGTAAGCAAATGCTTATTAAAATGATGGTGCTTCGTTGCAAAGATTTATCTAGCGTTTGCGTAATTGGCACATTCGCTAAATCTACGCGGGAAATCTGCAAGGACTTACTACTGCGGTCGTTACTAATGTTTTACTACTATTCAATCGCTTCGAAGCACATTTAAAATGTTTCAAGTTGTACGGTTAATATAATATTTTAAGCTACCTCGCGTACATCGGAATTGCTCGTTAAAATAATCAAATTAAGCCTGACGTATCTGCTATTTATTAGATAATATTTCGGATTAAATTCGAGGTTAAAGGTTGATTAAATGGTTAGGTTTCGATATGCTTGTTTTTAATGGTGATTTTCTACCGATGTAAAGAGCAAATTATCCTCGCTCCAAAATAGTACGATTAGAATTTGTATTAGCATGTTTACCCGATGTAATCTCTTTCGCAGTATTGAGTATTTACTCGCGTAAAAAAGGTTGGCGCAAGGAAAAGAAGGTTACATAATTCAGGCCTGTGAAAGAAAATGTGTGCGATGATGCTTACAATGATATTTGACGTAAATTTATTCGGTAAATATACGTGCGCTCGAGTGAAAACATACAGCCACGTACGAGCTGTTATTTGACTGTTTAATTAGGGTTCAAGTATCAATTCAATATCAGAATGTATTGCTTTGATTTAATGAAAAACAATCGCAAGGAAAAATATTTCTCTCCAGAGTCCGAATGTCTCTTGACTTACGATTAAATTTGTTAAACAACTTTGTAGCGTTTGTTCCAATTAAAATTCGCAACGCAATTTTTTTAAACAAACCATTTATCTGGAAGGTATGACAAGTCCGGTTTTAAAAGGATTGACATTTCTAAATAACTCTAGGGCAATTGCAAGCAAATGTAATTAAGTGTTTAAAAAAGTAAACGAATACAGAATAAAAATCTTTCTTGGAAATTCATATTAAATTAGGACATTGATCGATGTTTCCTTCAAATAAAACTAATGTTAAAGCGATATTTTTTAATGTAAATGGTATAATAAACGTGTTTACTTTGATCCTTCGAGATGGAGTGCATTGTTCTAATTTTCAATATCCTTGATATTTAAGCGGAAAAGTGCCTTTTTTGCTGCACTTTTATGATTAAGACAAGCTTGTTATTAACCTAAATATAAATATATTTTCCACCTAATGAACTGAATATTAAGAATTTTTTCATTTAACGTTACTTTCATGTGACTCATTTGTATTCGCCTTTTACATTTTCAGAAGAATTGCCGCTCTTATTCGTGCTGATTCGTAAATTTTAGATTCTTATTGTAAAATGTTCAAGCCAAAAGAGCTCCTTCACTTTACATGTAATTAACCAAAGCTTTCTCTGTATACGTGTTTCAATTTTCCACGTGAAACAATAAACACCGGTTCTGTATTGTGCGTAGCCTGTGCATTTTGTGCAGTTGATCGTTAAATTTCTCCGATTCAAATTTATATAAAAAGGTTTGCTATGGTATTATGCATTACTACAAGCACACCCAACTATAATTTTTTTATTGAAAATACTACGAATCATTCGATAAAGCTTCACTGTGCATTATTATTAGGCTCATTGGATAGTGTATTATTATTGTGTGTGCATTCTACCGTGACTTAAATTGGGTCCTTGTACGTACTTCTCGAAGGATCGAAGGAAATTTCAACTGCTTTTAATCCAGTATGACTTTAATGATGCATACTTACTAATTTTTTCATTTACATTTGTATTTATTTGCGCTGTGTTATTTACTTTTTTACTGCATTTTATAAATCGGAAATCTAGATGAGTTATCGGTAAAATAATAGTTTATTTTAATATGCCATGATCGCGTAAGAACTGCATTTGCTATTTATCAAACATCTTATTATCAGTTTGTTCTTTTTTTACTTGGCATGAAATCATTAAATTAAGATTCAATTTCGTTTATTTAATGGAATAATGCTTTCTGAAAAATTATCTCATTATAAATCAAATTACTCTAATATTTTCTCCCTTTTTCGTTATATACATTTATGTATGAAAATGAGTCGGCAGAGGCGAGAAAAAGATATTTTTTTAAACAATTATCTACAGCGTGCGCAATTTAATCAGTGAAAAAATTTGCTATTTTGTTATATTCACTTTGAATTGTACGAGAAAAATACAGTTAACCTCGCAAAATACAATACAATAGTTTACAACTTGTTTAATCGTGTTATTGTCGTTAAAATCAACATAATAAATTATACATCGCGGAATAATATTCTCAGTTGGATGTACGATACTTTCGATCGAAAATTACCTTTCTCTGCCGATTCAAAGCACACAAAGTCTAGTGAATCGTTTAAAATTTTATATATCACGTATCTTTAAATTTCTGTTTTTCACGCATTTCAGCCCGAGTGTGCGCGTCTATTCATTGAATATTTAAGTATGTATGTATTTCTCTATTAAATTTCGACTGAAAATACCGTTGATTCTCATATTAAATTACTTATAAAAAAAAAAAAAAAAAAAATTACTTCAAAGAAGATATTTAGCGTAAGTTTTGATTTTCTTCGGGCACGTCCGATTATTCGAGAAAGAAAATATCTTTTCTCCCAATGATCCTCCTCTGCATCGTTATTATAAACATGTCGCGCAAAAGGGTAATTAAAAATCTTCCTTTTGAATAACAACGACGTTTTCGGAGATCGCGTCACGGTACGTTCGAGGCGCCGATAAATTGCGTTCTTTTTCGTTTAAAAACGACAAATTAAATTCGCACATTTGCCCAGAACATTATACGCCACTTAACATCCTCTCTTTCATCTTCTCTAAAAGTCGAGAATCGAATATTTGCCGACATCGGTGAGTCAGTGGATTCTATAAATAGCTCGAGCTCAAAAACAAAGAAGCACCGCGTTTCTTGCGTGAAACACAAAAAGCAAATTTGAAAACTCACGATTAACGCTCGAAATGACCAAGCGAGTTCGAGATGAGAGAAAATGGAAAATAATCCCAAGAATAGCAAACCCGCGCAACGAACGTCCCAAGAACTACTCGAGCAGACCGACAGACGTACCTGCTTGCTCCTGGCCCCGTGCTCCACGTGTCACTCGCACTGCCTGTCCCCGGGTCGCGTAACGCGGGTACATTTGGCTACTCTCGCGGCGCGTCCACTATCGCAATGACGACTTATCCTAAAACGGGCGCCTACTTAAGCGACTGCCCCCACCCGGAGAACCACCACACGTTCCTTCCCTCCCTTTGTCTCTGGATTCCTTTGCATCCCGTTGGCGACACCTGCGCCGAGCTCGCACCTACGCTCCCCGAGGACGTGGGTTCGCTTGGATTCATCGAGGATTCGCACGAGTGACGTTTACGCGCGTACACCCGTAGCACCCGGGGCAAGAAGGTTTGAATTTTTGAATCTTGAGCGCATGCTACCAAAAATGAGCATGCCTCCTTTAATTGACTTGTTGGCATTCGAAGGGACTGTGATCCTGACATTTGGATGTAAAACTCACCGAGCTGAAGCGAGCTTTGGAATTACTGTTATCCTTACTTCAGGCCACATCGAGTAGGAGTTCACTTTTTTAAAGGCAGACACCCTCGCAGACAGATGTCTCGATCGCAGCTTTCTAGATTATAAATCGTGCGTTACCCTGTTACATGTGTGCATTATTTTATACGATCCGACAAGGTTTACTTAATAAAAAATCTACGTAACTGTAATACTTTGTTGACGAGGCAATCCAATTTACATTCTTACGTCTTGCACACATTCTTACTGCATCGACTGTCTTCTTTTTCAATCTTTTTAACCAAATCCAACTACCACCCGATACCTGAGGCACCCTTAATGTGATATAACCATTTATTACGAATAAAATGCACAAGTTTTTGAGGCGCTTATCGACATTTCTTGCTGAAACGTGTGTTTCTATAATAAACAAAAGCGAAAATAATGTCAAAGTAGAAACTCAGTTCTAATGAGGATTCATTGCAACAATTTTCATTTAAAAAGTATAGCAAGTAACAGTTTTTTTAGTGTACAGTTGTTCTTTCCGTTAATATTAATCGTTACGAGTTACGTAAAAAATTGTAGAACTTTCTTTTAAAGTTGATGCGATTCTTCGTTCGAAGAATGAAAAATTTCAATTCCGCATTTGAAAAAGTGTAATATCGCCCGTATTTGTTTTTCCACTAATTTCAAAAGATATCTGTTTTTTCTTTTCTTTTTTTGAACTAAGAACCGTGATAAAACTAAGCGCAAAATAATGTACTTTATACGTTTCCATCAAAGTATTATAGGACTCGTGAAATAATGTTCCTGTAATAAGGAGCTTTCAAGCCAATTATACCATACACTTATTGTACCGTTCTAAGCGCAATTTCCATTTCTTAGAAAAGTTTTATTCAAATAGCATTGTCTGTAGGTGATGATCTTTTTATTTGCGACTATATAAACTAAATCGCGAATGTAAGCATTTGCGATTTAATCTACTATTAATGTATCTTTGTTACAATACTATTATAAACCATATTGAAATCGCACAGCTATAAGAATGTAATGCGATTTATATTTAATAGCGACCTAAGGTGGAACATTTACTATCGGTTAAAAGCCGGCCGAGTATCTTTAAAACGAAGATACAGATACGAGTGACTTACGCAAGCGATATAAAAGATACAACAATATTTGTTGAATGCGCGTGGCGATCGCTTTATTTGTTTATTTTTGTTTATCCCACTCAAAGAGTGCGTAGCCAATACAGATAGACTTTTCCACGTTTGAAAATCAAAAGCAAGAGGTGTACTTTCACTTGGTTTTGCGACAAATTATGTGTACGACGCGCTTGGCATTCCGAAAAAGCGCCAGAAAAATCCGCAAGGAAAAAGGAAGGGACAAAAAGGACACGCGGATGACTCTCGACCCTCTGATACGAAAAAGCGAGGGGAACCTTCTTAACCCAGATGAAGGATTCGCACCGTAGAGTGCGGCACGTGCTGCCTGCAAAAATCTCCATCTAGTTAGTCCTTGAAGACGCTACACCGTCGTCCCCCTCGTTGTACTTCGCGTAAGTGACGCCTTTGCGCACTTCCGCGAATTTCCCCGCAATCTTGTGTTTTCGTTTGGGTATGCACTCGACCGTTTTAAAAGGCTGTTTAAATGTAGAATGTAGAACTGTAAAGATATTTCGGATATTTGAATATTATTTGTCTCCGATATCTTGGATGTTAAAAATACTAATGCGGACACCGAAGTCGTAGTCTTTACGAGGAAAAATATATTTCCTTTACTTACTCAAAAAAACTGTTCTTCCGTGCAGTTGCGGCAAATAGATTTTTTTCGATGAAAAATTACGATTCGACAACGCAAATAAAGGAAATATTGCGATCCTCTAAATTGCTTTTTGCGTAGCTCTTCCCGTGTGTATTCAAATGTCGCAATCCGAAAATAAATGTAAGTACGACATTATTATCGAAGACAGCTTAATGACAATTCTAATAAAAATTTTGCCAATATTAGACCGGAGTCTCGAAAAATTCCCAAAACTAATTCGTCTAGGATGATGCAAATCGTCACAGTCGCACTTTACGATTAATAAGTGGATAAAACAAATAACAACTTTACAAATAAAATATTATTTTAATAAAAGGCAATTTAAGGTATAAAAATGATAAATACTTGTATCGGAAGTATTGGGAAGCCGTTCGAAATTCTATGCGATTAAAGAGTAATACGTAATACTTTGTGTGAAGCTAAAGGTATAAAATTTAGTTTGAATAGCCACCGCTACTTCCATTAATTATATACTTTCGCCGTTAAAATTATCATTGATTCGACAGCGTACGAATAAACTTTAATTTCTAATAAACGTGCGTTTGATAATAACTATATTTTCAACTGGAATTTTTTAGGTACAGCAAAAGCTTGTCAGATACGTATATACGCGAAATGAAAATACGAGGTGCAAAAGCGGTATTGAAATCGGGTATTGAAAGATCGACTAATTGCAAGACCTTTCTTTTCCATAATTTTTTCAATTACGAATTCATACGAATTCCGGTTTGACACGCCAATGATATATATTATTTTACTCCTATCTTTATTGATATATCAGTATCAAATCGTTACGAAAACGCCGATTAAAAAGAATTCTAAAAAGGGACTTAATATCGAAACTCTAGACCTGTCGATTTGATACTGGCATGTTTTTCTAGGCACTTTTTATGCCGACGTAGCAATCAAATTATAATCTGGAAACTTTCTCAAAGGCTTTAAAAATGCTATAATCCGAGCATCGCTAATCAATACTAAATATGTACTCACTTGTACAAGTGAAAACCAACATAAATCAGGTGACTTATCATTGCCAGCGATCGAATCAGTGCAAGTCCCCAGATTCGGATGGCGATAACTTCAATTCCAAACATTCGTTCTCCCCTGAAATCAGAGTAACGCCATACGTAAACAATCTCCCGTGGAAAAAAAGTTACACGCACTTTCCATTTCCTGCTTCCGCTACTGACAAACGCAGTCGTTCCCGACGCCCTGATTTTCTCGAGTATAATGCCAAACCATTCCGGTAGATCGCGCCTTCACCGATTCGCCAAATCTCGAAGGCGAAATGGAAAAGTGCGCAACATTACGGCAACGTTGCAATTAATTCGAGGTGCGAGCTACGCATACGTGAGAAAAGCCCGAGGACAATTGACGAAATGCGATTGGCATAGAAACTCTGCGCGTAACGGGACGACACTTGGCCGCGAATTTTTACGAGATTACACTCGATGCTTTTGCGCATCCAGGATTGTTTGGAATCACGGAAGAACGAACGGTTCTTCGCTCCTCGTGCTCGTAGGCGAGCGTCGGTCGAAATTTGAAATCGAAAGCTTTCGCGTATCTCGACTCGAGTATTACGTCAAGTTTCTTCTCCCGCCATTTTTCAATACTCACGCAATATACAAAGATGCGCGTGAGCACTAACCGCGTATAAATCACGAACGATCAGGGATAACGTCGACATGCCTTTCCAACGAAGATACCGCTAAATATCTATATTTAAATTCGAATTCATGGTTTATTATTCATCTTTTGTTATCTGCATCTGTTAAGCGGAACGTAACATCCGCGTCATGAGTTCTCGGAAGTACTCGCGATTATTAATGATTTAAATTAATTGCTCAAAAGAAAACGGCCTCGGGGCCACGCACAAGTACCCTGACGCAGGCGCAAAAAATCGATATTTAAAAAGTCATTAAAACGACTGTAACGGAAGAAGATCATTGGAAAAGTCATTCTAGCGATGAGCAGGAGCCGATACGCAGATTTATGCCAAAGGAGAAACGAGGAGTGAAAGGAATCGTCGAACAACGTCGTCGAGTGAAGTTAGATAATATAGATAAGTGTAGAACGCTGTTTCTAAAAGCGATTTCGTAAGGTTCGGAAAAAGCCGGGCTTCCTTCCCAAGGACGGGGACAAAAGGACGAGCCTAGACCTTAGACTCGAACGCGCGGAGTCACGCGAATCGCTTCAGGTCGCCGTCGACGCGTAACTGTAAGCACGAACTCGACTCTATTTTACGCGACGTCGCACGCGCGCGTAAAATCCCAGGAACACCGATGAATTTTTCATGTGGTCTGGAAAAGTAGTTTGCGATCCGAGGGGAAGAAAAAACTCGTGGCTAAGGCTGGACGATATCGCGCGAATAGCGCCTCAACGAACTTCTGTTGCGATAACCGAGTGAAAAACCGAGTGAAAATATTTTTTAAATGAACAAGTGTGTGTGTGTGTGTGTGTGTGTGTGTGTGTGTGTGTGTGTGTGTGTGTGTGTGTGTGTAAATATACAAATACGTAAAGCAGTGGCCACGTTTTTTTGTTTAATTTAATCATCGATAATTTTTCGTCTCGTTCTTAAAGATGCCAGAACATCTTTACGTAAATCCAATTCGATGAAATCGTAGCGGTGGTTGAGTGAAAACGCAGGAAAAAAGAAAATCATCGAAGACAGAAATTGGTATTCTTGGCGAATTAAAAAGTCTTTCGAATTTAACTTCAAGCGCCGATCGAAGTTCGAATAGCAAGACCGACTGAGTTAATTCTAATTCAACAAATTCATATTCTAAACAGGCGTTTAAGTACCGTTAAACATATGTTACTTCACTCTGCCTGTAAATATTATTGATTCACTTCTTTAATGAATAAAGCACTACAATTGAATTCTTGCCTTTGTCTTAATTACGAGTAAATAAATTTATCCAGCTTCGGACGTAAAGAAACATGGATTCTTCGATTCTACAATTAACGATACAGTAGAAAAACGGTGGTGAATTCGTTTGTAATAGATTAAAAAATTAGTCTATCAGTCTGTTCTTTTATTCTCGCTCTCACAGTAGGACAGTTTTACGCGTAATTCACCGCGAATAGTTTTGCCAAGTTACTAACTGCTACATTAGATGCGAATAATCAAACCGCTATTTCCGCTCTACAATAAAAGTACCGACGTTCTTTGATTTACAGTCCCTTTACCGCAATTAGCACGACCTTCTGTGTACCATCCGCGATTTCTCAAGATGAACTTTCAGTTTCTGCAATGTTGTGCAAACGACCAGCGTGTTCCACGGCAAAAATCAATCATCGGGATGGCGCACGATGTAACGGGAAGGACCGCGCGATAAAACGTCCAAGAATACGTAATCACCGGCCGGATATGATCAACACCTCTTTCAAACCGATCGAGAACCTTCCGAGGGTACTACGAGTTAAGTGCTCGTCCTTGAAGTACGAACCCCCTACGAGTGATGCATTGCCCGCACTTTGCGTCGCGAATCATTCCCCAGAATTAAACATCTCTTCCGTTATTACGCGGTTATCCGCGTAAGCGAATGAATAATTCTAATGTACCACTTCATCGTCGCTCGATTTCTGAATTATTCGACTGCACGACTTGATTTCGTTGCGCTGCACTAAACTTGCATATCAATCAGGAGTACACACGAGTCATGTCTTTATATTGGACTATAATTATCAGGCAATGGGACACGACTGGTCTTGTGACCATTGAAGAGCTTCTCGCGGTGTTGCTTTAGTTAACGCACTCGTGATTAAGTGCACGTGCGCACGAAGCGTGCACTTAACATAAATAATAGCGTTAAAGCGCCATTCGAAAAGTACTTTCGTGCTCGCGTGCCCGAAAGTACGTAGACCCAGAAAACTCACATCGGGTCGGACAAAACGATATGACGATGCTGATTTTTGCGGAGCCCAAGATTGACGGGCCCTCGACGTTCCCGTTAATTCCGCCGACCTTTTTTCACAGCGCATTCCGCATCTTCCCCGCAATCAGACCCGCGCATCCCCCAACCGCTTGGTCACGCTTTCGCAGGAGGCTTTACCCTGGGCCGCGATACGAATCACAGGACGCCGAAAAAGGACGCCGACTGACCCACTTGGTAAGTGCAAAATATAAAAAAGGAGGAACAGCATGAGATGAGCTGAGTGCCTTAAATGCGCGTCGATTGCATGTCCCGGGATATGTAGGTTGGGCCTGCCAAATCTGCATACGAACGGATGTAATCGTTTTCGTCCTTCCCTGTCGTCCTGATATCGCGATCGATGTACTTTTCAATTGAGAAACTATTATGAAGGGTCACGTTGAGCCGGATCTCGAGTGCGCGCATCGAAATCGAGAAGCGGTGAATATTTATTAGATAAATTGTTGGATATAGAGATATATCGAAAAATTGAGAGTTACGAATACGTAAGAGCAGTGATTTGTCCGGGGTATCGATAAGGCCGCTCAAGGCGATGGAGTCTTATTGAAGAAAATATACGACTTACTTCGTGTGCAATTGCTTTAGATTGTACGTGTGGTCTCTCGTATCTTTTACGAGGTGCAACGTGTACTTGCACAGTGTATGCATTTTTCAATAAGTGGGTGTATAATAACAACCTGCTGTTTTTCGTTTTTAGGATAAGTTAATCCTGCGTCGTGTCTATAGATCAAAACAAACATCCGTTGTGAGTCGGGAAGGGCGAAACCTCAATAACCTTAATAAAGGTAAATTTACTTCGTGTCTCGATCGCTCAATTTGCAAAGTTTTCCGGTTAAAAATTCAAAATATTGTAAAAAACATCGTACGGTAATAATCTTAATAATGTCGCTCGTAATTATCGTATTTTTTAAATTAATGTACAGTACGTGTACGTGCAACCGACTTTAAGGTCCCCTGGTTAATAGTAGTCAATGATACGAGATATTGCAAAGGCAATAGACCACAGTATAAGATCAAACGTTTTGTCTTGAAGGTAACGTTGCGATTTATTCTTGGTGAGTCTGTTTGTACGATAGATCTCCATTAGTTATTCGCGTTGGGTTTGATAAATCAACGAAACCTGTTCGTTTTCATCTGCATAAAATTGAAAAAATGGAGTATTATGACAGTTAGTGTACTAGTTTTTAACGCGATAAAGCACTCGCGGGGAAGTCTTGTACTTTTTCGCGAATGTCGAATGTACGAAGACGAGAAAATAGAAAATAAATAAATGATGGTAAAATAATGACTAATGTAAATATCGAGCGAAAATTGTCAGATATTCTAAAGTAAGATGGAAATACAGCGTTATTTCTGCATTTATTACTTCGTTATTTAAAACTAATGGGCTGAGCGAACTTTATAACAATGAATGGAGTGAGGTAATTGAGGTTTAAAACACTGTAATAATTAAATTAAATGACTTTGCTATAGAAGGAGGAACTTTTCTTGGGGTAAGATGTTGATGTATTATTTTAACGTAAACGAACGCGGTAATGTTAGCTGCTGCTGTAATTTTGTATGGTAAAGCGTTCCATCGGCGCGCGATCGTTGCGGTCGTAATGAAAATAGGTATACCGTACATGATATTTCTATACTTATCTTATCTTTTTCACCCAAAGCTTGTATTCCTCTATAAATCGATAACAGGTTACCGTAAAATATTTCTCCATTTACAAACGAAAAACGTGCATTAAAGATGCGCAAAAGATTGACTAGCGACACTGTCGTTTTATTGTAGAAGGTTGTTGAGAAGGTTTAATTTTAAATAATTATTTAATCATTATTCAAGCAAAAAGAAAAAATTTGAAGAAAAGCTTAAATTAAATATAATACCCTAATTGTTTTCGTCGGCAAATCTTTCCATTACATTTATATGTGGATTCTTTTCAACGAGACATACTGAGCCTGACGTAAAATTTCTCATGATTATAGGGACGTGTGTCTTCAAATTCCACGGTAGTTCATCACTACTATTATTTACCTTAAGCTCTAAACCTACTACTTATCATAAAAATTATAAACAAGTTTAAATGGTTGAAGGAGTAGAATCCTTAAACAGAATTCAAGACCTGCTATTCTTGTACTCGTTTGTCTAAAGAAATATAAGTAAATTTAGAACAAGGAACGACTACTCGTTTGAAGGTGAACAGACTAAACCGTTAAATTCGTGTAAAAAAATAGGGAAAAAGTTGAATAGAAGAAGGACGGATATCTTAGGTAAATGCAGAAAAAAGTAAAAGTGATTGTTATTTTTAAATTTTAAGTATCAATTGTAAACATCCGTCACTCGTCAGCACTATTGACAGGTTAGGAATAAATGACTAAGGTTTCACTTTGTAAATATAGTCTCAAGGCGTATCTTCTGTTAAAAACCTGAAATTTACGTTATAAAAGCATGTTTGCTTCTCATATTTAATTATTAGAATGATGGAACATTTAAAAGCATACAAAGACAAAAGCTGAAATTATTCATGTTTCGAAGTATAACAAGATATAATCAAAACGTTCTTTTTTGTAAATAACGTTAAAATGTGAAGAGTAAAGTTGAAGTAGTGATTATACGAATTAAATACTAATTAAACGTTGCACCTTCGATTACATAAATATAAGCTTTTCAACGCAGTAATACGGATAAGTTAACCAAGTATTTTGATAATATTTAATATCGTTTACGCGTTATATCGACGTAAACCACTTGTAAATGTACCAGATGTTAAATAACCAATAATTTGATGTTAAACTAAATTATTCTGTTTCAATAATTATACTCATTACAGAAGCATAGCTTGCGTCGATTTAAACTATTGATTAATTCGCTAGATGATAAGATAAAAGACAAGAAGCTACTGCGCATAATAAAGAAATTTTATACTATTTAGATTTGATATTTATATCTTTAAGCCTTCAAATATATGAACTATGCTAATAAAAACAATCAATATTTTCAAATATTTGCGTACATTTGTTAGGGACACGGCATTGAATAAACCTAATTAAAACTCAGCTAATATGTAACTAAACTGTACCAGCTATAGCGTTAAAAAAGGATTTGATAGGATTTGTAACTTTTGAGGCACTATTGAAATGCAATTTTCACAGGGAACAAAATGCACTTCTATAAAACATATATTAATAAAATCCCAACTGTAAAGGAGGTGATAGTACTTGCAGGAGCAATGCAAGCCACCACCTTATTTTAACGCAGCGAAAATTCTCCCGATCGTCTCACGCATATTTCTAGGAGCACTGCTTTCAAATCGCGGTCCTTAGCTCGCGAGTCCTGACAGGAACAAAGCAGAAAAAAGGCACGAACAGGAATATGAAAATTGAGCGTGAGAATGCAAATGCGCCATTGTTTTACACGAATCCTGTGTTAATCGAGCCACGTGTATCCCTTTAACAATGCACCTTGTAAGATAAATCGAGGATAACTCGGAAGCTGAGTTGGGAATCTCTTACGCATCCTTCGTGTTACGTGCATTTGAATTGGCATATTGTCGTTTGGTTCTACCGTTGATCGCTCGAAATCTCGTGCAGATTATACGTGATTATACGTGATTATACGTGCTTATTTGGTAAATAAGCACAAGGTTATTATAAATGCACACTGCATTTATTTGGTTAAAAATTAGTAAGTACGTATAGCAGTGGCGTTTATTGTAGAAATCTTAATTGTTTATAATTGATTATCGCTCGAGAAGTAGTCCACACAGCTAAGTAAATAAAAAACATAATTTCATAAGAAAAACAAAGTTCCGGCGAAAGTTTGTTGTACGTCAGATCCATCACTGACATTCAAATTAATCAGATTGGGCATGAAAGTTTCAAAGCTATTTAAATTAATTGGTTAAATTTATTTAAAGACAATTTATAGCACAAATCACTCGACGTCTATCAAAGAAATAAACTCGGTTAATGGAATAAGAAAAATTTACACGTTACCGAGATAATTTTTACTTTGCATTTTTACAAAAAGGGTTCTCCAACTCTAAGTACGATTCGCTTGAAAAAAACGCACTTACCAATACTTACAGTACCTTTCCGCCGCAAAACAATGTGTACGTTCTCCATCTCAAAAGATAAACAATTGCTGCCCGGCAAAGACCGAGATCTCGATCAATTTACCGTGTCCGTTGTAAGGAAAAATTGCGCGCGCACCTATCGAGCTTCAGATCACTTTTAAACGGATATCAATTTGACGAGAAAGAGAGAAAAACACCGAGGCATGAAAATTCGGCAAAATTCAATTTCTCCAAGCGCGATGGAGATTCGCGGAACATTAATACACGCTCCGATGATCCTCGGGACGCGGAAAATCGGCGGATGCAACTCCTTATACCGCGCACGTAATTATCGAGTTACGCTCACCCGTGGATTTCATATCCAACGACCACTAACGGAGAAACTTCCCCGTTGGGCAAGATATGCTATACCGATATATAATGCCCAAAAGTTTTTCCTTACTACGTATGATTGGCGTGAATGCACGCGGTTGCGCAAAGCGGAAAACCGGTAATTAACGCCTTTTCCGTTAATACTGACAAATGTAAATGCGCACGTGTGCGTTCGTGCACGCGCGCGTGCATCTGTGTGCATTTGAGGATATCTTTAACGAGAGCGATGTTCGATGTTTGAATTTGTAACGCGTACCGGTGACGTAAAAAGCTTGCGATTGAATTTGATGAAAATGTAATCGTTGCGTAAAGAGGAATTTTTAATATTTACTTTCTTTTCGTACGAGTTTTCAATTTTGCTTGTGCATTCTGAAATATCTGTACAACACCTAACCAAAAGATATGATATTTAATTAGGTATCGCATTTTACAATTCTTCATTGAAAATTGATAATGAAATTGGTACTTTAAACGTAGAGAATAATGTCCGCTCAAATAAAGATTATTTTACCGATACTTACCGTTTTTACCGTTATATTTGCTCATCTGCTGCTTTACAGATAGTAAAATAAAATAAATAAATTTGTAAATCTCCTTAAACTTTTTCAACTTTTTTTCCTTAAATTTTAACTTAAATATTTTAACGGCCATTTAACGATATTCATTACAAATTTTATGTATCGGTATAACGAGGTACTTACCTAATATGACAGCCAAGCATAATCCATCGCCTTTCGTACATCTTTCATCAGCGCTTTCAAAAAGTGCAATTTCTATTTTCAGCTTTTGCAATACGGAGTGTAAACCCACATCGACGAGCGCAGCAACAAAACGAAAATAATGAAGGATACACAAGTTCACCGAAGAGTCGTTCGTGTACATTTTGTCGAGAAACTTCCAACACTTTTCCACTCCGTTTGAAAAAAAGTAACCGCCGATTCTCGAACGCATTTCAAAAATTGCACGTACGTTGCTCCTCTGCGCACCTCAGTCGCGTCTTTTACCGTTAGTTTTCGAAAAAATGTTCGGCTGATAAGAGCTATGCAACAACGCGCAATTAGTCTGCAGACGCAAATATAAACGACAATCCCAACGACCGAAGCCAAACTTTGCGTCGCGTGTCGCGTGTCAAATTACGGGCGAAACACCGTTCGTTCGAGTCTAGCCTCTTTTTTCGCTTTTTCCTGGAAGTGCGCGAAGACTCGTCGGAATCCGCGGGACATTCGACGGTCGAATGCGAAACTGAAAGTGTCTACTTCCGCTATCGCGAGTGTGTACGACGAATGATGGAGGGGCAGAAGGCGAACAGGATCGATTAATTGATCTCGGATCCGGTGAAATGCCTCGGACGTCCGGCTTTTTCGCCTTCGTTCTGTGATTTTTAAAACTCGAAGTGCTTTACGCCGCAGTGACATAGTGTGGTGAGACTTTAATCGTGTGGCCATGGCTTCCTTCATCGCTTCATTGCTTCATCGCTTCGTCGTAGAGAGCAAAGTTTTCTTGGAATAGAATGTGCGTGCGTCTTCAGCCCTCGCATAAGTTTATTAACGGTAAGAAATATTATTTTATCGATTTCATTAGTTTCCGTGGTTTTTGTTTTATGTACGTTCGTTGCAAATGATTACATTTTGTTCCGGGTTATTATATATCGAAATACCTCTTTTTGTGCGGATAATTTTAATAACGTTAATTACAACAACACGGAATATCGTTTATAGTTATAATATGCGATACACATTAAAGAAAATAGATTTTCAAAAAAACAGTAAAATATTATGATAATTTATAAATTCCAAATGCTGATTAATTATCGAAAGTGAGCCACAATTGATGCGAAATCCTTTCTAAAGTTTAATTATTATTTAAAACCTAAATGCTACAAAATGAATACAGATTTCAAAAAAACGAGGAAAATTTTAAAAATGTACAGATGCTTACTGAACGGCAACGGTTTTGCTACATTAACCGCTGTAGACAAAGTAGAACTTTCTCTTTCTTACTGTCGATAAAGTTATATCCTACACATTATAGTTACTGTTATTCAGGGACAGATGTCGCTGACATGTAATTCTTTTAGAATAGAAAATTGAATAAAAAGAAACGGAAAAATCGAGTTAAAATTCGCCAGAGCTAATTTCAATATTCAATATTAGTAATATTTATCGAATTAAGCGGCAATTTCGTGTTCAATTGACTTAAAATTAATAATACACTTTAATGAATTACTCGGATTGCATAGGTAATTAAATTAAATTTTTTAATATTATTCAAATATATTCAAATATATTCAACATGTATAATAAAAAAATAAATTCAATAATTTTATTAGTTTTTATTTTACTTAAGAGGAATTAAAAGACATTTTTATATATATTTCTTGGTTTGCTTTATTAAACGTAAACATAAAATTAATATTTTGTAGAAATGTAATTTGCTGATTAATTGCAACATTCACAAATGTATAACATTACACACACTCAGTAAAGTTCAAAAGCGACAGTAAAACTCCGCAAGATTCATGGACTCTAAGATATTCTCGAGTCGATAGGTTGATCCTCTACTTTTCAAAAGGAACTTACTTTTCATATACATCACACCACAAAAAAGTTTAATCATTGCATTACGTTGTATTATTTTCTCACGAAGGAACATCAGACTTCATACTCAAACATTATCATCCAAAAAGACTTTGTTGTACACGTGGAAATAAAAGTACACATGAATCGATTTTAAAAAGAATATTTTCTATAGCTCGTGCTCCAAAAAATTATTCCAAAATTTATCGAAGAAATATAGATGGAATTTTATGAATATTTATGCGTTTAAATCATATATTAACATCAAAATGTCACTTGATAAACCGGATATATTCAAATTATATTGGAATTTTATTCTATTTTATTTCAAGACAATGAATTATTACCAATGCAAAAACATTGTTTTCGATGTTTTTTCAGTAAAATACGTATTCGAAATGGATTATTATGAAATTAGCCAACATTAATAAATGAATTTGCAATATTTTAAATTAGAACATATTTTATTCAGAATAATTCACGTTTATATAAACTGCGTGTGAAACTTATTTAATTATTAGTTGATAAATATATCCCAGGATGTTTTCAGAATTCCATATAAATTCTAGATTTTATTAATGGAAGCAATCGTGATCCTTGTAGTACGTCAACTGTAAATAGAGAAATAGATAGATTAAATGTATACAATTAACTGACCTTAAATAAAATAATACGAAAATAATTAATTGCGGTATATTACGTACAAAACACTGATGTCTCACTTGAGGATCCGCCATTCCATCGCATTGCTTATGGGCTCCTTCGATACATTTTGGATCAGTTACCTGATATTCGAAAAATCCAACAACAATAAAATACATTAAGTTCATTGTACAATTAATTTATGCAATATGATCCTTATTACCTTAATCGCTTACCGTAATTTTATAAATAAATAAGAATTCAAGTTGCCTCGAATTTAAGTAATATTTCAAGCAATAACGAATGCTCAAGTTATTTTGAATGCAATGATTTTTTATAAGATGCATGGAATGAAGATTTCATTTCAAATTTGAAGCATAATAATAAGAATATTATATATATTAATAACGAATGAAGAAACATTAGGCACTGCCAAAGGCAAATTAGATCTATTTTTCGGAAATTATTTCGCTAAAATAATTTATAAATTAATCATATATTTATTATTTTGAGAAAATACGTACTTCCACAGCTTCTATGTATCCTATAAGGACAAGTCCAATTAAGAAGCAAAGAAACAGGCTCAAAGGATACATGACGATAGTTTAGATACGACTTTTCTCGAAGCCTAAAAGATTTCTCTTTTATATATTTTAATTATCTAACAAAGTATTATTTAAGATTCTATTCTTGTTCAATTTAAGCCAAAAGTCAAATAAGTAAGTATTGATTCACGCTTAAATACTTAAAAATATTTATAAGACCTCCGTTGAAAATGCTTTTACTGATAATATATTTCTACATAGAGAAATTTCATGTTTCACAGGATATTAAAACTTTTGTTTGATAACCGTATATTTGTACTTCGGAGGATTCTGTATTCGGTTTAGCTTTAAAAAAATTAACTTACATAAATAATGTTGTCAAAGTTCACTAGAATCTTTATAAAATAACTCTGTATATGTAAATTTATCATGTAATTGTTTGAAGTTATATTATTTGAGTGACAATTGATTGGCATTAAGCTTTTAAAAAAAAGGTTTTTCTGTCATATTAAACTCAGTTAAATTGGTTGAAAATCTTCGAGTTGTATTCTCATTCAATTTAACCTTTTGAACTATATTATTCAGAATATAATCCTTATTCATTTTTACATGATTATGTATTTGTAATTGAGAACGACTCAAACAAACAGAAAATTATGCAATTTTATAGGCAGTCACTTAGGAATTAACATTAAGTTCATGAAATTTTCTTG
The DNA here is from genome assembly GCA_018907045.1 of Wiebesia pumilae. Classification (NCBI taxonomy): domain Eukaryota; kingdom Metazoa; phylum Arthropoda; class Insecta; order Hymenoptera; family Agaonidae; genus Wiebesia; species Wiebesia pumilae. Next base: position 1,552,354 of record JACCHZ010000106.1, read on the forward strand.
AAATTTTAATTTTAAGGCATTTTTACATGCGTTATATTCGTCATTACTTCGAAATCATACCTTGAAATATCTGATTTTAAATAAAACACATTGAAAAAAGTTTTATTTAAACATTAAAGGCTTAATATTAATTTTGTGCAATAAAATCTAATGTATTTGAAATTTAAAGAAGAGTTTTTAATCAAATATTTTATATCTTAGAGATTTGAGTAAATACATTAAAATACTAAGAACCCAAATTTGCAATTACATCGACGATTAGAAATAAACAGTACGGAAATAGATTTAATACTCGAAGATGTAATAGATAAGATATTAAATTATTTACCGAGAATATACTGAATTCAAATCATGAACAAGCCTTTTTTATTTCATGTCAATAAATATTTTTTTATGCAGAGAAAAGTAATCATGTGTTATCTTATGAAAAGTAAATTTATTAGGCTTTCGTTTGTGTAAATTTAATATTTCTATTGCGTTCTTCATAATACGTAATTATTCATTAAAAGTCTCTGAGTCGTCACTTTATTGTTAATATTGTTTTATCTACAATTGTTTTGTACATAATTTTCAGTTTCCAAGAAAAATAAAAATGTAAGGAAACTGTTTATATTTAGAGATAAAGTTATTCTCGAATAAAAGACAGAATTAATACGAAATCTTGCCTATAATTTTTAACGATATTAAAATTATAAAAATGATGCAAAATTAATATAAATTTTATAAAAGTAACGAAAGTTTTTAAAAATTTAAAAACTTTTTTACTGAACTGCAACGGTTTTTCTACATTAACCGCTGTAGACAAAGTAGAACTTTCTCTTTCTTACTGTCGATAAAGTTATATCCTACACATTATAGTTACTGTTATTCAGGGACAGATGTCGCTGACATGTAATTCTTTTAGAATAGAAAATTGAATAAAAAGAAACGGAAAAATCGAGTTAAAATTCGCCAGAGCTAATTTCAATATTCAATATTAGTAATATTTATCGAATTAAGCGGCAATTTCGTGTTCAATTGACTTAAAATTAATAATACACTTTAATGAATTACTCGGATAGCATAGGTAATTAAATTAAATTTTTTAATATTATTCAAATATATTCAAATATATTCAACATGTATAATAAAAAAATAAATTCAATAATTTTATTAGTTTTTATTTTACTTAAGAGGAATTAAAAGACATTTTTATATATATTTCTTGGTTTGCTTTATTAAACGTAAACATAAAATTAATATTTTGTAGAAATGTAATTTGCTGATTAATTGCAACATTCACAAATGTATAACATTACACACACTCAGTAAAGTTCAAAAGCGACAGTAAAACTCCGCAAGATTCATGGACTCTAAGATATTCTCGAGTCGATAGGTTGATCCTCTACTTTTCAAAAGGAACTTACTTTTCATATACATCACACCACAAAAAAGTTTAATCATTGCATTACGTTGTATTATTTTCTCACGAAGGAACATCAGACTTCATACTCAAACATTATCATCCAAAAAGACTTTGTTGTACACGTGGAAATAAAAGTACACATGAATCGATTTTAAAAAGAATATTTTCTATAGCTCGTGCTCCAAAAAATTATTCCAAAATTTATCGAAGAAATATAGATGGAATTTTATGAATATTTATGCGTTTAAATCATATATTAACATCAAAATGTCACTTGATAAACCGGATATATTCAAATTATATTGGAATTTTATTCTATTTTATTTCAAGACAATGAATTATTACCAATGCAAAAACATTGTTTTCGATGTTTTTTCAGTAAAATACGTATTCGAAATGGATTATTATGAAATTAGCCAACATTAATAAATGAATTTGCAATATTTTAAATTAGAACATATTTTATTCAGAATAATTCACGTTTATATAAACTGCGTGTGAAACTTATTTAATTATTAGTTGATAAATATATCCCAGGATGTTTTCAGAATTCCATATAAATTCTAGATTTTATTAATGGAAGCAATCGTGATCCTTGTAGTACGTCAACTGTAAATAGAGAAATAGATAGATTAAATGTATACAATTAACTGACCTTAAATAAAATAATACGAAAATAATTAATTGCGGTATATTACGTACAAAACACTGATGTCTCACTTGAGGATCCGCCATTCCATCGCATTGCTTATGGGCTCCTTCGATACATTTTGGATCAGTTACCTGATATTCGAAAAATCCAACAACAATAAAATACATTAAGTTCATTGTACAATTAATTTATGCAATATGATCCTTATTACCTTAATCGCTTACCGTAATTTTATAAATAAATAAGAATTCAAGTTGCCTCGAATTTAAGTAATATTTCAAGCAATAACGAATGCTCAAGTTATTTTGAATGCAATGATTTTTTATAAGATGCATGGAATGAAGATTTCATTTCAAATTTGAAGCATAATAATAAGAATATTATATATATTAATAACGAATGAAGAAACATTAGGCACTGCCAAAGGCAAATTAGATCTATTTTTCGGAAATTATTTCGCTAAAATAATTTATAAATTAATCATATATTTATTATTTTGAGAAAATACGTACTTCCACAGCTTCTATGTATCCTATAAGGACAAGTCCAATTAAGAAGCAAAGAAACAGGCTCAAAGGATACATGACGATAGTTTAGATACGACTTTTCTCGAAGCCTAAAAGATTTCTCTTTTATATATTTTAATTATCTAACAAAGTATTATTTAAGATTCTATTCTTGTTCAATTTAAGCCAAAAGTCAAATAAGTAAGTATTGATTCACGCTTAAATACTTAAAAATATTTATAAGACCTCCGTTGAAAATGCTTTTACTGATAATATATTTCTACATAGAGAAATTTCATGTTTCACAGGATATTAAAACTTTTGTTTGATAACCGTATATTTGTACTTCGGAGGATTCTGTATTCGGTTTAGCTTTAAAAAAATTAACTTACATAAATAATGTTGTCAAAGTTCACTAGAATCTTTATAAAATAACTCTGTATATGTAAATTTATCATGTAATTGTTTGAAGTTATATTATTTGAGTGACAATTGATTGGCATTAAGCTTTTAAAAAAAAGGTTTTTCTGTCATATTAAACTCAGTTAAATTGGTTGAAAATCTTCGAGTTGTATTCTCATTCAATTTAACCTTTTGAACTATATTATTCAGAATATAATCCTTATTCATTTTTACATGATTATGTATTTGTAATTGAGAACGACTCAAACAAACAGAAAATTATGCAATTTTATAGGCAGTCACTTAGGAATTAACATTAAGTTCATGAAATTTTCTTGAAAATTTTAATTTTAAGGCATTTTTACATGCGTTATATTCGTCATTACTTCGAAATCATACCTTGAAATATCTGATTTTAAATAAAACACATTGAAAAAAGTTTTATTTAAACATTAAAGGCTTAATATTAATTTTGTGCAATAAAATCTAATGTATTTGAAATTTAAAGAAGAGTTTTTAATCAAATATTTTATATCTTAGAGATTTGAGTAAATACATTAAAATACTAAGAACCCAAATTTGCAATTACATCGACGATTAGAAATAAACAGTACGGAAATAGATTTAATACTCGAAGATGTAATAGATAAGATATTAAATTATTTACCGAGAATATACTGAATTCAAATCATGAACAAGCCTTTTTATTTCATGTCAATAAATATTTTTTTATGCAGAGAAAAGTAATCATGTGTTTATCTTATGAAAAGTAAATTTATTAGGCTTTCGTTTGTGTAAATTTAATATTTCTATTGCGTTCTTCATAATACGTAATTATTCATTAAAAGTCTCTGAGTCGTCACTTTATTGTTAATATTGTTTTATCTACAATTGTTTTGTACATAATTTTCAGTTTCCAAGAAAAATAAAAATGTAAGGAAACTGTTTATATTTAGAGATAAAGTTATTCTCGAATAAAAGACAGAATTAATACGAAATCTTGCCTATAATTTTTAACGATATTAAAATTATAAAAATGATGCAAAATTAATATAAATTTTATAAAAGTAACGAAAGTTTTTAAAAATTTAAAAACTTTTTTACTGAACTGCAACGGTTTTTCTACATTAACCGCTGTAGACAAAGTAGAACTTTCTCTTTCTTACTGTCGATAAAGTTATATCCTACACATTATAGTTACTGTTATTCAGGGACAGATGTCGCTGACATGTAATTCTTTTAGAATAGAAAATTGAATAAAAAGAAACGGAAAAATCGAGTTAAAATTCGCCAGAGCTAATTTCAATATTCAATATTAGTAATATTTATCGAATTAAGCGGCAATTTCGTGTTCAATTGACTTAAAATTAATAATACACTTTAATGAATTACTCGGATAGCATAGGTAATTAAATTAAATTTTTTAATATTATTCAAATATATTCAAATATATTCAACATGTATAATAAAAAAATAAATTCAATAATTTTATTAGTTTTATTTTACTTAAGAGGAATTAAAAGACATTTTTATATATATTTCTTGGTTTGCTTTATTAAACGTAAACATAAAATTAATATTTTGTAGAAATGTAATTTGCTGATTAATTGCAACATTCACAAATGTATAACATTACACACACTCAGTAAAGTTCAAAAGCGACAGTAAAACTCCGCAAGATTCATGGACTCTAAGATATTCTCGAGTCGATAGGTTGATCCTCTACTTTTCAAAAGGAACTTACTTTTCATATACATCACACCACAAAAAAGTTTAATCATTGCATTACGTTGTATTATTTTCTCACGAAGGAACATCAGACTTCATACTCAAACATTATCATCCAAAAAGACTTTGTTGTACACGTGGAAATAAAAGTACACATGAATCGATTTTAAAAAGAATATTTTCTATAGCTCGTGCTCCAAATAATTATTCCAAAATTTATCGAAGAAATATAGATGGAATTTTATGAATATTTATGCGTTTAAATCATATATTAACATCAAAATGTCACTTGATAAACCGGATATATTCAAATTATATTGGAATTTTATTCTATTTTATTTCAAGACAATGAATTATTACCAATGCAAAAACATTGTTTTCGATATTTTTTCAGTAAAATACGTATTCGAAATGGATTATTATGAAATTAGCCAACATTAATAAATGAATTTGCAATATTTTAAATTAGAACATATTTTATTCAGAATAATTCACGTTTATATAAACTGCGTGTGAAACTTATTTAATTATTAGTTGATAAAGATACCCCAGTATGATTTCACAAAACCGTATAAATTCTAGATTTTATTAATGGAAGCAATCGTGATCCTTGTAGTACTTCAACTGTAAATAGATAAATAGATAGATTAAATGTATACAATTAACTGACCTTAAATAAAATAATACGAAAATATTAATTAATTGCGGTATATTACGTACAAAACACTGATGTCTCACTTGAGGATCCGCCATTCCATCGCATTGCTTATGGGCTCCTTCGATACATTTTGGATCAGTTACCTGATATTCGAAAAATCCAACAACAATAAAATACATTAAGTTCATTGTACAATTAATTTATGCAATATGATCCTTATTACCTTAATCGCTTACCGTAATTTTATAAATAAATAAGAATTCAAGTTGCCTCGAATTTAAGTAATATTTCAAGCAATAACGAATGCTCAAGTTATTTTGAATGCAATGATTTTTTATAAGATGCATGGAATGAAGATTTCATTTCAAATTTGAAGCATAATAATAAGAATATTATATATATTAATAACGAATGAAGAAACATTAGGCACTGCCAAAGGCAAATTAGATCTATTTTTCGGAAATTATTTCGCTAAAATAATTTATAAATTAATCATATATTTATTATTTTGAGAAAATACGTACTTCCACAGCTTCTATGTATCCTATAAGGACAAGTCCAATTAAGAAGCAAAGAAACAGGCTCAAAGGATACATGACGATAGTTTAGATACGACTTTTCTCGAAGCCTAAAAGATTTCTCTTTTATATATTTTAATTATCTAACAAAGTATTATTTAAGATTCTATTTTTGTTCAATTTAAGCCAAAAGTCAAATAAGTAAGTATTGATTCACGCTTAAATACTTAAAAATATTTATAAGACCTCCGTTGAAAATGCTTTTACTGATAATATATTTCTACATAGAGAAATTTCATGTTTCACAGGATATTAAAACTTTTGTTTGATAACCGTATATTTGTACTTCGGAGGATTCTGTATTCGGTTTAGCTTTAAAAAAATTAACTTACATAAATAATGTTGTCAAAGTTCACTAGAATCTTTATAAAATAACTCTGTATATGTAAATTTATCATGTAATTGTTTGAAGTTATATTATTTGAGTGACAATTGATTGGCATTAAGCTTTTAAAAAAAAGGTTTTTCTGTCATATTAAACTCAGTTAAATTGGTTGAAAATCTTCGAGTTGTATTCTCATTCAATTTAACCTTTTGAACTATATTATTCAGAATATAATCCTTATTCATTTTTACATGATTATGTATTTGTAATTGAGAACGACTCAAACAAACAGAAAATTATGCAATTTTATAGGCAGTCACTTAGGAATTAACATTAAGTTCATGAAATTTTCTTGAAAATTTTAATTTTAAGGCATTTTTACATGCGTTATATTCGTCATTACTTCGAAATCATACCTTGAAATATCTGATTTTAAATAAAACACATTGAAAAAAGTTTTATTTAAACATTAAAGGCTTAATATTAATTTTGTGCAATAAAATCTAATGTATTTGAAATTTAAAGAAGAGTTTTTAATCAAATATTTTATATCTTAGAGATTTGAGTAAATACATTAAAATACTAAGAACCCAAATTTGCAATTACATCGACGATTAGAAATAAACAGTACGGAAATAGATTTAATACTCGAAGATGTAATAGATAAGATATTAAATTATTTACCGAGAATATACTGAATTCAAATCATGAACAAGCCTTTTTTATTTCATGTCAATAAATATTTTTTTATGCAGAGAAAAGTAATCATGTGTTTATCTTATGAAAAGTAAATTTATTAGGCTTTCGTTTGTGTAAATTTAATATTTCTATTGCGTTCTTCATAATACGTAATTATTCATTAAAAGTCTCTGAGTCGTCACTTTATTGTTAATATTGTTTTATCTACAATTGTTTTGTACATAATTTTCAGTTTCCAAGAAAAATAAAAATGTAAGGAAACTGTTTATATTTAGAGATAAAGTTATTCTCGAATAAAAGACAGAATTAATACGAAATCTTGCCTATAATTTTTAACGATATTAAAATTATAAAAATGATGCAAAATTAATATAAATTTTATAAAAGTAACGAAAGTTTTTAAAAATTTAAAAACTTTTTTACTGAACTGCAACGGTTTTTCTACATTAACCGCTGTAGACAAAGTAGAACTTTCTCTTTCTTACTGTCGATAAAGTTATATCCTACACATTATAGTTACTGTTATTCAGGGACAGATGTCGCTGACATGTAATTCTTTTAGAATAGAAAATTGAATAAAAAGAAACGGAAAAATCGAGTTAAAATTCGCCAGAGCTAATTTCAATATTCAATATTAGTAATATTTATCGAATTAAGCGGCAATTTCGTGTTCAATTGACTTAAAATTAATAATACACTTTAATGAATTACTCGGATAGCATAGGTAATTAAATTAAATTTTTTAATATTATTCAAATATATTCAAATATATTCAACATGTATAATAAAAAATAAATTCAATAATTTTATTAGTTTTTATTTTACTTAAGAGGAATTAAAAGACATTTTTATATATATTTCTTGGTTTGCTTTATTAAACGTAAACATAAAATTAATATTTTGTAGAAATGTAATTTGCTGATTAATTGCAACATTCACAAATGTATAACATTACACACACTCAGTAAAGTTCAAAAGCGACAGTAAAACTCCGCAAGATTCATGGACTCTAAGATATTCTCGAGTCGATAGGTTGATCCTCTACTTTTCAAAAGGAACTTACTTTTCATATACATCACACCACAAAAAAGTTTAATCATTGCATTACGTTGTATTATTTTCTCACGAAGGAACATCAGACTTCATACTCAAACATTATCATCCAAAAAGACTTTGTTGTACACGTGGAAATAAAAGTACACATGAATCGATTTTAAAAAGAATATTTTCTATAGCTCGTGCTCCAAATAATTATTCCAAATTTATCGAAGAAATATAGATGGAATTTTATGAATATTTATGCGTTTAAATCATATATTAACATCAAAATGTCACTTGATAAACCGGATATATTCAAATTATATTGGAATTTTATTCTATTTTATTTCAAGACAATGAATTATTACCAATGCAAAAACATTGTTTTCGATATTTTTTCAGTAAAATACGTATTCGAAATGGATTATTATGAAATTAGCCAACATTAATAAATGAATTTGCAATATTTTAAATTAGAACATATTTTATTCAGAATAATTCACGTTTATATAAACTGCGTGTGAAACTTATTTAATTATTAGTTGATAAATATATCCCAGGATGTTTTCAGAATTCCATATAAATTCTAGATTTTATTAATGGAAGCAATGGTGATCCTTGTAGTACTTCAACTGTAAATAGATAAATAGATAGATTAAATGTATACAATTAACTGACCTTAAATAAAATAATACGAAAATAATTAATTGCGGTATATTACGTACAAAACACTGATGTCTCACTTGAGGATCCGCCATTCCATCGCATTGCTTATGGGCTCCTTCGATACATTTTGGATCAGTTACCTGATATTCGAAAAATCCAACAACAATAAAATACATTAAGTTCATTGTACAATTAATTTATGCAATATGATCCTTATTACCTTAATCGCTTACCGTAATTTTATAAATAAATAAGAATTCAAGTTGCCTCGAATTTAAGTAATATTTCAAGCAATAACGAATGCTCAAGTTATTTTGAATGCAATGATTTTTTATAAGATGCATGGAATGAAGATTTCATTTCAAATTTGAAGCATAATAATAAGAATATTATATATATTAATAACGAATGAAGAAACATTAGGCACTGCCAAAGGCAAATTAGATCTATTTTTCGGAAATTATTTCGCTAAAATAATTTATAAATTAATCATATATTTATTATTTTGAGAAAATACGTACTTCCACAGCTTCTATGTATCCTATAAGGACAAGTCCAATTAAGAAGCAAAGAAACAGGCTCAAAGGATACATGACGATAGTTTAGATACGACTTTTCTCGAAGCCTAAAAGATTTCTCTTTTATATATTTTAATTATCTAACAAAGTATTATTTAAGATTCTATTCTTGTTCAATTTAAGCCAAAGTCAAATAAGTAAGTATTGATTCACGCTTAAATACTTAAAAATATTTATAAGACCTCCGTTGAAAATGCTTTTACTGATAATATATTTCTACATAGAGAAATTTCATGTTTCACAGGATATTAAAACTTTTGTTTGATAACCGTATATTTGTACTTCGGAGGATTCTGTATTCGGTTTAGCTTTAAAAAAATTAACTTACATAAATAATGTTGTCAAAGTTCACTAGAATCTTTATAAAATAACTCTGTATATGTAAATTTATCATGTAATTGTTTGAAGTTATATTATTTGAGTGACAATTGATTGGCATTAAGCTTTTAAAAAAAAGGTTTTTCTGTCATATTAAACTCAGTTAAATTGGTTGAAAATCTTCGAGTTGTATTCTCATTCAATTTAACCTTTTGAACTATATTATTCAGAATATAATCCTTATTCATTTTTACATGATTATGTATTTGTAATTGAGAACGACTCAAACAAACAGAAAATTATGCAATTTTATAGGCAGTCACTTAGGAATTAACATTAAGTTCATGAAATTTTCTTGAAAATTTTAATTTTAAGGCATTTTTACATGCGTTATATTCGTCATTACTTCGAAATCATACCTTGAAATATCTGATTTTAAATAAAACACATTGAAAAAAGTTTTATTTAAACATTAAAGGCTTAATATTAATTTTGTGCAATAAAATCTAATGTATTTGAAATTTAAAGAAGAGTTTTTAATCAAATATTTTATATCTTAGAGATTTGAGTAAATACATTAAAATACTAAGAACCCAAATTTGCAATTACATCGACGATTAGAAATAAACAGTACGGAAATAGATTTAATACTCGAAGATGTAATAGATAAGATATTAAATTATTTACCGAGAATATACTGAATTCAAATCATGAACAAGCCTTTTTTATTTCATGTCAATAAATATTTTTTTATGCAGAGAAAAGTAATCATGTGTTTATCTTATGAAAAGTAAATTTATTAGGCTTTCGTTTGTGTAAATTTAATATTTCTATTGCGTTCTTCATAATTCGTAATTATTCATTAAAAGTCTCTGAGTCGTCACTTTATTGTTAATATTGTTTTATCTACAATTGTTTTGTACATAATTTTCAGTTTCCAAGAAAAATAAAAATGTAAGGAAACTGTTTATATTTAGAGATAAAGTTATTCTCGAATAAAAGACAGAATTAATACGAAATCTTGCCTATAATTTTTAACGATATTAAAATTATAAAAATGATGCAAAATTAATATAAATTTTATAAAAGTAACGAAAGTTTTAAAAAATTTAAAAACTTTTTTACTGAACTGCAACGGTTTTTCTATATTAACCGCTGTAGACAAAGTAGAACTTTCTCTTTCTTACTGTCGATAAAGTTATATCCTACACATTATAGTTACTGTTATTCAGGGACAGATGTCGCTGACATGTAATTCTTTTAGAATAGAAAATTGAATAAAAAGAAACGGAAAAATCGAGTTAAAATTCGCCAGAGCTAATTTCAATATTCAATATTAGTAATATTTATCGAATTAAGCGGCAATTTCGTGTTCAATTGACTTAAAATTAATAATACACTTTAATGAATTACTCGGATAGCATAGGTAATTAAATTAAATTTTTTAATATTATTCAAATATATTCAAATATATTCAACATGTATAATAAAAAAATAAATTCAATAATTTTATTAGTTTTTATTTACTTAAGAGGAATTAAAAGACATTTTTATATATATTTCTTGGTTTGCTTTATTAAACGTAAACATAAAATTAATATTTTGTAGAAATGTAATTTGCTGATTAATTGCAACATTCACAAATGTATAACATTACACACACTCAGTAAAGTTCAAAAGCGACAGTAAAACTCCGCAAGATTCATGGACTCTAAGATATTCTCGAGTCGATAGGTTGATCCTCTACTTTTCAAAAGGAACTTACTTTTCATATACATCACACCACAAAAAAGTTTAATCATTGCATTACGTTGTATTATTTTCTCACGAAGGAACATCAGACTTCATACTCAAACATTATCATCCAAAAAGACTTTGTTGTACACGTGGAAATAAAAGTACACATGAATCGATTTTAAAAAGAATATTTTCTATAGCTCGTGCTCCAAATAATTATTCCAAAATTTATCGAAGAAATATAGATGGAATTTTATGAATATTTATGCGTTTAAATCATATATTAACATCAAAATGTCACTTGATAAACCGGATATATTCAAATTATATTGGAATTTTATTCTATTTTATTTCAAGACAATGAATTATTACCAATGCAAAAACATTGTTTTCGATGTTTTTTCAGTAAAATACGTATTCGAAATGGATTATTATGAAATTAGCCAACATTAATAAATGAATTTGCAATATTTTAAATTAGAACATATTTTATTCAGAATAATTCACGTTTATATAAACTGCGTGTGAAACTTATTTAATTATTAGTTGATAAATATATCCCAGGATGTTTTCAGAATTCCATATAAATTCTAGATTTTATTAATGGAAGCAATGGTGATCCTTGTAGTACTTCAACTGTAAATAGATAAATAGATAGATTAAATGTATACAATTAACTGACCTTAAATAAAATAATACGAAAATATTAAATAATTGCGGTATATTACGTACAAAACACTGATGTCTCACTTGAGGATCCGCCATTCCATCGCATTGCTTATGGGCTCCTTCGATACATTTTGGATCAGTTACCTGATATTCGAAAAATCCAACAACAATAAAATACATTAAGTTCATTGTACAATTAATTTATACAAAATGATCCTTATTACCGTAACAGCTTACCGTAATTTTGTAAATAAATAAGAATTCAAGTTGCCTCGAATTTAAGTAATATTTCAAGTAATAACGAATGCTCAAGTTATTTTGAATGCAATGATTTTTTATAAGATGCATGGAATGAAGATTTCATTTCAAATTTGAAGCATAATAATAAGAATATTATATATATTAATAACGAATGAAGAAACATTAGGCACTGCCAAAGGCAAATTAGATCTATTTTTCGGAAATTATTTCGCTAAAATAATTTATAAATTAATCATATATTTATTATATTGAGAAAATACGTACTTTCACAGCTTCTATGTATCCTATAAGGACAAGTCCAATTAAGAAGCAAAGAAACAGGCTCAAAGGATACATGACGATAGTTTAGATACGACTTTTCTCGAAGCCTAAAAGATTTCTCTTTTATATATTTTAATTATCTAACAAAGTATTATTTAAGATTATATTCTTGTTCAATTTAAGCCGAAAGTCAAATAAGAAGGTATTTAATCTCGTTTAAAGACTTAAACATATTTAGAAGACCACCGGTGAAAATAATAATTGTCAATGTAATACTTATAATTTATTGTTTAATTAGCAATAACCGGTCGCGGTATAGTTTAACATTATGCCGTATGTACGTACCGCGCTAATTTCAACGGTGTTTTAAACGATGACGAGATTTCTAGATTTTGTTGCCATTTTGATTATTTGTTACTTTTTATATGTCTAACAATAATCAATAATAAAAAGTGTCGAATGCTGCGGGAACACATGTTAATTAATTAATTAAGTATCGCGGCATAAGAATACAAGCATTGCGTGAGCATAGGCGGTGGAATTGCTTAAGTTTGTTGAAAACTATGGCGTGATCTCTAGATTTTGTTGCTATTTAGAATATTTATTCCTTATTATATAATCAACCATATACATTAATAAAAAGTTGTCGAATGCCTCGGGAACATATATTAATTAACCACAAACTTTTGCGAAATACGGTGTATATATACGTATCGAGTTATTTAAACAATATTTTCGCTATTTATGATTTTTTCTTAAAAATCTGTTTATTTGTTGATTATTATATCTGTAACGAAATTCATCGATAAAAAGTTGTCGAATCTCAATAGCATGTTTTTGTTAAACAATTAGCGTATTGGACGCGTTGTTTGCGTATGTTTTTGTCAATATTGCTAAATATTTTTTAAATTTTTATTGTTATTCCTATCTTTGATTCTTGGGCACTAGAATTATGCAATTTTCTTGTTAGAATAATAATAATTTTTGTATTTATAGTCTATTGTAGGAGGCGGTCTTTTGAAGGTACTTTTTCGCGGAGGAACTTCTTTTTGTTCATAATAAGTTTATATGCCGAATAAAAATTTTTTTTTGTTTGGTAGTTGGTATAGATTGTTGTATACGACAGTCAGTGAAAATTTACAATTTTTCTATTTTTCACCCCCCAATATGGGTGGTTTTTTTAGGGTGTTTTTAGGGTTATATCGTTTTTTTTAATATTCAAACTCATTTTGAAATTATGTTTTGATATTTATGAAGCAAAATTTTGAATTCGCACAATCATTATTAATAGATAGAGATTCATTATGTTTCGCTCTAGCATACTTCTTTATTATTTGATTCGCTTTATTAACGTACATCTGTAATAATTTGTTGAATACTACAAGAATTATGTTTTAATCATTATTTATTCGAATCTGTAAGAAATAGCTTAAGCTTATAAAAATGTATATAATAATAAAAGTAAAATTCTTGTGCAAAAAATATTGCCATATTGTAACTTAATAATTAAATAACCACCAATCATTTTAACGAATATTTTATCGATTCCCTCTTTCAAGTAAAACGTATCAGATGTTGAATACTATCATTTTTAAAAAATTATATTGATATTTCTAGCTCTATTAAAGAGAAGTAATTCTGGAGATTTTGAAAAATCAACAGTCTCCTTACATGTTTATATTTCTTGGAATCTGAAAAATAAGTACAAAAAAATTCTACATCAATATTAATTTAAAAGCGGCGATTTAGAGACCTTTAAATGAATAATTACGAATTAAGAAGAACACAATAGAAATATTAAATTTACACAAACGAATGCCTAATAAATTTTACTTTTTTAAGATTAAACATGTAATTATTTTGTTTGTATAGACATTTTCATCATAAACGAAGATTTATTAACTTGAAATAGAAAAGGCTTGTTCATATTTTGAATTCAGTATATTCTCGGTTAAATAATTTAATATCTTATCTCTGACATCTTCGAGTATTAAATTTATTTCCATAATGTTTGATTTTAATCGTCGATGTAATTGAAAATTTAGGTTCTTAGTATTTTAATGTATTTATTCAAATCTCTAAGATATAAAATATTTAATTAAAAACTCTTCTTTAAATTTCAAATACATTAGATTTTATTTCAAAAAATTAATATTAAGCCTTTAATGTTTAAATAAAACTTTTTTCAATGTGTTTTATTTAAAATCAGATATTTCAAGGTAAGATTTCGAAGTAATGACGAATATAACGCATGTAAAAATGCCTTAAAATTAAAATTTTCAAGAAAATTTCATGAACTTAATTCCTAAGTGTTAATTCCTAAGTGACTGCCTATAAAATTGCATAATTTTCTGTTTGTTTGAGTCGTTCTCAATTACAAATACACAATCATGTAAAAATGAATAAGGATTATATTCTGAATAATATAGTTCAAAAGGTTAAATTGAATGAGAATACAACTCGAAGATTTTCAACCAATTTAACTGAGTTTAATATGACAGAAAAACCTTTTTTTTATAAGCTTAATGCCAATCAATTGTCACTCAAATAATATAACTTCAAACAATTACATGATAAATTTACATATACAGAGTTATTTTATAAAGATTCTAGTGAACTTTGACAACATTATTTATGTAAGTTAATTTTTTTAAAGCTAAACCGAATACAGAATCCTCCGAAGTACAAATATACGGTTATGAAACAAAAGTTTTATAATCCAGGGAAACATGAAATTTCTCTGTGTAGAAATATATTATCACTAAAAGCATTTTCACCGGCGGTCTTCTAAATATGTTTAAGTCTTTAAACGAGATTAAATACCTTCTTATTTGACTTTCGGCTTAAATTGAACAAGAATATAATCTTAAATAATACTTTGTTAGATAATTAAAATATATAAAAGAGAAATCTTTTAGGCTTCGAGAAAAGTCGTATCTAAACTATCGTCATGTATCCTTTGAGCCTGTTTCTTTGCTTCTTAATTGGACTTGTCCTTATAGGATACATAGAAGCTGTGGAAGTACGTATTTTCTCAAAATAATAAATATATGATTAATTTATAAATTATTTTAGCGAAATAATTTCCGAAAAATAGATCTAATTTGCCTTTGGCAGTGCCTAATGTTTCTTCATTCGTTATTAATATATATAATATTCTTATTATTATGCTTCAAATTTGAAATGAAATCTTCATTCCATGCATCTTATAAAAAATCATTGCATTCAAAATAACTTGAGCATTCGTTATTACTTGAAATATTACTTAAATTCGAGGCAACTTGAATTCTTATTTATTTATAAAATTACGGTTAGCGATTAAGGTAATAAGGATCATTTTGCATAAATTAATTGTACAATGAACTTAATGTATTTTATTGTTGTTGGATTTTTCGAATATCAGGTAACTGATCCAAAATGTGTCAGATTGGCTACTATTGCATGCAGTAATGTAAAAGATCCATCTCAGCTTAATATTTGTCTTGTACGTAATATACCGCAATTATATATAATTCTTTTATTTTTTAATTTGAGGTTAATTACGTGTAACTTTAATCTACCTATTTATCTTTTTATAGACGAACTACTACCGCACGCACCATTGCTACCATTAATAAAATCTAGAATTTATATGGATTTCTGAAATCATACTGGGATACCATTTTCAACTTATAATTAAATGAGTTTCACGCACAATTTACATAAACGTGAATTATTCTGAATAAAATGTGTTCTAATTTAAAATATTGCAAATTCATTTATTAATGTTGGCTAATTTAATAATAATCCATTTCGAATACGTATTTTACTGGAAAAAAATCGAAAATAATGTTTTTTTCATTAACTCATTTATACTCAAGTATAATTGTACTACGTGATATAATTTTTAAAATGTACTTTGTCTGATAGAATACGTATACATGTTTGTAGAGATCACATCAAATGAAACTAGGAATTGCAAAAATACTTCGTAAAAGTTCACTTAAATACGTTGATGACTCTTACACCTCGATGTTCCACCATATTTTGTTCTGGAAAACTCCAAGGAAGAGCAAATCCTTCCTCGCAATTGTTAGTTAACGACCATTGGCGTCACTTTGACTTTCATATTTTATTGTAAAACATTAATATACCATCAAATAGAGTTTTTCCAGTTATCTTTGTATATTTATTATTATAAATTGTAAATTGTTATAAATAAACGGCTTGTAGCAAATACTTATATATTGATTTTATACGGGAAAAATTTATTTAAAGCAAAAACAAAAATAATAAATTCAAGATATGAATAAGATTTTCAATTTTAGCAGATGGTATTTTATAGAAACCATGTAATCTGACTATAAATGTATTAAAAATTTTTGTTTATGCATTAAAAGTTCTACAAAAACAGCTTCGAAATTGTACATTTTCTATTGAATGTAAAATTCTTAAACGTTAGGATTGATTATCTATACAAACAGATTATTTCTTATTATTTCGTAAGGATAAAAATATGATAATAATGATATTAATATTACAGTATTAAAAAAAGTCCACAGAAAAAGAATAAAAAAGTAGTAAAATCGAAATTCGTTATAAGATCGTGTATTATGGATAATGATGTTTAAGACTTAAAACTTGTATTTATGCTTAAAACAATTTCCGTTCGTATATTATCAATTGTCAATGAGATTTAGGAAAACATTAATTTATAATACTTGTAATAGAACAAAATATGACAAGTTAAGCTCATATGAGGTAAATTCAAAATGTTTAATTGTTTACACGTCGTTGGCCTCCAAGATATCGGCTTAACACACTTCATGTACTTTATTATACGAGCCTTCGCACGTATTAAGTACACATAGAAAGACGTAACAAGCAACCTACGAACCTCCCAAGGTCCGTCGAATCTAGGCTTCGCTCTGCGAATAAAAACGCGTCATCGTCGTTTGTTAATTTCAAAACACACGCGTATTAATTTTCTATTGAATCGTTACCCCATTATAAATTTATTAATTTCGGTAATAATGTCATTTACATGTTAAAAAAAACATTTTTTATTCGCCTATAAAACATAGGTTTTATAAGAAAAATCTTCTATACGAAATTAATTTGTATGGTTTTTGTGCTTTGCGAACAAATTGTGCGAATGCGCGACGTTTATATAAATATAAATGTTCGATGACCAAGAGAAAAGCAAAAAATTCAAGTCTTTTTATTTTTTCGTAAATCTATTAACAAAGAATTTTAAAAATTATTAAAATGACGTTACAACAAAAGATTTTCTATTTGCAATGATTCGGTAATTTTATAAGGTAAAAAAATTATGTAAATATATACATATTAGGTGGTTCACTCCAAGGAAATTTCCAAATCAACAATTGCAAGCGAGCGAGTTCACACGTATTCACTTATATGCAGTTGTATGTACGACGTCCGAATTCAGTGAAGATCATAGATGTACGATTTTGTCGTATATCTATGATTATGTTCACATACACGCGTTCATGATTCACATAGTCTACTACCATTCGAAAAATATGAAAAATTAAAATAAACAATGCAATCCTATAAATTATTTACCGTCTACTCTAGAATTCTGTGACATTTAGTTAAAAAACATCATTAATTTTAAAACAAGAAATAATCTACAAATATACAAATTTCAAAATTATTTTACTAACGCTTAGTAATTGTAATTTTATAAATAAATAAGAATTCAAGTTGCCTCGAATTTAAGTAATATTTCAAGCAATAACGAATGCTCAAGTTATTTTGAATGCAATGATTTTTTATAAGATGCATGGAATGAAGATTTCATTTCAAATTTGAAGCATAATAATAAGAATATTATATATATTAATAACGAATGAAGAAACATTAGGCACTGCCAAAGGCAAATTAGATCTATTTTTCGGAAATTATTTCGCTAAAATAATTTATAAATTAATCATATATTTATTATTTTGAGAAAATACGTACTTCCACAGCTTCTATGTATCCTATAAGGACAAGTCCAATTAAGAAGCAAAGAAACAGGCTCAAAGGATACATGACGATAGTTTAGATACGACTTTTCTCGAAGCCTAAAAGATTTCTCTTTTATATATTTTAATTATCTAACAAAGTATTATTTAAGATTCTATTCTTGTTCAATTTAAGCCAAAAGTCAAATAAGTAAGTATTGATTCACGCTTAAATACTTAAAAATATTTATAAGACCTCCGTTGAAAATGCTTTTACTGATAATATATTTCTACATAGAGAAATTTCATGTTTCACAGGATATTAAAACTTTTGTTTGATAACCGTATATTTGTACTTCGGAGGATTCTGTATTCGGTTTAGCTTTAAAAAAATTAACTTACATAAATAATGTTGTCAAAGTTCACTAGAATCTTTATAAAATAACTCTGTATATGTAAATTTATCATGTAATTGTTTGAAGTTATATATTTGAGTGACAATTGATTGGCATTAAGCTTTTAAAAAAAAGGTTTTTTCTGTCATATTAAACTCAGTTAAAATTGGTTGAAAATCTTCGAGTTGTATTCTCATTCAATTTAACCTTTTGAACTATATTATTCAGAATATAATCCTTATTCATTTTACATGATTATGTATTTGTAATTGAGAACGACTCAAACAAACAGAAAATTATGCAATTTTATAGGCAGTCACTTAGGAATTAACATTAAGTTCATGAAATTTTCTTGAAAATTTTAATTTTAAGGCATTTTTACATGCGTTATATTCGTCATTACTTCGAAATCATACCTTGAAATATCTGATTTTAAATAAAACACATTGAAAAAAGTTTTATTTAAACATTAAAGGCTTAATATTAATTTTGTGCAATAAAATCTAATGTATTTGAAATTTAAAGAAGAGTTTTTAATCAAATATTTTATATCTTAGAGATTTGAGTAAATACATTAAAATACTAAGAACCCAAATTTGCAATTACATCGACGATTAGAAATAAACAGTACGGAAATAGATTTAATACTCGAAGATGTAATAGATAAGATATTAAATTATTTACCGAGAATATACTGAATTCAAATCATGAACAAGCCTTTTTTATTTCATGTCAATAAATATTTTTTTATGCAGAGAAAAGTAATCATGTGTTTATCTTATGAAAAGTAAATTTATTAGGCTTTCGTTTGTGTAAATTTAATATTTCTATTGCGTTCTTCATAATACGTAATTATTCATTAAAAGTCTCTGAGTCGTCACTTTATTGTTAATATTGTTTTATCTACAATTGTTTTGTACATAATTTTCAGTTTCCAAGAAAAATAAAAATGTAAGGAAACTGTTTATATTTAGAGATAAAGTTATTCTCGAATAAAAGACAGAATTAATACGAAATCTTGCCTATAATTTTTAACGATATTAAAATTATAAAAATGATGCAAAATTAATATAAATTTTATAAAAGTAACGAAAGTTTTTAAAAATTTAAAAACTTTTTTACTGAACTGCAACGGTTTTTCTACATTAACCGCTGTAGACAAAGTAGAACTTTCTCTTTCTTACTGTCGATAAAGTTATATCCTACACATTATAGTTACTGTTATTCAGGGACAGATGTCGCTGACATGTAATTCTTTTAGAATAGAAAATTGAATAAAAAGAAACGGAAAAATCGAGTTAAAATTCGCCAGAGCTAATTTCAATATTCAATATTAGTAATATTTATCGAATTAAGCGGCAATTTCGTGTTCAATTGACTTAAAATTAATAATACACTTTAATGAATTACTCGGATAGCATAGGTAATTAAATTAAATTTTTTAATATTATTCAAATATATTCAAATATATTCAACATGTATAATAAAAAAATAAATTCAATAATTTTATTAGTTTTTATTTTACTTAAGAGGAATTAAAAGACATTTTTATATATATTTCTTGGTTTGCTTTATTAAACGTAAACATAAAATTAATATTTTGTAGAAATGTAATTTGCTGATTAATTGCAACATTCACAAATGTATAACATTACACACACTCAGTAAAGTTCAAAAGCGACAGTAAAACTCCGCAAGATTCATGGACTCTAAGATATTCTCGAGTCGATAGGTTGATCCTCTACTTTTCAAAAGGAACTTACTTTTCATATACATCACACCACAAAAAAGTTTAATCATTGCATTACGTTGTATTATTTTCTCACGAAGGAACATCAGACTTCATACTCAAACATTATCATCCAAAAGACTTTGTTGTACACGTGGAAATAAAAGTACACATGAATCGATTTTAAAAAGAATATTTTCTATAGCTCGTGCTCCAAAAAATTATTCCAAAATTTATCGAAGAAATATAGATGGAATTTTATGAATATTTATGCGTTTAAATCATATATTAACATCAAAATGTCACTTGATAAACCGGATATATTCAAATTATATTGGAATTTTATTCTATTTTATTTCAAGACAATGAATTATTACCAATGCAAAAACATTGTTTTCGATGTTTTTTCAGTAAAATACGTATTCGAAATGGATTATTATGAAATTAGCCAACATTAATAAATGAATTTGCAATATTTTAAATTAGAACATATTTTATTCAGAATAATTCACGTTTATATAAACTGCGTGTGAAACTTATTTAATTATTAGTTGATAAATATATCCCAGGATGTTTTCAGAATTCCATATAAATTCTAGATTTTATTAATGGAAGCAATCGTGATCCTTGTAGTACGTCAACTGTAAATAGAGAAATAGATAGATTAAATGTATACAATTAACTGACCTTAAATAAAATAATACGAAAATATATTAATTGCGGTATATTACGTACAAAACACTGATGTCTCACTTGAGGATCCGCCATTCCATCGCATTGCTTATGGGCTCCTTCGATACATTTTGGATCAGTTACCTGATATTCGAAAAATCCAACAACAATAAAATACATTAAGTTCATTGTACAATTAATTTATGCAATATGATCCTTATTACCTTAATCGCTTACCGTAATTTTATAAATAAATAAGAATTCAAGTTGCCTCGAATTTAAGTAATATTTCAAGCAATAACGAATGCTCAAGTTATTTTGAATGCAATGATTTTTTATAAGATGCATGGAATGAAGATTTCATTTCAAATTTGAAGCATAATAATAAGAATATTATATATATTAATAACGAATGAAGAAACATTAGGCACTGCCAAAGGCAAATTAGATCTATTTTTCGGAAATTATTTCGCTAAAATAATTTATAAATTAATCATATATTTATTATTTTGAGAAAATACGTACTTCCACAGCTTCTATGTATCCTATAAGGACAAGTCCAATTAAGAAGCAAAGAAACAGGCTCAAAGGATACATGACGATAGTTTAGATACGACTTTTCTCGAAGCCTAAAAGATTTCTCTTTTATATATTTTAATTATCTAACAAAGTATTATTTAAGATTCTATTCTTGTTCAATTTAAGCCAAAAGTCAAATAAGTAAGTATTGATTCACGCTTAAATACTTAAAAATATTTATAAGACCTCCGTTGAAAATGCTTTTACTGATAATATATTTCTACATAGAGAAATTTCATGTTTCACAGGATATTAAAACTTTTGTTTGATAACCGTATATTTGTACTTCGGAGGATTCTGTATTCGGTTTAGCTTTAAAAAAATTAACTTACATAAATAATGTTGTCAAAGTTCACTAGAATCTTTATAAAATAACTCTGTATATGTAAATTTATCATGTAATTGTTTGAAGTTATATTATTTGAGTGACAATTGATTGGCATTAAGCTTTTAAAAAAAAGGTTTTTCTGTCATATTAAACTCAGTTAAATTGGTTGAAAATCTTCGAGTTGTATTCTCATTCAATTTAACCTTTTGAACTATATTATTCAGAATATAATCCTTATTCATTTTTACATGATTATGTATTTGTAATTGAGAACGACTCAAACAAACAGAAAATTATGCAATTTTATAGGCAGTCACTTAGGAATTAACATTAAGTTCATGAAATTTTCTTGAAAATTTTAATTTTAAGGCATTTTTACATGCGTTATATTCGTCATTACTTCGAAATCATACCTTGAAATATCTGATTTTAAATAAAACACATTGAAAAAAGTTTTATTTAAACATTAAAGGCTTAATATTAATTTTGTGCAATAAAATCTAATGTATTTGAAATTTAAAGAAGAGTTTTTAATCAAATATTTTATATCTTAGAGATTTGAGTAAATACATTAAAATACTAAGAACCCAAATTTGCAATTACATCGACGATTAGAAATAAACAGTACGGAAATAGATTTAATACTCGAAGATGTAATAGATAAGATATTAAATTATTTACCGAGAATATACTGAATTCAAATCATGAACAAGCCTTTTTTATTTCATGTCAATAAATATTTTTTTATGCAGAGAAAAGTAATCATGTGTTTATCTTATGAAAAGTAAATTTATTAGGCTTTCGTTTGTGTAAATTTAATATTTCTATTGCGTTCTTCATAATTCGTAATTATTCATTAAAAGTCTCTGAGTCGTCACTTTATTGTTAATATTGTTTTATCTACAATTGTTTTGTACATAATTTTCAGTTTCCAAGAAAAATAAAAATGTAAGGAAACTGTTTATATTTAGAGATAAAGTTATTCTCGAATAAAAGACAAAATTAATACGAAATCTTGCCAATAATTTTTAACGATATTAAAATTATAAAAATGATGCAAAATTAATATAAATTTTACAAAAGTAACGAAAGTTTTTAAAAATTTAAAAACTTTTTTACCGAACTGCAACGGTTTTGCTACATTAACCGCTGTAGAAAAAGTAGAACTTGCTTGAACTTGAAGTTGATAAAGTTATATCCTACGTGTTGTACTTACTACTATTCGGGGAAGATATCGCTTATATATGATTCCTATAACTTGGAAAATTCCATAGAAAATACATAATAATCGAGTAAAAATTCGCAAATGACAAACGTGAACGCAATTTATACTTAGTTTTTATATTATCCTTTTTTAATCGTTAGTATTTTTAGATAAAGTATGAAAACACAAGAAATGCAGGAAAATTGAAAAGTTCATTTTTATTTTGGGTCTGAGGATAAGTCTTAATTTGCAAGAGGACTTTATTTATATTTTATTCCATAATCACATAAATTAACGCTTACACCATGCTCTTTATTTCCATACGAAGCATTTTCAAAATCAATTCATACGCAATAATACGTTATTACAATGGCAATTGAACCGTGGCAAAGACTTGGGTTTACATAAGAAAGACCGACATTACAAACGTGATTATCCTCGATAACACAAGTCCTGCCTCGTACATAAAGCGAAAACATCACTAACCGATGGTTAACGATGTAATTTCTGAATTTTGTACGTTACATAAACTTTTTTGGTTAAAACGCTTGCGTTAACGCGCTAAATGATGCAGATGTACACCACAATAAAAAGTTAATTCATCGGAAATTGTAAGACTTTCAAAGGGAGTTTGTCTTTCTACGTATGCAGACAATGATTTGCAATGGACCTCCAATTTTACCAATATTACCAATATTACCAATGTAGGAGATTTACGGTACTTTTACTTTTTTAATTTTTTACGCATTTAAAATTATGTTGCCCCTGTTAAACCTACTTAAATTAACTGTTAAACTTATTGAACTTATTATTATTCAATATATTTTGTTGTCGAAAAGTAACAGTTGTTTATTCGATAGTTTGATCGAGAAGTTTGTTCGATATTAAAACGTGTATAAAAGATTCATAAATAAAAATTTTAAAATCAATACCATCTACATATTGCTAAAAAAAACTACTTGCTACAGTCATATTAATTATTAGAATAACGTCAACGTGATTGTATTTTAGAATGAAACGCATATTCATTATTATCACAAAATAAAATATGCCACCAATTTTACGAGCGTTGATGCATAAACTTTTTGTTGCATTGAATCTGATGACGTCGCTTGTTGCTTAGCGAAAGAAAAGCCTTATCACAACTTTCGCATCTGATAATCTCTGCGTGTCGTCTAATGTGTTTGAGGTAAAGGGGCATTTTATAAAATCTGATGTGACAGTAGCCGCATTCGTAGATCTTAGGCTTGGCAAACTGAAATCCTCCTGGATCTTCGAATTCTGGTTTCTTAATAGGATTCAAGAAAGTTCCATTATTTGATTTTGGTCTTGACTGCGAATAGATTGAATTAATCGCCTTACTGTCGTAGTACTTATGTCGTTTGCGTTTGTTGATCGAGGTGAGCGAAAAGTCCCGGAAATGTAGACATTCTGGCAATCGACAACCTTTCAAAGTACTAACCACGGTGTTAGTGATATGTTTAATCGTTTTCGAAGATGGTACGGTATTTGCCACGCTGTTCTTTATCGTATCCTTAAGACTAGACATAAAGTTCTTAAATCTACTGCTATTTTCTGTGATTGACTTACTTAAGTAGAAGCGAATGGTTCCGAGAAAGCGTTTAGATTTTTTAAAGGAAAAGCGCACGGTGACCTTGGACTTTGAATCCTCTGCGGATGGATCTGGAGAGTTTGTGATTTCTGATGATGATGAACGTGAACTTGCGGATAAATCTTCGGGCGTGGAGTTCAAAGTATTTTGCGGTGGAAGAACGGACTCGTGTTTTGCGATGCTGTTGCCGGAAATATGCGGTAAATCTTGACGCGCATAAACGGATACGTTGTTCAAATAAGTATCTTTTGGTGCATTTAGAAAGTTGGGTGTTGTAGCTCTCGACGTTGGAACTGATGCTGCAGTCGAATTCTCGATTGTACTTGTTGATAAATCCAAGGGATGCAGTATTGGAGCACAATCAGGGGCATCGAGAACCTTATTTCGAAATTGCAGAGTTAAATACAAGACTTAATTTATCACATCGAGCTTTAACGGAATTATATTACTGTTACGATTATTAGATTACATCAAATTTTAGAATAATATCTTTACTTTGTTCCTTTTTAATTTAATATTTCATGCAGACTTTTATTTTACAGGTAAGACAGAAACGTGCTTTGATCAGTTCTATTTATCACGTAAGTTTGAACATAATATAACGAGTTTCTCCAAAATATTTTTTTAAAAGTTTTTATTAAATATTACCTACGAATGAATTCATTCTTGTACGAGTGGAACCAAAGTTTTATTTACATATGTCCAATACACCATAACATGTAAAATATATTTTAATCACTGCTTATGATGAGCAATTGCAATTTTTCTTAAACATTTCATTTATTTAATGAAGGAGAATATTTTTCAAAATTTTTTTAATGCAGTTATTTAGTAGTATATATATGTAGACCAACATAAGTCTATTTAAGAAAAAAATTTCAATGACATTCGGGTAATTGAAAGAATTATGGATATTAATTAGTTGTTGATTGATTAATTAACATAAATTCGATTAGTTGTGAAGCAATTTATATATTAGTAGCTCGAGAGAGTGATTTTGGCAAGGAAATATCATTCGAAATTGATAATGAAAATAAAAGTGGCATCTTTCAGTTATTATCTTCTAAATGTTAAAAACATCTTGTTTTTTAATAGACTACGTAACAAAGCAAAGGAAGCACTAAGTTTACAGTTTTTGTAAGTAATGTGAATAGGCTGCGTAAATAGTGAAAATTATTAATTATTAAATTCGACTTTCCAATATCCGTTACTTGGATAAATTACGTTATTGGATAAAATTCCTGTCAAGCTTAGGATTTTTGCTTCACAAGGAAAAGAGAATTTTTTATTAAAATGAAAAACGTATCCTTGAATAAAGTATAAATCATTGTATACGAACCTCATCCGAAGACGGTTGTACTGTTTGCTTTGAACTTTTTGAGAAATCAAACGACATGATCAATCTATCAAATTGATATTTTGCTTCCTTCTTTCGACAGTCCCTTGCAATTATTTTGGACAACCGCGTTCCTCGATAAATTCTCGAATTTATTGATCAATCGGGAATATATCATTGAGTGCGAGCGATGGTAAATATACCGCAATACAAATTTTTACGGCTATAGGTACACGTTCGTTGGATAAATTATATTTGACGCCTCGTAGTTGAAATTTCGACTTGTCCAATGGCATCTGCTCAACCGAGACACCCATCGACTCTTCTTTAAATCCCATGCAATTTGCGCGGTGCTTTTTCTCTGGGCATCACACAAAATTTTTCGTGTACCTGATGACGGTGGGATGCTCATTAAACGCGAAGCAAAAAGGCGTGCGCCGAGCTACGTACCTTTTAATATCGAGGACTAGATATTTCTCAGAACTTTTGAGGATTATCGCTGCGACTTGCCCAATAAAGACAGATAAAAGGTTGAGTTCGACGATACGCGATTTCGAATTACTTATATAAATATTTTGATTTCCAGAATTGTAATAAGGCAAAACTGTGTTAAATTTCTAACGTGCAAGCACATTGTATCGAATTAAATGACCACAAAATATGAGGATTATAATAATGGTAATTATAGGAACAGCTGTTTCTTTTCGATATTCAAAAATATTAGAGATACTAAATTTTATCGACTCGTAATGAATAATTATCAAGTGTGAAACGTTAATTTTTTTAATTGCATGATTCTTAATAGGATTATGAACTTGTTTCGGTAATAATTTTTTACCTTTTTCCTACCTATTTACTTTCTACGAAAGAAAATATATAAATTTCAGGAAGCAACCAAACAATTAAATCCGAATGTAATGCACTCGAATTTTAATTAGTAAAGCTGACACTTAAAAATTAAAATCAGTTACCATTATGTTTTTATGCTTATGCTACGCAACCCATTGCTTATAAAATTACCGAATCATTGCAAATAAAATTTTATTTTTTGTTATTTTAGCGTGATAATTTTTAAAATACTTGGAAGATTGAATTATAAGATAATATTAAGACTTATTATTTTATTATTATTTAAAAATTGGAATATAACTAATCGTTGGCTGAATCAAAATAATTTAATCAAATGCAATATAATTTTATAAATTATTACGTTTTGCATTCATATTAGATTGATGCAAGCAAAATGTTTTATAAAATTAAACAGAAACCAAATTGTACAAACTTCTATATTTGGTGGTATATTTATTCTTTGTTAGACAGTAATCACATGTATATTTTTTAATCGTCTATGACTACGTCTAGCTAATAATCTTATCGATTATTAGCTATTTTCATAATTTTCCGACGTGAGATATTTTCCGTGTTATAGCGAATGAAAGGACAACGAATAAACATTATAAACATAATCTATTATACTTTGAAATCATAAATTAATAATTCAAGATGCTGAATAATTTCTTTTAATATTCAGTGTTAAATGAATCGGTCTAAAAAGCTCTTTTTTCATATAATACTGCATCTTTGGTTTTATATGTATAAAAATATTTAATTTTATAGTACAGTAAAGGTGATTACATATTTATATCTTGTTTACAATTGGTATAATTTAATAGGTATTATAAATTTGTAAACTTATAAGAAATGGCACATAAATGAAAATAGAATAAGATATATTAAGCTTGTAACGTGTTTTTTTGTAGAAATTTTTTTGTAGTAATATCTGATATGAGATTCTGCTCCGAAATATATTGTTTGTTGATACATCCTATAACTGGACACCTAGGAATAATTCAGATATGTTAAATGTAAATATATATTATTAGATGTTGCTATAAGCGAAGGTTCTACATGTGTCTATGAACATACCTTGTTTCCTTTTTCATCTTTAAAATAGAAATAATACTTTCGCGATCGTATACGTGCCCACAAACTTTGTTTTTAACAGGATGAGTCATTTGTTTCTTCGTAAACGGGTCAATAATATTAATTGCATTTTGTGTCACCTGTATATCATCGTCAATTTTCTCTCTTGTTACACCGTCAGCATCTGTTATTAACAATATTACAGTTACTATTAGATCGAAGAAGTATTATATGAATAAATAAATGAAATATCAAGAACTTACCGGCAATGATTTTCTTAAGTTCAGAGCAATATTGTATCAAATTTGGATGATTTTTTACATCTGGATTGTGAGCGAGTATTTTATGCTTTTGTTTCTAATTTAATTCAATTTATAAAAAGTTAATTATCGATATGTGGATTTGGAACAGTGTTTGTAAAAATATTTTACGACTTACTTTAAATTCCTTCATTATTTCATCTGGATTATTGTTATCGTCTATATTGTCAACCAATTCCTTTATTGTGTCGGTGAGTTTTTTCATTTTTTCATCGTAAATACAATTATTCACAATTATTCCTTCCAAGTCTTCTAAAATTCTACTTCTTTCATCTTCCTTGTCTAAATAATAATTGAAATGCAGTGTATCTCTTTAGTTTATAACCTAATATTTTACAACTTACCAAAGTGAGTAACGACATTTAAAGCTGTTTTCAAGAAATGATTGAATAATACTTCAGTATTATTGATTCCCGACATGTTTTACTTTCAATATTTATTAATTGAGTGCGTTAAATGTTGTTATATAAGTTTTAGAATTGCGTAAAGAAATGCGTAGGTTAAGAACACGTGTAAATTGCTCGTTAAATATAAGAATCCTCGTGGTTTATAAAAATAAATAAATAAAGTGTTATAGATTCTTTTACTTTTATAATCCTGTTATAAAATATAAAACATAATTATATACACACTACATTTCAAGAATTGTTTGTAACTGCAGTTCGAATGTTTACTGTTTACTGTCGTGTACCGACATCTACTGGTATATCTTTTTTAGTAGCAGTTTTTAGACATTCCTTGGATAATAGTAGGTTACAATATCTGCCACAAAATTCCTCATACTTGGGATGATTTTAACAGGACTCTGACGGGATACCGTGACAAATAACTATGCCGAGCACTCGAATAACTCACTCTTGAATAACAATAAGTGACGGAAATGCTCTCGTAGGTGATGTTGAAATTGAGTGTGAGATTGAATGTGTTGGCATAAATGTCATTGATAATACCGACACTGTCGGTAATTTTACCGCCGCGTGCCGGTAAAGTATGAACTCATTGTTATCGAGCTAAGCTAATGATATCGTAACAGTTAAAATATATGACTAAAATCGAAATGTACGTTCTTCCCAGAACTTTACGAATTTATTTTATCCACTTGGAATCTTTGGTTCTTCGATTAATTAGTCCTCCTTGTAGTAGAATTTTTTAGAATTTAATGTTTTCTAATATTTCAAACAATCATCTTTATTATCAACTTTATTATCTATTGTTTATTCTATCGTTTTGATCAATGAACGTTATATAAATTGGCTACTTGTATAGTACCAATTTCAGATCTTAATGTAATAAGCTTTTTTTTACACTAATTACGCTTGGAAAAACAGTTACATAACAAAATTACAGTCTTACAAAAACACGGGCTGGATTCTAACTTTGAGTTCGTAAAAATCCAGAAATGTTTAAGATTTAAAATTTGATAAATGTTTGAGTAGCTAGTGAAAGGTGAATGTACATTCGAAAAACTCGGATGTATGATTTATAAGATCTGTCCAGAAGAATTATTCGAAAATTAATCAAAAACAATTTATCCGTTGAATCCTTTTCCAGTTTATATTCAAAAAGCAGTACTCGGGGATTTGTACGTTCCTCTTAAGTTTTCCGAATAATTTGTTACAATTTGTTGAATATTCAAGAATCTTAAGCTCGAAAGTGTATTTAAATCTTTACAAAAAATCGACGAAAGCCCCCGTGAAATAAAAATGCATGAATTATTATTTCATAAGGCGTAGTCGCGTCTTTTTCCTCCTTCGTATCGACAGTTTGAATTCTACGTATATCATCAAGAATCTTGAAATTAAATTCCATATTTTCCAGACACTGTATTTATTTTAAAGTACATATTTTATCGGCATAATTTCCGTAAAATAGCAACTTTACGTAATAACGATTGGAACTATATTTTAACAGCCAATGTGATGTAATCATGTCACTGGCAATACAGAGTTAAAATTACAAAAATATCTGCAATTCGATATTGCAAAAACATATCGTTCCTAATCATATTTCACGTGTTAATAGCTCTTGCAAGGCACAAAGGTTAACAAATACGATAGACGTATCATGTGAACTTTCATTATTATATCGACGTGTACGTGAAAATTCCCGTCGTGCCTGACAATTTACAATAAGAAAAAACTCGTGAGAGTTAACTAACGAGCTCGTGAGTAACGACAGATTGAAATGGCCGGGAATTTAATTACTCCTTTTGCAACGTTGAAGCACTTTTGTAAACCAATGCCATTAGTTTTATCTGAAAAATCATTGAAATTACACGTCTTGATTGAACATTCGCTCCTAGTCAAGGCAGCACTCGGCACTAGATCAGCTCTCCTGCTGAATATCGCGTACTCCCGTTACTTGAAAAAAGAAAAATCACTATGAAATTTTTAAAGGGACTCCCTTCTCGTGTCCTTTGTCAAAGTACCACCCATTTAGCGGCTTTTAAAATAAGATTCGCCTGGAAACAATGTCGCTTAAAAGGAGCCTTTAAATACTCCATTCACAGAAGTACGCGTAGTTAAAAAGCAACGGAGATAAATTCTTCGTAAAAGAAAAGCTTCATATTCTTCGTTTTCCGAACGAACGCAAGGAAGAGACGTTACGTGTTACGTTCGTAACATTACGAAGCGTAACATCGAACGTAGATTTGAGGATTTCGGTAGCTCCTGAAAAATGCACGTAAGAAGGTGCGCTGCGCTCATCCCGTGCCAGCCAAAACGAATTATTAAATTAACGCGATTCCCCGAAAGCCGTCGCTTCGATTAACGCGCGTGCATGAAAAAAAATGAAATCCAAAATGGTGCATAGAGGAGAAAAATAAATTGCATTCGACGCCCGAAGCCCCTTAATTACCGCCCTTGCACCGGTCCACTCCACTTTACATACAGACTCCCCCCGTCCCCCGGGCTTCGCTTTATATTCTTCGCGAGACAGCACATCCTCTCTCGCCTGGCCCTTCTTCATTTTTATTTCTGTGCCCTTTCGGCCCCCTCCGCCACTCTACTCCTCTGATCGTGAAAAGAGGCACGGCCGTGTGCGACGAGGGGCCGCGGGTACACGCCGGCGGCGGGAGGGGGAGGGGCGGGAGGGGGTATCGTTTAGAATCCTTGGTTGAAGCAGGACAGGGCCCCGAGACGGTTCATAGCTTCCTGGAAGCGAAGAAATCTCTTTTCCCTCTCCGCGGCGTTTTTCTTGTTTTACCATAATCGCGCGGCTTCGTGGAAGTGCCGCTTCTCCCTCTTACGCTCTGTTCACGGATTATGCGTCGACGTATGCATCTCTCCTCCTGGCCGCGCTCCATACCGCACCCCGACACCCCCGAGACCGGCAGTTCTTTTTTATCTTCCTTTTGAACGTCGAGAGATCTTTCTTTTCGATTCGGACCCGCGCGACCGTTGCGGCTTTAACGATTTTATTAGCGAGCCATGGAATAAGGTGGACTCTCGTCGCCCGGCGAGTGGCAAGTACAAAAGATCGGCAGTGTCGACGCGATTTTCGGGGGAATCGTTTTACAAAATTGACGGGGGCAGGTTTTTTCCTTCTTCTTCTTCTTCTTCTTCTTCTTCTTCTTAAAGTTCCGTTCTTCGTCGGTGTCCGATTCATTTATCTTGTATTTTGACCGTTAACGATACAATCTCGCAATGCTTAATAATAAAATGCCTGTTGGAAGTAGGGCTACTCGTGCGCGATACCGATTACTCAGATTCTAGCCGTGCATTTTAAAAGAAAAATAACGTAAGCGTTCGATTGCCCAGACTCGATTTGCCAGTGCTGTGAGTTATCCGAAGAATAACTTACAACGGTCGGCTTTTTCCGTTAAAAGAGAAGCGTTGATCACGTCTCGATGCTTTCGCTCGGCCGTTTCTTTACCGATAACGCGACACTTCGTTCCGATTTGCTCGCGCGTGTGTCCATTTAAGAATTCATGATTTATGACCGACCCTTTATCTCGTGCGCTTCCGCGCGGGTATCTTCTATTCCCGTTGGCTCCCCATGGGGGTTGAATGGAAATCTTCTTCTTCTCGGAAGTTCGGCCCATGACAGATTCCCCCTTCTCGTCTTGTTTCCTCCTTTTCAGCTGTAGCTTGAATTATTGTTTACTCCCACGAGTGATGCTCGATAAATACGGGATATTTCGTTTACATTTTTTTTTCGTCGACGGCTTTTTGTTGTCCGACTCCTGTATACACTGAAAACGACATCCATCAAGCGCAAGCACGCGTTTGTTCCGCGTCCGAATCATTTATTTGAAATCTTCGTTGGTTTATTATTTTCCCTTTTCAATAATATTTCCAACGACGGCTAAAGATGTATTCAGATAAATGATACAGCAATTTTTTCCTCTTTCTTTTGAAATAATAGCTCTATCTCCGCGTTAAGTAGTCATAGTCGTATACCATTAAATGTCGTTTACAAAATTCGGTTGATTTTGCTCGAATGATTACCTATTCTTTTGTTGTTAACATACATAATATCACTATGCCGATACACGCTGTGCAATAATGCAAAGTCTTACAAAATATTCATTTAAGATTTTTAAAATTATGAAAGTATATCATTGATTCGCTCGTGAAAAATATAACGATGGTAAGCACAGGATAGAGTCAAAGTAATAGAAACGTAAATATGACTTGAGAGATAAAGTCTCCGTATATATATATATATATATATATATATATATATATATATATATATATATGCTTGCGAGGGATGGAAATATCGCGTTGCGTCGGAAATTTAGTTTATGCTTTGCTGATTATTTATTTTGTGCCGGTTCTTGTGTATGTAGAGGGTAAGAGGTCGATATTACCGTTACAAAAATACATGGAAATGCTCTTTCCTTTGAATTCACTCAGTAGTACAAGCAAAATTATGTTTTCAAATATAAAAGTTTATGATTTTCATAATATCTAGTTATCAAATATTTAAAATTGTATTTAATTATTCCGATTATTAGCTTAAGACGTGTCGACTGTATTATGAGTTAAACCATTGGCTTGATAGGGTGTTCTTAAAATTGATTAAATCTTCTTTGAAACGTTCATAAATTTCATTCCATGCGACAGAATCGCCAACTAGAATCAAACAAACGCTACAATTATCGTTGGCCTCTTTTAATTAAAATCGCTTTCTTAAAAACGTGCGAAGAAGATTTATCATAATTTTACAAGCAAAGTAAAACTTAATAGTTCGAGTGAATTTGCCCGAATAAAAATTATCTTTTCCTTTTAAAAATTATGCCTTCGTCTTTAGGAAAGTTAATCAAACCGATCACTCATTTGGCAAATTATAAAAACTTCAACGGCTTAGAATCAGGTAGGTACAAGAGAATTGAAATATAGCGATAGGAAATCTTGCAATTTAACCATTGCAATAAAATATACTTGTAAATTTTATTCATAAGGAATAATTACCAGGACAAATTGTAATTACTGTAAAATTAATTTAATGTGTAATTTCGATTTAAAACTTCGTCTGTTTCGTTCTTAAATATAATTTACAATCGCAACCTCTTCAAACTTTCCCAACCAATTACGAAACGCAGACAGAAATTTATGAAATCGTTAATAATTGCAGTAATTATAGTCGAAAAAAATTCAGGCATTTCAACGGCCATTGTAAGAAAGCAATAAAATTTGCAGCGAGTATTTAGAAACCTATCGCTCATCCAAGTGAAACAGCATCGAGCGGTTTAACTTTGTACGAGCTTAAGACAATCGATAGCTCAATGTTCAAGTTCGCGCATTTATCCGCGTCACACGCGGAAGTGCTCAGACTCACAGTCAGGGACGTCGAGGCGCCGGAAGTGCGACTACGAGCAAATCGTTAACGGGGGTTTGGACGCCACTTGGAGTTTTCCTCAACCGACGTTGGGCGCCGTGCATATTTTTGGCATCCACCGCTCGCCCCCGGATTTTCTGTCCTGGTTAGCCACGGTTATATTTATCCGTTCAGAGAATACGATCACTCCCTCTCGGCGACATGCGTTAACTTCGACAAGCGATAGATTCTCTGCTTTTTCTGGCCTGATAAAAACCCATTGCATTCGCGGTCGTGACTTCACCTTAACGCTTTTGTCACTGTTTCTTTTTACCTACCAGACAGAAAACAACTAGTAAAAATCGATGTTTTTTGCGTGTGCGGAGTTCAGTAGAGCATAACGAAACCGCGCGTGGAATGACCGAATACAGCGTAGCCAATGGGTTTCTCTCTCTCTCTCTCTCTCTCTCTCTCGCTCTCTCTCTCCCCCTCCCTCCCTCCCTCCCGCCCTCCCTGACCGTGAAAATTGTTTGGATTCTCGTCAGCGCCTATGACTTTCAGCCATTAGTAACGCTTCAAGTCGAAAAGGAATTCAGTTGTTCACATGCATGCATGCGTGCACACCAGGGGAGAAAATTCTATGATTCATCTCTTAAGGGAAAGCCATTGAGAAGCTGGCACGAAATCTATTTTTATCGACCACATTGCGTGCAGGATTTTTCTTTTCGTATCCGATCAAGCGTTCCCTGGACCATCTATCAAAGTCTCTCTCATACTTCGGCGAGCGATTCGATTGCCGCCCCTGAAATGTCCGATAATGCAAAACTTGCTCCGTTCGAGCACTTGGTTATCGCGTTCTCGATCGCAATCGCACCGGGTTATTGGGGCGTATTATCGACGATCGGTAACTACGTTCGCAACGGAAAGCAAGTGGCACAGATGAAGAAGTGCGTCA
Organism: Wiebesia pumilae; assembly: GCA_018907045.1. Taxonomy (NCBI): domain Eukaryota; kingdom Metazoa; phylum Arthropoda; class Insecta; order Hymenoptera; family Agaonidae; genus Wiebesia; species Wiebesia pumilae. The sequence continues at coordinate 1,587,602 of JACCHZ010000106.1, forward strand.
TCCGCGGGTGAGTCCCGGAGTGAAATCAATCGAGTCGACCTCCCCTAATAAGCGAAATGACGCCTTCTCCCCACGGAATACGACGTCGAATTCGTCAGGAAGTCACGTGGTTCCCGCGAGACCATCACAGCATTAGGCATCGTGCTTTTTAAATAGAAAATTCGAACATAAAGATCTTTATGGGGGCACAGTCCCCGTGAACTTTTCCGTCGGTCGAAGGAATTATTTTCGCCACTTGCAGGATCGTTAGAAGCTGGATTATCTAGCCGCTTACATCATCCGAATGCTCGGAACCGTCGCGGACGACGTTGTGCATTGCGTTGCTCTTGTGCAACGCCACAGAAAAAGAAAAAAGAAGAGAAGAGAACAGAAACTAGCGATCTAAGTTCCACGGAAGATGACGCGATCGCAGTCGTTGCGTGTAAAGCTGAAGGAAAGTAGCTCTCGCTCGTTGGATGCAGATTTCAATATATAAAGATCGTTTGAATTACTGGAATTCTAATTGCACTCGCGATGCCGTGGTTACGGCCACTTTAAGCTCATTAAACTTGTAATTGTAATTTGTCGTTCGTTTACCCTTCAATTAAATGCGATGTGCAACTTGGTGGAATACTTTCGTGGGTCTTTCAGCCATTCGTAGACAAAATAATATCTCATCGGGGGATCGAGCGATCGATTACTTTACGGAATGCTAATAAGCGTAAAACGATGGAATTATTTGGAATTGCACATTTTTACGGCATTGTCATCAGCCGTAAAAATACCTAATCGGCGAATTTAATCGTCTTCCTCGCGAATATAATCAACAGAAATGAAATTATACTTTAATTATTCCAGCGATTTCCATTTCGCTGTCAAGGCGGTTATTGTGTCCCTGCGTTTAACAAAGAGCGCCATAGTGCGAGACTATTAGCACCGTTAGCATAACAAGTTTCTCTTAAATTTACCTGAGAAGCAACTGTTGGTTCAGTCTACTCTACGTTCGCGAAAGTGTTGGAGTATTTCTTCGGTTTTGCAAAAATTACGTAAAGTTCCCGACTAGGAGTCAAGCCGGAACGTACGAAACATTGCAGTGAACTCAAGCGGATGCGACACGTTTAAACTTAAAAAGGTTGCATCGACAATACGCAAGTAAAACAAGTAAAATGCAGCTACTCTGATTGTGCACGGTATTGAAATGAGAAATTGTAGGTTTTCTTATCTTCGATATTTTACTCCGCGTCTTTTGTAAATTTTTATCTGGAAAAAACTCGAGTATACGTATCCGTTCATCAGCGTGATGTTGCAACTTCGATCTCAGCCGAAAGTTGGTAAAAAAACGAAAGCAGTCGAGTATCCCTTGGATTAGATATAAGCGTTGGGCTGCACTTGTGAAAAAAGGAAGGAAAAAAGTGCGCTCGCGTGAGTGCACAATAGTCGAGCACTTATCGCCTCGAGCTCTCGTTTTCTCTCGATCGATACGTCGCGTGATTCCGCGAATTGTTGACAGGCGCTCGTCTAGTCGCGAGAGACTATTTTGATCCCGATCTTGATGTTGTACGACTGCGCTTCCGAGAAGACACGGGAACCAGGTTTAATTCGGTCGATGAGGATATTAAGCGATACTTAACCAGCAATATATATATATATATATATATATATATTGCCGCGCGCGCACGTACATGCATACGTACGCATATGCGTATGTGTGTATATGAACATGCGGGCGGGTGTGCGCGCGCGCTCGACAGATTCCGTGTATATCGTCGACTGCGTGTCACCGATAAGTTTTCGATAGGCTTGGATGCAAACGTACGCAAACGTCGACGAGTGTTCGAAAATGTCATTACAAGGTGCCGTTTCTTACATTTCAATAACTCGCCTCGAAATGTTATTTTGTTCTCGGAGTAGAAATTAAAACGCATTAATTTTAACAGCTACGCCGTTATCATCAAAATAAATAAAGTAGCACCTCTTGTAACCAATGCAAAGAGTCTTTAGCCGTTTAAATGCTTATAAAATAATTGTGGCTTTATGTTACAAAGCCGACCGAGAAAAAAACTATTACGAGTGTCTTATGAGTTTGGAGCAATACTGCTTAAGTTTAATAGAGTCTTCGATATAATTTATAGCTACTGATTCCCGCTTCTCAATCCAATGATAAAACGGGCTAAAACTAAAACCTAAAAATGAAAACCAAATAATTGTCTCGCTTTTCCGCAATGCGTCTTGCCTCGACCGATAAAATAGCAATTTCTTTTTCCTCGCATCACTCGACCAGATAAACATTATTCGACGAGTAACGTTCCACGAAGTTAATCAGTTTCGGATCTCGTGATCTTCGTCGTCCTCGCGATTCAAAAAAGTGCAACTCGCGCACTCGCGAACATCCAAAAGAAAAAGAAAACCGTGGCTGCGCTCGCATCCGCGATAGATGCGTCCACGGATGCTTTAGGAGTAATTGAAACTAGAGTCATTGCGCATGCGAAGATGCATTCACAAAATTAGATACGTTCGTCGCGCGCACGCATGCGCACTAATCATCGAAACGTGTGTGGACACTGACCTTGTGCCGATTTCCGAACGCGCCGAGGATGACGTTGTGGATATCGTTGTGGAAGTAGGGCAGTGCGAGGCTTTTTCTAACGATCGAATCGCGAAAGTTGTCGCCGTTGATTAGCGTCAAAGGCAAGACGGTTATCGCGGCCGAGTCTCGGATATCAAGTATCGGCACGAGTCGTTTCACGCATTCTATAACTCACCAACCAATCGAGTTCTCGAGCTTCCCCGTACACGAATTCCTCCCATTATGCGAATTCTTGCTATAAAACATCTGGCAACCTTATCCGAATTGATAATACCAAGGATTTCTTGATTACCGAAGAGTCGAAAAAGCAATACCGCAGTACCGAATGAAATCTATTTCAGATTACCCAAGGTATTTACAAATAACCTAAGCTTATTTGGACGTTAATTTTTGTATTATTCTCGTTCTCAATTTATCTTACGGTTGACAAATTGGCATTCTTTAGAGCGATTAAAAATTTAATCCTTAATTTTCGCTCGTCAGAGGAGCGGATAGCGGAAGGGACCGTTTCATCGGAATCGACAAATAAGCAACTGGTTCGAGTCAAGGCATTATTCCTCGATGTTACGTAACTCCATTAACATCAACAACCTCCCTTTCTTCCCTTTAAATCATCGCGAGCGTGACATTACTTTCAAATATAGGACCGCGCCTTGTGCCAAATTCGGTAATCCAACCGAATTTGGCGCAGAAATGTGTGGTACAACTTGTAAGACTGTCCAGAGCGCTTGGAAATATTTATCAATCGCCGTCGAGAGTGAGCATTATTTAACAAATGCAATCGCTGGAAAATCGCTGGATGTTGTGGGCGCGACACCGCGGACTCAACTCGGAAGATCCGAGTAAACAAACGTCGCTGTCCGACAACGACAACGAAATTGAATTTGGAAGAGGCCGCGATCAACCAAAAGCGAAAACTCCCGAGCGAGCGAGTAAAAAAGCGAGGGACAAAAAAGTCAGTGCAACCAAGAGAGAAATCCATCGCGACACGCTCCCGCCCTTTTTTCGCGATGATCGGAAGGCCCCTCGTGAGGACTCGGAGGCGGGGCCCGACCCCGACTCGTAAAGATCGCGGGTTCCTCGTAGCGTCCGAGACCTTCCGGAAATTCGGGCCACCGTCTGGCCGGAGAAATTCATTAGCTCTGTTCCCGGTACGGGGGTCCGTCTGGCTGCATTATGCAGACTTCATCCGGACGGGGCATTATTTTTCCGATAATGGGACCAAAAAACTATTAAAAACTATTTTGGAATAATCTACGATCTCTGGGACGGCGATTGCCGGGCCCTGGGACTTGGAGGTTAGGGTTACGCTCGCGGGAATCTCGCGACCTTCGGGATTCGGGACTTTGGCGGCGGCGGGGAGGCGGGGAGGAGTTCAAAGTAGATTTCGATTATTCGATGAATTAAACATAGGATTCGATGAAAGGATGGGGCTGCTCATTTTATATAGCAAGCAGCGACTTGATGATGCCGATTTATTTGGCTTACATCGGTGGCGAATCAAAATAACGAGTACACGGTTAGTACACGGTTTTCTCGGTGCTCGATTATGATTATCCGCATTCAAGGACTGCTTTTCCCCCTAAATTTCATTGGTGATCAATAAAATTCACATTCTCTTTTAATGATAATATCCGATGACAAAGGAGTCTGGCATTTTCACCTAAAACTGTTTTGTAAATAGGGTTTACGGTAAATACACTTTCGCTTGGGTTCTGTAATGTTTAGCACCTTATTTTATCGATCGCTATCGATCAGAAACTTTAAAGTTAGCTGTAAATAACGCAACTAGCAATAGCCGATTAGTCGATGGCTTCCGTTTGACTAAAGGGAAAGACGTTGACTAGTGCACAATTTATCGCACAAAAAACAATGGCATTAGTGCTCAAGGTAATAGAATATCGTTAATCCGTTGCATTATCGCACGGAAAACGTACTTTTCGCTGCTTCCGATTCCGATACGAAATCACGTAATCCGAGTCCGTGAAATTTATTACGATCGTTGCATAGTCCCATCGTACTAGGAATCCGCGGTGCAGGGAAAAGTGGAGCGAAACGGGTACTAAAGACCAGAATGACTTTCCGTCGTTATTCCATAGTAAATAAGAAGTAAAACAAGAAGTTTATCGCATTATATTTTGTGGCTACTGTACGTAGCTCGTAAAATAAACAGAAAACTATCGCTGTAAGTGTAGGGAAGGTAGTGTATTTAACGACATTGGTAATTAATATATGAAATTGTTCGATCGATGGGCTACAGTGGATTTTATTGTTGCGTTTTATCGCATCTCGTAATTTACTTGGAATGATATTTCGGCATTCGGTAATTATTTTTTCCCGCTGCGACTAAAGCGATTAGAGATCCACAATTCATCATTTTTGGGGTTCAACAAGAGCCCCTTTATTTAATCCTTAGGGCCTCATAGATCAGTTGCTTCTATGACGCGATATAAATAATCTTTCGTTGCTTTTAATCGTTCATCATTCGGCCTCTTTCGGGCTCTTAAATTAAAATTTAGTTTTTGCATCGTTGGCGAGCATCTTAAGAAACTTCTCGAAATCACGCGAGTATCGTTCCTTGAAAATGCCGTAAACTAATAATCATTCGTTTTCAGTGGTCGTCGCATCCTGCACGAGACTGTCAATTATTACCGTCATATTTACCGATACCAGATAAAAAATCACAAAGCACTCTTTCGTTGACATTACGAAAACAATGTTTCCTTCAATTTTTCAACGTAAATTTTTAAATAAGTTATTTTCAACAGCCGATTGTGCTTTATGTCGACTATTTCAACGAAGTTATTTTGATTTTATTGGGTGCGAGAGAGAAACGATAAGAGTCCGAGTGTTTATTGGCGAGATCGAACGCAATAAGAGTTTAATTTCAATACAGTGACGCAATCTCGGCATGTTCCTTTATTTCAAGTAAATACTATAAATCACCAATTTATCTTCAAATGCCGCGACTGATATGGATTACGACATTGTATTCTTACAATTCACAGGACATGCAATTCCTTATCTTGCGAAAATCCTAACTTGCAAAAATTAACACCCAAATTCGCCTTGGAAACTGGTATCAACGTGTGAGGATCCTCAAATCAGGAGCAGGCAAACCAACGACATTAAACGAACAAAGTAAGCATTGGAAGTGTCGATCGAAAGGGGCGACGAAGTATGGATTTCCAAATGAACCCGAGCGGACGTCACCAGCGCCACGCTCTTATGTGACGCTTTGGCCAAGGAGAGCAAAAGCCTCTTTAGCTCAGTGGTAGAGCACTGGTCTCGTAAACCAGGGGTCGTGAGTTCAAACCTCACAGGAGGCACGCACATTTTTTTTTTCTCGTTCGCGCGATTCTCGTCGGGATATGAGCATCCGTTGACTCGCGCACATTCACCGAGGCTTCATAGATTTTTGCCGGCAGGACGTGGACGACGACTTTTGGACTTTGTCCTCGATCACCGGCTTCACTCCTTCGTACAGCCGAACACAAGGGCGCACTTTTACGAGCTCGCACTGCTTTCGTCGATGCTCGGGTAAATATTTATGAGAAAAACGCTCCGTTTGCTGCGCTCGCGAGTTCCTTACGTAAACACTCGTTATTCGCGACTTAAAAATTCACTTGCATTTTAATCCAATCCTGATTACGAATTGATGGCATTTTTATACTCCGATCCGCTTATCGAGAACTCATAACTGCGCTTGTTGACTTTTATCGTTCCTCGAATGCAGAAAATGGATGTCCTCGCGTTTCGTAGCGTTAGAAAACACGTGGACAATCATATCCGGAAAATCAGAGAGAACCGACGAAAGTTTACAGGTAGAGGGACAATAAGAATGACAATGCATTTGGCAAGATTTTGAAACGAACTGAATATTTATAAAGGGTGAGAGGCGTAATTTAAAATTCAATGTCACCGGTATGCTTGGTAAATAAAGTACTTTAACGGGTTGTTTTTAGTGAATTTAGTGAAAATAAAACGAAACGATTATGATGTATTTCACGCGCGCGCGCGCGCGCACAGTCGCTCCGTACCAAAGAACTTCGTTATCGACGTTAAAATTATAAATAATAAATCCGGGGAGGTTGGTAATTGGCAATGGTGTTACTTCGGTTGAGTAATATTTGTTTCTCAACTTTATAAATTTAATGCTTCGATACTAGGTAGTAAATAAATTGCGCTCGTGGAATAGAGAGAGATAATCGCTCCGATTACATAGAGGAACTAAAACATATCGTAACCGATCTACTAGCGTTGCGTTATTTTCGCTATTCAGGGAACTAGAACGCCAATCGCATACCAATTATAAGTAACAACAATTTTTTATCAATAGCGGAGCGTCGACGGCGATTAATATATCGGGATCGTCTTAGATCGCCGATGGATTAAAGTGGATTAAACGCAGCGCTCCGACGCTTGCTTTATTCGACTTAGTTTTGGAACGCTTTATCAGATTTATGCAAGAGTAATGCAGAATCAAGCTCCAATGGTACAACTAACTCGAGACTGAAAAATTGTACCAAGTGCAGAAAAACGAGTCCAACAAAGCTCATTAGTTGGTAATGAAGAAGAAAGGCCGAGAATAGTTGATCCCTTTAAAAACCACAAGATTCAAAGTTCTCTCCTGTAAAAAATGGTACAAATAATGTAAAATCACAAACTACGAAAATATCCCAGCTGTAAAGGTGTCTACTGGTCAAACCGAATGAAAATTGTCGAATGAATCGTAATTGGTGCAGCGCTTGAAAACAAACAAAGCAGCGGCTTCTCGCAATATATTAGAAAAGCAAGTTTAGCCTTTTTTTAAAATAAAGTGGTTGGCAAAATATTACGAGGTAATATCATCGCCAAACGCGATGAGTAATAATAATAACCGCGTAAGAGTAATTAAATCGCATAGACGAATTATGTAAAAGTACAGCGTCGGGATGTTCCGGAGGAAATTGGAGAGAACGAGTTACGAGTTAGTCGGATCACACGGTGGTACAGTATTACTTGTTATGGGAAAACTGATTGACTCGAGATTATGCAATTTTATCGATTAAATATTAACGCGCTTACGATTTACCTCGATGATAAATTTGACGATAAATTCAAAGCCTCGTTGCTCCTCGTAACATAATTTTGCAGTTGCCAGTTGCAATATCTCCATTTCGCAACGACAGAGCGTGTAAAGGTGGTGGAACCCGGCGAAGCTTGGCTTGGTAAAAACATTAATTTCTCTCCCCAAGAGCCCTAGAAGCAACTCAGCCTTGGTAAAAAGTAAGGTAAAAAGTAATCAGCTTTCTCGCCAACCTTCCCTCGAAATCTCTAAAACACGGCGTCACTCCGTGGAAAAAGAAGGATTATTGATTTGTCATCGAGAAGCGGGAAGGAAAAAAAGCGCGTTTCCACGTACGCGTAAAGAACGCCCGAGAATAGAGCCCCTCTCTATTTACACACTATAATCCCACCCCAAGATCGAGGCCTGCGCACACGTAGAAGAAAATAAAGCTCGTACGCGAGACAAAATAAAGAACCCGTAATAAAAGCGGGCGGGGCTATCGAATCCCGTAATCTGAGAAGCGCTCCTCGCTCTTTCTCTCATTTCCTATCTATCGGACGAAATCCCCCGGTACAACAGCTCCGAGGGTGGCTTTCCAAGCGCGGATTCGCGCCGCTTTTCCCAGAAGCGATTTTTCGACGAACATGCAAATCGAATCGGGGCCCGGCTGATTGAGATTGTACCGAGAAGCGATCGGGCCGGCCTTTTATGATTCGTCGGCCTCGTTTTTTTCGACGAAGCCAGCCACCACGTGATTTATCGCACGTGAAATTATACGCCGGGCCCGGGGGGATCGGAATCCGTTGGTTTCGTCGCTTTTGTTTTAGGCGCGGAGGCTCGATCCGAGGCTTCGGATGCGCTCGCGCTCTTGCGCAATAAGTTCGCCGTTAATTGGCCGAGGGATTTCTAAGGGGTCAGCGATCATTGGTCGGCGACTGGTCGTGGAGTCCGGTGCAGGAGTCCAGTGCGCCGAGTTCCGAGTCCGAGCCTCTAGGATCGCTTTATTATTCGCCAAGGAGTCGGCGGACTCGCATAAATAACCGCCGCGACTCGAGCGCTTTATAAAAACTCCTTATACAAATTCCACCTGCCGTGTATAACGAGCGAACTAATTATTCCGTAGATTTATTCTCGGTAGCGTTTCGGTAGCACCCGGTAATTCGTCAATTTTCAAATCATCCGCCATCTGCATTCTCGGCACGGACCGAAATAAAACGCACATCCGAGCGAGTGTGCGTTAGTACGCACACGTAGAGCAATTTTTTTTCCTCTTTGTATCCGACGACACTCCCCGGAACAACTCCGGCTGGGACTTTCAAATTCGGCTCACGTCCGCGTAGTTTTCCTCTTTTTTAATTTAATGCACGACTCCAAGCGCCAATGAACTCTTCTCTGTTTTGACAAGGATCCATTGGAGTTTCCTTTGGCTCTTGAGGGGATTGAATAAGTGCACGGAACCTCGAGTTTGTTCCCACACCAGCGTTCCCGACAATCATCCGATTCCCCTTTTCGTCCTCTTCTTCGACTTCTTCTTCGACTTCTTCTTCGACTTCTTCTTCGACTTCCTCTTCTTCGACTTCTTCGCCGATTCGATGAAAAGGAAGCTTCGTCGAGTTCTTCTAGTTTTTGCCAAAATTCTGTTTAGGTCAATACGCCACTTTCGTAGGCAGGATCCAGTTACGTACCAAAAGGCAAACAAAAAGTCCCTGGAAATTAGCATTTCTGTATCGGTTCTTTTTCTTTTCTTTTCTTTTCTTTTCTTTTCTTTTCTTTTCTTTTCAAAATGCTGTTGTCACTTTTAAGATTCGTGCGTTAAAGTGATAAATTGCGATAAATAATGTAGCATAATTTTTTCAACGCGTGTCTTCGTATTAGCATAGAAACCCGAGGATCGCGAGTTTCTTATACAATGTAGCGAATTTTACCGGGTAAAATCGTGAAGAATCCCGCGTCCGCAAAATAAACGAATGGCATTAATAATATATCTGCTGAGTTGCATAGTATTTTATATTTTGCGGGCGTTTTCAGTAATCAGGATTAACGTCAATGTAATCAGGAATAACTTTTTCGTTATTGGACATTAATATTCAAAATCCTCGCCATCGTCATTATGGATTAGAAACCTAACGCATTGACGTAGCTCAAGCTGTGAATAATAAACGAACGCGTAAAAGTTTGATGCTTATTTCTGAATTTTATTTTATTTCTCGCCGTGTCTCGAGTTACGGCAAAACAAAACCTTGCCTCTATTTTGCTCCAACGTACTTAGCAATAATATTAAATCGAAACTCGTGTCAAAGCGCGTAAAAGAACAAGTAGTGTTATAAATAATCCAGGAATATGCGGCATAATTATTTTGGCCTTCGGTCACTCAAATCTATTATGTAAATATGCCTGTTGCCACGCCAGTAATTAATAATACCCGCATTACTGAATCATTATATGCTTTTGTAAGCTTTAACAACTATTATTTTTCACTCTCGTGATTATAATTACAAATGACTTTTAAACGAGGATGAATTTCATTGTCAATTCATTGTCCGCGTATCAAGAGTCAGTGCCTTATTACATAGAGTATTATTACGCAGAAATTCGAATGGAATTGATGTATAACAGGTTTAATAGCTATGCTCCTGCCTTCGTAATTACCAGTTTCAATTTTACTTCAGAGATATCGCGTCGCACCGTCGAGCAAAAGCAGAGCTGCTCGATTTTCCACAAACGAGGATACTTGTGCATAAAATACCCCGAGATGACTTTCAATATCCCAGGATGATTTTCACGTGTTCGAGACGCGGCGTCATAATACCGTCATCATTTACGCCGTCACGTACTTCTAGAGAATCTCCAATGGTTTTTCTGCCAACGTGTTGGCACACGTGGAGGTTTCGAATGACGCGCCCCTGGGACGATCTGTCAACGTTTCGACAGCGCATCGAAAGCCCGAAGCACATTATTTCCAAGTGTACAAATTGCCCATTCGCAAGGGACACTCGGTCAAGAACGCGTTTTGCGACAATGATTTTAATTTCCAGTAGTGTTAAAAGAGAGTTACTCGAATATCTAGCACCGAGCCACGCTGTTAAGCGGCTCGACGCTTCGGTTACCCAAGTAATTTCGACGCTCAGTAACCGCGATCCTCGATAATTATTCACGCACCGGTACTTTATAAGCGTATCGATTCAGCGCCTAAATCGAAAACCCTTTCCCAGACACCGTGGCGTGAAAAATCAAACGTACCGTCGCTACACGAGGTCCAGTGACGCGAGAAGAAAACGCGAACACGCGTTCCCCGCTGCGCGGAGCATTACCAGGACGGTCGTAAACACTTCAGGGAGGGACTGAAAAATCTCTGTCGTCATATTTATTTAAAGTCGAAATACTGATTTTCTCCTTCAAAACTATGTCTCTAACGCGCTCGTTTTTGGTTACGATGAATGCGTCGTGACTGCGGGAGGCAGAGTCGGAAATACTCTCCTGCTCCTCCTCCCTCGACCATTGTACCAAGGAAGGAGTGGACCTTTCAAAAACATTATCCAACGATGGAGGCGCGTATGCCAACTAATTTTTCCATTTTGACCCTCTATCGTCGCTCTTGGCCGAGAAAGAGAACGCCAAGAACGCATTGGCGCTTTTCGGTATTGACGTATCACCTACCGACGGTAACACGTACGTAACACAGCGAATCCGGTCCTCCCCTCCCGAGCCCACGCGTAACGCTCCAAGAGCTCGTAGACTCCGTGCGAATTCCTCGACTTCCGTCGACTGGCCAAATATTTCAAGAAATCGGCCAAGCACGGAACGTCCCTCGTCGTAAAGTCGTTACGTACGTACGTACGTACATCGACGTAAGATCCCGAGTCCCGAGTTCAAAGAGCATAACCAAAGATGCCTGCCCCGACGACCCCGACGAGTCGGATCGAGCGTAATTCCCCCGCGAGTCGAGGAGTACGTAAAAAAGAAAGAAAGAAAAGGGGGGAAAAGAAAAAACAACAACAACAAAACGCTGGCCCGAGTCGCTCGTTACTCGGGGGCAGGCACGATTTTTTTCCTTCCTATTCCGGCTTTATCGCCGTCAGCCGTATTTCGTTTGAAATTCGGGGCAACGAGTCGCCGGCGCTCCGCAATGCATTTTACACTAGACACGCTCGCGTCGCCCTGGGGAGAGACGGACGCACGCGGGCGCGCCTTTTAATGCGGGAGAGACGTTACACACCGGGATCGCTTTATATAGGTGCTATTTACGGAACGGCTTTCTCGGAAGTGCGCGAGCGGCATATTGCCCGCCCGATGAGCACACGACTCTCCTCCTCGTCCCCGCCGGCCCCGGACGCTCCCCATCATCCCGCTCTACGTCCCGGGCCGCGCGTTGTATTATAGCCCGAGGAAACATCTGGGCGAGAGAGCGAAATAAATGAGGGAAGGAAGATTGATTGATATCTGTTTTATTAGGTATGCGCGAGCGTTCGCTAAGTGCGAGATACTTGGCCAAGGGTGATGCGTTTGGTTTTGTTGTGCGTACTGCCGGTGCACCGGAGTACGTAACAAATTGGTCCGCGAGAGTCGTGGATGACGTCGACGTTAACCCTCGCGAACCTCGTCTACGAGGGCGGCACTGCGCCAAAATCCGAGTTCAGTCGTGAAAAAATCCCGCCTGACCTTCCAAATATTCCTAACGCTGCAAAGGGGGCAAAGGGAAAAAAAAAACGGGCAAATTGAGATATTACAAATGTTTGAAAATACGTGACTGCGTGTAATAAATAACTTTGTGCGGTAGTTTTGCTGAAAGTTAAGTTACGTGTACATTTTGAAATTGCGTTCGTGAAACGCAATTATTATGCTACTCTTGCAGAAGCTACCCATTAAAAACACGTATTTGAGTATAAGCTACCGGCTTTAAATAAATATTTCCCTCGCGAAAGTACCAATTGAAAATTAAATTCGAACCAACCTACAACTTAGCGACTTACCTTCGTGGAGCATATGGAGTAAATATTTATTCAACGGCATTGAAAGAAGTATATTTTTCCGTAGGCACGACATAAATTTCCTAGTAGAGCGGACGTGCTCGTGTGCGGAATGGCCGCGAGCCGAACAAGTAGTCGTCCGTCGTTGTACGGGCGACTACTTGTGGAGTAGCGGGTAGCGGGGGTGATGGTGGTGGTGGTGGTGGTGGTGGAGGGAGGAAACAAAAGCGAGCGTCCCCGTATAAGAAAAGCCGGTGCGGCGGGCGCGCGGTCACCCCCTTTTGCGGTTTTCAGCGTCCGATGATCGCAGGATGCGCCCGCGGTTTCTCCCGCTCGGGGACCTTCCGAGAATTCTGAGAATCCTCGCGCCTGGCGATTACGGGAGGCTCACGAGGGTCTTTTCCCATCCCGCGTCTGCTACGCTTCGCACTAATCGCGGCCACGATCCTGGGAAAGGAATCGCGAGCGTGGAGTGCGAGGCGGATGCGCCGAAATTGACCGCTACCGGCCTTTTTCCATGGGGAGGAGGTCGCGATGGCCCGGCGTTCGAGTCACCAGGTCTACCAACCGCGACACGTCCACGAGAATTCGTTCTCGCGATTGCCGTCGGGACTGGAATGCTCTAAGCCCGTTGATTTGTCCGCTGATGCGTTGAGGTCGGCGTCAACTTCGCTAAAAACAGGACTATCGAGAAAGTTGCGATATCTTACTCTCGTGTAATTGGAAAGGGGAAAGTGCAATTGAAAGAAATTTATTTTCACGTCGAAAATTGTAACTTTAACAAAATCGTCGATCCCTCCTCCCTGTTTGCTAATCGTATTTAAAAAATTACGTCAACATTTCGCAAGCATTTCTCACGAATATCTTGGGAGCTGCAGTGTATTATTAAACGCAAGCTGAAATAAATATACCTGTATATGAAAAATTGCAGTACTTTATTTCTATGAAACAAATGTACGGTGAATGCGTCGGCCTCATTGGCTTCGCAAATAGACGGAGACTCGAGTTTAACATCGGTGACGACACATTTTTGTGAAACTCGTATCGATCAAACACTTTGCACTTACGTAAAGTATACAATTGATGTATCGATGTTCCTGTTCAATTAGGCATAAGTGAAGGAAATATACAAAGAACGAGCTGTTTGATTCTTGCACGCGTGGAACGTCGTTTCTAAATAATTAAAAGTGCAGTGTAGTGGGAAGGGATAAATTAATTCCGAATGGAAAATTATAAAACTGGATAAATTGAAAACATTTATCCGAGGCTTGAATTTCATTAGCATTGAATAAAACTCTCCGAGCGAAGAATAATTTTTGTCGTAATAAGTCGTGTACAGTTTACTTCGATAGAGTAGCTAATTCACGAAAATTAGCGTCTTTAATTTTATTGCTTACGTTGAAATTTGTGGTCTCTCTTCCTTTTTTATCGCTCTCGCTCTCGCTCTCGCTCTGTTACGACTAAACGCTAAAACAAACGTCACACGCGGCCAGTTTCATCATCGGTGACCGGAAATACGCGAACATCCTACACGTACGAGCCGCTACTACTCAGGTTACTCAGTGTGCAGTGGACTCACTCCTCCAAGAGTGATTTCAAATTAACAAACGCATTTCCATTTCGTACGTCGAGCTATTAATGTCGCGCGTTGCCAAGGAATTGTACAACCATCTCTAAATATATACTCTAAACATAAATTATCGAAACTTGAAAAATGTATCACTCCGTGATTGTTAATTTAAGCGCGCAATAAAGTACGCGCGCTTACAAGAACTAAGTATTCGCGTTAAATAGCGTGAAAAAATTGCTTTTCATAGCGGATCGGTGGCTCGGACGCGGTACACGAAGAACACGCGTGTAACGTTGACATAAATTTGCAACAAATTCCGCGACTACTCGTTAGAGTTATATGTATCTATGATTTTTTCATAGTAAAGTATTTCCACGATCAAATGAAATGATTTACTTAAACAAGCCTTTGATTCTCGGGCTTGTTTTTTTCCAAGAATAATAAGAGGCTTCGCAAGATAAAATCAAACCCGGTATACTGTGAGTGAAAAAAAAAAAAAAAGTAATACAAATAAAATACTTATAAAATAAATCTATAAAATTTTATGCCTGTGAAAAAGCGTATTAACCCGAATTAAGCAGTTAAAAGTGATTGGAATATTACGTTATACGATAAAACGCTTAAAAAGTTGCAAATTCCAAACGGAAAAGCAAAATGAAACATCGAATTAATCCAGCAGTTCTTTTTTACTGTACTCTACTGTTACAAATTACTCGATAAAAATGTAATTAGCCAACTCGCTCGTTATTAATTCTTAAGCTTACCTAATAATTCACGTACGAAAAGTATGTCGAGGTAAACGTAGTGATTTCACCGCGTTTCTTGTCCTAGCGAATACATCAAATTTCTTTGAAGTGTAAAATATCCTTAATACACAGAGTTTTACAATCGCAGGCATTATAAAATTCCTCGTGCTCGCATCAGAAGTGTAAGCGTCCAATTATTCGCTATAAGACCGTTAACGAGACCAATATTAACGGGAAGTTTAAACTAAATAAGAGCGAAGGATTGAATTTTAGCGAAAGAAACAACGTGGGAATACGTCGGTCGACACGGGAATAGTAAAGAATTATTACTCTTTCTATCGTCCTGTTCATGAGGCTTTAGCTGAAAACAAAAGTCTCGTGCAATTCTTCCTCCTAAAGTAACCCTTTCGTTAATTAATTCAACCAATTCGCGTATCGATGATATTAAATGATTTAAATGGAGTTGGTAAATAATGCGCGATCAATTAGGCGATTGACTCGAATAATAATATCGTGCTGTTTTTCTTTGAATTTTTCTCGAATGTCTGGGCCTAATGCCGTTTATCGCGTAGTCGAGTATCGTTAAAAAGAATCACCACCGGGTATCCTCAAATTATTTTGCCCTTGGAAAGAGTCCGAGGGAGTTTCGCCCAAGACTCAGCACTTTTTCGTCGAAGCGGCGTCCCGATATCGACATTTACGTATTTCAGCAATTATCTATTATTTAAGCATCTAGAATGAGCTGTTGCTACTGTCGGTATCACGATTTCCTCCATATCCTTTCCAAATATTCCAAGGACAAGCTTAAAGCTAAATCTGATCGGCGTTAAATTAATTTTTTGGAATGTTGCATCAACGTAATTAAATATAACCGAGTGGACGACGTTATTATCGCAGTAATGAACGCGTAGCTTGCGAATTATTTTTGACGATTTCTACCTGCGTTTCACTCGCAACAAAAGCACTGCACGACCTCGTAAAACAGGATGTGCAATTTCAGTATCGCGTTGAGCAAAACCGGGACTCTTAAAAGTATGTCTCACTCTTGACATGCGTGAAAGGGTCTTTAGCCGAAAGTTCTCTCGTTTTGTAAACAATTTTCTAACTCGAGCCCTTATTTTTAGCTCCTAACAGCCTTAATTAATTAAAGTGAAATCTCAAGCGAACGAGATATTGGCCACGTTATTTTATATTGTAATTGTTCGGGTTTTTTTTTTTTTTTCCCGACGAAATTCCTCTCGGGTAACTTTTCATTGGAGTTAATAGCGAGTACGCGAAGCTTTTATCGCCTTCGATAATCGCAAGATTTTAATCAATCGAGTCTTAAACTCGTTCGATACAATCCCAATGATCCTTACGTATTTAACGTACGATTATACAATTGCATTAACGCTTAATAACGCGGGGGAAGTCACTTGCCCGGTTCTAGAAAATCTAGAAAATTACAACACATTTTCTAGAACGTACCTTGAAATGTCACTCTAATTTTATTCATTAATAATGATAATATTTATTAAATTGAAAAATGTTGAGGCCGATAAGAGTAGTAGGACAAGTAACCGAGATTCAAATCGTTGCTTCTAAGAACATATCTCGTAAATTCGATCACCGCGACAGACGATGTAATATCGAAATTAATATTTTATTTTTATCATCGAAGCAGTCGACGGACGTACGAGAAAGGGCATCTTTTTGATGTAGACTCGTGACTTTGTTTCGCAATATCGGCAAAGCGAGTCGTGCCCGCATTAGCGCAAAGATTTTTCTTCGAGTTCACCGAGTCCCGAGCGTTGTTCGCGAATATTCCTTTCTTTTCAGAGCCGACAAAAGCTCAGGGCCGCTTTAGCCTTAGAAAGCACTCGCACTATTGTCCGGCTATAATCGGGCAGTAAACACCTGCTGCACTCGTCATTATGGAAACGTCGCGGTCGAGCGCGTGATTTCCTTGCAATTCAAGCATTACGCTACCAAATTCGGTAACTTTGTACGTAAAGCCGCTGAATCGAGCAAACTTGTTATTACAATTTGGAACAGATGCTTTTAATGGGCTGAGACGTTCTCGATTGATAAACCGTTGGAAAAGGCGAATAGACCTTTCATCGAGTTAACGTTATCGAGTGAAATTACCAATGATTCTTATAATTCGAGTAAATGCAATGGATTTCGTACCAGAGTACCAGAGTATTGTAATAATTGCTTAAATAATTACCGCGACGAATGAATCCGTTGTCCTTTTCATCCACACTGCGACTAACGAATATCGTTATATCAACGAGTCATCGATAGGATCGACAAAGTAACCAAAATAACCTTTGAAACGATATAAAAGCACTTCTCCATTGCGGTCGGCTTCGAAGAATCTAGTACAAACTTTCTAACGGAGTTCAACGACGAATCGTATCATCCACTCGGTCCACTAGGAAATTAGTGGAAAATCTGGCGCAGACCATCGGATGCCGTGCGTCCGATCATCCGTTAAAAATGCTGGACTTTTCATCCGATTTCACAAATTATATACAATACGTGTTTGAAGTACAATTCTCAAAATGCACGCGCGTAAAACGTGTCATTGTTAAATGCAGTACAGGGAAAAATGTAGTTTTGTATCTTATATAAACGAAGCGCTGTTCTCCGCCGACAGATAGGCATTAATACGCCGATAAGGTCTTCTTGGAACGAAAACTAATGAATTTACCGAGGACTCTATCGTCGAAATAAACTAATAAGTGAGCGAGAGAGAGAGAGAGAGAGAGAGAGAGAGAGTGAGAAATTTACAACGTAAAAACGTTAAACTCAAGTACCACCGTAATCTCTTCCCGAAAACTTGAGAGCGACGAACGCGCGTTTCCCGGTAATCTCCGGACGGGTAATTGTTTGGATAATCGACAGATGAAACGAAAGATCGTTGTCAGGACGCGACACGACCTAGTACGCCTTTAATCTCGTAGTGCGCGCGTTATCTCGGCGAAATCGGAGCGCGAGCGTTATTCCTTGAATTCGTGGCGATAATGTTGGCGTGACGTCAATCGAGCGCCACCGGGAGATCGAAAGCCCGCGATCCACCCGAGGAGTCGCGACGCTGCCAAGAGATGAGTCAGGTCGGCCCGGATATTTCGATTCCGCCGATATTTTCGCGCGTGATGCAACGTCACGGCGGACCTTCCGAGAATCTAATTCGTCATTTCAATTTTTGACGATATTCGCTTTATGCCTGACGGCTATTACATCGAGCGTCGTCGGCGACTCTCAGCGAAGACTCTATTTCTCCGCAGTCGACGTAAGGTGGTCCCGTCTTCCCGTCTTCCCGTCTTCGATCGCTTTTAATTTCCCTATTGCGCTATTACGTCACCGCGATGCTGCAAACGCCAAGAGACAAATTGTAGGTAGGCGTTGGCTGTTTAAAGGAGACCTTAAGCTATTATTTGCGTTTGGGCACCAAAGGCCGTCCAAATTTATACCGTGTAAACGAGGTCTATCCATTAAACGCCCGTTTTCAATGCTGGCATGCAAATTACGTTTTTACGAAGTAGCGTTGTGTTTTTCAATCGTGGGGGGATTAAAGCGGTGAATGGTAATTTCATCCGAGGAAAACAATGCAAATGCGCGGAATTATTTGTTATACGGATCAATCGAGTTCACGAGCACATCTCGTACGTTATTCGGCAGTCAATCGGCAAATGATCGAGATCGATCATCGGAACGATGCATTCGTACCGCATGAACCCGTCGAAAGTGTACGTTATCGTTATTTTACTCACGGTGTGTCATCGAGTGTTCGCAGAATTTTCTCGGAAGATTCGATGCGAAAGGTGCGCTTCGACTTCCATGTATTAAAAGAGCGCAGCTCGATCGGGTTCGCTCGAAGCAACGCCGGTAACGCCAACAGCCGAGGCAGTACTGCTTGGTGTAAGTGCGCATGCGCCCAGGCTGATTGGCCAAATCGGCATGCGTACGCGCTGTTGCGAGTTAGCCTTTGATCGGCCGCCGATGCTAATCGAACAAATTGCGAGCGGCGGCCAAACGCCGTTTAACCGATTGGCGTTAATTAATGGCGAGCGCTAACGATTCGCTTATTCGTTGCTCCGCCGTTCGCTGATTTATAGCGAGATTTCTAGCGGCGACTCTCTCTCTCTCTCTCGCTTCTCTTTTCGCGTGACGCACTCGGCGACCATCGTTCATCGAGCAATAGAGGTTAGGGACATTTGAGCCTTTTGTCTCGTTCCTTATATTATTGCGCGAATGGTAACTGAAAATTTCATAAAGATTGAAAATGCTCGTCAAGTGACTAAGCACGCGCCGGCATTTCAAGAATCGCTCAAATATTTAGGTTGGCGTAATAAAAATCTCTTTTTACATTAATTTTCATGATCCGACAAGCAACGCTCCAGGACTTTTATCCACCGCGTATTCGTAGTATTTTCGTAGCAATCGTTACACTCATTGATACGTAAACGTTGCTTCGTATACATCTTTATTAACTCCTTGATTTTATGGCCAATCTAGTCGATACATTTGGAGTGAGGTCACTCTATCTAAGAAAAAAAAAAAGAAAAAAGAAAAAAGAAAAAAGTGAAAGCCCAAGCATAACCGGTTTTATCGGGGATAATATTTTACTCGAATTAAACGTCCAACGACTTTGGAGGTGTAAGTTTTTCAATTACGTCGAACAACTGGTGTTGAATTTGAACTTGAGAGGTAAATGCATCCGACTTTCTCGGCTTTTTCTACAGCCAATTGCTTGTCCCAATGGCGTCGATACTCCAAGTTTTATTATCGCCGTATATTTCATCCGAATGCTTTCAGAGAACGATCGCGATAATCCCGTGTTTTTTCAAAATAAATGTCGCTGCGTCATCCCTAACGATCATCGACTTTATGCACACTTGCGCCTCCTTGTAAAACAAGATTTAGTCGTCGCTCGACAACGCGTTTCACTTCATTTGCAATATGAATCTTTCGAGCGCCAAAATTAAGCCTTTCGATTCGATTCGAGCAGATACGCCGTACACTAATAGTCCCCCGAAGCATTTTCATTGCTTGGATATTCGGTGAATGCAATTTAAAATACTCTTTGGAAGCGGTGGAAGGGCCGATGGTATTGGCACCACATCAATTCGCCCGAGAGTTCGTATTATTTTAAGCGAGCCTTTACCAAGAAAAGAGAATGCACGTGCCGCGGTACGAATAAATCGTAAATCAGCTCGCGTTAATATTTCCTCCAATGTCATATTCATAACTCGACATCGCGCGCTCGTTCAATTACAAACAAGTACCGAATCGTTACAAGTGGCCGCTTCAACACTTTTCGCAAACGCGTCGCGCAACGCAGCCTCAAAGGCGAACACACGCACACAGGGAACAACGCCGACAGCCGATGGTTAATCACACAACAAGCGGGTTAATCACAATCGGAACTCCCAGAGAAATGAAAACCCGAGCAGCCGTCGCCCCCACCCCCGATGCACGAGGAGTCAACGGACTCGATTCGCGGTCACCGATGCACGCGCATAAATAATCCTGGCGTCCGATCCGCAAATAAAAGGGCCGAGCCGCGTTCCGATTCCGTGAACGCGGGCCCCCAGATCCCCAGATGTCCAGGTACGATTAACCGAGCCCCCGCGGCTGCGGAGCGAGAGATCGGTGAATCGAATTTACGAGGAACGCGAAATTAAACGGCTTCGCAGCTGCTCTACCAGGAAGCGGAGATCCTGCAGCTCTCGGCAGATGCGTTTTGTTCTCCTCGGGGCCACGTTACTGCCTGCCCTCCCTCCCTCCACACCCGCCCCTACCGCCCCTCTTAGCGTCTCATTGCGAGTTCCTTGCT
The DNA here is from genome assembly GCA_018907045.1 of Wiebesia pumilae. Classification (NCBI taxonomy): domain Eukaryota; kingdom Metazoa; phylum Arthropoda; class Insecta; order Hymenoptera; family Agaonidae; genus Wiebesia; species Wiebesia pumilae. Next base: position 1,608,325 of record JACCHZ010000106.1, read on the forward strand.
CGAAGATCCTCGACTCTGGATTCATTGTGCAGCCGAATGCAGTTTTGAGTTATCGCCACTTCGACGGGGTTCGTGCGATTGAAAAACACGCGCGAGTACGTCCTTCTGCTGGTTTTGTTGGTCTTGCGCGATGAACGGGACCCTGGCGGCTGCTCCGCCGAGGACGCGTTTTCCATTTTTCTCCGACTTATCGCTTCATCGTCCTTCTTCCTCTGGTTCCGTCGGATTTATCGGGCGTGCGCACGAGATGCAGATCCGGTGCTTTATTTGCCCGACGGAACAGCGACGTGCGGCTGTCGGTGAGCGAGTGCACAACCTGTGACGATTTATCGGCGAGTTAAGATCGCTTTTCGCGATCTCTCGCGGTTCCCAACCGTTTCCCTTGCGAACACCGAGTGGCCGACGAGGGAAGGTGATTCGAATTTTGCGCGTTCAGCCGTGAAATTCTTTCCCGAATTCCGAATTCTTTCCCAAATTCCTCGGCAGGTTTGTTCGACGGTCGCATTGGATCGACGGTCTTTGGTGCGCGTATCGGCACCGCGATGAGTATCAAATTCAACGCACCGATCGGATGATTTTGTCGGGTCCAAGTTCGGGTAATCGCTCGGTAAATATTAATGTCCGGGCTTTTGTCCAACGAGCGTCGAAAGCAGCCTTTGTTACGAATCTCTTAACAACTGACGGTGAACGAGGAAGTCCTCGGCTAATGTCAGGGCTCGCAACGAACCGCGATCGTTAAATTATCGTTAGGATCCGTGGCCGATCCGCCGTCATTGTTTTTCGCGCTTAATGGGTCCCCGGCGTTGCGCAACGCGCGGCTCGATTTTTATCGGCTAATTGGCCTGATGATTGCACTAGGCGAGGCCGAGTAGGATACGTTTGTCCCTTTTCGTCCGGCAACTGGACGCGTTATTACGTCGATCGGCTCTCGATCGGGCGTTCCAACCGCGATTTGCATCCCGTCGGATGGACGTTAATTAACCACACCGCGCAACGACGCTCCTGAGATCTGATGTCCGCTCGTTGGTAATAATCGGTGTGCGCGCGTGCGTGCGCGTGTGTGTGCGCGCGCGCGTCGTGCGATTGGGATTGCCTTTGCATATGTAGATACAACGTGTAAGGTTGCGCAATTTTATACAAGTAAATTTTATCGGAGCGTATCTCTGTCGCTCGCTCGGCGTTTCCGAGAAACTTTATGAATACTCGGATATAATTTATTCGACGTATAATTTTTTAATTAATAATCGATGCCCGATAGAGGCGCTTAGAAGAACGAGCTTTTTTATAGGAAAGAACGGAGACGCAACTATAGCTGCTCATTCAGGAATAATATTACCGATCGGGTTGCATTACGGGAAACTTTGAGGGAAGAACGTGGAAGGAAAGCACGTCCCTCCGAACAACTTACCGAGATGCACATGCGCGCATCGCCGTTCCATTATCCATTTGCATTATATATCTCTTGGAAAGGGGCGACTGTCGCTCGATAATTGGCTTCCGGCGCTCGGCCGCCGCGCGGAAACTTAATATAAAGTGCTACAGCCAGTGGAAAACAAAGAAAGGCAGGCGCACTCAAATAATGTCCCGCGGGTGATAAACGGGGGAAGGGGAGCGACTTGTCTTAACGATCTTTACTTCCCGATGCGTCTTTTCGCGCTTTGGCGGTCCAAAGATATTGCGTCATGCCAAGAGCCGCAAAACTGTGGGAAAAGCTTACGAATTCGATTGGGGTTTAACGAAGCGAATTTATTGCTTCGTATTGCGCGCGATGGCGATTCGAGTACTAGAACGTGTACTCGGCGGTCGAGGAACGCGACGCGATACGACATCTCCGGCGAATATTTGCCCTCGTTGGAGCTTTTCGAAAAAACATTTATTTTTGTCAGTCACATTTGTATGCTCTCGAAGAGGATGCGCACCAGAGGCGTCACACCGGTGTTGGTGGTGGTCACACAGGCGTCGGGCCCGTGTAGATGCGAGCGTACGTTTTTAGTGGGTTTTTCGTGAATATCTTAAAGTCTAAATGCGAGTTCTACGAATCTCATTGTTGACGATGATTAACATATCATCGCTGAAAGAAAAAATGCAAAATATCGATGAATGGCAGCCAATATCTACACGTTATAGGCGAGAATTTTTTTACAACAATGGATAATACAATGCATCGCTTATTATACTTTCAAATTTCTTGTAACCGTAACTAAGCAACGCTTATTCAAAGTTGCACATGAATTATGTAAATAAGAAAATCTTTCTTGCCTCTCCTCTCGTGTATTGCATTCGCGATAATAAATGCCTTCGCATCTCGTTAACGTTTGATAAACGATGTTAAGCTTGGAAATCAATCGACCCCGTAATTTCGTTGATAATTTCGTTGGTAATTTCGTTGGTAATTTCGTTGGTAATTTCGTTGGTAATTTCGTTGGCTGTGGTATCGGTACGAGCTAAACTGCGCTCTTCAATTTAACGCAGCGCTTGTCAATATCGCGTAATAACAAACATTATTCGGAAGAAAAACGGATTATGCAAAATCAGAACTCTCCTTTTTTACTACTTTTGATACCGAGAAAATGACATTGACATCGTAATGCAAGTAATTTTGCAAAAAGCAAATTAGTGTGTACTCTGAAAATATTACCGGGAAAAAAAAAAAGAAGAAAAAAAGGGAAAATTACATAAAATTATGGTAATTTTATTTTCAAACGGTTCGAATTACACAATACCATAATGGTTTTATTACGAAATGGACTTTAGCTGGACGCAATTTTTTAAAGCGACTTAAAATATTAATTGCAGAACACGCGTACACGGGAATTCATTCGCGCTTTAAGCGAATGAACCGAGGCAAGCCCCATCGCGATAACCCATCGAGTCCCATCCAAGTCGAACAAAAATTAGTTGTGTGTGCGTGCGTGCGTGTGTGCGCGCGCGTTGGACACGCTCAACGGAAGAATTATCGCCGCGAATGCAAACAGCCCGAGCAAAGAACTAAATTATTGAAAATGCGAGTCCCCGAGCAAATACATTGAGTTATTTCATGACTGCGCTGTCGGTGTAAACTTCTCCAAGAGGCATAAAAATTTAATCATCCTTTCTCGTGACGTCGTTACGCTTAAACACACGTCACTTCAACGTCGCGACATGCGCGACTTTAATACGGGGAAACTCGCGAGCGTAGCCTCCCCCTTTTGAAAAAGTTTGCGCGCCTTTTAAAGTCATCGAGCCAACGGGGGGTCGTGCCGATGGGCGTTGGTCAGATGGATAGCCGTGGTTCTCGGGCTCTCGAAACATTGTTTCGCATACGCGACAGATACACCGCGTATACACCGCGTATACACCGCTTATACACCGAGACCGTTTTATTCGTACCATGAATGTTTTATTCGTAATGGAGTTCCCGGTAGCTCGAATTCAACTCTGGCTCTCCTCGCCTCTATTTTTCCATAAACTGCGTGCAAACTTTGCTCGGGCGCGCGAATTTACGAGGAAACGACCGCCGTGGTTGTGTCGCACTTTATATAAAGGTCCGTGTGTTCCGAGACGACGAGCGATACGCTTACAAGCGCTGGTACAGGTGCACACGACAAACAAAACACAGACTTTCGCCCGCGCACGAATGCAGGTGAACGCGTGTACGCGCGTGCAATTGGGAATAAATACGCGCTTATGTAAGGCTGTTAATAAATAATTGATGCGTAATACGTACGCGGCGAGTCTATCTGATTATCTTATAGAGCTGCAAAAACGCGTGTTTCCGTCAGTGTTGCGAGTTTCTGTTTTAATCTTCGGTGGGATAATTTTCGAATGTATTCGTCGAGCGTCGTCCGAGGAGAGAAATACGAGCGCACAATCGCTAATCCTCCGTCACAAGCACGGTCCTGAAAAAAGTCTAATTACCGTCTTCGCATCGAATGATAATCGTTACAAATACAATTATTTTACGCGATGCTTTGCCATAAGTTTATCGCGGTTTCTTTGAGCATCCGGTGCGTCATTCGGTGCGAGCGATACCGAGATAATGCGTAATGCCGATTTTTATTTATCCTTCGATAGATTCCCTAGTGGGATTGCAAATGTCAGCAAAGCGAACAATTTTTGTTGCGCTACTTTAATTGTATTTGGTAGAAATCAATGGGTATTGGTTTGGAATTGCTTGAAATTGCTTAAATAATTTACGAATTGCAGTTAAAGTTTTGGTTGGTACGCGTGTTCATTTGTCATGAATAGTTAACGGAGTCTAGTTAACTTCGTGAAAACCCGTTTGTTCGTAGGATGGAAACAGCTCGGTTTAAATTTATGCAGTTGGGGTGTGCACTTGTGTGGACAAGCCTTTTAAAAACTCATTATAAACGTACACTCGCGAGCAAAAAGTTTCAAAGTGTCTCGTAGAGATACGAGATCTAATCGTATATTTCGTGGCTTTGAAGGGGCTGTGGTGTATATACCGAGGGATTGTTAACTCGCGTAAATATCGTCGAAAACGTAGCGCGTGAGGCTTTTTAAAAAATTAAGTAATATTACCGGGGCTTATTTAGCGGGCCAACGACTACTAAATCAACTCCGCTCGATAAAGCAAAATACATTTACAAAATCATGCTACTTGAAAGTATAATTTATGAGCCCGTCGTTAATGCTGTTTAATATTCGGAAAATGCTAGAGATACGCGCTTATTGCTAGTATCGAATAAATATTTCGTATTTACGTTCTTTAAATATCTGAATATTTCCCTCGTTTATTCCTCTTACCAATTATCAATTATCAATTTATCAATTATTAGGCAATTACTCGAGGTAATTGAAAAAAATCCTCTCCGCGAATCATCCGAAGAATTTACTCGATAATTAAAAAATAAATAAAACAGGTAGAGGTAACGTGACATGTAGATTTCCTATAATTTCAAGTGCTTCCATGCATTGGCTTACGAGTAATGAATGCATACCCGATAAAAAATTATATCACGCCGCTAAGCTATTTATAGCAATAAAAGCATTCCGATAACTATTCTTTTCATTAGTTATTGGAAAAATCATGTATATTATTGTTATTATTATTATTGCAATAACCAATAACGGTCAGCCGTCTCTCTCTCTCTCTCTCTCTCTCTCTATCTCTATCTCTCTCTCTCGCACACGGTCACGTAGCGTATAACTTTTTTTCACGCCCATCTTCTGAGAAATCGGTTAATAATATAATGATCGGCCTGCGAAACATATGCCTCGTACGCTTGATATTCAAGGAAAAGTGTCATTAGCGGCCAGCCGTTTGTATTAATAACAGTAAATGACAAATTAAAATAATACATTTGCCGAGCTCTTAAGAAACCAGGCTCTCTCAATTACTTTTTTTAAATTCAATTCATGATTTATAATCGCTTTTATGTACCTGCCGTTCTTTTTTTCTTTTTTTTTTTCTTTTTTTTTTTTTTTTTTTTTTCGCATAGGAAAAAAGTCTTTTGTGCGCATTGAAAATGACGACAATAACGTTAAGTAAATATTCATATTCGAAAATTGTATGTCATTGAAGAATATCGTGTCAGGGTTAACTGTAAAAAGTATGAAATACGAACGTAATATAAAGAAACGAGCGTCAAAAGCTTTGCCTTTTGACGAAAAGAGTTGTGGAGGCTGAGCGAAAGGTGCGTCGTAATTCGTAATCGGCACTTTCATCTACCATTTCCATCGATGATTAAACGAAATTTTATCAGGATGGCTTTTGCCTCGATTACCGAATTACCAAATTACAACCGAAAGTCGTCGAGCAGTACGAAAACGAGGAGCAATGCATTTCACCGAGGTAATTGCTTCTGCCTCTGTAATTCGAAGCGTCGCAACGATCTTAATGTCTCGGCTGACGATGAATTCGTCTTAATCGTCCGAGAAACACACGTCGACTTGTAACTTTTCCGTCAATTTGTTGTTGCTCAAGTTGATTATGTAATTGGTTGAAGAACTTTCTATCCTCTTGGAATCTTTCAATTCAATCGTTATTACGTTAACTTTGTCTTACACTCTTGTACGAATACGAAAGCACATCCACTCGCCTTCGAAAGTAGCTTTTAACGCTTTGCTTTAACTATCAAGGAGTTCCAGATGCTCTCTCTCTCTCTCACACACACACACACACGCACGCACACACACACTCTCTCGCTCTCTCTCGCTCTCTCGCTCTCTCGCTCTCGTCTGCCCTCGTTTAACCGATGTGGCTTCGCGAGGAAATAATTAGCGCATGTTTTATTGCGTTACAAACTCACAAAATGAAATCGAAGACGTTTTATGATGAATTTTTTCCTGGAAGTGCATAACCGAGCTTATTTTTTACTTAATAGACTTTTGATTATCTTCGAAGAAGTCGATCCAGCATAATATATTATAAATTAGTATTTATAGGCGCTGATTTTTTAAATTATATCGTTATAGCTCTAAGCATTTCGTATTGATTACACAAATTTTTTTCATTAAAATGTAATCTACAATTTCACCGATGGATATTCTACTTGGAAACTCCTCTACCAAAGATGCTTCGTACATTTTATTACTTTGCGAGCGGCTAATGAAGTCAAGAACTATTTAGAAATATAAAATTTTCTTTTTCAATAAGCTACATCCACGAAATTCCAAGTAAAGTAAATAATGATTACATCGACTATTTAATTGGGAAGATAATAGTTAAATATTACCGAGATTATAGCCTTTTCCGCCTTTGACCCGAAGTTTATTATTTCGAGACGTTCATGCGCAACCTCTGAGAATTAATTTTTTCTTTTAAATAATAGTAAAATGCTCGGGATCCTTAGAATATAATTTTGTAACATTTACGTTGAAATGTCATCGATTTATGCTCGGTATTATTAAATAAACCTCGGTAAATAAACCTTTAGTAAATTTTGTTAATAATATTGATAATAAATGCAAGCTCGCAAATCGTAGGCTAAAGCCTGTAGTGAATAAGTTTTCACGTACTTTTATTAATATCTCATTCTAATGAAAATGCAGAATGACGGGCTTCGTAAAATACGGGACAAGGCGAGGTTTGCACATTCATTTTTGCAACATTTTCATAGTTCCTTCGGAGAAGTTCTTAAGCATTAGGAAATAATACGTGGTTCGTTTATAAAGTGTAAGTTCGGATGATTATTATCGAGGATGAGGACACGTTGTGCCGATTGCCCAAACGAGCAACAAAGGCTGGGATTTTATTAACGAATAATTACATTATCTTTCATCTACCGAGAAAAAGCTTAGCTTCGTGATTTATGGAAGCACGAGAGTGTGTACGTGAGTAAGTTAATTGCAATTGAAAATAATTTGCGATGTACAATTTCGCAGACCTAAAAACGAGTAATAACCGCCTTGGCAATTGAAATAAAATCACGTCACGGTGAGAAAGAGATAAAAGAATCTGTAGTTTTGCTCCTCCTCGTGATCGCGTTACATCGATCAGTTACCGGAATCCCGTTTTATTTCTTTCCTGCTCGAAAGATCGCTCGTGGTTCTTCTAGGTGTTAACTTCTCGGTCAAGCTGCCCTCGTTAATTATTATGTAATGCCGGTTTCGGTCTATCGATCGTCGAACGCTGACGTTTTTACGTCAGGACGATGCAAATGACGAAGGCTATCCAAGACGCCAGTCCACGTCTTGGAATCGTCCTTTACACGGACGCGGTGCATTCGATGCGCTATTGCGGGCAAAAAATGCTCATTCCGTGTATCGTAAGGTTAATTGATCTTAAATCTGCAAACTGCCTCCGTACATTTTTCATAAAGACGGGGATGACGAGGCGCGAAAGAACTTGTCCGACGGGCGCAAGTTTTCACCGTAAACTAGTCGAAACAATGTTGCTCTCGAGTACTCTCACCGAGTGTCTGCAATGCCCAACAAAACTAATGAAAGTACCGCGACGTCCGGTCTCGTAACTTCTTATTCCTCCTATTCGTCCGTGTAAGCGCTCGATAAATTGGTTCTTTGCCGGATGATAAGTACTTACCCGTAGGTGACTCGTAATTTACGTGGTTTTCACGAGGACGTTACAGTCGTACAAGCTACAGTCGCGTATCGAAACATTCCACCGAGTCTTTCGGACATTGTAACATATTTTACAGAGTATTTCGACTCTTCCGAGCACTTGTGATGGGCCTAACAAAGTGGATACAAATGTGTTCGGATCACGAACATCGGATAAATTATCCGAACGAATCGTGTAGTTTATTATTTCTGAGATTGCGTGCAGCTGCACATTCACCGGCCGTAATTTAATTTAATCGAGTGCCGTGCATTGCGCTACGTAATAAGTTCGTTGAAGTTTCGATAGCCGAATAAGAGAAAAAGGCAAGACCTCGAAACGCTGTCCACCAGAAATGTCGATATCCTGGCGCATCGTCCACCCACAATGTAAACAGCTAATTAAAGTCTTTGATCGCAACTCGATCGCAACTCGGTCGCAACTCGGTCGCAACTCGGTCGCTCGAAACTCTGAAAATCTTACGAGAGCGTGCGCTAAACGTGATTCACCACGCACGTAAACCTCGAATAACTCGCCGTGGCATAGTTTTGCGCTTTCCGAGCCGAGAGAAGGAACAACAACCTAATGGTTAGCGCACGCTTTTGCGCACATTGTCGTGGAAGTGTGCTAATATCGAAACCTTAAGCACCGCTTTCGATCGCTAACGGACCGTCGAGCCGAGGATAAGAGCAGCGCCTGCTCTCGGGTGGGGGCTATTCTTGTAGACGTTGAAGGTCAAATGTGCCCCGGGCGACAAGCTAATCGGCGCCTTGCCCTTTGAGTCGCCGAGTCGAGCTTGAATGCCCACCGCTTTCGGAATAAGCCAGCAACGAAAGCTCGGTATTTCGAGAAACTGCTGCGCTTGCCTCGTACTTTCTGGCTTTTAATCGCCGCCGATTTCTCTGCTGCACTTCTTGGAAGAGCTCGTAGCCAAAAAGCCTCGCTACACGCACTCATCCGAGAATACACTTCGTGAAGCCAACGCGATTGGCAAATGACTTCGGAAGTGTTCCTCGGTTGGTAGAGATATTGCAAAATTATTAAAGTAATCGATCGCGCGATTCTCCTCCGACTTGCAAAACCTTCGTCTCAGCTCTCTAATTTGTTTTAATCTAATCGAGCGTTTTTCAGGCATTTCAATGTCGCGCGTCGCGTGCATTATTATCTCAGGTCGTCGATTTCTCAGAGGTCGTTCGTATAAGGCGGTGGCTAGTACAAGGTAGCTATTTCCTAGTGGACGTCTAACGCGTCAAAATGCGTGGGTTTTTTCGCCGAATGTTCGTTGCATCGTGTGTTGTGACCTACTCGGATGTTAACTCGCGCGCATTCCTTTGAACCGCGTATGAAAACTCCAGGACAATACGAAGAAACGGTTCGTCAAAGCGTAATTTGCAGCTGCTAAAATTCACCTGGAATACTTGCGACTTGGTTCGCCGGCATGTCCTAAATAACACGAAGGGCCCGTGCAGTTTCAGACAGTCACGAGAGCTGCATAATTTCAAAAGCTGCCCCGAGCAACGAATTCAGTGAAATGCTATTGATTTTACAGATAACAATATAAACCTCTCTTCTCTATGTTGAATTAGGAATTTTCAGAGTCGGTTTTTACAGGTTACGGAAAAGCACCTGGAATATTCGCGAGAGCTTTGGGTGATTGCAAATGAAGGTCGAATGTACGTTACGCGTGAGTTAAATTAAAACGTGCGAGGACCGTAAGTAGGATGGGGAGTAAATTTAAAACCATTTTACTTTATTCGTACGCAAGTATTATTTTCCTAAAAATTGCAGCAACGTTTTTTTCATTATAAATAGAAAATGGTAGTTACGACGTTCTTAGAAATGCTTTCTAACGCATGACCATTGGACGTTCACGGGGATCCCTAATTATTAATACCACAAATAAAACTTTTATACGTGAGACACAATTGCAGTCAAAGTTACGTAGAACCGGTGTTGTAGAATACGATTGCACGAGAAGATTTTTCTTGTTTAAAAGTCGATATCGTTAGGAGAAAAGTTTCATGCGGAAAAGAGAAACGAGAATTTCGGTTTATTATGAAAGAAAGAAAGAAAGAAAGAAAGAAAGAAAGAAAGAAAGAAAGAAAGAAAGAAAGAAAGAAAGAAAGAAAGAAAGAAAGAAAGAAAGAAAGAAAGAAAGAAAGAAAGAAATAAAGAAATAAAGAAATAAAGAAATAAAAGATAAACGGTTTCAAACGAGCGATCGTTATACCGAATTTACATAAATACGCGCGATTTTTGTTCGATATCGTTCGTTTTTCGATATCGATCGATATACCTTAGCGTATTACAACTTTGTCGCTCGATCGTGTCATTATATTCATCGCAGATCATGACCAATATATTATTCAGTTTCGATAAGCCACGTTCATTGAGTCACAAAGTAAATTAAAACAACTAAATGACTCGTTATCGAGCTACAATTTTCAAAAAGTAAGCGTAAACATTTGCTTTCGATCAGCCAGAGATCCGTATTCGTATAAATTGCATGCGTTAATAAAGTTATATCTTGTTAATGGCGAATACGCTCGTACGATTATACGCATTAACCAAGAAAATTACAGCTCGATAAAAACTACGTTAAATTTTTGTTATTTTGCTGTGTAACTGGATGAACGCGAGTTGGCGGGGCCGAATGTATTATTCGTGATCTATAATCGGTAGAATGACGGAAATGAACGAAAACGTCGTTGCATACGGAGGTGTAGGTTCGACTAATCACGCATACAAGTGAATGTTTATAAGGTGTCGTCAAATGGCCATTGCTCGGCGTATAAATAGATCGCTTCGAATAAAAATGCCCTATTTTTCATGTAAGTATTCGATACCGCGAGACATGATCCGTGTTTTCAAGACTTTGCAATAAGAAAAAGACATCGAAAGGAGCCTCCTTTGGAAGCGAGTCCTTTTCTAAGAAAGAGGCCGGATTGAGTCTAATTAATGCCGGAATAAATAAAATAGTTTCACGGTTTCGTCAATTGGCGAATCAAAGAGAAAAAATAATCCGATTTGAAAACCACTGGATTTCTCTTGGTGTCTTTTTTAAATTAATCTTCTCGGTTGTTAGGCCATAGGTAATAGACGAATAATTTGGGTATTTTGTAAGTTTGAACAGTAACTTCCTCCGATATGAAGAACTTCATTATTGTTCTGACTGTTTGCGTCATCGGCTCAAAGTCCGTGAGTATTTATTACCATCAGTTTTCTCCATTAAACACACGATAGATAAAATTGCGATTTCTGTCAGCTCGTGTTAAGCCTGGGAAACATCCAATGATACGAGTCCATAATTCAAACCGAATGCGCAGTAACGTAGTCGCGCAAAATTATGCTCCGAGAGTTGATTTCGCGAAATGATGGTTAGATAACTTAAGATTAATTACGTGGAAGCGCATGTGCTTCCTCTCGCTTCCTTGTTCCTTGTTCTTGTTCATAAATTTCACGAAGCCGCAAAATAAAGAGAAAGCTTCGCTTGGAACCGATAAGAACTGGATCTTTGCCAAGGATTTTAAAAATTTCTCAAGTGCTTAACGGAAATCGCGAACTCGTTCACTTGTTTTCATAAGTTTCATAAGTTGTTCGATTCGCAAACATTTTAAACGCTAGTTTTTCTTTTTCTTTCTTTCTTTTTTTCTTTTTTTTGCCCCGCGTAAACAAATACCTTATTTCAATTGAATATGCAAAAGAGTGCTGCATTTGTTGAAGGAATTGCACAGACTGATTTATTATTCTTTTCTCATTCTCCGCTGTCGACCGCGATTGTGAGTCGTAGCTAAGATGTATTCTTTACAAAAAGCTTTAAACCGTAAAACATATGGTTCTCTAGACAATCACGGACATTGTGCTTCAAATATCAGAATGTATTATCAGATAAGGTATCTTTTATGTTATTATTCGCTCTTTGTACGACTATTAATACGTACTCGATGTACGCGCGCGGCATATTAGAACGAGCAAATACACCGAATAGAGATTTTGTCGATCGAGCTATTAAAATCACAAAAGCTGTTTATTAACTAAATAAAGACTTAATGCAAATCGAAGACTCGAGTATAAAGTGATGATTGATTTCTCAAAATCGAATCGACAGGCATTTAAATGAAGTGTAAGCTACGCGAAAGCATTTTGGTATTAAAATTGTTTACGTTCGCGTAAATAATGCCCTCGTGACAAATGAAATTCTTTAGAAGCTGAGAAGCTTTCTCGACGACTATTTTTATACAAGTGGTGGCCCTTAATAAAGAGCCATAAAATAAATGATTTTAGGCTCGTATAACGAAAGTGGACGAAGACAAAATGTTACAGCATCACACCGATTGTGCCGGTGAGGCTAAGATTGACTTAGGTGAGAAAAAATAATCGTTCTTACTTTCATCCTAACTATGAAATATTGTAAACTTGGTGAGCTTAATCATTGTTAAATATTCCTTCGTATGTTTGAGCTGGGGTTCTCCAAGACTTGAGCAGCGGTTTAAAACTTTTTGCACGATGAATTTTCTTTATTATGTGCGTCTTAATTTCGAAGGGAGAAGCTATTTTTATTAGCGATAAAAAAAAAAAAGAAAAAATGAAATTCGACCATGTAATTACGATTAATTTACGATCTACCGCGGAACGCACATTTTAAAAATGATAATTAAAAAATCGGACATCCGTACCGAGCTTGAATTACCGTGTTTAACCGTGTAACGTTATTTCAACTAAAATGAATGATGGATGTACCTTTAGCTTTTAAATGCAAATAATTTTCTATTCGGATTTTCGCGAATGTTTTTAAGTCTTTATATTTTGCTTGAAATACATGACAAGAAATTACGTAATTCTTTTAGCTATTGCTACACAAATTGTTAAGACTACAGAAGCAAAGCGAAATCCTGAAATTGACTGCTTTATTACGTGTATGTTAAAGGCGATGGACATTGTAAGTAAATTCCTGTCTATGTACTTGAAACTACCGTTTTCTCATTCTACGTGACGTATTTAAATGCACCTTGAGAGTTTTCGCTTGCGATTCCTCAAGTAATTTCTCAAAGTAAAAACACCGATATTTTTAATGCTAATAATAATCACAATAATAATAATAACGATAATAATAATAATAATAATAATAATAATAATAATAATAATAATAATAATAATAATAATAATAATAATAATAGCTGCAGCCGAAATAATAAACAATTTTTTAATACACACGAAATAAGCTTTAAAAAATATATAAAATGTGTACGAATTCCAAATGAAATGTTTTATCGCGGTTAACTCGTGCACAACACAATAACGTTATTTTTGTTGCGTTGCACATGCGAATAAGTAATTTCTATTTTAAGGAATTTAACGTAAATAGTTCGTGTACTCTTATCCATTACTTTTGCAAAAATGTGGAACCGATTCGATAACATTGCAATGACGTACGGAGTTGCACAAGTTACAGAGTTACACAAAAACTTTTGCAAAATACTTCATTGAAGAGACGTAATTCAAGAACAAAGTTGTAAATTGCGTGAAATTACTCGAAATCATAAATATCGCAACGCAGTCCGTAGACGTTACGGACAAGTTAATCCAATAATATAATATTAACATTGGTTCAGTGATAAAACATTTCTGAATTTTAACGTTGACAATTTGAAATAATCATGGTCTAACGGCACACGACAGGCTATTAATGTGTCTTTGATGAATAATCTGTAATTTGTTTTTCAATACTACGCAGTAAAATATTTTTAGTTCCATCGCGTATAATCATGCGTGGCTCGAATAAAAATAGCAAAATTATATTGAACAAGGCTAAAATTAAAATAGAGACATTTTATCAAAAGCCCAAAAATAATTAATGTTTAGATATGCGTACGCGTATTTAACACATTATCTGTAATGCGAAGCTATAAATGCGCGTCAATTAAAGGTTGAAATATTGAATGCGTACTTTCTATTTAACGGATAAATGCCTATCAAAGCAATGGACAAGTGTCCGTTATTCGGTTCCGATGGCCAATGCCTATTCAAAGTACTAATCGTGACAATGCGAAGTGCTAAAATACAGTTATTTCGCGTGTATTTCGAGTAAGAAAATTTATCACTTGCCGATCTCAAAACTGGGGCTTTAATTCGTCTGTAAATAAATGGAGAAGAAAAAAAGAAAAAAAAAAAAAAAATACAAATCCCTTTTCCAATAACTTTTCCCAAAACTTTTAGCCGCAAAGAAGTTGGCTATTTAAAAGAGAACTTGTATTCCGTACTTGTAAAAATAAACTATGAAATAATCCTCGAGCCGTTAGATCGAAAAATAACTCTATTTTTAGAAATATTATAATAAATCTACATCTACACAGCCGACACAAGATATCAACAGTCGTAACAAACGTATTTCAAAGAAATACCATTAAATTTTAAAATCTACCTCTACGGCATATACAACGTGCTTAATTGACTTCTCGTGTTAAGTTCGCGATGTCTTACGATGATGCTTAGAAATATCAGTGATAATAAAGAAATGTTTAATATCGATGCAGACAAGCTAAAATCGATGCAAAATTTATTACGGCGAGCTTTTGTCGTCGGTATATCTTAGATAGGAGGAGCATATCGTCATAAACAAAACTGTAAATTCTATCGCAGATGACTGAAGAAGGTAAATTGGACGAGAGAATGCTGGAAGAACGATTAATACAACAGAATCTTGATAAACCGAGGGCTCAAGGCGTTGTTACAAAGTGCAAAGGCACGCGTAAGTATTGTTTCCTCGCAGAGGCCAATCGAATTAACAATTCGACTATGGAAAATAATATTTTTCGATGACTTTGTTACAGAGGGGAAGAACGAATGCGATTTAGGAGGAAGTTTATACGACTGTTTTGACTTCATTCATTTGTAAACAGTTCATTTGATAAATCTCGTATAATTTTGGACTTGCGCCTGCGAGCGTTCCAACTAAAATATATCCCAATTACACAAGAATAATTAGCTCGAGCTTTTAATTTATTGCACTATTGCGTATACTTGTTCCTCGCAATCGATTCCGCTTCTTAGCGCAATCAGCACTTACGTCAGCTTAATCCTCAAAATGTACTAATAAATGATTTTCGATTTCCCATGAATAAAACAACGCATTTATTGTCTATTGTATACCACCTCGAGTTACTGCATTTTACAAGTCGAATAACATTAGCGTACACGATGTATGTTAAACAACCCGTTCGCCAGAAATGCTGCCCAGTAAAATCCTCTGAATGTCGCCATAAAAATCGCCCTCAAGAACGAGTACTCGTTTGTGCGATAAAATGTGAACAACAACATTGTAAAAGGGCAACCAGATAATTAAGTATTTAATTAAGTAAAATTATGTTTCTCCGCGTATATATTCTCTCCTACAATTTATATGTAGAACGATAAATATTTGAATAACGCGATACATTTAACATATGAAATAAATAGAATAAATAGAATAAGTAAACCATTGCGATGTAATCAAGCTGAATAACAGCGCGCGCATAATTCATTGGGCACTTTAAGAGCATAACAATGTCTCGCAAGATAGCGAAATAAATTATGAAACGCCCGAGTAGTTTGTTCTGTAAAGGAATTAACTATGAACTTTCTCGCGATATGCGTTTGACAGTTTACAAATGGTATAAGAAATTTTTCTGAAACATTCGCTATTTTCCAACGCGGATTAAATGCCTACAACGTGTATAATCGACCAATAATTTTTCAAATTATATCTCCGTGATTATTTTTAAGCCGGCGACGTCATTGATAAATTATAAAAGTTGCGCGAGAGCGATAAATTTGAAAATAACGTAACGTACGTACGTATTTGAATTTGAACCCTTGACCTGAAAGTTGAAGTGCTCGTATTTTTTTGTAGCTCAGAACTAAGCCACAGCAGTGGCTTCCAAGTACAAACTCATTACACAAACGCGATATCGCTCACTTTACGTGGATGCGGTGCCGATTTCGATAACAGGTATACTTGCGACTTTGATAACAAGGGCACAATTAAGCGAGATCACGCTCGTAGAATGTGTAATATAGTCATCGAAAGACGTACAAAAAGTTATTGCCGATGCGCCATCGTTTAAACGCTAACGAATCACGCGTATCCTTTTGACCATTTCAATTTTGATCAATCAAAGAGTAAACCGTTGCGTAAAGGAAAGACGCAACTTATCTCGGATCTCCAAAATTGCAACGAAAGTAAGTGTCTCTGTTTACCACTCGGTGGACTTTTGCTTTGGAGTAAAAGTTAATAAGCGAATCGAAAGGATACCACTATCGGTGTAAATATAATTTTCAGGGTCGTAGCATACGAAGAAAACTAAACAATCGTAGCTCCTCGTACAATCAAAACTTCACGAGTTAATCGCGAGTGTACACGAGCATGAGTACGCTACATGAGCTTGTACTTATCGGGTCATATTTCTTTTCGCTTCTTCTGTATGCGTTTGTTTCAACATTTTCTCTTTTATTGTCTCGTGTGGTTTTATAAATGTCAGAGGTATGCAGTAACTAGTGAGAGTTACCCAGTCTTTCACTGGGTACATAAAAAAAAAAAAAAAAAAAAAAAAAAATAGTCCTTTCTTTTTACATTCATAGAGTAAACGCTCTTAAAGAAAGATGCGACTTCTCCAGAGAATTAATGTCTTTCTCAGCGATAGCAAGTAATAAATTCAAAGAAAAACTTGAAACCTAACGGAATAATGCGGCTTTCTTGTCGTCGAATGAAAACTTTGTCAAGTGTAATGGAAAAGTCGACCGGCTAAGGGTCGAACGAAAACATTGCGGGTACGAAGGAAAAAGAGGGTAAATCGAAAGGGGAAAAAGGGCAGGACGGTAATAATTAATAAAATTAAATATTTCGATCGATACAATCGAAAAGGAGAGAAAACAGCAGCTGTACAAAGAAGAAAAGTAAAAACGAGCATTTCCAGAAACTTTTACAATATATCAATAACTGAGGAATTTCTTGTGTAGTCACGGCTAATTTTATCACGTAACGCGATAAATTTAACAATAACGCAATATTTGCAATGCAACAGTCGTTTCATAGAAAGATCGTTCCAATGGCGTTTCTCCAAACGTTCGAGTATTTGCTTAAAACTTTGTGTAATCGTAGATGATAAATAGAAAAAATGCTGGCTCGTTTCAACAAGAATGACCGTCAAGAAGACGTTGAGAATAAATTTCTGTTTCCAACGGACGATACGCTTAAA
The DNA here is from genome assembly GCA_018907045.1 of Wiebesia pumilae. Lineage (NCBI taxonomy): Eukaryota > Metazoa > Arthropoda > Insecta > Hymenoptera > Agaonidae > Wiebesia > Wiebesia pumilae. The sequence continues at coordinate 1,625,557 of JACCHZ010000106.1, forward strand.
TTAACAAACGATGTTATTCAAAAATTATCCAAGCATAATTTTCACGTACATTATTACGTACAACACTTTGCCGAAATTACTCACGATTGCAATAAAGCGTGAAAAAGCCAAGAATGTTGCATTATTTTATTGCACGAAAACGTTTTCATCCAGGTGTCAACATCCTCGACTCAAAAACGACTCTCTCCCCGAAAAAATGCGTGAAAATGCGTGAAAATGCGTGAAAATGCGAAGGAACGTACGAAGTACGAGACGAAACGTACGAGGTGCAAACGAATATACGACGATATTACAACAATATTGCAATGCAAAATACTTCTGACCGCTATTAACCCTCGTAATTGGCCCGTTGATTCATGCCAGAAAGAGTTTTAAACGAGTTTTAAACGCAACATTGTTTCCGTAGTATCCGTATAAAAGTTTATGTTACAGCAAATATTCGTAAATTCTTGAAAGAGCGCTCGTTCGGGAGACTTGGCGATAAATTTAGAGAAAATATAATAATAGCACGGAGATATAATAGAATTTCTTTTAAAATTAAAGTGGCTTTCGCCCTGAACTGATTGCCGAGCTTGTCAGTAAGATCAGACGACAGACATTTCCTTCGCGTACGTTGTGATAAATCCTCGGTGACATTTATATGGATACAAGATAATACATCCGCTACTGGACCAAAAAATTCCATCTACCGGAGAAGCGATATATTTACGGCTGATATTCGAGGCTTGTCGTGGGCTACAACCGCTGTCAAATGGCTTTCGTAAACATTCTTTCCGACAGTTACGAATAAAGAAGGAAGCACGAGTAACGTACGCTCTTGAGGTTAAGGGTTGAGAACGCAGCTCGAACAAGCGAAAATCGACCATATCGTTATAAAGCACTGGCCGCAACCTACCATCCTTTTCATAACGTACGTGATATTTACCCTCTAGAGAGCCCACCCCCGCCACGTAGATATTGCAATAAACGGCTGTTGTGGTTCCAGCGAAAGCCCGGATCGTCGATGACACACCACCGGTATAGTAGGTCGCGCGGTGAACGGCGTTCCTTATTGTCCGCTTACGCATCCCTTGAAAAATAAAAACTCACCCACGTGGATAACGATTGATAACGACGAGCTGGCGTTACTGCCCACGACACCGTTGACCAAGGCGCGACCAAACGCTCCTGCTGCCACTTTCTCTCGCCCGGTGAAAGTGCGAGCGACTATTTTCGCGGGCACCGGGCGACGGTGGTCGGTATTTTTAGGGAAACCTCGCGCGCCCGGATATTCTGCAGCGGGGTATATTATTTTTATGGGGCAGGAGACGACGAAGGAATGTTTTCGAGCCGCTGCGTCGACGATTTATGTCACCGACTTCGCTCGCCGATTCCCCTTTGCGAGGATGCTTATTTTAAAAGCACGTGGTGCGCCCACGCGAACTGCGTTTTCGCTCGGTAGGACGCGCAGCGGCGATTAACCCTGATCGATAAGTTTCTTAATCGTGGCGTTCGTTTTCCTTCCAACTTATCAACTTTCCAACGAAGGCTGCAGCCTCGCAACGAGTCTCGACCTTTACAGTTTGCTCGTTAAACGCGCGTAAAAGAATCTTCCGAGACTCTCGTCTCGTGGAAAAAATCGCCTACAGAAGATAAGCTTGCCCAGACATTCGCAATTTAGACTTTTTCCATTGGACAAAAGCGTTTGCGTGCAACGAGCAATACCCAGCGCAACGATTAGCCCAGTGACTTTGATCCGCAATTAAAAGTATCGAAAGTAATCGATCGAATTCTTAACCATTTATTCTCCAAGCCAACGACTCGGTCGTTACGATGAAGCCTTACGATACAGCCTCGTAACCACGAGAAAAGAACGTAATCACCGAGCGTCCTTGACGTGCGCGTGTACGCGTGCAGCCACACGGGACACGCGCTTTCCATTTGTATTTTCTCGTATTTACCGGTTTCGCAATGTCGCACGTCTCCGAAAAAAAGCCAGACAGGTCCCGTGCAAATTTCGCGTAAGAACAACGAAATAAAACAAAACTCCAGCGCGGTGAAAACCTCGCGAAAGGCGGTTTTCACGCGTGCATAACCGTCCAGAAGGGAAATCGCGGCTGACGCAAACGCTCGAGTCCGTTGAAAATGCTCGACATCCGAGGATGGCGTCGGAAAATTAAGTACGTCGAGGAGCGACGAAAAGGCGAAAGAGATCGTGGAAGAATAATCTCACCGATGGATGTGCCGCTATTGGATAAATTGCCGAGGCGGTTGGTATTTCATACGTCGTTTCTAGGGAATAGCCTTCGCCAACGTGTGCGCGCCGCGATACGAGAAGAATGAGTTATTGAATTTTTCATAAAATATCGCAAGGTAAAAGTCCCCAAAGAATCCGTTTAGGCGTGTTCCAACGTCACTCGGGTCGATTATCGAACGATCTCGAACGATCTCGAACGATCTCGAACGATCTCGAACGATCTCGAACGATCTCGAACGATCTCGAACGATCTCGAAAGCCCTCTTACCACTTCTGGGCGGTAAGGTGCGACGAGTAATAAATTATATTTCCAATAGGTTTGATAAGAAAGAAACGTTTTGTCCGAGCATTTTGTCGTGCATTTTGTCGTGCATTTTGTCGTGCATTTTGTCGTGCATTTTGTCGTGCTCGCGTGAAGCGAATCGCGAAGACGACTCACGCGTATCGATATTTTTGATAGATAGAAGCGACGACGACGGCGGAAAAATTAAAAACAACCCGACATCCCATTCGCCAAACACGGCCGGATGTACCCTTTTATCTCTTTTCGAGAATGGAGGAACCCATAAAAGGAGAGCGATACCCAACCGGTGAAAACGTTAAACAAAAATCGATGAGCGGCGGCGAATCGGAAGGTGTACCACCACCTCAAAGTGCATTCCACAAATGCCTCCAAGATTGTAAAAACGCTGCCCCCATGGGAATTACCGTGCAAGAGAGAACATAAACGTACGCGAATAATGTGATACTTTACGGAATGCGAGAGAAAAGGCTTTCGAAGGCCGATTGGGCAAAAATGTTTTATCTTAACCGTACACCCTTAATAGCGAGTACTAAATTATTACGTATCGTACTAGACGTCATCCTCATCGTGCATCTGCTTCCGATGAAAAGTTAATTTCGTTACTCACGGTGTGCGACCTTTCGGCTCGTACCTGAACAATCGCCCGTAGAAAATCGATACGAGAAATCGATACGGAAACTCCAAAGCGTTATTCGACATCGTTACACCCTATAAATAAAATCGAGGAATTAAGTCCGAGCACAACTCGGACTAATTGCATTTTCACAACGTTGATCGCTTTTCGTTAGCCGTCCTCATTAAGCAAATTAGCCCTTTGCTCGTAAAATATACGTCTACCCTATTTTCTCTCGGAATTAGCGCGACGTGCAGCGCAACTACACCGAAAATAGATTGCCCCGTCGTTCCTAGAGGTGAGAGAATTTCACTCGGAAGTAACGGAGCATCCGAGCACGGTTTATCAAGCGTCCAAGTGTCCGCCTCCTAGGAGACGACGGCCGGGCGATTTCGCAAGGTCAGCAGTCGCTCGTTACTTGGTCGAGCCCCGAGCACTCGAGGCTATTTTAAAAGCCCGAGACGAGTCCACGAGGTCGCAATCGCCGGCGACGCTGGCGTACCCTGGTGGCGATCTCGCGATCCCGTGGACCATCCGCGGCGACCAGGTCGCAATGTCAGGTAACCGCCGCGCCCACCGAGAGGTGCTTCCAGGGTACGGCCCCCACACGCCGTTCGAACCTCCCGGAAGTGCCAACCGAAATCAGGATCCCAGCGTGGAAAGATCCCGACGCGCGACCCGCGGTGAGTAATTTATGTCTGCCCCGCCCACCCGACTCTTGTTTATTTACGCGTCGCGGCGCTTTTGTTTACGGGCGGTTAGGTCAGGTCGCGCCTCGTGCATTCCTCGGCGGTCGGTGGGTTCGCGTTCGAGTGCGGACGCGTCGCCGAGTGGCTTCGCTAAGGGAGATCCATCGATCAGCGTCCGTACCTTCGCCAAGGTCGTTTGATTCATTCCTCCAAGGAGGAAGGCGTAATCGCCGGCGATAATATCGCCAGATAAGTTGCTCGCGGAGAAGTTGCCGGGCGCGTAACTCGTAACAAGTTCACGAATTGGCTCGTCCGAGGAGGTGAGCGACGGCGGGAGGGGGTAACAATAATAATAATAGTCTTTTACCGAGAAAACGATAAATTGATAGATAAACGGGAGCGCGCGCGTGTTCCGAGCATTCCACAGCGGAATATCGGTTTTTCTGTCTGCCCTCGGCCTTTGCCAACGAGACCGACGCCATACAGCGCAGGCGCTCTTTATCTGAAATCTACCGAATGTTGGCTTTCCCTTCGTGGCTGCGGCTAATGTCGCCGTTCGACTGCCGGTCGACTGTCGGTCGAAACGAGAGAAAATACTCCTGTCTCTTCTGAAAAGGCGTGCGCACTTCGAGGCATTTTCAAAGAAGGCGTAACCTTAAAGGTCAACGGTTCTCTTTAGAGCGACTCGACCGAGAGCCTCGCCGTGACGTCGCTCCTTTCAATGCTGGTCGCTCGCCTTTTTCCTTTCCTTCTGCTTTCCTTCTGCTTTTCTTTCGGATTAACCGGGCTTAAGGGGTAACCTAGTTTCTTTATTACATTTCCATATCGGGCGCCGCGCGAGTCGCTCTCAACGCTGCGACTCCGGGGGGATCCCAAGGGGCACCCGCTAGAATTCAGGTCTAGGCGAAGACGCGCGTTCGGTCGTCTCGGTCGTCTCCGAGAAGAAACAGCCTTTATCGCGCTTACGAATCGCTCGGGCGCAGTTCGCAATACGATCGTAAAATTTCAGCTCTCGCTCCTCGTGCACTTCCATTATTATCGGGCCGTTATTCGTTCCCCGAAGGAAGGAGAAGGCGCGAGTAGACGCAATTAGCAGACGCGAGAGAAGCGGAGGTTAGGGTCGCTAAATTCACGGGATAGCCTTGGAAGCGTGGGAGTAAGGAACGGGAAGATACGCGTCGCTTAAAGAGCGAAAGGCGACTTCCGATACTCCGCGACTCCAGAGCGTCGCCAAGGAGAGACTTTCCGCTTCTTTCGGATCTCGATTTAACGGTCACTTTCCGAGAGCAAGTGGGCCACTTTTTTCCCGGTAGGCGAACGGGAGAAAGTAAGTCGCGCGTGAGTTCGGTTCTGCTTAACCTTCCGTTAAACGTTCCTCGCTGCTCGATGGACGGATAACGAGAACTTTGAACTTTAGGCTCGTGGATGTGCGACGGGGGAAAGTATTTTAAAAAATCCTCTCGACGATATTCCTGCGTATTTCTGTACTGTTCGACTGGGCGCTTTCGAATATGCGATGAATGTGCGCGATTCTTTCTCGAGATGAACGTTAGGAGAATCGTAAGCTCGCGATCAAACAATTGGACAATTAACACGAAGCAAAGAAGCGTAAAATCGTGGGAAATGTTCCGTTATCGGGGGAAACGCGTTCGTTAGACTCCCCCTTGAACGGGATTTTTACCAATTATTTCCGTAATTTCCGACAAATTCTTCGGCTCGCAATGTTCCATTGTTAATGTGCTGCCGATATTCGTTTATTTTCCATTTTAATCCAAGGAGTAAGCAAGAGCCGTAATATTTCCATGCACTCTCGAGGTAAACGTGTTCTCCGCGTTTACTCCGCGTTGCGACTTTCAAGTACATCAGCGAGGCTGCGCTTCGAACGATGAAATTTTCGTCGATATCTATAAAAAGCACAAAGCTATATTTAGATTTTTATCCGAATTCGTTTAGGTATTCCTACCACGATCGGAATTCGCTCTCCTAAGCCGTAGTGCAAACATCGTTCCTTTTGCGAGATGATCGCGTTGCTGCAAAAGAAATTCCCCTTAAAATAGGTGTTTAGAGGAATTCCTCCGACGGGGAAAAAAGAACCCCCCCTTGAATTAAATTTATTCTTTTTCCAAGTATTTCCCGTTTAAGGCTAAGAGCCGCCAGCGTTCAGAAATTCGAATCGGTGTCAAATGGAAATGTCAATAATTACGTAAAAGGGGTAGCCGACGACTGCTTCGAGGCGGAAATCATTTTCACACTCTCGTAATCCTCGACCGCGTCTCCGCCAAAGTATTGGTGGATAGGCGTGATCTCGCGCGGTTTTTTGCGGACGCGCAAAACCAATCGCTCGCTTGAAATTCGCCTCACGCGCACAGCGAAACCAGAGCGAGAAGGAAGATACGAACGAGGGCAACTAATTTGTCGACGACGAGTGTCTCTCGGCGCAAAACCGATACTGTTGCCCAGCAAACGCAATCCTTTACCTCCTGCCGACCTTGGAGACGCGTCCAGGGATTTCCCTCGCGCCTGCGCGCTACTCCTTAAAAAAGAAACAACAATGATAACAACGAGTCCGTCGTCGGGAGATAAAATTAACGAGGAAAACGATAAAGAGGGAACGTCGACACGCCTCCTTAACTTGGCAAATGTATTATTTATAGTCCCTCGTGGGACGGGGCGATCGTAATTTTGTCATGCGCGCGCGCGGTTTTTCATTTTTGCGCGCGAGAAGAAACGGCGAGCGAGAGAGAAATGCGGAAGGACGATGACGAATGGAGGCGCAATAATGAAAGAGAGAGAGAGAGAGAGAGAGAGAGAGAGAGACGGCGCATCTTCTCTGAACAGACCAAATTCGAGACGAGAGTACGCGCGGGTAATAAGTTTTTGCGCCTGGAAAAGATGTATTTTCATAATGGAATGAGACTCCTTCCGCGAAACTCTCGAGGAACTTTTATACCGCGGGCAATTTATTCGATGTCCCCTTGGCCCACCCTTTGAAGCTTTTCCGAAACCGGGTCGTCCTGATCGATCGTACGATCGTCGAAGGAGGCAGTTTTTTTATAACTACGTAATTCGTATAAACGGTTGCCGTTGGTACGGATAGACGTTAGCGCCCGGAAAATACGTGCTATATCACGATTAACGTCGATTACGACACCAATCAAGTCCTCCATTCCTCTCAAGTAGATTCCACGAACAAAGTACTCGACCCAACGAGCATTGGGTACACGGAATACACGGAACACTTCTACGAACAAAGAATAGAAAATTAATCCCTTTAGTCGGGTCGATTATCCTTGGCGAAACCCATCGCAAACGCGAATAAGTATAAATTCCACGTCCTTCGATTATTTGCTTCAAATGGAATATCGCGGATAACGCACGATTCTTAATCCTATGATTTAAAGAACGAAATGAGAAATAATTCTTTTGCCTGTACACTCGCCCGTTTATCGCTGCTCGACGATTAACGCGTTCCCTGAAAAAATTTCTCTCGTACTTAGAATACGGAAAGGGAGGAGAATTGAGCTTGTAAAAATAAAGTCAGTGGGCGATATGTCGAGGAGTGGTGAAGACGTCGAGCCGTGCAATTACCGACCGAACTAATATTTTTTAAAGACGCATTACTCGGTAAAAGGTTTCTCGGATCCATAAAGTTTTATTCAATGGGCCATGGCCGCTTACGTGGAAAAGCGGTATGCAAACGATATGCAAAATTTTTCATTGTATTTCACGTCGCGTCGCCGCGTACCAAAAACGTACTCCAAAAAACTCGAGTCGCGCGTTCGCCTTTCGAGGAAGCAAGGTGTCGTTATAAGCGACTGGTAACGAGCGTCGTTAAACCCGCAATTGGTGCGGTTTCGTTGAAGTAGCGCGTACGCGTTAAAATCTCGAGGGAAATGCGATATAAAGCATCGACGACGACGACGACGACGACGACGTGCGTTTCCTTTGAGCGACCTTCACCTCGATCGCATCGTCGATCGCAGCGACGAAAACCAGCTTACTTCTGGTGCGTTGCGCTGCAACAACTTACGTAGGATTAGGGACCAGAGAAATGGGGCTAATTCGTTACGAATTATCCTCGTCCCTGGAGTCGGTGTACATTCGTTGACCTCCGAGCTTTCGAGTCCCGCTTTCACTTTTCCGCTCCTTGGCGAAATTGAGAGATTTCGTCGATTGTCCTCGACGTACCTGCTCCTCCTCGTCCAGCATACGCGATTAAACGAAATTTATCCTCGACGGAGGTTCGCGCTCGAGCTACGGGATACCTAACCCACATACGGATACGGTACACACACGCGCGCCTCCCGTTGACACACGTGTCAACGCGTATCCCTCGCATTTGTTTTCTTCCTTTTTCGTCCTCGGCGGCGATTCGCGGAACGTCGACTGAGGCGCGCGTGCGCGACTATCGATTGGACGCGTTCCATTTACAAAGCTGGAAAGCCAAGGTCCCCGCCTCACCTGCCGCCCCCACGTCCCTGTGGCGGGCTCGTGAAACCCCGATTCGAAAAGCCCGATTTACGCGCGCCACGGACACGCCATTTCCATAATTCGTCTCGAAGCGGTGGGTTATTGCGCTGTTAATTACGTTGGTGCGTCGTCGGATTTATAGAGGATGGAGTGCAACTCCGGTGACCCGAGTGCGTTCTCGAAACGGGGTTCATCCGCACGTCCGTGAAAACTCAGTGGGTGAGTTCTTTTTCTCCTTCTTCTTCCAGGGGGCGGTGCCTTTGCGAATCCTTTGCGAATCCTTTGCGAATCCTTTGCGAATCCTTTGCGAATCCTTTGCGAGAGGGAATATCGATCCGCCGCGTTTTTCTCGATCGGATGCGCACTACTTGCGATTACATTCCGGGTACGTAGGGTGGAAAAATGCGCTCATGCCGTTATGTTTTGCACGCGTCGATTGGTTTCAGTCGTACAAGGCAATTATAATCGACTTTTGGCTTCCTTCGGAGCGCGTTGCGCATTAAGTACTGGATAAAATGCGCGATTCGTGCGCTTGTAGCTTTTCGATGACGTCGATGCACCAATGCAAGTCGAATGCGAGTTCGCGTTTCTTCTTGCGAAGGTACAAATTGGCACTACGAGGGACGATTCTTCCGGATCGTCGAGGTTAACGCTGTTCGATAAATTGAAAAGAAACAAAGGAATCGCGTGAAACGTACTTTGAACGATCGCCGCCTCGTGCGAAAGTAAAAGTACGCAGGCAGTTGGACAGAAATACGGTGACGAGTTGTAAGAGTACGCGCTTAATAAGGTATTCCCGCTGTTGAATGTAAATACGTGATTCTACCGGTAAAGTCACTGTCTTTCTCGGCATGTACTTAAACATTACAAATAGATCGTAACAAAAAGACCTTCGCCCGCGGATCGATCCTAGTTCGAGAGCATTCCAAACTGCTTTATATTGCTTCTCGTTTCGTAGAGAATGAAAGCTTAAAAATGGCATTTCTGCGGCGTTGCTTTTCGTTGACTGGCTAAGTACAAGCCAAAGTCTCAGCGAAATGGTTTCCTCGATAAAAGCCGAATTCCGTAGCGTAAAAATAACGCTGCTCGAATATCGATTAAAGAAACATGCGCCGCCGATAGATAATACCGTACATTCCATTCCGTAGTTGCGATTAACGCCTTTGACGCAGATTAATTCACCAGCGTAATCTCAATTTACATTGTTATTCAATGAATAGATAAGCGGACAAAAGGCGGCGGTCGGCATTGATAATTAGCGCGTATTCCGCTCGACTCGATCCGACTAGAAAGCGCGCGAAATTCACGACCAGGTTTCCTCGGCTTTTACGGCTTCTTTTTCGGCGAATCCTCGTCGTTGGGAAGTAGCCTCTCCCACTCCCACTCCCACTCCCACTCTCTCTCTCTCTCTCTCGCTAATTTTTCGGCAAACACACGCCCGTCCTCGTATCTTTGCTTTTTTCCGAAAGCTTGTTCGGAAAGTTGCTCAAGGCAACATCGATAAGCGCTTCGCGGTAATACGAGGCGCGATTTCCTCGGGGCTTTCGTTAACTTCTTGCGCACCGCCGCCTTGTACCGAGACCATAAATAATGCAACCGATGGCCTAACGCTGCGCTTTAACGCTGCGCTTTAACGCTGCGCTTTAACGCTGGGCTTTAACGTTGGGCTTTAACGTTGGGCTTTAACGCTGCGCTTTAACGCTGGGCTTTTCCTCGAACTCGTGAATTGTGGATTTCGCGCGCATTAAAATGCGTCTGCGGGCGCGCGTCTAATGGCGCAATCGATCGAGGCCAATTAGCCGATTGATTTCTCGGGATGGATTCGGTGCCCCGGAACGCAGAGGCGCTCTTGGATGATCGATGAAAGCGACTCGTTTTCGTAGGCAATTACCGTCGAGGTTGCTTTTATCGTTCTTACCATCTGAGCTCGCCCTTCGACCTCTGGCATTTGGCCTCCTTACTTTCTTTCGGCGCTCTATCGCTGTCCGGTGGATCCGAGTATGCGTATCGCGACACGTGTTTACTGGGAAAATATAAAAAAGAGTCGTTGGTCAATTCGTAGAAGAGCGCGTGCACCGCTTCGGTCGAAAACTAGTAGGCAACGCGTTATTTCCTGGCGCTCTTCCCTTTTGCGTTCTCGCATTTATTTACGATTTCGCCTTCGCCATTTTTTTGGACTCTGAAACAATTAGCCTCGCTCCGCGTTACGCCCTGGCTCTCGATGGCAATTTCCTTTGCGAATCATTGAAGTGTTTGCTCGAAACTTGGCGAAGCGACACATGGTACGACGCGCGGTATTTGCATTGCACGCGTACCTGTACGTACGCGTTGTCGTTAACTTTTGTTCTTATTCTTTTCTCGCGACGTTATACAATTTCGAAGGTCGGACGTTGCATATAAGATACAAGCGAGGAGATGCGTTTCATCGGCAGCCGTGGGTTCGCGGGGAAGTCGGGCACATCGGTCTCGAGTCTTAATCTGAAAACGTCAGTACGCGCCCGTACTTGTCGCTCTCTCTCTCGCTCTCTCTCTCGCTCTCTCTCTCTCTCTCTCTCTCTCTCTCTCGCTCTCTCTCGCTCTCTCTTTGTTCCTCTGTCGGCCTTACGCGAACGCCTCATCGTAATTCGTGTTTTCGCGCTTTTCAAGTCTCACTGTAGAATACGACGCCGAGGTACGACAATTCGTTCGTGCGCCAAGACTCGCGTCGTTGCTCGCGTCGCGCTGCTCGACGGCCTTGAACGAATTCGCGGAATGATTCCGACGAATATCGCGTCCACAAAAGGATACACGTATGTACTTTACGACGTGTTTCTGCGCGTGTATTGGCTCGCGATAAGGATTATTTCAGAATTCGCGCTTGGGGCTTGCTTTTAAAAGCGAGTGCCGGGCCTCCGAGAATTACATGAATTTCGCGTGTCCCCCGAGTTGTTTTCAGTTGGATTTTTGTTTATTTGGTGGATTTTATTACGAAAAGGCGTGTTACGAGCGTATTAATGCGATCGTGCGCGTGAAAAAGGGTTCGAAGGGGTGAAAGCCTGTACTGGTTGCTGTGCTGGTAGATTGAAAAGGATGATTGATATATATCGTTGACTTACCTGCGCAAACGATTCGGCTAAACGTAATGTATGAGAAATTAAATTTTTTTAATGGCTAAGTAGAATCGTTGCTGGATGTTTATGCTCTTTGTTTCAACGCATGCGAAATAGCTGTCATGCATACGCGGTTACCTCGTGTTCTTTTGCATGTTTAGACTTATAATTATCGCTAACATGAAAGACTCGTTTCTTCAAAGAGTATCTAATTTTTAAAATGCAGCTAAATCCTAATAAATATGATTCTGAGAAAATGCCGAGAGACTGCGAGTTCTTTCGCAAAAAGTCGTGGCACATCGAAGTAAGGTAACTTTGTGAAAAATGATCCTGCGAAGATGAAACAATGAACACGCAAAGAGGAACAATGAAAAAAAGGACGATTGAATTTTACGAGCAAGTTATTGCTCGTTACGAAATTGCATTATTCAAGTGTGGATAAAATCTAAATACACAGATTTGAAGATTGAGTGAAATTATCGTCGTCAGTATTGAGACGTCGTATGTTGTTATTAAACCAATTGAACGTCGGAGGTTATCGCTCGGCTTCTAATTCTTTCTGCATCCTCGCGTTTTTTCTCTGCGTGATATTCAACTTTTCCTTTGTCACAGCTCACAGACAACAGTCGCTCTCCTCCTAACCCCCCGCCCCCCGCCCCTCTCGCCACAGCGGGCGTTTATTCTTTACGTGCATTCCCTCGCGAACGATTCGCGTCAACGAAAACCCGTAATTTGCTATTTATTTGGATTTTTAATTATAAATTGCCGTCGCCGCTAACTTTTGAGTTTCTCAAGCAGCTGCACGAGCACGCGAGTGACAATTTACACAACGTATTGCCCACTCGTTACACCCTACGTCACACGAGCATAAAAAAGAAATCGCAAATGCAATTACCTCCTCCGTAATTACAATAATTTCGGCTAAAAACTAAATGCCCAGGTATAGTAATAATAGAGCATGGGCGAAAAGAGTAATAGCCTGTTGGTTTCATTATACACTCGAGACATAGACGTGATCCAACTTTTCCAACGCTTACAAATACGGTGTCGGAAACTGTCGAGGTCGCACAGCAGTTGGTCTCCAGACCGAGGGTGTAAACGCTATTGCTCGATGTATCTAGTTGTTAGAGTTGCGAAAGCTTTGAGCCTCTCGACTAGGTATGCAGTCGCGTCGGGGCGAAGGGGAGGACGTAAAAACGATGGAACAACGAAGAGGAAGAGAAAGAGCCGGAGATAGGCGGTCGAACAGTACCTCGGAGCTTCAAATTGCCTCCGCTAGAGAGCGAGATCATTATTTATGTACCCCCAAGGTGTTTTATGCCTCATTTCCCCAAGTTTTCGCCTCTCCTTGACGTCCGAGTCGTCCCGCGTATTTTAACAACTCTTGCGGCGCGTGAAGGGGCCGACGGATCGTGTTTTCCTCGTCTCTCTTGGCCAATGGCTGATTCCGGGACGCGAACGCGTGCTTTTTGGAATTTGCGTCATTTCTTTGGGAGCCATTAGTCGGTCCTTTGAGACTCATCTCGCGTCATCTCGCGACGAGCGCATGCGCGAGTCTCCGGCGAACGCTACATTTGTCTATTCCGGTACATTTTCTTCTTTATCAGTGCCCTCGTTTCCGCGCGTTTATCGCTACGTAATTGGACGATATAATTTATTTGCATTGACTATCGCTTGCAGCAGCGAAGGTGGTCACCTATTTTCCCTCGTCTGCTACATTATTCAGTTCTGTTATCTCGATTGTTAAATAAATTTTTACGATCTCTTTGCGAGTAATAATGCGACGGATATGAGAAATGTTTGCACAGATGTATACGTTGAAATGTATTCCCCCTGGTATTAAAACTGTAATTTAAAATGTGACATTAAGGCTCTTTTGTCGGAATAAATTGTTGGGTCGCATTGTTGTCGCTTAATAACTTAATAACTTTATATTCCGATAAAATTCTAACTTAAGCTTGAGTAATTTTCTTAATTTCTGTTTTTTTTTTTTCTTTTAAATCCGGTCTGTCGCATTATACGCTGTATGAAATTGTAAATATGTATTTTAAGCAAGATGACTGCTGTAATAATACGTAATTTCGTGGCTAATATATCACAATTACCAGGACTCCGTGTCTTTTAATTCTTTATTTATAGCTACAGTTATAAAACGTATCCAGCCGAAAGCGAGAATACATGTCATTAGCGTGAAGAAGGTTAAGAAAAAATTTTAACCGATAGTTTGGAACACGCATTTTAAATACGGGAATAGCGGTACTCGAGCGCGACGAATGATGATCGCCCGCATAAACTTGGACGGATCCCGAAAGTGCAATCGATCAAAATGATGGATCGAACGGATCGGGATTTTCGTTCCTGCTAACTTTGCGCATCGTTACCGTTAATAGTTAACGTGGCATCCGAACTTCTGATCTCGTTTTGCAGCGTGTATTAACCGCGTTCGCGAGTTCAAGGGTCGATTAAACCTGCCGGTATATTTAAGTATTTAACGTTCGACGGTGTTCTCCGATGCACCAAGTCCGCTTGGTGCATCCCCCCGCGCAATTGTCCGGTTGCCGAACGGAATTTAATTTAATTTTTAGCTGCTGGAAAGCATCGTTGCCTACTCGAATCTCTGTATTTATTAAACAAATTCGGAGGTTTATTTGGTTTACTCGGTCGCGGATATTACGCTGGCCTTCCTCGAATTCTGGAATATGTTAACTGGAAACTTGGAAACTTGGAAACTTGGAAACTTGGATTGGGTAAGTCTGCGATTAGGATTTCACTTTTACAAAATTTCAGTCTGGTGTTTCGTTTATTGCTCTGGTGATCGAAAATTACTGGCTCGTACACAGCGCTTCCGAAGTATCGTTATATTGAAAATTATTTTCCAAAATTCATTTTCAAATAAGCACAGTAGTATTCGCAATACCAAGTAAATGTACTCCGTAATTATGATCATTGTGCTCAAATATTGAGCTTAATAATAATACTCTTTCTTGTTACGAGTACCTGCAGCAGGTTAATATTCGAAGAAGCATGCCTCTTTTTCGTACAAATATTTAATTTTTATTACTTAAAAACCGTTACTTAATCATTTTTATGATTAAGCAATAGCGCGCACGCGTAGAGCACGAAACTAATTGTAAATATCGTCGGAATTAACATTAATCCAAGTTAATGTAGCTGATGAATATCAGATGCGATAAGCTGTTTCCTACGTTTTTGATCGAGATTAAATGTTTATATTTGCAATCTGAGAATTAGTATAGATCACGAGCTGAGCGGTAAAACGTTTTAATCGCGTATTCTTTGGAATTGAGAAAGTAAGACGGAATTCCTTTTCGAGTGAATAATTTGCTGCTTTATTGGGATTAACGTCACATCGCATAAAGGGCCAAAGTAAAAAGTGCGGTTACGTGAAAGTTATGCTTGGTTATATTAAGTGACATTCTGCTTAATCGGAGCGATACAGCACACTTCAAGGGATTCGTTTTCACTTGCATCCAAGCGGCAGATTCGTGTTGGAGTTGAGAGGAAGGGACTTATCGTGTATAACATTGATTGAAAATTGAGTACCGAGCTCGATAGTAACTAAAATATTTACTTGCGCCCGAGTACCGGCAGATTTGCCTTTAAGGTACGTAATGATTTCGAAATCGTTGGTCATTCAAATTATTGAATAATATTCCGTGCAATTATTGAACTGATCAATTGTGTCAGGTTTTAATTACAATGGAGGATATTTAGAACTGACGAATTGATCGACATTTCAATGCTTGAAATTTATTTACAAACATATGTCCCTTGAACAACGGAAGACTTCCATTTCTTAGAGATGGACATTCGATCAACAACGTTAGCGAGATTTAATTGGCGAACAGTTGTTGATACGGTTCTCTGCTATAGTTTCGAATTTGAAAGCTATTAAAAAATTACCGCGTGTACTTTGGCAGTCGTTGTTTATTACGTTATTGCAATATTACGGTCCCGTTAAATATAATTATTGGCTCGATATTATACGCAGAAAAACTGCTCAATGTTCATCTGTCTCTGATAATCGCATACCTAATCGTGATATTATTGCTTGCGACGGTTCGGTTTAGTTGTTTCTTCTTGGTATAGATTAGCAAGATGCAGAAACTTTCCAGAAATTTTTATTTATTCCATATCTGCAAACTTACGAAGAATCCTCGGTTTACCGTAGATAAATTTTCCTCGTGATAGCTGATCAAATAAATGTGCTACGATCTCTTTATTTAAAAAATATACACTCGGTTGTAGCGAAATCTCAATCGATGAGGCGTTTGAACGAAGCGAATCTTGTAATATTCCAACGTGTTTTTTCATTTGCACCGTTACAAAACGGTGCGATGTTGGAAAGTAATGAACGACGTCGGTACTCTCGCGTCAGTTAACTTCGCTGAGTTAATTCGCAATTTATGGTCTCTTCCGTGGAGACGTTTTTAATTATAATAAATATCCGGCAAAATACTTGTTTTTTCTTGCGTCCTATTTGGAATCGAAATCCGAGTATATTTAGAGATTGTGCAACTTTATTTGGATGGTTAAGTTAAGTAAACACACAACACGTCGTTCAGAATTCCCTTTTATAAGCAAAAAGAAAGAAAAGAATACAAAATTTCTTAACGCTACCGCGTGTATGAGTTGGAAGTCATCGCATTCTCCAATGATGAAACTTTATTCGTCTCGCATGACTCAATTGTGTAATTTTATTTTGATTCAATAGTGATTATTTCAAAAGAAGATAAAATTACAGCTAAGAATATATATGTCGTACATTCGTTAGCGATGTTGTATCAAATCTTGATCAATAATATTTTCTCGAGCGCTTAAGTAATATGCATAATGTCAGCATTTTTGCGAACATCGTCGTATTTGCGCGATAGCGAAAGGGAAAAAACGAGTTTGTTAAAATTGAAGCGTGTATTCGAAGCACGAAGCCTTATCGGTCACGTTTGAAAAACTAATAATTTATGACAATGTAATATGTATTTATCCGATACAATAGCAATTGTTCAGAATTTGCTTTTTATCCGTTGGTAACGATTATGGTCGGTAACGATTATCGAGCTAAAAATCTGCCCGAACGGAGGTGAGTGAATGTACGTTAGTCTACCTCGTTTCATCCAATCGCAAGTACGAAATTAATTAATTTTCACGTGCTCGAATCTCTCGTCCTGTTTGCTCCTTATTTGCTCAAGGGGGAATTTTCATCTCTCTTTCCACGCATTTAACACACGGTAAGCGCTTGTATTTCACTCGCGTAACTTTTCGATAAAGCACCTTTGGAATCGGAAGCGAAGCGATTCGATAGAATTCGCTCGGCTCGCGCGCCACATCGATATTCTAAAGAAGAAAAAAAATTATTCGAATTAATCAGGAAGAAAATGGCGGCCGGCAAAGGAGCGAAGGGGGAACTCGCTTGGCAATAAACAAAAAGAATCGACAACGTCGAAAATAAATTCGGCGGATGATCGTTAAAATCGATATTGCGTGTGCGCGCCGCATGTATAAAAATATATCGGCAAAATGAAGAGAAAGACGCTTGCCAAGAGCCAGATTATTGAAAAAAAAGAAAATAAAGAAAGGGCGGGAGAGATAAAGAGAGTGAGAGCGAGCGAGAGAGAGCGAGCGAGAGAGAGAGAGAGAGAGAGGATCCTTCCGAGAAATCGGTTGAACTCGTGGCGTCGCTAGACGAAAATAAAAGATATGGTTCCGTGAGGTGGAATCTTGGCGGGGGATTAACTTGCTCCCTCTGTCTGCCCCTCTCTCACGCTCTCTCTCTCTCTCTCTCTCTCTCTCTCTCTCTCTCTCTCTCTCTCGGCGTATCTGGCTTCCTCTGTCTGTCTTTGTCTATCTTTCTCTCGGGCTTTTTACGTTGGCAGCTGATGCAGTTGCCGAGTGCATGGCGCCCAATTACGTTGGCCTTTTTGATCCTCTTCTCCTGTTCGACAGACATCGACATTTTGCTTTCTCTACGTCCCTATCTCTCGACGGCTTTCTTTTATTCTCGATCCTTTTTTTCACAAGACGATGATTGAACTTTTTTTTCTTCTTCGGCTTTCCAATAGGATGGTTTCATTAAAGTACTTCTTTACCACTAAGATTCCGTGCGTTGAAACTGATTTGTTCACGGTTATTTTTGCCTTGTGTGCATCGGTGTGAAAACGGAGATTTTTTGTATGTCCCGAAATAACCGAATAAAGAAGCTAAATTACTAGCTTACAAATAGTTCACTTGACACGATTTCCGTATTGGAAAATTCGAAGATTCTATATTAGAAAGAAAAAATTCAATCTACAATGATTAACGCTGTACGATTTGATTTTTCCTAGTAATTATTATTTCATTTGCATACACTCTTTTGAGTGTTTCGGGCAGTGACTTTTACAGATTTTGAGTAATAAAACTCAAAGTCGATGGCGCTGTAGAGAACGATGAAATATTTGAGTTTAACGATTCATCAGTGCTGCTGTCAATATCCTTCTCTTCGCTGTTAACAAACTTTCTTGTCGATGTACCCGAGCGTTTCGACGACCGATGATTTTCATTTTTCTCTTCGGAGAAAAGTGAAGCGAACGAGTGAAGTGAAAAATCACGTGCCGATTAAAATTAAAAATTTACATTATCGAGTTGTAGGCATAATTATGGCCGTATGAACTCGTACGAATTTTTACCGCTTAGGAAAATACGAAGTACATCCTTGTCTAATCCGCTCTGTTTCAAAACTTTTTATTCGGAAATATTTTTAAAAATGATATAATGATATGTAATTTCGTTCTGCAGAGTTATTACGTATTTTCTGACGAAGCGGCAAAAAGTCTTTATTTTCTCATCGCAATCATTATATTTCGAATAACAACGAAAAACTCGTTTAGACAAAGACAGCTTGATTTGACGTTCTTTCGTACGTATACGTGATATCTTTGGAACAGGGTGTGGAAAAGGACTGGAATTTCCTTTGAAAAAAAAAAAAAAAAAAAAAAAAAAAAAAAAAAAAAAAGTTAAATACATAAATATCTCGGATTAAGCGTTGGCATTCGGTTGTACGATGCACGTCACATTTATTATTTAAAACTTAATCCTCGTATAATCGGATTAAGGTTATATTTGTTTAACGTTCAATATCGGCTTGTGTTTAACGCAGATCCTTTGAACGGCTTGCGCGAGATTATTTTTCACTCGGACTCTTTGCAAACTCGCCTGCAATTTGCACTTTCCCACACGAATGCAGGGGATATCGAGCGTTTTTCAAGACCCGAACGTAGAACATTCAAAAGGAAAAATGCGCACTATCGGTGATTTGGAAAATCCTTTCCGTCGCTTACAAGAATCCGCATTTAAGACCATTCGCTTGAGTCGGATTGAACCCAAACTGGGCTCCAGACGAAACGTCCGATCTACTCGTCGGATAATTCTCTCGAAACCAAACAACATTTCTCTGCGACGTTCTTTTTTAAAATTTACCTCTCTCGAAGTGCTCGAGCAATAAATATTTCCGGTACCCTTTCGAAGCCACCCAATCACATTCCCTCCCAATCATAAATTTCCCCCTGCAGCGTTTGTATAACAGAAAAATTACGAAAAAAGCGGTAATTTACTCGAGAGCTTATCGACCCTTATTGTCCAAGTAATAAGGACAATAGAGCGAGCCCACCTAGGACACGAGTAAGATAAAACGTACCACGAATCTCTCTATTGATCCAGTCTGTTTTTGCATCCTCGAACGAGGTGACGAGTGCGTGACGCATCACCGAAACGAGGCAAACAACCATTTGGACCCAAGACCCGAGTAACTTCGAGGATAACCGACTCGGCCAGAGGTCGAGGACTGCCATTACGATCAAAGCCGTTGGTTTGACAAAAGCTACCGTCCTCGCAACGAATATAAACACGCTCGCGTACACCGTAATACCTGTGTAGATCTCTCGGCGCGGTTGGTATCCGTGAAAGGTTTTTCAAGCGTTCGTTCGTTTCGTCGGATTGTCCGGTAATGACCTCCTTTTTAAGGAAAAACGGTCTGCCGGCGCGGTAAGGGCGGTGGGCGGTGGGCGGGGGGGGGGGGCAGGGGAGCGGGATGGATGCGCGGTTAGGAATTTACGGAAGCGCAATTACCGCGAGCACGCGCGAGGAGTCCCCGGGTGTCGATAAAAACGGCCTCGTTACGCGGCCCTGCATCTGCGTCAGGGTGGGGGGTAATGACACGTCAAGGATGACCGAAACCACGGAGCAGGTACGGTGACTGCCTCCTCTCGACCTCTCCGCATTTCCAAGAATTCGGAAGCCGGGCCCGACCGCCTCCCTCGGTTTCGAGGAGTCGACTCGAAAAGGGCCCCCGAGAGGGCCTCTTTTTAACCGTTGAGGCCCCAACCACCTCTAGCCCAGGGCTTTAGCGAGAAAGAGGAAGAAAAGGCCGATTCAACGCGAGAATCATGCGTTTGGGCTTCCGTTGCGCGTTAATCTCGGCCGTAATGGGCCTCCTTGTGGATCTTCTCGACGCGTACGGACCCTCGCGGAGCTTCGGTGCAAGAGTCACCACGAGACGCGGATTTACCCGACCATCCCTTCGAGCTCGCGCTAAAGTTCCCGGTTCGGAAATCGACCGAAGCCTCTCCCGCGTCGTCCCACCCCCGCGACTCCGGTTGCCCCCAAATCGAGGCGCCCAATTCGTCGATCGCTCGATTACTCTCGAACGAAGCGTCCCGCGATACGCTAACGTGTTCCCGCTCGGCGAACGCGGCTCTGACGTCACACTTACTTCGCGGAATTCCAGAGAGGCGCGAAGCACCAAATTTGGTCGGCTCCTACACGAGGCGGCCACTCGAATCCACGTAAATAACAGATCGCGCCTCTCGCTTCACGAGTCGCGAAGAGCCTCTACAGTTTAGAGTACATTTACGATCCGTCTAACGCGAATGTAACGCGAATGTAACGCGAATGTAACGCGAATGTAACGCGAATGTAACGCGACAGTCACGACGCGGTCCAGTGCCCAAGGAAAATTTGTTCGCCCACGACCGTGGAGGTGTGGAGCTTCGAGTTACTCGGAGGTTGGGCGCGAGCCGATCTCAGGGTGATTTCGGGTGTCGCTTTAAACGCACGCTTTGAACTTGGGAGTTGGATAATGGTTGGAGCGAATTTTCCACTGCAGCGAGATAAACGATTGTTCCAAATACGCGATTTCGGAATTCATCACTGCTCGATAAGAGGTACTCCAGTCTCGATCGAGGCTATTTCTCAAGTACGAGCAGCGGTGTAAAGAAATTACAGCGTCGCAGAACTAATCTCCGTAAAAGAGATTTTTACAGTCTCGCGTGAATGCCGTTATGAGCGCAAACGCGTTAACGTTAACGCGTTAACGTTTGACGACGCGAAAGCTCGTCAAAATGGCTTCGCTCGAAAAGCGATGCAACTCCAAACCGATTAGCCCAATAAATTCTGGCGTACGATGTACATAATTCGATAAGAGCGTTCATTGAATCATTTGAATAATCCATAAGCGTAAACGAGCGTTTGCGCGGTTGGTAAGAGTCTTGGAGGAGGAGTGCGATGCGATTACGCGCGCATACCATTTGAAATTGAATTACCGAAATTGCGCACGCGTCCCCAGGGCTCGAGAAGCGAGAAGAAGTTATCGCTATTTGATCGTTGGACAAGCGTTTATCATTGATAAACCAACGAAGATGCTATCGAATTACGAACAGCGCTTTTATAGTGGCTTGAGTAAAATTTAACGGTCGAATAAAATTATCAAGGAAATACGTGTAACGACTTTTGTATTCTATCGGTAATTCTTTATTTTTTTCCCCACTGATAATTTCTATGAATTCAGGCGAGTCGTGCCGTGATAAATTATGACAATTCGCTTTATCGTTGACTCCTTGGAATCCTTTATTTATTTTAAATTATAAGCGATGGCTTGTGTGCCTTTGTATTTTTACTTCGTTTATTAAATATTAATCTGAGATAACGCGTGATTCATTAATCGTTCAACGGCGTCTATCAAGTTGAGCGAGTCCAGCGATAACGATGCATTTGAATATCATACGCGTTTATCGTCGTAAGGCCACTTTTCAGGAGATACGGAATATTTCTCGTCGAGCAAACGAAAGTGCCACGAATTTTCACTTGGCGCGTATCGTCCTCAGACTCTTCGAACGAAACGTGCGCTGTAGAAACTCTTTTTTCCCCGCAGGAGCCTCGGCTACAATTGAAACGGCTGCACTCGTATTAAATTATTAAATTATCATCCACTTCCGTCGATTCTTATAAAATTGTTGAACGCGATATTAAATTATTTCCAAGTAGCAGCAGCAGCAGCAGCAGCAGCAGCAGCAGCTCAAGAGAAAAACTCGTGAAACGAACGTACTTAAGATTCTTATGCTCTACTTAGCGTAAAGCAGCTTGAATTTATTCAATCTTCAGTTCCCCTCGTGCTCGAACGTATTTTGTATTTCACTCGGGAGTTTCCTATTTTTACGTCCCCCCTCTAACAGCTTTATACGATTACAGAACATACGCGCGAGATTAACGAGAGTTGCACGAGTCTAATTGTTTCCGTTCGTTCTCGTTTCGTACGCCAATCTTCACGCTAATTTTCACGCTAATTTTCGCGCCCTTCAATTGCAAAATTCATCGCGCTTCGCTCGATCGCACTTCGCTCTGCAGCTCCACCCTGTGCCGGAGATGATAAACGACCTGATCTTCAGGAATACGCGCGGGTAATCGGATCAGGACCCGCAGCTCATTACCAAGGTGATTATTACTTTACGATACCGAGATTAACGTCAAATACACGGCCGGTGGATTCTCGAAATACGGCGGGAGCATCAAGGGGTTGGACGCGGAGGTGCCCGTTCGTCCTGTTAACGATGGAGTTGCTCGATCGTTTCAGCGCAGTTAGGGGATGCGATTGTCCCTTTCTCCAACCTCTGCTGTATCGCGCATGACCTTTGACTCGCGTTATCGAACCCGATGGTAATTGAACGCGAACGTCGCACCGCTGAAAGCCCTAGAAAAGTCGCCCACGAACCTTCACTCGTAGCTTTACATGCCGAGACACTTATTGGAAGGACTTGGACAACACCTTGACGAATCTTTTCACGTGGATTTATTATGAGCTTTACGCGAAAACACCCCTATTGTCTGGCGCGCCTATTGTCGGCTGATTTTCGAGGATCTCCAGAGAATGACGGCAACTGGTAAATCTGATCGGCTACCGCTCTTTATGATAATTAATCTCATTTCGGCCATAAACTTCCCCACACCTTTGAGCCATCTTAGGAAAACGCCTCGTCACCTGTCGCAAACTCGTCCTTGCCGATACATCCACGGATTTTCACGGATATCGTAAGCTGATTTTCGAGGATTCCCAGCACGCCCATGAAAGCAGAGTCAGGTGTAAAGCGCCCGGCGGGTCATCGTACTCTGATGATTAATCCTATTTCGATCATAAATATGGTAAATCCCCCCGTGGAATTATCGCCTGACTTTCTCGACCTTTGGTGGTTTGTGCACTCGATGTTTCGCGCAGTCAACCGCAATCCTATTAGCCCTAGGTTGGTAATTCGCAGTAATAGCACAAAGCCTGTCCTTGATATACAGACGAAGCTGACCGCAAAT
Organism: Wiebesia pumilae; assembly: GCA_018907045.1. NCBI lineage: Eukaryota > Metazoa > Arthropoda > Insecta > Hymenoptera > Agaonidae > Wiebesia > Wiebesia pumilae. Next base: position 1,648,589 of record JACCHZ010000106.1, read on the forward strand.
GTCGCGTGAATTGCTAGATCATCCCGTGTTCCCGTTAGAAGTCCCGAGTCCCATTGGATGTACCTTTGTCGCTCGGGTAAGCTCGGGTTGCAACTTGATTTCCTCATTTTTCGAGATTGAGCAGCGAATTGTTGACTTGTTAGCGAATTGCTTATGACGATGCACCGCGGGCCTTTGCCTTTATCGAGAAATACCTGCCAACTCCAAATTTCCTGAATCCTGCAGTATTCCCATCTCCTTCGATGTAAACGCGTACGTATCCCTGTTTCACACGTGATTATTTTTCGAATTTTTCGATGAGTGCATTGAACGGCGTTTCTTCCACCGATGATAAACATCTAGAACGCAACTGACTTTCATTTGCGAATGGTAAGAGTTTCTTTGATCCGCGCGACGATTGTGGTTTAACCGTTGGTATAAAAGGACTCGCGGCAGTAAACTAGAGACATTGTTCCCTTTTTTGTTCCCTTTTCGACGCTTCTCCTTTCCTCCAAACCTCGCATCGTGCACTCGAATAAACGATCGGCAAACGTAACGATGATAAGATACTATTTACAATCGGGAGGATTCTTTCCTTATCTGACGAAAGCGTGTTTCGCCTCGCGGCATTTATTACCTTCGTAATTCAAATCGTCAGGTAGAAATGCGCAGGTTACCACCGAGGCTTTCTTCTCTCGATTAATCCGCGCAACTATTTTTTCAGCATAAACGAAAATTACTGGATAACACGCGCCAGCGACAAGTGCTGCAGAGTTGTATTTTACATGGAATTCCAATTATTATCCTTGACGCCCGTTGGAGAAATTGTCGCTATCGCAATCGAGTACTTTGCAATAAAAAAATCTTCTCGCCGAATTGACGCAGCAACCGAAATTGACTACAACGTCAACCAAGTGTAAATTACACTTCAATTACGAATTCAGTTGTACTCCGAAGTGCAAGCAAAGGAAAGCACGGGAAATGCAGCACGACGACGACCAACCCTCGACCCCACGATATCACCGTTGCTTTTCCAAAAGCCTTTCTCCCCACCGACGCAAAGTCATCAAACCCGCATGACCTAGAGCACGGGAATGTTTCACTTTCGCCGCTCGTTACGCGCAAAAAGCGCATTTTTCCCAGTACGGCCTATTCTCGCAAAGCAGGAACGATGCGCTTCCGATTGCTCGATAGCGGCAAGGAAGACAAATGGAGTAAAGTAGCCATTAAAGGCCTGTGCTAATTAAGCGCGTCCGTTAATTGTAATTCCTCGCGTGCGCTCGACAAAAGCAACGGACTACCGGAGTATAGCGATGCCTCGGTATTTTCGACGGGAGTTGAAAAGGCGGTCGCGTGTCGCGGAAAAAAGCTATTCCTGGAAGACTTTAGCGTCAATAGCGTAGGTAGGAATAATGGCTCGTTTCCCCGTTACGGTCACGCACGACAATTCGTTAAACATCGCTCCTCGAAATCCGTGGCCGCGCTTTGCATCCCGAACGATCGATCCCGGAAGCTCGTCGATCGGGAGCTCAGATCGCGGGCTTGACCCCGCGATTCCGAGTTTCGCTCTTTGAATAATGCATTCGGAATAATACGTCGGAAGGTGGACTTGGATCCGCTTGGCCGTTAAGTGCGAGCTTACGTTAAGAATGATCGATGGGCTTCGATCAATCCTCGGAAACGAGGCTTCGAGTTCGCAGCTGGAAAACTGAAAAATCCATCCATCGTCCTCGATCCTTGCGCGTTGAAAGTGCCCACGTGCGATTCTACCGCTGCCCCGGGTATCAATTACATCCTGTCGCCACTAATTATCCCATTAAAGATAGGCGGGCCCACGCATCGCGAGCGAGAGTAATTGGATGACTAGATTCATTCCGTGGACTCTTATCCGCTCTTCGGTCTGCCTTTCCTTCTTCGCTCGTTTCTCCGAGTCGTAATCTTCTTCCGCAAAGTGATTTTCATTTAATCGCTTTCCTGAAGCCGTATTCCCGCGTGCGCTGTAATTCCCGGTAATTGATCAGGCTCCAATTGCGAGGCTCGGAGGGTGGAATTCGCGCGGTGGTGTACAGCGCGTGTACGAATTTACATCGAATCGTTGAATCGTATTTTTTGCGCAAGTCGTTGCGAACGCGATTAAATTGCCGTATTTCGGCAAATACGAAGGCCACCGTTTATCAGGGCGTCGTTTACAATTGAGAGCGTAATTACTGAAGCGTAGTCGTTTCGAGGGGCTGCTTTACGCGTACTCGTGCGCTCCAGCTTTGGGTAAGTCGAATGACGATGTCGGAGTACTTTGCAAACCGTCGAAGGCCCTCTTGTATTCCACGGATATTCGCGAGAGTACTCTTGCACACTCCTCCACGGCATTGCGTAACTCTGTAAATAATTGTTTTCGCGGGTGGACGTGGGGCCTCCGATAAAAAGGACGCATTTCTGCGAAGTTCGTCACTAGCGAATGCAACGAGGGAAAAAATACGAGGCTTGTCGGCGAGGTTTCGATAAAATACGATGGACGTCCGCGTGGCCCTGCTTAATGTAACGAAAAAAGGAGAAAAAAAGGAAGGGGGAAAAAAAAAGATGAAAAATGAGGAACGGACGAACCCAAGGCCTTATCCCGAAAAGACAAAAGCTAACGCGTAGGTTTGCTTGTATGGGCGAGAGGCGAAAAAATAACAAGAGACGGAGAGAATTTGCATGGGCGAGTGTTCCAGGGAAAGGAAAGGCGCGTTCCGTCACTGTGAATTACCTTATGATCATAATGTGCAATATGCGTTTACATAAATTTCGAGAGTGGGCGTGTGTGGTGCGCAAAGCGATATTATTCGTCATGCCGGAGATTTTAAAATGCTCGATAATTTATATAATTGGTGTGTCGAAAATAACGTATCGCGAGTGAGAGAGAGTGAGAGAGAGTGAGTGAGAGAGAGAGAGAGAGAGAGAGAGAGAGAGAGAGAGACGAAAATTTCAAAAACTACGTAGCCTAGAATCAACCGCAATCACGCGAGTACAACAAAGTGTACCGTCTGCAATCAAATTTATCAAATTTCGCGAGAGTTTCTTCGATAAACGAAGAACGCGTTCGCGAATCTGATAACGAATGTTTTGCAAATGTTATCGGAAGACAGGAATGCATAAAGCAGTCGTTTTTCGGCGATCTTCTGGAATTAACTCGAGTCGATCTCAACCTATCGATGATCCAACAGCTCCGCGTTTCACGATACACCGCCAAAAAAAAAAAAAAAAAAAAAAAAAAAAAAAAAAAAAAAAAAAAAAAAAAAAAAAAAAACAAGATCCTCGGCAGTTGCGCGGTAAGCCTCCGCGCAATTTTACATAAAAATCAGCATCGGTTTCTAGTCATCGGTGACACGTGACTCGAGAACTCGAGAACACCGAGAACACTGCACTCCAGGTGTTCCGCCGAGCGGAATTATATCCCGATGTTATCCTCCTCGGCATCTCGACAAGTTGGCCCCCGTCCCGCTCTTTCCGCAATTTACGATGAAAAAAGAAACCGGCCTCGCCTACTTTTAACGAGGCTGATATCGTCCTGTCCATCGTCTGTTCTATCGTGCGGAAATTACACGCGGAAGGAGTCCGTGGCTCGTCCACTTCTGTTTCCCTTTTTTTTCGAGTCTTTTGCGCTCGCTTCGCTCGAACGTCGGAATATCTCGGAGGAGCGGATAGAAAGGAGATGTTATCCGCTCTGGGCTTCCTCTGGATAATTCTCCTGCTCCTTTCAGCCGGGTTTCAATGGACCTTCCGAGTCGCGTAATGAACGGCGGATGATCGTAAATTAACGTTTGCCCCTTCTTCCTTTGGGCGCTTGGGCGGGCCTCGGGGCATCGCGGGGCATCGCGGGGCATCGCGGGGCATCGCGGGGCATCGCGCTCACGGTAGCCGAATGATAAACTTTTTTCCCCGCTATTTAGCAGGATTCTTGCGGAATGTTTCGTCGCTCTCGATGGCTTTTAAATGAACCTCAGTCGTGGCCATTTTACGGCCACTCTTACACCGATTTCGACACTTTGGCTTTTATTGTTCTCGTAGGCGAGCCATCGATCTTTCCTTAACTCTTTCCCGCGCGCACACGCACGCGCGCGCGCACACGGGGACTCGAGTGATCGCTCGCTGCGGCGGTTTCTCTCGAATTCTCCTCGATCGAGCCGAGAGTCCTTCCATTGTTTTACGTTTAACTCCTCGGTCCAGCGCTCGAATCCTCTCGCGACGACTGCGAGCGAAAATTTTTCAATCTCGCGCAGTCAGCGCTCGCGTTTAGCTCGTGGGCTCAAAAAATAATTCAAGATTAACGAATAGATATAAAAATAGTACGGGATACCGTGTATTCGGCTCTGGACTCTGTCACGCGTCTGTGACGTATGACGGTGTCCAATTCCACACGTCCACCGCAGAAGTGCCGGTGGTATATCCGCGGTTCGACCGAGCAGAGACCAAATTCACCTTTTCACACCGGATCGTCCGCAGCCGATGTTTCCCGGAGGTTCGCCCGGGGGAAATTCCGAATGCCGAATTCCGAATTCCGGATTCCGGATTCCGGATTCCGTGGCCATCTCTCGGCGGGTGTGTCGACCATCGGTCGCGAAAATCGCGCAGGTGCACGGTTAATCGATTAGACGCACCTTAAAGGAAGACGGAGAGTAGTCGCGTAAGGCTGGGAGTCGACATCCCCTTGAAACGAAGGCCGCGCGTGCGTGACAGTGCGCGAAGACGGGAGTTTCTCGATGGCCCATATTCCTGGGAGTATAGTCACCTTGGGAAAATCCACGCTTCTCTCTCTCTCTCTCTCTCTCTCTCTCTCTCTCTCTCTCTCTCTCTCTCTCTCTATCTCTCGCCCTCCGACTAAATTCGCGATGTCCATTTTTTGTCGCGTCGCGTCTTATCTCTCGCTGTCGTTTGGATCTCTTTTCCATTGCTGTTCGCGTGCTTCGTCTTCCCTTGACTTTCCACGCGCGATCCCTTGCTGGATTTCATTGAATTGTAGTGATTTAGGCAAATGGATTTTTTGGGGTTACAAAGTTCTTGGGACAAGGTTTGTACGTCGCGTAATTTCGCCGAGATATCGTTCTCCTAGTGCTTTCGAGCAGGATTTCCGTTTTTCGCTTTTCTGCCTTTGCTTTTTGCTTTTGGGGAAAAGATGAGCGATAAGACACTTTGCAAACATGATTCTGTTGCGGTCATTCGGTGTACTTGTTCGCGTAAATGCGTCGCTCGAACGAAAGGACGGTTGACATTAGAGACGATGAGGTTAGAAATGTAGGTTAAAAACATGTATTTATCGATGCTGCTCGCGCGATATCTTGTATACGTTCTGCCGTACACGTACGCACGTGTAGCCGTGTAATTATAAAAGAGCTCGTAATCTGTTGTCCTGTTCTAATTAGGGCGGCGCTCATCGGTTGGCAAGCTTGGAGTTACAAAATCATTCGGCCTTAATGAAATGTCAGCGCTTTAAGCGCTTTCCAGTTACTCGTAATAAATTACCGAGCTACTCTACGAAATTGCGCAGGCGCGTGTTTTTAAGGCTATTTCGTCGTTATTTCATTTATCATCTCCGATGGAGCGATTGGATCTGTGATAAAAATTAAAATAGTTATCGTTTGCACTCCTAAATACGAGGTTAATAGCGGTAATGACGTTCTCGAGTCTGAAATATCAGGCGTGAAATGTATTTTTAGCTGTAACAGCAGTCTTCGCACCTTTGAAACGTTATTTGTAAACTTGTGCTCGGTTCGCGCGGTATCCCGCGTGTAAGGACGAAAGTTACGAACGATAGTTGCAAAACGCGCGTCTACGCGGATGAACGAAATGGCGATCGATTTATACGCAACACTTGCCACCTACGCGTTACGCAATCTCGCGATTGCCATTATAATCGAGAACATCGGGTTTCGCCATTTTAATATTTTAATTCGCCGATGGGTATCGCGAAAGATCTACATTACGCTCAAGTCCTAATTGCCGCTAATCACCAATCGCGACTACTCCGAATAAAAATACGCGGAAGATCCTATCGTTTTTTTTTTGCTGCTCGCTCGTGACGTCACGCCCGAGCTCGGACTCTATTGTCCTACACACGGACGATGGAATTCCGCGTAACGTTCATTCTGGCGTTCGGCTGAATATTTCTGGAGCATTTCCAGCGACTCGAGAGTAGTTATTTCCGTAAACTTACGTTTTTATTCGTATTATTATTGCCTCGGTGCAGAGGCAAGGTCCGTTAATACGAAATAAAAGGTAAACACACTCGGTCTCGGTCGCGTTATTGTTATTTTTTTCGAAAATCCGGCTAATACGGAATTCCAGGAAAGTGTAATTATGTTAAGAAGTCGAGGATGTCGAGGATGTCGCGGAGCACGTCCTCGACGCGTAAGCGAACGCAAGATAATCGTAATTCGCACGCTCCTGTTCCCCGAGCCTCGTTGCGTAACTTTGTTTCTTGCTTTTGCGTATCGGCAACGTGTAAACAACAAGCGCTTACGCATCGGTAAAAATATTTGCTATCGGCCAACGGTGATATGCCCAGGACGTTCCGTAGGTTTGGAGAAAGCGAGCTTTACCGAATCGGCGATCCTCGGCGATCCTCGGCGATCGACGGTCATTCGCGTGGGATCGATCGCGAGGATGAAACAATTCATCGCACGTCGGGGCGCGGGGGGTGGGGGTGGTGGGGACATTCTATCGAAGATGAAATATCTCTCTCCGGAAGAGGCAAATCGCGATCCTACCGGTACGCGGCGCATTATAGTTTGCGCGAGGAAAACGTTGCCTTTAACCTCCAACGAATTTTGAACCCTCGAACCTGACGACGTGCGGTGAACAAAAATCGTTCGCTCGGACGATGCCTTGCCAGGACGGACAACACGAGTGTGTGCGAGCGTTGGAAGGAAATTTGACGCTCAGGCTGGAATTTCATTATCCTTCTTCCTTTATCTTTCGACCGGCTCTTCCTTGCTTCTCTTGTTTTTACGCGTCATTCTCCTCGTTCCTTTCTTCTTTCTTCTTCCCATAAGCCATCTAATATCTCGCATCTCTCTATCCGTAATATATATTTTGGTTGGTAGTTTTGATAAATTCCTTTCTATCCCCAAGCTTGCCATTACACGAGGCTGCGTTCGATCGCTCGCAACGCTTGTCGTCGTTGTAAATGTAACGCAAGATGAAACCGAGCCGCGATACCGACTATTCGACCGAGCGAACAAAAGCCCAATTACTCACTGCAATTAGCGTCGCGGAATTAGCGTTGGAGAAAATGGAAAATGGAAAATGGAAAATGGAAAATGGAAAATGGACTCGAGACTCTCGGTCTATTCCTCGCCAAATTCACGGGAAATTTTCCACTCTTAAACGTCAGACTTAAAACGGCGATAGCTTATCCTCCTCTGACTTAACGTTCATTAATTATTCAAAAGGTAATTGTTGAAACGAAGATATGAGAGGTGCGTTCAATTCTTTGAGAATAAGTGATTTCTGCGTAGAAGGAAAAAGGCGCTCGTTCGTTCGCTTTGGAGAATTCCGCGAAGCGAAGAAATGCGTAATCAATCTTCGAATTCTTATCGTTTCTCGGTACACTAAAAAGCAAGGTTATCTGGTCTCGGTCTTTATTGTGTACAAAAATAACGTATTCCCTTGACGATTAGGTGACGCTCCTTGGTGACCGCGTTTACCGCCGCCGTCGCCGCCGCCTTTACTCGAAGGTTGCGTCCGAGTCCTCCTGGCCTTTACCTTTGGGCTTTTCATCGTACGAAGGGCAAACGACAGTCGCCAATTGGAAAGCAACTCCGTCATCTTCGATGCTGCCTTCTAAAGCGCGCATCTTACGTAATTACGTATTTAAAAAAGCGCGTCCAGTGGCTCGACGCGATGCCGTTGAAAGTTCTAGTTTGAAACTTTATACGCCGGCGGATCAGTGGACTTGGCTTCCTCCTCGCAAATGAAAGCAGTTTTTTTTTTATCAGCGTATTCGGAGCTCGATCGATAGAGTAGAGTCGCGTCCTCGTCGGAAGCTACGCGTAGTCCGTCTTAAGCCTAGTTTTTTGCTTCGTGAAATTCCCTCGCGAGGATTCTTACGGCGAACGGATATCCATTGGAAATTACGTTAAGAAAGGGAAAAGGTCTCCCACGGGACTCTGAATAAATTTCACCGTAACGCCGGGAGAGTAAAGACGTAAAGAAGAAGAAGAAGGAGAAGGAGAAGGAGAAGGAGAAGAAAGCGCGTAAACCAGCACTCGTCCGTCTATCCGAAAAAGTCCTCGACCACGCCTGTCTCGTGTTTCCCCTCAGGAGCAGCTGCAGTTCCTCGAGGTTCTTGCAATACAGTCCGCGTCAAAACGCCCGATGAGGCGATTCGGAAATTATCGACGACTCTCGTTGTTAGGAAATTAATTTGTCGTCCGCGGTGTCGGGTTACGTTTATTCGAACAGGAATTCTCGGGAAGAACTCGAGTAGTAAATGTATTAGGATACGATTTTTATTACGTATGCATACCAATGATTCACCGGAGATGTCGAAACCGTTTCGAGAAAATTTACGTTTCGTTTGCTTCCGATGCGGAAAAGTACACGTGATAAGTACACGTTCCCCCAAAAATTCTACCAAATCGCGCAATAAGACTCTTGGTAAAGTTCACCCGCGTCAACGATTCACACGATAAAGACGTAACAGCGCGACCTTAAGAATTTCGATTTATCTTGTTCGCCCGAAAGGAGGTTCCCCGTCGACCGGCTAATCGACGTCACGCGGAAAAATCTCTAAAAAATCTCTCCTCGCGACCTTTTACCTACAAATCCTAATGATATAACGCGTACCACAGGATGTTGGCGTTGACCGACGATAGAACTCTCAAATCTAAACGTCATCTAGTAGGTAATTATAGGCGTACGCGTGAAAAGATCTCGCATTCTTAAGAGGCTTATCTCACTCCTTCCGACGATCTCAACTGCGTCGATCAATTAACGTCCTCCAACATTTATCGCTTCTCTTACGTTACGCGCCCCGACTGTCCAATTATTAATACTGCGAAACTGTATCCGCTGAGGTTTTCCATCGCTACGCGCATCACGCCCAATAATGCCAGTACCGAGAGAGAGAGAGAGAGAGAGAGAGAGAGAGAGAGAGAGAGAGACAGTACAAGAAGCAAATTCAGACGCAGAAATAGCCGAACGATCCTTTAGTATTGCCATGAGCAACGCGTCATTCAACCGTGAATTCCGGTGACTTGACGCGCGCGTCAGCCACTCGGCGTTTGTTCGGTGGAGCAAAAAAGGTTAACCCTTAACCTCCCACCATCTCACCCACTTCACGTCCAGGAACGGGAGTGCGGAGCGAGGGAGGACAGATGGCAGTCGCCGTGACAAAGAGGATCTCGAGAGCCTCTCGTCCATTTACTCGGCTGAGTGCGGGTTTCCGCCTTTTGTTGCGATCCCTTGGCCCCGGTTTTCGGAAGCGCAAAGCGTTCGGGTGCTTATCTCGGGCGAGTCGTGGTCGCGAGCCGTGAAGGAGTCGTTCGCACCAGCGAATTCTCGCTTCGCGTTCCGCGAACCCGGGCGAGCATCCTCGAACGCTCGCGACTACAAATGTTGTTTGCGCGTTGTGGTTAACGGGAGATGCGGTACACGGGGCAACGTTCTCAACCAAACGAGAGTGACCCAGAGGATGGAAAAGGTTCTCTCACCGGCACGGCACGCGTGCAGCAGGTAACGCTCCGGTCGATTTGATCGACACCGCGGCGCTTTCAACGCTTTATACACCGAGGAGATCGATAAATTTAGCCGCGCGCCTGTTGTGTTGTTCCGTGCGAGAACGACGAAGATAACGAGGAACTTCCGCGGCTTAGCAACGGAAATCGCGGGGCGGGGGGGGGGGAGGACGGCGTGCGCTCGACTCCGGTCCAGGGACGAGGAAAACACGGAAAAACGACGAGCGGGGGCAGACTTTTCTCGAGGCTCTTGCGAGCTTCCGAGAGAGGCCGTAAATCACTTTCTCTTCCTCGAAGGTTCGGACTCAGGTACGCGTCCGTTTACTCCAGTTGTCGTCGGGGCGACTTTTTCGTTTAAAAGCCTATTACGCGAGCTTGGGCTGGATGTTTTTCTCTTTCTTTCCCCTCGTTTTTGTTTTCCTTGGGCGAAGCTCTTGGCCTTTAGAAGTGTGCCGGGCTTCGGGTTAACGAGAACGTTAGAGCGATCGATATTATTCTCGATAAGCTGCTACGGCGACGAAGACCAAATATTTGCATTCGGTGCAACGGAGATCTCGAGTGCGATCGCGACTCGGGAAGCATCCGTTGGAGAATGTATATAGGAAGGAGCTCGCGAAGGGGGCGCATCGAGTGCCACGGGATTAACCGCGATTCGCCTGAAATTAAGCAATAATTCCTTCCTTGTATTTCCGGAAGGCTCCGAGTCATTTCGCACGGCGTTTGATTTTTCCTTCTCAGCTTTATCGTTTGTTTGGCGAACTGCGAGCGCGTAACGCTCGCTTTGAGGTAAACGATCCGAGGTTTTTACGATCGACGCGATTCTCCATGGAATAACAGAGCCGCTTTGAATGTAGACTCGGATACTGGCATTTTTTCAGCTCGTACGCGCAATCGGTTTGATCTTCGTGGCGAAAGAGGAAGGTGCGAAGGTGCGAAACGCGGCCGATCGAGTATTGCATTTCAATTAAAACGGTCGCGATCGACGGCCATTGTTATCTCGCTCGACCAACAACAAATCCCAGCGCTTTCTTTGCGCTTTATATAGCGAAGCGCAAAAACGCCCGACAGCGGGGCAATCGACGCAGAGAGAGAGAGCGAGAGCGAGAGCGAGAGCGAGAGAGAGAGAGAGAGAGAGAGAGAGTGAGAGAGAGAGAAAAGGAAAAACGAGGGGAACGACTCGCTGCAACACGGCCACGAGGAATTACGAAATTTCCGGGAACCCGTGGAATTATGCACTCTTTTTATCAGGGAGCACGCGTTGGTCAGGGCGACTTTTCTTATCGCGGCTGAGAAAACGCTCGACGATACGCGCGCGCCCGAGTCAATTCGCCTCCTCGGCGAGTCTCGTGTTTCTCCTTTTCCCGAAGCTCCGGCGATTTTCGGCTCGGACGATCGTCCGCGGGGAAGGAGGCGAGGCTCGTCTCTCCGCGCGTGCATACGTAATTGCGCGGGCGCACCGAAAGGGAAAGTTCCTCGAATGCGCGCACCTCCTCCTCCTCCTCCTCCTCCTCCTCCTCCTTCGCCACTCCTGCCGAGCAGCGGCGATAAAGGAATGCTCGCCTCTTGCCGGTTAAAATTCCATTCTTAATTGAAGAAACGCGTTCTGCCTCTCCGAAACTTAACCGCGCGCTCGCCGCGATACGTTTAGATGAAAAATCGTTTGTTATTTCCCGAGCGGACAAGTACAAATGTACGCTACTCCCTGGTAATTGGTTTTTGCCGCGATCGAGCACTCGCTCGCTTCCCAGATATCGGTCTCGAACGATTCAAACTGGTTTCCCGGGCGTACCGAGCGAACCCCCGATATACCGATTTCATAGCGAAATTTCGGTACGAGAAAACGCTTTAGATTCGCGCGTTCCCTCGGAGATGTACTCGTCGCATCGGTGCAATCGCCTGTTCGTCGAGCGTCGCGAGCACACCGTTTCTCGGAATTAAATGTCGTTTGGAAAATCGTCGAAAAGCTGCAAACCGGCAAACGTCGTTTACGAGGAATTAATCCGTGGATTATCGGCGAAATAAGAGAAAACTCGAAAAGAGAAAAAGAAAAGGTGACGGAAAGAAAAAAACAAGAAAAGAAAAAGAAAAAGAAAAAAGAAAAGGAAAAAAGAAAAAGAAGAAAAGAAAAAAAGAAAGAAAAGAAAATAATTATAACAACAACAACAATAATAATAATAATGATAATGATAATAATAATAATAATAATAATAATAATAGTCATAATTCTCGGGAGAGCCGCGCTTTTCGAGGAATTAGAAATGTACTCGCGAAAAAAAGTCCGCCCACCATCTGTCCTTACCAGGCGATTGGTCGACAGTTCCTCTCTTGATTTCGCATTCTCTATTCTCCCGTCGATAAGAACTCGCGAAAAAAAGATCCGTCTCACTTGCTCGCGAGTTCGAGCGATATTAGCGCGAAAAAAAGAGCCCGAGTCTCTGGTAGCGCGATGAAAAGTAGGATCCGGTAACCCTCCGTGATTTTCCGCAACAGCGTCAACGCGAACGCGCAAACGCTTGCCATTGTTGCATTGCACTCGACAACGCAATAATAAACGTATTGTGCCACGTGATTTCCTAACGAGCCATTAGTCTCCGGGCAATTTTCCCCGTTGAGCGTCTATCGCCTCTGAGAAACAATTTTTTCCCTCCATCCCTGCCCCTGGCGTCGAGCGCCATTGCAATGGCTTCTTAATTGAGTAATACGCCGTTCCCCCCGCTACGACGGCGACCGTTTCATCGCTTTCCCATGAAAAGTCACTTGGCCTGGTGCGCGCAGTTCGTCGTACAGCTATTTTGTCATCCCATTCCGGGCTTGGCGTTGCTCAACGTTAACGAGTTTCCCCTCCGACTTTTCGCTTAATATTCCCCGCGCTTTCCTTCTTCTCTCTCTCTCTCTCTCTCTCTCTCTCTCTCTCTCTCTCTCTCTCTCTCTGCGGAGCGTCGACTTTCTCCGCGGCCTCTAGCAGCGCAGCGGATGATGTATTTTCTCTTTGCCGGTGAAGCTTATTGAAAAGACGGGGAAGGAGCCGCGCAACGACTATTTACGAGACTCGGTGCGACTCCGCTTATCCTCCCGTTCAGCGGTTAACGTCGAGATTAATTCGTCGGTTTTAGCTCCCGGAACGCGCGTCGCGCTCTTAACTTCTTCATTTGCCTCTCCGTCTCGCTCGGTGCGCCTCCGCAAATTACGAGTAATTAGATTATCCGCGGATTCGTCTGGAAGAGCACTCGGTTGCTACACCGCGAGACTCCGTTCCCGCGGTGTCGAACTTTCACACTTAACGAGAATTCGTTTACCCACACTAACTACCGCTCCTTTCAATCCTCGCGTGGAATAATATAACGAAGGGCAGTCGAACGAGCTCCGCGTCTCCCATCCGAAATACTAAACAGCGACAGGGATAATTTTCGGTCATTAAAAATACATTCGACGCCACACGATCCACCCTCGTCATATATTTTAGCGCAAGCTTTTGTCCATAAATACGCGTGGGATCGTGCGCGTAAACACGCCTTTATACGCGCGATCCCAATCGACCGTTTCATTCCTTCCTCGGTCGCGTACATTTGCAAGGCCGAGGCATCCAAATCGCACTTTTCACCCTCGAGAGCGTAGAAGATGCGTAGAAGATGCGTAGAAGATGCGTAGAAGATGCGTAGAAGATGCGGCTATTGTCGCTCGAGTTTCGACGAGGCGCCGAGGCTAACGAAGGTGTTGCCAAGGGAGACTCGGTGATGGAAGCGATGATAGGAGCTACGATAACGGAGAAGCAAAAGTCACTTTCGACATCCAAGCGGATGAATTCGCCGCCGTTGGAGGAAACGTTCGAGCGGAGGAGTCCCGCGCCCGCGAGTGAGCAGGTTTTAACCGGGTACGCGAGGGTGTCCCGGTGTCAGCCTCCTGGAGTTGACAAGATCGCTCGTCGCGCCTCGTCGTGCCTCGTCGTGCCTCCTTGGACGTGTCGCGTCCACATAGGAGGCGTCGACTGTAGCTCGCGGTGCTCTGCCCCCACTTCCTGGGCCACCCCCACCGCCACGAGGTGGCGCTGCCTCCGCCCGGGGAATACGGCGGCTCTCGCTTATTAAACATTCATTCAGTCGGACGTCGGCGAGTGAGGCGCGCTGCCGCGTTCCTGAAGCTTCGCAGACGCGCTCCGGGATTCTCGTTGTTGCTCGATATCGGGGCCTCCCCCCCGTCCCAACCCCACCGCTGAGTTGGGCTCCTGTCGTTGGCGTACGAGTGCGATGTGCCCCAGTGCCCGGAACTGTGCGCGATAGACCGGCGCAGCATCATCGGGCCTTCCTGGACCACCGCCGCCGAGTGGAGCCTCAGGATCGAGCGACGAGTGCGTATGCTACGTGTACTTGAAAGTGACCGTTCATATTTTCCCCGTCTTTCTATTGCTTTTACTCCAGCTCGCTCTCTCCCGCTCTCTCTCGCTCTCTCTCGCTCTCTCTCGCTCTCTGTCGCCGCTGGTTTTCGTAAACGTGGCCGACGTAAGATTTAAACCAGTCCACGCAAGGTTATGTTTCCACTTTTTCCAGAGAACTTGGGCTTCTCGGTACGAACTGCCCCCGAAATAAACGACTAAACGCCCAGAGGTCCTAACCTCCGACGATTAACGCCCGTCCCCAGTCCCTTTTTATTTTCTCTCGGTGCGCTCGCGTCGCCGTCGGAAAAACAACGACTCCTTCGTAAACATCGCGGCCGCGTTAAAGAGCTCGACGCCGCCGACGACGCAGCTGTTGGGAGCAGCGCCAGTCCTCGCGAAAACTTCCGGAGCGCGCTCGCGATTTCCTCGGAAGCGCGCGAAAGGCGCTTCTTTCAAAGCCGGAGACCCGCCGATTTCTCCGTTTCTCGGGAGCGTCGGATTAGAAAGTCAGTCGAAACGGCCGCGGCAACTTTTCTCTCCCTCTCTCTTTGGCGTTGCCGACGTCGCCGGGAAGGCCCGTCGACCTTGCGAGCTGCTCGGCTTTTCCGCGAGTCCCGCTCGCTCGCCAGAGTGACCTTTAACTCCGAGGTAGTGGCGCAACGCTCAAACGAGTCGCTGAAACGAGTCGCTGGTGAAATCGCGGACGAGGAGCCGAGATGCGTAAATTGATTTTGCTTCCGATCCTACGGGCAAACACTCGTTGTGCTCGAGGCGTCTTTTTTCGCTGTGGAAGGAAGAAGGAGAGCGAAGCGTTAAATAAACGCCTCGTTTTCTCTTCGAGCGACGAATTTAATCCGCGGTCGTGGTCGTGTTATAATTGACACGAACGTTGGGCGTTTCGCAAGCTGTCGGCCACATTTTCCCGGAAAATCGATCGCGAGAATTCCTCGTCTTTTGTTTTCGAAAGAAACCCGCGTTTTTGTCGAGGGTTTAAAACGAAAGGTCGAGTCTTCCATCCCCCCCGGCCCCCCGCCGCCGCCGCTCGCTCACTTTATAACGAGTTTACACTACGAGGTGTAACGGCTACCGAATTTTCCTCGTCCCGCATTGACCCCAATTTCACACCTCGAGCACGTTAATAATCGTGTCGCTCGGTACTCTGCCCGGTGAATAGAGAGGATGAAATCGCCGGGGAAATAATGCCGAGGCGCGTTCGCCTCACGTGGGAAAAAAAGGTGGAAAAGCGTCGCGTCGCCGTCGCCGCGGGATTCTCCGAAAAGCGCGCGTGCCCGACTGCTCGCCGAGAAAAAAGGAGAGCCGTCGTCGTCGTCGTCGTCGTCGTCGTCGTCGTCGTCGTCGTCGTCGTCGTCGTCGTCGTCGCCGTAGTCGTAGTCTTAGTCGTAGTGGTAGCCTCTCTCTCTCCCCTCCCCTTCACACTCTCACACTCGCTCTCACTCTCTCTCTTGCGCCCGGAGTTAACTCACGTGCTTCACGGGCGTACCTAACCTCCGAGGTGCGAGCGAGAGGGAGAGGAGCCGCGCGCGTTCCCCACCTCCTTTCTTCCTTTCTTCCTTTCTTTCCGCGAGACGCTGCTACTCTTGCTGCTGCTGCTGCTGCTGCTGCTGCTGCTGCTTCCAGTCTGCGATTCCTTTCATTCTTCTCTCCTCTCCCCCTCGAGGAGAAAGACGTGCCGAGCGGGCGAGAGAGAGAGAGAGAGCGAGAGAGAGTGAGTCTGCGAGGGCCAGGGCCAGGTAGAAGCGTTACCGTCGTCCTCCTCTTCCTCGTCTCTCCTTTTTAAAATTTAGATTCGGCGTGCAGCTGCTCTCGAAATTTTTCTCGGAAATTCGCCGAGGCCCTCGACGTCTCACCCTCTCACCCTCTCTCGCTCTCTCGCTCTCTCGCTCTCTCGCGCGCCGGCTTATGACTTACGACTTCGTTTGCGAATATTTTTAAGAGGAGACCCGCGGCCTTGTTTAACGCTCGATTTTACCATTCGTTCGGGAATGAGCGTTTTGACGGATCGTTACGTATGGCCGACGATCTCCCACCGTTGTTACACCTCGCCGATACCCTGGAAATTCAACAGAAATTCAACAAACGCGCACCTAACGCACTCTCTCTCTCTCTCTCTCTCTCTCTCTCTCTCTCTCTCTCTCTCTCTCTCCTTTTCCCCAGTTTTACACTTGCTTTCTTTGCCTCGTCTAGAGACTTACACGATCCCTTATCTGGAGCTTCCTTTCTTTATAATCGCATCTTTTCGTCTCGTTTATCTCGGTTCTTCGTAGGCTCCAGCTGATATTGGACCGATCGACGGTTGCACGTACGACGGTTTTTTAAATATCGATTCGGCTGAGTTCGGAAATATCGTCCGTTTGAGTTCGTTGAAAGACGGGATCGTATTTGCAGAACCGTCGCATGTCGAGCAGTATTCGGTATGTCGATTACCGCGAATCGAGGAAAAAATTAACCCGAAGGTAACCCAATTCTTCCTAATCTAACGCGCAAATAACGATACAAAGCCGAAGAACCTCCAGCCTCTCTCTCCCCCCCCCCCCGCCGACGCATTTCAATTCGTCGAGATGCACGCGTGAACGTCCCAGTTGTACGCGGATAAGAGAAAAAATCCATCGTTACACTTGCATAACCGTCCGCGTGTTTATGCAAAACGTTACACAAGCGTCTTCCTTTGCTCCCGCGCGCGTCGATCGCCCAGACGAAACGAGATAAAAGTCGCGCACTCGTAAGTACATTTTCTCGGTCCACCCTCCCCCGTCCCCTCTTACCCAGCCGTCGACGCTCGAACCGCTATTTCTAGCGAAAGAATAGAATTTTTAGTCTGCGCTAGTAAAACGGTTGTAAAAGCCTCGTCGTTGCGCAAGTCCACCTCTTTTTTCTTCTTTCTCGGCGCTTTGGTGAATTCGCGTGAATTCGCGTGAAATCGCGCACGTAATTCGGATTACGGACGATAGACGCCGGCGTCGCGACGTTTTTGGCGTTGAGCAATCGACGCGAATGAATAACCATTCGCACGCGCGGAGATGATGATCCGCTGGACGGACGGCAGTTACCGAAGCTGGCCTCAACCTAATTTCGCTCGTTGGGCAATCGGAGATCGCGAGATGAAAAAACGATCCTTACTCTCCCGCGCGCTCCGATAAAAGAGCCAGTAATTTAACCAACAATTTAAAACAGCGTCCAGTCCCGTGTTTTTAGAAACGAGGAAAAAAACTCGCGCGACTCGTCGTACCCACACGCAGCTGCACACCTCCGGATCTTCCCGCCCACGACGAATATTGATTTACGAGCGCGGTGACTCTCCGGCTTCCGAAACGCGAGCTCAACCCGTTGTAACCCGGTTTCGGTTCTTCCACCGAACCTCGTTAAAAAACCGAGCCGATAAGCGTCAGCGGAGCCACTTCCTCGTAATAGCGCTGCTAATCGCGGCGCCCGCGGACGTTCACCGCGGACGTTCACCGCGGACGATCACCGCGATCGATCGGACGTCGATTTCGGTATCGCAGTAGTTGAATATGGCAAAGTTTATTTTTGAATTCCGCCACTCGCAGGCAACAACGGCCGAGATAATACCGCGGCGTCGTATCATCTTCCCGGAATAATCGAGCACTCGAAAAGATCGAGGAACGTTGCGAAAGATCGATCCAAGTGGATCTATAGCGATACAAGGTAAAAATAAGCGCGCGCAATTAAATTCCCGACGCATAAGAGGAGATGCACAAAGAGCACTTAGCGCTAAACCCCCTCGTCAGCGCACCTCCGGCTTTTTGCGCAAAAGCTCCTTTCCCGGAAAGCCAACTTTTCAGAGTCTCGCGTCATCGGTAATCGGAAACCGTCCGCCGATTTATAGGCCCGAGACCCTCGCCATCGCCGATCCACGGATAAGACCATCTCGTATCCCCCGTATCCCCCGTAACCCCCATATCCAGGCCGTTTACTCGAAACGCGTTCGGTTAAGACGATCCTCCTACGTAAAATCGCATCTCGAACCTAAGACCATCCTGAACCCGTGCGCCGGCTCCTAACTATAAATATTTTTGCCGTATCGCCGATCGTTATTTATAACAAGGAGATAATCAATACCGAGAAGAATAACTCGACGCCCCTTCGCAAAAGCGCGTATCGCCTGTTTATCGATATATGCGATTAAAATTGAGTGTTTCCTCGTTTATTTACTCAGCCGACGTCAATATTTAACGCGATGGCCAAACACCATGAAACCCTCCTGTTTATACAAAAGCGGAAATTGACTGTTTGCAGCAGCAGCAGCGACGGCGGACGAGCAGAAACCTTTGCCCCCTCCTACTCGATCGCTTAGCGCTGCACCAGCCTGTTTATCAATAACGGTGCACTATCGATTACGCACGAGGCGGGGATCCGAGTCCCCCTCCTTCGTCTCGGCCTAACGTCGTAAACAACGTGTCGCGATCGTCACCGAGGACCTGCATATAATTAACCCTGCTGCATATAATGTCTTCTATCGCCTCCGTTGGCTTCCGCGCGCCATCCTTACTCCAGCGATGCCAATCGTCACTTCCCCCACACCCAACCGCGACGACGCTTTTTCCTTTTCGCCGAGTTTCCTGTTTTCCCCCTCGGTGGATTCCCAGAAGCGGGGCATGTGCTTCCTCCTGTTTTCCTATTTTTTTTTTTTTTATCTACTCGGCCGTTCGACGCGTCATCCTCGGCGTCGCTGAATTTCGCAGATTATCATCGAGGTCGAAGCACCACGTTCGGCGAAGCGCTCTTAGCGGAAAACCCCCCGTGGACGTTCCGCGGTTGCTCATCCGGTGGAGGAACGATCGCGCGCTACTACCTTGACCTCGTACGTCGAATTCGCGAATTTTTGCAGCGCGCTCCATAGCTTCCGAAAAGTCGTCTCCACGAACAGCCCGTGGCCTTCGACCAGTCGCGATAACTGGCGTTCCCGAGGTCTCTCTCTCTCTCTCTCTCTCTCTCTCTCTCTCTCTCTCTCTCTCGAAATACGCGACAACGGCCAGGGCGTGCGGGTGTTGTAGTGCGCCGTCGGAGTCGTCGGGAGGGGGAAGGAATGCCGGGTAATCCGAACGCGGAAACGAGCGCACTCGGGGGTCTCGCCGATAGGTGAAAGCGATAAGGCACTCCGGATTCCTCGGCAGCAGCTGATCGCCATCGAGTCGGCGGCGGCGACGGCGACGACGCAGCTTAACCTCCTCAGCCGCGTCTCGCGTTCCCCGTTGCGAACGCGGGACTGCAGCACTCGACGGCGAGTCTTACTAGCGCGTGCTCTGGAGGACAACACCGACTTCGCGAAACCGAGCGAGTCTCTGTCAACGTCGCTCTAAGTCAAGGCTGTGAAGGGGGCGGCGATAGTTTTCGTTAACGATCAAGGTCGGCTGTGTTTATAGCGAGGTCGACGGTCACGGAGTTTAACAGAGGTTCGGTACGCTGATGCGGGTGGACCCGACTACCCGTGGGAAAATTCGGCCGCGGATGCACCCAGAGGAACGACGGATCTCTTGAAATCCGCGGAGTTCGAGGGTCGCAGCCGTTCGAAGGCAAATCGACCGATCGAGTACTCGCGAGTACTCGCGGCGAGTGGTCACTTTTTCCTTCGCAAGGTCCGCGGTTTCGGTAATTTTTTAAACGGAATTTTCACGGATAATTATGTCGCGACAGACGAGCGAAGTGTGGAACACGTCGTGGGGTTCTCTTTGCGCGGACTGCAGCGACGCGAGCGACGAAACGTTCCGTTTTCGTTGGCTTAAAATTCGCGGAAGGGATTCGCAAATTCTACAGTCCGCAACTCGTCCGACAATGACGTTTACTTTGCATCGAAATACGCGCGCCGTAAATTAAACGAAGTTGGCGTGCGCTTAAAATTAAGTCGTTCTCGCTGGAATAATTTCAGAGAGAATGCGCGCATCGTGGCTTCCGTCGGGAGTCCGAAAAAAGGTCAGGGGGCGCGTCCCGTCGGTCCGCGCACCAGCTTAACGGTAGTTCGGTAGTACCCGGTCACCGGCGAGCGACGACGACTTTCGATTTCTCCCGTTGAATTTGCGTGGCGCGCGAGCTCCGGTGGATCCGTGGATCGCAGGTAACGAGCGTCGGAGGACGATGGGGATCCGAACCCGGATAAACCCGGCGAGACCCCGTTATCGCGGCGTCGGGGTCCTGCGCGACTCGGCGCAGCAACGCCGCGACGACACGCGCGCGCGCACGTACACACGGGCACACGTACACACGGGCACTCGGCAGATGGGGGATCGGCCTTCTGGCGTTGCGACACCGACGCCGCGGCCCCCGGAGCGAGCGCCCGGACGCTTCGCGGAAGCGCCGCTTCGGGCTACTCGGTGAATACTGCGAATCGGCCGCTGCGTCCTTCCCTCCCACCCGCACTCCGTCGATGCCGCGCCGCCGTCGAGCCCGTGCACACGTGCTCCCGCGTGGCCTCGCCGCGAGATTCTGCACTCTGTGTGTACACACGCCGAGGAAGGAGAGCGAGAGAGAGGGGCAACGGTTGCACTCGGCTTTCTTCGTGGCAGGCGCTTTGGGCCGTCCCTACAGTCGCGCCTCCCGAAACCTCTCTGCCCTCCTTCCACGCGAGGAGAGTCTTCTGGTTATTCCTCGGGGAGCAGCAGCAGCGGTCGCCGAGCGCTTCCGTGAACGCGTTGGCCTTTAATTTTTCCTTTCGGAGCAGAGCGGCGGGAGCTTCTCGATGAATAGCGAAAATCCGTGCAAGAGAGATGGTTACTTGCCTCCTCCTCCTCCACCTGCTTGTAACGCGGAGAATCCGAGCGAATATTCCTCACGCGCGTCCACGTGATTTTCCCTCGCGGAAAATCAGCGGAAAATCAGCGGAAAATCAGCGGAAAATCAGCGGAAAAGCAGCGGAAAAGATGCGGCTTTCCCCGCGTTCCCAAGATAAACCCCAGGAATTTCGGTGTGTATTATTAGCCGCGGCATTTCTCAAAAACCCCATTTGCGCTGAATTTTTCAACAATTGTCACGAGCGATTGGATTTACTATCGTTCGCGGTACTCGCGCGGGAGGCGTACTATTACGTCATCGCACGAGTAAACAAATATCAATACCAAACATTTGCTCTTGTAAAGCAAGTGTTTTTAATTTTTAATCTTTGTGTGTACCTTTGTAAAATATACGCTTGGCAAACGTATGTCCAAACTTAGCGTTGGTAGGTTTTAGCCACTTCCGATTAATCGAATCGAGCGATTACGCATTAGCTCGAGCGCTAAATTTCGTGTGCTCGTGCGTTCTGAAAAATTATCGCACGGGCATTTAAACGAATGAGAAATGCACCCGTAACCGGTATCATATTGTCAATCGATATCGGCGCGTTCCAGTATCAATCGAGTATACGTAGCGAGCAGAGTAATTCTCAAGCGTCTTGAAATTCCACACGCGTTACGCAATTAGTATTTCCGTTAATTAATGACGGAAATACTAATTACGAGCGCTGATTTTTTAGTGGCAAAAGCATGAAATGCAGTCATGCCGATGTTGATTTTCGGCTTTGATGTGGCAAACCTTTTTAATTATCCATGAACGCCGTCGTAAAGCGTGTGAATATATATTCGAGAGGATGTCGGAGGCGATCGCATTTCTCGCTCTACGTTTTTAACGAAACGCTCAATCGCGCGAAAGTCGTTATCAACGCGTTATCAACGTGTAGTGGGCAACTCGCGCTTACGCATTAGCAGCCATCTTTAAAAAATCGCGCTCCACTTGTGACACACGTTAAGCCAACGTTTGTCGTAAAAAACGGAGCTGTCGTTCGGTTTCCGCGTTTCCCCGCGTATTCTTACGATCCGCTCAACTTCGCTCAACTTCGCTCAACTTCGCTTAACTTAACTTCACCTGTCGCGAGGATTTCGCGCTAGAAATAATTCAAAGGCCTCGTACACGGTTGAAAGAACGCCGCCAGCATTGAAGAAGTAGCCTTACGACGCGGTCGTCGAATACGTTGTCGTTAGGTGCGTTTGTACGATCGCGTGCACTTTTCAGATTCGCGAGTATGCGACGGAGTTTACGTTTTCGAGGGCGAGAAAAGCTTCGGAAAGTTGGTCAGGAAGAGGCAAGGAGTACGGGATGCATTGCACCGAGCGCTTGGATCGAAGGTTTAAATCAACGTCGAAAGTTGGATTCGTTCGTTACGCGACGTCCTCGGGCCATTTCCACGGCACTTCCACGGCACTTCCACGGCACTTCCACGGCACTTCCACGGCACTTCCACGGCACTTCCACGGAAAATTCGAATAATTCCCAATTGTTTCCCCGTACGTTTACATCCGCTTTTACCAAAATTATTCAGCAACGCGCATTTCCTGCCCGTTCTCCCGTTTTATTATCCGCGGTAATCGCGCCTCGCCGTTGTCTCTTATTCCAATTGCGTACTTTAACGCGCTTCTTTGTTCAGCGCTGTTGTTTCTCTCTCTCTCTCTCTCTCTCTCTCTCTCTCTCTCTCTCTCTCTCGATCTCGATCTCCGAACTACGCTCGACCCGAATTCGAAGCGAGTTACGGCTTCTGCAAAGTCGAAAGTTTCGAAGAAAGATTTTCTCATCGATTTCCGTTGGCACGACGAGTCCGTGGAAATTTCGAGAAAGAAATGCGTTACGAAAGCGCGCCTGCGAAGGGAGGATGAATCGCTTTTACGAATTACGGACGGTTATTGTTATCGACTGGCGCGCGTAAATAATTCATACTCTCCGCGGTGCTTTACAATGACTCGTTATAAACACTGACAATTTCCAACTACGTTGTTGCGCCAATCGTTCTTCGCTTTTTTAAATAATTCGCCCGCACGTGCTCCTCGGGCTCGAGTTGATCGAGCGCTTCAACAAAGGCTATTCCTGTCTTAACTTCCGCGTTCCCCGATGAATTCAAAGCTTCACGCGTCGCGAACGAACCCGAGGAGATCAAAGGTAACCGGGGTGGGTAGGACGCGTTGGCCTACTTTCTACAGTTCCCTAATTCCCGTCGCGTTCGCTTGCGATTGTCCTCCCGCTTTAGAACATGTACTTTCTACAATCGATATCGTAAAATGTGTCGCGGGAGGAGGAGGAGGAGGCGGCGGCGAACGTAACGCGCGCAGTTATCGCGTAACGTCGTCGGCCGTAAGAAATCGGCACACATCGTTCCTGGGGAAAGTTATTCGCGCGCACTGCCGATTTTCATAAAAATCGCGAGCACCTCGACGGCTGGCAGCCGGTTGCTCGGCACAGAAGCGCTCGACGCAAAATTAGGTTGGGTCGCCGCAAAACGCGCGCACGTTCGCTTGTAAACGCTCTTCCCGAGGTCCGCCGGGCGAAAAAATGAAGAAAAAAAATGAAGAAGAAGAAGAAAAAAACAACACGGCGGCCGGCGGATGGAGAAAAAACGTCGAGAGGAGTGGGGGGCAACAGCGAAAGAGTAACGAGAACAGCGCGATGGACGGGGGTGGGTAATACGTCGGTTTCGCCTTATCCGCGCGCGGCTTTTGATTTTCCCTTCCGCCCTCCTCCAGCTTTCGAGACTCGCGTCGACCGCTGCGAAACGTGTCTTCGGCGGCGGGCGTTTTCGCGGAAGTCCACGACTCTTCCACGACACGGGATAATTAGACTGTAATTGGCTATTCTTAGACGCGACTCTCATTTTTTTCTCTCCTCCTTTCGTTGTTTCTCTTCTGTCGCGAGCTGCCCTCGGTTATTGGGTTATATCTCCTCGCTTCCCTCTCGCTCGCTCTCTGATTTTTTAACAGTTTTTCTTGGGCTAGTCGCCGAGTTTACGCGCCGGCGAACAGGGAAAATGAATTTACGGTGCAACGGTTGGGCCGGGGAATCCCCCCGTGTTGACTTAGCGGACCTTTTCTCCACCTCCCCACCTTCCCCATCCTTATCTTATTTTAATAGGATGAGTTAGTTTCTCTCTCGGTTAGTCCGGTGAGCGCGTCGGGCTCACCGCCGATCGCTAAATTGGTCTTTTCTATTCTCGTTAAATGACCGGCGCGCTTTTCAAAGAAACCGTCTTCCAACGTTTATTAGTTTCCTTTCGCAGGTTACGCCGGGCCGATGTCGCGAGCCGCGGTTATTGCTGAATTCGCTTGGTTATTGCGCGTTGCGGGAAAAGAGAAACCAAGAGAGCGCGCGCGCGAGTGCCGACTGTTTATGATTTATCGAGTGTATCGGTGTCTTCATTATTGCTCGGCTATTGGTTTTCATTCGAAGCTAAGAGCCGTTGCGCGAGTTAACGATGCCTTCGTAAAAGTGCGCTTTTATTCTTTTTCGCGAAAGTGTCGCGAAAAGCTGGTGGTCGATCGATCGATTTGTCGACACGGACCTGGAGATACACAGTGGCAAATGGCCTCTGAGTGAAAAGCGAATGGAAAGCGATTGTTGAGAATCGTGGTGGAGCAGGCCGAGGCGCGTTATATTGGGAAATCAAACACCTCGAGAGCAGCAGCTCGACGTGTTTGCATTTGAAATTGCAAGCCGGACGATAAATTTCGTTCGCGCGTATAAAAGCACTTTATTTAATTCGCAGGAAATTTAAATCGCTGCAGCGTAAATGACGCGAGAAGCACCAGATGCATAGATCAGTGTCGTTTCTTCGTAGAGAAACGATGGAAAAAAACAAGGACAGGTGCGCTATAGATATCGTTTCTCGATCCTAGGATCCTGATTTAGCGAAACGAGTCTTTCCTCGAACCGCAGAAATACCTATGAATATTGTCTGCTCCGACTCGTTCGAGTAAGCGATGCGGACCAGCAGCTGGGAAATTGTTGGGCTAGTTCTAATCCATTAGTAGCCATTCGAACCGGGGAAATAATTTTATTATAATTGGCCAGCGATTAATTACAATTTTTAAGCGTTAGTCGTTTGCCCGTAAGTTGCCCGTAAGTTGCCCGTAAGTTGCCCGTAAGTTGCCCGTAAGTTGCCCGCGACTACTATTCTCGCGTTAACTGACAGAAGAAGAGGGGCGAAGGGGTCGGAATCTCGATCGAACGCCCCCTTCGAGATCTTTCATTTTTTTTATCGCTTTTTCCTTCGAGCGCGTTCATCGGGCGTTCCTGTACCTTTTCGACGTCTCGTCCATTTTGTCCGCGTAGTGCTTTTCCGGATACATTTTTCCTCGTACCTCATTAAGATGCTTCTTCGAATGCAAGTTACTCAATCGTTGCTTCGCCGAGTCATTGCGCGCTTCTTCCGAAGATCTTCCGGCGCTCGGTGGTCGCCTCCTCGTAGGTGTTATACCCGCGGCTCGCCGGTGCATCGACGGCGTCCTTCCCGGAATCTCATTAGGGGATAGAGCGAGACGGCGACCGCAGCTCGCGTGCAAAAAGCCCCGACGACGGTCATCGCGTCGCGTAATAAATGCATCCGCGAGTGCCCGCGGCCGACGGGCGATCTATCAGCTCCGGGTTCCGTGACAGAAAATTTAATCGGCTGTTCGCTGACCCACGAGCGAACGACGGACGGTGTTAATCGTCTCGCTCTTACTTACTTATGTCCGAGCCACGCGCTTCTTTTTTCCCCTCCTGCTCCAGGTCTCGTGATGAATTTCAGGTTGGGATCGTCGTCGTTACCCTCGGCTTATCCATCCGAAATCAACGACAATGTCGAATACACGAGCAAAGCATTAACGGCCAATAGTAATCAAGGCCATTAATCGCTTTCCTCCGTCGGACGCAGTTCGGCGGGAAATAAAAGAAATTGCCAAGGTACCGGGAACGTAGGTTCGTTAGACACGGCTAAATTCGAGGTTTCACGGGCCGTTACGAACCAAATGGACTTTAAAGAATTCGTCTTTTCTTCGTGGAAAACGGAGTGCGCGTTCGCTCATTGGTGCCCATTATTCGATAATAATGGGAATCGCAGCGGCGGTGGCGACCGTGGCGGAGATTAACGAGAGACACTTTTATCGCGGATCGCCCGTCCGCTCAAACCTCGGCGGGGAATTACTTTTTTATCGGCGCCGGTGTGTGATTTGCAGTTGACCGCGTAGTGTAGCGTCTTCTTCTCGAGGCGCGAAAGTACACGATCAGAGCTGGAGCGTCGAATTCCCATTCCTTCCGTCTCTTCACCCCCCAGCGCACCCCCGGCGTACCTCCGGCGCACCCCCGGCGCACCCCCGGCGCACCCCCGGCGCATTTAATTGCAATTGTTGGAACGGAAGCTTCGTCGTTGCTCGTCGACGTTACCTTTCTTCGAGTAATTGCGCTCGGTACCGATACGTGATTCGTTCTCAACGTCAAGCCTGCCACATGCTGCAATAAATAATAGTATCAGTTTTTCAATAGCCGTGTGTGTTGCCTTTGTTCTCATCAAATACGTCCGCACTTCTTTGAATCGGAAATGATCGTTTTTTATACTCGTCTTTCGCTCGCTCGGATTTCCCTTCTTGAGAATTTCGTGGAGATAAGGAAAAAAGGGCGTTAACGTTGAGTCGTCCCAAAACGATGTAACGGGGACGAAAAAGATCTGGGAAATGCTGGTGGCGGTGGCCACTGCATATCCGCAATTGCAGCGATTATTAGACTTTACGATGGAGCGCGTATTTTGATTTACGGCGAAAGCAAATGTAAAGCTAAGTAAAAGACCATTAATTTTTAGTGTACGCGAGCGACATAAATATTCAATTTTTGAACAATGTTTATTAGCAGCGTGAATTACTCTATGCGAAAGGCACCCCGTGTGAGAATAAAAAATAAAAATATCATAAAGACGAAGTAATGAGAAAAATGACGCGATAGAGATAAAATATTAGTACGACGATAAATTACTCTTTATTACTGTGTATACGCGTTGCGTTTCTTGTTTAACGAAGAATACCGTTCTTGCCAATGGTTTTCGTCTCTCGAGTACAGCCGATGATTACGCAAAAAATCCAAGAAAGAAAAAGGCTCCTTTACATCTCATTTCTCAAGAACTGAAACATTAAAACGCGCAAGAAATGCCGCGTCCGTGGCATTCGCAAATCGATAAATCTTGAGAGGATTTCTCATTTCTGTGCACACGTGTATTTATCTCATTGGCGCCGGCTCTCTTCTTTTTTCTTTTTTCTTTTTTCTTTTCTCTTTTCTCTTTTCTCTTTTTTCTTTTGTCTTTTTTCTTTTTTCTTTTATCATTACGTCGCGTTTCGACGACCAGAAGCGGAAGTACGCGTGCGCGTGCGCGTGCGAATGAACGCATTCTTAATTGCGATCGATGATTTCCGTAGGATTCGTCGTTGCCAAATGAATTCATCCGGGCATCGGCGAGTAGTTTTTAAGAGTTTGCCAACGAGGAAGACGCAACTTAACGCTTGCGAAACCGCGTCTGCTTGCAGGATTCGCGATCGACGTTGTTATGCAGTACGAGGCTCGTGGGATAGTCCTCCAAGAGTCGCAATGCTGACGGTAATGTGCCCGAACTGCAGGCACCGCTTCCCTGCCCCCGGATGCTGCAACACTGCCGTCGTCCAGGACGCTTCCGCCGACATCACCACCATCGACTTTGACGACCACCATCCGACGAATACGTCGGGCGGTTTTTTGCTCGTCGACGCCACGAACTTCGCCAACTACCAGCACCGGCAGCAGGTAACCATCGGTATTTACTTTTAGTGTCGGTTCACTCCCATCCCCCCGCCCAACCCCGCCAAATTGTGCCGGTCCACTTAGGATTGCCCCAAGGACGGGGATAACTTCGCTTTTAACGCGCTGCCCCCGGAATACTTGCGCAAGCTCGACCATTTTATCGCCGCGTTGGGCTTTATTCGCGATTTCTTCGATCTTCGAAGGATGATAAATGCACCGAGTGGGGGTATTACATAAGAGTACCCCTTCTCCACGAGCCCCTCGATCTAATACCCGGATTCGACTAAAAGACGCGACCTTGTTGGGAGCGCAGGTGACGATCAGCACGCAGTGCGGGATCCAGTCGGGCGGCTGTCTGATACAGAGCAGCAATGCCGAGGTGGTGCTGCACGCGAGCACGTCGTCCCCGAGGCTGGAGGTGAGGTCTAAGCTGTCGGGGGGCGGCGGTTGCCTCGTGCAGAAGAGGCTCGAGCCCTGCAGTCCCGAGCAGTCGAGGCCGCTGCTCATTGGCGAGGAGCAGCTCAGGAGCAGCTTCGAGCGGGCCACGGAATTCCATCGTAGCCACTCGACCGCCGCCAGGTACGTTACCTTGCGATCGATCGCTCGCTCTTCGAAATTACCCGGGATAGCTCCGGACGCCTAATGGCGTTTTCTTCCCGCTTAACGAGCGGGACTCTAAATGCACGCTTGGCTGCAAGGGGCGGCGACGCCGAGCGGGTGTTCGCTGCCGATTTCCCGCGATCTTTTCAATTTTACCCGGTTTTTAAGAAGTGGTGCGAGGGCGTGGCCGAATTAAATCCGTCGTTGTTCTCCGCGGAGGAACTCGAGCAACGACGATCCAACGAGGGGGCAATCGTTGGCTGCGAGTGCAGATTGCTTTTAAAGGTGGTGTTGTTGTTGCCTAGTTGGAATGTCGCACGCGTCGGTAAAACTTGTGGCAGAGAGGGTATTTTTATTGTGTGCAAGCAGCTTACAAGGTATCGATGAGCTTGGGGAGTTTGCTGAGAAATTCGAGCCAGTAATTTACGACAAGTCATTATTGTTTATAATTTTTATGGAGGCGCTTGATACGATCGGAAACGTTGATACGACTTTTACAAACGCCGCGGATTTATACACCAAGTTCCGGGATAGCGCTCAAACATCTCGCTGACGTTTCAGGTTGGAGCCACCCCCGAGCGGTTGCCAGGAGCTTCCGGGCACGAGGCGCGAGGTGCCCCCGGGGACCTGCGAGTGTCGCTGCTGCTGCTACGCTCGCTGTCGCTGCTGTTACCCCTACCACAGGAGCAATGCAGGCGACGAGGTCGCGTGCAGGCGAAACTTGTGCCAAGTCGCCGCCGGCAACGGCGCCAAGAGTCCCGACGACACCTGCCACAGGAACGGCGTCGGCAGCTCCAAATACTCCGGTTAGTCACGTGGAGTCGCATCTTCCTCGATCGGCGAGATGAAATTTCGCGTCATTGTTGTCGCGTTAATGATCTAACGAGAGTGTTTCTGATCTTAGGCGTTGGACGCGTGTACTTTGTTTTTCTCGCGTTTTTCTCATCGAATGCCACCGTTCCAGGATTTTTAATCTTAAAATACGCGTGGCGTTACGAAAATGTTGATGGCTGCATCGCGTTTAAAATATTGAAAAGAGAGGTTTCGGCGCGCGAGATATTTCGATAATTAAGAAGTTTCGTCGAGTAGCATCAGAGTTCGGGGAAAAATTAATCACTGCCGTTGATTTATTTTTAGTGCAAGTGTAAAGCAGCAAGAGGTAAAAGTATATTAGTGCATGACAAACGCACCTTCGGAAGGAGAAAATGTGCTCGCAAATACTTCAAGGAATAAGAATGTTAATGATTCGACTTTTTTGCAAGGCGATTTATTTTTAAAATCTTACCAACGTTTCAAGTATTCGCTTCTGGTATTTTCGGAGATACCGACATACTATCAATAAGAATGAGTATTTCACGACAAGCGTGTATTTCATAAAATGTGATATATAGTTACGTAATACGATAGATTATGCCGAGTTCCATTGGCCGTATAACGCGTTACGATCGTGTTCCCCCTGGTAACGAACGACTCTTTTCATAAGGATTTCGCAAATGTGATTCAGTGCATTGCTTTGCAAGTTTATAACGAATTACGACCGCTTATAATTAACGTTAATGGATATCGTATCGCTGGCTTGAAAGGAGATCTATAAATATCTATAAATATCTATAAATATCTATAAATATCTATAAATGGAACATTGGCAACGCTTTCGAAATAAAAACAGGATTGCGGTGAACATCGGATTCACCTTCGTCGTTAAAAACTTGTAATTATCGTGGTCCAACGAAGTACGTTCCTAGTTTACGCGTACAGCCGTGTGGAGTAGACGGTAGACGAAGTGGAAGGGACGAGTGCGCGAGGTATAAAGTGTGCATCCATAAATTGCAGGCGACGTGCGGATCCAGGTGAATGCGACGGTGCGCCTGCCGACGACGAGCGTCGCGACGGCTGCGGCCCTCGGAAGCTGTACCCTCAACATAACGGCGTCGGCGTCCTCGGGTGTGGGCCTGGAGCCGAGTAAAGGCGGCCCCCGCAACAGCCTCAACGGGGGCGGCATCGTGAGCCACGGCGCCGTGGGGGGCGGCGAGGGTAGGGACGAGGCCCCGGGCACGCCCGTGTCCTGGTTGACGCCCTGCCCCTGGGGCTTCGACGCCAGTTATCTGCCCGAGAAGGACGTTGCGCGTCTCGCCGAGGTTCGCAGGCTCCTGCAGACCTGCGGCTGGTACCACGAGGGCCTCAGCTGGCAACAGAGCGAGAATCTGCTCAAGGACGCGCCCGTCGGCAGGTGGCTCATGAGGGACAGCTCCGACAGCAGGTGAGCAAAACACTCCTGCTAATGAACGCCGCTTGGGCTTTTCATAAGCAGCTTAGCAGGGAAAAACCTGATGTTGAGAACCAACCAGGTCTCACAACGTAATAAATTGAGAGAGCTGGTGCCTGCTCTCTACCTCTGCACTTTTCAGCCTAATTGCACCTTTCATCATTTGACAATCTGAATTAGCTTTTCTCGAAATTATATTTTAAAGATAATGCACGCATAAGGGAGCACTTATGTCCGTGTTTGATTCTCACGATCTCCTTGTCGTTAGGTACACGTTCGCGATATCGGTGCAGACTGGTCGTGGTCCAACGTCGGTGCGCGTGTTTTACTTCATGGGGAAATTCCGGCTGGACGCTGAGCCCCGACTGGCCCTGACGATGCCCCTGTTCGACTGCCCGATTAAGATGCTCGAGTATTATTGCGAGTACTCGAAGCGCGTGGACGAGCATCGGCAGGAGGTCTGGCTCGATTACAGCGGCCAGATATACTCGCAGATCTACCTGTCGGAGCCGCTGGTGAAGGAGGTGCGCTCCCTCTCGCATCTCGCGCGCATAGCCGTCAACCGGGGCAGCGCGCGCCTCGAGAGGGACAGGGAGAGGTTGCCACCCGTCATTAGAAACTACCTGAAGGAGTACCCTTACACCCTCTGAGGGACGATGCACCTTGATGCGCGGTTGCTTTGTCGGAGCGCGGCGGTACCTTCCTTCGCTTTACCGACCGTTTACCGACCGTTTTACCGACCGTTTTACCGACCGTTTTACCGACCGTTTTATCGACTGTTTTACCGACCAGCCATACACCGAACATTGAAAACAGTCCAAGCGATGTTTGGATAACGGCAGATTCTTATTTTACCGTCATCTGCATCAGCGCTATTTCCTACATTCTTTTGTCCCCGAGCTTTAGCAGCGAACGCACAAAGGCGATTTCATTTCTATCGTTTACTCCTCGATGTGAAGACGTACAAGACATTCATAAAAATAGCAAAGTAAATCTACGCAACTCTGGGTTTTCGTTATTTTTCTATTTTTATGGTGCTTTTCTGTCGCTGAACTTGGAAAACTCGTTGAGACGAGCGTATACAGAGGAAACGGGAATGCGTCTTCCCTTATTAAAACGTAATTCATAAGAAATTATTATATCAAATGAGAAGAATTACTTACTGCATCAAAATATTGTTCCAATAACTTAAGTCAAATCATCTGGTTTTACCACGTAACTTTTTTGTGTGGTTTTTCTTCGGAGTCGTATTTTATTTCATTTTATTTATTTAAGAGGTCTGGTGCAGGGAGGATGTAAGAATTTTAGAATCTAATGTATCGAAAGACTGAAGTTCTAAATCTTAAGCTTTCGTAGTGAACGCGAAGGGATCAGGAATCCCTTAGTAAATGTTACGATTGTACTAGATCCGCAAAATACCTCAGGTGCAAATGTATTTTAACGCTTTGAAACATCAAATAACCAATTCCGAACTTTAATTATTGCCATTTTACACTTTCGATATTTTATTTTTCCAAATTCGTAACCCTCTTAGCCAGTGCCTCGGCGAAAACAACCATACGTAGTCTAGTCAAATGATAAAGCGGTGTAATAAAATGTACTAAAATATGATTTTTACTGTTACGTGGGAAGTAGTATATTTTTGTATTTTTTATTATTATAGCGTAAATCAATTGACGATTAGTCGATGGCAACTAGCTGTTTACTATATTTCTAATGAATAAATATTCATCTATCGGATGCTGTGGCATTGTGCTTGGTTGAATTAGTTTTTCACAAAGAATTATACGTAAGAATAGATCTTTTCGTCGGTTACTTTCTGCATAAAGGAAAATTATCGCTTAACTACAATATTTGTACAGTTTTATTACGCGTATTATCAAATATTAGGATTGTATGGTTTTTTTCAACTGAATATATTTATTTGTCCGGAAGAATGCGATTGATACAATGAATAGGACGGTTTTAACATCAACCACTGGAGTTCAGTTATCTTTAATAAAAACAAATTTTCCGAATTGAACCGAGTAAAAATCCTGGATTATTAACGTGACACTTTCTTCTGGACGAATAAGACTGGCACATTAGATGAAAAATCATTTGTTAGGCATATAATTACTACACTTATGATATTTTCTATATATGTATTATGAATCAATTACTTCGATCGATTCTTAGTAACAAAATTTATTTATCGATTAGTCAATAAAATCTTGTAGATTATTACTTCGCAGGAAAAATATGATTTTGAAAGTTGTAAGTAAATGCATTATTATATGAAAAAAGGTTAATACTTTTCACTAGAAAAATCAGCAATGTACGACCCTGTACAGAATTGATTGAGATAATAAGATAAAACCAATTGCATAATTTTTGACTTTTTGATAAAATGTGTCATAATGAAATATTCAGCAGTAGAACAAAATGTTTATTAGTAACGTACGAACTATTTTCTAGTATTACAAAATTATTACGAGTCATTTTCCAATCAATAAGTGTCTGGAAAATATTTATTTACAGTACAGATAATTTATTAAAATTGTAAATAATTTCACATAGCGTAAGAAAATTGGCCAGTAAATTAATTTTTTTTAATTGCTCTAAGCAAAAAGTAGAGGATATTATCTTTTTCGTTTATGGAATCGACTACTTTTTTCGCGATGCTACGTAACAAGACAAGTAATATTTATCAACGTATGTTTCATTATATTCTTGTTATATATCACGTTATTATTAATATATCAATTTGGAGCGTCGCAAATCATTTGAATAAGAAATAAATATTTATTTACATATTTTACGTTCATTAAAATTAATACGTTTATTTTTATGTATATAATTGTATAAAAAAAAAATTCACTCTAAGAAAAATCAAATTATAATTTTAATCATAATCAATTTTAAATTATTTGCATAATCTTTATAAAGCGAGGATAAACGTAATTATTCTTGTTAGTGATACAAAAATCCTATTTTCAAAAATAATGTTTAAGACATTTAAGATTGATCGATAGTAAATTGCTACGAGTTCTGTATAATGTCGTACTTTACTGCATTTTTCATTTTGTAACATGTTCAGTGAATAACACCAACCGTTGAATGGGTTATTTTATCAATACCGTTAAATTTAGTCACTTAAGCATAATAATACGTACTGTATTTTTTTTTGTGCTACTTATGCCAATTCGAAAGTAACGCGAAGACATTTTACCAAACGATGAATTGATAGAATAACATCAATGAGAAAACAGGACTATTGACTTATAACAGTGATGAGCGAATTCTTTCGTTTATAGGTTCCACGATATTTGTTGTATTTAAATTAAACTTGACGATCACAAATTGAAATGAATTTACTTTTATCGGTTCGTAACCAGTAACTACGAAACTTACAACAACGAATATTTTTATGGACAGATATTATTGTGTTTACTCTTTTCTTTGCTATTTCTTGGATATTCTTGACTGCATATAACGTAGGGATTCACACGATTGAACAAAAGAAAACTGAAATTTAGGAAATTGTATGCTTGTATGCGTGAGTGTCGTATAAATTGACTTGTAGAATATTAGATGAAACTAAACTTGATTGTCTCTATATTAGAGACGAAATTGTGTAACGTCTACTGTACGTATAATTAATTCAGGAATCTTTGCGTTTTCTTCTCTCACACATTTTGCGTTTTTCCATGAAAGAATTTGTAAAATATTGTAGCGTAAGTGGCGCGTGTGAAAAGTGAATTATATATTTTTGCGTTATTGCTGGCGATTGGTAAGCCGGACCAAACGATGAGAGACTGATCAGGCCGTAAACTGCCAGTTTTGATCGATCGGATCGACAGATTTTTCGCAAACCTGCGAATATGAAGTCGAGACAACTTCGATATACATTGTACTTTATTATTGCAATGAGATGTGTATAAACAAGGTAAATTATTAAAAAACTATTTATTATATACGATTAATTGTCACCTTCTTACTTCCTTACACACCCTTAATTAAAATGAACAGATTTCAATTATCGGAATGTTATTTTTTACAATAAATTGTGTAATTGTAATTCTTTGGTTCAAGTTTACATACGGTTTGTACGTATTATTTCGATATGTGCAACGCATTTTACATACAACTATTAATAATTAAAAAATTGGAATTTTTCACGAACACGCACATGGACAAAGTTCTTTACTTTACGTCTGTTATTTTTTTCATCATAAAAAACTACTAATAGATAAAATTGATTTAATTTTCAAATAAAAAGTAAACATTTATAAAAATACGTTATTCATTTGACTTGATTCTTTTGAATAAGTTATCGATTAGCAACGATTTTTCAGTCTCTTCAGAAAGTATTCTCAACAAGAAGTCTCTTTTGGAAGTTAGTAATTATTAAGTTTTGCCCAATCTGAAGAAATAACTTGATTTTAAACAACCGATCCAACGTACTTGCTGACCGCTGCTTGGAATTGATGTGCTTTATGAACTTGTTCAGATCTGCAAAAAGGAGAGAACAGCGTAAGGATTTATTAATATTGTTTTGAATAAAAAGAAAGAAGAGAAAATGTTGATTTGACGAGTATGCGCATGAAATCAAGAATATGACCCAATATCCGCCATTTATTTTTTGCTAATTTTTCTTATTCGGGAAAATTGATGAATTATAATTAATACATTTTTGTTGATTTTAATGTTTTAATGTTTCTGTTTAATTTTTCTTCAACGTTTGCCAAAAATATTTTGAATATCGTTAATTGGGAAAAAGTGCTTACTTGAAATTATCCAGTTCCCTCGTTTTATGTGCAATGACGTTTTTTAAATTTTCAATTTCAGACTCCTTCACACGAAGTGATTCTGCATAGCCACTTTGTGCTTCATTAATTTGTGCGTACAATCCGTTTATTTGAGAGAGCATCTTTTGCAGTTGGTCATTCTGTTCACGCATTCTTATTGTTTGATCCTGTATCTCGGACTTCAAACTCGATGTTTTTTCTTTCTCGAGTTGCAATTCCATCTTTAAAGCTTCGTACCTCTTCTGTGGCTCTATTGACGCTTCTTGAAGTTTTATTATCGATGTTTGAAGCGAAGCTATAGATTTTCTTGATTCTTGAAGTTTCTCCTCTAGCTTTTCTCTCTCTTCTTTTGACTTGTGCAAGGCGTCTTCGATTTTTGCTGTCCTAGCGGCAAACCTCTCGCTTTCATCTGCTTTCATCTTAAGCTTCGCTTGAATTTCAACGGAATCTCGGATTTCGTTTCGTAGCTTTTGCAGATGCTCTTGACATTTTTCCAAAGCTTCCGTGGATTCCCTCAATGTTTCTTTCAAGGTGCTAACTTCTATCTTGCATCGATTCTCCCTTTCCTGCATTTCTCTCTTCATTCGGTGAACTTCTGTTTTACATTCTGATATTGTATCTTCATAGCTTTGTACAGTGGATGAAAGCTTATCTTTTATAGATTGAATTTCTAGGGCTGCTTTCCTCAGTTCCCTTTCATAGGAACGATTTTTAGCATCCAACTCTTGTTTAAGTTTCAAGTTCTTTTCATTCGTTTCCTCCAAGTCTTTATAAGATTCTTTCCAATTGTTTTCTATTTTGCTATGTGCTTTTTTCATGCTTTCTATGTCTTGATTTTTTTCTTCAAGTATGTTATTGTTCTCTTCCTTAAGTCGTTGAATTTCAGTCTTTATTTTTTCACTTTCAGTTTGGATTGACTGAAGCTCTGTGTTTTTCATTTCCAATTCAGATTTTAAGCGATCGATAGTCAAAGATTTTTCTTGTAAGATTCGATTTACAGCCTCGATTTTTTCATCGATTTCTATAACATTATAATCGTCAGTGTTTGCGTTCTTTGAAACGGATGAAGATAACACGTTAGATTTTGACGCATCATTGTTATCATTTTCAGAATTCCCTAACGGATTGCCTCTTAATTCTTCAGTTGGAGCTTTCAATTTTTCGCTTCTTTTCTTTCTCTTTTGCATTCTTGATCTCATTTGTATAACCTGATCATCTTCTTCGCTTGACATCGTAACTGAATTCTCTTTTACAAGTAATGGTCTTTCACACAGAATTCGTCTCTTTTGATTTTCCATTATTTGTTCAGTTATAGCCGAATGAATTTCATTTGATATACAATTTCCTTTAAGATTTAAAGATAGTAAACTACGGTTTTGTTGAATACTTTGTAAAATCTTCTTACCACCATTCGTACCTGTGAAAAAAAAATTCAATAAAATTTCAAGTTAAATCATTTCTACCTGTATTTTAAATGTTATGCAAAGTCACCTATAGAGTTCCAAGCCAAGTCTAATTTTTTTAAATTCATATTGTATCTTAGAACTTTGGCTATCGAATCGGCACAGTTTGTAGAAATTTGATTGTATCGAAGATCGAGCTCTTCTAAATTGTTATTTTTTGTAAGACCATCGCAAAACCTGGCAAAGGGATCGACCTGCGATCCTAAGTTATTCCATTCGACGTGCATAATCTTGAGCGTACTATTGCGAAGTAACATATCTCCAAGCTGTTCGACCAAAGGTCCATTTATATTGTTGCCCTTGAGGTATAAAGAAGAAACACTTGATCCTTCAGAGATTGCTTTTAAAATATAACTAGTTCCCTTTGAAAGTAGCATACAATCGCTAAGGTTCAGCACCTTGATTACTGAACTAGAAGACAGAACTTGAGCAATAATTTTACATAAACTAGCTATAATAGATATGTGAGCCAGTTGAAGTTCTCCTGTTGAACTAAAAAATTGTTAAAAGATTGTAATATCACTAAAATATTTCTACAAATAAATAATTATAACCTAATTACTACATATTTTTATTAATATCTTGTTGTGTACTTTTGTACACACTTACGCTAAGTAAGTTAAAATTTAATTGTCTTAAAAATAAAAGTTATTGTAAAACAAAAATGAAACAGCTTAACAACTTTAAAAATATCATTAATAAGTTAAAAACATAATACTGAGAGCAAGATTGAAGATATACTGAACTTATAAGAATAATTGTTGAATAATTTTTTGTGGAAACTAGAATTACAAGTGTAGAAGTTTAAATTTAAATCTTATTTGTCAATCAACAGAAAAATAATTTATAACGGTTAAACTGTTATCCATAAAAACTGTTTTCTACGATTAAAAACTAACAATATTAACATGTACTCTAAGTTCACAGCAAAAAATGAGATACATTAGCTGAAATTTGAAAAATCTTCCGCGCTAAAGTAAGGCTTTAAAAAAGTCACCAGCTCGCTTTGACCGCCTCAACGATTTCCGGTTCAACGAGGATTCCTTGTTTTTCACAAAGCTGCAAAAATAGTTCGGCATCGTCCATCATTTTTGCATGTCGACTATTTCTTTCTTTTACACAACTTCTTCAACGTTACCTGGATCGTAACGAAACCACAACAAACTAAACCCCCGTTTTCGATCGCGTCGCGGCCGCAAAAATCATTGAGTGCAGCACCACCTTACGAGGAGCGAAGAAACCTACTTATCGATGCTGGATAAATGAATGTGTATGAAATATATTTTAAAAGAATTTATATTTTTATTTTACGCATCGAATAAATGAACTTTTATAAAACATGAATGTGTTTACTGTCTAATTGGTATAAAAATTTACACA
Organism: Wiebesia pumilae; assembly: GCA_018907045.1. Lineage (NCBI taxonomy): Eukaryota > Metazoa > Arthropoda > Insecta > Hymenoptera > Agaonidae > Wiebesia > Wiebesia pumilae. Next base: position 1,686,721 of record JACCHZ010000106.1, read on the forward strand.
GAACGTTAGATAACAATCACTACAAACGTATTTTGGATCGAATTGCCTTATTCATGTTAAAAAGATGGGGATCGTTGCGAAATTTCGGATGTTTTGTGACAAATCCCATTAAACCTGAAACACACATGATTTTCTAAGAAAATTGGTGTTTAAAGTTACGAAGGAATTCTTGATATAAATATTAATTGAAAAAGTATATTTTATGTACCAATATGTTAAAGTTTATTACTATCTACATTGTTCCATTCTTAATATTATGGTGTTTGTTATAATTTGTTTTACTTTTATCATTTTGAAAACTGAAATTTTCCATTTGATTTTAGATTGTCTTAATGTTTTATTTATCAGGTATACGTACCAGCATGTTGAGCTTTTGCAATTTCCTTTTCTAAAATTTTTTGCTGATTTGTACATAAACCTGTGATATGTTTCCCATAGACTCTACCGCTAAAAGAGCTTTGAAACTGAGACAGAAATCTCACATTCTTATAATCAGGCTTGATATTATATTTACAAAAAAAACAAAGTTTTTTCTCTTTTACATATGGATTCTCCATATCAATAGGCTGAAAAGGATATTTTATAAATAACAGATTATATATTTTTAACAAAATGATTATAAAAGTATACTTATAGCAATACTTACAGCATCATCATCCACATTTGACGAAAATTTTTGAATTCTTTGTTGACTTTTAAGGATGTTTGCTGCATGAGACAATAATTATGACATTGATTTTAAATAATTTATAAGTAAAATTTACGAATATGAAATTTCCTCTAGATATAGACAATATAAATTAAAACTAACCTCTATAATCACCTATGTTCCTAAGAACAGAAACTATTTTGTCATTAAATATACGCGGATATAGTAAAAGTTTCATTTTTACATAAGCAATTATGTTTATTCACTTTTAATCTATTGTATTATATTTAATTTGTTAAATTACACTCCGTTGATTACACGTTTTTATTAAATACACATCCTATATTCATTGGGATACATAAATCAGAGTATTTATGATAGTGTCCATTGATACCATGCATCAATAAAGTAGAAATCTACTCTAATTGCTTTCTTACCGTGTATACGAATGGTTAGTACGAATGCGTCCATTTTCTTGCACATAATAAATTATAAATAAATAATTCAGTGTGACATAATATTATAATGTTTTATTACATTAAGAAAACTTTTATATTTTTTAAATCGGCTGTATTATTTTCTCTACCATAATGTTGATATAAAAATCTTTTTGTAATACGTTAAATAGGTTTATTAGGAATTTGCCATTTTATCGGATAATTGGATCATCGGTTTAAAAACTTCATTAGGAATTTGCCCTTTATAGTCAAATCATTAAATAATATCTATTTGAATTATTTGTACAAGGGGCGTTGTGTTAATTTTATTGTACCAATGGAGAGTGGATTTATAAATAAATAATCAAATGCATAAAAAATTCGTTTTAAAATTTATTATTTGTTTAGGATGCTTTTAATTACATTAAAAGAAAAATGTGCGATGTGTAAAAATTGATTGAAAATTCCTATTATCAAGATAAAACCACATCTCGTAGGCTAAATGAATAAACAAAATTATTTTACCATTACGAAATATTTTAAAAAATCATTAGCCCACACGAACAATATAAAAAAAAATGCACTCTATATATTTATTTTCTATCGTACGAACTTTTACGATTTTTCACTTTCATACAAAATACATTCATTTTTTCATTCGACAATTTTAGAAGCGTAATCATTTTTATCGATTTTTCAAGTAATTGCAATATAAAAACTCCGTAACTTGCTAATGAAATTTTGAAAATCGTTGTTACTTAAATTCATCAACGAATTGTTTTTATTCGAAAGCTGGAAATTTGTAAATTTTTAGATCGAAGCATCTTGTAGCCATAAATTTATTTAATTAAAAAGTGATGATTATAAGTCGTTATAACGTCGTTATAAATATTCATAACAGTTTTGTTACCGTAGAATTCGAAATTTTATTTTAGTTTAGAGACGATTTTGGAAAACATATAACCTGATTATTGCCAAATATTTAAATTTGGCTGGTTATATATTTATGAAAAAGTAGTTGCAATTGAAATGTTCAGTTTGAGTTGCCAATTTTGTCTACGTAAACTGCAAATTGTACATACGTATAGCAATACTACTTATTTTAAGATTAACAAAATAAAACGTTTTGCTTATAGTATAACTCATAAATTGTTAAAAGTTGTTATTGCCAAACAAAATATTCGATTTCGCGTATTTTAAATTCTTTTTCACAAGAAAACAATACCATCGACGGTTGCAAAATCCATTACATCTCATATTACACGTCAAATTCAAAAGCGTTCCAAGCAATATTTCCTCAATCATGTACACGTCATTTCTTTCCCAAGGATAAGCGTATCAACGTCGTACGACTTACTTTACCAATTATTTCTCGTAAATAAATTTTTCAACGACAAAAACACGCACCATGAAGCCATCATAATGATCGATAAAAGAAGTTTTTCGTACAAAGTATGAATGTCATGTAAATATCGCGCGACACCAGTGATTGGACTCAGTGAAACGCGTTTGCAATGAGCTTCCGATGAGAAACTTTTATGCAACGTACAAGTATCCTTAGCAATTTGTAATAAAACACGCATTCGAATGAAAATAGCTCTGCCGAAACTTGTAATGCTTCTTTCGAAGCGTCATTTTTCGCAAAATCTTCGCGCTCAGGTGCTTCCTACCTGAATAAATGAAAAAATAAATAAACCGAACGATAAACTCTCGCGGATTTCCATAAGCAAACCATTGTACAGGTGTGGAGAATGGACCTCCCTAAATAAATGGGAACACCAATTGAAACGAATTAAAAGTCCCAAAGCCCCGAGCCCTCCACCGCGAGAATCCGCTCGACCGCGAGGAGCATCCCTTGGTTTTTCCGGGCGCGCGGAAAAACTCCTCTCCCGGCAAGAGGAGAGCAGTCGCCTCGGCGATGTCCGAGGGCGGGGGCGCGCCGGCGCATCCGGGAGCTCGTGGAGCGTCCGCGACGGGGCGCTCGACACTCCCCGGCATCAGTGAGCGGCACGTCGTCGTCTCGGTCGCACCTGGTGCGCGCGCGCGCGCACTCACTCTCCCCTGTTGAGCGGGACGCGGGGCGGGAGCGGGAGCAGGATGCGGAGGCCGGCGCGCACCTCCTCCGACGAGCGCACGTGGAGGAGAGGTTAGCCTGGAAGCGGTGGAGGAGGAGGAGGTCCGTCGCGTGCGTGCACATCGATTGCTGCGGATCCCGGGTGGGAGGGCCAAGGGAGAGAGGGAGAGGGTCGGTCGCGCGTCGCCGGGCAGTTATCGCCGAGGCGCGCGTTGTACGGATGCTGAGGTGAGTCGCGCTCGGGCTGCTGGAGGTTAGGGACTAGACACCGCTCCGAGAGAGGCATCTCCGAGGCTCCTCGTGCAGCACGGACGAGCGACTTTTCACGTGCTTGATTTTCGTCGACCGAGGCCCCGTTCACGCTGGCAATATTATTTAAGATGATTCACGTAAGCTGGGTCCTTGCTTCTTATCATAATGAGCTGCTCGATGGGGTTTCGGGGGTCGTGGCGAGTCGACGACTGTGCCTTTCATTTTTTCATCCACCCCGTGTCTCTCTTCGCGTTCATTTCACGCGGCCGACCTTCTTCGACGCACCTTCCTTTATTACAATCCGATGTACAGCAATTGCGGTCGACTTTTAATCATCGTTTCAAAAGTTAGCGGAACGAAACAGTTCGTACCTTTGCCAGATAATGGATAAAGTTTTTCCTTTCTCTCTACCGAATCTAGTGCTCTATTTAACGTTGTTCGAGAGTAAGTTAATTTTAAAAAAATTCACTTACTAAGAACATTAGTGCGCTCTACGTAGTCCGCAATAAATATCAAATGATACGACTAAAGCGCGCATATCTTATCGAGGCAAATTCGCCAAATTAATATTTTCAATGAGTAGATAAGTATCGGGTACGATCAGACACAACGCGCGTATCCATGTATAATTTCAGAGTATGCGACAAGTGTATTTCGCTTATGTTTCGAATATATTTATTTATAAATGTGAATGCAATTAATTGAATGTCCGCTTGGTTTCAGCGAGCACAGTAAGGGTAAATTACCTTGAAATTGTTTGTCATTTCAGTATTTTAAGATTTTCGTAAAAAATAAAAATTTACAGAGACTATGCGGTCGAACGATTAATGGGCCTGAAAAATGAAACGTATCGATATTGTAAGCGAGTTAATCGGTCGATTAAGAAAATATGGGGTTATCTTGTGGGATGTAAAAATGACAAATTGTAGACAAAAACGAAATGTAGTCTGCAGGTTACAAATTGCGTACGAGTAAGATATCGACGTAATTTTTTGCCCGTGCAGAAACTGTTTTAGTACTTAGCAATGATATCACTGACCGAAAAGGCGTTGTTGTTTTAATTTAATGCACTTTCTGTAAAAATCTTTTAAGACATAAAATTCGAAAGTGTCGATTATCATCTTTGAAAAACCACTCGACGTAAGCTTTTTGTACGAATTGAATCGGTGTAAAAAAATTTTCGTTCAGCGCTCTATAATAGCTCTATAACACAAGAAAGATCATTCACGTTACATTTGAAAGTATTTTAAGGGCACGGAAATGAAAAAACAAGGTAACGTTCTATTTTCATTATTCTCGACTTTTGTTCCAAATTCAAGCGAACGTGTAATTTCGCTTGAATTTTTAGATTTCCTAAAAATTTACTAAAACTATTGACTTCTTTAATAATTCCGTTCGTGAAATAGAGTTTTCGTACAACGCTAACGAAGATAAATCCTGCCTTTGCTCTGTGAAATCTTAACGAGATTTTTAATTTCAAGATTTCTACACGAAGCTTTTCAAGTTCGAAATGTATTATTTTAATATAAGAAAGTTTAGACGTTATATCTGCATGGTTAGTTATCTATTACTCGCAGCACGTTGGGTATTACATTTTTTGGAAACTTCCCCGCTAAATTAGAAAAGTCGTATTTTTTACGAACACAATGGATAGATTGTACGGTAAATTCGGGAACGAAATAAAATGCTCAAGCGAATCTTCATCCTCGCTAGAGTACGGATAATTTATGGTACTTTTAAAATTACCCTTTTTATCCGCATTCAAAGTACTCTTTGTTTAATGCGAAATTCTAGGAAGTGTTCGTTAAGGCTTACCGAAATGTATTGGTCATTCTTTTAGTTTTTCTTTGAGTTTTCTTCGAGAGTTCTAAATCGTCGCGAAGATGCGATGTAATTTTTCAAAGAACAAAAGAAAAAGAAAAAGAAAAAAGAAAAAGAAAAGAAAAGAAAGAAGAAAAAAAAAAAAAAAAAAAAAAGAAAGAAAGAAAGAAAAAAAGAAAAAGAAAAAAAAAAACAAACGACGGGAAAAAAGGTGTTTTTAAGTTTCTCATGACTAAAGGTAGATTAAGCGATGATCTATAAAGCTCAAAGAAAAAAGAGGAGGATCCTTTAAAAATGTTGATCAATTGATTCGTTCTACCGGCGAATGCACGCGTTACGCAGCATTTGCATTGACTCGTGTATAAAAAGTTTTTCAATTTACCGTTTTTCAGCTTGTAAAGCCAAAGATAAAAGATCACCCACTCACTGATACACTATATTCCCAGCTGAATTATTGATCGTTCGCGTTACTTTCTAAATTTCATATTAAAGCGCGAGAAGAAGCAACGCGGAAGAAAAAAGAGTAATCGCGACGATCAATTTATGACGCCTGCTTATACTCACTCAAGAAGTGCTAAGCGAAAGGAAAACAAACTTTTCTCGATAATATTCTATGAACGGTCGCATCACCTAAGAAAACACGATAAATTCGACATCTGCTAGGCTAAGCTCGGTATAATAAAAAGAAGTGTACTCGAGTGGGGGAAGGTTGTTAGCGCATGAATGGGAACTTGAAAAATACGAGGGTGAAGAACCTGTTGGGCTATTTATTGGCTTCGAGACTCGACTTTTGTCCGTCATTCTCACGATGAATTGTTCGACTACACGTGCCTGTGTAATCGCGATTACATTGTTCAAAGTGGCCTGTACCTTTGCGAAGTACGTAATCTACGGAGTACGGAATCTACTTAAATTGCGATCGAATTCTTTTAAGCGAATGACCACCGACCTTATATTTCCCTCTATTTACTTACTGATACTTTTAACATAAAAACATAAAAATTGTGCCAAGTTATGGTTACAAAGGATATTATTATAAATTAGGTATATTATGAAATAAATACGAAAAAGTGGTGTGGTTTTAAGCGCATATTTTCATGTATAAATTTTCATGTATAAATTTTCGAGCCTTTCATCGCCTTTTCAAAAGGAACCGATTTAGTGCTAATATAATAGATTTTAGTCAGAGAATGAACTTAATTCTTGAATCTAATGTAATTCTCTCATTCGTAGAGAGGAAATAAATTCGTTGGAAGAATCGAAGTTTGGTTTTGTAAATCAAAGACGGTAGCTTGATAAATTCTTTTTGATTTAAACTCACATGAAACCTTATTAGGGTTTCTATAAAAAATAATTTTAGCTTTACCCTTATACGAATAAATACGAGAAGAATTTAGAAAGTGTTTTGAAAACTCAACAATTTGAAGACCCGATGAAAGTTTTTCTATTTACCAAATTTTGAGTAAAGATGTTATCGCAAATTTCTTCGCATTTAAATGGAAAGGATGTAGCGTTAAATGTACGTTTTCATTGTTAAAAAAAAAGGAATTTAAAGGATTAAAGATAGTAACGGCTTTTCCAATACTGAATTTTTTAAGATCAATATCGCATAATTTTCGCTAATAATCTATAAATCTTTTATTATTAAATTTGCTGTATTTCTTTTAGAAAACAAGCTTTTTCAGGAGAACGCGTAATAAAGTTATTTGAATTTCAACGAAATACATTCCACGTAATGTTATGTACGACTCGTTATGTACTCTTATTTTGGTTTTAAATTTCTCGCCCTTACAGCAATAGTGTATATTACATTACTTAAAGTGCTTTGAAGAACTTTCGAAATGTTTATTAAAGATGCAGGGAATACTTGTATTCGAATGATCGCGTTCTCTGTAATGCTGATGATGAAAGACTAGCTTTACAGAAACTGCGTAACGCAATACGAATTATTTTTAAGCGAGAATTTATTAAAAATCTAGGATTCCACTCAATTTCTTCTTGTTCGATTTCTTTTATTTGCAGAAGCAATTTTCACGAATACAATTTTTCCTTTTACTGTGCAAAAGGTAGAATAAGACCACATTTCTTGCATTTTCCTTCACATTCAAATGCTATAATAAATTAATATCACATAAATTAAAATAACGATAAAAGTTAAATCGATCAATCATCACTCTGAATCATACGAATATAAAATTAATAAGAAATTAAGATAAAGACTGTATTTACTTTCGCTTTTGTAACCCAAGAATTTCATCATTTGTTCCCCCAAAGTAATTCATCATTCATTCGTGAAAATCCACCCCAGTAAGTCGATCACGATTACTCGCGTAACCAATTTCGCTAAGTTATAAATAAACGTGGAAGCATCGAATAAAGAATCCGGAGACTCGAGACCGAGTTTAAACGACTCATTAGGAGGGAAATTTAATTGATACTCGATTTTGAAGGGCAGGTACGCACGAAGATTAATCGCTCGTCATCGACAACGACACCGACGACCTCAAGAGTGACTTCCTCTAGGAGTCGAAGCTTCGAGCTCCGTGCTTGCCATGAAATATTCATTGCATACAAGATCTCGTGCGCCCGAGATCCATTCATCCGAGTGCAACGTAACGCTAATGAACGAACGTCGCAACGACCAAATGTGACGATGTTATCCGGATCCCGATGTTTGCTTCGAGGTCTTGTGCCACGGGAAAATGGAGCGGCTGTTGTATTTATGAATCGCCCGAGCGAAGTACCGATGTACTCGTAAAGTCGCGGCGCTTTACACTTCGCGGATATCATTGTTATTTTAATCTGGTCGCTTCTTGTGCTTTATTGAGGTTTTTGCGCGAGGAAGTTTATTGGCGCGCGACCTGGGTACTTTTCTTTAATGCCGAGGACACATTCGGCATTTTAAAACGGCGAGCATGCGCTTTGTATTACATAGACTTTTACGAGATCTTCGTCATTTAAGAAGAGTGCATTTTTTATTTATTGCACTTTACAAATCGCGGATCTGTACAGCAGCTTGGCACGGAGTTTTTTCCCGTGTAAACTTCAGTTTGAATAAAAGGAAAGAAGCGGTTATTCGATTCAAGCGAATGAATTTTTTGACAAGTATACGGTACGACGATTTAAATATAAATCAAAGATTTAAGCCTCTGAAAACCATTTTCTTGGACTTTGATCGCCCGATACGTTGTCTGTAATTTATATGTAATTTCTACTCTTTTTGGCGCTGATTTATTTTGGATTTGTGAGGTGATTTTCTCGAAAAGTGTCGAGACGACGATCCACGTTATCTTCCACTATTCGATATTTAAAAGTAATATCATCGTGAACCACGAGACGCACGTCGGATATTACGTTTCAATTTCATCATAAAATAGAACATCGATAGAAGCATCGATCCCATATTATTTCATGCGTGTTTCACGAAATGAAAGCCAATGCTTCGATTAAAGTGCATTCGAAAGATCTTAAGAAAGTTGAGGAACGGAATCGAAGTTCATGAATTTATAGCGTTTTTTCCAAATCGATGTTTGACCAGCGTTTCCTCCTTCAACGTGTACGAGCATCCTTATCACATACATTAATGTACATTTCTCGTCAGTTTCTTTGATATTTCTTTAAAATTTTGCGACGGTTCGCTCTAATAATGTGGGCAGCCACTTTACGGTATTACCGCTCTTTGCACATAAAAAGTATAACCGGTATTAAACGTTTATCATTTTTATACCGTTTGATAAGTCAAACACCGATCTATACGATCGCGATATTCTTTGGAAAACTTTGGCTGGATAAAAGAAGTTTCCTATATTATAGATTTTCACGAGGCGTAAGTAAATTGACGGCACACACTCAAAGTTTTACCGTTAAAATTTTAACTTTACTCTTCAAGAAATCGATAGTTTTCAAGATAGATAATTTTCAAAAACGTTGCGTAAGGTCAACGACATTTAATAAAATGTCTCGTACGTAGATTTACTTTGGATTTTGATAATATCGTTTTCTCATAAAACCGACTGTCCGCAGGATAACCACCCGGACAACCTGAGCTAGTGACGGACTCGAGGGTTGACAGTGCGCCATCAGCGAGAGGTCGCACCGGGTAGGGGATGGCGACGCCTCCAGACTCACCGGGACCCGAGGAGGCCCTCTTCGATTTCGAGAGTACGCGGGTGCGCCAGCAGACGACGCGTCCCGTCGCCCTCGAGGAGCTCCTCAGGCAAACCAAGTTCTCGAGGCAGGAAATCCGAGTTATGTACCGAGGATTCAAGCAGGTCAGCGACTCTTTTTTATTTTCCTTGACTGTTAAGTTTGTAGAGCGTGTCGAATTGACGAGAAACGACGACTTGGCGGTGTGAGTTTGTCAAGGTGGTATTTAGGGGTAATTGTTTAATCTTTAATTAAATTCCACTTTTACGACTGCATTCGGCTTATGAGATAACGATTAAAGAGATAATAAAAGGCGAGATATACTGGCGAATAAGGCACGTAATCCTGCGTGTGGCTACACGCACGCACGCGCGCGCGCGCGCGCGCACACACACACACACACACACACACACAGAGTTTCAAGTTATATTTTTACTTGACTTGTCGACAACATAATTGCAAGGTACGCAATTATTATCGGCTTGTGATGAATGTTCTTGGCGCGTAAAGTAGGTCAACTTTGATATAATTATGTTAAATTTTTCCGCATCGAATTATTTAATTAAAATGTGATGAATTGACTGTCCGATGGCGAATTAAACTGACAAAGTTGCTGCGAATATAGATAGAGTAATTCATCGAGTAAATACGTATAGATATTCATGCCTATGAAAATGAAATTAAAGCAGCGTATCTTTTGAAATTATGATTTGTATCCTGATACATGTCATTAATTAATTTTAAGAAGAGACCGTAATTTTGTGTTTATTAGATGCAGTGTACTTTACGAATAGTTTTTATTAATTAGCTGTATCACTTCGGTGTAAGAAGACTGATTTTAATAAAATAGTGTCGCAATCTGCTTTTACTCCGATATTACATTTATTACTTTCACAAATAATAATTAGCAAAGTTGAAAGGTAATATAAAACAGACGCATATTGACATCATAATGAAGTCCTTCGAATAGATTTTACATATTCTATCTGTACTTCGAGAACTTTCAGTGTCTCTCGACTTGACATTTATTAGCGGATAACGTATGTATTACGTTGCTATATTTTTCTATTCAAATAAATATTCTTAGGATAGGTATTCTTTTCTTTTTAGTAATATTTAAATGTATATAAATACAAAGATTTCACGCAAAATATAATACTTCACGCATTATTGAGTAAAAAATACAAAGTAACGTTACTTTATAAAATTTACGAATTGTAAAGCTATATTTAAGGCACTTGGTAAGATTCTCTACCTTTAGTTTAAATTATATATGACGTATATTTTGAGAGAAGACTCTAATATCTTAATAATTGCGTCTCTATTGTGACGCAATAGAGTAGACTAATTTGTTACATAGACAATATTGTTACAGATGAAGATTTACTAAATCTTATACATAGGTTTTATTTCAAGATTTAAATCGAAGACGAATTCAATTCACCAATTACCGGACAACAGAATTAAAAGCTAGTAAAATAAAATTTTACTTCGTACTGCAAAGTACATTCATTAGGTTTTGTAATAGAATAATTTTATCAAAAAGTGCACACACGTACATACGCGTGTAAGATAATTAAAGTATTCAAGATAAAAGCGATGATTAAGGCGATTGGGAGCATCTGAAATGGCATAATAATGTAATAAAGAGGTTGATCGAATCACAAATATTAAGTATCAATGTAATATCTACGTACATTTACTCGATATGAAAAATTCTACGTTTTGTATGCGCATATAAATAAATCAATATTTTATCGATGCCGATGAAAGTAAATGCCAACGAATGGACACGGCAATCATATCGATTACAAAGCGTTTTAATTTTCCTTGAAAACGTGCCATTATCGTTACTTACTATTTGAAATTCATAGTTCCTTTTCATACGCAGTTCCGGAAATTTGGGAAATCTCCTTTTAAAACACCGCATCACTTCTACTCATACATGCGCAATACTCACGACGACGATCATACAAGTTGCAAAGATTATTTTTTTACTATGAAAACTCTATAAAAGGAAAATCCAGGCAATGTTGACCCGCCGTACCTGCAAACGACCTCATTTTTTATAAAATATATTAAATCGTGCCTTGCCATTTCTAAAACAGGAATATTAATAATAATAAATAATAATACCCGAATACTCCAACAAGTTTTCCAATATTTCAATAAAATTTATCTAGCCATCGGATGGTTTGTCAATGAGTCTTGAAAGGCATGAAAAATTAATTTTAAAAAAATCGATGAAGATCGAGGAATAAAAGGATGATTGACAATTTCATCAAATTGTCAATTAAAATTACAAGGAAAAGGGAGATTGTTTGGGAATAGAGAAGCAAGACGGTATGATTGGAATTTAACGTTCTTATTTAATTTTCTTATCGAAGCACGCAGAGCGTTAATTTAATTTCAGGAATTACCGTTATTCCCCGTGTTGTCCATCGCGCATGATAAAATTATTTCGTGCTCCTGAGCATAAGCCTGTTTGATCATTTCTCAAGAAGAATATCCTTGTGGAGATACGTCAAATGAATTTGTTTAAAGCTTTGAACTAGTCATTGAGTATTTAAAGCCTTAGTCGTTCCTAAATCATATTCATAAATATCATCCTCTAATAGCGACGAGATCTTTAGGCAAATTCACTTCAATATCACTTCAAGAGCAACTTTAATAGCCGAGGAAATGACTAGATTATTCGCTCAAGTCTCTTCATTGGCGATCTTACCAACTTAACCGACCTAATTTCGTTATTTTGAATGGTCAATCTAGGATCGTATTATTGGAATCACCAAACATCGAGACTGAAATCGTCGCTGAAATCCTAACGGTGATAATTAATCGAGTAGATGCGCCGCCACGAGATCTTACAACTTGTTCGTGCGGTAAGACTTGGAACTTATTTGCAAAACTGCGACTGGTGCACTTTCTTGAAAAGTCTCGCGTCCATCTTGAAAATAAAGTTTAGACGGTGTTTATTATCAGTTCTTATTGTATGCTCGTGCGCGGTAATATTATCTCGTACTCCAATACACCTTTCACGTGCTTGCCGTCGAGCAATGAGCTCGTTAATTACGCAAAGAGAAAGAGTCATTTGGTAAACGAAGGTAAATACCATCGTGAGGTCTCTCTCGGAGATCCAGGAGGTTGATCGAGACGTCAGTGGGTGGGTATTGTATTGTATTGTATTGTATTGTATTGTATTGTATTGTATTATATTATATTATATTATATTATATTATTCCAATCAGGAAAAAACGATGGTTTTCTCAGTTGTGAAAGAAGACTGAATGCTGAGAGTTCAGAAGGTTCGTTACGGATAATTGGTTGAAAACGATCTATCGCGTCTTGGTGAAATGCCTTTCACGCGTCTCCTTTCACTTTGGCAATTATTCGAGTGCAAGATGAAAGCCATTGAAACGTGTACAATGCGGACCTTTTACGCGCGAACTCGTCGCTCGAGAACGAGGCAAAAAAGTCGAAAGAGATGACAAATTCTCGAGCGAGTCCCTTAATTGGGCTGCTCAGCCATTTTCTCTCGTCGACGCGCGTACATGTTTTCTACGTGTCGCGCACATACACGTACATCCCGTCCCATTTTCCTGTACAGGTGCAGGCGTCCCCGCTTCTTCTGCACGCGGAAAAGACGAGCAGAAAAGAGAAAGGTTTTCTCCTGCCCTTATTACGTCGCTCCTTTCAAAGGCGTGCGAGAAGTTGGCTGTTTTGTTTCGGGTCTTTGCTGATCAAGGGCGAGAAAATTCCTCTGCTTTTTAGTAAGGGTGTAAGGGTGCAAGCGAGATGCTTGAATAACATCGAAATTTACTCCCGTTTTGCCAATGACAACTAATTGTTTATAAATTTTCCCGCCCGTTTTAATCTTAATTTGCACTGCCTGGCGATTATTATCGATATCCATTCGAACTAATATCCATTTCCAATAACGCAATATTCGAATTATTAATAATTCTTCAGATGCATTGTACGAAGCTGCTGCTGCTGCCTTTGGGTTTCGTATTTTCGTATTAGAATTGGCTTGCAGAGCTAAAGAAAAAATGAGAAGAGAAACGAGAAGAGAAACGAGAAGAGAAACGCGACGGAGAAGCGAATTGAACGATAGCGCTCGTAATAGCTTTAAAGCAACACGAAGAACAAAATCAGTCGGCATATTAAAGGGAAATTGAGTTGTTATCTTGCTCGAGCTTTTTGCTCGAGCTTCTTGTCCGATAACGGGTAGCATTAATTTATAATCGAAAAGTCACGTACGAAAATGATTTTCTCGTGCGACTGCGTGAAAAGGCGTAGATACAGGGAATCGCTCGAAAGCTCCAAGTGCAATTAGGAGCGAATTATCGCGAGGTACGTTGAATAATGTACGTTATTCAAGGGCGAGGAATTTCGTTCGAAAAAAGAGAAGGAAGCGAGAAACGAAACAGAGTCCAAGAGGTAGATAGACGTAACGAGTGCGAGATAATTTTCCGCGCGGTGATGAAAACGCTCGTGGGTGGCGAAAACTCGGCGTCCATAAACCACGTAACAAAAGGGTTATTATGCAACCCCCGAGGGTAAAGGAGCAACAAAGGCGTGTCATTGTTCGCGAGCAATTCCGTAGCGACGACTGGCGAAAATATGCAAATCAAACTTTCTCTCCTTGAGCCGAGACGTGCAAATGTGCGCAAATGCTCGCTTTTTTCGCTCAAGTTTCGCCTTATCGTCGCAACTTTGCCGGTCATGTCAAATCACGTACAGACTACGGCCTCCGAACGGTAGTTACTTCCGTTAATTAGCCGTGGTGAGTGATGCATCGTAACCGCTGGCGTTAAGTTTTGCCACTTGGGAATAAAATTGCTCGCGTCTCCATTCGGAAATTTCACATACGGGGCCCGTGGGAGTCGACGACTACTGTGTAATTACTGTGCGATCGGAGAGTAACCGGAAGGAAATTTGCCGCACTGCACGTCGGAGCGAAGACGTTTACGTTGCAAAAGTAATTTCGCGTGGAGATTTGAATTTCTTGCAAGTGTATTTAATTGAAAACTGTTTCAAATCGTCCATCGAAGAATGCAGTCTTTGCACTCGTTGCGCTATTTGTTACCGAAATGTAAGTGTACGATGTCGATGCTTTTATAGATGAAGCAGTAAAACCTCGAATATTCTTGTTGGTATAAAGTTATAATGGGACATTTTACGAGTCTACATTTTAATACTACGCATCCGCAGAATTTTATATAAATTTTAGCACTAGTTACAGAAGGAACATTAAAAAAGTATAAGCTATTACAATTGATCCCCGCGTGTTCTTTCTCTTTCTCTTCGAATATATTATTGTCTCATTATTGGTAATGTACGTCTCGATCTGAAAATTAATGCATTCGAACTTGGTGTACCGTTCCGTGAAATGGTTTTCATGAAAATAACGAAAAGAATGTCACTTATAATAGAATGTACCTACTTAAATAATCGAAAGTAATCTTTTACATTCCAGAAGAACATTAAACCAAAGGATGGATTCGTAGAAGGAAAAATATCACGTGCGCGTTAAAAGCGTAAATCAAGGGGTGGCCGACTAACGTAACTGCGTTAAAGCGTCTTCGTAATAAAAGGGCGTGTAATTTAAGGGCTTTGATGTAATCGTAGATATCGCGAAAATATATTGCCAGATGGAAAAACCGATTGGCAAATTCGCGTCCTTTGAACTAATTAGGAATCGGGCGCTTGTTACGAGCTTTCGTTTAAACTTTTCCGTGGAATGATGCGAATGGAAGGAATATAACTTATTTTATAGGGACATTGTTAAATACGTGAATACGAAATGTTAATGCTTAACATTTTCAAATGAAAGTTTCGGTGAAATTGTTTATAGTTCCAAGTAAATTAATATATGCCTCGTTTATCCTGCGTAACTCTAGCGCACAATAAATTACCGAATGTAAGATAAATAAAGATTAAGCCACATCCAGTGATACACATCCTTATTCAAATTCCGCTGAGTAATACGTTTAATTAACTACGAAACTTCATGTCGTAGACGTACGTATTATTTCCATCCACGTGTACAATCGTTCCGAAAGCATACAAATGCATTAGAATCGATGATTATTATCGAATTGTTATTGCTAAATCGCAAAAGATCTCGCTATTTTGAGTTTAACTTTCCTCACGAGTTATTAACGAAAGTTATTATTAACCAACGTATTTTCAATGAGATTAAATTCTAGTTTTTGACTCTATCGTTATTTTTAATAATTTGAATTTGACTTGAAACGCACGAATGAAAAACTATTCGCTCATAGATAACTGCCTGAATTTCCAGATTACGGCACCTTTAAAGCTACTTGCGCTCAGGGATGTTTTCAAGCAGATCTCATTCTTATTTATACGGAGGGACGCATAGGAAACGTAAAAGTAACCTTAATAATCAACTGTTTGTTTTCTTCTGAGCTTACGAATCAGGAAATGGTCATGTTTTAAATTGAATTTGCTTAACAAGGTCTGCCGATGTATGTGTTTCAGTATGTAACATTTATTTTGCAGAACACGTTATTGCGAAACAGTAATTTTAGTTTGTTGCGAATTATTGGACTTTAACCGCGAATGATTCTCATTTGTTAATTATTTGTTAATTGCGAAAGTGACTTTATTCGGTTAATAATGTGACGGGCGAAAGAAGGTATTTGATATAATACATTCTATTAATAATCTAACTTGAATAATAATCGTCGATTAGTAACTCAAATATAATTGTAAATTATGTTTTAGACTTCGTTTAGTATTTTAAGAAAGAAACGTTGAAAAAAGGCTTCATTTTATTATCGTGAGACTTGTAATTACTTTAAATTTATTATAAACAATTTTAAGCTGCGGAACAAATCCGCTACTGATCCGTTGTTATATTCTTAAGAGTTTCATTAAGGTTATTTCGTTATTATTCCCTTCGATTTATTAATACTTATTTTGTGAATCTTTACTTTTTTACATTTTACGATTTATATGGCAAACTGAGTCCATGTCTATTCATTATTTTCGATGAACAATAACTCATTGAACCCTTGAATTAAGACAACATCAACATTATGGTTTCTGTAATCTGTATAAATTCACCGTTCCAATACACCGTTCTTTCGAGTTCATAATAATAATGTCGCTCTTTTAATACCGATTATAAATTAATTTGAAGTTTGATAGATTGTTAACCATTGTATCAATTTTTAATTTTACAATACGTATCTGTAATATTGATTGTAATTACAGTAAAGGAATACGGTTTAACGTATCTCTGTAATTTTAAGCAAAGTATTTATGTAAGTACTCGTAAGTAAATGTAACGAGTGTACAATTCTAAGTGATTTCTCATGTCGTGAATTATGAATAGTACTTCGGACTTGAACGTTCGCACGTCATCAACACGCAAGGCTGACACTTACTTTTTATTTTGGTCTAATTGTCTTGAAGATACTTGATAATATCCTATTTCTTTTATGTCCAATTTAATATTATCTTCTCATTTTCATCCTGATCTACTTAGAAGTTTATTACTTTCCAGTTTGCTTCTGAAATCTTATATCTTGCTCTTTTATTTCTTCTTCTTTATACACGAACCATTTATTTTAATCTACGTAATTTAATCACTCTCGCAATATTGAGCGTAGAGAATTATTTTTCTGTGCTATGACTATCTAATTTTCTGTAAATTCTATTTTATTATTTTTTTTCTACCTCAACTATTCTATAAAATATTTCTGCGTACGTGTCTTTCTTTATGAATGATTTCTTGATGGAGAATTAATACATTTAAAAATAAATTTTTTAATTGTAAAAATTGCATTAATTTACTTTCTACTTCGTTTATAGATTTATTTAATTGTTATTATAATTATATCAGCTTTCAAAGAATCATCGTCATGTGGTTACTTGACTCTTATTCGTAGTTTAGCGCAAATTTCAACCTCTTTTCTTGCTTTTAATAAAAACTTTGCCCACTTGATTACGGTATTCTTGCTGTTTATCAGTAAATCCTGATTGTCTACTTTTACAGTACTTGAATTATCCCATTTAAAGTTACCTTTATATGACTCTGTTGAATCCGATAATCCATTCCGAAACTAAATTGAATGAGAGAATCGTTTAAGCGTCATTCTTAATCTATTTTAATCCACTGTCCAACTAGAATAGTTCTGATATGTGATTTTCTGCATGCATTCTTCACCAAGTTTCAAGTCTAAAAATAATTGATGCACTACTTGACGAAATTCCCGTGTTTAATTAGCTGTTTAATCACTTACACCTAAATCTAGGTTTATAAAGTACAATTATACTTTATATCCAAGACATGAATTTCTTCCCAAATAATACATTAGGCGTAAGCTATCAATAGACGAAAAGTAATAAAATACTTTTATGATTGTAATTTTTCTAAAGTAATTTTGTTTATCACCTTTCAATAATTTAGGTATTACTTTATTAATCTCTATAACTTTACCGTTTCCTAATTTGCTAAGGATATTAAGTACTTGTTCGAAACTGGGTTCTTCGGTATGGATCGTTAAATAGATATAAATTTCTGTCGTATTATGCTTCTGTGTGGTGTTTATGAACGTGTAATTACTTATTAATATAGACTTTCCAGGTGTTAAGTAAACCATTTGTATCCACCACTAAGTTATCCTTCTCATCTTGCATATAACTAACCTATTATTAACAATTATGTTCTAACTTTTAAAATTTCATGTTTATCACGTTCGATTCTTTAAGTTTAAATACTCAATTTTTATCTTATCTAACATTGTTATTTTTTATATTATTTATGTTTATTGTTTTGCCTTTCCCATTTATCTTTTGGTCCATGGATTTATTTATTTCCGCAAGTCTATTGACGCTTCTGAAAAATCTTTGATCATTCGCTCGATGTTAGTCTAAACCTCTTTTGGTTCACTTTTATTTCCATCGTCGTGTAAATTTTGAAGCACTTCACATTATACTCTATCTTCTTTATTCTATTAAATTTCCACGCATTCATTTGCATCGCTAACGATAGGATTTCTCTTTATTCTTCTACTTAGTTCTTTATTTAGAAATTTTATTTCGTACCTTTCACCGATTAAAACGTTACATATTTAATTAAACTCGTGGAAAATGCATATTGCACTTTATTTATCATTATTTTAAAGGAATGCGTTTTTAATATAAGATCCACGAATGTAATGTAACTTTTAGCCTGACAACATTTGTGTTAGCGGTGTCGGAGAATATTATTTTTGAATCTTGCGAGAACAACAAATTAAGCAATTAAAACCATTCGTGTTTTCCTTATGTTTCGTTGGAGATTTGTGAACACGTGCTTAGCATTTTGTCATTAAGTCCTTCTTACTTGACCGGCCTTATTTTTATTTATTCATTAAGAAGATGATTCTTAGATTCAGTTGATTAGCTTAACTCTAGAATGATATATACTTACCTAAAGCAAACTTTTCAACCTCTAATCATCTTGTTTTCTGAATTGCTATTGCCACAAGGTCATATTTATCTACCGTCTATTTTCAGACTTCGTTTGCTACGTTGAAATTGTTAATTGACAGTTCGCGTATTGCATTAATTACATTTTACGTAAGTCAAATATTTTTTCAATTAAAGCAGTTTTTACTGTAGGATTATTATTTACAGTGGATAAAGGTCAGTGTTGCCAATACTTTTTAACCCATTTTATTGCATTTAGTTTCAATAAAAATCTCGTACATCGTGAAATCATCTCTCGAATATCTTTGCTGTTCCACACTGAAATAATCATAATTGTAAATATTTCAAGAAGTTCCTTGTGAATTATTAAGAAGAAAATTTCATTATATATTCTTGTTATTTTTTCACATTTTGGGTACCTTTCAATGAAAATTCTGCGCAACTTTTTAGCAATCAAGGCCAAAAACATGTATAAAAGAAAAAGAATTTCAAGGTGTTCGTAATTTATAAAGTTCACTTCGTGCGGTACGATTCTGGTTAACATATACCAAACCTCAATCTTTCAACAAAGTTTCAAATCGATTGCCAAAACCTAAATGCTCTTCGCCATTTCTGACAAACTAACTATAATTTTATAAAAAATACAACGAAGCATATTTTCAGCAAATTTTTACTCGTTAATACTTTGTACTTTCATTTCGGTTAACGATGAGAACCCGACGTACTTATTCACTTTAACAACCAAGTGAAAAAATACTCTCTCTGATTCAATAAAATCCGTAGGTGGGATGTTAAAAGTCAATACGAGCCGATCCGAGAGTCCGATCCTCGAGCGCGAAGGTCTCCAGCCAGTGGCTACAGTCGGACCTTCTGAAAACGTTGTATTTCCTTTCCTGTTCCCGGTGATGTTATCGCGGACTCCGCGGGTTAGGCTCTTCAAAAGATCGGGCGTAACGTCCGAGAGGCGATAGCTGCGGGTGTTGCGGTGCAGATAAGCTATCCAAAGAGCATCGTGACCCAGTTCTCGATGAGTCTCCACTCGTATCTGCAGCGACGACTCGATGTCGTCTGTCGGGACGTCATGGAGCGCGACAACCGCCTGGCCTCAAAAGTGGGGGTCTGCGCGCATGCGCGTCCTCACTCTGATTTATCGGACGATATTGACGTCGCAGGTGCGGATATGTTTGCATGAGTCGAGCGACGCCTGGATTGGCAGATCGCGAGGAAGGCGGGATTATGCTAGAACTCCGAAATGTTCCTTTACCGGGCGTCATCCCGCGGAGTTCCTACTGTACTTCGCGGGATTTTTCGCGTATATCGTTCATTTTACATGCATTTTAAACAGACGTTCAGCGCTCGTGTAATAAAAAAATGAGCGGTACTGTTAATTTTTTTTTTTTTGAGCAATTTGGAAAATTGAAAAATTAATCAAAGAGTTTTGTGGAACAAAAATAAAGTTTCGCTTTTGTTTGTTCGATACATATGCAACGGTTGTTTTACATCAACGTTCATCGGCATACGTCAGTAACACATGAATTAATAATACCGATGTAAATGATTCGAAGCTAGGGTCTATTGTTTGTTTTATTCATAATATTGGAAATTTAAAGCACTATAATTAAGTGCGATAAATCAGCTGTAACTGGTCATTCAATTCAAACGGTTATTATCACTGATTAGTGTTGATTAATGCAAACCTGATTGTAGCTTCAGTCCACGAATAAATAATCTCTCAAATAATTCGATAAGAATCTATAATACAACTTGTACTTTTTGATTTTCACGGATATAGAAATCGCTTTTTAAATTGAAACTTTTGTATAAGCAATAATTAGTATGATTATCAATTGTTAATGAGTTAAAACAAATTTAATTTTAACAATTAGCAGAAATTTTGGTTTTCAATTCGCACGTGCATTTAATTGTACTAAATATCTGTATGTCACGGTGTATTTAAGTTATTGACGTTGGAAAAATGAAAGGAACATTAAAATTAATCGGTTACTGTTGTAAATGAAGAAGTCTTTGTAGCCGATATATATTATTTTTGTAATTAATTATTACAGCTTATAAAAAGCGAATGTACGTGTACGTTTCATTTTGTCGTTTCACGAATTCTCTGACCTACGATAACACGATGCATTTATTTGGTTTCACTTTGTTCTTATTTGTTTTGAAACGGATTTTCACGTTTCCCCGAAACTCAGTATGTTTATTTAGCTATTTAAAAAACTTAATTAAATTAAGTTATGCCTTTAATAAAATCTGTACAGAATGTAACTCAGAAATTCGAATACAAATACAAATTTCTTAAAAGTCCTCAGGTCATTCGAGCTTAACAGTTCGTCGAACATTTTTGGACCTTAGATAAAACATTTGAAGTTCATCCTTCCATCATTCGAGCTTAATAAAGAAAGAAGGTTTCTTTTCTCGAGTTCTCGACTCGCACGTGAGGCTTTAGATTCAGCAATTAGCATATTCAAGAATGCAGCTACCGAGGGCCCTTGCCTTTTAAATTTAAATGCAAAGTTTAGCGTTGATCCATGGCGCGCGTAACGAAACTCGATTTCCCAAGGTGCGAACTTACCTATACCGAGGATCCACTTTCCACTTAAGCCTGACGTACTCCGAATAGCGATTGAAAAATTCGGAGCCACGGTAAAGATAACGGGAGTACACGAGCTTACGAGCTTTTCTTCACGACAAACGTCGCGATGTTGCCGCAACAATGGCAGCAGTAGATAATACCAGAACAGTCCAGCCACGCGAAGTAGTAAGGGACGAGGAATTTCCAGCCACTTTCGACCTCATTTGCGACGTCTGGCTTTGTTCCTGGAGTTCCGAGGATTTTAAACGAGGTCGTGGTAAATTTTTTCGGCTTTCGTAAGCTCGTTTGCTGATGGAATTTGGCGGGGCAGTTCGTTTGCTTGGTGTTTACTCGATAGAGACGTGGATGGGAGGACAACATCGAATTAGACTTGTAGAGCGCTGAGAAAGTCACGTGCGAGCGAATATTCCGGATAAAATTAAAAATCGAACGAATGATTCGTTCTCGAAATTAATTGGTAAGGAAGTATATGATGGAAGATGGGTGCACTTGGTCGTGCAACAAGTTGTTTTATTATTAATCGATAGCTAATATTTGGAGAATATGTTCTTTCATCCAAGTATTGAACATTGACGAGCCACTCTCTATAAAATAATAAAATAAGTTCTGAAGTTATTTGTTGAAAAGATGATATTACGAGGAATTTTAGGCAAAATGCTTTTTCATTAAAATTCATACAAAACATTCTTTACAAGGTTTATACTGCACAGAAGACTCTAAGAGCACTTTTGTCGTTTTCAAACACGAAGAAAGAACTCTTTAATATATCTCTCTTGAGCTTTCTTAAAGGAAAATCTCAAAAAGGTGCCAATTAGATATTTTTAGAAAGTTAAATGTTTCATTTTAGATAAGTTTTACACGAATTTTATCACCGTTTAGAATGATTAAATAACAGATATCCGGAACATATATTTTTTGTAGCGAGTGTTTAAGTTTTTCGTGAAAACTTAATTAATGTTTGGGCAAAAATGATTTACTTAGACAGTATTCATTATTGTGTTACAGCAAGTAGATCGTTTTTTTTTAATTCGTTTTCACAACGCATATATCAAAGCACGTAAAAGTATAAGACATTTACAAACTACTTACGGATGTTTATGTGTAAAAAGAGAAGCACGTAGCAAGAATTTTTAAGTGCCAAATAAACTTTATTAGAGAATTATTAAACTAGATTTTTTTATATCAATATTATAGTTGATAACTCTTTAAAAATGTAGATAAATATACTACAACTCTTGTAATTTTTAAATTTTTAAGAAAGGCAACTTTGTTTTCTGTTTGTATGCCTAAAAAATGTTTAAATTAGAATAATTTTCGAAAAATTAAAGTTTTAATTGGGTAAATAGAGTACTTATAAAGTGTTTCGCATTCTTTTATATTTTCATAAGAGGTAACTACCCAGTTTCTTTTGAAAGTTTATAGATTTTTTATTTCTCCTAAAAACTGAAGGATAAATACAAGATTAAATCCTGATAATATTGAGGTCATAATGGGAAAAAATTTCGATGGTGATGAGTCTTCGGAAGTGCAGTTTTTAATAACTCTCTGTAAAAATAAAAATAATTTGTATAATTGTTTTATATTATTAATAGAAATGTATAAGTGAATGATTGATAGTTTTTATTACCTCAAATGCAATCAGATAAAATGAGAATTTCAGCTGGAAACATATTCATTAAAGTTCGAAGGCTGTTTCACTTCTAATAAGAATAAGTTCTCTAACTTTATCTTCTTTATAATACGTATGTTGAAATTAAATTAAAGAAATTCGCTTTATATGTAGATACATTTCATTATCATTCAAATATAAAAATACCGTATAAATTTTTAAAAGAGTCACTCTTATCGTTCAGATTCGTATGGATAAATGATCATTATTTAAGGATCTGTAATTATTTGTCATTCATGTAGTATTGTTCGTCGTTCTGGCAAAAACAATTAGCAATGATATACTGTAAATATAGTAAAATAATTGATCTATATACGTGCATAAAAAGATATGCACGTGCAACGCTATCGAAAGCAGTATCACGCGATTTGTAATTGCATCTATACTTTTAACTCACGAAAGAACTAATAGCGTTTAAAAAAATATTACATGCTTCTAAGTTGCAACTCCGCGTGATTGGCAGTAACCGAATCAACTGCACATTGAATTCACACGTCATATTTAATTATTATTCTCATGGAAGAGAAAATTAATAATTTCCCAATTAATTTGGTTTCATTATTCTACGAATTGAATTAGTGACGAATCATCGTTGATTAAAAATATCCAAACACAAACAATTTATAATACTTATATCATTGGAATATTAATTAAAATATTAATTATTTCAATTGAAATTATTAAATTTCAATCGTGTCTGCGCCAAATTAGAGAAATAAAATAGTAAAAATAATGTTGCAGCGGTTTTCAAATAAAATTACTTAGATATTCTTAGTATTCGTAGAGCATTTAAAAAAGAGACAAGATTTAACACATATTTCCGTATTATAAAATGAACGGTATTAATTGAGTAGGTTATTGATACGTAATTGATATATATTTTAAGAAATGAATGTATGTCACTTCAAGTGTAATGCGATCTCCTTGTACTAAAAGAGTCCCAGCAAATCAATGAAACCATCCAAGTATCGATAATTACGTTTACCTATTTCTTATGGATTCCTAATAATATTACTGACTTGAAATCCACAATACGAAAGAAATGTGTCCATTATTTAATTACTCGACAATGTTCAGTTTAATTTATCAGATGAAGAAAATCTTTGTAGATCTTTCTTTATGCGCTAGCTATTATGAACCATAAAATTACTATGCAATTTATCATAAAACGTTATAAATTTCTTTCAAAAGTACACGGAGTATCAAGATACAGCTCGTAACACTGTGTGCGTTCGAGCTAGTGGAAGAAATATTCGTGCAATAAAAAGAGCTCCTTTCCAAATACGCGGTAGCAAGTGCAGCCTACGATGAAAAAAATTGGGCCAATTCAGCTACGTATCACTGATTGTTCGACCTACGAACATTTACTCGTATCGAGCCTCTTCTGTACTTCAGGAACATCTACCGAACCTTTTTTTCGAGTCTTAAAAATCAACCGGAATAGCGTTAAGAGTGAGAGGAAGAAACGGATGTCAGCAAGTAGGAGATCTGTCAAGTGCGATAGTCAGGTAACGAAGATGACGATGAAGAAAGAGGAGTTGAGAGTCTTGTTCTTCCTCTTCTGCGCTCCCGGTGCCTTTCGTTCTCCATTTTTTTGAAAGTGCTGCAACTCTGCTGTCATCGGTACAAGGACAGCGGGAGAAAAATATGATAAGCGTGTCACGAGCACTTCCTTATACATTATTCATTTTCTGTTTCGTCCGGACACCCTAAATTTAGGATTGCCTTGCACAAGCCGTATCTCATCACCGGGGGTGATAAATTTTAGCAGATCTTTGTCAGTTTCCACGGGTTCTGAGAATTTCTCAACCGTTCGGTTGAGAAAAAAAATCCCTCTTATCCCAGAAGGTGTTCCAATTACTTGCTCTCGTTTGTCGGTTGACGTACTGTTTCTTTAGCGTCCTCCACGGCTAACTTTATCTACAGAGATAGCAGAGTAGTAGATAGTATTACTGGCAATTAATTAAAGCGAAATCCCAGCAGATTTTACGCCTTGATGCACTTTCAGACCGTTGAGTGGTTCTTAGATGTTAATGCCAGCGATAGAGATGAAAATCACCGAGGGAGAGAATTAAGCGTGCAGGACGAGGCTTCGATTTTAGCTTGTTAGGGGGTTGAACACGACAAGGAGGTCGCGAGCAACCTTCGACAGCCGCGTCTTTCAAGGTGAACGAGCTCTTAAATCTCTCCTGCTCTTTTCTTACATCCCCGTACTTCGCATCTTCCGCTATCAATCACGCGACTCAACGGACGAGCGATTTTGCGGGATCACAGGATTCGAAACGTAAATTTTTAGTTTACGTTTAGTGACTTTTCAACCTTTCCATCGCACGCTCCGCAATTATCGACAGCTAATTACTCAATCGGCCAGAGGAATGCAGATTGTCATGCAACTTAGAATATGTATTTGAAGTATTAAGTTTTGTATTTTAAGTTTTAAGTTGCCATGACGAAACTTCCGTTGTAATTCGATAAATGAATCACTTCTTGAATAATTCTCTTTAATATTCTCAGGACATACATCCAAGTTTATAGGATTTCACGTAGAACCTCGTAAAAAAGGCCCATTTTTAAGAAGTGCAGCACATTGTACAGAATAAATGTAAGCGCGATAAATAAAGAAATACGATTCGTAATACGCAACCGACTGGGATGGCTTAGGGTGTTCTATATCCATGACCCTTAACCTTCGAGCCTGCGCAACCTATCGCTTTATATTTTCTTCCTTCGGCAATGACAGAGGGAACTTCCGGTCACGACCGGTTAACTTCAAAGTCGTTAAGCACGCACACGAACTTCTGCCCAGATTTTCCAGATTATCCTCGCGTAACCCTCCTCTCCGCATATCTTTTCTTGTCTTCGAGTTGGGTTATCGCGACGACCTTTCCGCCGATCTAAGCGCGTGGCTCGATGAACTGTAACGGACCAATTAACACGAGGGCAACTATAGCCTCTAGAGTTCAGCCCATCGACTTCGCAACCGAAGTAAGGCCAAATTATCCCTTTGGACTGAGTTCAGGGATGTAAAAGTTTCGCGCGTTAAAAATCTATTTTCGTAAAGAACGTAAAGATTTCCTCCTTTCGTGTTACGGTAGACCTCGATTTTTATATCGATATGCGATATTTTCCAAAATGTCGCTTTTAATTATAGAAAATATCTTGCGAAGTTGTACCGGAGTTCATATTTTTGATCGAACCTTTTGAACACCATTACGTTCAAACTGATAAATTAGAAAAGGCTTAAGAATTTTAAAAATCGGCCTTAATTAATTTTAAGGTATTCAAACCGAATGATTTTGATTTTTGGAATAAGGATTCTCCGTTCTTGTATGCACATTTTTCTTTTCGTATTTTTCATTCGGAATATCAACACTTAAACAATTTTCTGACAATTTTATCGAGCCATTCAGAGACCCGAAATCATACTCGTTAAAGATTTATTTGTATAAAAGTCGTGTATTATGTTAATAATACACAATATGATATAATTCATTACAAATGAACTTTAGCGATGAAATAAATTTGTATTTTAAAAACGTGTTATTATTACGCCCAAGAACGAGCGTTAAGTATTTTCTGATTAATTACAACAAATTCTAAAATAAAAGAACTGGGTAGGATATATTTTAAACGCTTTCTTTGCCAAGACGTAATTTCAAACTAACAAAAGGACATTTATTTTTCATAAGAAAATTATCCAGCGATACGTTTTTGAAAGGAAATTTTTTATCAGAAGGATTTTACTCAGCAGTACAACGTGTACAATTTCTCATTACCAGACTGTTCAATATTTTGTTCAATTTTGTTCAATAAATATCCATCGATTTCATGTCTTCCCTTTTTCTTATTGTATTGATTTTTAACATGATTTTAAACTTTTTGTTATGTAGTTCCTGTGGCATGGGCATTTGTAATTTATGAATGTGTAACTTGCATCATTGAGCGTATGCCTAAGTAATGCATTCATTTTGTCGATACGTATACGTTGTACGGCGTAAAGCAAAAAAGTAAAAATTTGTTCTCTTTAACTCGTCGTAATAATTGTACACATTAACAGAGTCATGCTAGAAATGTTTGAAACCGTATAAATACAAGCCCTTACAGTATACAAATGCACGTAAGATGAATATTTTCGCAACATTGAGGTATTTAAAGTTCATCGCGAAACTTTCCATTCGAAACTTCCCTCGCAATATGAAGGTATTTACGTGAAATCGATGACATAACATTCTCGTACCTCAAAGTTGCTTTTCTGCACAAGTAGAACGCTTTAAGAAAATTAAACCACTGACAATTTAGTTGCAGCAAGAACTTGAATTTGAATGTAATATCTTACATCCCGTATAAAATCGTATAAGATCATTCTAAAGATTATTCTAGAGTCGCGCAACTGTCACTGACTGTGGCAAGATTGAAAAAAGGTGTCGATAGATATAAAAGTAGTTCGAGTTATGCCATTAATTCTCACGCAATCGCAATTCAGCTCGTGAACTATAAGAAACCGAGACTCACTTTCGATCGCTGAATTCTCCGAGAAGAAAAAATATCGTTCAAGGCCGCACGGGACTTTTCCGTTCCCCCGGAGCGTAAATATCCTCGAGTATACTTCCGTATACGCATACGCGCATCCTCATCCACCTTACTTATTTCCCCCTTTAAGGCGATATCTTTAGGGTGGTACTCGGAGAGAAAGAAGTTGCTTGCACTTCGCGACGTCCTTCAACTTAAGAACGCCTGTACCTCTTGGCGAGGATGTTCAAGAGTCCTCCTCAGCTCCTCATCGGCTTTTCTTTTCCCAAGATTTCGATTAACGTTTGTCTGGAAGGTTTCCAAAGCAGTTCAGCTGCTGGAGACATCGGTTCTTGTTTATTTACTATTAGAGGGTAAACCGCAACGTGTGCACGTGGCGCAAAGTATTTCTCAGGCTTGTCACCAACGTCTTTCAGAAGTGTATAAAAGTTTATTGCGCTTTTTGTAAAATGTGCACCAGGGGCGGGGGGATTTCGACAGTTTGTTAAAGTACAGAAACTTTTTAAAGCTACTGAATACTAAATGCGCTGCGGTCGTGAAAAAGTACAGTTACATATTAACTTTCTTTAATAAACTTACGGAATTTTTTTAGTTAGACGGTAAAACTAATAGCCTCGTCAAACTGTTTTACGTTGTTGCAAATGTGTGCATACTTATCGATATCTTGTATAGGGAATCACGATAAGAAAGTTAACAAATCAATGTCAGAACGAAGCTAAATTCTAGAAATAAAAGTGCGAGGGACTCTTTCGGTACGATTACACTTTCTTCTAATTTATGCACAACTGAGTTACACACACGCGCGCGCGCGCGTAATATTAATATTTATTGCAAGGCTAGCTTGTTTTCAAAATGTCGAGAAGCTCCAGGTAACAAATATAAAAGTTTCTGCTCTAGCATGTGCCAAAAATGCACTTGTCACTACGTTCGCACACTCGCAACTTGAACTAAAGCCTGAAAAAGGGATAAATTCAATGGCGGTGAAATAACTTCAAATTGTCGCCCGTACATTCGTCCAGTAATTCATTATTAAATATACGGCACTTTATTTTTCCTGTCTTAGATTTTGCTCGATATATTTTAAAATTCAACAAAGACGAAATTACTTCCAAAGTGTAAATCTTAAAGTATTTAAGAAGCTATACAAGTGCATTATACATCACATTCGTGAGATAAACATATTTTTAGGTTTATTTATTAAACAAGCAGTTGGTGGCACAATAACGTTGTACAAGATCGTTTGTTCGACGATACACCCACAAAAACTAAAGGTGCAAGCGATATCAATCAATTTATTTGGTCTTAAATCTAATAATGATTTCATTATCGATCAAATCTCTGAACAAGTATAATGATTTTATGTTTTACGTCGTACTGCATCGGCGCAAAAAATTTAAATAATTTAAATTTTCCACAAAGCGGTCGAGTGTTTCATTTCTCAATGTTAAAAACTTGGCACTGCCCAACACAAAGAAAAGAAAAAATAGCTGAAAAATATTATTTGATTTGAAACAATTTCTATTCATCGTTAGATAACGACGAGACATTTATACTTCATTTTGAAATATTTCTTTCTTTTACACAGTGGTAACATCTCACTTTCTCAGTTGAATGACTAACATTTGACTCGGTTTATTTGAAGTTTCGTATTACCTTACGAAACGATTCTAAATCTAATCTCGAAGAAGTATTCGAAAGTTCATTTCAAATACTTGCAAGTCTCGCGTTTTTGATTTTCTGTCAATTTGTCGACGATGAAAGGTATTCGAAAGAGATCTTACAACGCTAGCGAAACGAATTGCCGAGAGTACCGTGCGTTTTACAAGTGCAATACGCATTAGCTTACGCAGCAACAGATTTCGCGATAAAAAATTGCTCCGCTCCGAAGAACGATAAAAGTCTGGACGTTACCTGCGCACTTCTGCACAAGGGCCAATAATTCTCACCAAATGATCCATAACGCGGGTGTATCTCGATGGCTTACGTCGTAATTCGGACTTATACTGCCGGGTGATCAAAAAGTCCGCATAACGGTCCTAAGGGTCGTCCGTTTGGAGAATAGCGTTACTCGTGGAAGGGCGTGTTCACGCATAAGGGGGAGGGTGTGACGCTGCTCCCGACCATATCGACCTCGCTGCGGGCGTCGGCGAGGGAGGGCAGGGGGTGGTGATTTACAGTCTGACCAGCGGATACTCGACTCGTGTCTATGCGCGCATGTGTATCGAGAGCATAAAGAATGAAAAAGGTTGAGGTCGGCGAAGGTCGGATGTACCTAGGATACCCCCGAGCGCGCGTGTATACGTTGAACTTGCATCGCATGCCCACTCCAGAGGACGAGTGGAGCGTCGCAACCCCGTGACGAGTGTCCGATCCATCGGTCGAGACCTACTTTATCCTCGAGCCCCTGCACTTCGCTACTGATAAGACGTACCGCTCGCTGAAGTTCGCAGTCGCGGGCGACGAGGGGAAGCTCGCGTACTCCGTAATTCCGTTGCTGTTCGTTAAGGGAAGTTTGCGATCTTCTTTGTGCGAGGGCGTATCGCTCGCTTAGAATCGATTCGCCGATTTTCATCAGTAGTTGGATTTTTATTCCGACTTTTCAAACACTCGTACCAGTTCACGAGAACTGGTTCTTCGAATTGCTATTATCTCGATGAAGTACCGTAAGTAAATATTCGACTTGTTCGAATCAATAACAAAGTGAAGTCCCGCGATCGCAAGGCCGGATAGAAGTAAAAATTTCCTTTCGAATTCATTATAATTGTCCGAGTAAGGTTAGAGTAAAGTTCCCTTACACTCTGGGAACATCAAAGGTGCTCCAGAGCAAAAACACCGCGCAAAGCGCACGAAAATAGACGGCACTCGGTCTTTGGCCCAGACTCGCGATACGTGCAACCACATTTTCCATTCATGAAATTTTGAATCCCGGTAAATAGGGTCGATATTTTTATGCCAGTGTATGGATTCCATCGGCTTTCGAGCTTATACGCGTATTTTAAGGAGCTGCGACCCTGCGAGTGGCCAAGCATTTCGGTATTTCGAGGCTTCTTTTATTTATTACGTAAGAGTTGGCTCGGCTTCCTTCCGATAGGTACTTTCAACCGATCGACCGATCGACCGATGTTACTCGTGATAATAGTTTAGGGATTTATGAGAATGCGCCAAACGACTTATCCAACGGAACTAATTTACTTAATATTTTTAAGTTATGCATTTTTCTCTCGTTGCTTCGAAAGTGCCCATAAATGTTTAAATTCCCGCTCGAGTGCGTTTTTTAGAGCAACAAATCGAAATCGCGTTACTCCACGCGACTTATGCGTATTCAGTTAACGACTTAACGGATGTAATTGAAGTTCGTGCAATTTGATTTTGCACAAATACGCTCGCGCTCCGAATTATTGCCATTGTAAATGCAAATAATTTTCAAGTACGGATAATCGAAACCGCATTTATAAACTGCGCACGTTATCGCCGAAGAATTCGATCTCCGACAACAGCTTGTGCGCGAAAACTTTAAAAACGCGTGGTAAATACGTCGGGCGTAAAAAATCTCCACTGCTGGTCATTAAAGCAACTTATGCACAAAAAGAGAACGACGTCCATTGTTTACGAGCGCAACGACCACCTGCCGAAAGACCGAAGCGATCGCGACGTAAACCTAGGAATAGCCTGGCATTAAGCCAGTGCGCGAATATCTTCCAGCTCGCATCTTCGTATTTCCGCAGATGCGCGCCACACACGCGCATCTTTTTTACTTCCCCCAAGTCTTTCCCCCGAGCGGTAATTTGGGACTTTTCTTGTTTCAAGACACGTCGCGGTGTTTACGCGTGATTTATCTCCAGATGTAGTAATGTAGTAAGGAGCGACGGAGTTGAGTCGCTTGACTTTTCAATGCTTCTGGGTGGGAGTTTATCTATGAGATTACTTTCATAGATTTTTTAACCGTTAGCATTATTTTCTGACGAGGATATATTTGAAAATTCGATGGGAAAGCTGAAAACGAACATTAGAGTACTACTTAATAAGATAACGATCATCGCTTTATCGTCCTTTTCAAGTAATTCAATCGCACGTCAAGAGTGAAAACTTACCATTCGATAATTATGATGCATTCGTTAATTTAGTTATTCTTGTAAAATATGTTGACAGAGAACTCGAAAATGTTCGTTATTTCGACAATCGAACAATTGCATAAAATGCTTACGAATAAAAAACAAAGTAAGATTATAGATCTTTCGTGTAGATCAGTTGTTTCACATTAACTAATTCGATTCCTCGCAACTCACAACTGCAACTCACTTGAACAAAAGTCGAAAAGAGTTCCAAGTAACTTTCCGATTTGTTTTCCTCCACAAATTACAAATGAAAATTATCGCAAAAAGATCGATCTGCTGGCAAAAATCGCGGTATATCCCTTCCTCTTGAGGGAAAAGTTTTTTAATTCACGTAATGTTTCGGTATACCCAAGGGCAAACAACGCGGCAAGATCCTCGAACATTTAATCCCTAAGCTTTAAGCATTGACAAACGTTGCAACTTTCTTGTCCGTTGAAAATTCAGCGCTTTAAGCCCAAAAGAAGCTACGGGGACGATTGATCACCTTCTTATTGATCAGCTTCTTCTTCGAAGAAATTCGGTTACGCCGATAAAAAAGTGATCCTAGTCTCAAACGCATCAAGTGAGCGTCATGAGTCTGGAATCCTGCAACGTAATCCCGGTAATGCGATATTCTCAACGCCAACGCCAACGCCAACGCCAACGCCAACGCACGCGTAGCTTTGGACAAGGGTTGTATCGCGTGATCGGTTCCCAACTCAGGGTTTTGGTCGTGTTGCATAAAGTGTGACGACTAGATACGCATTTTGATTGCAACTCAAAGGGCTGCGGTTGTAAATTGGTATCTTAATAGCAGTTTGACATTGTACTCGAAAGAGGTAGTAATTAATTTGATACAAAAGCTAGGTGCGCGATAATATTGCTGTTTAATTGAATACTTGAATGGATACTTAAGAGAACGGAGGCGAAATAAATTACGAATCAAAGGATTTATTTTAATGGAATTCGCAATATCCGAGCTTCTTCGTTCTTTGCTAATTCAATCCCTTTGTACGGCCAATTGGTATCTTGAAGTAAGTTGCAAAACCCAGGTCATGAATTATGCAGATGATGACATATATACATAGCGTATATACAGCGATTTGGGTGAGAAGTCCAATTTGGAGATAAATTTAAGAATAATGGGTTAAGAATAATTTAAGAAAAATGGGTTCAACCCAACGGGTATAACCGCGAATCGAACAACCGAGATTTGCGTTTGGGTCTTCTTGATGCGGCTTCTTGGAAATCGTCGTTTGCGCATTTATGAAATCTATGCCTCGGCTTGAGTATAAACGCCAAAAGAATTCCGTATACGTAAAAGAGCGTTCGCTCGATACCACGTGCATTTTATATTTCCGTCTTTTATATTTCTTTATAACCGTCTCGCCGCGTTTCTTATTCGAGATATTTGTCGCAGGACCGTGAGAGCTGATGTTGTGCATTCTTTTCATTATTTGAGTTATCGCGCGTTGAGTTATCTGCGTAAATCCGTTCTTCTTTCCGAAT
This sequence comes from Wiebesia pumilae, assembly GCA_018907045.1. NCBI lineage: Eukaryota > Metazoa > Arthropoda > Insecta > Hymenoptera > Agaonidae > Wiebesia > Wiebesia pumilae. Next base: position 1,719,957 of record JACCHZ010000106.1, read on the forward strand.
CTTTCCGACGAGGATAAAAAATTAATCTTACATTATTCAAGTAACATTATTCCCGTACGATATAAATACGTAATAAAAATTTGACTGCGTTAGTAATTTTTTCGCGTATCAAGATGATTCACCATCTCGGATATCGCGAGATTTTATTTCGCAAATTATAGAGCCTTCCTTTGTGTACGAAAAATTAGTTTTCCTATACCAAAGCAACTTTCTCAGTACTCGTTTTATATTTAATGCTCACTCCGAAATGTATTTATGCAGATAGGGAATCCATGGTTTCGCAGGATATCAGTCTTAGTCCTACATATTTCGTAACTTGGTTGTTTTATCTTTAACGAATCTAACACACCCTACCGCAAAGTGCATTTTATAGTTTAAATCCTTTTCCTCCAAATTTCATGCTTTATCGTGCGCGCGTGTAAAGTATTAAGTTGACATTAATTTTCTCGAGGATTACGGAAGCGAAGTTGCCTGCGAGGAAAAGTTTGGTGAAGCGAAAGTTTGAGATTGAAGAAACTCACCTGAAAATTACTCCCGTCTGACCCTAATGAAGCCGTAAAAGGATTCGTAATTAGGTCTTTTTTCGAGAGTCTCTCGAACTTTAAAGAACTTCCGTTAGTCCGTGGGTACTCGCCGTATATGATGGTTAAAGATTCAGGGAGCATAGAATATTACGATTGATGTGTCCTATATTACATTGGGCGAGACACTTTATTCGTCCTTTCATTCGTTTGTCCCTTTTCATCGAAGAAATTCCTATTGACAAACAATTATGCACCTCAAAATAACTTTGCGAGCGGCTTTAGTAAACGAACACAAATACAGATGTTCACAGAAAAGCGAGACGATAACGCTGTTGATAGATTAGACTAAGAAGCGCGTACTTTCTAAAACGCCTTTCCAAAACTCGCGACGCCATTTACCAAGAGATTCAAAGGAACGTCGCCTCGATTTAACCTGGAGTCTTTCCGAAGAAAAAGCTCGTCGGTCGGTCGATTATTATTCGGTTCTATAAGTCCTTCTGCCAACCCAACGAACGTCGTTTGTTCACGGATCTCGAACGAGCCTATCGCGAGCTTTTGTTTATACTCGGCTCCTTTCTTTTCTCGCCTTCAAGCGCGCGATTGTTATCGCATTTACGACGTGGGCGCGGCCGTACCTTACGCAACCCCATTTCCAGCCGCGCTGGTGAATTTCCATCGCTCCGGGATGGCGATGGGCGGTGGGGGGATGAGCGATTCGAATCAACGATCCCGGTAAATACGTCGAGCGAATCCACCCACGTTCAACGCGTCAAATGGGTATTAGGCATTTATTAAACGCTGCCCTCGCGTAGATGTGACACTTGTAGTGACTGGCTGAGATCGCTGTTGCAAATTCAATACAAGTGCAAAAAGTACAATGAGAAATCGGAGGAGGTCGATACAATTATCCGATGATAAAATAAATCTTTTATTCGATACGAACGCGTTGCAGTCGTTACTAAAGGCACTCATAATTACGCGTGACGTTTCAGAGTCATCAAACGAGCAATGAAAATTGAAAGTCTTTTATTTTCAGTGCGATGTACGCTAAATATGTAAATTAAATATGCATTCCTACTTTAAATGCGTATTCGCCAAAAGAAAGCGACGTTAAGAGTAAAATAGGAACAAACGAGTGAGCAATCGGTGTATTATCGGCTACGCGCATAAATTAATGACATAACAGGGGCACTTATAAATGCTAGGTGAATTCAAAGTGATTAGAACCAACTTTTTATATCACGTTTCAAGTATTCAATTGGTTTCTGTTTTTGAAATTGGAAAAATTAATTTTTATTCGGAATAATTCGAAGCGCCGTCCTTAATGACGTTGCTGTGAAAAAATTAAACAAACTCTTCCTACTTCTTTATTTGTTTTTACAACATTTTTTTCAGTAAAACTTCAGTTAAACCTAATCAACGAGAAAATTATAAAAACTTGATGCATAGCTGCATAACTTTCGGGTACAAATATTTATCAACATTAGAATGTCGTACTTTTCAAATGTTAAAGCAAATATTAATTTTAATATAATTTGCTTTCTCTTTGTATACAACTCGTATATAATGGGATTGACTTGTCACACAAAATACGGCTAAACTACGATGTGGGATAAAGTTCATTCGTTTAATCGTAAATACTTACACATACGAAAGACAAGCGATTAGTTAAATAAAAAATTATCGCGAATCATTATAAATACCGATGTACGTGTAAATTATTATTTTTTAAATTACAACTTTTTAGAATTACACGAAACCCACTAATGTCTCATTATTCATAAATTAAATAAAGCGTCACTGTTAATCTTGTTGAAAATTAAATTTCAGAAAAATAAATATTTTACGGTTAAAAGTTGTAAAGGAGTTGTTACTCGAAAAGAGCAGAAAGGAAATTTTAAACGAACTTGCATTGGTTTTTAACTTTTTCACCTAATAATCTGTCACGTATATCCGTATAATTAATATTTTTATCATATATTCGAATTTTTTGATGAACAAAAGGAGAGAGACAAACCGACAAACTGCGTATTTAAGGACGAAATTTTGAAAAATGTTTTACCAAAGCGTGTCGTTATTACGCGGTAAAATATACATTTTCTCCGTAACGCTAATTAATAATTAATAATGCTCTTGTTTTATAAATAAGGAGTTTCGCGAGCGTAAATTTCATGCAAAAGTCTTATCCAACTTTTATTTACCCGTTCACCTAATCATTATGAATGAGCCAATGCAATAATTATTATTCAAAAGTTTAATTATTAAACTCCGTGTTCTCAGGCCAGCTGAAACAAGAGACAAATGCATACTTTTGCCACATATGCAATTCATGCGAACGAGCCTAACATTTGATAACGAACAAACAAGAAAAATAGGATTAAAAGAGGATACGCATTCCTTACGTTATACGTATCGCGAGCTCCCATTTTAAGCTGTATTTTTAATCACGCTTAAGCACAGAAGCTCAACTAACGATAAGCACAAATCTTCGGCGGTTATTGGTTGAGCGCAACCCCTTGGAACTTCTTGGGTGTAACCTGTAAATCTTGGGTTGAGGATCATAGCGCCGCTTAGGCCTTCAAAAACGAGTTCTTCGGCAGCCTCACACATACCAAGCATATCTCCACGTTCGGGTGAAAATCACTTAGCCGTCTGCACACAAACAGGTGGCAAATACATCTTGCCCCGGGTAGGGATAGTCTCGGGAATCACGAAAGCCGTCGCTCGTGGCCTTCGTCCTCTTAGTCTCGTTCCACATCCCCCCGTTTCTGTTACAAAACTCGAACATTATCGATTCGAAGCATTTGGTTAATTATCCGTAAATGACATTTTTAACGCTCTACCAAGGAGAATTTGAGTTCAAATAGGCGACGTTTTCCTCTTGTTCTAGGACTCAAGGAGCAGCTGCTCCCGATGACTACGATGTTACGTAAGGGGGCGAGGTCGGGACGTAGTATCGAGTGCGTTATTCTTATTATTGTTAATCACGGTTACTCTGTCGTAAAAATTGACTTTTCTTTTCATTTAAAACGCTTTCATTTTAAACGAATTAATTACAATAGCCTCTCGTTCTTCTCGTACGCACGATTTCGATCAATAGTACATAAAAGAAGATATCAAGGATTGTTTATTTATCGGTGCACTTACAGTCGATATGTCAAGTGTATGAATTTGCCGAATGAAAGCGTCGAATTTCGAATTACGATGCACCTTAGAGAAATTATTTCCAGTGTGTAATACGTAAACATGTTGATTTTTTGTATTCCCAGAAGGCAGTTTACGAGTTCCTTTACGATCGTGTATAAGCTTGTAATTAGACGAAGCATCGAGGTCGTAGTATATAACTTCGTGCATTTTAAATATCGCTCTTGTATCCCATACATATATTTAAATAAATTATACGAGTTTCCTTCTTCTGCACGAGAGGAAAAGCTATCGACACTTTTCTCACCTCACATTTGGCTACTGATTGGATTCGCCAAGGATTTATATCATCGTACCTCGGATAAAGAGGAATCGGGTCAAATCGAACTCAAGAAAACATCTGCGATCACGTGGGATCAGCTATAATGGACGCAAAAGTTATGCAAGAGTTTTTCTAATGTATTAGACGCGCATTAATTTCCGCAGCGTTTCACCAACTTTTCATCGAGTTTATTCAAATTCACGCTAAGCTTCCGAAGCCGATACTCTTTCTCTCCCAAAGAAGCTCATCCCTGACTCGAAAAGTCGAAAGCTCCCGCAGTCACTTGGCGGCTAATTGAAGTTCCGTCGTGCTTCGTAAGTCCAATTAAAAGTTTAACACCAAGGTGGACCTGTAAGTGCATGCAATTAAAGCGAATACGCGTGGTTTGTTTATTATTGCCGGTCGAGTGCGGCTAACGATCATAAATGCCTGTCCGATCATCGTCCCATCGTATTTCCATGCCCGTGTATACACTTGATACTCGTGTACGCACGCGCGCGCACAGTTTTTCTTCTCGCGCAGGTCCTCGCAGGAAGCTGTAAAAGAAAACGTGGTAATACATAAGCTTGGAACAAATACGGTATATCTCATGACAAAGCGAAAACATGGGATTCCAGATACTAGACGCGGATGTTAATGTACGTAAATTGTTAAGTACACGGTATTCCCAGAGTACACTCACGGCATAATCCCCTTGTAAGAAGGGTAAAATAGAATCGATTTCGTTAAGGGAATAAATAAATTTGCCCGAGCGTACGAAGATAAATGCGTGGTAAATAATCTATCGCTTGATAAAGTGATACTCGCGCAACAAATCGATAATCGTGACCGTAAGGTGATTCGTAAATAGTATTCAATGTAACAAACCAACACGAAACAATTTGTGTCAAACGTAGTTCTTTTGCATTTAGAAGAGGCGCTTTCGCTCTGAAATTATAGGACGACGAGTAGAAACCTTTTTCTAGTATAATAATGTACGCCATTGTTACGTAAAACAATAGGTTGATTTGAAAAGCATACGTAGTGTAAGAATCTTTTTTAACGTTAAATTTCAGATTCCGCATGTTACGAAGTAGAAAAAATTGTTTATAACAAAACGGTGAATTTTATAACTGTAATTACACGAATTACATACAGGCATTGAAGCTTCTTAATTGTATTAAATAAAACAATTTTCGTTTTTAGTGAAATTTATTTTGCATCGTACACTTGCATATATGCAGTTTGAGTTTTCCGAATATTGTCCAGGAAATTATTGCTAAATAATTAGCAAATTTACATTTTCCTTAGTAAACTCTTGGAAATTCTGTGTACATGACGCCAAGTCACGATTCTTGTTGCAAGAATTAAAGCAGCCGGACGATAAAAGCATTGCATTTAAAGTGAACAATAGAAGCAAAAAGAAATTAAAGAAATACCAGCGGACGGAATGAGAGACGAATAATGTCGGGAACTGTCACTATTATTATTTAAAAAATTAGTTATCCCGATTTTTAACATTTTAATTTCAAGTGCAATCAATTTCTCTCGTTATTTCAAATTGTTCGCATATAAAATAATTGGAGCTTCTAATTAATATAAAAGTAAAGGAGGTCGTTTACTTTTAAGCAAGTTATGCGACTACTTTTTAATAGCTATTTCCACAATGTACCAATGAAAATAATTAATGAGAGGCAAGACTACAAGTCTGACTCGTAACTACTTACAAGTCATTAATTCGGACAAGTTTCAAGTACATGGTACAATCGTCATTACTATTGTTAGAATTATCGTTATTATTATTAGAATTATTGTTCGTGATAAAGTTGTCGAGTGGAATATTAAAAGTCTTTCTGCCACTTACGCAATTTTTTAATAATACAACTACTTTTTAAAAGAATACTTGCACCTTTCACGCGCAGAATAACCCGAAAAGTACAATAGCATCGAGATTATTGAGCCTCACATCCACGGGTGGTTACGTATGTTCCACCTTCTAGATTTTTGTGTAATAGACGGAAAGAATCCTTTTGAGGATAAGTCACCCGCATTTTTATACCTGTGCTGCATACGTGCAAAACCTCGCGCATCTAAAGCGATACAACAACATAAATTCGAAGTGACGAAATACGCAATATCGGGATCCGGAGAGGATACAAGACAAGAGGGGCTACGAGCGAGGATAAGAGTATAGAAATAAAATTTTTTATCTTAAAATGACCGACTTCAAAGTACACAAGGTTCTTAACTTTCCTTTTACATTTAACAGTCGTTCTCGCTCCGTTTAAAGCAAAGTTTCACTCGAAGTTTCGCATTTTATGGGCAACAAACGCTGTAAATAGGAAGGGCACTTCTTCGGTAAAATCCGTTCCAGTTCGTAAAGGCTTTCGGTAATCACGCATGTAACCCGAGGCATCGATGGTGCGAAGAGTCACTTTCGCAAAGATTACTCGATACTCGGGAAAAAAGTTTCTCCCTAGAAAAGTTATCGCGCACACTTCGATTAACCACACATTCGAACGCGATGGACGAAGAAGAATTGGAGTCTATGCAGATCGTCGCCGTCGCCAAGAAGCGGCTTCGGCAAACATTTTTCCCACGAGGGGATCGGTGACATGTGGAGGAGGAGAGAGACGTAGCAAGTCGGGACTGGGTGACGGAGTGCGGGAAAAACGGCAGGGAAAACACGAGAGCGCGGGGAAAATAAACTACGGCTTCGAGGGGGATCGAGACGAGGAGGCTCAAGCGAATGTTGTTCGCTCTCGGAGGAGGCTAGAGACGTTGTTCTCGGTGCGATCCCCCGCCTCGAAGTAACTTCGTTCGTATTCCCTTTCTCAGGCTTTTTTCATCCTTTTTCACTTTTCCGTCGTGGCGTCGTTCTTGTAACTCGCGACGACTCTACGGAGCCTTAATTCATCTCGGATATATTTTCAGAGAAGCACCTTTACGAGTAAAACGAGTAACGCGCGATTTTTCAAGCGGTCCCGACCATCAGCGTAAAATCTGGGTTACCCGGTCACGCAATAACACTGCATTACGATTTTTTGGATCGTAGTTACTTTTCGTGCTGCGTAATATTCGCGGATTAATAATTCTAATTAAGCTGACAACGTCACTTTTGCAACGCCTCGTAATATTGGCATTTGTTCAAGTAACGCTCGCATTGTAAGGGAATTCGATATACTTTCGTCGAGCTCGATACTATAAAGTTTTGCATTCGCGACTGAGCATCACTGCAATAGCCTCTTTGTATAACGTAGAAACACCGAGGAACTTTACGTTTGACATTTTGCTGAAAGAATTTCGAAGCTTTACGAATGTTATCGCTGAGAATTTATAGGCGTATATTTACCTTTCGTTTGTCATTTCGAGAGCTCGACGTATCGTGTACTCGATCACGGATCATATTTTTGCGACAAAGAGTTTTCTTTCCATTCCATTCCATTCCATCCTACGAGTGAGTTTTTAGCAGTGCGGCTTTTGTCGCATTTAAGCGATGCGGCTTTGAGGCTCCATTGCATACAATTTTCAAAGATCATCTTGAGCTCGCATCGATGAAAATGATGAAAATAGTAAATGCATATTTCTCATGATGTTCGACGAGTTAATTTTCTGACTTCAATGAAGACTGTAGATGAAGATTGTAGATAAGGAAATGCCTACAGCAGTTGTAATTTGTGGATTGTAAGTCTATTGACTTACGGATAAAGTAGAAATATGCATTTGATTTAATAAACGATGAATAATTTATTAAAATCATTTTCCTCGATTTCTTGGCATATTAATTTTCCACGGAAAAAACATTAATGTCTTTGTCTCGCTAAACTTTTATTGGCCGTAGTTCGTTAGTTTTACTCTTTTCTTATCTTTGTACTATTTGTTTTGCTTGAGTTTCTATGCATACTTCACGTTCCACGTATACTTGCTCGAACGATTTGAAAAATGAGAAAGTATTTCTATTCATCATCTTTGGCAGTAAGTTGTACGTTGCCGTTCCTATCTACTTCAATGTACACAACTCGATGCATTCGATAATTCATTGTTGCAACGAAGACGTAGGACTTCGACTTCATAAATGTCAACGCAACGCACTAATAAATAATTAAGAATTAACGTTCGTGCGAAGAGGAATTGTTAATGTTTTGTGCGCTTGAAAATGGATTTTCAGAAAAGCAGAACTCAGTACTGACTTATCTTATTCGGAATACACGATACGAGAAGATGCATAAACATCATGAAGTAGGATTGAAAATGATCGAAGAAGTTTTGCGTGCCACCGAAAATATGGAAAATATTTTGGTAAATAATGCATTTGTAATATTTTAAATCCAACATTGACAAAACATACGCATTCGTACGCAAACATTTATGTATTTGAAATTGTAGAGCTTTAATTATCTCAAGTTATTTTAAGAGTTACATTTAAAATGAACTAGTAAAATGTATTCATAACGTGTACTTGTGCTGCGAAAATTTACTAGAATCCATCGTGCTGGTTATTTACACGTAATATCTCGCACATATTTCAGAAGGCTGAATCATTATTTTAGCGCTACAACGAGTATCTTTAATTATCACAATCGGCTGATAATCGATCTTTGAGTAGCGCAAGTATTTTATAATTTATACTTTATAATTAAATATAACTCATTCAAATTTATCATATTAAAATGTCATTTATTATGTAATGCCGTTTGATTTTTAATTAACTTTCACTGGATTTATTATAAGAGCATCGCGAGAAAAAATCCGACGCATTCGTGTGTTTTATTTGGATATTGGATAAAGTTTCTCCTACCGAATATTTGCCATTAAGTATTGATAACCGCAGGATCGATCGCACGCGTCACGCGAATCAATATCTTACTCACTGTCAGAGATTAGCTCGCTGAATCTGCAAAAACGATTGCAAAATAAAGGAATGATTTACTCGAAGGAATTATCATAAATTTTAAGGACTCGAGCGAGACGCGAAAAAGTTAGAGTAATTAAAATTCAAATGAAAAAGTATCCCTGGCAGTTACAAAACTGTAACTCGTAAACTGCTGAAAGAAAGTTCGGTGGTTGTTCGCGAGTAGATTGTGGATATGCGTTGTAATATCGACGACAGTGCATCGGGAAGTTTGTGCTACATAAGTAATTACACACCAAAATAAATCGTCTATTTATTTTCGCTTCTTTACCATATTTTCAAATACTACTGCTTCTGAAGGCATTCTCTAGAATACACTCGCCTATGAATCACGAGTTGGCTTTAAATAGTTGTATTATTTTATTCTAGACTCCCGGTTATTTTTGCTGAGTTACACGAAATACAGCCTCATTTTCAGTTACCGCTCAGCTGCTATTTTGGAGTAATTGATAGATACAGCAACGCACGTGTCGCCTCAACTTTATTTTCAACTATAAACCCTCGAGCAGCAACGATTTCAAAGAAAAGTGCATTGTACACTTACTTTTCGCGTACTTATTTCACTCTTCAATGTGGGTTAACGGTTTACACTGGCAAAGGGCTGAAGTAAAGAAAGGACGACATTATCGAATGCAAGGTTATCGTATTGCTCTTCAAAAGTTCGCGAAAAACCTCGGTGTAATTACTCAAGTCATTTCGTTAACAGAGTTGTAAAACTTGTTTCAGAGGTATTTGAGTATTTTTGCAAAAAATCCTTCTGTTCCAAGGAATAAATTAAGTAGCTGTATTTTTATTTGCCCTTTTAATTATCACCGTTCCACCGTTTCCTATTCTCCTTTTAATTTCTTTCAACCGAACCTCTTACGTACCCTACATTTTATCATTAACTAATCGTCATATTCCATTTTATACGAAAAATTCCAGCAATGTGGTTAATACTTCGAAATTTACAAAAGAAGATCTGCGAAATTACTATAAATCACGATTTCCCGAATATTTCGATACACTCGAGAGATCCAAAAGTGAGAGCGTTCAAGCACACAAGCAGGCAATTAAAAGTATTTAAATCGTGGTGCTTCATCTCGAAATGCAAGACTTTCGTCAATCTTGAATCGACGAAATTTGAGAATCTCCGACATCTGGAATTTTTACAGAACTTTATGGGCAGTAATTGCGCGTACTCCCGTTTTTTACTTTGACCCCAGACTTTCTACGCGTGTTATTTATAGTTGAATTTCAAAAGTACTTCAACTGCATCGAACCCACGAGTTCGAAAGTTATTCTAGTAAGAACAATTGAAAAGTTGCGCAACACTAGTTTCACGTAGGTCGTATTGACGTATCGCGACGATGTACATCTCTATTACAGCTGCAATCGGACCGCAGAAAGGAAATGAAACTCTGATGGAAAAGGAATGAGGTGAAAACAGGAAGAAAGTGAATACGTAATTTGCGAATGATTGCGAAAGCTTTCGAGCAAATGGTTAATCAAAGGGGATTCTTCGGAGAGCGTTGGCTGTTTCCTCAAGAAAAATAATAATTACTTTTAAAGTACAATTAAAGTACAATAAAAGTACACGTTTGCTGTACGAGTACCGAGTTATATTCGTTAAAGGTAATTTTCAGCGAACGATTAGAAAGACGCGTGAATCGCATCGCAAAACCCTCTATCTCTGAAAGGGGTTCCGAGTCTTCGAAGCAAGCAAAAAAAAAAAAAAAAAAAAAAAAAAAAAAAAAAAAAAAAAACCAACTAAAAAGCACATTGGCTTCCTCCCGTCGATGCCAAAACATCATCTACTTTGGGATATTACAATTGTTGTGGTACAATTGCACAGCAAGAGGTATAAGACCAAAAAAGGATGAATCGAACGCGAGTGTTCGATGAACTTTGATGACTGGTTGCTTCATCCCTGTTTTGACGGGTAATTTCAGTCATGCGAACAATCAGTATCGGTCTATGAATGGGGAAGCATTGGCTTATCGACGGTCATTCAAACGAGCTTAACCCGATCCGTCACAAGCGTCTTCATTTGCCATTCGCTTCGATCTTATTTCGCGGCTCGTATCTCTCCTTCTCTCTCGGCGTCTTCTATTCGCACTGACACGAATCTCTCGTTCAGCCTCGTTCAGCCTCGCCGGAAGTCGAGCACGGAAAGGGAAGTCGACGCGCGCGTATCTTTGCGCGGCGAACGCATACAAAGGAGAGTCGAGGAAGCGAACGGCAAAGAGTTAAATAAAGACGCGGTGGTGGAGGAGGAGGAGGAGGAGGATGATGTTGCTGATGCTGGGCTGTATCGATTTCTCCTCCCTCTATCTCATCCCGGTGACGTCACGCGGGGCAACCCCGAGTGCATCGGAGGCACGCGCGCAAACTCGCAGCGTCGCGATGCTCCCGTTCATTCAGCACGTCTGGATCGATGTTATTTAAATGGACAATGACCTTCTCTCCCTCTCGCGATTCACTTTTCTCACTTTTCTCACTTTTCTCCTGCGCTCCTTTTTTCGAGTGATCGCGCGCCCGCGGATGTTTCGCTGGGAATTCAAGGAAAAGGATTAGGATTAGCGCGAGGCCTTCGTCGTTGGAATTGATTGGTCGCGGTAATGACCATCGATCGCTTGGGTTATTTTTAATGCTCGAGATGCTCGCGGAGCATCTTTTTTTAACGGATTCGCTGGTACTTTGGCTTCTGTCCGTACGAAGAGCATTTTTATCGCAGGCTCTCTTCTACAGTCGGTTAAAAATAAGCGCACGCACTGTTTAAATTCGAGACCAGAGGTCTCGTCAATTTCGACGGCGATGAGCGTTTGTTTATCAAAGCAACGGAAGTCGACTGTTGTTTACCTGTAATTGTGCGCGTTACTCGATCGAATCTAAACGATAACCTATTTCTTCATTTCCACCCGAATGCATCCGTTACTTCGGCCAAGGTAATTTAGTACGGGAAATAACGCTTCGGGAAATTTTGTACAATGAATTAGTTTATTAAGATATATAAACGATATAAACTCGTCATCGATAAGCTTCTCTCACATTTCAAATTCTGTATGAATGTAATATTGCTGAATTTGTAAAACGCGAATAAAGAAGGTTAACAATTTTGTTAACAATTTGAGCGCGAAAGTTTGAAAAAGACCATGAATTCTGGAAATCTAAATATTTAAGGTATTCTCAGCGTAACTAAAAGAAATTTGTAAAATCCAGGTACATAAAATACGTTTATCCAAGTACAGAAATTTCCTTAATTGAAAACAACCCTTAAACTTCTATTTAATGAAAACTGCAAATGAAAATAGTAAATACGTTTTGGTTCTTATCTGCGTAAATGAAAATTTGAAATCGATGATGCTTCGATGTAAAGTCTAACAAATTATTTTCAATACAAATTAATACTGCTTATAATGAAATTAATGATCGCAGACAACGTGAAAATGGTGAATTTTCAATTTTCTAAATTTTTATCCACTCGGATACTTTTTTTCAGGACTTCGGTAGACGAAAAAATTAAAGTGCACCAATTTTAATTTGTAAATTTTGGTGGATTTTATGCAAGTATTTCGACGAGTAAAGTGGATAAACCTTTTATGTAATTAAAGTTTTCTTTACCGAAAGAAGATATAACAAGTTTTACATCGTTCCAATTAATAAAATATCCAGTGTTATTGCGTCACGTGTATTTCCCGTAGTTTCTTGCACACGTTGATAAAAGTAAGAATCTTGTTGCCAATATTGATTTTTCACTTTGCCTTTGTGCATAAATATACTTGTAGCATTTACTTATAGAATTGCAAGAAGTACCGCAGTTCCGAAATCCGTTTACTTACACGATGGTCGAAGAGTAAAAAACTACTTACGCTTTTATTTTTTACTTGCTAAAACTTAAATACCGAACATTCAGTTTTGTATTCTCATAGTGGATTTTCATTTTGTGAACTTGGACCTCCTGTTGGAGAATTTTATCCGTTGAAACATATTGCTTTTGTTTAAAGTGATTTATTTCGTATTTTTTTTCAGTTTCTTTAGCGGTTTCAGATTTCTTATTAATACATTCATATCATTGCTTCAACAGCAAAAGTTATATTTTATTATAAGATTTTTTAATTAAAAAAAAAAAAAAAAAAAAAAAAAAAAAAAAAAAAAAAAAAAAAAAAACTTAAAAAACATCGCTATCGTGATTTTTAGGTTACTTTTATTATTATTGTAACTCGAGTTTTTCCCAGGCATTACTGTAGTGCTATTCACCTCCTTCTAATTGCAGACTTTTAGAATTGCGATTTTAAATTACATTTAATCCTATTTATTCTGCATATCAAAGATGTTTTTAAGACGTTGTAATAAAATATGCAAGACTTATTATGTCATGATTACAGTCGCCTAGAAAGCATAGTAAAATAAATTTCCACTTTTCCAAATACTAAAATTGAATTTGGTAATGAAACCAAGCTGCAAGGTATAAATATTTTTTCTTGCGCATAATTTTAGCGGCAATGATTGATGCGCTTTTACGTTGCTTCGTTGTGCTGCGGTTGTCTTCCTACTCGTAATGTTACGAAGTGCATTAAAACGGAGGATAATTTAAGAATACAAAATGAAAGCACAATAGAAAATAAAAGGAGTAAAAAAATATTTTTAAATTTCTAAACGCTCGGGACTGAATGTTCTCAATATAAAATCAAACCCATGCTTATATTTAATAATGTATTTAAGAAAGGGATCTTTGGTACTTTGAAATTTCAATTTGATAAGATAACTACACCGAAAAGTCATTATCGCAGCTCCTTGTAAAAAGCTTCATTATGAATGTCGATGAATTTTTAAAGCATACGCGTCGCAAAAAGCAGAGACTACGCATGAATTCTTTACGAGCCTTTTAGGGATGCATTAGCAACTACCATCTGCATTCTCTTCCTGATTTTCTCCTAGAGCGCGATAAATAAGGGCAATTGTAAAAAAAAAAAAAAAAAAAACAATCGGTCTCACAAAAGCGTTCGTTTGTTCGCTACGTTACACCTAGCATCGGGAGTAATAAAGTTTAAATAACAGGTTCGACGTGTTCGTAGCTTATCTTCTGCGGAAAAGACAACGTCTTTTCAGAACGTCTCCGGCTCTCGAAGAAATTTGCTGGCGAAATTTGTTGGTACGACGGTGTACGACGAGTTAAGGGCTGCTAAGGGGTTAAATGAAATCTCCATCCGGCCGTAAGTGCTAGATCCGATTTCAGCAGGATTTCCACATGTGCACACACGCGCGCGCGTGGATACATGGTTACTGACACTTGCGCACGCGATTATGTACTCTCAGGATTACTGGAAGTCTCCTTTTTCTTCCTTATTTTTCTATTCATTTTCAAGAATGACGCCAAGTTTACGATCGCAGACGCGTACAAAATGACGAAATTTCTCGTGCTAATGCATTGATAATTAACGCAGGCGTCGCTCCCTATTTCGCTTAATTCGAATGCTCGCTTTATTCCATTCTAACGATCATATTTTGCTTTTGATCACAGTTGTATGTAGTACAGTTGCGCATCTATTGAATCATAGCGATTGAAATAGGATGAAATGTATATATTTCAACTTGATTCTCCCTTGGTATTCGTTGGCATTTTAAACATTAGTTAAGCATTTTCAATCAGAAATTCAGAAAACAATGCTTTCAGCAAATTTGTTTTAAAATTTTGTTTTACATTTTCATACAACTAGAGATTAAGATACATTACAGACGCAGAAAACTCATTTATCACGACATGTGAAGTTGTTGCAATGTTTAATGTAAACTTGTAACTAAAAAATATCAGTTTTAACGCATTACAATTAATTAAGTACTTTAGCTCGAACAAACTAGGTTAATTCCATTTTTCGTAATTGTTAATTCTTCAGCAATATTGTATAAAATTACGATGGCTAGAAAATTCTCTTAATATTATCATTAACGACGAATGTCGTTGTCACATTATGTCTAACTTCTCGGTTACTTCTCGGTTACTTTTTCGGTAGATAAATTTCGCTGCATTTTTTCGCGTGAATTTACAAAAGTTAGAATTCAAATTCAATAAACTGAGAGTAAGTATGGAAGTGTCTCTGGCTCGACGCGAGGAATATGACGGAATACCTTTTGTGGTAGCGACTTGGAATGATCTGGTGAGAGAAACTTTTTACTTGGTGGTGAGGGGATTTACTTTGTAAGTGAGCGCGAAGTTCTCGACGAGAGTTTTATCTAGTGATGTAAAAGTCGTCGAGTAGAATTATCGTCGATGGGCATAATCGTAAAATTTGACAATGAAAAGTCAAATTACAAGCCTCTCGATGTCAACAAAGCACTCGTATTTATTTATCGACATTTTTTCACATTCGGTAATTACAAATAATTGCTTGTAATAGGCTTTTTTTTCGTAATCACCGCCACCAATTTATAAAACCCAAATCTGTTAGCTGAGCAAAGCCCGTCCTTCGATTTTTTGAAAATCATACGAGTGCGCGTACCCTTGAGTAATTCGAGGGCTGCAGCTATCGCCAATAGCAAGAAAAAACTGCGTAAAAAACTGCGTAATAAAATACTCCTCCAATCTTCCAGACCCCAGTGGCATGATCCTTTTTAATCGGACGGAGGAAGAGAAAATTGGCGAAAATTGGCGTTTCTCGGGCGAGGATGCAAAGATCCAAGGACAGCTGAACGTTGCTCGTCCTTTTTGTTCTCTTTTCACCCGGAGCACTTGCCCTTTCCTTTCCTCCGCGTTTGGTAATTAAAGGGAGTCGAGGCTAATTTCATTATTTCATTGGAAATGCGACTCGCATCGCGTATACAGTCGAACTAATCAAGTGTGCGTTGATCGAAGGACTCGAAATATCCATCAGTTTTCACTCTACGTATTACGCTAATGACGACTGATCGCACTTGGCTATTGGACAAGATACATTACGTAAACCTGGCTTGGTCTTTATGAAATTTGATGTCCATTACACCGTCCTTCTTCAAGAGTATAGATTTATTTTTAAGAACAAACTAATTGAGCGGTTTAGTTGCATTAAGTTTTTGAAAAATTTGATAAAATTTATATTTTCCGTCGTATCACTAATGCACGAGTCTCTATCTACATTTACACTTTTATTATTCATTCTAAAAGTACTGCCTACTGTATCATATTTTTTAGTACATTTTCCTCGTATTTTTAAATTTGAAATCTAGCCGGAAGGAAACTTATAATTAATTTATAATCTCCGTCGAAGCGGCAGAAATAAACTAATTCAGGTCTACAAGCAAGCTCAATTTATCTATTTTTACGTCTCTTGACTTGTCAGTATTACTGAAATTGTAGATTGACTCTAAGATTTATTTAATACACTTCGTCAAATAAGAGTCTGCAATAGTTCCTCAGGAACTATTGCAATACCCTCTCGGAATTTCAGTAAATAGTTTTCGTACTCAAGTGCATTAAGCACCTTTATTGAATACCCGAAGAAAAAACTTCGATCTGATCAAAATGTAAATTTATCTCTTCATAGAGGAAAGTTAATTTAACCGTTTGCAACGTAAGCTCCACCATTGTCCGAAAAAGCAAGTGAATATTGCAAAGCTGCCCTTGAGATATACAACCGAAACGCTCTGCACAATGGAAGATTAGTCCATTGCAAAGGTTAACTCAATTTGCATTTCTCACAAGTCGAAGTACTTGATGATTTAGGTTCGTTCACCGTTAAAATAATACGACGGCAAAGTTAGGTACCTCGTACCTTCTTAATAATGCGCATTTATAATAAATCATTTATAATAAATAAGCAATTTACCGAGCTTCGTGAAGTATTTATTTCAATTTATGCATCCTTACACGTATCCTATCGCCAACTAGTCTTGGTTAATTTGGGTAATTTTTGTAAAATATTCGCGTATTCATACATTTATCCGAATCTTAATATAATAACGACTGATAATTTTATCTTTACGATTCCACACACATTGTAGTTTTCACATCATTGGAGTCTTTCATCATCAATTTCCGAGAATTTCGTCTTCCTCTTCTGCAGCTAATTCAAAGCTTTCGTCATTATGGACATCTTGGGCAAATGAAAAAAAATAAATTGCGAAATATTAGAAATATTAGTTATGATTTATCATTTCTTCGTGTAACTTCTTCTTCCGAATTGTAATATTCGTACAGTTAGTGGAGAATATTATAATTCGAAATGTTCGTTATGAAAAGGGTTTTTCCAATATCAATTATTATTCCATTAGGATACAAAATTCCTAACGAATCGTGTACGATTATCCAAATGAACATGCTTTTAACGTCAGTGCTGATCCCTATGATGGAAAGTAACACTTTTAGTTCGGTTTTGGTTTGATTCAATTTTTATCAAGGACGGCTTTTAATTAATTCCTCTAACAGCTCTTTATTATAATTTATTACGAATAATTAATAATAATTGTTTTGTCTCAAATTTAATTGTGCGGTATTTTAAGTCTTGAAGAACTGTTGACATTAATACATGTTATAACTAAGTAGCTTGTGGAATAGTAATGAACATTGCAGAATAACAAACACGAAATAGTTTATAAAGATATTTATCTCTATGTTAATTATTATTATTATTAATGTAGAGTATATTAATGACCGGATTTCTCTTACTTCTCTAGATTTAGATTTTATTTCTCACGTTTCAAAGTGATACCACAAGCAATTTGAAAGCGAATAAGTTATAACCGCACCTCAGCTGTCCTGTACTAAATTGTTATTAACATTAATGAAAATATTTTATTAACTAATGATGCATATTATGAATATTGAATATATTTTTTATTTAATATTATTTTTCATTTTTTTCGAGGCCTTACAAAGTCTTGCGTAATATATTATTGCGATTATTTCAGTTTAGAGCTTTTTATTTATTCTCTTTGAAATTCGAAAAAAATTCTTTTAATTACGAGATATTTTTAAATACGTTCCAACAATATAAAAATACAAAAGCTTTCCAGTTGTTTATATAAATTATACGTAAACGTCGAAAAACTTTCTTCGTTGTTTTAAAATGGTTTTAAAAGGGTGTACGCGTTTATTATAAACGTTTTAAAATTCTTATGTTTATATAAATCTTTAGAATGATATACGCATTTTTTCAAAGAACACTACTTTTTTTAAAATTAGTCCCTGAAAATGAATCTGCAATCGATTTCATGGATTACGTAAGATTTTGACGTCTGCTAATAAGTTTATCAGTTTTATAAAATTTCAGTTTTCTTCCTGACATTATTTAAAGATTGACATAAATAAACATCGAATGAAACACATTCGGTTTAGAATCAAGGTATTGATTTTTACGAGGGTGCCTCTTTGGAAAATTTAAATAAAGATTTCGATAAAGTTAATGAAATAAAATATAAAAGTAATATTTTCTTTTCAAATTACGTTGACAATCAAATTTAAAAAGCGGAATATCAAAATGGTATTTTAACTGTATCTTTGGTCTCGCTACATCCCGACTTTCTCTACTCATTTCGCTTATCAATATTGAAGTTTATGAAAGACTACGAAGGAATGAGTTTTCGAATCGACTTTCTTTTCCTTGAGTCGGGAGATTTGACTATTTTATGTTATTACCATGGAGTTTCGATGTCGGTATGAAAGAGGTAATAAAAGCTAAGTAAATCATAGAATGTGCGCTTCTTTAATATTAATGTGTTTAGAATAGTGAACGTTTACGTTTAGGTTTGAAATATCTTCTAAAGTATGATTTAAGTCGTGGTTGACGCATGAAAAATTCAGTGATTGGGTAAGGAAAAGTCATAAAAAATTCAGAAAGAATCTCTTATGAATTGAAATTACGAAAGCAGTATTCATATATTTTTAAGGTAAAACGTTTAATAAGAAATTTATCATTTTCCAATATTTGGTCGATGGTTATATAAATAAAAAATCTTATATACAAATAAAAAATGTTATAATACGTTTTATGTTTACTTTATCCTGGCATAAATTTTTTTAAAAGTACTCAATTTTCGCCTATTAATGCTTTTATTTAACCTATTAATTTAACCTATTAATACTATTGGTAAAAACATGAGCAACTCGCATAAACTGATTCCAAGATTTTTCAGTACCTTGAGAATCACGAAACCACGAATTAGGAAGAAGTACACGAAAGAAATGATACTTTATACAACTATCAACATATTTTCTTACCTATGGGACTATCGTGGGGTTTTTGGAAAATAGAGAACTCCAGAGGTGGCCGAAGGCTTTGTGACCGCGTCTTGTGCGTTTTCAAGTTGCTTTGACGGCTTGATATCTGATCCTTTAAATTCGCTCGATTCCTGTTGATCAAATCGTTGAATCTCAGACACGTTTGCAAGCAAATGTTTTCTCTTATTCTTTAACGTGAATTTCATTTTTAAAGAACCACTGCATGCAGATGAGTAAGAAAGTGCGTAATATTAAACTCAATTTATTTAAAACTTAAAGACAAAGGGTACTATTTTATTTTATTAAATTTATGATATTGCCAGTATGTGACATTATCTTTCGACTATCCTAACCCTTTCAATTATTTTAATACTAACAAGAATCGGTTGTACTGTTTGTGTTACGAACTGTAATATAACTCTAGGTGAAATTTTCCGATACTCAACTAAAATTAGTGTTCGAGATTTGGTCTCTTTTTGTGGAAAGTAGATCATGACCTATAACTTAGATTTGCCGTTTATTAAAATTATAATTAATTTTAATGTCATTGACAGTAAAATATAAGGGGAGTAAGCGTTGAAAATTTTTGTAATCATGAAAATTGAAATATTATCAATAATTGTTCAATTAAATCCAAAGGTGTAAAAAATTTAATTAAACTATTGGTTATATCGTAAATATTTATTTTAATTGGAAAATATCGAGCAGCAAAACTTTGAAGCAATTCAATATTTTATTTATTAAATACTTATTAAAACTTATTATTTAACGAAAAATGTAAGATCCTATTAAAGTATTATAAATAGTGTAGAAAATGTCTGTTTTTTTGATTATTAAATTTTATTTCGCTGTATTTATTTATGTTAGATTTAAATGAATTATTATTATAGTTTATGTTTTAGAATTTCTCTTGTTCTCACTCTACAGTACTCGTTCCTTTATTTCTTTTATGTCTGTTGTCGATGGACATTTTCAAAAAGTGTGCGGAATAAATATCTGTGTTTTATTATATAAAAAAGCAACGTATCATTTCTCATTTCAACAATGAACGATCGTAAGATTTTTCAAAAGTGACGCAAAGTATAAAGACTCGTGTATAATTAAGAGGAAAAAACGCGCGAAAAATTAAATTCCTATTCACAATATAAAACAATTAAAATTTAACATAAATTTGATTTTACCTGTATGCCACGATAATTAATTCGCATTCTTAATCGAATTAAATAAAAAGTTTTGTAATTAAAAAAGTTATTTATATGTTGAGGCATTTATATATCTTAAACCATTAAAAATAAAGTTATCTTAAGTTTATTAATAAAATAAATAATTTTTAGTCTGATCTGAACCTATAAAAACCATTTTACATCGAAAAGTTTTTGAAGTAAGGAAAGTCGAAATACGGCTAAAATTTCAGTATTACACAATACTAGAACTAAGTGCATCTTATTATAACCGAATGAATAGAATATTGTCGATTTTTTGAATATTCGTATCCAGTACGTTTCAAAGTGTTCTTAAAATAAAAACAATTTTGCAAGTATAAGCAGAAACTGCTTTTTACTAAAAGACTTGGCATCGTATTCTTTGAAGCTGTTCAATGCACTTGTTATTTTGAGTTTCGAAATGAAAATATAAATATATGAGTAAGTCATAGAATTCGAATAAATATTAAGCTAACTAATAAAATATTTTTGTAAAACAGTAGCTTTTTAAATCAAAACATTCACGACCGACATACTGTTTTCATATAAATGATTTGTGTTAGAACAATAAGATTTTAATGCACAATGATTTACTGGCAAATTATATTAGTTGTAGTAATAAAACAGAATCAACAATATTATGATGTATAATAACAATAATCTGATGTACAATATGCAACAGAAAATCAATACTGACTAAAATGCTTTAACCGTGTTTCGATATTTTAACCAAACATTGAGGATAGTAAAAAAGGCAAGTAAGGAACCTAATTTATGAGTTAATTTTGTAAAATAAAGGCACGATGTTAAACTTAAAAATAATGCTATTCAAATTCGATAACTTCTCTTCAAATGAACTTACAAAAGTACCAAAAGAACTTCCGAAAAAAAGAATATCAATCAAAAGATATATTATGTTTGTACTTATTATGCGCATAAAAAATTAACATTTGGATTCGTTATCATCGTATCAAGTATAGTACTTTTAAGAGACGAGACCCAAAGTTCATGTCATTGAGAAAATGTTGTCGTGGAAAATATTCTTTGAATCTCAACAATTTTTCCAATTTTAGTAATATATGGCGCTTCGATATTTGAAAGTTGTTTCGAAGTTTCATCCATTATAAATTATCAAAGAAAAATATATCTAACGAGAAGTAAATATAATTTAAAGTATAATTTTAAACGAGTATATTGTTATGATTATGGTAGGAAAAACAGACTGTTAATATTACACTGCCAGTACTTTTAAGTTTAATTATCTAATCTCTAATTTAGGATAATTATGAAACAATCCGCACAAAGGTAACTCATAAAACCTACATAAAAGTAATTAAATAATTAAACCTGGCGGATGAATAAAACGTCTCGCGATACGAGACTCAGGTATTGGATAAAAGAATTTAAATATTCAATGCCACATAGTCAAGATCGTGTACAAAGCAAGTACGTGTAAGAGAGCATGACGAGTTCATTAAAGTTGAAGCTAATTATTGCATGCATTATTTTAATGACACCAATTCAATATTTACGCGGCATACTGTACATAATTCCGTCATTATCAGATGGCAGAATAAATGCATCCATCATTAAAGGAATAAACGAAATTATATTATTAAAGTTGTAAAGGAAGGTAGATTTTCGGTGGATTTTCAAGAACGTAGTCACGGTTGAAAAGAGGAGGCGACACGTGTGAAGTCAATTTCCCGTTGGTGGCTCCTGTCCAACCATACATGTGCACACATACGCATCTGTCCGCTTTTTCTCCGTCTTATTCAAGAGGCGAGAGGCAATTGTTTCTTTCGCTGACGCAAAGTTATCTCTTCTCCTTATTATATTATTACCTCTTTCACGGTGGCTCTTTATTATTGCAGGCTGACGCGATTAAGTTGTCGTCCGCATGCGCACCCCATGCAATTCGCTTTTCGTGAATTACTTCGTCAGACAGTTGTTGCGGAGGTTCGCAACAACTTTTACTTCACGATCGGCGTCGATAAGTGAAAAATAAAACGAATGTACAATATATGGCTTTTTAACCCTTTTTGAAAACTTTCCCGACGACTGATAAATATTCAACAATGTTTTTGGACAAGTTAAAGCAAATTTGTTTGCACGCTACGCGTAAAATAAGAATTTAATTTAAAGCGAGCTAAAAGAGCCTCGTTAAATAGTAATTGGAGTATTAAAGGGCTTTTGTTGGTTTATGAAATTTCTGATTGATTAATAGGAAAGAAGGTTAAGTCGAGGTGCGTAATTTAGAAACTGCAAAGTATATTTTTGTTACGTATACGTACTCAAATACATATGTGTACGTATGTGTCCCGAATTATAATATATTTTTTATATTATATTTACGCGTGAGTTACGAGCTGGCAGAGAAAAAAATAATAAATGTTTATCCTCTTTAAGTTTTAAGTTTATCAGATTGTACCTTATTCGAACTATGTTTTCACAAAAATTGCGTTGGGGGTAATTTGATAATATCACAACTGTATTAAAATCTTGTACATCAAAATTTTCATGTTTCATCCACGCAACTGTTTGTAAAGAAAATAAAAAAAAATAGCGCTTCATTTGTTATGTATTATTATACCTTTTCTTAACCACATACATATTCGTGTAATTTTATTTTACCGTCAAATAACCATTTAACAATAAAAAGAAATTCCCTTTTTATTATAATATTTGCATATTTTGCATGCGTCCTTCAAATTTTGCTGATACACTTTATTTTGAATTCAAGCTGACTTGACCTATTTTTGACTATTATGATAAAGCATTTTTGTCATATTCCTTGTTAAAGCTGCTTATCTTTCGTTTTATTACCCAGACATTTATATCTTTTCACAAAGTAGCAATTTTCTAAATTTTCCTAATTTTCTATTTTTTTCACTATAAATTTATTATCGTCTCACATATTGAATTTTTCCAGCGTTTTTCGTTATATTTTTACTCTTGATATTATGCATTGTTTGAAATTATGGATTATTTCTTGCTATAATTGGAAATGAATAAATCATAAAACTTCAATTCAATATTTTTATTGCAGCATAAATCTCATAGTATAGATTTTTCTCTAATTTCTGCAGCATGAGATAAATTTCATTAAACGATATCCAAATGAATAAAAACATCATTAGTACTCAATGGAAAATAAATCTTTGAAAAATATTCAATAGTAGCACGATTACACACGTAAAGATCTTTTAGATTTGTAGATTCGTTAGCAAAAATTCTTTTATATTAATTTGTTATCCTTTTTAGCCTATTTCGATTCAGGTTTCTAAACCTTCCAGGTTATAAATATTCTTTAAGGAAACAACAAGTTTTTACAAAAATTAGTAAAAAATACTATAAGAATAATATAAACAATTAAAATTGAGAGAAACGTTGGCCTAAAATTTTATAAAAATACAATATATTAATTTTTAATAAAACCTAAGATATTAATATAACTTTGATTTTTCGGCATGAATATTCAATTACGCCTTGTATCTCATATGAGATTGTATGTGTTCATATGATTGTTCCTGTAGCCAAAATTCTTTTCCTATATCAATATATTGAATCGATCATCTACCCCCTTTTATATCGTTTTTCGTAAACGCTGTTTAATACATTCTTCGATTTATTTAAAAGAAGACGCTATTTTTTGTTTTTTGCTGCATTTTGAAATAAAATGCAACACCTTTGCACTTATCTTGATACTTCTTATAAAACATTGTTATTAAAAACTTCATGAACGTCATATTTATGAATGGACTTTTATTTTGGTTAAATCAAATGAAACGTGTTTTACGCGTATACATAATTTATATTTGGAAAAATTCTTAATAATTCAATTAATCATGTGTTTCACTAAACTGTTATGATAATTTTTATCAATACATGTCCTTTTCTATCAATAAAAATACATCCTACATTTGTAGGTAATTATTTTCTTGAGCGATATAATTCTAAGAATTGTATTAATATTTGAAGAAATATTTGTCTTTGCTAATACAGGAACTTCCAACATGCTCAGTTTTATTTAAAAATTAAATATGTAAGCTCACTTTAAATAATAATAACTGATACCATTAAAAAGTTTAAAATGAATTTTTTTTATCGAAAGACATAAATTCCAATCCTTTTTCAAATACGGAGCAGAAAAAAAATGTGTTAATTACTTCAACGGAAGGTTCGAAAAACATCGCCATAACTTTTCATATTTATTTTCGTTTCCGAGATTCGCAATAGAAAAATGAATTTAAATGCAGTAAATATCACGAATGACTCTGAACACTATGCTGCCTTACCAAAATTATTACCATTATACGACGATGGTTGTAAATTGTAAAATCTAAAATGAAAATGAATTTTAACAATTTAAATGGTCGCCTTAGAGATTCCTACCTAACCTGACGCGTAACAACCAATCAATACTCTTATGGAAGCGGCTCTTAAACTCTTCACGAAGCGGGTATATCTGTAATAATAGATGATATTGACATTGCACAAAGTGCGGACTATGGAGTCTTTGAAGTAGTACTTCGGCACACACGAGGTTAAAAGATCTTGCGAAGTTGTAAATTTATTAAGTAACTATGGAGAAGCCCGTAGTGTCAGAAGATGAGGAATGTGCAGTCACTAATGTCATCGAGGAGGGAAAGGCAAAAATAATTTTAGATAAAAAAAAAATCTTTTATAATCCAGTTCAAGAATTTAACAGGGATCTTAGTATCGCTGTGTTGTATCAGTATTCCAAAGAACATAAACAAAGTGGCTTTGACAATCCAAGTGCAAAGGAAAGCAATTCGGAAGAAGGTATTAGAATTTTAGAAGCTCTTTCTGCAACAGGTTTACGAAGCATAAGATATGCAAAAGAAGTGCCGGGTATTAGTAAAATTATAGCAAACGATATTTCTATCAAGGCAGTGGAAACTATCAGGAATAACATCATTCATAATGATGTGGAAAATCTTGTGATACCAAATCATGACGATGCAACTATGTTCATGTATCAGAACCGAAGAACAAAGTTTGATGTTGTCGATCTAGATCCTTATGGCTGTCCATCGATTTTTTTAGACGGAGCAGTGCAGTGTCTTAAGAACGATGGTCTTTTGCTAGTCACTGCGACGGATATGGCTGTATTAGCTGGGAATTCTCCAGAAACGTGTTATGTAAAATACGGTTCCATTTCTTTAAAGTCTAAAGCTTGTCATGAAATAGCTTTAAGGATTTTATTACAAGCTATAGCAAATCATGCCGGGCGTTACGGTAGAGTTATTACTCCGGTACTTTCCATTAGTGCAGATTTTTATATAAGAGTATTTGTTAAGATTCGGACCAGTCAAGCGGCTTGTAAACATAACACAAGCAATTTAGGATTATTATATCAATGTACAGGATGTGAAAGTTTGAACATTCAGCCATTAGGAACTATGAATTTAAACAATGTTCACAAACTACCGCAAGTACCTGTGATCGACAAATTATGTGCTTTCTGTAAACATAAACATCACATGGGTGGGCCAATTTGGACAGGGAGTCTGCACAATAAAGAGTTTGTTAATAATATTTTATCCGAAATTGATAACAGCGAGCACAGTAATTTGAAACACCTAAATACCATTAGGCGAGTCCAGGGCATTTTACATCTTGTGCAAGAAGAACTAGAAAATCCTTTATATTATCAACTCAGTCGATTAATGTCTATAATTAAAAGTCAAGTACCACCAATGGTACAATTTCGATCGGCTTTACTTAATGCTGGGTACAAAGTATCATATTCACACGCATGCAAAACATCTGTCAAAACTGATGCGCCAAATCAAGTTATTTGGGATGTAGTAAGAGCATGGGAGAAATTAAATCCAGTAAAAAGAGAGAAGTTTCATGAGAATAGTGCTGGGTTAGCATTGTTGAACGGTGAATCAAGAACTAGTATTTCCTTTACAAAACATTTGGATGCGATACCATTTTCTTTACAAAAACGATTAACTCGCTTTCAAGTTAATCCAAGCACTTTTTGGGGACCAGGAACAAAATCAACGATAATGATTAAGGACGAACGAGTTTCGGATAAAAAAGAAAAGAATCAAAATAAAAAAAGAAAAAAGGAAAAAGAGAGCAACGAAAATTTGAATAATGAGAAGCGAATGAAAATGTTGTAGGAGATTTTTGAATGAACCGAAGTAAATATTTTTTTGTAAATATTTATAAATTCCTATTTATTTAAAGTATTTCGATAAGTTTATTATTATATGAAAATGTAAAAATTATTCACCGCATAGAATGTTAATAAGTAAACGAAGAAGAAAACCGAGTAACCGGTTTCTAAAATCATTTTACTGTTTCACAACATATACCAAATTTATTGTTTTAAATATTTACTTACTTAATCGTTATTAAATTAAGAATTGTTAAAAAAAATTAAATAGTTTTAATTCTATTCCATTATTTTTATTATTTGATTAGATTATGTAGCACAGTAATTGTCATAAAAAATAAAATTCTTTATTATTACTATCTTTTGTTTTTATATCGATGCAGTACGTTTTTAAAAGTATAATTTTAAGAGTAGTGACTTTTATATCATCTTTATATTTTTTATTAATTAATTCAAGTTACGAATATATATATATATAATATTTTAAATAAAGACAATAATAAATTCAATTGGTTATAATTTTTTAAAATTAGTTATTCCCTTATAAATTTTCTACTTTCCTTATAATTCTATTGAAATACTTATTTCCAGAACAAATACTACAAATAACCCTTTTAGAGTTTTATCAGTTAACTTCAATTCTGTTTCAGAGCAAACGTTAATTATAAGTATATATTTGCTGACTTTCTTTGCACCTCTAAATAAACAAAAATTAAGATAGAATTTTTATTTATCTAGTCTTGAAATGGAACGACGATAAATATATGCATTCAAAACATCGACAGTTTTCTGCAAAGAAAAATGTTTATATAAAGAGGCTCGCAATCAAGTAACTCCTGGCTTTAATTTAATCTTTGCAAGCTACGTATGTCAAGCAGGACAAATCAAATTGAGTTATTTAAAATATTTGTAAAATAAAAATGTAGATGTGAATGAATTTTTATATTTCAGCAAAAATAATCAATGTGTCTACAAATTGAGAATATTTTACAAGAATTTGCAATAAAAATCGTATTAGAACGTTAATAATATTTGAACATTCACATTTTGAGCTATTCATATATATATATATATATATAAACAATTGACGCTATAGTTTTTGATATGAGATAAATAAAAAAAGTTTTACAGGTGTGAGAATAAAATTTCTTTTTTCGTAAAAATTGCAAAATCGAAAGTTTGACGAATAGGCGAAATGGAAATGTTGCGTGATAATCATCACTGATATAACTTCTAATGCTACCAGTAAAGGGTTGAGGGTAGAGGTTGCATAAATAGTTCTGTCAATACTTTTCGTAGTTGTTTATCAGATTTTGGCTGTAAAATTCAGAAGCGATAGAACGTTATAAGAATTAAAAATTCCCTAACAGTTTCACTGGTTATATTTCATTTAGCATTGAAGTTACAGAAATTGTTATAAAAAGCTTTTCAAAGCATTTTTCACGATGTGACTGAAAAGCACGAAAGAAATATCATTATTTAAAATCATTAGTCATCCAATTAATTCGAAGAAGTTTCCGAATCTATTCAAATTTCCGCGTTAAAAACAATCGTCGTCCTTTCATTTCTCACAGTTCCTTTTCAAAGGAAGCTCACACGTTTATATGAGTTATATTTCATTTAAATACATTCTACTGAGTTATTATTTAAGGGAAATTTATTAAGGAATCTGTCTATAATTTTAATTATTCGGGTAGACAAAGTTATTCATGATAGGTGCCACCAACTTGATTTTTGCTTTCCTGACTTTAATTAGTCGAAACAGAAATTACGGACGATCGGATTTGCAAACTAGAATTGCAAATTGTCTAATTCAAAACTGGTTTCCTGATTAAATGCAGCAGTTAGGTATGTTCCCTTGTTTCTAGATTCTTTTGTAGCTGACAAAGTTCACTTTTTGACTTCCCAAGCGTTTTAAGTAGCTAGAACTTTAAAATGAAGACAATTTAAAAGATTCGAATAACAGTCATATTATAATTTTAATTTATGGCAGTCCTTGGCAATTTCGACAAATCAAATTTAAAACAAACTTAAATGTTCAAACTTTTAGCTTCAGGTTAAATAAGAAATAAGGTTTGTACTGTAGTTTACCGTCTTAAACCTCGAAGTGTGGCTTATTTGTAATACTTGTAATAGAAAGAGAATGTTACAACTGTGATTTCAAATTAACATTTTTTGTTATTAAAGTGAATCATCGATCAATTGCGAGAGAATACTTGCTGAAAATAATCAGAATAACGGATGAAAATTCACTCATAATCAGATCAGTCGGTGTGTTCATTTTTTTATAGTAAACTTTGACCGAAAGATATTTAAAGGCTAATTCCGAAAACTTTCTTTTCCTATTTATATTTAACGAGTCTATCTTACGTAACTACGCGATTTTTTTAAGTACTAACTGTATTAACAAGTTGCACAAGATTCTTACGAGAAATTCAGTTTAATCTTACGTAAAATAGCATGTAAACTCTTTCTTTCTGTCTTATACGTAGAATGAACTTATACTTCAAACAAATTGTAAACATAAGTTAAATTATTTCTAAATTTTATTTTGTCATACGGAATTTTTCAAATCTAATTTAAAAATATTTTCTTATTATTTTAAATTTCCAATATTATCGTTCAAAATGTTAGTACAAATAACGTCTAATGTAAAATAAAAGCAAAATGTCAAATTATGAAGAAAAGTTTGGAAATATTTGTTAATTAGTATCTAAATTAACTATTAAATGAACTAATGTTAATATTATGCTTTTAGTTTTATGATAATGACGTTTGATATACTCGTGTTGTTACCTTGATATTTATTTTATACACAAAATTATAAATTCTTAATTTTTGAAAATGTTCTTTTAAACATTGAATTCACGCGCAATGATACAAAGTTTACTTATACACCAAACTGCCCGCGTTATCGTTTAATTATAAAATAATTAACAACAATTCAATGTCATCGAGTTATTAAAAAGACAATAATTGAATTCAGAGGCTTGGCGACAGATTTCTTCTACCGAAGAAACTCTGTAATTTATTTTGCATCTTATGCCAAAAAATATCTAAGATTTTATTTTTATTGTATTAATGAATTACTGTAGGACTTATTTTTTAAACAGTGAGGGTTGTATCTGTTATCTTAAAATATTTTCTATTACTTGATAATACTACATTATTAATATATACATGTTGCATATATAAAATACTTATTAAATCACAAAATTCCGATTTATCTACATTTTTATTATAATTGTTTAATAGTTTTCAATATAGGTAAGCCTTAAGTATTTTATTTTATTTAACAAATTCAAATATTTTTCAGGATATTTTATATTCGGAGAATTTTTTAAACATTCACGAGATTTCTAGAATTACAAATAATTTTGAAGACGAATGAGTAACAAGAGTCAGAAAATTTCGTATATTAGTTTCAATTACATATTTGGTACCAGATTTAATATTATATTTCACAATGGTATATAATGTAAATAATTACCAAAAGTAGAAATTCAAGCTGCAAGTACTCATTAACAATTACTAAATACCTAAAAAGTAGTTAAGTACCGCAAGCAAATACAGTATTTAAGATTTGATTGTATCAAATCAATAATTTCTTTGCTTAGAGTATAATCTACTCTACAATTTCTAGCAATAAAACGAAATGTCAGTGCCCTACTTATTTTACATTTATTTTTTTATTTTTTTGTGTGCGGGATTACTTTATTAACAATCACCCGACACTTTAAAAGTTTTTTCTTTAAGAAAAAATGATAATAACCAAATCGTCGTCAATATTAAATTTTTTATTACCCACAATCTAATATAGTTCCACTGTTTTCTTAACAGTTATTTCAATAGAAATCACGGTTAGTGGTTTCAATGCAAAGTGAACTTGGAATAATTTGTTTTTACGTCAAAGGTGTTCTTAAGACACACGTTATAGATCAGATCGATTATTGAAAATCGGAATAAATTCAAATATGTTAGAATTATCGTTGCTCAAATTAAAGCACATCTAACTCGTTCCCACGTCAAGTTCACGATACAAGCGATTAGAAGGTCCCAGGATGAGAAAGTTCCCGTGTGGCGGATTCAGCATCGCGTCATCAGATCCGCCCCAATATCCGCATAATCAAGCGCATTACAATCTCGTTTGCGTGTAAAATCCGCTCCGTTTTTTCGCCAAGGCGATTATTGTTAATTACATCAGCGAGAATCAATCCTCGAACAGCTTGGCGCGCCTCCAAAACTCTTCGCGCGATGACAAAAAGCTCACCCCCAACCCCGTCCGAAGGTCAACGTCAGCGCCGTGGATGGAGATTGAGAAGCGTGTCCGTAGGGCATTTGCATTAAACCGACGATGAATTACCATCTCGACGTGATTCTGAATTATTAAGGGGCATTTTTATAATCTCAGGAATTTCATCTGGATTTCACGCGAAATGTGCGCGCGAACGCTTACTCGAGAGATTTCCCCCCTCCCTGTGCCAACATTTCGAATCGAATCCTGGACTGTAAAAGAAATATTCCTGCAAACTTTCAATCCGCTCGGTTAATATTAACGGGCGTGCCAGAGCCATTCGATTTTCTTACGCGAATAAATTACGCGAAGTGAAAATGATTTTTCACGTACATCGAGACTACGATCGGCGTTTAAGTTAAATATTTAAAACTCGTCGCCATGGAGATTTTTGTAGGTGCAATCGCACAAAATGCAAGGATATATCGAGAATTCTTCAATAAACAGACGTGGCAAAGAGAATTATTATCATTATTACTTGTCCGATTATTTGGTTAACGTAGCAGAAAATTTACGATGTATTTTCCGAACGACTTAGTTTTTTTTTATTATTATACGACACTCGTTCGTAATTTAACGATAAAATACTTAAATGCTCATTACTCGTTTGTAAATAAGAGCTAGCAACATTAATAAACTATTTAAATAAATAATAAGACTTCAATATACGTAAGAAGTTTTAAGCGAGCGAGGAATTAAATTAAAAACTAATATAAAATCGAAAATAGAAAGAAATTAACTGGGATTAAGGCGTTAAAAATTATTTGTAAAATCAACGTACAATTTCTCGTACCGTTTAGCAACGATTATTTCAACCTTTTTCGATTTTACCTGTTAACAGTTTCGACGATCGAATTCTCAGATTCTTTGCGGAAGCCGCACATCCTCACGTCAATTTCCGTAATGGCACTGCAAGACTTTGCCACCGCTTCAAAGGCTTCTCCAACTAAAACAACAACAACAACAACAACAACAATGTCAAACTTAAATTCGAAACTAGACACTTTCGCCTCTATGCTAGTTTCTTTTATTTCGTTAATCGACCGTTCCGTTTGTTATTCATTTTTTTTCGCGGGATAAGTAAGTAAGCACGATAAGTAAGCATTTGGAAAGTACTCGAAAACCAAAGAGATTTTCTTTTTATAATTACAAAAGGTATTGCCCGAGAGGCAAAGGTAAGTAGCGAAGTAGCACAAAGCGTTTATC
The DNA here is from genome assembly GCA_018907045.1 of Wiebesia pumilae. Classification (NCBI taxonomy): domain Eukaryota; kingdom Metazoa; phylum Arthropoda; class Insecta; order Hymenoptera; family Agaonidae; genus Wiebesia; species Wiebesia pumilae. Next base: position 1,751,865 of record JACCHZ010000106.1, read on the forward strand.
GGCATCGTGAAATTTCTTTTTGTAAAACGCGTAGATGAAACTTGCAATGAAACTCACCGATCGCTCCAAGCTCATTGTTCGAGCAATCGAACTCGAGGTTGAAAAACTTGGCGTGGCCAGAGGCCAAAACTTCCGCCAGTTTCATTCCACCGTCGGGGCTGAAGCTGCAGCTGCTGACGTTCAGGTACTCGAGACTCCTGTATCTCAAAAATACTGGAAAATACAGGATGAAAAGGAACGATTGTGAGCGAACAAGGGCTTTAAATTAATCGAACGTGAAAATCATCGCGTTCGTTAGTCCATACGTACCAAGTCGAGTAATGCAGATATTCATCCGAATAAGGTTTTTAGTACGCGATCTAAAAGTCGAGCCCCCAAAGTCAATTATTCATTATACCGCGACAGTTTAACACTCGATAAAAGTGAAAAATTGAATTGCATTTTTAAATTAAAGCAGCCGCTTTGTTGGTCAGATAATTAAACGGCCAACTTTAAGGTAACTACCGGTTACACGCTATTTTTCTTCGCGCTATACCACTTCGTGACTAGCGTTTATTTGAAATTCGATTTGAAACGATGAATACATTACGCCTGCAGTGGCGCTCAATGTCCCCGGGAGATGATTCCTCTCGAGGCCGCAGATTAACGAGAAGGAAAACGAAGCTCACTTACGGGCACAGAGATAACCAGCTCCCTCGTCGCCAATCGGGTTAAACCTGAGGTTCAGCCGTCGGATACCCGAGCGTCTGGGTCCGGCGAGAATGAGGCCCCGCACGAGGCCCGACAGACCCCGAGGTCCGATGTCGTTGTTGTACAGGTCCAGGTCCACCAGTTGCCCGTCCACGCTTCGTTCGCTCAGGAACGCGCCGATCGCTAACGCACCCTGATCGCTCAGCTTGCAGTGCGAGAAGTCGATCGTCTGTAACTGCGTGCGCGGGTGCTTTTTTTTGCGTGGAGGTTTCGGTAGACAAACGAGTGGTTGGGATTTTGCCGTCGAAGAATCTTACGGCAAGGGAGTCGGAAAGTTTGTCGAGTTTACTTTCGAGTTTACTTTCGAGTTTACGAAAACGAATCGCGAAGAAACGATTTGTACCAGGAGTTCCATAAATATCGCGTCGACATAATTAAACAAGTTTTTAGATTTCTTGCAATTTTCATGATTCTTCCGCGTACGTTACACTGATATATGTATGTATATATATATATATATATATATATATATATATATACATATCAAATAATGTTCCCTTAAACATGTCCGGATAAGCCTGTCGAGCACTTATCGAGTATTTCTTATTGCGTTCGTTGGCTCTGTTCTTTTGCCAAAATACTTATACCGCGTTAAAATGATAGCATAAATATACGATCAAGTCGACTGTTCTTTATCCATAGGATTAAAATAAATTTCATATTGCTCGAATTATAATATTCAGTGTTCCAACTTTCCAATGCTGTTTTAGGTTGTATGAAAACAGAATTCTAATACAATTAATGCACGGAATTTATTTACCAGATTCTCCTCAACAGAAGTGGTGTAATGCATTGTGTCAAGGCCGAACTAAAAATGCCTTAGTATGGAAATTATGACTAGCCGACAAGATTTATTATTTTTATTTTGTTTTCATCCGATCGATGAAAACCTTGCACGTACGTTGTACGTATAAATACTTACGTATGTTACATTAATTAACAGAAGCCTAAAGAATTATCAGCGTACGTTTAGCGATTGATTTGGAATTTCTCTAAGCGTCCAGAAGACAACTAGGAAATACGCCATTTATGCGATCAGCTTGATAACACACTAATTCACACTAATTCCTTATTGCGTGCATTAATTTACCGTTGAGAGTATCCGAGTATCCATGGGAAAAAGAACGTGACCAATATACGCCTTACTTGGACGTTTAAAGCATTGTCACGGTATTTTCCCAATGAAAAAAAATCATTTCGTTTTCAAAGAAAAAACTTCACTTGGTTAGCTTTTGGTAAAATAGTTTTACGAGCAGAATTTCTGTAAATATTACGCTCTCATCTAAATGCATCTGAAGATCTGCGCTTTCGATGGTAATTACTGCAAAGTTATAAGACAAGTCTGCGATCGAAAAACTTTCCTCGAGCGTCTCCGGCGAGGAAAGTTCCTCGAAAATCTCCGCAGCGGCTCGTCCGGATCAAAAAAGCGATCGTTATGAAAACAATTTACGTCGGGCTATTGTATAATGACGCACGCGCTCGTGGTCGCGTTATTATTATCGCCAGAGTATACGTTATTTCGCATGTGTAAGAGTTCCATTGACGCGTTAAGGAGCACGCGATGGGCAATAAGTTTCTCGCGTGCCACTCCCTGGATATTTCGGGGCTCCGATGATTATTCGTTGATTCGCGGACTTTCGAAAGTGCAAAGCGATGCACGAAGCCGCCGCTTCTTCGTACCCTCAAGTGAAGGTTGGCATGCTTGTGCACTTGGCGATTAACGAATTGAGCGCTTTGCATATGGATCGTTAAGAGGGCGAAGATTAATGGTCGGCGGATTTATCGTTGTTTTTTTCCCCACCCCCACCGCCACCCTTTCAAAATACAGGGAAACTCGTGTTCGTTAATTTTATTCACGATGTTTTGATGTATAATGCATTTCTCCTCGCATTAATCAAGACTTTTTCAAGCTCAGCCCAGAGGCAAGTTCATATTAGAAGCTAATAATATTTTAAAGAAATGTTACTTTTAAAACGTACTTGAATATAAACACGAAAAGGTTAGAGGAGAGTAATTAAGATCGAGCGTATAAAAATGGCATTTCGAATAGCCACGACTAAACTTTACACGTGCTACAAGAATCATCCTTCCCTTTCATCTCTGGTTTAATCTAAATAATACTAATTGTCTATTTTTAACCAACTGCGAATCTTAGATGTTTTCAGCCTTAAGCTTTTCAGCCCAGCAAACTCGCGTACAAAAATGTCGAGAATAACGATGATCTTTGTAATGAGAATTGGTAAAGTATGCTATGAAAGAAATTATTAACGCGGTTATTTTCGTTGTCGACTGGGCACTTTAACTTTGAGCATTAAATTAAATTTCACAGCAGAAATTGATAAACGCTATGTAACTTGATAATTTTCCCATTCTTACTGCCCTAATTAAAGTATCATCGACCGCAACATGATTACGATGAATTTTATTTAACTATAACTTTGCCCCTGATTCAATGAGGGACACTCCGAAGTACTCGCGTAATTAAATTATTCAATATATTTCCCTAACTTTTGAGAACTTACGTAAGTTGAAAATATGTACGTATCATAAACTTGTATGCGCCCAGGCGCGTTTATCGAAATGAGGTTGTTCCGAAAGTATTATTACATTTTCAACGTTTTGTTTGTTCCGAATCGTTAGAAAAAATTTAATTAAAAAGTTAAGTAGAAGCGTTACTTTCGATTCTCATCGAAATACGTTAACTACAATCTTAACCGAATTAGAAGATTCCAAACATAAGTCGTTTATCAATTTCACTTTTAATTTAAAAATTAAAGTTTTGCACGAATAATACTCGCCAGGACTACTAAATTATTTGTCAAATATGCGCTCGCGAATAAGAATTAATTTAGTGGTTATTGCAAATTTCTGGAACGTGGATTTCAATTTTCGTACAATGAAACGTGTTTTAGAGAAAGATTTTACGTGTCGCTAACGAGGATCCGAAATCAATCTTCGCATAAAGTTTCGAATTTCAAGCACGGCAAAGTCCTTTTTACGAGATCCCGCGAGAAAACCCGTAAAAATGGTTTTTCGTAACAATGTCGCTAATAATAGAAATTTCGCTGAAACATCGCGTAGGTTGATTAATGCCTAATCCAAAGCGATGAACTTTGAACTCTTCATAATTTCACTTCATAATTTCAACGTATTTTCCGAATATCCAACAGAAGTGACTAAGCATGCTCGAGCAAACATTCAATAATGTTCACTCCAATCAACGTTTCTCGCCGTTTCACCCAAGCAAGGAAATAACAACGTATTATTCAAGTCGGATAAAAGGACCATTAGCCAGGCCACGTACGACAAACATCCATCAAAGTGGGGTGAGTTAGAAATCGTCGGTGCGATAAAATTGACGGACTCCTTTCATCCGAATCAATTTGCAGGCGGACAGTGACAGTGAAAGTAACTTAACCATCATCCCGAGCACTATCGCACACTCGTAAAGCGTAAGCCAGGCTTTTCGTTCTCTCGATCGGCCGATGATCGCTAGTCAAACTTGTTCCCATAAGTTACGATATCCGAACGCCATCGACCCTCGCGAGTATCTCCGATTAGGAGACGGATAGACGACATCGGGTACTTACGTTGTTGTTAACGGCGAGTCCTTGGAGAATCGCTGCGGCTCTCTGCTGATCCAAATTACTCTTGGTGAGGCTGAACTTTGCGAGGTGCTCGAGTTCCTTCGTAGCCCGTCCGATATTTAGACTGTCCTCCAGTGAAAATCTTTCGGTGCATCGAGACAAAAGGAAAATCAACCACTTGTTGTACGTTTTATTGCGTCGACGTGATTTCGTTCTCGTACTTTATAACGGCGCGTTACTTCGCGAGACGTAATTTCATTTTACGATCGAACGCAAAACAATAACTCTACCCACTTTCTTTTAATTCACCGCTGAGTGTATTTTTTGTATTCGTCGTAGAAAAGAAGATTGATAAACGCCGATTTACTTAAAAGAAGCTTCTTCGGAAATAATCAGAATGTCAAACGTTAGTTTTGAAATACAAACCTTTAGTTCTCATTTCAATTGTCTTTTTTTTTTTTTCTTTCTTTTGTTTGTTTTTCTTTTGCAATACTTGAGATTACTCAAAGTTAACGTATAACGTTTACAGACCTGTAATTTATAAAATAAGCTAATGAATCGAGTTTCGGTAATTCTTTAAAGTTCCGAAATAAAGAATCTCCTCACGGTGAAATATAATCACCGTGAAAAGATTAAGCAGAGAATATATTCCAGTAGGATTGAGATTCGAATCATTAATTGAATGTTCCTATCGTTAGAATGGAGCAAGTACTTTTTCTTCAACTGTTTATAAATACTGTAAACTTTTTCTTTTAATCTACGTGTAATCTAGTGGAATTATTAAAGTGTATTATTGGGAAGGTCGTAATCTTTTAATACATCTTGCCGATACGATCTTCAAACTTATTTCGTGCGATTCGCTGTATAAAGCGGTTTTTCCAGGACATACAGACAACCGTCGAATAACTTTACTCTCTCACTTTATCACGGATCTTAATCACAGAGAATGTTTGTACAATTCGACTTAGAGTGTACGGTAAGAAAGAAACGTGCATCTGGTCGTGCTTTCGAGGTACCGAAAGAGAATTGAATCGTTAATCCAATATTCCGTGGGCTTTCAGCAATCGAATAGTTTCTACAATTTCCTCGTCAAAGATTCACGTCTTCCATTCGTCGAACAATGTCCTTTTTGTTCTCGTATTTTGCCGGCTAGGAAAAAAGTCTGCAAATGAATCTTACGATTCCTAATTGCTCTGGCATAAAGATAATGATAAAGCGACCTCTTGTATTTCACAAACACGTTAATTCGCAATTAACCCATTTTCCGTATTAACCAATGCTACGGTAATTAAATCCCTCGGTGCTATAAAAGCGAACCCTCGATACAAGCCGGCCACGCATTATGAAGCTTGCGCAACTAAAAATACGCGCCCGTCAAGTGCAAATCGAGTGCCGGCAATTCGTTGCACGCGTTCTGCATTCGACGTTTGGTCCCGCGAGCGCATCGCGACAAATAAATAGCGGATGCACAAATATCGGGGCAGTGCGCGAATTCCGCGCGAGTGTTACGTAACCGCTGTTACGCCTCTGTCGAGCCCGAGTTCGACCCGGAGCTCGGAATATTCCTGACACCGAGACGACGCTCTTGCGTTCCCGATAACGTTCACCGGCTTCGGAATGTCGCACGAGGAAGTGCATCGACGCGAGAAAACAGTCGTTCTATATTCCAATGCTAAATTCATGCTCGCGTGTATTTACGGGCGGAAATTATCGTTCCCTAAGGCTTTTGGAGAATTGAAAGGAATCGCGCGTCAAAGATGCGCTCGTTATCTTATAGATCTTTAATTGTTTTCCTACGTTAGTGGTGTTTTATTTTAAGGGAGATACGCACGTTTATTTCACGCGTACTGCTGGACGCTGAAGTGCATATCTGTTTAATATTCCCAAGCTTTAAAGTTTATCGAGCGTTTTAAGCTCAGTCGCAAGTCATTTAAGCAGTCATTTATGTACAAAAGCCAGAGTTTTTGAATACGCGTTAATTTTACGTTAAGTTTTCACGTAGATGTAATTTTTAACTTTTACGTTTAACGAAATTGGCATAAAAAGAAACAGCGTTGCAGGTGGATTGCAAGCGAATCCGATTTAAAAGGAATACTTCATTATTATAAGTGACGAGAGTACGGTATTGACGTTTTAGTTTGAAATTATATCAAACGCATGTTGAATTTTAATAACGAGTAAAACTGAAAATAAAATAATCATTTCGGCTTCAACGCGATAATTATTTAGTGGATGCTATTTTTCTGGTTTTGACAAGTTTTTAAATAAAATATGTTTGTGGTTTTATTCCGTTTAAGAAGAGTTGATGATAAACTGCCAGAAGTAACTTAAAAAATTCAATTTCACGAGTAATTAATTATAAGTATAAATATCGTCATTTCATGTAATATAATGAAAGGGCAAGAAATTATGAGTTCCTGTCAAGATTCATAGGATTTCCATCAATTTACACTCGTGACTTTTCTTTTCCAGTTATTTTCTCTCTACCATCTACAATGCAAACATTCATATACGAAAATTTAATAAATGTACACTAAATATTAATAACTAAATCCAGATAAAATAGTACTAAAACATAAAACCCTGTATTTATAACAAGCGATACGAGATGAAGCGAATTAAAATAATATTATGTGACACCCGATCGTCGCTAGCAGTAAAAAGTTTCATTAGCGTCTTACGAATGTGTAAAAACTATGAAAATATTAAGAAATTGACGAAAAGTGTGTATGTGTATGTTTGTAAAAGATGAAAAATCGTAAACGGTTCAAGAATTCACTTTTATATAATCATTCGGGAACAATTGTAATGGGAGTGAATTCTTAAGAGTTTCCATTATTCGTAAAAAGCAAATATCTAATCGAGAAATAATTTCTGAAATTAACTTCAGAAAATATTTCTAAATTTATAATAACAAAACGATGTATGAAGTATTCAATCAAAACAGAAACAAGTCGAGCTTGATCGATTTTCTTTTTATGTACACGTAACTTTCACACCCGCGTGTGTAGAAATATTAAAAAATGATTTGTCAATGTATGGATGTGTATGTAGGTTAGTACGAAATCAAATGTCACTCATTAACGAAGCATTTACTGGGGATTTAATTTTCCATTCCTGGCATTTTAAATGTCAACGTCGTTAATTATATAATAATTGTTTTAAGGAAACCGTATAAAGTAGACTAAATATTTTTAAAACTTAGAATTAGATTTGTAGTATTGAATTTTAGTAATAAACGTTGCAGAAGTAATATTGTAATATTACATTATCAATTAGTAATTGTTTCAATCCTAAAATTAAAATACGAAACTTATAGTTGATCTAGACTACATAAGACGCAATCACACGTGCAATGGTATATTAAATTTGCCCAGAAACAGTTACCAGTACAAATAACTCTGGGGGGTGATAAATTAAAAGAACACCCACATTAAAGTTAAAACAATTTAAAGCACGTATGACTTGCGTACTTGGAATCTAGGGTACTCTAACATTATCTGTTTCACACATCCCAGCTTGATAGTGAAAAACGTTAGCAAATGCGACGGATTGTCACGGACAGATAATTATATAATTAGACGCATAAGACGTATGAAAAAACGAAGAGGTACTTACTCAAAGTCCTGATAGTCGAAATCGTCATTCATGTAGATTACACCGATGTTTATATAAATTTCTCTCAGATATGGTAGTTTACTTAAGATTAGGTCCATGGGTATATGATGTCTTTCAAAATTATTGAACGACAATGGCGGTGGATTTCCGAAATCATCTGGTGATCTATTGATTACTCGAGGTCTAAGGATGTACATTAAAATATGCACGATTGAAACCCAAGCAAATGAAAAGTATTTATAAACAGCAAATAGTTAATGGTCGATTGCCTTATCGACTTTAAAGCTTTTTCTTTTTTAATAATGTATTTATTGATTTGAGCGATGACGTAAATTTCAATAATTTTATTGATCTTTTGCGATCGTGTTTTATTCATTTTTACAATCTCTTTCGCCGTTTTTGAGCATTCGATGGAAGATTAAAAAGAACCGATGCTCCTTACCTTCTCCTACCTTATTAAATGTAATATAAAAAATAAATCGGAATAAACGAACTGAATACATACTCCCTTCTGAAAATTCTAAATCTACGTGTCAAATACGTGACAAGAGACCGCTCGACCGAATGTTATTATTTTATAAAAAATTACCGAAAAAGGAAGCAATTGAAGTACTGAAATTGCTTCGTCGAATACACACAGTACGTATGTGTTCGCTAATAAAAAAAGTTAGAAAAAAAATAACTAATAAAAAAATTCCTTTCGACATCGTATTCAGGAATAATAAGAATAACGAAAAATTATATTTCAATGGATTATAATTAGACTAATTGTTTTTTAATTTGCACCGCTATTCAGAAGGTATTTCAAAATTAATGTTATGTTATCGGTACTGTTCTCGATACAATACGCAATCGTTATCATTTATTTAACATCTATTCAATTACACTCGGTTACTCTGTACATTATCTTAAGAAAAACATTATGTACAGGTAAATATAATATATTAACTTACAGACATCGTTGCAATATGTTTTTACTCGATAATTGGATCATTATACTTTAATTTATGATCGGTGAAAGAAACTGATCTATTTCAGTGCTTTACGATCGACCCCTGGGTTTGCAGACTTTGGTAATTAATTTTCATGCCGAGGAAGTAAAATTTTATATTCTTCTTTTCATCTTTCGAAATTAATTCACTTTAAATGTGGCCATAAAAATAATGGTGGAAAATTAAAATTTTGTTTAAAAAATTAATGACTGCATTTGTCGATCCCTTTATATCAATCTTGTTTAGATAATCACTGCTATTTGATATCGCAATGCAATTTATTAAGTATTTTTTATTGTATTAAATCTGTAAGATAAATAAATCGTATGGCATGAGCACATTTATAAATACAACTTGCTTTAATATTAACTACAATAAAGTCGAAATGACAAAATAAAAAGTTCGCTATGAAATTTAGAACTACTCACAATAACATAGTTACAATTTAATTTAACTTTTTTTTATTGAAATTTTATAAAAGAGCAATTGTATGATATCGCAGACACTGTTCGTAATTTAGAAAAATATTTTTTACAACCTCTCTACTTCTCGAATATCTTTTGGAAATTTTCTATTTAACAAATACCATTTATATCCCTATAATCTGCTTTCATTTTTAACCTTCACTATGTGAGTTTCTACTTTACACGAGTACTTGCAATTTAAAGTCTTAGATCTTATTATTAGCCTGCATGTACGCAAAAAAGGTTTTAAATATTTATCCATTTGCTTGAATATATTGAAGACAATAAAACACATTCTTATAAAGCAAATGAAAAATTAAGACTAAATATCCGCCCTTCTTCTAACTACTGCTATTTTTCCATGTCCTAGTAGAAACAATTTTATTTTCTCCAGTTTACTTAACCGCGCAGGCGACTATTATTAATTTCCTTTCTCCGTAAACCTATTAACGGCGCTTCTTCTTGTAAGGAAAAGTACAAGAAAGGATAAATAGAATGCACGATCATACCTTTGTTTCATCATAATTGAAGTATTTAAAAACGGAAGTAAATTACCCTTGCCATAGACCTAAGTAAATCCAATCAAATGTAAAATTCTTTAATAATTTTCTAAATTATTAAATACGTTTATGGATACGGATACGCATTGATGAATTTCTTAAATAAACTTTAATGAATACCAAGTAAGTTTTATGCAATTTCTTTTCTTATTCAATGATGGTACTGGCAATTGCGATTGTTGTTCCATCCAAATTCCATCGTTGTATTATCAGGCCAGGCCTTAGCTTAATTTGAGTCGGAGTAACCATTTGCATAAATTCTTTGAGATCATTGGATCAAGAAAACAATAATTTTAATGACTTTGTGAATTTTTTATGTGAATTTTAGAAAAATTTTTATGGACAATAACATGTTTCAAAGCATAAAAGAATTATCCTTGAATTCTAAATAACAGTCGTTCATTTGTTATCGATATTTTGTAAATTTACAAGAGCTTTAGTTTCTCGTGTTTTGCTCATATTGAAAAGCATCTTTACTTAGTATCTTATGAATGATTATCAATTTTAAAAGCTCTACAAGAAACACATGGTAATGTATGCAGATTATTTGTTTTATTCATTCCCTTTAATATTTTATTACACCAATGCACGTTGGTACACCGTTAAATGGTACAAACTTATTCAGCTCTTTAAATTTTACGATTCACCGAAGAATGTAAAATGAATTTTATCCACTATCGTCATTATAATAAACATGTACATGAAAATCAATTAAATTATATTTAAGTCTTGAGATCTAAATACCCCTCAAAGATCATCAGAAATTGCTTAATCTTGCGATAATAAAACGTTTTATATTTACCGCGTATTTGTTTATTTGTGAAGTTATTGAGATCGCATAAGGTGTTGCTTTTCAGAAGAATCTACAAAACTTATGCCGCGATTTAGAGCGCGAAACTCTTTTGAGTTAAAATAATTAACTCTTCGTCTTTCAACTAAAAATCAATAATAGTCGATACATTACAAATATAGCGAATTGATCTTTTTGAGCGAAGTTTCACAAACTTCTACCGGATTTATCCCGGATTCACTCTTGTGAATAAATAAATTTGACGAAGATTAGTATGAAAATTTATCGATAGCATTGCTGAATTATATTGTTCGAGAAAAACCGATAAATTGTATTCGTCATTCTTTTTACTTCGAACGAACCTCTCGAACAAATTTCTACTCCTCCCATGTCCTAATTATCCTAACACTCGTATTTCTTCAATATAATAAAAAAACTGTATAAAGCAGCTCTCAAATTAGTATTTTACAGGAAACCCTCCAAAAAGCACAATTTCTAATAATGCAATAAAAAGCCTTGATGAGATTTCTCGTCATTCGAGAATATTTCCGATGACAATACGTAATGAACATCTCGAAACTTTCCTTCTGCCTTCCTATTCTTTCGAATTCCAAACGAAGTCTATTCCAAGGCTTAACGAGCAAAACGGAACAATAAGTAATAAGATAGAAAACAAGACATCCCAGTCGTTATGTTCCAAGATTGACCAGACGAGGCTTGTAATGCTTGTAATGCTTGTAATGCTTGTAATGCTTTATAACCACAGGTGAAGATTTTAAGGGTTAAGTCATTAAGGGACATTGAGCCTTCGATGGTCGTATCGGATAAGTCGCCAATTTGACGCCTCGGCTCATTACTTTGCCAATCGTCTCGTGCGCAATAGTCATATTATTTAGCGCGATATTAGCGGAAAAAGCAGGAGCACGAAGAGGTCGGTAACAAGGCTTGGCTTAGGCGAGGCTCTCGCTTGTACGCGCTTGTTTTGCAATGTCCTGCCTCGTTCTAAATACGAAGTAAGCTACTTTTGATATCTGTATCAACCTGCATCTGTGTGCACTGCAAATATACATGCTTTGCGAATATTTACCGTTAAGCGAATGGTGCACTTGAATCTACGCGTGCGTTGTAAAAGTACCCATTGAGCTTTGCCTTTCTCTCTTTTGTTTCACGGGAATACTCGATTGATAAAACTTGATGATAAAGTAACGCGTTAGTTGGGGAATGTAGCACTGAATCATACAAGTTTATTAGAATGAAGTATGTACGTACTGGTTTTACATCGTCTGATAATATTAATCGGAAATATTGCTTATTAAAGGTACTTTCGTAATTATTCAAAGTTTCAAAGTTTCTCTCGTTTGAAGGTAAAGAGTATTTTGCTCGTTGTTGGATAATAAACGCATTTAAAATGTACTCTTAAAAGCAGCATAATTTTTCCAATGATATAGTATTTCTTTATCGTTGAGAAAATTTTGTTTTCATCCACAAGAGATGCATGTATTATCAAAATCTAAAATTGAGAACGAATTTCATTTCTTCGCGAGATAAGTATATTTGGTACTCTTTTTTTCATTTACGGTCTACATTGTCATCTCATTTGCATTCTTATTACTAAAAGCTCCTGTAGCGTAAAAAGTGTTACGAACCTTAATGCACGCGCACTCTACATCTCTTTTGGATTGTACCACTTCGGTGATATTGTGCAAACGACGTAACATCAGGCTTACGTAATATGAGTTTTTTTTAAACATCATTACGAGTACTATTAAGTCTCTGCGGTATTCTGTATAAATGTATCTGCACTCTGAGCCCATTATGGTATTTATCGTTATAGTATGTAGTATAAAGTTATTTTATAAAGGTCAGCACTCGTCTCTCCCTACTAAAAGTCAAGAATATCGGATATTGGATAAATTACGACTGGTATTGATTTGATATTTTTCATACCGGTTGTATTACTGTAAAAAATTCAAATTAAACGTAACTTCTTATCATAAATCCTAACAAACATAACCATTAACGAATGGTTTTTATTGTAAATTTTTTAATGTGTCTCTTGATGTATGAAATAATTCACAAACGCTTTTGTAAATTAAAAGAAAATATTAAATCACTTTAATACTTTTGCGAATAAATTATACATCGATCTACAAGATAATAACAAAAATATATAGTACTTATTTTTAATATCATAAACGAAAACTCAACGGTATAATATTTTCAGAACCTAAAAATCGATAGCTTTAGCTAAACAGTTATATCGATCAGTGGTGCAACGTGCATAATATTTGGCCATACAAACACAAGATAAAGTGTTTAGAAAAAATTACAAAAATAAATCAAATTACAAAATTAGATATCAATTGGATATTATTTTAGATGAATAAAATGACAATTAGGACCTTACAACTATTGGCAGTAGCTTTTTAAAAACTTTGTTCCACGTCGGCACCTATTTTTGAAAGTTACCTTTACTCACAAGATAAACGTGTATTTACGCGCAACAAAAATAAAACCTGCATATAATTAATGTGGTTTATTGGTTATAATTATCGCAAGACTGCGGCGTGGGAATGTTTGTACAGTTAAAGCGTTTCGCGTGTGCGCACGTCCTTCGTACTACATCCTCTTATCGGGAACTTTATGCAAGTCGGCGTATTAAAATAAACAAAAATATCAGCCAAATATAATAAAAGCGAATTACGAATAATTCCGGAATGATCATTCGCGAGGATGTAGGAGGTCAACGTTCGTGTAATCCAGTGATTAAGAAAGTGCTTTTTTACAGCACATTTTCAGAGGCATTACTTTCGCTTATGCTTACAAAATCGATGCAAAAAATATAGAATATAGTACTTGCTTGGTGGGTAGAAGCTGGCGGAGCTTGAGTACATGCACGTGCTCGCGTACGAGTTCAAGGAGATTCTCGCACTCTTGTCGCTGCGACTCGAAGAGGGCCGGATCCAGGTTCTCCAGATACTCCCACAAGTGACGCTCGCAGTAAAGTTGTCTCCAGGAGTTCCCGTGCTCCGTCGGATCGTTTACCTTCCACCTAAACGTGCACCTTGTGATGTAGTCGCTCAGTCTCCGGTAAGAGACGTTCGTCAGAGGCGAATAAGCGACGGAAACGGTATATTTCAATCGCTCGGGACCATTTACCAAGTCCGCCTTCGTTTGATTAGCATTTGGGAGCTTAATTTACCATCCGTTAGCAACTCGTTTATTTGCGCTTTTGAGTTGTTGTCGACTCAACCCAGTGCTTATCAACACCTACAGAATCAAACTTGTACGATCGACAGGTGTGACCTTGATGCTCTTCTTTCCGTTTATTCTTATATAAACGCGTCGCTCACCGGGAGTGATGCGTTTTCGGTGCACAACTCAAGTGTCCACAGCTACATAGATTTTGCTCTTCCGCTCTAATTAATACGAAGGAACGGAGGAGAACAGAGCTTTCGAGCTTATGACAAATTGAGACGCGTGCGGGCATACATCGCACGCAGCAACATCGGAATTGCACGGGCTGAAACACGTGAGCTTGCATGTGTAGAAGGGTGGTGTGACTGTGGCGCCGTCCGCGGTCGCGCGACGAAGCTCAAAATGACGCCGCACATGCCGGACTTGGTTACTCGCCCTAATTCACCTCTTGCATATTCATAATGCGGTGTTGGTCGCGTGTCAACTGCGATATTTAGCGAATTGGGTGGCCGTCGCGGAAAACGATGAACCGTGTTGCAAAAGACGCCTGAGGTCCGTGGGCGCGAAAAGAATGTCAAGGCTATTCTTATGCGTTTATAGGTTATGTTATGATTGGTCCTTGATAAGATCGCGATCGCTATCATTTGTTATTATTAAAAAATGCTATTTTGTTTGTATCGATATCTGCTACTTGTCAAATACAAGAAAAGGCAATTACAATAAGATTTAAAATAAATCTAATATTTTAAAAGACTATTTTTTTACGAAAATAGGAAACTTAATTTGTCAGGCTTTTTATTGTAGAGTTCAAATGCATTTGAAATAGATGTACGTATCGTTATAAATGGTAAAACGGTAGTGGATGCATTTTCTAATGAAGCTACGATTTTTAAACGCGGATATTAACAATTATTGAATTACACGAATAACAAAAATTACTAATGAGCTGAATGATGGATGCGTTAAATTTAATCCAAGGAAAAGAATTATAATTTATTATTAGAAATCCAAACATTTATCATCACGTCAATACGATAAGGTCATTCTCTCTTCCGTCTGCCAAATTTACAACAATAACCGGGAAAAAATGAAAATGTATAATTAAAATATATAAAATTTTAGTTCTATCGTTTGTACTTTTACTCAGTGATTTATAATATCACGAATGTAGTCGAGTATCTATTATTATACTGAACTTGAGTATTTTTCCTTATGGCACATATTACCTCACCACTACTACTGGCAATGTTGCTGTTTTAATTATAATTCTGGCAACGCTAGATGTTGAGGAATATTGCGGTTCGTCAAATTATCATATTCCTCAGCTTGTATCGATATATACTCTTATTTTTCATATATAAGTCAGCGTTGCTGAACATGTTTCATAATTCACCTAATCATTAGTCCGCACATCTTAAGCCTTGTTTCTTTTATTGTAAAAATTAACACGATTAGTAATTTACGTAAAATTCTTGAGAAAATTTCTAAAACGGTACTATCTTTTGGTAAAACGTTACTATAAATAAATTTATAAAAAATTAATTTAATACTAGAAATAGAAAAATAGAAAAGCCTCTCAAGATGATTATTAACAATGTCGTAGTCCTTATAATCCGATGTACAGTGTCACAATTTCCTTTGCAGAAATTATTAGCTCGAAAGATATTTTACCAAAAGCTTTTTCAATGCCGAATAAGCTTTCCAGTAATTGTATTTAATGACATGTCTTTGCAGTATATTTAAGAAATATTTTTAAGTTGTATTTAACTAATAAAACAAATAAAATTCGTAAAAGTGGAATGCATAAAATAATTTCTGATGATGTGTACTGTGTAATATCTACATATGTCAGTTGTGTATGCAAAAGCATGTTTATTTTGCTTGTTTTGTTCTTTTTGTTTATTTTTATTGCATCTTATTCAGCATTCTATTTATCTTTAAAAAAAGTGTACTTAACATTTCTTATAGAAGCGTAAAGTGCTTAATGTCTGCTAGAGCAGAATAATATAAAGTTTAGTAATTAACATTTGATCGGTTGAATAGCTTGACTTTATAACGAAACTCTTTTTTCGACCGTAAACAATATTTACGTTATTGGTTACGGTTTTACGGTTAAGTTAAATAGAAGTTTTTATATTTATAATGAATATATTTTATATCGTCTTATATAATCTGTGGATAAAAAATTATCCTTAATAAAATGATATTCTAAGATAATAAATAAAGTCTAAGCTTTCCAAATATATAAATACATGAACAATTATAGTTTGAGTTGTAATAAATAATGTAATTTTTCACTACGATGACAAGCTTTCATACTTTTGAGCATTATTTAAAAAGCATTAAGTAGTTACTTTTTATTTTATTGTGAAATCTTATGGATCTCTTTGTACGTTCGCGAAAACATTGTTGTTGTAACTTGAATTTTTTACAGTATTAAGAAGAATTTTAATACTACACGATCTTTCATTTTTTATGACTTAATAATTTAAGTTACTACTAAATTTCAAATTTTATTATCATTCAATTAAGTGGTATTTTTATATTTTCCGTTTCTTATTTTTACACTTTGTTAAAATATATGACTAGTTGTGTCAATTCAAAATTTTTTAAGAATCATTTTTTAAAAAACATCCTTGCGTTTGGTTTACCGTAATTTAAAAATTATCACGCGTAATTATCTACTTGAGTGATTTACGTTATACTTGGCTATATTTTAATAATGTCTTAAAATACTGGTTGCTTACTAAAGATTTCCGATACAGTCATTGAAAGTACTGTAAATTTTCCGGCTTATAAAAACTTTTCCTTACGAGTATCTGAAGTTCCGAATAGGTGGTTTAGCCTCCGTTAAAATTATCGAAAGTTAAAAATACGAAGAGATCGAAAGGTATTATTATTAGATAATTTTATTAGAAAATGTTGAGCCACGATACCTGGATCAATTCTTTTCTACTCAAATATTATACTCACAATTAAAACTTATCGAAGGAAAATATTATCTCATTAATTATCAAGATTTATATTTTCTCTTATATTTTCCCGCATTCGTATCCTGTTTCACTTGCATTAATTTTCATATGTCTTACCACCTTCGTCTTGATCTACTACTCACAAGCTTTATGCACCACATTAATTATCGTAGGCGATTAGCTTGTATTAAACTCTGTGATTTACTAACTCTAATAATACCAGCATATTCGTTAAGTAGAGCTTCTCTACTTTACGATCATGCAACTTATTTTATCATTTTTATTAGCTGCCGGGAAAAGGTTGGAATTATCTTACCGATATCCGTGACATTTTTTATATTCTCCTTCTGTAATACGTTGTTTTACGTTCGTTCTTTTAATACTAATTCGGATATTTGCCGAAAGCGTCTCCGAAGTTTTGTCGGTAATCCGAAATTTTCCAGTGGACACTGGATATAGTTATGTTATTATTATCGCATTGACGGCCATTTACGAGAGAAGGAGATTATTCATCGAACATTAAAATCCTTTCCATTAGTTTTAAGCCCATCCGCCTAAAATACCGCCATTCAATATTCTTTCCATTTTGATTATTTTAACTTCGTAGTCGGATGCAATACATAATCAATATGCTCGAGAGTTGCATCGTGTCGCGCCCCTTCGCGTCGCGCCGACGGTAGAAAAACAAGAAAAAGGACTAACCTGGCCTCTGCGACGCGTTGCCAATAGTGATCGTAGTGAATCCTCTTCATGGCGACCTCGAAGCTGATGTTTAGGGGCAAGATCTCGAGGAGGTAGTCGCGGTCGACGCACGTAGGCAGTTCCTCGAGGATGGGATCGTTGAGCCAGTTTTCCGCGATGACGCGCAACGCTTGGGTTTTTAGATCCAGGGGTACTCCGGATGCATCCCATTCCTCGTTTTCGCTGCGCAAAGTCCGGTTTACTTCGTTCGGTAGTAGGAGCGTCTCCTCCGAGCATCTTAAAATCGAAAAGACACGTACGAGAGTCTTATAAGAGATGCGCCAGCGCGTGCTTCAACATTACGTGACGTTCGATTTGAGCTGTCAAATGGGAACCCGAGCGAATGCTCTTGTAAATTGCGACACGTAATCTTCTGCGTGATCCTTTTTCATAGGAACTTGCCTCGCGATTACGTGAACATACACTTTTTTATGCCCCTTTGGAGTTTTATTTTCGATGTGAAATTTCATTGTCCGTCTTACTGAAATTCTAAAATCCCAGTGTCGATAGATGTATTTCTAATGATGTCGTAATACGTCCATTCTTTTGCGTTTATAATATTTAAGATTGGTCGATTTATTGCGCTATTGGTGCACCAGTTACAAGAAATATCAGTAAATCAGCTCAATTCAATAAAATTGGATCTCTGTAATGTTTAAAACTGTAGAAACTGTATAAAGAAGAGTAGTTAAGATACTGATTCCGACTAAACATTATTATGTAAGTTTGGATTTTTGCTTTGAAGTTCCGAGAGGAATGAAAGTGAAGTTATCGATAAGCGTTACGACCAATCTTGCTTAAAAAAAAAAAAAAAAAAAAAAAAAAAAACTCTTCTATACAAAGTAACTAGTTTTTCTTTGCAGCTGCTAAATAATGAGTTACAAATCCATCAATCTTGTCTTAATTTTTATCATATCTAAAGAGATTTGCTAAATACAGACTAAAAGTAAGATTCTTGAATACGTAATAGGGTCCACCGGAAATAAAATTGGGGCTTCAAAAGTGTATTTAAATTAATAACCACTTGACATGCAACTATTTTCACGTATTTACCGTGTACAGTTACGCCGATTCGATCATTTTAATCAATAATTGGTTAATTCTTTCATACAACATTTTGTAAAAAAAAAAAAAAAAAAAAAAAAAAAAGAAAAAAATACCTATACAATTGTCATAAAAAACCGAAACGACTTTAGAATTCCATTACTCGACGAAATCAAAGCCAAAGTAAAGATTAACATTTTTCGAATTTTCACAAAGGTCGGTCACAAAGACGAAGACAAAAACTTCGCATAAAATCCATTCGGCAGGACTTTTACGCTCGCAATGCCAACACACTTAGCGAAATGAATTCGTTCGCGTTATTCCGCGCTTATCGATATCATCCCCACGCACGAGCTAATTCACGCTCAACGGTCAGAAAAAGCAAATCCGAGCAGCCGAGGTCTCGGAAGCGCGCAAAAAGACGTTAAATGGAAAAGGTCGGTACGGCCCCATCGGTAATAGGGCGAACCTGAAAGCCTCGAAGGCGTAAGTCGGCACCGAGTGGGGCAGCCGCATTTTCCACTACTAATGGCGTCCTTTGCTTCCTTCTGTTGTAGGAGTGTCCCGAGGGTGTCGTTCACGAGGACTCCTTCAAGGACATTTACGCCAAGTTCTTCCCGCACGGCAGTGAGTATAGCGAGAACCTTGGCAGGACTCTCCGAGCCGCATTTCCTGTGGCTCCGACGCTGTTGGTGGGGATTTCTCGTGCTGCGAACGATCGTGGCTCTCTTTTAAATGGATCACGCGAATGTCATCGTTATATTCAGGATTTCGCTTGCGCGTAAACTTTTTCTCCGTTTTTACGCGTCGCTTTTTGCCTTTTACCCCATCGTTTTGCGCAAGATATTGCGGATATTAAAATAACTCGAGCATCAATCTCCTGATAAAAGGCAGTCGGTTATAACTCAACGTGATACTGTTACGATGATCTGGGTTAATTGATACTGATCGAAACGAAGATATTTATGATAAATATGTATATAGATTTTTGTATTGAGTTACCAAGGGTAGCTACAGCGGATTATCGCGGAACGCGTTTTTTTTTTTTTTTTTTTTCTACTACTAGAATTTCATAGCTGACGAACAAGTATTTATTGCAGATTACTCATTTATCTTACTATATACTGCCCATTATGAGAGGATTTGAGTTTTATTTTTGTCTACTTATCTAAAAAATTATGCAAATTCTCGCAAAACGAATGAAGTTGAAAAATTAGCATGCGAATAAGGTATATAGGTATAATTATAATAAATTTATAATACAATTTATGCGCAAATGAAATTCTGATTAAGAGAGCAATTAATTTATCAAAGATACATCTAACGAAAAAATTTCTTTTACATTTGAAAATGTTATTCAGAATGATGCGATTTAAGAAATTACTCTACGAAATTACTCGTTTAATGGGATAAATGTAAAAATCCCTCGTAAGATAAAGAGCGCATTAACTATTTTATTTCAACTTTAATTATTGTAAAGTTGAAAAGAAACTTTTTCGTTTATTCTATTAGGCAAATCGTCATTAAATTCCCATAATAAATGGATCACGCAATTGTTCAAATAGAAATAAAATGTTTGGAATAATTTTTTGAGAAATCCTTATTATTCCAAAATTTCATATTCTGTGTTCTAGGATCTGCAGGAAAGATCGTAAAGAACGTAATAATATCTGACGCGATAATAAAAAAGAACGGAAATTTATTCTTATGATACGTAAGAGTTACAAATAATTCATGTTATTGTTTTTGGATGAATAATAACAAACAGAAAGATACTTCTAATAAAATTTTATAAATTAAAAACGTTACCGACTTTTATTTTCAACGGTAATCTGCGAACATTTTTAACGTACTTTTTACAATGAAAAATTGTATTCATTCATTGTACAATCATTCATTTTTATAAACTCAATGAGTTATAATTTCATCGTTTCGCTTAAAAGCTCAATAATACGTTGTAAATTTTCAAATATGATTTTCGATTTACCTAAAATCGAAGATCAATTACATTTGAATACAGTAAGCATGCAGAATAAGGTGAGCTTAATTATTGAAAAACGAACTAGTAGGATGTGAAAATGGTTGCAATTGAATATATAATTTAGTGCATTCTTTTCTTTGTATATTCAACAGCTTCCGGTTAAAATTGGATTTTCGAGAAAATTATATTTTCTCTCTTTTTCTTTCTTTTTCTTTCTTTTTCTCTTCGATAAGCCTGTACTCGTGACATCATAACTTAGCGACATTTTTATTTTTACTTCGAAATTACAGACTCCAGTCTCTATGCTCACTATGTGTTCAAAGCGTTCGACGTCAACTCTAATGGCGCCATAAGCTTCAGGGTAATGTATATAAAAAAAAAAATATATATATATATATATATCATTTATTTCTCTTATTATTCATTGTAAGTTGTTTGTATTACATGCTCGAAATGGATTTCTCTACGAGATTGTACGTACAGTTGCGCGTTCACAGATATATGGAATGTTCATTTTATTTTACACATCATCATGGTTATATAATTTTACATTAGATTTATGAATCTATTTAAAATACAAATAAACATTTTGTATCATCCGAGTATTATCCGAGCAGGTAGTATTTTTAATTAAAAGTTGTTTCGATGCGGTAAAAATAAAAATAAAAATACTGCATCGAATACATCGATAGTCATATGGGACATTTAATCGTGTACTTACTATTATTAAATTTAAATTAATAATTTACGCTTACGTTTTCTATTTAATTCCTGACGGATAAAGTTTAAATATCTTTTTTACATAAAATTAATATTCGATATTCAAATTATATTTGTAATTATTCCATTAATTTCCATTAATTATATTCAAACGATGATACATTTTTTCGGCACGCAAAAAAGGAGAAATTAGTCGATGACGCTAGCAATTAACTCCTCTTCGCGTTACGCATACGTTTAAGAATATTTTAAAAAGTTCAATCTTTATGCGCGCGTATTGTTATCGTGTACCTAGTATTGAATTGCAATTTAATCTGCGTTGCTGGGCAAACATTTATAAAAAAGCTGGGCGCTAATTCTGCGCCCAGAAGGCATTTACTCGAAGAGATTAACTTGCATTACTTAAGCCACATAAGATTTTATCTTTTATGTTAATGCCTTCACTAGATCGCACACAATCGCAATTTACTTATCCCTTACGGCTCGTGTCCAGAATCATAATTCACAATACTACGCCGAGTTTCTATCAAATCCCAATGAATTCGTATAAATTCGCACGATTTTAAATGAAATACAGCTTAAACGGTCGAAAGAGTCAAGGACGTGAACGATTAAGAAAAGTATTTCAAAACGTACGTCAGATTTGTACCGAACCGAAACCTTTCTTATTTACCCTCGAATGCTATCACCGACCTCCATCAGTATTTCAAAGAGTTTCACAAGAAAAAAGTATTTTTTAAATAATTTTTATATAACGACACACCGAACCGAACGTTGATGCACGTCTAACGATATCGCGATAACGATCGAACTCACGCAGGACCTGCTAGTGACTCTCTCAACGCTGCTACGAGGCAGCATCTACGAAAAGCTGAGGTGGACATTCAAGCTGTACGATATCAACGGCGACGGCTGCATAACCCGGAGCGAGCTCGGCGAGGTTGTGACAGCGGTGCACGAGCTGATGGGCCGCAAACACCGGGAGACGGAGGAGCGCCAGGCACGCGAACAGCTCGACAGGGTCTTCCGGAAGCTCGATCTTAATCAGGATGGCATCATCACCATCGAGGAGTTCATCGAGAGCTGTCTCAAGGTCGGTGCCACGACTGTGCCACTCTGTCACAATCATCACGCTTCCCTGTCTCGATTATCCTTCTTTCGCACTGTTCACTATATCCCGACGCACCCGAATCCTTGAAGTGACAGATAATAGCATCGCTGATAGGAATCTCCCGCGTAACACACGAATAGTAGATCGCGATAATACGTGCCGTGACCGGACGATCGTATTCTCATCGAAACTGCAAAAATGAGGATTCGTACAACTCGAAGTAGAACGCAATCGCCAACTGCGTCGTAAATTCTCTTAATTAATCCAAGTTGGCGAGAGCAACGCGGCTTTATTTACGTGGCTGCTCCGTTTATCTTATTCATTGGCAGGAAGGATGTTGGTCGAATACACTTGGCGTACGTGTTCGGTCGCTTATTGGATCATCGTGCAGGACTTCCGTCGTTGTGGTGAGAATTCCGCGAATGCACGCTGAGAAAAATAAATCCAGCAACGTTATAAACGAATAGATATCGACTTACATACTTCATTGCGTTTCGTTATCTTTTATCTATCTCAATATCGAAAGTCGAAATATCAGAGTCATTCAAATTACGAGGGATTTGCTCTGAGTTTGTAAATTTTTAAAATAAACTAACTTAAAATCTAACAGCGGATCTAATCGCGGATCATTTGTATAAGTTTTTTCAAGTGCCTGCTTGACGAGGAAAATGCCAATGTTCGTGATACGCAATAAATTTACTTCCGTTTACTTCCGTCTACTTCCGGGTGCGAATATTTATAATTTATAGTTTAAAACGAAGATCGAATATTCGTTTTCAATCATAAAGTAGTGAGTAAGACGAATATCTTAATTGAAAAATTACTATTGCTTTACGAAAGCTAAATTCTGAAATGATCTGAAATTCCCACAAGTTCGGGAAGTTGCTCATCGTCACTTTTTATATCACGTTTATCCGCATTTTATTAACAGAATTTGTTTGCAACATTAATACGCGTAGTCTACCTTTATTCTGATATTAATGTAATCGCGTGCTCGTGCATAGATGTTTAATATGCATCGAAGGTTTTTGCAACCGCTATGAAACATCTTTAAAAACGGTAATTATTGAATTACTTCTCCGAATGTATTACCTAGCGGTATCGCTTTCATTATCACAAAATTTATCAGTACTAATATGCAAACATTTTTGCACGTCGCTTTAGAATGCAGTCATTCTAAAGCGTGAATGCTACAAATATGCGAAACACGCGCGATTAAAGTGTCATAAAGGTGATCCATTGAACTCTTTTGCGATAACTCGAATCCGAAACTCATCCCGCTTAATCCAGGAATTAATTAATACCGATGAATTTCAGGCAAAATTACCGTGTCCCGGACCGTTAAAGCCACTAACGCTTTTATTCAATTGATGTTTACAGGACGAGGTGATCACGCGGTCACTGGCAATGTTCGACAGCGAGCTCTGATCTCCGGAGGACGACGTTCCGGACGCCAAAAGCTTGGGCACGAGGTCCCGACGAAGCAGGAGCTCGGCGAGGGTTGCCGACGAGGAGGATGGCGCCTCTGTCGCGGCCTCGAGCAGTGGCCAGGTGGTCGCACCCTCGTCCTCGAGCGCGTGCAACCTGCGCCGTGGCCTACCCACCGACGTCCTCTCAGCCACGGCCACCTGGTCGACCTTCTCCTCGTCCTCGCCCTCGCCGCCGCCCTATCAGGAACTGCGTCAGCGGGGCCCGACTTCTACGACTTCCTCCGCGCAGTCCTCGCTGCTCTGCTAGAGAAGCGAGCGCCAGGACTCTCGAGAGGGACCACTTTCACGCCGACGCGCACCGACCTCGAGCAAGTATTCGTTCCGGTAGTCGGTGGAGGGAGTCGGGGAACCAAGGCCCAAGACCCAAGACACTCGCGTTATCCTGTCTCCGCTCGCTTCGTTTCGCGTTCCCGTTCCCTGTTCTTTTCTTCGTTCCATTAAGCGCGTCGGCAAACGCGCACGTACCTGAAAAGTGGATTGTATGGAATCGAAATAAATTATGTCTTCCGATTGCGTTGGAAATTCTGGACTTGGTCCAGTGGTCCAGGATCGGCTTTGGCGTCGTTGACGTTCTCTCAGCGTTGTGACCAATTCAGCGGACCGTCGGAGGAAAGAATATGCATCAACGAGGATGGCGGTGATGCCTACGAGATCAAGGAAATATCGATTGCCAAACACGTCTCTTGTAAATATTGGCGCACCCTTCGGATTATATCGTCGTTTTTTATCGTCCGACATGTTTCACTTTGATTTCTGGAAAGTTGGCGAAACGAAACGAGCTGTCGAGAGGATGGTGAAAGGACCTCCCGAAAGAATAACCGAAAGCGGGTGTCGCGAAGTACCAGATACGAAGCGAACTCGGTAAAACATGTTTTACCGAGCTAATGCGGTAAAACATGTTCGTAGCCAAGATTCCTCCAGGAGTTGTAATCTAACTTCTCGCGTTAGGAAGGGAAAGTATATAGCGAGTGTGCACCTGTGAGTAGTGACTGATCCAAGTTGAAAATGACTCGATAACGCGATAGACTACTCGTGTTTCGGAAAAAGTGTTCGATCGCGATTATCGATCATAAGAAACCGTAGAGTTTAACTTAAAATAATTCTCTCTCTCCTTAAGTATTAGGTCGTCTATCCGCTGAAGATAGCATTGTTTGAGTTTATGTGGAAAGAGGTAGAATAACCGAAGGCAACGAAATCGGGAGCACATTCTGAATAAATGAAACAAATGAAAAAAAATGTGTTCGGGTCACCCGAAAGGGCTCAGGCTGATGAATAAAAGGCGTTAAGCAGAAATGAAAGAGCGACGATGTGCGGTACGTTACAATGTACGATGAAGTGTGCCAAATCGTTTTAGGAATTAGTAAGGGGCGGCTTTAATCGAAATAAACGATAAAGGGAATAATGATAAAATTAATAAAGACAATTGTAGAACTACGTTACATATAATACGCGTGGCTGTGAAACCAAGAGCGTCCAAAGAAATATATGAAAATCGTGTAGTCGAAACAAATGCAGTGAGAATCGAAACGATAAGAAACATGTACCTCATTCGCGATATAATCAAACCAAATCGACAGTCTTAAAACAATCGTTAATCATCGATTCATTGGGACGCTGTGGCTAAGGGAACCTCGTGGGTTTAGATGCATCGGGAGATTTTCCGGGAGAAAACGGAGAAGTCGTGCGAGGTCGTGGAAATAACGAAACTAGTCCAAAAGGAAATCTTCGTGCGAGTTCGTGCGATATTCGCACCGATGAATGTAATCGACGGGCCTGTGTTAAAGCGAGTGAGACGCTATCGAATGCACCCGATGTATGCGGATGCATCGAAACCACGAGAGGACAAAGATGAGCGACGTATAGTCGTTCTGCACGAGGAGGAAACACGTTGATATCTTTGCTCCTTTGCAGAATTGCTGTACCATCAGAGGCACTGAGTAATTTTACCGATTATCGATAATGCATTCCGATTTTTCTTTGCTTCGTAAGTGAACTTGATGATTTTGGTTTCGAAAAGGTAGCGATGGATGCCACGTTTGACAATAAAGAGTCTCGAACCTGACATTGAAAAGAGCATGAATTTTCAACTTATTTTGTTGACTACCCTATTGGAAGATTTTGAATAAAGTGTAGCTTGAAATTGCTGAGAGTTACATTAACTTTTGCTTGTAATTATGTTAAATATATACGTTTCCGTTCGATAAATTACTATTCGGTGCTAAATCTCCGAGGTGTAATGTTGAGTATAATTTTTCTCCGGGTATTATGACAAAGCTTAAATAATAGTTTTTGCATTAAAATTCACTTAGGTCATATTGAAGCACATATCGAAGGAAATTCAATTACGTTTTCAAGATGTTTTCGTTAAAATTTCAAAGTCGGTCTTTTATAAAAGTTCCAGGGCTGTTTTCATTCATAATATTGTTTCGGCTTATTGCACTTTATCTTGCATTAATTACTTTTTCACGTTAAAATGTGAAGATAGAGCAGCCGCAAGAAATCAGCAAAATTGTATTCAAGTTATTCGAGCGAGTATTTTGAGCGGCAAAAAATCATTGCTGCTACATAAGCAATAATAATAAAAAATTAAATTCCAGTAATTTAAATGTCTACTCTGCGTGTAACGAGAAAAGTGAAAAATGAAAATGAAAAATAGTTTGTGCCGTAATATATCAGTTCATGTTGGTTTTAAGGGTTAGTTTGTATTAGTGAACAGGTGTTTAGAAATTTTGACCGATAATAAGATAATTGAATGTACTACTGTTCCCGAAAATTGAGGATATCACGTTAAATAGGCATTTCGTTAAAACGTATTGATATCGCGTTTATCCGAGAAAAAAAAATTGCTGTACTCATTTACTGAATAAAATATCGTTTTTAACGTACAAGTGTAATTTTTGTATTAAAATATGGATGAAAACCTTCAATGAAATAGAACCAGTTGATTTTTCAAATTCGTCAACGTAAATATTCCAAAGAGGCAAACAAAGAGCGAAAATATTTCTTTCTCGGATGGAAGCGCGTGTTACTGATCATAATCGAGTGTCTCATGAGTCGCGAATCAACATTGAGACTTTATAAGTACACTGCAAGTGCAAATGATCGTAAACGAATTTGAAAGTGTGCGAATGAGTTGATGGTTATTGACTGTATCTTGATTTCTTCTAAGATCTAATAATCGTAATGAATATTTATATTGCAAAGTTTGGAGGTAAAAGACGTAACCTTTCGCCGACAAAGTATTTTAGTATCCAAAGAAATAATTAATTAAATTAATTAATTTTGTACAATCTTTTTCAATATGTCGAATACAATAGGTAGTAACACGACAGGTGTTTCAACAACAGTTATCATTTCAAATTATCGCGAATTTTCATTCGTATTGTCCTAATTTTCGTTTGTAATTACGATATCAGAAGGTTAATAAGTAATTATAAAAAATTTCTCAACGTTTATAACATTATTCAAAAGAAGTCTATTATAAATAAATTCAAAATTCTTTCAATGTACAACTATTATATACTCGATTAATATACTCGTTTCAAAACAAACATTATTCAAACTAATTAATTCATATGAAAATCTGAATGATTGTATTGTTCAATGCAAAAATTCATTTCCAATATTTTGACTATTTCTTGTTATTTAGGAGTGTATTATTACGTACGTTAGTCGTTCATTGAATTAGTTTGGCAATGTTATGCGAAAAAGACAAAGAATAATTAAATGTCGGTTAGTTGATCTTAACTAACATTAACATTAACATTAACTGTTTTTTAGAGTTTACTTTTATTTAAATGTATTTAAGTTTAATTATGTAATTTAACGAGTATTATATCAATTTAGGGATGTACGATAATATTCCAAATATTCAGAAAAATAGAATTATTCAATAATAATAATAACAACAACAATAACAACAATAATAGTCGTAATAATAATAATGATGATGATGATGATGATGATGATGATGATGATGATGATGATGATGATGATGATAATGATAAAAAAAAAAGATAATAATAACAACAATAACGATAATAATAAAAGCTTTACAATTTATTCAATTTGAATACTTTTTTCTGATCAAGATATTTTTCTTAGATATCGTTCGTAAAGCGTATAACTTTTCCTTTTAACCCTAACCGTCTATTTTTTTTCTAGTTTTTAGTGTCTCATCAAAAGTCAGTCTAATAAATAATGTATTATTAATTACCTAATGAATGAGAAAATGAGAAATTAAAAGTTGGAAAAATCAAGTACATGTATCGATTATATAATGTAATTAATATTTCGTTTTCATACTCCAAACTTTGAAATATCTAATGTTAAAACAATTCCCACGAGCACGACAAAGGGATTTTCAGCGGTCGATAACATCTCGCATAATCATCTACTTGAAAATGTAAAATAAGAGGCGTCTTTCCTACAATGAGGTGCCGCAACAACTGCCGGGCAGATAAGCTCGATGGAATACTTTTATTGTAATTAAACATACTTTAGGCGATTGGGCGCGGATACTATTCACTCGTAATCGATAAAGGAAAAAAAGAAAGAATTACATTCATAGAGAATCAATTTTCTAAAGTTCGTCGTCAGGGTAGTTAGTTGATTAAGCACGTTAATCTCTATTACGAATCATTATATATAAATATATATCACTTAACTTATCAATTAGTAGATTTATACATTAGAGACTTAAGAAGTTTTTCGAAGTTTTATAATTCTAGGGACTCCAAGGCATTCCACACTTGTTATGTATTTCTCGTTACCTTTTATCGCAATAGTGAGGAATTCGATTCAAAATTGTACAAGACATTAGAAGAGAAATTCCATTTCTTTATTTCTTATTTCAACTTTAATCTCACTTTTTACAAGCCTAGAATCTTAAACATTTTTGTTATAAAAGACGATTTTTTACACCTAATTAAACAGTCTTTAATTTCATTAATTACATTCAACTACTTTCAATTATTAAACCAAAGTAGCGTATAAACTTTGTTAGAAATTACAATAATTATAGTGCTCGAGTATAGGCTTATAATAACTGAATTGCGAATGCCGAGGTTTGACGTAAAAAGTATCAGATGGTAGAAAGGAATTGAGGACTCGCTAAATAAACAAAAAACAAAAAAAAAAAAAAAAAAAAAATAGAAGAAAGTAAAAAGAAAAGTCAGAACTTGGAGGATAAGATTGAAAAACACCGAATTAGCTTAATTAGTGAAATCAATACTCACGTAATAATAATAAAAAGAAATCGACGCTTATCGTGGAATAAAAAATACCGCGGCGTGCCGCCCTTGCGCTTCGTATTTCAAACACTTCCAAGATTATTATACACCTATAGTACGATTTAAATCGATGTATCTTGAATTTATTATTAATTCAATCCGCGAGAATTTTATCTTAAAACGTTTATCTTGAAAAACCAAGTACTTAAGTATACGTACACGCGAAACTTGTGATGTTTCACCCTGGATCCAAGATCATACACAAATGTACGCAAATGTTACACATGAACTTTCAGAAATTGTCAAAGTGAAAAATCGCGGTATCGATATTTTTTCTAAAATACCTACTTGTGCGATAGTGCAAAAAGCACAACACTTTCCCTCGAAGTTTTGCGAATCACGTAAATGCAATTTCTCCTGAACCGTGATGTCACGAGAAGTAGCTAATGAACAAAGTGTATATGATTCTTGTAACATTCAAAATAAAATCTCACATCGACCACCAACAAAAGATACAATGCAACCACTTTAAATTTTAGGTTATAATAAACTCGTTGACTTAATTGTGATACATAACGAAGACAACGAGTACGTGATGACGGGATGTGAGTCAACTTTTATTTGACCAATGGTATTGTTACCGGGATATAAATAAAAAGCGCACGCGCGTGGATGAAAGAGATGATATACATTCCACGTAAATTGGAAAATTATTTATATGAATAAGCGACACGTACATCAGACTCGTTGCCAAGGCGGTCCTGCTTATGTTTCCCTTGACAACAGATCACATTTTTCGATTAAACTCCTCGCAATAGTGTTTACACTATTTGACTCAATTATTCGTTTTCCTTTTTCTTGCGTTTGTTTACCCATTGTTGCTCACTTGAACTTATATTTTTCCTCTATTTATGCATTTGTTCTTTATTTATCGCGCATACTAATGCGTTGGATGAATTGAAAGCATTCTTTTTTCATTTTATGGAAATTTTCTTAACAACGGTAACAAATTAAATTCCCATCGCCAATAGTTCATTTACGTTTCACGTTTTATTTAAAGTTTATCCTCGTATAACAGTTCACCGATGGAGTTTTAATTTTAATCTGTTTATTTACAAGAGTTAAAAGTGAGATTTAACCGACTGTTAAGCAATTACCACGTGAACAAATTAAAACTGAGAAAATCGAAAAAAATTTGGCTTATCGCGTTGTTAGCACTATGCTTTATTGTTTACCGTTTAAAAAATAATTTATAGTATTGAAACAATAGTTTTTATAGTACGTATAAGCTAAATCTTGTTAAATGTAAGAAATTATCGCTTAAAAGTCATTAAAAATTAAAAGAAAAACCCACGAAATCATTGGAAAGAATCTGAAAACACTAAAAATTATTTATTCGGTGCATTACAAAAATTGTTATTTTTGTGACTAACGCAAGTCGAAAATAAATTTAATTCAAGCGTCAAACTTTGAAGAGGATCATTTTAATATTGTAGAAAAATTTATAAATAATTCAAACAAATTTTTATGGCACTGCGATAAAAATTTATAAAGAATTCATAAGTAGTTATTAAACTGCTTTATGTATGTCCTTCGAATAAATTCTTCAATAAAACGTATTTTATTTATCGAACGAAAAACATTCATGAGTATGTGTACGTGACGGAGACAGTGTTAGATTTCTCGTTACGATTATGATACAACGACGATTCAAAGAAAGAAAGAGTAAACATTGGTAGTTCAGTTTAAGAAAGAGAATCTGTCGTAAAAAACGAAAGATCCGGAACTTAATTCTGTATCGAGTAAAACTAAATTTTACCCCTTAATTCTGCGTAAGAAAAAATTAGCTTCCTTGTCGGGAGATAATAAATTTAATGTTCGGAATAACGAAATGAGCGCATTAATGATAATAATTTAATGATAAATAATGTCGCATCTCATGACGTTCTTAACTTAAGAGCATTAAGATCAAGTTCTTCGTTTGGATAAAATTGGATAAAAATTATTCTGAAGGAAGACTCGGAAAAACTTTACTCGTCCTGGAATTAAATCCGAAATCTTTTCATTTTCGCAACAGATGCTCTTATAATTGACGAATTAATTTCTATCTTCGAGTCGACATTGCGATATCATGTACGTGACACCTTATAAATATTGATTTGTAATAAACTTTGCAGGTTTTTTAATTAATAATTACTTTGGATGGCTTCGACGAATTTATTAATGCATTCGTGACATAAAATAGTTTAAAATATTTATTTCCAAAGTCTTATAAATTTTTTGTAAATAGCAAACGAGGAAATATCAGATTATCGCTTGAAAAAAAAAAGGATATCCATAACGCGCATATATTCACAAGAATGAACTAGACTAGAAAAAAAGAATTGCTCGCTTTTACTTTTCTCTCATTTCGGAACCCTTTTAAGCTTTTCTTTTTCTTCGAAACGCGGAAGTGGACAACTTTTCTCTAAGAGGTTCTTTTTGTATCCTCGAGACGCGTTTTATTCTCCTAGATGTCATCGCAATTCATCCGAAAAAATATATTTGACCATCCCTTAACGTTATAAGCGACCTTGAACTTTACGCTGTGATAAGTCTAATCAACATTCATTTTTATTGCTCAATATTAACGAAACAGTTCATTTTTATCGAATACTACGTTAATGATTGTGTAACTTAAAAATGTTAATACGCTTTTGAATGGTACTTTTTGTACAAAAGTATTGATCACCGTGTTGATTCATAACCTTTAGTTTTTTTTATATCTATGAAAATTAAAATAATTACCTTATACCTCATTGGAGTACTTAAATCCAAATAATAAATACATAATTTACGATAACGACAACAACTATTGAATTATTTTAAATATTGGTTCGGCTTACTATTTTGTTGATTAATAAAACAAAATTTTTTATTTAAGCTGTAAAAGAATCTGAGATAATGATTGATTAATTATGTAGTTGTACAAATAAATAATTTAATTACCTTCACAACCGTGTTATTTTATTTGGCGTGATTTCTTTACCACCGAGTATATGTCTGTATGACGAACGTGAGGATAAAGTTTTTATCAAAATGTTGTGAATCCCTAATTATATCACTATCAGTATCACTAGAATAATTCTTCTAGGTAAACTATCTAATTAATTTACTCAACTTAAGATGTAATAATGCAATCTTTAAAGAAGCCAGTATTAAAGACTGAATCTGTAACATTAATATCATACTAAACTTAATTAAATATAATAACTGATACAAACACCTACAATCTGCTCATTGTATACATTCCTAGGGAAAAAGTGATTTGCAGAAAAATGCAGATAATTAATTTGTTTGTATTTCAATGATATTTTACCGATTGAAAATAAGTTTAGTATTGCTTTTTATACTGACACAAATACACTTTATCTCTTAGATATGAAAATTTAAAATTTCTGACAAATATTTGTTGAAGAATAATTGAAAATCCAAGTTCTTCGTTGGAAACATGTACATACATTTATTCAATTTAAAATCGACGAATTATTATAGTTTAAAGTAAAAAATAAAAATTTGTTCTTTTACAAGTGAAAGGTACATATTAGTAAAGCTGAAGAAACTCGTACATTGAACCTTAAATCAGTGAAAAAGTTCTGTACATGTTATATACATACATATATATATATATATGTAACTGTAACTTGTATATATGTCAGAGAATAGTAAGAAATATTTTACTCATTTTATTAGTCGAATCGAAATATCTGCGGAGAAAAAATTTAAATATAAACAATGAAACGATAAAATATAAATTTTTCTAAAAGATATCAAGCATTTCCACTATAAATAATAAAACGAATTGAATAGGAAACAAGAAAAAAAGAATTCCAAGACTTTTTTATCATCGTTTTCGTAGTTTAAGAAATTTTTTGGCCTAAAAACCTCAATACTAACTAAAAAGTAAGATTGTCAGTAACAATACATATAATAACACTTTTTTCATTTTCGTGATTACAATTTCAAACATGGCTTTGTTATTAGAAATAATTTATATTTTAACAGTAAAGAATAATTTGTCTAGGAAAAATTTATATATGTCAGGAACACTACAATACGACATTCCTAGATGCTCCAACGCCCGCGAGAACATTTTCTCTCTCTCTCTCTCTCTCTCTCTCTCTCTCTCTCGTTTTTTTACTCTTTTCACTCTATCTGTATATTTAAATTACATCTTGAGTTGTATATTGACCAAGAAAGATCTGCGATTTTTCTCCTTTTTTTTCTTCCAAAAGTGAGCAAAAGGGCGGCGATTGTCGCCGAGAAAAGTCTAAAATACTTTGGGCTTTTTAATTGTATAATAAATGTATTGATTTACTTGGAGAGATAATGTTTTTTTTTTTAAAGAACAATATGCAAGTAAAATCCGATAAATCAAAATAAATAATTATATAAATAATTAAATTAAAGAGTGTTTTTAATCATATATGTTTCGAATATTTAAATAGAATCTTCATTCATATACATATATATTGAGGTTTTCATTTCGATGTATTTCACGTTCGAGCTTCAGAAAAGAAAATAATGCAAAAGAAAATTGTGAAGCTTTTTTCTGCAATACTAAAGGAACTTAGCAGACACTGACAATTTGTTTTAATAACCAATGAAACAAACTTTTGTCTTCAAACTCAAATTTATTGTTACACGTAAATTATAAAACATTTACTAGAAAATCATAAGAAGATTTTGTAAATACATTACGTTGTAATAATTTTGAGAGTTTTATTTAACAAATAAATGAATTGGCAACATTTAGCGCTCTATTATATTTATTATTTTAGCACAGCTAATAGTTAATGTGAAACATATTGACTTGTATTAAAAAACTTTTGTGAGAAATTTTTTTAACGTTCGATCACTTAAAAAAACACTTTTAAAATTAAAAGTGCAGTGCTAATTCATCGAGCGTTTCTTTGGCATAAAATTAAATTTAAATAGTTACGGGAATGATTATAAAATATTTCAAAACAAAAACTATATCGAAGTTTGAATGCTTCCGAAGAAACCGGGTAATAAACTTTTTCAAAAGAACAGCATAAATCATAATATAAAAGTTTACTCGTGTCTGCTTTCTTATTTTTGACGTAAAGAAGGAAACGGCAAAAAAAAAAAAATAAAAATTCATAGTTACATAGTGTTATTAAGAAGACGGTGATTTCCAATGTACCGTTTTCTCAATTTACCGAAGAATTGAAAGGAAAACTCTGTAATAGGACAGTCTTGGCGTTCCTTAAAATAGAGGCGAACGAAGAGTATTTGAAAAAAGCCGATAATTATTCGTAATACAAAAGATATATTTGAAACAACATAAGGTAAAACTTGCGGCACCTTTCAATAACAACGAAAGGGAATTAAAAAATGACGTATACAGCAGCCAAACGAACAGGACTACCAAAACTATAGAATACGTTCCATGAGTTTTAATTGATGTAAGCGTTGTATCGTCGATTTTCGGCGGATATAAAACGAGTCGAGAAAAAAGAAAACTCCATTCTATCGGGCGTTTTTCATAGGCAAGCGCGTAGGAATAAATGACATAGCAATAGATGAATCGCAATCGAGTAGCTTTTCGACGCAATTTCAATGCAATATTAATATAGGCGACGCATTGTATGGAGTAACATAGTGGATGACAGTGATAATCACGTAAATAACGTACGAGCGATTTCTTTTGCGCGAATAGCTGATCCATTTTTTTTTTTATGAAAATCTGTTAATCGTGTCAATGGTGAAAAATAGGAATACAATACATTCTAGACTTTAAAATAAAATAATTGTCTCAAACTCGAAACACTTATCTGTACCAGGAAACATCGAGAGTTTACGATATAGAAAATCTTCAATACTGCATTCCAAAAATGCGTCGTTAAATTCATTGGATCCTGCCACTATAAACTTCGTATAAGTGCACTTGTTTCTCATCCTCGGCTCAAAAAGTTTAAGCGAAACGATATTTACTATCGCGGATCGTAGGGTAGAAGAAGGTCGAACGATACGTATTCCGATAACAGCGAAACGTAAATGGTCACGAATGCGTGCAGAGACGCTCGTCTGGAATTTTCATAAAGAATAACTTTGTAAATGAACGAGGCAAGGCTAAGCGCTTTTCCATTTTAGCTGAAACCACGTGCATCGTAATAATAAAAAAACTTACGAACGCGGCGTCTCGTTTTATCGGGAATAACGGCGATGGGAAAGAAAATGCTCGGAGTCCCTGTTATCGCTAATTAGAGAAAAAATACGTCGTCGGAACGAGATGAAAATAGGAAATATAAAAAATACACTCTCGCTATGAATAGCGAGAGACTGAAAAGAAACAAATTTGATTTTGGTCAAGTACTATGAACCAAGCGGACATTGAAAACTTACAGTATACTCCTTTGGCGATATAAGCTTTTAGTAACTTATTCCAAACTAACGCATTCCAACAATATTCCAATATCAAGTCTTTGCGATCTCGCGATAATTTGCAGCGCGAATGAATTATGTATTTCGTTTACGAGGACAGCGAAACACCTGTAATCTGTACCGGATGGAATGTTTTGCGTGTGTATACGAGACGTTCAGTTTCAAAAAGACATTTATAAGAATAAAAAATATGATCGAGTAACCTTCGTTACGTAGTTGCCTGTGAAATATTTTATAATTAAGGTTAAAATAAAAGGACAACTTTTCCGACATTTCATGTTTTCGACGGATAATAAGTTATTTACATAATTGTTACAATGCCGGGGCAATATTTTTTACTTACAAATGTAAATAGAGTCCACGCTGATCAAATATCGAATTCTCCACGTAAGAAAATGTCCGTCTCTCTAATAAGCTAATTTTTCTTTACGCTATCGCTTTAAGCTTACACCCTCTTGATCACATTACGTAAGCTTATGAAAATTTTATCTTTCATCGCAAAGTTTACTTACCACTTCTGTCCGTAAAAACAAATTTATACATCATTTAATGAACGGATATGTTTTTCCCGTTAAAAGCAAGTTTGCTTAGAAATCCACGCTGAGAAAAAAATCAGCTCACCATCTCTAACCCTGTGTGAAAAATATCCTCGTTTCCGTAACTTTCTTTGAAGTATAAATCAAAATGAACGAGCTTCCCTTTAATCTCGGTAAGTATCTTCATCCGCGTCGAGTGAACGAGTCAATTGGAAAATCCTCTCTTATCAAGAGAGCAACGTTTTCGCGTGCACATCGGAAGGCAGGAACATTATCGTAGCGTCGTTTATCGGTGGTGAAAAACGAGACGCAATCGGTGTTTATTGGTTTCACGTGCACTCGTGAACGATCGCCAAAGCAATTTAACGGCGATGCGTTCTTTTTTCTGTTTGCGCGCGCGCATCAGTTTATGCGCGCGTACATTGAGGCGCCGTTACGCGAGAAGGAGTAACACGAAAAAAAGAAAGAAAAGTAGCGCGTAACATCGTGCGGTGGTATCGTTGTCAAGAGAATTTAATAAAATGGGAGGAAATACAAAAAGTTTTCCACGCAATCGGCTGGTAATACTAATAAATGTTAATGACATTCGACTTCTGTGACATCGTTCATTTATTTCATACCTCAAACTTTTCCTCTCCTAATGACAGCTTAGAAAATTAACGGTTATCCCATTTATATTATGGATTTGACCAATTTCATTACGAGATTCCGTCATTTGTAAAAAGCTACCCATTCATCCGTTTCATTGATTATGGATTATGATTTTGGGTTAGTTAGACAGTTTTTCGAGTTATTTGGTCATTCTCGTGTTTCTTTATTAAATCAACCATCGAGTTTCGGATTTCTCATATTCTTAATAAATATCGTCGTAGATCTCAAATTTTTCTTAAACAATAAGTACGTAAACCGTGTACTTAATTACGTTCATCCACAAATTCACAAGAATTTCAATTGAAGTTCCACGATCGCCGAGTCTTTCATCGAGCTTCAGAGTAACAGTTACACGATTAATCTTTCGGTCGGATCATATCACGCGCCTGGGCTGCTGGGATTTAGTACAGAACGTGAAGTTATTTTGTATGATTTGTAGTTGGAAATT
Source organism: Wiebesia pumilae (assembly GCA_018907045.1). Lineage (NCBI taxonomy): Eukaryota > Metazoa > Arthropoda > Insecta > Hymenoptera > Agaonidae > Wiebesia > Wiebesia pumilae. Next base: position 1,789,196 of record JACCHZ010000106.1, read on the forward strand.
TTGTGTATTTGGAAATCGAAATTGAATATACTTTAATTACTGATAATGAAACAACGTGAAATTATTTTCAACGTAAAGAGGCTGATTTTAATTTAATTTTAATTTAACTTCAAATAAATAAGTAAACAAATAAATTCACAGAAATTTTTTCGGAATAACTGATTGTTATAAGATAACATCAAATTCTTCGACAGAAGGCTGCAGTTCGATGATCTTGTTATCGATAAAATAAATTAGCCTTTGCCTCTTTTAAAAATGCATCGATGAATAAAGAAACATCGCATTCAAAGGAAAAGTAATTTGGAAAAGCTCCAAGTGGTTTTATCCTCGTTGCAGGAAAAATTCGATTCATCTACCGAACGAAAGTGATGCATGATTTTGAAAAGCTGGATCAATACCTCCACGCTATCGTATTTCATATAATTAAAAACTTGAATTTTTCAATGTCAAATCTCTCTTTCTCCCAGAGTTGAGATGTAATAATATTGAACGTAGGCTATGTATTTTAGTAATAAATTAGGTTTGAGAAAGGCAAGAATATTTCTAATGGATGCTCGAGATTATGCATAAAGAGAAAATTTAGCTCATTAGCATTATTACTAGTAGGATCTACAATATTATTAGAATCGGGATATAAATAATAAATTTCATTAGTAATGTTTATGAAAACGTTGGCATTACCTTGAATGAAACAATATCCCAAAGCGCATAAGTAATAATTTTAAGCGATCATGTGAATTATCGTTAAGCGTGATTTATGCAAGTGGTTAATCAATGACAATATGCAACGTACGTTTTTCAAGTAAGATTTTAACTTGTGCCTCTTTAAATACATACATACATACATATACATGCATAGATTTTATAAATGCTTTTAAAATGTGAGTGGTTTCTTGAAATGATTTCTAGAATCCTATCAATGACTCCTTTTACGCACATTAACAGTTGTGTTTAAGTAAAAAACAACCGATTCAAATAGCTGATGAATTATAAAACTTTTACTCTTGGCTGTACAAAGTTAGTTACAAATACCCATAACGGTAAAAAATATGTCGCAATATTATATTTACATTGTCTTATCAAATCTAAGGTCGTACGAAGAATAAAGTCACTTTCTCCTTATTTTAAAGCCACTTGGATGTTTCGAAGGATTTGAGACCTTCGGTTCGAAGTCGAGATAATATCGGGCGGTAAATGTCCGGTGTGAATGGCAATAAAATTCCACGTTGTTGAATTTCCCCTTCAGAAAATAGATACAATTTATGTATGACCATTATACATTCAACCAATTAATAAGTAAAATACAAATACTAGGCATTAGAGTTTCAAAGCAACGATATTACAAAGTATTAAATACATTTCATTGAAAGAATAAGATATTGAATAAAAGTAAGAGTAAGTGCCAATCAACTTGAAAAGTTCTTTGACAATGTCGTTTAAAAAAAAAGAGTGAGAGACAATCTTTCGCGTTGCTTACCATCGAGGATCATTTTAACAGCGATAGCAATGGGATAACCAACGGTCCAGGCCATAGCCGAATGTCCTTTAGCGTCGCCATAGATGACCAGGTTGATGCCGCGCTCTTCCAGTCTGTTATCGGGCCAGCGAATGCCGATGTCGTGCCTCAGGATGATGAGGTCGCGCTCGTTCGCCTCGTAGACGAGCTTCTTCGATAAGTAGTGGCTTAGCGTGTCTAATGGGGTGTTGAGTTTGAACACCAGGTCCGTGTTAAGGAGGCCGAGTTCCTCGATCGCTTGTGCGCGCTCCTCAGAGTTTAATCGCTCGGCGAGCTTTTGCTTTAAGTTCTCGTAGAAGATGTCGTCGCTTGCGAGCCCCAGTAGATTGCATACGAGCGTTCGCTTTGCAAATTATGGCTTTGTTAGTTCTTTAATTTGTGAATACATTTAAAGGGAGACCGTTTGCCTTATCGAACCTCGAGGTATATTTATACCGTTAGGTTATTACTAATAACCAGACTAAAATGCCTTGGCTTACAATTGTTCAAACGACTCTGCGAATGAAAAATTTCCTTAATCTAATTACACTCTTAGCGCAAGCTTTTGCCACTGGTATTATGCATGGAAAATATAATACTCCTGAGATTTTAAGTAGCGTGGATACACCGTTGAAATTAATGAGCAAATCCTTACCCACGTAATTTCGGGTCCGTTGGGGTGAAGAACGGGATGAACGTTGGGATCGATAAGTCCGAGCAGCTGGAGACCCTGAACCTTATCCGCGTAACCACGGAACCTGAGCGTACCTCGCAGTACCGTATCGGCGTGTTTGATGTTGTAGAGCTCCTTGTATATCGTGCTGTCGCGGTTTGGAAAGCCTTCGAGCGCGAAACCCGGCAAGAAGTCCAGGTTCTGTACCGTCGACATGAGATCCCCGCCACCGGCTATTTCTACTATCTGAAATTCCGTTTTACTCTTGGTAAACTTTTCATAAACTTAGGCTCGATCGACATATCTGATAAGTATTTAGAGTTCTGGGCTGGAAAGGACAACTTTTTCAATTCGGTCAAAGTGCACGCTATGCTTAAACGAAGAGAGTCAATGAAACAGCTTTAACGAAAGATTCGAATTTTCGAAAGATTGCGTACGCGTCGGCATAATTTTGTGAACCTAATGCAGTACATACCTGTCCTTCGTGGTAATACTTAGCAGGTGATAGTGTATTTAGGAGAACACCACGGGGTGACCAGCTGAATTTGTATCTCAAGGGGTTGCAAGAGCTTTCGGGTGCGGGTAAACCGCCGCACCAGGAGACGAAGGACTCGATCCGTCCATCGGCTTGGCGAATGTCGTCGAAGCACTCGAGAGCTAGTAAATGGTCGATGCCAGGATCGAGTCCGATCTCGTTCAAAATCGTTATCCCCGCGGCCTCCGCTCTGATCAACACATATTTCACAAGTACAACTTGCATTTGTGCGTCAAGTTCTTTGACCACGATATTCATTACATACGTGGCCCTGCAAACAGAGTAGATTTGTACTCACTCCTCGTGCAAAGACTTGACCTCGTTGTTGAGGTAACTGGCGGTGACCAGGTGCTTCTTCAACTGTATGCAGCTTTGGGCAACGATGTGATGTAAGGTGTAGGGTAGGAGAGAGACCACGACATCGGCAACTTGAATGGCCTCCTGGAGAGTATCCGGATGTTCGAGTACATTGAGAAAGAGCGGCTCGATACCTGGATACTTGTTGGCTAGTGCATCTGCCTCATCCTTGAACTGAGAGCCGACAATAATGCGCAAATTCTTATCGCGATGTAGATAATCTACCAAGGGAGGCGATACGTGTCCAGCCCCGAGTACTACCACCTGTAATTGGTTGTTCCATTGCGGCATGATGAAATTGCGGATGTTTTCAATATTTTCACTGAAAATTCTCATTTCGAGAGAAGCACGACTTACGGTATAACTTTTCGAGACGTCGCCATCCTCTTTGTGCCTGTTGCGACAGGCATTTTGCTGCCTCAGCTCCTGTATGTACTGGAAGTTTGGAGTGAGGTCGCCGTTGGAGGCTATGATGGCGCCGAGGACTGCCGGGGTAAAGTTGTGCTCCTCCAGAGGCTTCTTCGCGTCCGAGCGGATGATGTCCAGGGCGTAGGGGAAGAGAAGATCACCGAAGAAGTCGGTGGACTCGCGCGGCAGTTGCGTCGGCATATTATCGATCGAGCAGACGAGGACTCCGGGACCCTTGAAGGACTTGGTGTCTTTGTTGCGATTGGCATCGTAAAGACAAAAAGGCGTATCGATCGTTGTGCACTCGTTCATGAATCTTTAAAAGTACAGAGTTTTCGTGGAAATTGCGTGCCGAATCGTGCGTGTCGAAGGCTAACGAATGCTTTGTTTTTTCGGCAGTTACCCAATGAATGTACGTGCAAATTGTAATGGGCATTATTAAAATATCGTATAATTTGAAATTTCTATAACTGAACTTTCATCGCTTATTAAGATTAATTTTGCCTTCGCAATCTTGTTATTAAATAATCGTTGACTCAATTTCTCCTAAACATGCAACATATTTGCGATATTAATTTGCAATATTCATTTTTCCGGAAAATTTGTAAACAAGGAAATATTTACCGAAACCAGAGATCGTATATGATCTGTTTATGAAAACAGCAATTGCAAAAAGCGGATAACGTTCCGAAGTTGATAAGCTATATTTAATGGCGATACGAAATATTTCCATGCCAACATTTGTCAATTCAACATTTTACAATTTCAAAGACGTAATTATTTGAAAAATTATAGCACACAAACGATTACGTTCACTTACGAAGATATAACAATGTTTTGAAATTACAAAAGAGTATTGCCCTTCTTATTGAATTTTTGTAATAACGATTCATCCAAAATATTCTCTCGCTCGAATGAACATTGAAACAAAACACGCGTATAATTAGGCAACTGAATTTATGCTCAATGATTGTTTGGACGTCGCGTTAATCAATTGGAAATGCAGTAATTGATATACGTTTTCAAATTTTCTATGAAATTTCGGTGCATCCGACTAGAATACGCGTATAAGATTCATGGATATGGGAATTTTATTAAAAAATGATTTTCACCAGTGAAATTTTTCCGAATTCGATGAAATAAAATCAACCCCAAATAAAGAATGAATATAATCGCTCGGATTTGGAAGGAATACGTGCGTATTATTCCAACAACAATTCTACGTGAAATTTAGAATAAAATTAATTTATTTCTCCGCGTGGAAAGAAAGCTTAATGTGCGAATAACGAGGATGTGTGACGTACTCGATACTGCCACCAGGATCAGCGGAAATGTCGCAGATGGCGAGCATTCGGTGTGGCAATGCCGGGGCACCGACGCTGATGGGAAGCCAGGGCGTGTACGCGGGTCGCAAAAGGTTCTTAGCGTCGGGGATGGTGAGGAGCTTCGGAGAGTCCACGGCCCAGTAGATGCCGTTGATGATGACCGAGGCGTATGGCGCGATCTTTTTGCTGAAAGTCGAGATATAGCGGCTAGGATGCTGGTCGTATTCGTCGGGTTCAAAGCCGCCGCCCTCTTTGCGCTCTAGGTGATGTCGCCTCCGCACCTCGCACGCGTAGATCTTCGTCGTGTCTATGTGGATTAAATGCCTGCGTTAACGGGGGCACCATAAATCTTACCCTTAGTTTTCGTTCGTTACGAGTCCCGTCTGGTACTCCGTTATAACAAGTCACGATTGAAAACTTTTTCAGTTTAGCTACGGACATCGTTCTGAAATCGGTGCAAGTAGAAAAAATAAAAAATACATATTTCCGAAGCTTAAAACTTTATCGCGAAAATTTACAACGATATTCGAGAGCTCATTCGTGTATTAACTATTTATAATAGTAGTAATGGCATGAGATACGGTCGTCGTTGGGTGTACGAAATAAATTTTGGAGAAAAAAGTTTATTTGCACGCTCGCGCGCGCACGCACGCACACACACACACACACACACACACACCAGCTATTAATTTTATTTCCCTCGTTATGCGTATTTTCTTTTGTTCGTAAAAGTTTTTAGTAAAAAATGGCAGTGAGTACGATATAATCTGTATGTGTGCTCGTGTGTACAAATATTAAAACTCAAAACAAGGAAGTTTACCGGGGCGATAAGATAGTATTTATCCGTTTATACTTTCGAAATTTTTAAATACATAAAGGTCAAGGCGTTAATTAAAGAATAGATCAAATTCAAGCAATTGACAAGCGGATATCGATTCTTCGCGTACAATAAAAAATTCATTGATTAAAATTCATTTTAAGTAAGCTTTGGTACAAACACACGGATGTCATTAAAAATAAACTTAAATAATTTAAATTTGCAATATTATTTTTCATAATTCTACAATTTATATATAGTATATCGTTTATCTTCGATTTGGTACGTTAGATTTATGCGAAAAACTAATATTATGAAAACTTTTTACATCGTTTTATTTCGTGGCGGATATTTATGCGTCCTGAGCATATTCCCATTCGATAAATTTTACGTGTAATGTTTATAATCTATTTTATTTTAGAAATCGCGATATGAACATTCGTATTTGTTAATCCTTAACGCACGCAAGAATTGACTGCAATGAAACTTCTTTTTTACGCGAATCCATTCGAATAAATTTTTATCGGACAACTTAAGAAGCAATTCATTAATTTTAAAATAAATGTATCGCAGCAGCTTTTAGTTCTTGTTAAACTCTTTATATCCTTGACATATTAATCCGTCACTTACGTTCCATTTACTTTACAAAGAACTTGTGACCTTTTTCGTAGTGTAGTCTTAGTTTCTTTGTTTCTAAAAGTGTAAGAGTAAATAAATGCTTGGACTATTTCTGTGAACTCATAAGAACGTTTTAAAAATTGCCAGCTAAAATGAAATAATATTTTTGCATAAAAATCGAGTAAATACACAAATGTTAATATAGCCAGTTTAATATCGTACATCGAAGTTTAAACAACGATGGGATAATATCAACTTTGAAACTCGTAATGTTCCTAATGATTTTTGAACTCTGATGGACATTCGAATTCTCACTAAATCAAAGTTTTAGTAAAATATTCATGAATTATGTTTTTAATACAATTATGTGCGCGTAATCTGTAATTTGTTTGTCAATTGCATCAGGCGTGAGAGAATTGATTTGTAAAATCTACTTGCTAGACATACGATACACAGATAAATCGAATAGTAGAAAAGCGAAATGACAAAATTAAAACATTAAGCTCTTAAATCGTTAACAATGTCTCACGATTGTAGTACTATTGACTATTGAAGAAGATCGAGGAGAAACGACTTGTAACGATCTCGTTACGCAACTCGTGACTACCAGCTCTGTGATAATCGTCCAAACCTTCAAGTTAATTAATCTAAGGCTATCGGCAAGCGAAAGGTTTTTATTTGCCAGGCTAAATCGGTAAGGCACTTGGAGCCGAACGCAGTTCAAATTCGGTATAAATTCGGTAAAAAAGGAAATGGGAAACCTCCGTGTTCGGCGACCTTGCGCAGCATCTCTGGTGGCACGTACTCGTGGGGCAACTCCTGGAAGACCTCCTGACCGCCCTGGCTGACGTTGCCGCTGCCCGTAAAGACAAAGGTCAGAGGTCCTATGGATTTGGGCATGGCGTCCAGCGCAATCTCGTATCCAGCTTCTCTGATTGCCTGTCGTGCCATGCCCGAATCCCTGTAGTTGTGAGCTGGACCAATGTGCTTGACCGGAACAATTGCATTTACTTTACTTCATTACGATTAATTGGTTGGATCGGTATTATCGGTATTATCGGTATTCTCATCCGGACTGAATGTATTAAGAAAAAGGTGAATTTACTATCATCGGTCGCGAGCGATTAAAATGAGCAGAGACATTTAAATATTCGTCATCGGTTTACAAGCTTAGAAGTAGCGATCCACCCTTAACAAGCTCACCATGAACGGCGTGTGATGCCCCAGGGCCAAGAGCCTGAGTCCCAACCCGTGGAGTATGTTCACCATTCCAGCAACACCGGCGTACTTGCCGAAAGCCACGAGTCTCTGCCCGTAATCGTCGGTGAGCTTCTCGTAATCCAGCAGTCGTATGTTCTTCTGCATGATGGCGTCGAGCATTGGCATGTTCGACTCTTGAGCCTTGATCGTGTGCGAGAAGAAGCAGTAGGTCTTGTTGGGTATCAGCTGGTCAATCGGCACTTGCTTCACCCCGAATATGACGGATGCGCTGCTGATGTCCTCGTGGACGTAGGCACCCGCCGCGAGGTATTTGCTCGCCTGGTAGGCGCGACGGTTGCTGGGCTGGACGATCACCTTCACACCGGCACGGATCAAACGACGGACGTTGGTGGGGGCCATCGGGGCTCGTCTCTCCCATACCGATTGATCCTCTCTGCGGATGGCGATCACCTTACCGCGCAACATGTGCTGTTCAAGTTCGCCATAGTTAGTAAGTTGGCCGTACTGGTAACCATTAAATACAAGGTTGCTTTGTGCATGAGAAGGGATTATTCTGATATTGTCCGATACAGTACCACTGCAACTTTGATGAGGGCATTGTAAATGTCAGAGCGACGTTTGAAAAACACTTTGTGGCATGAAAAATGTTAACGCACTGGTTGTGTTGCAACATCGTTGCGAGTTAATTGAATGAGCTGCTGATTATGGTCTACTTTATCACAGACTTCTCGTATCGTACGGAGAAACTTTGCCTTTTAAATAAATTTTCGTGCAAACTGCATTTAAGGTGAATAATTATTGATGAATTTTGAATATAAACTACGTTCGATTTACTTTTATTTTATTAGTTTGCGTAGAAATACCTGAGCGTTATTACAATACAATATATTTAGAGTCTGCGTATTTATACACCTCTTTGATCATTGCCATTATTCAGAGACTGATAGGTAACTAGATATTAGTTTTTTAAATTAACAAACGCTTAGGCTTAACGACGATGCTATTGATCCTAAGAATAGCAAGTGTAGAATTAATTAATTACTGGATTTTAGTGAAAAAAGAGAAAAGAAAATTTAGAATAATTTGCTTCAACAAAGCGTAGCTCGGGCAAATCAATAGTTTCAAAAGATTTTTCCACGCTCTCTTGTAATATTATGTGAAAATATTACGACCTAAGTATAAATATTTTGTAAAATTTTTGTATTGTAAGCGGTTTTCATTAATCTGTTAAAAATGATAAGCCAGTGATAATTTCGTTGCGCAAAAATAAAATATGACTCGTTATGCCTATTTATGAATAATTAATATCGCATATTTTTGAAAATATTCTCCATTTTTCTTAAATATTTAGTACTAAGCCAAAGCCATGAACTTATATGTATTAAAGAAAAATATGTGGCAATAGTTGACATGATCGAAGTGACTGGATATTATGTATTCCAAAATGATGTAGAAAATAATGGTTTTAATGATTATATTATTTGATTACCTCGTATTTTTTAAACAATTCCTTCTCTTTCGACATCTGCAATAGTGTATATTGACATAGAGTAATGAATAAAATAAACGAATATTACCATACAAAAATAATAAGAACAAATTAAAAGAATTTATATGTAAGGTTTATCATAGTCAAATAAGCAGTTTTTTATTCATGCAAACTTAATTAGTCCATAAAATTCACAGTTTTTAGCACACATTTCTTTTCTTAACTTTGTATCACTTCGTACGTTGCAACACACCATTTAATTGTACTCTTCACATCGATTGCTGTTGGAATAATGCGAACGCGTAGCAGCTATGCAAAAATTGTTCGTTCTTAGCCTTGAATGTATGGTCGGATAACAATACTTAACATATACGCATACTAGCGCTTTGCTTCAAATCAATTGCCGAATTTGATAAGAGCTAGCATTTCATTAATAACGCTAAAAGAGCGATTACGGTGAATCCTCGCTTAATAAGTAATTATCAGTCGTCTGTAAGAGATTCGGTACAAAACAACAATAATAATAACCTCTGGGGAATAATTATTTTTAGATCTTAAATTCCTCGAAATTGAATTTACAAGCGCGTACCTTTTTCGGACTTTGTGCCTGGAATTTCAATCTTCGTAATCTGTGTTTTTATGCCTATTGTAAAATCTATTATCTGTCGGCATAAAAATCTAATCTAATAAAAATTAATCATATTAATTCCGAACGACGAGTTGCATTGAAAGTGATTCATAATTTAAAAGCAGGAAAAAAGTTGTGAGTAGTATTTTTCTCTCTAATTTTTACAAAAATGTCTTTTACGTATTCGATTATTCTCGCACGAGTCTTTTCCTTGTTAAATGAAATAAGAGTCGGTAAAAGACAGAAACACGTTATAAAAAACTTAGATGTAATGAAACTCTTGTAAGATAATAGAAACTTCCATCAATTTTAATCTACTTTACGTACATATTTGTACTCGATGTGAAATTCATGATCATCAGGAGGACAATTTCACGTAGTCTATATTTATAACAATTTTACTTTAAGAAACCTAATGATACATAATACGTGCTGTAATACGTGCTATCCTAACGTATTTGTGGCTCTGCACAATTTACTCCGTACAATTTACTTAAATATGTTAAATGGACTCGTTATCGCATCATTTAAACAATAATGTCTAAATTGTAAAATATGTGTATGCCATTTGACTAAAGCACGATTGAGGTATAAATATATTAATAATTAAAGCAAACATCTCGAAACGGTAACTCATACTTCACACATTTTGAATAAATCATCTAATTATTCCGAATTGCGTACTCAACTTTAATGAGCTTCGTAAGAGATTTCTAGCAGTTACAAGTAAAACCTTCGCCTCGGTGGGATTTAAATGTTAGAGTTGCACCTGAAATATTAAATACTTACATCTAAATAACTTATTACTGCAACAAGGGTCGGATTGTAATCCTTCGGCTGTGCGCCGACAAAAGTAGTTACAGCTCGTACAAAAAGTAGTTACAGTGCGAATAAAGTGTCATTTATAAATAAAATTCATGATTTAGCACCTAATAAAATCATAATGAGCTGCGTATGAAAACGTGCGAGTAACGCGTGACACTTCGACGAAGCAGATATCAATAACACATATTAAATAGTAATTTCGTCATAGTACCGAGAAGAATGCACGAATTCGCACGAATTCGCACGAATTCAAGGGGATTGACACGATGCCTCGGGAAGAAACATCGTTTTTCACACTATTGTTTTTGTTTTCTATTGACAAAACAAACCGTAATAACTTCTTCAATCTCTTAAATGCTTACGTAAGTAAATACTTTATTTCCAAAGCACTTATTTACATTTCATCTGAACGTTACGCCAATCTAATCGGTGGAAATTTCTCGTTGAGATTTTATTCCATATTAATTTCAAGCGGTCACTTTGGTGCACTAACAATTTGATAAGGTTAAGGTTATTACGTTTTGTTTTTTATATTTAATGCTTTGTATACTTGCATACTTTCCTTACCAGTATTTTATTGTAACGCTTATCGAGCATTAGAAAAACCAAGGGATTCAAGTTATTCGACCATATTTTTTAAACCACAATTTTGGAAATTTTAATATTTGAATATGAAAAATGCTTTATGACTTTGAAAAAAGTTCAACCGCGTGAATACAATAGTATTATGTATAAAATTGCATTTCAAATATTTCTTTTCAAAATATTTGTCTTGAAAATCTGCATGTAGGGCTCGAACAAATTTCTTTCAAATTTGAATATAACGATTATAACGATTCACCGTACGGCCAATTGGGTAAAAGAAATTTAATATTAATTTTATTAATAATATATCAAGGGACACAGTGTGGCTTTAATTACCAGAATGGCTGCTAATTATATTATCAACTGTTTTGTCTAAAATTGAATTGAAATTCAAGTTGCTATTCCTAACTTAAATATCTAATCAAAAAGCGCACGGATTTTAGACTTTCCGATAACAAATCTTTTAATTGATAAATCTCAACATCATTTGCGAAGAGAAACAGCTAGAATACTCGTAATTGTCAAATCACTATTCACATTTAAGTAAGAGAAGTTACAAAGTACGCAACATAGATAAGCTTTCTCTCCCTTGACCTTCGGAAAAACTTTACTGGATTTCATACACGACCTTGATCCATTCGAGATAATGAAATTGAGCACATTTGTGCTTGAAATGCTTTGGTACCCAAGCCTCAACGAAGTAGTCCATCGAATTAAGAAAAAGGTTGAAAAGCTCATTGGATTCCATCGCTGCGAGATCAGCTTCCGTGTAAACGATTTCCGCTCCTTTCCAAAACCGACGACAATTTGTCGACGTTTCTAGCATTGGAATGACCGATAAGGATCGATAAGGTCTCATGAGATCCTCGTAAGTACAAGTGCCCGGGTGTATGATTACGAGGAGAGGGTCGACACTCACACTGATGGAGCGCCATGCGTCAAGCACGTAGCCCCGAGAGTTCGACTTCCTGTGCCATGCTCGCGACGGCGACAAAGGCGGAGTCTTGTCCAGGACTCTCGCGAGACTCATCGGCGAGACGTTCGGGTGGTGCGCGACTTTAAAACCGAGGGGATGTGCGCGGAGTCGAGCGCGTCCCGTGCGACTGCCTCCCGCCTTGTTCGCACTGGACTTGCTTTGCTCTCCCTCCCCTTCCACCCCTTCCTACTCGTGCACTTATCACGCGGGGAGCAAAACGACCCCGAGGCCGGTTCCTCGGTTTTTACCAGCGGCTTATCTGGGAATAGCGAGCGAAGTTCGGGAAGGAAAGCCTTTCGAGAACATCGGTGCTCGTCGATCTTCTTCGGGCATCGATCGCCCACTTTGCATGGACATTTTGCGTAACTGATCGGTTCGCCGATGAAACTTATATGAAACTGATTATAACCGATTATATTGGCGTGCTGGCGTCTAAGAGCTTTAAGAGACAACGAGATTTCTCAGCTGATAGTGTTTATCCGAGACGTAGAAGCGTTTTAAAACAATTGCATGGTGAGAAAATAATGGTGGCTTTTCGAGGGATAAATTTCCTCGCTCTGGTTACACGTTTGACTTTTTACACGTGTTTAAATGCTCGCATTATTTCGACAAAGTGATTTTGCACAAGTATATATACTTTCGAAATTACGTGACAACGAATTAAAAAACCCGGTTATTCTAAGGAACTGATTTAAACTCATTTCAACTCATTTATTATTCCAAATGAAATGTTGCGTGTTTTGGTAATTACAATTTCAAACATTCCACACGTAGCTTGTAACTTTATTCATTTTTGCGTTTAATAGTCTATCTTTCGATTTTAATTGAAATATATACTCGCACCTTTATAAGAATATTCGATAAATTGTAATTTTTTTAATGTATTTCCAACCACCGCGAGGCTTTTAATTTCAAAATCGCACGGAAATTTATGAATTTCGAGTAATTTATATTTTTTCTCTTAAAATTCCGGAAAATTCTCTTAAAGTAAATTATCGATTGAAATGCCCGTATTGGACGCGTGTAAATCAAGTCTTTTAAAATATTCGCGTTACGTAAGACTTTTCAAATCTTTCGCAATTTGTATTGGATTACGTAAATTCAAACTGAAAATAAAATATTGCCAAAAGCTTATTAGAACTTTCAGTATTAAGCGCATAAATCTATAAGTACCCGCGGAAAGGAAACTTATGTAAAATTAAGATGTGCTTAGTAGTATTTTATTATTATTATTAATTTTCTTAATGTTATACTTTTTTGTTGGCGCTCGTGTTGCATGCAATTGCTTTTTAAAATTTTTAATTTTTATATGTTCTGAAATATTTCGTTTTTTCGAAAACATTAAGGAGATTTAATATAGAACAAAATAATCCAGAAGAATGTAGTAATGTAATTAATTTCTTTTCAGAAATATAAAATACAATAAAGTTAAAGTTGAAACGGTAAAACGGAATATTATAATTAAAAATGTGCTCTAATAATCGTATTTAATCAGTTAATAGCTTAATTTTAATGTGTATCTCTTATTAAGGTAATTATGCCTTTTTTTAGTAATAACTTATAAATAAGTTCGATTAAATATTTAGTCAAAATATTAAAGTCGAGATTTTTGGAATATATAATCTCCTTCTTTCTTGTAAAACTTACTGAGTCTGGTTAACGATTGAAAATAACGTGAAACGCTTATCAAGGTTTGAATCCATAAGTTTGTATTATCTAATAAATATTGGCATACGCTTTAACAATTACTATAATTAAGCGGATCACAGTTAAAGATTTATCTTTAATCAGCAAAGCATTACTGACTGACCCAAATTAGAACGTGGGAATGAAAAAAAAACAGAAACAATGTCATTCTTGCCCAATTGGTGATAAACATTTAAGTGTGCAATAGTAATTACTACAAAAGAGTTATTGATTAAATATTTATTTAGTTCATTTATACGTATTTTGGCATACGTAGCATAATAAACTGATTACAATTAATTAGAAATACTACGAAAGCATTTTAATGATACTATTAAATAAAGCGGTTAAACATCGATACTAATTCTTGATTTTCAATATTTTGTCGTTTCACTATTAATTTTTAATTTTAAAACATATTCCTCGGATATCTTGGTAATTAAAAAAATCTGAATATTTTTAGTATTAATATTTTATACAGCGCGTGTACGTGTGTGAATCACAATAATTAAACGGTTATTGATCTACTTTTATTAATAGATAGTACGAAGTTATTGTACTAAATCACTGCTTAAAACAAAAAAACTCAAAACTTAAAAAAAAAGTTTTTAAAAATATAAATGATGTATGTACATAAGATACAGTGTGATTAAATAAAAATAAAAAATACTGTTTTGATATTTACAATTGATATTGCAATTACCTTTTATTATATAATCATGTAATGTCTGTAATGACATTGTAATGTCTCACACAATGAAAGGACTTTTTTTTTAGAAATTTCTTATAAAATTTTATAAGTTTAAGTACAAATTATACGATCGATCGTTAAACAAGCGCCAGTATCTCAATCCTAACATTTTATATAATTACTTCATTTGTTAAACTTAATATTCAAATAAGATTTAATCTTACATTTTTGTTTTATTGATTGATTGTTGTTTTGTTTTATGTCGCTTTTATTGTACATTATAAAAGTATCAGTTAAAATAATTTTATTGCATTCTGACTTTTACAATAGAGCAATTATTTACCTTCACATGTGATAAAGTTATATATAAAAATGTCAGTTGCATTTGAATATTATTGATTATCAATTATAATTTTTTTTTATGGAAAATTGAAATAAATACGCGATACTATTCATCACTAAAATCCATCACTAAATACTCGATCTCCTTGTGATAAGCATTAGAAAATGACGACCGGTTGCATGGATTACGGTAGTAAGACGTTGATTGACGCCTTCTAAGATGCTACGCAGCATTGCACAATAACTGCAGCGTTGCATCTTTAAATACGTCGCCAAAGATCTGATCCATCACTATTCTTGTAGCGGATGGAGTTGCATCAATAATGCGCCGATACGACAGTGTATATCCATCGGTGTGTCTAATAGAAAGCACGTAACAAAGCACGTGTTTATTATTTTCACAGTCGTACTCGTGACATACGTCAGAAGCCGTGAATGAGACCCAAAGCAAATGGATCACGGATCCTTCGCTCCATTCCTTTAATTCGCGAGGTTCCTCTTGAAAAGAATTTTTTTGTTTAAGATGAACTTTTCCTCGTCGAATGCAAGAATATATTTATTCTCTTTCTCGTTCGATATATTATAGAAAACAATTGATAAATGTACATTTCCTTATAGATGCAAATTACATTAAATCCCTAGTAATCGATCCATGAAATTCCTTTTTATTAAATTGTTAAATGTCACTGACTTCTGACATTCGCTAATAATTCGTGAAATTTAAATTTTGTAACTTTATATTTATTTCATTCGAAATGCGACTTCAAAATGTAACGAATTACCGTAGCATTTAAAGAGCTTTTATGCGAGCTTTTAAACTGCGTAAGAAAAAGAAGGAGCGTTTATTATTGAAATAGACTAGATATAAATGGCATTCGATCAGAATGTGCAAATAGAGTGGCGCTGGATTTAGATCGTAGGCTCTGGAATAATTTATTTATGTTTAGAAATCGTTGATTATTGTCAACTCTGATTAGAAACCAAATATTTAATTTTCTTTTGATATTATCGATTTTGCCAAGCGCTGGTTTTATCGCGTCAGTTTGCAGGCACTCGATTGCGATATATAAAACAAAATCAATATTTCTAACGTGAAATTTTTGTTTGTATTAACTGCTTTATGTGCTGCACATAAAAGGCGCTCGTTACGTGATTACTCTGCTTTTTATTTATGATTTTATAAGCACGCATTATAATTCAGATGATTTTATTGACAAATAAAAAGTAACAAAAGTAATAAATATTTTTAAATAAGTATATTGCATTTTAATGTTAATATCTGATAAAGGCATTCGATCAAGTCAATTAATAGAAAATTTAACATTTTACTTATTCGCCCCCCCCCCTCTCTCTCTCGCTCTCTCTCGCTCTCTCTCGCTCTCTCTCTCTCTCTTTCTGTGTATAACACAGACTGAAACTTATCATTAATGTTGCACAATTTGATATTACGAGAAAATAATGTTTTTACAGTACTTATTGGAGTTCTAACGGTTTACTAATAAGAATTAACGTCAGTTGTTCATTAGAAGGATAATAAAAAGCTCTCGAATCCACGTCACTACTGTCTAATTGTCCATTGTTTGTCTCTTTTACCAGTAATTTCAACAAAGTTGATTTATTAATTTTACAAATGACGTTGCTTACGTGACAGAGAGAAAACTATGTCTCAACTACACACTAATAAGAATGACAAGTTTAAAGATGACTAATTTAAATTTTATTTGTTAAAGTTAGATTAATTTGTCAAAGCTAGCTTTTAAGCTTTGTGCTTTTTATAAACCAGTTTCGACTAATTTGTTCGCAATATGTGCGTCGATCATTGCTTTGAACTTAAATCTGCCGACTGCCTTTAAAACGATTTACGCATTTATTTCAAGTCAAAAATTATTTTCAAACCTGACGCGTAGCTTGGCATGAAATTAATCAGTTTTACGTTTATTAGCGAAATATTTTGTCAAATATTACAAAGAGTGTACCTATTAAAAATGAGAGGTATGGTTGAATTTTTTCACAAGATCATAGTAAACAATAATTTATGAGGTTTTGTATAAATTACATAAAATTACAATGTTTGTGGTTATTCATTCATCCTAGATTCTCCTTTTACATTATTCACGTGGCTGATCACTACATTAAAATTTTTGTCTCTCATAACTCAACGTAACTTTTAACGCATCGATTCAGCAATAAGTCTGAATTAATCATTAAATTCGTTAAGATTTATCGAATTGAATTTCAAATGCAACCTTTTTAATGATATCGCACTTTCTTCTATCAGAGAAAGCGAGAACTCAATGCTTTCCTCGTAAACTCGCAACCGTAAAAACGACATTTTTACTCTTACGAAAAGCACATTTTTTAATACAAATATGGACTGGGAACATTCATAATTGAAGTAACCATTGGGTAACTGGAAATAGCGGTCGATCCCAGAGTTATTTTGAAAGAACAGATGAAGGACGTAAAACAGACAAAGGATCATAGCTGACGTCGTAAGATTGTAATCCGTTAAAATATGGCAGATTATGTACACTGACGAATGAATTATGTTGCAAAACTCCGAAGTTCTGGCTGATTTTAATGCGAAATCTCAAATCCCACGATGATCATAATTATCAGGTTTATATCCATTACCCTTCTAGAGTAGGAAACATAGTTCCTCTGTTAATAAAAGACTATTCTCGGTAAGGTGCAGCTTATATTGCGTAATCCGGATGAATAATCAACTAAGAACTTGAGCTGATTGCAAGTAAAACGAGCGAAATTATTATCTAGAGAAAATATACAGGATTTTAAAAGTAACGTGAGCACGTCGAATGGCTTCTCTTCGCAATTTTTTTCCCGCACACACGAATGCGAATAAGTACGAGATTTTTCTATGCTATTTGGAAACCTCTTGCACTCGTTTATTTTCACTTTCGTTTCATAAATTATGGAATAATTGAAATACGAGTATACTACTGTTAACTTTGTGAATTATACGATGGACCCGCGATGGTTCGGTTGCAGGTTAAAGAACTTTGTGATCCGTTGGCTTGGGCTTGATTCGTAGCTTCTGCTTATTGACGCATCATTGTGAAAATGATGAACATGCGATTTGTTTACCAACACACCGGGAGATCCTCGTAATCGGACAGCAATACCGCAACTGGACGCAATGCAGTGACGTTAAAATTATAATGGTCGCTGGTCGGTGTTGATCGAAGCTTAGTGAGATCCACATATGATGCTGCGCAATAATACAGCATCTTTGGTTGTTTAATCATCATCTATACAGCTGATGATCTACGAACTTGTTTTAATAAACCAATATTTCAATTTTAAATGTATTTGTAGTTTGATAATTCTGTACTTAGTTTCCAACCTTTTGTTATTATTAATTTTTAATCAATAATACGTGTTTGTAAATAAGTTTGAATTAAAAATATGTGCGTAAAAAATTTTTTTAAATTGAAATTTTGTATTACGATTTTCGGTAAATTTATAAAAGATTATTCATCCTAAGCTATATGTTTAAAATCTAAGACCTTCAGCAGCTTTAACGAATGAAACCTAATAATAATTGTACCTATTATATTGATAGCTATTGGTATAGGCATTGGCATCCATTACATAAGTACATAATGGAAGAAAATATCTATAAATATTGATTAAAAATAATTATAGTAGAAACCAAATATCTCATTTCATTCATATAGCTCGTAATCATAAATTTCAATGTTCATTAAACATTTTTGATTAAAATATTAATTCTACACTCGCGTTGCTAAATTAACGCCTTTACGTTTATTACATATTCGGAAGGTAAATTTTAGAGATGCACTTTAGATGCTTCGTCAATGCTGCTGTAATCATCACTAAGGATGTAGAAGGTCATTTGAAACCCTCTACCATTGAAGTTTTCACGGTGATAATTTTTCAAATCGACGTATCTGTCTTTCTCGTTAATTATCAAATATTACGGAGGTTTCGGGTACTTTTGAAAACATACGTGCAGAGAGTAAATTCTGTTTTAATTATAAAATTTTATAAATTATTTAAATTTAAAATGTGCAAATTGTATTTAAAATTAAATTTATTTAGTTTTAACTAAAGTGAACAATTATTTTATAGACTACTTGGTATCTTTATTGGAACTTGAATTTCCCTTTAGTACCATTAGTATTAAGTACAGTATAATTAGATTGTTACTTATCTAGAATTAATCTAAAAATAAAAGATTTTAATAATAATAAATAACTTTTAATTCAATTTGCATTTCTAATAGATTTATTCAAATGCAATTATTAATACTATTAAAACTTTAAAAATTTACATTTTAAGATTTACATTTCTGCGTCGTATCGAAGCAGCTGATATGTTATGTTTAATATCTTTAAGCGTATTGTCATTGAATTGATTTCTTTGAACATCTTATTTGAAAATATTTTAAAACATTTCAACGAATAATGAGCTCCGCTTCAGACTTATATGTCGAATTAATTGCGTGTGTATCAACAATCGACAATGTTTTCTTTATTTTCTATCCTTGGAATTCAAACAATAATTGCTTGAACGAAGAGAAGGCCACTATTTATATTTATATTTATATTATATTTATAATAAACCTTTTTTTCGTTATAAATGATAATCTTTTAAAATCTGATTATTTACCACTTCAAAATATTTATTTATTACAAATGTGCATAATTTATTTATTATAATTCATATATTAACTTAATAGGAAACCTATTTAAGCTTAATTTATTCTTAAAATATTTTGATAGACGCAAAATTATACATTAATAACGACTAAATGATAAAAAAAGGAAATTATTAAAAAGTTCACATAGATTTATGTTTGCCTTAATAATTTAGTTTATTTGTTTATATCTACATAAACTTGTACAAAAGTTCATCATTGCCTAAGTATAAAAATCATTGTATTTACTTTGATCAAACATTTCAACTGATTACCGGGGACACGATCACAGAAATATTTATAAAATATTTTAATTTAAATTTTAATATTCAATTAAGGTTATATTAAATTTACTTAAAATTCATATTTAAAATACATTCAAGAAGTTGTTTAAAAATTCAAATATATATAAAATTATAAAAGTCAATTAAAATCTATACAGTTTCTACTAATTTCATACAAAACAATACAAATATAAGGAAAGAATCATTCGTTTAAATGGATAACTAGAATTTATGAATGTTTGTGAAATATGTATTATTTTATGTACAATACTAAAATAGTAGAATAGTGAATAAGTCAAAGTTATCATTTTAAATTATTAAACTTGTCACAATAATTAATATATATTATTTAAAGTATTAGACAAGTGTCATTTACGAACAACGTCACTCTACTAGAAATAAATGAATAAATGATACGAGTAACTAAGAGTAATTAAAGTCACTTATTCCTTGAAGAAATTTCGTTATTTCTAATGACATTTAAATTAAATACATTTCTTAAGATTAATATACCTTCTAAAGAATAAAGTTTAACTACAAATGTTGATTTAAATAATATTACAAAAATATAATATCTTAAGATGGTGTTACAGTTTTCAAAAAAACACGCGTTAACACATCTTTTAAATATTATCAATTAATTTAATGTACAAAAGAAAGTTTAATTTATAAGAATTTGTTAAGGCATCTTAATGGGACTGTTGATGATGTTGTGCTTTGATCGAAAAATACATTTTTCCTTTGATTTTTTGACTTAAAGGATTGATATTTTTTAAAATCTTAGTCATAATAGTAACAATTTGCTCAGAAGAAAGGCCAGTCTTCTTTGATTTAAACTTCTGAAGAAGTTCTGTAGTAGTCATAGGTTTTCGCATAAGGTAGCGTCTCACCGCATCTTCTGTTATTCCAGATTCACTGCAATACAAAGAAAAGCTAAAATATGCAATACAAAGAACGTAAACAAATGAACACATAATTATCGACATAATATTCATATTAAAATAAGATATGATTTCACAAAATAATTTTATCAACTTTGATAAAATCTCTAATGTACCTGGATCCAGAAATATATGGAGACGACGATGACAAGCTATAACTATTTTCGAGTTTTATTTTCTTAGCCTGTGTTAGATCAGGTGAGCTGTTAATATTCCTTTTCAGCGAATCCATTGAACTTGTGTTAGCTAGTGTAGGTGTTGCAGATCTTGAACTTTGTGTACTATTTGGCTTCTTATCGTCTTTATCCTTATTTGGTTCGGATCCAGATTCGACGTCGCTAGAGGAATCAGAGCCGTCGTCCCTTTTCCTTTTACTTTTCTTTTTGTCTTTCTTTTTATCGTTATTTTTTCCGGATTTATCCTTGTCCTGTACAAGCCAAACAATGAATCACACATTTTAAAGATATAAGAGCATTTAATAATGAGATTATTTTAGTATCGTATTAAAGCCATAAAGTGCTATTTAAAATAAAGCATCATAAAAGTATTATAAAAAAACTTTTTTCGATGGAAAAAAATCATTCGCTATACATATGAATAATTGCACTAACTTTTTCGTCCTTTTCTTTACCATCCTCATCATCGTTTTTGTCGTCCTCATCCTTCTTATCCGCCTGTTCCTCGTCTTCGTCCTCATCGTCCGATGCTAATAACTTCCTCAAAGCATCTTCCTCTGCAACTGATTTAATTTCTTTCTGTGATTCGAGCTCAGAATCTGAAGCAGATGAGTCGGATATGTAATCACACTCTCTCCCTTCCTCATCGCCATCGTCGCTTTCTTCAAAGGCCTCGTCATCGGATGCATTCTTTTTTTTCTTCTTTTTTACAACACCTAAAAACATTAAATTTAAAATAAATATAAGGGGTGGTGAGGCGTACTTCGTGAAAAAAAATTTTCAAAAATGAAAAGACCTATAACACTATATACATAAACCCAATAGCACATTAAAATGTAACATTTTCAGGTGAAAATAGCATATTTATATGTTATTTAATGCTTACATTTTATTATTCGTAATTCTACCAGTAAGACGTATTTTTAAGCTAAAAGTCAGTCTAATTAAAACGAATTAAGTCTGATTAACACTAAAATTTATATAATACTTCGTTAATTCAGATTGCAATACCGATTTTCAGTGCACAATCTGTATTTACAAGAGTACACTTATAAATTAACTGAAATAAAGGGAAACTAAACGATATAATATTTATTTACTGGTTAATTATACAGATTTCAAATTATCACTCATCGAAGGAAGTACATCATTGGCACTTATAAAGTTATGAAAAACAAAATTACGGTAAATTGTAACCGTAATCGTCAATTTATAACTTTAATCGAGAAAGCTTTAGTATTCAAACGAACTGAATATGTTTATTAACTATTTTCTGTCACGAGTACATTCGTTAGTTTGGCCTCTTGTGAAAAAACGTATTGTATGCATTAGAACGAATTATTACATCAATAAAATAAAATCGGCACAAAGTATAATAGTTAAGTTATTATCAAATATAATAATAATATTTGTGAAATTAAACTGCTTTCATCATTTTAATTGTAAGCGGTCTATTCGAAAATAAAATTTTGAATTTCACTTTAATATTTTTCTGGTATAGTTTTTACGCGTAACCAAAATGTAACCAAAGTAGAGCATTTACTGTGCGAAGTAATAATGACGATAATAATATAGTAAAGTGTTAATTTGAGGATGACATGTTGGTTACTATTTAAAATAAAATTATTGATTTAATTACGAAGTAAATAATTTGCCGATCGAATACAGAATTTTAGAAATCAATCAATATTAAACCCAAATGATAATACATTTGTATATAAAATATTATTAATGATGTTTATTAGGATAGTTATGACATTAAAACAAAGAATCATCATTTATGTTATGCATAAAGAAGATCACGTAAACTAAATTAAAAATTTATAAAACAATAAGAAACAACTCAAAATTCACATTTAAAAGCTAATGAATTGGTCAAATAATGGGATTGTAAATTTGTGTTTGTAATAAAATTACCTAAAATAGTTGAAGATTTAAATAACAACAGCACTAGTCTTTGGAAACGTAATTGATTAATTAAAATCTATATGTACTTATATTTCTATAGTTTTAATTGAAAATGTCTAATACAACTTTTTTAAATGTAGAACGAAATTTGTTTTTTAAAAACAAATTACAAACCAAGTGTTAGATCAAAGAATTAATTAGAGGTAGCTATTGCGTATGCCATAAAAAAATATGGTAAGAAAAAAGGAATTTCTATCTCAAATTCGTATTTTCTAAATTCGAAAGTTCTGACATTTTTAGATTCATTAGGTGATTTGTAACGATTTCAAACTTAATATTGCACAAATTAAATCAAAATCATAGATGGTACGATTTTCTAATAAATAGTCCATTAAATAATTTAAATTGAAAGTGTATTTAGTGGTATGATATTGTTCTAGAAAGAGATACAAAATAGTGAATTTTTCTTCAGAGTAAATAAAAAGTTTCTGTAAAGAAAAAACTATCTATTTAAGTTCATAATCACATAATTTTATTGATTTAATAAAATTCTATTTACTCAAACCTTTCTTTTTTTTCCTTTTAGTGTCAACTTCGTCATCGGATTTCTTTTTATCTTCTTTTTCATCACTATCCGAGTCATCATCATCATCACTGTCCATCCATTCATCCATTTCCGAAATTTTTAAATCTTTCTCCTTTTTGCTTGGCTTCTTTCCTTTCTCACTTTCCAACAAGTCTCCATCTTCACCTCCATCTTCATCATTGCGCAACCTCTTCCTCAACATCAGAGAAAAATAATTCATTACTTTGTTCCTCCGACTGAATTCCTGTTCTGCTTCCTCGGCGCTTAGGGCTTTATATCTCTGAATAGGCTGAAAGTTATACCTTAAAAAACAAAATTTGAAATTTTATAAATTCTACATTAATCTTGTTAGATAAGAAGTAAGTATTGAGGACTAAAAAAAATTATTATTATTCGTATTATTATTATTATAAATGTAATAAGACATTAAATGTCTTATCAGAATATTAATCAGAATACATCTGAAAAACATCAAAAGAAACAACTAAAAATTCGTTACTTTATAATCTTAAATTTAAAGGTAAAAGAGTGTATTCTTTTAGAATACAGTTGTAAACCAGTGAAGAAAGAGTAAGTATAATTATGCTTAAATACTAAAATAAATTAACAACTTGTATGAATTACCATTCGTGTAAAGGAAATGCTTCTATGGCACCATCTGGAGCATGCGTGAAGACATAGTAAGCTGCATTTTCACTAACACCACCTTCTCTGATGCCCTTGAATTTCTTCCCTGTTTTCCCATTAGCTTTCAATATCCAAGGCTGATCTTCGGGTTTGTATTTTCTACTAGTAATACCAAATTTTTTTCTTCTCGCTTCTTCTCTAGCATCTCTTCCAAATTCTGATCCTGCACCAAATTTTGGCATATCCTCTTCCAATCCTTTGAAATCCTTCATATTATTTTCCCTTTCTAATTTAACTTGTTTCCATTCTTTAAAGTCAACTTTTAATACAGCATTGAAGCGCATGACATTATGTTTTTTCTTATTGTTTCTAAAAATTTTAAACAAGTTATTTCAAATTGTTTTTAACAAAATTTGAAATTTTTATGAATATTATAAATATGCTTACTTTGGTACTCTGATGCTGAATTCTTGAATTTGGGGCTGCATAGCGGGAGCTGACTGATGCTATTAAAAACAAATTATAAGGTATGATTTTATGTAACATTATTAATGAATAAATTATCAATAATAAAATATCATATTTATATTAAAAAAATGTTCAACATTTTAAGGCACTACTATTCTTAATTTATAGCTAATATAATTAAAAGAAAAATATGTAAGGTACTTTTTTCAATAAATGGTTTTAAAAAATAACGAAAATAGCTTTGCAGGTTATAAAATTAATTTACCTTTGCAACTGGTGTTGTGGAATTCATTTTCAACGATTTCTTAAATGAAAAGTTTGTCTATTTATATTAAATATTAACAAATGATAATAATTACATAAATTCTAATTTGAATTTCATTTTGCAGTTCTATAAGCAAATGAATAATCTCAAAACAAATTTCTTAAATCATATTTGAACAAATTTTTATAAAACATATGTATGTAACAGGAACACACGCATTTGTATGCGTGCCTATGCATACCGCTTTCATTTGTGCATGAAATTGTTTGTAGTATTCACCAATGCATTATCTTGGACTTAATTTAAAAATTGTGCGACTCAAAAATAAAGAAAAAAATCACAGAAATCCCAACTTAGAATTTATTTAGCGCCGACCACAAAACTATTCAATATTTCCTAGTAATACCGACAACAGAACATATCGTTTATGCATACGAAATTTAGTTAAAGTACAATAATTCGTTTACACTTGTCGCAAATTGTCACGTGAGTACTGAAACTTGACGCTTCGGGATTTCTGCTAAATTTGTATTATGTGAATTCTTTACTTTTTTCAATAATTAAATTTACCTGACAAAAGTAAATGTATTACAGTTTAATTAGTTTGAAATTTATTAAATTCATCCGCTGTTTTTCGTAAATCAATATTCCATATAGTGAAATTTACAAGGAAATTAGCGGTTTTTTTGGTTATGTGGTTCTTATCATTATAAACTTGTACTTAAAGCAAATTAATTGATCAGCGATTGATCTATAAACAAATAATTATGACTAACCAAAAGGTAAAGAAACAGTAAGCATTTAGTTTAGAACGTTATTATTTAACGATTGTATTCCGTTTTAAATTGCTTGTAAAATTTTAATATTTATGATGTACTTGACCTTTAAAAAATCAATTTTTTTAAATATTATAATAATTATAAAGTGAAATTATAAGAACAATCATAACGGTTATATTAACATTTCATACAAAAGTTTTTGAGAAAATAGATTAAAATTAAGGTTATGTAATAATTTTGGTTGAGACCAGTATTAGTTATAATTTTTTATATTTTTCAGGAACAAACTGAACTTCAAGTGTTCAAGACAGTTCTTTTACATTGTATTATAATTATAGCATTTCCTGTGATATCATTCTTCACTAGTAAAGTTTTTATTTTTGATGGTAAGTATCTCAGAATTACAAAGTAAAATTTGACTTCAAGATTACTTAGTCTTTAATTCTGTTATTGAATAAATTCTTTTCATTTCATAAAATATATAGTTCTCTTGTATTTTAATATTAGATAAAACAGCGAATGTAAGTATTCTACTAATTATATATTCCTATTTCTAATATATTTAGTTCTTACTTAAAATAAAAAAAAAATTTATATTTGTAAATTATTACTTGATAATACACGAGTTATGTTTTACCTGTTTTTGTAATGAATTCTGGAAGTAAATAAAATATTTGTTTTGAAAAAAAGTGTCAGCGATGATGCAGTAACAAAATTTTTTTTTCACCAGCATGCACGAGCTTTCAATTATTAACTAGCTTATTAATTTGATGTTTCAGGATTGCTTGGCTTAGACACAGTAACAAGCAATGTTTACTCAGCTGGAGTAGCAATTGCTATATTGCACGTTGCTCTTGGAGCATTTATTTACAGAGCGTACTTTGACTCACCATCAAAGATTCAAACAAAGGCAGACTAAGCAGCACTTTACATGCATTTTTATTTCTTTAATTTAGAAGATCTTTATATGGAACAGTTGTAACACATGTGGGAGAACTATTGTTTTCGTAAATTAAATGGACCAATTTTTGTTAATATTAGATAAGCTTGTTTTTATTGTGTAGTTACAATAGATTTAATTCTTTTCCAATGTATCAATTTATTATTTTCTCAAAACAAAAAATTGAACAGAAATGTGGCTAATGACAAAATAATTCAAATTATGAAAATCGTATAAAAACAAAGAAAAAAAGAGAGTAGAGTCGAACAAAAACTCATGATACTATAAAAGACAGTTTGTAAGTTTCACTGGCAGGAACAAAAAAATTAACTGTACATATCACGCTAAAGCTTTCACTTCTACTTATTACTCGCGTTTTAACATCTAAAACTCCTATGCAATAATAATTCAAGCTAACTATAATTACGAAAAACCTTCGAAGTTCTTTTTTTCTACTTCTTAAAATATCATGTTCCTGTATACATTGTTTTGTTAACTATTAGATGAGCATGTCTTTTGATTAAACATGTGGGGGAATAGGAGGGGGTATATAGAATAAAATAATTTTTTCAGTTACCTTTTTTTCTTTTCGTCTTTTTTCTTTAGTAATTATTAATTTAAGTAACCATAAATGCAACACATGATTTAAACGCGACAAAGTTTCAACTCCACTGGTCTAATAAGCCAATGGAATGAAAAAAACTCATAGAATGCGTTGTTAAATACATAAAATCGCCAGCGATATTACCTGAAGTCATTACTTTTTTTTTTTAATTTAGCTTTTATTATTTAGATCTACTTTCAGCTGTCACACTATATTCCGTTTTGAAAGAACCTCCCAACTTACGCACCATCTCTCCTCTAGGAATATTAAAATTAGAGTTACCCAAGAAGAAAAATTATATATAATTATTTTTTATTAGTGTAAAAAGTTTAAACTCAAAAATTTATGTGCAATCACTGACATTCTAAGTGTTTGTACACAGTCATCTAATTATACGTAATAATTATACATGATTTCGTATGATTACAAATAACTATGTATAATTTCTTTTTTGGGCTGTTCGTACTCTCTCTCTTTATCTAGCTTTTCGTGCATCAGAAGCTTCGAAGGGTTTCTCGTCTCACTCACAAGAGTTAAATACGAAGAAAGAAACGCATCCTCCTTACAAAGGCACCGACACATTAACCACCAGTCAGCGTCAACTACACAGACACTCTCCAGCGTATGTAAAATAATTATTTATTCTTTCACACTTTTGCTATCGAAGTTGATAGCTACACTATAATATGCATTCATCGCGAACTACCATCTAATGAGTACGAAATATAAAGCCAATATTAAATATTGAGCAATGTTTTAAATTAAAAATAAACAATTACGTTGATTAATGGTCAATTATAGGTGAACTCATCTTGGTTGTCCAAGGTGTTTCTACGCTCACCTTACCTTATTTTCTTTGCCTCTGGTCATTTTTAAGGGCCCCTTGTCTTTAAAAATTTAACGTATACGTAGTAAGACAGTTACCAAATATATTACGGACATCTTTTTACTTATGTATGTTAAATTTATGTTAATTTTAATAATTTTATAAAAGTTCCTGATACGATGTTATTGTAGGAACATCAGTTTTTAATTAAATAAAATGCTCCTTACTTTTAAAACTCACGAAATTCAGTAAGAGCGAAAGTAATACGTATATACCACTTATATTTTATTGAATTTTTCATCTTATCTGTTCGGTACAAAAATACGTAGACGCATTACCATCACTTTTACAAAATTTATTAAATTTAACAATATAGGCCAAATAAAGAAGATATATTTTCAAAACGTAAACAATATAAACAGAAATCCGTAATCACGCTGACAAGAGGTATCGGGAAGAAGAAAAAAAAAAGTAATAATAATGGTAATAATCAAAAGTCAAATGGCTTTTATGATACGAGTGACGACAGAAGAGCTCGTGAAGTCTTCGGTAGTAGTACTTCCACAGATTCGTTTCTTTCTTCGATTTGTTCTTTCTGTTGTTTTATTTTTTTTTCATTTTTAATTATTATACTTAATTGTGTTAATTAGAAAATAAGGGGGCGGGTGTTAGGAGAGGGAGTGTTCATTTTTCGCCGTCGATTGTCGCAGAATCTACGTCCATCTTATTTTCGTTGGTCGTCTGGCCGTTATTTTGATTGTGTCCTTGACTGTTTTGGTTGCATTTTTGTTCATTAGTCTTCTCCTTTTTCTCTTCTTTAGGTGGTTCAACTTTAGGCTTAGGCTTGTTGAGGATAGGAGTAATTATACTATCAAGTGACTGAAAAATAAAAGAATAACCGTTAAAATTTGCCTAACTAGATATAATAGAGATATTATTTTTTATCAATACACTCGGGCAATAATAATTACATAGATTTATACCAATATTATATAAGATCGTAAAGCACCTCAATACGGAAGCAATTATCTTTTTCATTACATATTTATAGTTTTATTTAAAACTTTCGTTTTTTGAGTTTTAAAAGATTGTCCGTCCGAGAAACGTTATCGATCGGTAAGTATTTTTGCCAAGTGAATTTCAAGGACGGCATTTTATCGCTGTCTCACCTGTCTCTCGCCGCGGATCTGATTGATATAGACAGGTGGTTGCTGTGTGCGCGGTGTCTGATTCAGCAATATGCGTTTCTCTTCGAGCCAGGCCCACTTGTTCTGTATCGTCCGCTCGACCTTTTCGATCTCCTCGCCGGTAATGTGATCGAACTTATCGTCCTTGCCGTGGGATGAGCGGATCTGCTCGACACCTTTCATGGCCAACTGGAGAGCGCCTGCAAGATCGTCTATCGCTGGCCCGCAGCCCTCGAACTCGATCTTTAGGTCCTTGATGGGCTCGCCCTGGGACTGTGGGAGAAAAATATATTTCTAAATAACGTTCGGGTAAGTAGTAATACGTCATCCGAAATAGACGATATTTTTAAAAAGCAATAATCGATATCTTAAAAGCTACCGTCGCTTGTTTTATGATCAATCCGAGTAACTACGAATTAACACTTGATAAGGAAAAATAATTACCCTGAGTCGTACTAATCTGTCGGAGTATACTTGACGCTGGCACTCTTCACCCTCCTCGTACAACCAGGTCTCGGTTTCGTCAAGGGTACGACAAAGGGCCTCTCGATCCGCTTCAAGCATGAAGGTCGCAAGCTGATCCTCGTCGGAGATTTTCGATCGTAAATCGTATACATACTCTTCGAGGGCGTTACGCGCGTCCACGCGCTCCTTCTCTTGTCTGTCCTCTGCTACCATTTTAAACTGTAAAAACGGGAATTCTAATTATTTAATTCAAGGTATTTTGTTAAGTGTATCGGAGAAAAACACGAGAATAGAGAAACTACGCTTTTTTTTTTCTTAAATTTATATAGACTCGTGTTAAATCTGCAATGAAAAAAATTTACCATCTACGTTGTGAAAATACAAAACTTACTTCTTTTTCCGTCGCATTATCAAGACTTCTTTGCGACAAACCAAATCCACGAACTTCGATAGGAAGACTGATGTGGCGAACTTTGATTTTGTTTTTGGTCTCTTCTGCTTTTTCATCGCCCTGAAACATAGCGCATCAGAAACTTCGTGAAACTCGTATGCTATGAATCTACTAGTATCTAGTTATTTTGTTTTTTCGTCTATACTGAAAAGATCAAAATTAAAATTATTATAACTTCAAGAAGCTGTAAAATGTCTCATCGTACATATAATTTAAAAAGCATGATATAACAGACTGAGAAAGCAACTTACACAAAAAATGTGATTTAAATGAATGATATGGTTAACAATGTTATTAATGAAGCGATGATGTTTTATTTAGGTATACAAACGAAAGTGGGATTCATTAGTGATATTTAGAAAACTTGACTCTTAAATAAAAATATAATGCTATCTACTTATGTTTAATGCACTAAACTTATTTCTTTCATACATTAATTTGTGAAAAAAGAATGAATGAAATAAAAAGAAAAACCAATAATTAAGTGTATTTGTATACAAATGAGGTCAGAGCCAATTTTTAAATTTAGAAGCACAGTAACTCAAGTCTGTTTACAGTCCTGTTTCGTTTGCACACATGACAGAGTTATTAACATATTTCATTTTAAAAAGGAAAAAGAGTAAGAAAAATTGGTGGTATAAGACAGCACGACGTGACACAACTTTATCTTGGACCCATATGCATCGTAAAATTGTCTTAGAAAATTTCCTAACTTGAGTATCTTCATAACTAACTACATAAAGCCAATCAATGCAAATAATTTTAATATAATATATATTTTTCAAATATTTTATTTAATGTTTTTAGTCATTTTTTTTAATTAAAGCATTCGATATACTCGGTAGAATAAATGTAAACTAAGGAATGGAACTTTACAGGAAAAAGCTACAAATTGCTATAAGTTCAATATAAATAGTGACATTATAAAATTTCATGCTGTAATAAATCGAGTTTTATAAATAGTGTAATCAGTATACGTGTGAAACTAGATACAATTATTTAATCTATTTGGCTCTTACTAGAACAAAACCTATCATATATAATAAAAAATGTTTGTAATTGTCAAAAATAATGGTAAGTAAAATTTCCTTTACGATAACAAATTTTAGTCATGTTTCTTAGTACAAATTACAAAGTAAAATTTTAAATAGCATTACATTTGTATTTAAAAACCGTAAACTCGGAAAATGATTGAAATACAAAAATCTGAAACACATTAACAAAATAAACTAACTTCTTATTGCTCAAGAATTTATTAAAATATAAAGTAGACATAAGAAGTACTAAATGTAATGGAAATATTTAGTCAACCACTGATTTCTACGTTAAGAGATTAAACAAATACACTAACAAAATATTTTATCCATTCATTATATCAAATTTAGCAAATTAAAATATCTTGCAATGAATTGATTTCTATTATAAACTTGCAGTTGAATTTTTGAATTAAATTTTATAATTTTACATTTGGTTTGAACTATCTTTAGTTCTTTTTTAAATACATTAATGACTACAAATTTATGAATTGATAGGATTATTTACAATTTTAAAACTCATTCTGAATTGCAGATATATAATTATATTGTAATTAGTTCTTAAGCGAATTTCTTTTTAATCAGTCGAATAAAATTACTCCTGCTTTATATTTTATATTTAGGAAAAAAAAAAAAAAAAAAAAAAAAAAAAAAAAAAAAAAAAAAAAAAACTTATCTCTTAAATCTCCCAAATTAAAACTTTAATTTTGAAGCTTATACGCATATACCACAGTTATCTACACACAAATCATCTATGTACTATTTTTCTCATTAGCAAATTAAAAGTTACAAAGTAAAATATTAAAACATGAAAATCCAGAACAATGTGATAAATATAATCACTTAAAATTAATATTGTATAAATATCTAAAATTATACATGTATACTTACATATACAGGAATGGTAAGTAAAACTGTATAAATCTATTTCAATAAGTTTAATCAACATATAAAGTTTTCAAGTGAACTTAATTCATTTGCAATCAAAGGAATTGCATTTTTAACAAATGAATTTAAGTGACTTTAATTTGTATAAAATACGTATCTAAACTCATCGTTAGTTCATATACAATTTGTTAACTTTTGAAATATTGAATATTTGCAACATTTAAATGCTTATATACAGTTACGTTTAATTAGAATACAATAAAGCATTATATATTTTGAATAATTCTCTTTTAAAATGATATTACCTAAATTATAATTTCTTACTTGAGACTAAATTTTTGTTTAACAAAATTTAAAGTTCTAGTATTTAAAAGTAATAGATTCAACCTCGCCAAATTCATAAAATTCAACAATATGATTTCTCTAAATTATTTACTTTCTTATCTTGAAAATTCTTTTCTTCAAAAATTTTGTAAAGTATATTTATGCAGTTTTGTTTTCTATCTTCTTATATACAAATTTTGCATATTTCTTTGTTTTCACAAACATATAAAACAAAAAAAAAAAAAAAAAAAAAAAAAAAAAAAAAAAAAAAGTAGAAGAAGACAAAGTTAAAAGAAAAAGAGTGAAACTAAGTGAAATTCAAAGCAAGTGTGTACTTTCTGCTTTAAAATTGTACAATTAATAAAATAATTGAGATTAGAATGTGTACGCGTATGGGTCCAAGTAAGTGGCAATAAGTGTGTCGCGTACCGAGCTGAACCAGGACAGAGCAGTCTTTATCCTGGAGGAGTAGGACGAGCTCTTCGTTTCGTTCTCGTCATCCGAGCTCCGCCGCAACTTGTCCATTTTCACCTAGATTATAACAGAGACACACACGTTCTTCTTTACGTAATTCCCCTGCCAGTCTATGTGCACACATTATTTCGTGTATATCTACAGTGCGTTTCTACATTTATATTTTTACTCTTAATGCTAGGTACTAGATTATACAAAGATATTATGCATTGTTTGTATATTCTTGGATTTATAAAAGAGAAGCTTTTCTTCAAAACTGATATTCGTGCTCAGCTATAATTTTGAAACTCCAATTGCGATCAACATGTACATTCAAAATTATAACAACGTTTTAGTAAATAAACACAGAAAATTGTTAGTAAAAACAATTCATTTAATAATTTTCCCAAATACGTTACTATTCAAAAATTTACAAACACATATAAAGGATATTTAGTAACTAAAAAGTTGAACATCATTGCATAATAATGTTAAATATCATTTTAAAGTAAAATACCTAAATATCAAATCTTTTTTATTTAACTCGTCATTAATAAGTTTTGTCGTATGATCTACTTCATTTATTTTATATATTATATTTTTTCAATATATCGCACACTATATAAGAATTGTTTTACAGATTCACTTTGCAATGTTAATTTTAACTTTGCAAATTGTTAATTTTAACTTTATAATTACAAAATGTAAATTTTAACAAATTTACATTTTGTAAAAAATTACAAAAAGTATAAATGTCCTTGATTATAAAGTATTTGAGTTTTTATACAAAAATAAAACAATTGATTTCAATTGATTCTATTTCTTGTATTTGCTTTTAATTGAAATATTACACCAAAAGAATATTCAAATTTTAAGTTGTTCATTTCTTTAAATGTTCTAAAATTTTTAAAAGTATAGCACAGCTTATAAAACCTTACAAGTTTAAAAATCTGTTTTGAGAAAATTCAATGTGTTCATCTCTAACTACAGGAAATTCGTATAACATAATTATGAACATTTTTAAGAAAGCAGATTTTTACCTCTGGTGCAGGAGGTTCCTTAGCTTCTGCAGCTTGATCCACCTTGTCCTTTTTATTTTGCTGTTGGTCAACGTTCATGGATTCTTGTTTTTGAGCTTGTTGTTTTTCTTCTTCTTCTTTTTCTTGTACTGTCTGTTCATGTTTCTCCACAAGGGAAGCAGATGCGACCGTTAGGATTCCATTAAGATTTATTCTAACCTTCACTTTTATCTTTGATGATTCTCCTTCCTTATTAGGTTTTACATCCTTAATTGTAAATATACCTAGAACATTATGTATTCGTTTATTATTTATTATCAACAACATATTTGATAACCGAATGCATTAAAACATGTTATTGCTCAATAATTATGCGAAAACTTGAAAAATGATTTATACAAAGAGACAATGAAATCGAAATCCTGTAATGAAAATTAATTTTCCATCTTGCGTTCTCGAACGTTACGAAAGAACAACATAACTCAAAATTAGTAACGATCATCTTACCAATTTGATTTGTAGGATATGTTGGTAATGGTACGCTATAGCTAGCAGTTAAAGTGAATGGACTGGAACGATAGAACGTTAGCATCTTGGAGAAAGGAATATGATGATTTTGTTCAAACACTTCCATTTCTCTAAAACATGATATAAATAAAGTTAGAATAATTGAATAAAAATCAATTTAATCGATAGAAATGCAGGTAGAATGTCCTTTCTTTAGTAGCCAAGTTTTAGAATAGCTTTCGATACCACAAAAATACTTTTAAGTTCGCTTGCTGAATCTTGTATTTTCGTAATATTGCGCATTTTAACAAATTTCTTCGTCGCTGGGAAACTCACCCTGCCTCGCCTTGACTGGCATCCCAAGTGAGTTTAATAGGAGTGGGCTGGATGTCAGTGACGGAGAATTCCCGGACTCTAACTGCTGGACTAAGCATGGCGCACTGCAACGCACAGCCGCGTGCTACCGATTCGTCTTGGTTTAGGGTAGTAGAGCAGGGCTTGCCGAATACGTCCTCAACGAGCTTCTTAATGGCCGGTACTCTACTGGAGCCCCCAGCAAGTTCCACCGAGTGGATCTCATCGAGTTTCAATTCTGCAATGATTTACAGATAAAATATTTATTTACCCTTTCGTTAAAACTAAGCGGTTACAAGAATATTTTAGTGATTAATTCTATCTAATTTGTGTTTTATAATTAATTTCAGTAGTTCTAAAATAATATTTAGAAACAATACATTGCTAAGTAAATTAAAGCATTGTTCTAGTAAATAATAGATAGGTTTTAGTTTCAGACACTTTTCCATTGTGTAACATGTAAAAATATCGATTTATTATAGCTTATATTAAAATTAACTTACTACTTGGAATCTTGGAACACTACGATAAATAAGTATTTCAAATACCGAAGTTGTTAGTGCGCATAGACCTTTGTGATAATAAATACCGTAGAGTATATTTATTACAAGTACTTATTACCCCGTGTAAATTGATTGATAAATTAATATCTACGTTAGAAAACAATGCCATTACGCTAAATTAAAAAAAAAAAAAAAAAAAAAACGTTATTTATAATATTACATCAACCTTGTAAATTCATAATTTTTTAAGCAAAACAAGCTCTATGAATGAAAACTTGGATTTTCTTTTTATCTTTTTGAGCATTAAAAGTACAAGAACAAACTACGATCAATATACTGAATTTTCGAAACTAGTTAGTGACGAATAAATAAACGTCAAGCTCACTGGACTGAATGAAGCACTGCTTCAGGGTGAACTCGACGCGCTTGAAGAGGTGGGCGCACATGAGCTCCATGTCGGCGCGTTGCAGGTCGCCGTGAACGTCCTTTTCGTCCATGAAGCACTCGATGTTGATGGGCAGCTTCGTTGAGTTGGCCGACATCTGTTTCTTCAACTTTTCAACTTCGCTTAAAAGACGTAGATAAGCTCGAGGATTACTACGCGGATCGATCTTATAGCGCGTTTGGAAATCCTTACAGAAGTAATCTGCGAGGATGGCGTCGATCTCTCTCCCACCCACTTGACTATCGGCTGCACTTGCCAACATCTGAGAAAAACCATCGCCGTAGATAAGTTTTTTCTTCTAATTGAATTACGTGCACTTTTGTAATATTACTTATATATCTGGTTAAAAGAATTTTCTCGAATAAGTATTACAGGATGATCAATATTCTATATCCACGCAGAGCAGGTAAAACGGCGGAAGTAGTGGATCAATCAAGGAAGCAATATGTTTTTGCTCAATTGAAGCAATTTATTAGTTTTCTAAAATTTTGCCCCGTAATGATCGACGTTCACGCGGTTAATTTTTCCAGTAAAAATGATTCGTATTATTGAGAAACACGCAGTAGTAAAAGGAAGCAATATTTTCCAACAACGACACCTGGATGTTTGGATGTTTGAAAACATCCACTCATTGAGCCGACAGAATCGACAAAGGTCCATCAATTTCCTCGAAGCCTCCTGTGCTTACCTTGAGTTTGCCCTTATGAAAGGCGCAAATGGAGACCTGGAGACTCGCATAACCGCAGTCGACGAAGACGACGTTCCTGGGTGCGGCGTCGCTCGGTGGCAGGTCCTGCTTGTAGATGCCGTAGGTGAGGGCCGTCGCCGCGGTCTCGTTAAATAGCCGGAGAACGTTGAGACCGGCGATACGGGCCGCGTCCAGGAGCGCCTGACGCTCCGCCTGGGTGTAGTACGACGGCACCGAGATCACACAGTCGTTAACCGCCGTCTGCAGGGCCGTCACCGAGATGTCCTTCAGCTTTGTGAAGAGCATTGCGGTGATCTGCTCCGGTGTGAACACGTGCTCCTCGTTCAAGTAATGTACCTGCGCACGAACATTTGCATTTTTTAACGAGATTTAAGGGATGATTGCTGGCTCTCATCATATTCAGTTTGCCAAGGCGAATAAACTCGACATCCTGCTTTCTTTTGTAAAAACTTAAGGCAGATAACAATGGAATTGGAAATAAAAATACTGTGTTGCAACTGCGCAGGTATTCGCGATTAAAATATTGTTCTCGACGTATATTAAAAGTACGTAACATAAAAATTGCAAAAAGTAATAAATCATGAAAATATTTAAGATAGACACGAGAGATTTATCGAGAGAATTTGAGCGAAGATTAACTTTTGCATACATTCGTTAAAAGTAGATTCCAATGAATTTCACTCGAAACAATGCTAATTACATCGTTGTTGCTAAATAATAACGTACGCTCGAATTATGAACGAAGGTTAATCGATGTACCTGTAGGTTGATTTGTACAAAAGGTGTAACACTTGAATGGTAATGTTTCCAACGTGTCAAAAACTGTATGCTATTGATTATCTCACCCTCTTGATCACAATTTATTATACATTTTAAAAATTTTCAATTTCGTTTCGTGTTATGAAACGAGCAGCAGTGTGATAGTAATAACTCTTCGGTTAGAGTAAGAAAATCGATGCTAGACAAAATTAAAGTATTAAAAAGAAAAAAAAAGTTTGTAAACTAAACTATAAATAAAGTACAATTCCTAATATATGCGTATATAGCTCAAAGTAATTGTTCTAATTTGTATAGAGATAAAGTTTGTCAACTGCTATTATTATGTTAGTCAGAACAAAATTTTCTTACTTTTCTTTTAAATTACTTAATCAGGATGTACGCATCGGTGGGAAAATGAACCTCTTTGATTTTCTTTGTCAAAACTCTTTTCTGTACTCTCGTACAGAAAAATGCATTATTTTTAAATAACGTAACACAAATTATGTGTGTGCATAGTTCTTACATCATAGAAATAGTAAAGAGCAGTAATTTTGCACAAATTTCTGAGCAACTTATTTGTAAACAGATTTATAACAAAGTTTCGAACTGCAAGGGAACAACAACACGAAGAAATATAGGCAATTAATTTTATCCAGTGATCGAATTAAGTGCGAATTACGTACGAATAATGAGAAAACTGGCAGAAAGCCCAAGGTAACATTTCCCTTTTGATATTAATTGATATTACGTTGCACGCGGAGAAAAATCAGGTTCGAAAATCTTGTACAAGTGCTGATATTTTAATAATAGTTTTAGTTAAAATGAATTGCTTATTCAAAAATCTGAAGCATTTATCAAGACCATTTGAGTACATTTTTATTTTTGTACAATAAACTTGAATGTATCAAAAGAGTGTTTAGAATTTCGCGCATTTAAACTAATTTAATTAATTATTATCGCACTTGAAAGAAAATTACTACGAGATGGCGAATAATTTTCTAAAATCTTTAATAACTGAGTTATTAAATGGGTATTTCATTTTTATATTTTCTTTAATTTCACTGAAATATCTTTGAGCTACAGTTTTATATTCTATCTAAGTACATAGTTTTCATACGTAATTATTCATTTTTAATGAGATATCTTTAGCCTGATTATATTTAAATTAGTTATCCTTTTCCTAATACGTTAAAGGTATTAATTACTTTTTATTAATGTTGCGTTTTTCACGATTATAATTTTCTGTTAAAAATAAAATGTGGTGCAAGTAAATTTTGATCGATACATCTTAAGTACGAAAATTATCGAGAGTACGGAACTATATTGTAATCGTAAAAATTCACACATTTCATTAGCAAAAGTTAAATAATTAAATATATTTAGCAGCAAATGCATGTGAAGTATTTCTGCGAGATTAAATTATTCGATAACGCGACTTCTGAATTCAAATGAAATTAATATCGTTATAACTGATGGAAATATCGATCAACGTTGATAACGTGTGTAATTTTCAAGTATTTTATATGCAACTCAATATTTATTTACTTAAGTTATTAAGAATGACAACCTAATAACGCAATACAGATAAATACTATAAAACATCAGTAATTTGATCTTGATACAAGTTTACAACATTTTAATAAATATCTTCTTTGTGATCGTGAGTTATAAATAGTTTAGTTTCAGTTTGAAATTATCTGTTAAATTCTAAATTTCTGACGTCAAATTCCAGGATCAGTGACAGAGATATATATATATATATATATATATATATATATATAACGAAATGCTAATAATACAGTTGTACAGTTTTTTTTAATTATTACTTAAATTATAAACAAATGTTAATGTGTATTATTTTTTATACCGCGTGTAAGAATAAAAAATTGATTTTAGATGCTACTTTTTTTAAATTAATGATTTTTCTCGAACATTTTAATAAATTGATAATAGTATTAATAGTGAAAGTAGGGAAACATTAATGTTTTAATATTACGAAGCCAAAAACAGCTTTTAATGCAATGTTAAAGCTCTACTACTCTTCATTATTTATTATATAACAACTGTAAAACTCTTGAATTAAAATATTTTAAAGCGACATCACAACAAAAACATTTTTTAAATTTCTTGACGAATTTTCATAGGCAATATTTTTATGGTAACATTTGAAGAGGAAATTTTCAGTTATTTGAGACGGAAAGCATTTCTGCCAGTATTTTTTCATGAACGATTTCGCAGCAACATATTTCACGTAAAAGAGGTTTATTAGTTAAAATTACAATTTTATACTCACACACTAAATCAAAGATCGTTAAAATGCCAATAAATAGAATTAAAGTTATTCGGTAAATAATAAAGAAAAATTCTTCAGATTCAAATGTAAAAGGTATTCTCATTGTTAACGCGATTAAAATTGAAAATATGCTGTCGTTGCTAAATTCTCGAGATAGAAGAAACGCTAACAAATTATCTAACGCAAGAAGTTAAGCATTATTAGCAAAGGTTCTTTTGAATGTATTTTTTCACTGTATCGCGCTACAGGTGACACATCGATGCGCAAAATATTTATACGAAAAACACCGTCGGTTTTCGTATACGGAGTCCACCGTAAAAGTGGGGACCAATCGAGGGTTAATCAGCCGCCCGCGTTGCTTGTAATAACGCGCGGCTACGAGGAACAAAAAAAAAAGAGGAAGAAATAAGTCCCCAGGTCCCCGTGGGCGAAGACTTACATGTATGCCGATGCCACCATCGGGCTGCTGACTCGTTTTGTACGACAGCGACTGCAGTTCCTTCTGGGCGAAGGGGTCGTTGTACTTTCTACCGAGGAGTCGCTTGAAGCCGTATATCGTGTTCTTCATGTTGGTGACCATTTGATTTTTGGCAGCCACGCCGAGTATGCGATTCTTGCCACTGAAAGCGACGCATGATCTGGAACATTTGAAAAAGCTCAGTTAACGAAGAAGCTCATTTTCGATTTTTCGTTTTTTAACATCGCGTATCGGTTAAACACGCAGTCATCGGGTATTATAGCTTTGCGTCACCTGGTGGTTGATGACTTCAATAACCAGAGTTATGTTGAACGAGTGAAAGAGATAAAGGAAAAAATGAAGGTATAACACCACGAGATTTATTGGATTGTTCGATTTTTATGGTAACTACGATGGAATCCAAGTCCCAGGGTCAAGCATCGGATCAAACAAAAGAAAGCAATGAACCCAGTGGAAAATCTTTCTCGAAATCTCGAAATCGGCGAAACAGCGATCGAAGTCTGCCGCCGATGACGTCATCGCGCGGTCAAGTATCAACGAAGCGCACAAAAATTAAACGCCAACGTTACACCGGCGGTTAAGCGCATAGTATTGCATTGTCTTGGACGTTCTACTTTCCGAATGCATATTATTAAAACGGCAGTACGTCGTGTATTCACGAGCCATAACGATTTTCTGTTCAATTCAATGTATATCCCCCCCCCCCGCTTTAGTTCCGCTAGTTACGCTTTTAAAGCTTGATGCATATGCGGGGAAACAGTAGGATGTAACGTTTCCCCTTGCAATTTTAATTTTGCAAGGATTGCACATTGATAAGGTATAGCGTGTACGTTCTTAATTCGAATCGAAGGAGGAGAAACATTATCGTAGCGTCAATCGGGAAGAGTCGAATATTACGTTTTCGATTATTTTTTAATCGTTCAATTGCTGTTCCGTTACGTTACACGCTTAGAACGTTGATCTCTTCCGGACACGATTACTGCGCGCCGTTCGTCTGTCAATGTGTGCGATATCTACACGCATGCGCTACACGCGCGAGGAACATTATGCAATTGCCATGTCGTCCAAAAATTTACGATATAAACTGTTCATTTTTACTGGAAATTAAGTTTACTTTGCACCGACTCCATTGCATCGAATTTTTTGCCGGTAAATTGAACACGTTCAACTTATTTTTAATTCGTAAACTCTAGACTTCGCCTTGAATAAGATGAGAGAAGAAATGTAAAAAAATCTACCATCACCACGGGTGAAGCGGGTGAAGCGGGTGAAGCGGGTGAAGAGTGAGAGTGCCTTCGAGCCCAGGAAAGAATTGGAACCAAGCATTTTCACACGCCCACGCCAATAACATTCGTATCCTTTGATCGGAACAAAAAATGAATCTCGAATCTCGGTGAAATTTACGCCAGCAGAGTTTGTTATTGTAAGCGCGTATACGCCCTCGTTGAGGCCGCGGAGACAAATCGATATAAAAGATTACGGCGAAATAAGGAGTCGCGCTCTTCGGCGCTCGCGAGACATACAAGGATATTAGTCATTTGTTTTAAATAGAGGCGCGCGTGCTTTCCTTTTTCGTTGACCCACGTGCGTTCTGCATGTGTCTGTGCGAGCACGCACAAGCACATGCAGTTAATGAGGAAAACTGTCGGTTACGGCGTTTTGCACGCGGTTACCCTGACAACCTACAGCCTTACCGATCATCATCCTCCTCCTCCTCCTCCTCCTCTTCTTCCTCCTCCACCTTCGCCACCAGCTACTACTACTACTACTACTACTACTACTACTACTGCTACTACTGCTGCTGCTGCTGCTGCT
The DNA here is from genome assembly GCA_018907045.1 of Wiebesia pumilae. Lineage (NCBI taxonomy): Eukaryota > Metazoa > Arthropoda > Insecta > Hymenoptera > Agaonidae > Wiebesia > Wiebesia pumilae. Next base: position 1,830,636 of record JACCHZ010000106.1, read on the forward strand.
GCTGCTGCTGCTAAGATTTTTCTTCTTCAGCCTTCGTTCCGACTACGCGCGACAATGTCGATGATCTCAAAATATCACTGTTGCTTTCTTTCTTTTACTCTTTTTTTCTTCTCTTCTCTAACCTTCTCATCGAAAATAATGAGCGTGAGTAATAATCGTGCGCTGGTTCAGTGGGAGGGTTCGATTGGACACTTTTAAGAATTAATAACGAGTGTTTTTATCAATGTTTGTTTAATTCGCGAAAATTAATTACCTTCAGAAACTTTGTTGCAACGTAAATTCATCCCGAATGAAAGCAGTTCGTACAAATAGCGAAATTTATTCTCAAACGAAACGAGAATAGAAATTTTTAATTCGTGCGAGATGAAGTCGATCTTATAATGCTTTTAAATAAAGGGAAATTGGACGAAGACGAACTTCGAATATCTGAAATCAATCAAAACATATTAGCTCTCGTGACTGATATGACCATTCATCAATCTTTTCTTTCTCCGATCTCAAGCGGATGGTTTTATTCACATAAAACGTTTATCCAATTTCGATGAATGTCATACCTTAACCAACTAAGAAACATCTGATTTCTAGATTGAACTAGTCGAACGATAACGTACATTTTCATTTTAAGTTGCGCATGACTGGCTTTGCACGATAAGCGACGAGAAGCATAGCTTATTTAATTGTTATTTTAACAATGCATTGATACATTTACCGCGAAACACATTCGACGGCGGTATATTGCATCGCGGTGGGTGAGTTTATTTCGATTTCACTTGCGTGGAAAAATTCGTGTATTAACGTAGCGTTGGTTCGATAGGCGGTGCGCGCGATATTAGCACAGCACGTGTTCTTAATACGAGATAATCTATAATTTAACAAATATTATATAGAAATCGGTCACGCTTTTTATTTAATAATGAATGATCGTGGAGTTTAAGTAATTTCATAGGTTGAGAGACGGCAAATATGAAGGATACGATCGTCACTTAATAATTATAATTTAATGCGACCGAAATTTAAGTGGTTACAGGATTAAACGAGAAATTACGTGAATATTTATTATTCATGGTAGCAAAAATACTATTTCCTGTGAGTTTAAACACTCGCATTGTAAGACTACTCACGGTCTTAGGTGAATATACACTTTTTTTCTCGGAATAGTACACTTTGAATATTTGGATTATATAGGCAGTTGACTATTACAAAATATATTAATGAATACATAAATACCATTCGAGACCAAAGTATAGAAAATGTTTCTTAAAATAGTTTTTCGTCGTTCTAACGCTGTAAGTGTGAAACTTATTTTTTTCGCCACGCGATTATAAAATTTGATAATTGTTGTATTACACGTTCGATAACGTATACTTAGCATCGTTTTTCTACAATTGAAAAGATCTTATGTAGCTTAATATGTTAAAAATCACATTTTTTAAATTCGAATAGAGTAGCTTTTATTGGATTACGCGGATCGATGAAGGAGAGATTACAATACTTATATGCCATAAATTCATTGATTTTACGCATTAGTTCCATATATTGCGAATTGTACCTTCTGAACCAATGTTAATTATTTTGGAATCGTGGATAGTGAAAATAAAATACGTTATTTTCACGATATTCTTTTCTTTTCAAATTTACGTTAAAAAAATTACTTTATTTTAAGACACAAGGCAAATTATAAAGATATTTCCTTCTTTTGGTAAATCCGCAAGACAATGATAAATAAAATATACGTTGTTTCAAACTGCATTCTCGAATTGAAACTTTTTTTTTTCTTTTTCCCCTCATAAAAAGTATATTACTAAATGAATTATTTATCGCAATGAGTTAATCTACGAAAAGTGCATAATATGTATGACATATCGCATAATTAATGGACCACTCAATTTTAATAAAACTATTAAATTCATTTTTACATAATTAAACTATATTTGTATTACATAAAAACTTCAATTAATTAATTGTAGATTGTTACATAGCTTATCAACAATTTATTAATAGCGATCAAAGATGACTGATATTAAAATAAAAAATTTAATATCAAAGCATGAATTCGAGTTCTAAAGCAGCCTTGCCTCTGTAACATAATACCTTTTTTTACAACCTCTAATAACTGGATCATTACTTTTAACTTGGAAATACAAAATTATAAAAATTTCAATGGTTCGCTATTAAAATTAATAAATGTGTTATTTTATTGTATGTGATATATTTTGACAGCATCTCATAAATAATTAATCGGATTCTAAAGATTAGTCTCAAAAGTAATAATGTGACTCAGAAAATCTTTTCCATCGGAAGCTCAAAGTAAAATGATATAATATAAAAATTACTCTTAGAAAAGGGTAAAAATAAAATCACTGCTAATACATATATATATATATATATATATATATATGTATATAATTCTAAATAATAAACAATAAAGAACACATAATAAAGAGACTCATATTTGAGAATTGAATAAGTAAATTTTCTATCAAGTTCATTATAACGTTATTAAATTTTATACCGCAGATTCACCAATCGAGTTAACAAAATGCTCATTAATGTTCTATGTCAGGCGATGAAAAATGTTTAAAAATTTATTATCATCTTTAATTGATAATTAAATATAAGTTATAATTATAACGAACACTCCTTTTCAAATTAATTTTCATATCGAGTTCTTTTTACACCAGTTTCTTGCTTAAAAGGAAATCCATCAACAATCGACGATGGTTCTTTCAAGTTACAATATTAAAATTGTACTAAAATTCCAAAAGTAACGAGCGAATGGCACAAAGAATTTTATCGAGTTTCGTTATAATACTTAGGGGATCATAGAAGTGCAATTTAAAATCGCGAATCAATATACAAGCTACAATTAAGCTATATTCAGTTGCTGGTAAGAGTACGACTGATGTTACTCTCTAACAATGAAGACTCCCGGAAAAGCAGCATCGAATACTCGTATTACAACAAAATCGTTCCTCAACGTCGTTATTTATTACAAAACATGCAAAGATCTATGGAATCCAGTTGACTGAACATGGATAAATGACAAACGACGAAGGAAACGAATGGCATCATCAACGTTAAAACAAAGCTAACGAAACTTACGGTGTGCCCCGGAGACTGTAATCATTGGCGATGGTCTCGATACCTCCAGCCCTGGCGACGGCTATGTAGCAATTGTCGTTGCCGAAATCTATCCCAATTACGGACATAGCGGCCATAGCTGTCTTCGCTTCGTTTTAAAAGACTGTCTCTGTTCGAAACTCGTGGACACGCGCGCACGTGTCTCGACGACTCCTTGCACGGGCAATATCTTAAAGCGTAACGCTGAAGAAGCTTGGCAAACGAGTGACTCTTCTGTTTTTTTTTCCCTTTTCTCTTCTTTTTTTGCGGTTACACGCACAAACTCACCGGTGACTGTTCGACCAATGGCAGGGGCAGGGAAAAGAGGAAGGCGAGCCGCCTTATAGGTTAAGAAGTGCCGTTGCTCGTTCAACGAGATACTTCACTTTCTCTCCTGGAAATTCGAAATTGCGTTATTCGACGTTCGTTCGTTTCAGTTTGCACAGACTTTTCTCCGTTTCGATCGCAAAATTTTCTATGCGTACGTTCAGAACACAAAAAACACGACCTTTGCGCTTCGAGCGCTTTCTGCTATATTAAAAACTTGATGGAGAGCAAAGACTTATCGCGGCTATTCCGTTTTTCCAAACGACTGTACTACAAGGAACGCCGGAACTTTGGTTCTCGAAGCTTCTGGAATACTCTTGGCGCCTTCGCCTTCTATGTTCCTCCCAATTTTCCAGTTCGCCTAATTCCGAAGGATTGAGTTAACCGTTGGAGGTTTTAAGACGTTCTCAAGTTCAAAAAAATTGGATGGATTTTTCGATATTTGATTGGATTCTTTCGTAAAACTCGAAGGCGAACTATTTTCGAAACGATGAACTCTCGGGGGGGTATTTTTAAGGTTAAGGGAACATCGATCGCTATGATGATTGGACCACGATATTTGCGTTCAAAGAAATGGTGGCGATGCTACAACTTTTTAAAAAAGACGTGATTGTTTCTACGATCTTCCAGAAGTTTCGTTATAGATTGCACTGCGAATTCCAAATGCATTTATACGTAATTTGTCATGCTCAGAAATTTAGAAAATCCTTCGGTAGTCTGCAACGTTGCAAATTTCATTAATAACGTTTCACCAAATATTCTAAGATAATAAGAAAAAACTTAGAGAATACGTTGCGTAAAATTTAGTTTTTAAAGCGACGTCAGAAAGCATTGACGCTTTTTCGTAAATATCTAATATTATGAAAAAAAGTAGCTGTTGGTTAAAAAAAATTTGTTTTTAAAATATTTAAGTTTCATGTAGAATTCGGTTCACGTGTAATATACACACAAGTGTCTACGTTTTATTATACGAACAAATAATTATCGAAAAGATATCTTGATTTTGACCTCATCGGTACGCGAATTGCACTATTCTCATGCGAATGGAATATTTAGTTCTGATAATCTTTTATATTTACATTAGTGAGAGTAAAAGTAAAAATTATTGAAGAAAATTCGTGTTATTGTCTGCAAAGTGAAAACGGGATAAGCATAAAAAATTATGTAAATAAGAATGTGTGGAACTTTTAAAATAAGTTGTAGCTGTTGTAAATATTCGAAGCTACATTTTTGTCATAATAATCTGCCGTGATTGATCCTGTTTAGAAGAAAAATTCAAAAAATAAGGAACAAGAAATGTCACACTTTTTCAATTTGCAATTTTATTACCTGGCTAGAAAGTACAAGTGTTTCAAATCTGTTTTTAATTTTTTAATCTTCAAAACGAACGCTCAGCTCAAAAATGTTTACTCCATTCGGCAAAGAGGTTATTCAGTGATCATCCCAAGGCACAATTATTTTTGGACTCCTGTTTATCAATTATCTCGTGAATGTTCTGCGATTTTGAGAGAAGAATTAAAGTCCAAACAAAGTATTCAAGACAAAGAAAATTTTAATCGTATAGGTTTAGTTTTTAGTGCTTTAACGATTACATTGTGCCAAAATTCTAATATTAAATTAGGTATGTTTTCATTTTTAGTTAACTAAGTTTTTGATAACTATTTAAAAATTTTAATTTTTCATTTTCATTTTATTTACGGTCGATCGATAAAAATGCATTATATTTTTAAATATTACGGGGCAATACCAAATATTTAAAATTATGTACTTTTGGAAAAATAACGCATAAAAATTTGTATTTTTTATTTACAATGTTTTTCTTAGAAAGGAGATTTCTTCTTGCAGCACAATATGGTAACATCATTGATTTGAAAAAGGTACCTTTGAAAAATTGCAATAAAAACTCTTAATATTTATAATATTTATAGCAAAAAATATATTTCTATAGTCAATTGATAGCGGAGTTGATGTAAATACTAGACATGCATTGGGATGGACAGCGCTACAAACAGCTGCTATCAATGGGAAAATTGAAGCGATAAAATATTTGATTGAAAAAGGTGCTGATATTAATGCAGGTGATAATTTCGTCAATATTTACAAGACTGCAGCAGAAAAAAAAATTCATCCATCCGATGGTAGGATTCTTCTTTAATATTAATTTAATATAAATTAAAATATCTAATTTACCGATTATAAAATTATAAGTTTTAATATCGCTATTTTTTTAATCCAATTTATTATAGTTTTAATTAAAAGGGAGGAAGAATTCTCGGATCGTTTGATAGCTCGAGCAACTTTTAAAGGCTTTACGGCGCTTCATTACGCTGTTTTATCTCGTTCAAAAGAGAGCGTGAAAGCTTTATTAGATGCTGGTGCAAATCCGACGATTGAAAATGAAGCTGGTCATAGAGCTGTAGATTATGCATACATGGATAAGGATATTGAAGAAATGCTTGTAAAACATGCTATAAAATATGATGAAATGCTTCAGGAAAAAGTTAGTATTTCTTTAAAATTCTTTAATGTCAATGTTATAAAAGTTCATTCTTTTTATTAGGAAGCTGAAGAAAGAAGAAGGTATCCATTAGAACAAAGATTGAAGCAGCACATGGTTGGTCAGGAAGGAGCAATTTCTATTGTAGCTTCAAGTAATATTTTAAGTTATTCTGTATGAAAAGTTATAATATAATTCATTTATATGTACGCATGCCAATTTTATTTGTAAAATAATTGGTTAAAAATTCTCTCTTTGAAGAAAATATATTTTATGTACTTTTTAGAACCAATGATATCTTTATTATATTTACAAATATATTTCTTTAGCTATTCGAAGGAAAGAGAATGGCTGGATCGACGGAGAGCATCCTTTGGTTTTTTTGTTTCTGGGATCTTCTGGTATTGGTAAAACTGAATTGGCAAAACAGCTGGCGTCGTATATACATAGGAACAAAGCAGATTCATTTATTCGACTTGACATGTCTGAATACCAGGAAAAGCACGAAGTTGCCAAACTTATTGGTGCACCTCCTGGGTAATTAGGAATGAAAATTATCTTTTTGTTTTTTGTTTTTGAAAGATTAATAAGAAATTGCTCTTTAAGTTTTAATTGATGATTATGATTGGTGACAAGGTTTATTTTGATATTTTAAAGGTATATTGGTCACGATGATGGTGGTCAATTAACAAAATTACTGAGAAAATCACCATCTGCGGTTGTGCTTTTTGATGAAGTAGACAAGGCACATCCAGATGTTCTCACGGTCTTATTGCAATTATTTGATGAGGTTTATTTTATATTATTATAAGTAAAAATATCTTAAAATGATTAATTAGTCTAATTAGGAATCTAATTTAGGGAAGATTAACCGATGGTAAAGGGAAAACAATAGAGTGCAAAAATGCAATTTTCATAATGACGTCAAATTTAGCCAGTGAAGAAATTGCCAAACATGGTCTAAAGCTTCGAGAGGAATCTGAGCGATTATTAACAAAAAGGCTTGAAGAAAACGCGAACGAGGATCAACAACCAGAAAGTATAGAAATTTCGAGAAATTTTAAGGATCAAGTGGTAAGTATACACTTCTTTTTAAAAATAATAATGAAAATTGTTCTATCAACCAATCAATCTTTTTATAAATACATAAGTAAATAATTGAAAAAATGTATATTAATTGAATGTGAAAGTATCCTAAATATTTAATATTTTTTTTTAAGTAAATGCCTAAATGAAATGACTTGTCAACTCCATAGTTAATCTTTTATAGTTTAACTTATTATTACTTTATGTTAGTCTTCAGTTAACTGTTAATATTTTATAAAAATCGATACAATATTTACTAAGGTTGTAGGAAAAAAGCAAATCAACTTTATATCGTTATATTTTAATTTAAATAAGATAAAGATTAGCTTTATAAGACAAAAATTTTAATAGATTTTTCACTGTTGAAAAAGAAATCTAATCTACTTTGTAATGGCATTTAGCGTGGTACGTAATTTTAGAATTTAAATCTCTTAAAAGAATATCGATTTTGGAAAAAATAGACGACTGAGGTAGTTAGCGAAGTAGCAAGCGTTGTAATAATAAATTTATTACTAAAATATTCTGATTGTCCTCAGGTACGACCGATCCTTAAGAGGCATTTCCGACGTGACGAGTTCTTAGGGCGTATAAACGAAATTGTGTATTTTCTGCCGTTCTCGAGGGCCGAGTTGCTAAAGCTGGTGGCTTGCGAACTCGAAGCCTGGGCGACGCGAGCGCGTGACCGCCATAAGATCGAACTCAAATGGGATCGCGAGGTTCTCGCTGTCCTCGCCGACGGTTATGACTCGCATTATGGTGCCCGATCCATTAAGTACGAGGTCGAACGCCGGGTCGTTAATCAACTGGCGGCCGCCCACGAACGTGGACAAATCCGTAAGAATTTATTCATTTTCTCGGCTCATCCTTTTGCATTTTGGGAACTTGTTAATATTTTATTCTTGCAGAAAAAGGCTGCTGTGTGCTGTTGAAAGCTTTATGGCATGAAAATGGATCTAGTATTGGACTTTCGGTGAAACCAGTTGGTGTAAAAAATTTTGTCGATATCGTGGATGCAGAAAAATTGATAAAAAATATTAAATGAATATTAAAAAATCTCATTGTTGATATATAATTATATACGTATAAAATTTAAAATGCAGATCTAAAATAGAATCATTAACTTATTAGTAATTTTTAGTATTTCAATAGTTATTCAATTGTTCGCTATAAATTATAAATATTATCCTTTAGGATTTAAATATTATTTATTTTTTGATATACGCGTCCTTCTGAATATTTAATTTCTAAGAAAAATTTCATTTTGCTAAAAATTTAACAAATACTATGAATACTTAACAAATACAATCAATACCTAAATAGTCAAACAGATGTAACTAGAAAAGTATGTGCATAATTTAAAAAATTTAAAAAATTTTATTATTAAATGTAAAATGTAAATTATTTTAATTGTATTACATTTTTTTGTTTATAATAATTAATGTAATAGTAAACAATCATTATTTATTGAAATACTAACCAAAGATCTTGAAAGTCTACAAGAGCTGTGCTCTTAGTAATATATATTATTTGATTGCAAGTGTAAAGAAAGTTCTAAAAAGGAAATGAAAACATTATTGAATAAAATGTAATTACAAAAAACAAAGAAAAAATATTTTGATTAACAATTTTTTATTTATATATAGCTACTTGTAATTTTTATTATAAGTTTTATATTTTTGAATGATCACTAGTAAACCAATTATAATTATTTATATAAATCACAGTTAATTCTTTTTACAAATGCGTATGTATTCATAAAATGTTTCATTCCTTCACTTAGGCACATTAAATGAATAAAAGAAATCAAATCATGCGTATCTTATTTATTTTAAGTAATTATTTGTAGCAGATTAATAATAATGAATTTTCAAATTTACAATGCATACTATTAATTCCAGCTTCTTAGTTATTTATTATTTTTTTTTACTTAAAAAATAAGTTTCTAATTAACTACCATAAAAATTCTTGAAATTTTAATTAAACTTACAAATATATCTTGTGCAACTTTTCAATAAATTAATGGTCGATATTTTAATCAAGGCTATTTTAGTCAGAAGAGTCAAAGATAAAATTATTCGATCCATTTAAACGTGCTGATTGTAATGTACAAAATTCACGCAAAATTTACTCCTTTTTTCGAAATATTTTAAAAAGTCAATTATATTGTACTTCTTATACATGTTATATATTGAATATAAAGTAAAAAAATTTATTATCATACACTAAGAAAATGCAGTAAGAAAACCTTTGTTACCCTATGAACTTAAAAGACACGCTTATAAATATAAAATTAAGATTATTTAGAGTAGTTGGGAAATTACGAACTTTGAGGTACGTTGTATATTGATCTACTACGTAATTTATAAATAATGTTCCGGGAATTTTTATAATGTTTAGCTTCTTATATTGATCAATTCATTTGAAATTTCAAATTTTTTCAATATCAGTCTAAAAAATAATATTTAATCGTTCAATTTGAAAAAATGACTTCAGTTTAAGCTGTTCCATTATTTCAATTATTTCAATTAGCTATTTTATAGCTAATAGATTTACTAAAAATTACAAGTCTTATAATAAGTAAGTGTGCAAACTTTTCCAATTTACAAATTAGTTAATATTTTATGTTTATATTTTATGATCTTATTTTAAACTATCTTTTATGCTAACTATATTATAAAATACCAGGTACACGTGGTTTGATATTGCATCTGAAGTGCATAATGCGTACTTAGATTTGTAAAGTCTATATGTACTCATATGTGCGCTTATAATCTTCTAAGGTTTCAGGTAACTCGTTATCTTAGAACTTGTTTTGTTTGCTTCGTTTAGGTCTGATTCACAGGCACATTTTATAATAATAATAAATTGGTTATTTTAATAGAACTTTATTTAGTCAGGTCACTGGAATCTCTGTAAAATATCACTTTCTAGAGTTAATAAAGCAACAAAATAATTGATGCTAAATATGGTTGGAACATAATAAGTAATTTTAAGTTTTAAATCGTTTTCGTTAGAAATTAACTCAGGATTTATCAAGAGATCTGGGTAATTGCAATTTTCTTTATTAATGCATGTTGTACGATTCATCCAATAATCGGATACATGCAATATATGTACGTATGTATTAAGTTATTTAAAGAAACCTGAAGGAGGATAAGATTAGATTAAATCAATAAACATTGATTATTTCGTTGGATTTCAATTAAACTAAAATAAACACAAAAAATAAATTCAATTCAATTCAATTATTACTGAAAGTAAATTTTTATTTGACGCGCTATCAGCTATAATATAGACATAATACATAATATGAAACAAACAAAAATATAATATGTATAACAAGGGCTTAACAATTGCATGCTCATTAAAAAAATTAGACTAGAATAATTAACGAAAAATTTATAAAATATTATGATAATAATATTTCGGTTGTATTTAACAAGTTTATATAGACATTCAAAATTTAAATTTAAGATAATTGCATTGCTGGAATCGAAATTCTTTTAAACATTACAAAGAGGTAATATCAGTTTACGTAAAATTAGTCATGTAATTATGAGAAAAACTACTAGAGAAACAAAAATGACCACTTACAGATTAAACTAGCAACGCATACACAAAATATTTTTAATTGATAGCTTCTTATTCACTTTGAAAAACGCGTATATTAATACTATGTATTATTTTAATTATCAAATTTGTGAATCATTGGATCGAAATTGATTAAATAGTCATCCCAGTAGTATTATTTCTAAGGATACGAATAAGAGCTGTTGCACAATTTGTTAAAAGTACGTAAATTACAAATACGCTAATTATAAATTATATAAGATTATTTTATTGGTATTTATCCTTATTACATCTTGAGGAAAATATGGGATCACTTTAAAGATCTAATGTATAAATGCCTTGTAACTCCATTATCACAAGCAAGAGTGCACTTTTATGTATAATGTTACGTGAAATTTCGGACTCTTGCCAATTCCTCTTATACAAAAATGTCACCTTTTTAAAAGGGATAATGTCGCAAAAGCTGATCAGAATTATTACTTTCAGGAACGTCGCTACTTGATGTAGCGAATATACCTTAATTTTACAAAGTGATTATGCTTCACATTATATAGGCATCTGGAGACAGTCTACTTATTCAGGGTTTCAAGTAACTTCCTATCCTGTTGGATCTGGATCTAAGGGCCTTCTACAAAGCTTTGGAAGATTCCAATATTGTTTTCTTATTTTTCACCATTTTTCATTGTATACACTTGCAGCAATACAATATACGTGTAATATATATCACCTTATATGTTCTTTTTTAGTTTGCATCGTTTTGGTCGCGCTACCAAGAGATGTGTTTGAATTTATACTTGCGTATTTTAATATTAATTAGCGTTAGAGAAAACGACAGCTAAAATCGCGAGGATGCCAAAAATTTTTCACGATACATTTTGTAATTTTGAAAAACAATTATCAAATATATTTGCATAATATATAAGATGCGATTAGGCTAATTCGATCAGCTTAAATATAAAGTTATTACATTACTATCAACATAATTTAACTCTTTACGAGCACACATATATTCTTTTATTTCTAATTCATTATTTGCTTAGAAATATTTCATTCAACATTAATAATATTTGATTACAAATTTGAAATATTCACAAAAGCAAGTTATATTAAATTTTTTTACTTTTTATCTCAGTAATCAATTGTCTGATTCCAGGTATCCATGAGCTACAAACGGAAGCATTGTTCATCATTAGTGAAATATGCAGTTGATCTACTTTTTCTAGGTGATTTTCTTTCAAAGCTATAAAAATATTATATTAATAAAAGTGTATATTACATAAAGATTAAATTTATTTTAAAGACTCGGTATTATATACCTTCAGAAATCTCTAAAAGTTTATTTTGCACGGTAGTATTTAATTTATCATCGTTCCACATAACTTCCATCCTATTTAACCTTATTTGTATTTCTTCTGCTTTACTTGAGTCTAATTCTTGTAATAAATATTGTAAATTATCAAGTGTATCTTTTAAAGCTTTTGTTTTATTTATCCGAATCTCTGGATCTTTGATATTTGTTATTGTTGGGACAATGATAGGCTTGTGAGGTGCTGTTGTCAAACAACCAATGTCGGCTGGTGGTGGTATATTTCCAATGGGTGGAAAATTCTGATTTGCAAGGGAATTGGATGGTTTTGCCTTGGAATTTAAAGGGAAAGCTACTCTTTTACTTAATATTCTTTTTGTCGGTGTTCCACCACCAGGATTCTGAGATGGTGAAAGTGCCCAACTTGGAGGATCATTCCATCCTGGATCATGAGTTGCCAACAGTGTTTTTTGAGTAGAAAGTACTGCTATTGAGTATGAACATGAGTTAAAACTTAATAATGCCAACTAATTTAATGTTTTTATATACAATTTATTACCTTCCGAATTTTCTTCCATATTTTAATAAAAGAAAGAATAAAACCAAAATGTGTTATTTTTTAAACAAAAACAAATATAACAAATATTCGTGATCATCTACCTTGACACATATTCCCTATCAATAAATAAGTAGTATTATAAGGAAGTGTTAGGACAAAACTAACCTAACGGACACTTGTTAAACAAATTGAAGAAGTGTGCCTTTAAACATTTGAGAAGCAGCATATAAAAGTAAATTGATTATTATAAATAATCCTGTTTATATTTTTTAATAACAATAATCGTAGTATGCAAGAATTAAAAAAACAATCTTACGGTTGTTCATATTGCAATCAAATCAATATAATTTACGTACTTGTATTTTTAACAACAATTTTAAGCACAAGAGAAGAGCAAAAGAGCAAAGTCAAAAGCTAACATACACTTTGTACAAAACTGGTTGCCAACAAAATTTGTACCAAAGAGCAAGAGAAACAGACCTTTCGATTACTTTTTATGCAATACTCGCGCATCGGTGTATCTAATCTTTTACAATTAACCGTGTCCAAAACTTTCGCAAGAACTTGAAAAACGTCGGTTGTCTGGCGCTCGAATAATGCGTTAACTAAAATAAACTTTAAAGCAATATATCTTCATACACCGATCAGTAAGTTACATAGTGGCGGAAACATTGTATTTTTATCCTTGGTGTATTATTTTGCCCTTGACTGTGCTTTCCTCACATTTTATTTTTAAATTTTACAAAGTTTAATAATAAGTTAGTTTGTATTTGATAATTGTTTTGCTAATTTTGTGGAAATATTTTTAATCGAAGCGTTTAGTACGTATAATTTAATTTTGCAATAATCATAACCTCTTGTTTTAAAAATAACATATACCTGTATAATAACTAAATGTAATTGATTCAATTTATGAAAATTAAATTATTTATAGTGGCTAAATTGCATAATTAGCACACAAAATGTCTTAAAGATTAACACTGATTATTGTATAAAATATTTGCAAAACTATCATTTTTCTTCTGACAATAAACTGTATACGTATGTACAAGCAAACTCAGATGAAGGGTGAAATAACATGTTGGTTTTATAATGAAGATTTAAAACAATAACATTGATAATGATTTTTCAGTTTTTCGAACGAAAGAATCTAGTATGTTTTCTTATTAAAGAAAAATAAAAACTAACAACTGGTTCATCATGCCAGGCAAAATAAAAGTAAAGATCCTAGCTGGCAGAAATTTGCCAGTAATGGATAGATTTGCAGATACAACGGATGCATATGTGGAAATTAAATTTGGTACAACAACATATAAGACTGAAGTCTGCAGAAAATCATTAAATCCTCAATGGAACTCAGAATGGTACAAATTTGAGGTAGAAGATGCAGAACTACAAGATGAACCACTACAAATTAGATTAATGGATTACGATACTTACTCAGCTAATGATGCAATAGGCAAAGTTTATGTAAATTTAAATCCATTGTTATTGCCTGGTGTACCACTACCTGTTAAGAATATTTGGACTTTGGAAGCATCGTTAAATTCTAGTATGGGTTCACAAGGAGGTAAATAAACTTTTGTGTATTACAACTTTTGATAATATTTAATTGATTATAATTCTTAATCATAATTTTTTTCTACAGGATCAGTTATGACAGGTTGGCTTCCAGTCTACGATACAATGCATGGTATTAGAGGAGAAGTTAATATTATAGTTAAAGTTGAATTGTTTTTGGATTTTAACAAGTTTAGGCAATCATCCTGTGGCGTTACATTTTTTTATTGTAAGCATACTTTATCTCAGCTATGTTATATTATTAATTAGAATAACATACATATTTGATAGATCAAGCATAAATTTTGATTATCCAGAGTATCATTTAATAAAGTTGAAAGCGTTATTTGCATTCTGAAAAATGTTTCTGTAGATGTATATTATGTAAAATTTTCGCATTTTATTATTTGTAAAACAATAATAACAATAATTCGTAATATTTTAAGCACCTATCGTACCTCATGGATATCATGCTCAAGTTATACATGGATTTGTTGAAGAATTAGTAGTTAGCGATGATCCGGAATACAAGTGGATTGACAAAATAAGAACTCCAAGAGCATCTAATGAAGCACGTCAAACTTTATTTTTGAAACTGAGTAATGAAGTTCAAAGAAAAATTGGTTTAAAAGCTTTAGATCTTGGAGGAAATGCTGTTATAGGGTATCTTGACTAAATTGTCATTTTAAGAAAAGGAATGATACTTGTTATAAATATACATACTTTTACAGATATTTACAAAATTTTGATTTGGAAGGCGAATCAGGAATTGTTGCCAGAGGTATCGGCACTGTAGTCACCCTAATGAAACTTCATGATTTTCAAAATTTTTTGTCCGAGGCTCCAACTTCTGAAGAGTAAGTTTTGAATATTATTTCATAATCTTTTATTGACCATTACAGTTAATAATAATCTCTATAAATTATGTGTGTTTACAATCCAATGAGACAATCTAAATTATATCCTCTAAACTAAACCTAAATACTGAAAATTTCTTCTTTTCAATGCTAATTAGAATAATGTGTATTAGAAATTACATTTTCCTTATGATTGTTTCAAAAATCATCTCTTGTACCTACAAAAATCTAAAAGTAATATAAAAGATAAGATAGGATATAACACAAGTTATTCATAGAATATCAAAGGGATTGGATTAAATTTTAACACACCTGTTGGATCCATTAATAATTTGTAAACGTTATTTAACTCAAATTTAACAACTAAAATAATTACCAAGGCACATATAATGAAGATTGATTATTGATTAGATTTGGTAAAGCAAGATACAAGTCTATAACTAAAAATGTAACGAATTTGCAATCGTAGGCATAAATCTGTCCAAACAACTGAAATATGCCGCAATTGGTAAACAGTAAGAGTAATGTAATTCGATATCTTTTTTATTTCCCTCCTCTCTAAACCCATTCGCATGCCACTGACAATCAAAAAACAAAAAAACAAATAAAAAACCAAAAAAGGTTTGGTTCCCAAATTTTGAGATCTAATAAAGTACAGTCACCAGACTGCTCGGAATCCGAGGACAGTCCGCGTTCGCTTCCTCATCAAAGTTATCATCACTATCACCATCACCATCATGCAATCGTCAATAACAACAACAGCAGCGGTAACAGCATCATCAATCACAATAACAGCCCTACATCCTCGTCGACGTTAATTAGCAGCAAGTTCCCCTTGTACGGCGACAACGTGCCCGTTCAGCCGGTCACTCCGCTCAAGGTCATCGAGCCGAGGCAGCCCTTAGGGCGTCAGATATCCGTGCATTCGCGGACGAGCCCGAGTTCGAGGCGAGGTCTCAGCGTCTCTGGTTCGAGCCTCTCGCTCGCGGACGACGTAATAGACGAGGCCTCGATGAGGGCAATGCTCGCCCTCGAGGACATGCGTGGCGAGCCCCAGGGCAACAGATTCTCCCGCGGTCTCAAGAACTTGCGCTACTTGCCGCAAAGTGTCCTCGCCAAACGCGGCTCCGGCTTCATGAAGTCCAAATGGGTGGACTCGCTCGACGAGGAGAGCGACCTCGAGAGTACGTACTCTAGCACGTGGTCGATCTGTGGCTCGGACTCGACAAAGTCCTCGTCCATTCTGGACCTACGGCAGTCCATGAGGAAGAAGAAATTTAGGCACAGAAAGGCCACCGGTGAAGGCATAGCCGCCATGCTTATTAGGTCCGTACACGCCGGTGGTCCACTCCTGGACAGCGTCAAGGTACGGTTGTAGTGATTTTTAAGGGGATGATGACTTTAGTTTGGTTGAACGTAGAGCAGGATTATTCGACGACGGAGGAAAATTTTTATCTATTATATGCTATTTGCAGATTTTAATCGCAATAGACGTTGAAATGTGAAATTATTACCTCGGAAAAGGACGGTTATTTCACATTTGCAAACTATTATAAGTTATAAAATGAATTATCACATTTATTTCATAACTTTTTCACCTGTACCTAACTGACTTTTCTCTATAATTGAATATTAACGTGGATGGTAATTTTTTTATTGTAGTTTTATAGTATAGTTTTACAATGATTCATAAATTTAAGCCGATAAACTTATATAAATAATTAAATGTAGAATATTAACGTACGCGTATATTGTAAACTTACAAATATTTTATAACGTCATTGGAAAAATTGCAATACAACTCGGGTGTTCTCAAAAAACACCTTGAACATTCCTTAATTTTTATTTTCTTAAAAATCACTACAATTATTCCTACCTAAGGAGGATCGTGAGACGCCTGTGCCGTCCCCAGTGAATTTTATAGACGAGGAGTCGTCGGATCAGAGAGAATCCGTATCTTCTTCGAAAAGTCAAAAGAACTCCGACGATCAGAATTTATTGATGGAAATCGATAAACCGGAGCTCGAGTCTACGGACAACGATTATAACGACGTCCTTGTCGGTTACTCGAAGCTCAAATTATCGACAGAGAACAACGCGATACCGACAATCACGTCTTCGGAGTCTGATACCTCAACATCAGAGGAGAACGATATCGATGGCGACGACGACGAGGAGGATCCCTCGGAATCAAGTACTAATTACATTATACTCGACGACACGCTATCCTTGCTAGATCCTAGTTCTTCCGATATCGAAAATTGCCTGACGCTCGGCGACTCCCAAATCCAGCTGTACCCATCATCGCAGCCGAATTTCACTTCCCGTACGAAAATTAAAAGACTTATGATCACTACTTTAATCGGACTTAAAGCATAGTTGCTTTCATCCATTGATCAAATCAATCGATGAAAAATTATTGATGAAAGTTTGAATTCTGAACGTCTTATATACAACTTACTTGATTGATTATTTATCATTATTTGGAAATATTTTTAGTAAATTCGCGGTTATTTTAGATAACGCATGGAAAATAAATTCTTTATTGCAAAATTATTTTTATATTTTTATTGTGTTTTAAATTAAAGATGAATGGTTTGGCCAGATACCAATAGGTCAATTTATCTTTAATAACGTTGACTCGTCGATCATTGCCTGGTTTCCATTTTCAAGAAAAAAAAACAAAGTTATATTATTTTTATCCGATGATATCTGAAGAGACGTATTTAAAAGAAAAATGTATTAAATGAGACGTTTGGCATTTTAGGATCGATGAAATAATTTTTCTATCTTACATCTGTCTTTATTTATCGTTGAATTAACCGATTTATCTGTTATATCCAAATTTTACAATTTTTCACTTTATATACTATTATTATTTTAAAACGAATTCACAAGGCATTTAGTCCCGCGAGACTTTATATTACAAGCAATGGAAACTTATTATGGATTACGACAATTGGTATTTTTTATTACGTGTACAAAAATTGTATTAATTTAAAATTGGACAGACTTTTTTTAAAAATTATATTATAATTAAGCACAACTTATTCTTTACCAGAATTGGTTTGAACTGCTGAACATATAAATAACGTAAGTTTAACGTTACTTAATATATTACAAAGTTATCACATTAACATTAATTTGCTCGATTAATCGCATCGATGCGTTTTTGAAACATTTCATCAATAATTTTCCCATGATTGCTTAACTCGAGGCTTTTAACGATATTTCATTTTCGTACGGGAATCTTCGATATCTTTTTCAGAGCTGATCAAGAACGAGAATGAAGAAACCAACTTGATTTTAGAGAAGGACGAAGAAACTTCAATGTCCTCATCTAAGATCTTTGAGAAGAAGGAACGGAACTTTCTTCCGGTGGATGATGTTCTGTCTTCCGAGTTTTCTTCAGATATTGACTCCGATCTACCTTTAAGTGCGATTCCAAGTGATTACAGATCGAAAAGAACAAAGAAGCTCTCAACTGGTTCGAAAACAGCCAAACTTGTAGATCACGAGGATCAGAAAAACTTGTCCGAACCTACACACACAACGATTCCCCTTCAATCGCCAAATAAATATTCAAAAAAACGAGAAACTCTTCTACCGGTAGAAGTTGGCAAAATTAAATGCAACGTTACACCGGAACAGTCGCCAAAGAGTAATAATAGTAAATTTTTAAGGCATCGATTGCACAAACAAATATCGGTGACTCAGATGGAGGAAGATTATCACACAGAATCTTCCGATGACGAATATTACGTTAAAAAGCACCAGCGATCATCCAAAATTCAGGAGAAAGAGCTGCTTATTAATCTGCATGACGATCAGCATCAATCGAGTTCGACAGATTATCCGGAAAAACAGAGTCGACGAGTCGAGCGCGCTGAGACTGTAATATACAAAGGTCTAAAAGAAAATAAGGAAAAAAATCTCTTGGATATTGGCAACAATGAAGCACTATCAATTCCACCTCCTCTTTTACCTACTGTTGTCACTCCTACACTAGTGTCAAGTTGTGCTGTTGCAAGTGACGCGAATCGTTTGCAGGTTCCTAGCGTTAACCTCAAAGATATAGTATCCAAAAGTCCTTTTCCTATCAATGAGGCCGCTTTCTCAGAGGACGCTTACGCAGTTGAGATGTTAAATAAAAAGTATAGACAATCTTGCATGTTGGATCTTATCAAGGTGATCGACTCGAAGATGCTCACGCATCATCATTCGCACACGGAGTCAACGAGACGTCGCAAACATTTAACAATTGTCAAAAGAACTCCGTCTCCGGATTCTGTTCATCGAAAGATGTTTCATTACCGTCGCTCTAGATCAAGATCTCCTGATATTTCTAGTGTCGGTCACCACCATCATCATGCACCTCATTCTTCTCATTTGTCTTTAACCTCGACGCATAATCTCGCCAAGCACTCGCAAAAAAACCATCATAGTTCATGCGAGTGCATAACCGGCAAGCAGTATCACACTGTTGGGACTTCAAATTCTGAATCTGTGTTGGATCTTTCGTCGGAGAAAATGGACGAGCGTGCTGTTGTATCGGCAATTAAGACTTTAGCCCAAATAAAGCCTGATAATAACGAGGCGATCGATAAAAGCGAGCTCCTAGAGATGCACGCCTTAAAAGTTCTCGACAACTCAGCCGTTACAAATGCTGTTCTTAGGGATGAAGATATTGCTGCCATGATTTCCAGTAGCACAATTTCCAATATTACTCCTACTACTATTACTACTATTACTAATGTCTCCGAGACTAAACCAACTAACATGGCTAATGCAACTGACAATTTGTGTGTATCCCATTCACCGTCCATACGTAGGCAGCAGCATCAGCAGAACCAGAATCAGGAAATTCAACAGCCATCGATCAGTCCGGGTGTCAATCAACAGCAATCAAAGGTCCAGTCACCCGCATCGAAGAATTCTGGGATTCCGTTGCATCGCAGATCCAGTGACTCGGATCTGAGCATAACACCCAAAGGTCAGTTTTAATTTCTTATTTACAAATCTCATAATTATAGTGATTTTATTCAATCTGATGCACTGTCTTTTATGCACTAATAATTTTATTTAGGGCAACCCTCATAAGGAGTGAATTATTTTAAAGGAATATTTAGGACAGTAATAGAGTCAATTAATATCGTGAGAAATTTATGATCTTAATTACATATTTTCTTAACGTTTATTGGATTGCCTGTATTTTCGATAATGACGTAGTATACCAACGTTTTTGCCAAATATATTCACGTGTAAGATTATATATTATTTATAGTTATATATTCGGAATTTTTTGTACAAATTTTATATTACATATAAATTTATTTTATTTGATGTTTCCGCAGTCAAAATTATGCTATAATTATATATATATATATATAGAAGACACGTGACGTTTTTTATAAACGTAAAACTGACTTTTAGAAACACTTATGCGATCTATTAAAACAGTTGGTTCGATTATTTGAAAATACGCGAAGAAAGTGATATTTTTAAAAATAAATATTTTTATCAAAATTGCTTTGGATATCTAATTTTAAGAAAAAATTAGAAATTATTTCTAGGTTTTATGAGTTTTCTCTTGCCTGGTTATACAATGTGTTAGTGAAATTATTTAATTAACTCAGTAAAGTTTTATTATTCCGTTGATACATTTGTAGGATTCTTTAATAATCGTTAAATTTATTATGTAATGTAGTCATGTGAGAAAAAATGTAAAACTAATTTAAATGAAAACTGCACTTAGCAGCAATACATTTTGATTATTATAGTTGACTTTTAGTCATTCGAAGACACGAAAAGCATTTTTTAAAATAGAGTAAAACTTGATTAGGAAAATATTATTATTAAAAGAGAATCTTAGTTGAAGAAAGAATAATAATAGATGATACTCAATATCAAAAGAAATAATTAAAAATTATTCGTGCATTACAAAAAACAGTAGAAAGCTATTTTAGAAAATTATATTTATAATCAAAGATGTGAATATCCACTTCAACTGCTTTTCTTTCTGTTCCATTCGCGTTGTTACTGCGTACCAGCAGGATTTTATAAATTCTTTCGCGAACGTGAGTACCAGCGAAAGAATGGTCAATTATATTCAATGTTTTAATTGTCGTTTTTTTCTTTACTTTTGTGCAGTTTTTAACTGTTATTCTTATCATTCAATTAACAAATTTGATTTTCTTATCTTTATCTTAACACCTAACCATATACCATTACAAGGGCAGGAATTTTGAGAAGTATTACAAATATTTCACTTTAAACGTACATTAACAGTATTATTCATCATATAAAAATCGCACAATATTTTTATAAATATCCAACACCTGTGGTGTATATCTATTCGAGTAGTAGTAAAAAAGCGTCTATGAATTATTCGAAAAAAAAAAAGAAGAAAAAAAAAAATTTTATAAATTACTTTTTACAAATTCAAAAACCTATGTCTTAAGTAATAAATCCCGTTTACATTTATTGCAGAATTATGTAACTTGTATTCTTTACTAATGATTAAAAATACATCGCTCGTTGAATAAAATCGATCAAGACAAATTAGTTTACTGCAACACATGAACGTTTAAACGTGTTTTTTTTTTTATTTCGTAAGCACGAGGTTATCCATTACTTAATAAAAATAAGGGTTACTAAAAATTGATTGCATCTTGTAGATAATATTTTCACGAAGAAGGGCAGATCTTTCAGTCTTCGATCGGATCGAGGCTACCCTTCAAAATCAAAGCTCAACGACACAAGTTCAGGTTTCATAAAATACATACAAAAACGATATTTTACCCCTTATTTGTTTCTGTTGTGAAACCATTGTAGGGCGTGTGTAGGATATTACTTGACAATTATGGACATCCATGTTTCTTTTATGTATTTTTAGACGTAACATATTGCGGGTTCTAAAAGTAATATTGAAAATCCTATAAATAGATAAGCACTGATTATAATAAAGTTACTACAATATACACGCATTAAATGTAAAAAAATAAGAAGATTCGTAAATATATTTTCTACTAAAAATAAGTATGATAAGTGTACTATATGCATATGTACGGGAACTTGATGCATAAGATTACATTTATAAATTTTATTTTCTAAATTTGTAACGAGTTTTATTAGCGTATAATATGAGATTGAAAGTTTATTGGCTGGATGAGTATATAAGTTTGGTCTCTTAGGTTCGAATTTGTAGTAACAATTTTATAAATTAATTGGATAAAATATTGTTTTTATTAAAGAAATAATTAATAATTAATAATTTTAATCGAGCTAAGTATAATTTACTTAAATGTAATATGTTACATAAATATGTAGATTCCCTTAATTTTGATAAACGAATAAATTGAGTTCTTAAAGTAAGAATTAGTGCTTTTCTAAACTTATTAGTAAAGAAATACCACTTGTAAAAACTCAATGTACTTTTAAATGTATTAACCGGAGTAATAAGGAGTGTGAAAGTTATAATGTCTACCTCTAATATCTAATAATAATAAATGTTAGGTTTGAAATATAATGTTTGCTCTTTATAATTCTTAAGCAAATTTTATACAACAGTATATGGTTACAATACGAAAAGTAATTAGTAATTATTCAAGTGTAAATAAAAGTTTAGTTAAAAAACAATTCATTATTTGATATAAGATTAAAACATGACTTTTATGCTCTTTTGTCCCTTACCTCATATAACATAAAAAATTATCTCTATAGTTGATGTCACGACAGTTTTTATAATAACAGTCCTACACTATATTTTTACACATATAATGTAATATTCAATATCTGTGTCCTTTATGTACGCATGCCAAATTTTATTTAATGGAATAATGGTACATTGTTGTATATGTATTATACGAGGAATCTAATTTGTGTTTTAAATTTAGAAAGTAAGTTCATTTAGACAGACTAAAAATAATAATATATTTTAAGTTTTCTTTTAGATCTTTAGATGATTATAAAATTTCTATATTTAGACAGTATAAGAATGTGTTTACTTAGTACAAGGGAACGTGTATTATTGAAAATTACTTTTGATAAAAATTTCCATCCGTTATATTTTATTTCCAAGAATGAAAGTTCACGTTTTTCAATGAATTTTTTATTAAATGGTATTAATTTAAACCAAAAGAGTTTAATCTAGAAGAATTTAATAACAAAAGAATCAGTTATTATTTTTTTTTTAAATCAAGAAAAACGTGTGCATTAAAGATTTGAATCTAGCCTGTTTAGTAAATCGAAAACATTAATAAAATAATTACTGATATTTCCAAAAAGAACATTTTTAGAATAAAAATTACGAAAGTTTGGAGGTTAAGTATTTTATATAAAGTTTCAAATGTGCATGCATTTATTACCTTCTGTATAGGTGTATTCCTTAAAGAAATGTATTTTATTCAATTTAGAAACGACCCACAGTGCTATTTATATGTTACTTTTTAATGAAATATATTTAAAAGAACCATATTGTAAGCTTATAATTAAATTTGTCACGTTACGTCAAAATAAATTCTTACTTCGTTTATACATTGCTTTCTGTAAATTTACATTTCTGTAAATTTACAATTAACGATTTCATTATAAAAATCTGTAAACTGAATTTGATAAGAGAATACTTATTTCAATCAAATATGTTTTTAAATGTTCATAACAAAGTGCGGTAAAAATTTAGTTTTTTAAAATTTTTTTAAGTTTTTGTGCGACATAATAGTTATTTACTTTCCATGTTTTGAGTGACTATGTATTATAACTTTTTCTCGTATCGATATTTCGATATATGGCATACCCGATCCAATACTATTATTGATCCATAGATAATTAAAAGACTCGTTAAATCAATTTGAATACGCGTACGCGTACAACTCTAACCAGGAATTTTATATTTCGTAAATACATTAATGAAATTTTAATGAGATTTTATGAAGTGCTACCAATCATAAAAACTATCCAATTTCCTCTATTTCATTTGATCTTAATATAACGCGGTTCTTAGTATTACTGTTTATTTTGTAAAATATGAACGTCATGATTCAAGTATTATAATATAAGTGTCACGCTAATGTTGTAAATTACTATATGGGGTGAATAGTCCCGGGTTTCGTCATTATATGTCAGCACTAACCAAATATTCGTATGATTTTTAAAAATTTGCGGTAAATTTTATAAGACTTTTCGCTACTCATCTGAGATTTCAAGACAGTCTGTAGTGTAATTAGGACCGAATCGTTTGAAAAGGTATTAGCTAGTGTACTACTCGTTGAATATTTAGAGATAGGAAAATGCCGAAACGAAGAGAAACAATCGTACATTGCGAAAAAAGTGTTCTTCCACCAAGATTAGAATGAATTGTTGTATAAATTGCTTTATGTTTTTACATCTTGGGTAATTCCGGGACTTTTCAACCCATGTGATATAATAGCTTGAGTAATAAGTTAACAATCTTTCAGAAGTTTGAAAAGCAAACGTTAAAGCAGAAAATATAATCTTGTTTTTTGAACACGCAAGAAATGCTTATTTCTATAAATGAACTGTGTGAGTTTAATTTGTGAAGATTTCTTAAATGTATATATTTTAGGCTCTTTTCTATTTCTATTTTCCGAGTTTACCTTCCCTTTTGAAATTATGGGAATTTTAGAAATTCAAGTACATTCGTTAGAACTGCATGTCCTACATTTTATCTTTTAATCCAAAATGGCTGTCTAAAAAACTAAATATGCACAGTTAAAGGTTCAGCGATGATCTGTTTTAATTCGTAGAATTAAAGTTTTTTTTTTTCTCCTTTACGAAAAACGCAATATTTCTCACTCGACTTCTTACCTCTAATTGTTTGTTTATACGATGTGTTTGCCCCGAAAAATCAAGCCACAGTCCAGAATCCAAAGAGATACGAAATACGATGTAAAACCCTTAGAAATTGTACACGTACAGCCGTTGCTAACGAGTTTTTCAAATAAAACATTAAATAAAAAAGATACACTTTAAAGTAATTGAAATCACAAAGGAGAGCGCATTTAAGCTTCTTTCTGCACATTCTTATGGGTTCATTTGCTCGTACGCACAATTCCGGTCGTTGGTCAAAGGACGTCCGGAGCAATGGAAGGAAGGCGATGTAATATCACGTGCTACTCGGGGAACTAACGTATCTATTTTTGCTCGTCGGACATAGGAAACTCGCTGACAGGCAGTGACCGCTCAATGGGCGGTTATTTGAAGCCGTCCACGGCCGTTGTTAGGACAATGAATCAAGAAGCCCTGGAGATGCTTGAGTATCCGTTCATAACGATGCAACAATATCCGCCAGGCTTTGTTCTACATATAGGTGAGCTCTAAAGCGTTTTCTACTTTATTACAAGCTACGGCGATTCCTTTGCAATATTGCGGTGGCTATCTCAAATGGGAATCCGTCTCTTTTTATTCCGCGTAAACGTGATGGGTTGGTCTCATCGATTAGTTACCTTTTGAAAGAAATGTAAGTCCTTGAAATGATAAAAGATCTAATTTAAGTTTTGTATTTGAATAAGAGCAATTTTAATTACCATGCGTTTAATGTTTACGATTAAATAGATAAGTATCTTTCTTGGTTTTAGAATGATCTTCTTCAAGATCTATAAATCAAATAAATACTACCAATGTAATTAACCGTTGTATAAAAATACAAGTTATAATTACGAGTAAGGATCTCCAGTTTTAGAAACGAAATTATAAGTTTGTCATCGTATGTTACGCGATAAATATACACGGATAAATATATCGCGAAACTAAATTATGATCGCTCGATTTGATTTCATATTTAATCATTACAGTAGTATTAAAGAAATTTTGAGATTCTCAAAAAACAGTATTTATTACTCTGGTATTATGATTGTTACATATCTTTTGTTGTATTTGTTATAATTATTTATTTTCCAAGGTGGCCTTGTTAGTGCAAGATCGGTGAAACTTTTGGAAAGAATTTCTAACTTGGAAGAACCCGAGGGAAGAGACTCTTGGTGGACGGAAATTAGAATGGAGATTCGGTCTCACGCTCGAGCTTTGGCATGTAACGTCGTTATTGGATACAAAGAAGAAACGAGCATTTGGTAAATGACAGCAATTTGCTACAATTTTTGTTGCGATTTACCGCAACTAGTGACGTTGTATTTCGAAACAAATTTGTTTACATAAATCTTACGCGACTGTAAATTCGCGTTTGCCAAGCAAAAAGGTATTTTAACGTTTTTTACGCCTGTTCGAGTAATTACGATTAGCAATAAGAAAGTATCGATCAAATAAGAAACTTTTCTTAAAAAGTATATCATTCTTTAATAAAAACAAACTTTAACGAGTCAATAAACTTTTTGATCCACGGGTAATCAGCGATGACGTGTGCGTACTGAGCGGCTCGGGTACGGCCGCGGTGATAAATCTGCACAGTACCGGTCAGGACCAAGACAACGTCCTGATAACTCACGTTCAGGGCTTAATGACAACCTCGACGGAGTCTGATAAAGGAACCTCGGCCATCGTCGACAAGGTCCAGAACCCTAAGAGCCTATCGAAGGACATCGCGGAGTTGCCGACACAACAGCAGCAGCATCAACAGACTCCAGTTGCCCCGACGACGATGTCGTCCAATCACCAGGCGTCCAAGTCGAAGCAGCGACTCTCATCCGAGAGCAATGAGCACGAGCCACCCTATGGGTTCCCACCGAGCGGATGCAGCCTCTGTCACTTGCCATACAACAAGTCCAGTATGAGCTTCCAGGTTATTGTCCTACCGACCTGTCATTTCTCTTTGACTTTAGGCAATTTATTTACAGCGACTTGCCTTATTTATCCAACTCCCTTCGTTGTCCATGACTACGTAAAATTTCAAATTGCAAAGTGTTCTGTAATAATCATTTGTATCCCGCTGAGCCTTTCTAACAATGACGAGACAATGCACAGGTGACTCAGCGAGTCTTTAGAAGCCAATAATTTTGCACGGATGTACAGGTGAGCGTGTCAAAGTGCACAATTTGCCGTCGCGCCAAGGTCCCGGACATCCTTTTCACGACAGTGGAGCTTCCGGAGAACCTACCGATGACCGGTCGTGGCTGCTTAATCCAAGCGACCGTCTGCAAAGCGAAGAAGGATCTACGGGGTGAGCTCAACGCCAAGGAGATCTCCGATTGTCTTCCTTTTCTCGAGTACGAGCTGCACAGCCTCCTGCTGAACAAGTTGCGAATGCGCGGCATGAACGCGGCCTTCGGTCTCAAGGTCCAGGTATCCATCGGGGAACGCCTCGTGATCGGTATGGCCGCTGGTACCGCTGTATATCTCACCGCCCTGCCGCCACCCTCGCTACCACAGATCGCCACTGGCAACTCCTGGCACAACGAGGATCAGCTCGCCGAGATACAGAAAAGCCTTGTGGAAACGGTCAAGAAGAACATGGAGTTCTACCAACTCAAACCCCTTCCTGTGAGATATTATTCCTTTGACTAATTTCGAACCCCTTTGAGAAGCACGTATTAATGCAACCGTGTAAGACGTTAAATTACCGATAAGAAATCGCGATCTTAACGCAATCGTGAATTTTTATAAGAATTTATTAAAAGTCGAAATATCGTTTGTCACGTGAATTTTGCAGGAAGTAGAAAACGGTCGCTCTATGTCCGACACGGACGAGTCCGAGGACGAAATGCCAGAATTAGATTTGGGTTTAGGCATGAAGGACGTCTGCGTATTAGAAGTCGATGACGTTGAAGATATGGATCGCATAAGCTTGTTAATGGACGAGAGACCACCGAATGACTTTCATGTTGTTAACACAGAAACGATTCCCGGACTCGAAGACCTTGAAATCGTGCGCAATTTACAAATGTTCACACAGGTATTGTCGCAGATCCCATTGAACAGTAATATTTATTAATACTGCTATTATTATTACCTTGCTGTTTTATTTATTTAATTATTTATTGCGAATTCGTATAAAATGCGGTGTATCAATTTCACAATTTGAAACGATACTGATATAATCATACGTACCGCATACGTACATTTGACGTACGAATAACTTTTGATTATTTATTAATCCAATATTTATAATTTTATATTTTTCAAATTGCAATGCTAAGACGAATGTAGGTGCGAGGTAGTGGCTTGATTTTGGATAAATTAGAAAGTTATTTCGATCTACGACTTTTACTTTATAATTATATTTTTACGTAATTTAAAAAGTAACGTATGTGCCGAGGTAACATTGTTTTCAAAATTTCTTCTTCCGTTTTGTCCGGATATTCGTTTTTTTTTATTAACGTAGATAAAAGTTGAAAAAGTAACGTGAACTACGATAATTTAATGCACTTTCGGAAAGGGCGAATGGTACTTACTTTTGTAAAATAATTCGAAGTAACATATGCGAAGTATCGCAAACGAAGTACCGATAAAACTTAAAATTGTTATCGCAACGAATGCGCGCATAAATAAATTTGCAGGTCTCGCGCGCCAAAATCCCTATGGGACAGTCAACCTCGATGCCGTCTAAGTACTTCGCGCGGGTGCTTCAAACGGTATACTTTAAGCTAAGGCGGATGGTACCCTGCGCCCTATGTGACCTGCAGTTTAAGATCGCCATGCCCGAACAAGATGAGATACAACTGTCAGTGGTTGGAATGGCTTTAGGCCTTGGCGAACCTACTAGGTACAACAAGGTTCGCAGGAGGATACTTTCGCATTCGATGAGCAAGGACCAGGTCAAAAGAAACGGTCAGTTCTGGGTGATTCCTTTTAGACCGTTTGGTTATACTTTACGTTGCAGCTCTTTAACCTTCTATTTAATATAAGTTTTCAACGAGAGTTGCAGTATTGTTATTACTTTTACCGTACAACCGATTTATGTCTCCTTTTTAAAGTACTATTTCGAATTGGAAAATGCAAACGAATCTTTTAAATTTTCAACGATAACTTAGTTGTTCGTTTGACCACTCATTACCTTTGTTACCAGTATTTTCATATGTCTAAGTAGCATGACCGATTATTAACACAATGATATTTATTTAAGTATTAAAGTATTAAGATAGTAAGATTATAAATATTCAAGAAAGTAAATAAATTCGTTTCTGTAGAATTTTAATTCACAAGATTTTTCACTATTTTTTAAGACTTATGAAGCTTTGTCAACGAGAAAGTCATTGTCAATGCTACTTTATCGATGTAAAATTTAAATAAAGTTTCGTTCCAATACAAATAAGCCAATACAATTATATCATGATGCTGCATATTTTTTAAGATATTTTTCAGCGTTGAAAGAAATTACACTTTTCATGAAAAATGAAAGTATTTATTTTATATTTGAATGATAGTTCCCTCTCTTTTTAAACGTATTAAATATCGCTGCTATCGGTATTACTTCAAATGTACGATTTTTTTCGAAAAGTCTTGTTTAATGGTTCAGTAAATTTCGCATTACATCGCTTTTATAACTCTTTAATTACAAAAGTAAGACTAGTAGTGCATAACGTACGAAGATAATTAAGTTTCAAATTTGCAAATACAAATTTTATTCCACTTATTCTGTAAATCATTCTAATTCGCTGAATTTATTAAAGTTATTAAAGCAAACTGTTTATTCGCCTTAAAGATCAAAGTTACGTTTATATATTTTCATGAGTATTTTTTTCAACTAATCATTAGAATATAACGCACACAAGTGAAATTGTAATTTCACGAAACACCAACTTAAATCATCGTCAATATCTAGTGCAAAGGCAGGCGAAATATAAATAATAATCGACAGATACGTAAAAAGCTATTTTCACAATTTACTCATCTGTAAAAAGAAATATAAATAAGAGAATTACGGCTCAGTCAATGTACTTCAATGTACTTTGAAGTATCCAACGTAAAATTAACACGTGAAAGGTGATGGATTCTTTAAATAAAGTTTCTCTACTCTATTGCAGACGACACCGACATGATTTTCAGCCTCGATGAAGATCACGCCGAAAGTATAAGCAACGTCGATTCGATACCAAATACTCCAAATACGCAATCGTCGACGTTAAACGCTTCGATTTCGCAAAAGTCACGCCCGCGTTCACCTCTTAGGATTAAATACACCACGCACCGACATAAACACGTAATTTATTGTTTGGATTTTTTAATACATTCTATTTTTTTCAAATGATTAATAACGTTGGGTTTATTAATAACGAGAGCGAAGTAGAGAAATTGAGAAATTATTCCTTCGTATTTTTCGCTTTGAGCGATGACGGACTTTTGTTTTAGGTCACTATAAATCAGAACAATCCGAGTAATTAAAGTCACGTATTTCTTTGAATTGCCAAAGTCTAGCTTCCTTAAGTTGATACAAATTTGAGATATTTTAAGAAAAAGGATGTTTTATAACACGAGGACACGTGCAATAATACCTTTTCATTTATACGCAACATTATTAACATTTGGAATATTTATTTTTGATTAAACAAAGAATTAGATCAAGTTACATTATAGAATAACACGTGAGTTTGAAACAGCTACTCGAGTAGCTTCAGCTGCTTTGAAATCAGCACGTTTTTTTCTCAGGTACCATTGAAAGAAAGATACGGTGTAGATATAACTCCATTGTCTTACCTTCCTGGCGGTAGAATCGAGAGGTACTTGGGAAATTTGAACTTCTTCTTCATAAGGGAATCAAATTCTATTCGCGAGGTAAGGTATTTTTCCTTTTATTACAGCGAAGCTTTTCACCATTTCGTAAATATATAACGACAGTAATAAAGAATGTTCTTCCGTCTCTCTGTTTCAGAACGGCGGTCTCAGTGGTTTTATTCACAGTTTTGTTACCGAGGTACTGTCGATAGTTAGAGCTCACATCACAGCACTTGGAGGTAACGCGATGGTTGCTTTCTTCATGACTCAGTGCGTACTGCTACATAGTCCTCATAAAAATCAAGTAAGATATACATGGTTAGAAAAGTAAGTTAATTCCACGAGTAATTCATTTTCTTTTTTCGAAAATATATTGCCAATGGTTTAATGAGTACTTTTTCGATGACGACTATTTGAAAATTTTGCAACAATGGTGTACATGATGTACTAAGTATCGTGCATTATTTTGACAAACATTTCCTGGATAATTTTCTATCTAGTTTACGTAGATTACGTTCATTTCATTGTCGGAATAATTTACCGTTAAGCGTAAACAAATGTACATAATGGCTAAAAGCTAAACAAGCTACTTAATATACCACGGAATATTAAAAAAATACACGTACATATTACTTGAGGTGAAGATTAAGTGAATTAGTTCAAGGAAATATTCATCTATTATTATTAGAAAAAGGTGAAATATAATTTTCTCAGCGTTACGCTTCGTTACACGAGGATATTCTAGGAGTTTATTCTAAGAATCAAGATTTAATTTGCCATGTAAAAAATAATTAATTTTGTTTATATTCTCGGAGCCAAGTGCGTTCGCCTTAACCCAATTTTGCTTTGACGAGCGCGCGAACGCAAAACAAACAAGACGACGAAAAACCTAGAGTCGCTTTTGCTTCGTGATTTTTCAGGGCCAATGCTTGATTAACGTAGGAGGTGACGTGGTGAACGTGTCGTACTTCGGCAACGACAAGCAACAGCAAACGATGTCGGCGATCGGCGGCAACTGCTGACTCCATCTGCCACACTCAGCGCCTCCGTAACTCAAACCCGGTACAGACGTCTTCAAACTCTTCGAGCCCTAACGAAGAATCGAGTTGTTTTTTCAATGCAACGGACGCGTGTGCTAATATCTTTTCTAATATCTCAATGATCTCGTAGAGATATTAGAAAAGCAGGCCTTCGTTCGAACGCAGCCAAAATGTAATCGCACCTTACCCGTCCAATATGTTCGTGCTCAATCGGCGATTTTGGAAACCAGTGGATGTTTCCACGATCGATGCAATTAAAGCTGCGAATGGCAGTAGTTAATAGATTTCCAATCAAAATATAGTGTCGAGCTATAGTGTCAGGGAGGTTTGTTTCGCTTAGTCTTCGAGATGAATTCGATGAATTTATTACCAGTTTCACTAGGGATGCAGATTGTTCCAGGTGTATTTCTATATAGATTTTTATGTAAATTTTGAAAAGAAGAATTATGATACATCGAGGCGTGTCTTTGAGGTCTTAGCGCATGAGCGTCATGTCAGGATAAGAATTCCTGCAAATATTTAAAAGTTATTAAAGAGAACTCACAACTACAAGTGAAAGATACCACCACTTCGTTTACATTGAAACGATAAATTCAATATTCAGATATAAGGTTACATTGTCATCCGTTTCGGTAACTCAACTTTGGAGTATAAAATTACTTTAGATGGAGTGAAGAACTTTTACGAAGACTGATAGGTCACTCCAATTGAAGTTGAATTGCATTCTAAAGTGTTTAGAGGGTGCGTACGTGCATTTTGCCGTACGAATAATAATTTACAATTACCATGGCTTTTTTTATTCGATTTAGAATCATTCGAATACTTCTTGACTTTTATTTATAATGTATGAGACAGATTTTTAAACTACCGATCCTCAAGAGTTGTTTTCAGAGGGAACGCTATTTTTTATACAATTTTATTCTTTGAACTCGAATCTTATTGTAAGAATATGTACTAGAGCTTTTAAATAATATTATGATTTGCCTTGAAATCAATTCAGTAAGTATAATATAATAGATAAGCATGTATAAATTTCATTAGGACTTTGAAACCTACCGGTAAGTTCACATTTTGAAAAAACACGAGTTTTAACTCATAAAGAGAAGTTTCATTTCGCAATTAATAACTAAAACTATTTTGCATGTTTTTTTTGGAAAATGCTAAGTACAAAAGGCGCTTATTTTGCGATCGGATTTTAATTTAACATTGAACATCATTTTTACATTTCAGGATTGTTTAATACTTGACAAGTTGCCGTTTCTTGAGTAAAATGTAGATTGAGATTATGACCGAGTGTAGGTAGAATTCTTATAAATTAATATACTTGATGGGATTTTCATTGCTTTTTATACATGTACGTATAGCCTAAGGATAAAACGTAATTAATATTTTATTTTAATTATTATCTATTTTTATAATTTTCTCATCGACAGCACTCCCGTGCTAAGGGTACATTGTCGTGTACGTGTATTTCTCCACAAAGGAAAATATACTTAGTAATTGGTGCTAGAACGATAAGTTAATCACGGTCAAATCACGTTAAACGGTCAAACACCCCCTCATCCCTTTACTATTTTAGACTTTCTATTTTGTTTTGATTTGCGTGAACGACACTTGTCTACTATTAGCATAA
Source organism: Wiebesia pumilae (assembly GCA_018907045.1). Taxonomy (NCBI): domain Eukaryota; kingdom Metazoa; phylum Arthropoda; class Insecta; order Hymenoptera; family Agaonidae; genus Wiebesia; species Wiebesia pumilae. Next base: position 1,863,812 of record JACCHZ010000106.1, read on the forward strand.
CGTGACACGTTCTTTTTTGCAATCGAGTGCAAATATTCGTGATGGTTTCTCCCCGGGAATTTGCCGATGTACAAAAAACATTTTTACTGCAGCCGGAAACATCTAAAGTCGATGCCACCAATACATGGCCCGTGAAATCACATGTTGCCTCCTAGTACTCTTGAGTAATAGAAACAGTTTCCATTTGTGTTCCGGGATTTGTGTTCTTTCTCTTTTTCTCTTTTCTGACACGAAAATATAATTATTGCGGTGTTTTGTCTTCATTAGTGATCTTTTTACGCGATTTTGATAGACGTTCAAGATGTTTGTCATTTACATTGGGAGGGTCGATTAAAAAAGGGTTTTATGATCTTAAGTTTGATTAGAAGATAGCGAGTTAATTTTTAGCTTGCATATCCTTGAAATAGGTAGAACTGCTCATTATCACCTTTAACTTAATAAATTTTGTTAGTAGACAAAAGATATTATTTGAAATGAGTATCAATGATTAGGTTTTATTTGCTATTGTGATTGCTGTATTTTTAAAACTCCTTTTCCGTGTTCAAATATTTTATTTTGTCTTGAACCAGTGGAACGTAGCAGTATTTATACTTTTTTATTTTGTCAACGGTTGTTTCTACAGTGTTGATTCTTCTAAGCGATATAGTCGGACACGACTATATCGACAATAAAACCGTCGATAAACTTTAAAAGGAGAAGGTTTCTATGTTTGTTGGGCAAGGGTTCTGTATAAGAAATTCTTAATAAGCACTATCTATTTGAGATTTATTTTTATAATATAAATGTATTCAAATTATTTGTCAAATTATTTTTTTTCGCTAACTATTAACTATTTTTTCTGTCGAGAAAATATAAATAATTATATTTTGTATTGAATTATATTGTATGTAAAAAGGGGTAATAATAATATAGGATATTTTGGGCTAGAGTCGATGAAAAGAAGTATTCGAATAAAGTTTTAATATGTTCGATAAGGCATTGAATGTTGAACAAAAACCACCAAGATCTGCAATTTTTAGAAACAAATGCTTGTTATATAATGTAGGTTTTTAGGCGTACTTAAAAGTTTAATATGTATTGAACGCTTATATAAGCCTTATGCACATTTAAATATATTCATTCTATTGCATTTAAAAAGTTATTATCGTACAAAAAGCTTTATAATACTTTTTGAGTAGTAAACAAAATATGCTTTAAACGGTTTAAAAATATTTAATGAGATAATTTTACTGCATATATCTAGTCAAATATTTGTTTATGATAATTAGTCTAGGTTATTCCTATTCATTATACTTATCAATATGTATTTTATTGTAATCTTGTCGATTACATGCTTGATATGGCTACATTAGGGCATGAGACTCCTTTCCTTAATAATAATAATAATAATAATAATAATAATAATATTAACAACAAAAACAACAATAACAATAATAATATTAAAAGATAAAAAATAATAATTATAAAGTGCCAATAAAATTATTCATCGATATTTATTATCAAAATAAGCACTTGAGCAAAATTCATAAATGCATTATTTAGAAACTCTACTGGAAAATGTTACATTACAAATTAGAAAGACAAATCGTAGTATCCTAAATATTTTCTTTGGTGTTAATAACGATAAGTAATGCTTAAACACTAACAGTTCTTAATAAGTAATTATAAGTTATACCTTCGTATCACAAGACTGTCCCGGTTTTTTTCGCTTTACGAAGAAATTTTTACTAAAAACTGATATACGGTATGTTTAAAGGGCGAACTTTATTGAAAAGCTCTTTAAAGAACAAACGTCATTGTCCAGTGTTACCCTTAATCATTGTGGCAAATACAAGTCCAAATATTTTAGAATGACTGTCGTTGTCAAAAAAATTTCTTTCACTGGAATATTGCACAAAAAGATTCTCATACATTTAGAATTTCTGGTTGTCGCGTACGTGTAAAATGCTAGTATAAGGAAAAATAAGGAAATCTTATTTAAAGGTACAAGTTGAGAACATTCGCCTTCGTTTTTTAAAATCACAAAATTTTCCACTGTAAGTTTTACACAGTAAGATACATAAGTTCTTAGCGATGGTCAATTTTCAATGCACGTTTAAATAAATCATGACATAAAGACAAACCGTAGTTTCACATAGATACTTAACATTTTACGTGGTATAAATAAGCCTTTGAATCTCAAGAATCTTTTAGTTATGTACTATTATTTACTATATACTCCTTCCCAATTGTATTCAAAGTTTTAAATATCGTCAAATACCCGAGTAATGTTCACGTTAAAAAAGAGGAGAGTCGGTAATTTAAAACGTTGAATGTTGCTATGCCTTGATATTTTCTATACCATTGAAATAGATTTATAAAACTTTCGCGTGCGAAAGATCAAAATGTGAAAAGTATAATTGTAATATATTTATGTTAAAAAACGCATATGTCTAAAGTTAACTGCAAATACAACTTAACACGTTACACTTTTGCGCGCATGCATACTTTTTGGATATAGAGATATATCTCGTGAATGTTTATTTCCACCTTTTTAAACTATCGTCGATGCTCACCTGTACAAATGTAAAGCAACTTAAGAATCGGCGAGAATCAGCCGTACTCGGTTCGTAATACCACCGAATGTTGTTCGTAAGCTTATACCTTTAATCAGCGTATAACTCAATCGAAACTGTTATAGTAACACTCGCAGCCAAATTGTATCCAATGAAATTATTCTCACTCGCTTCGAATAGCGCGAGGCAATTATCGTTAAAACGATATTGGCGCTCTTAGCAATATTAGCGAGTACACGGGCAAAATTAAAAGAATCCGTTAACATCTCCAAGAGGGTGATAGTTATGCAGGCGCAAACGAAGATTAATCCTTAAATATAGAAACTATGTACTTTGCTTTTCATGTTTCCTTTACAGTACATACGCGCAAAATATATTAAAGAGGAATTTATAAATATTTTACAAATATAGATATTTATAATCATTGGATCTATACTTATGCTTTGATTTGGAAAGAAAATAAGCGACTCGAATAAGATTCGCTATTAAATTTATATTATACAAAATTTGGCCTAAAATACTTACTATCCTTAAATACCTTTCCTATTTAAAATTAATGGACTGCATGTTAATAAAAACATTGAGAAAATTTGAATTTACGTATGTAGTATAAACGATTGTAGCGCGCTAGAAGTATAAGCGATAATAAAATAATCACACGAAGAACGATTACATCAAACATCTAGTTATAGGCAAATACTGTTAAAATTTCAAAAGACGGAAATGTTGATACGTGCTTTGGTATTTTAAAAATTGACATTCGGGTATTCCAGGTTTTATTGCATTCCTACGGAACAACCGCTGTAAGAGGTTAATTACAGTTTTGCATAAAGATTACAGCGCTATTGTGTTTTTCGAATTTCTTGCTGAAATAATAACAAGTCTGAATAAAAGTGATTTTAATGATTACAATTTTAACGATGAAGATTAAATATTTTCTCCGGGGTATTATCTATTATCAATCCGCGCACAATTTATAGAAATGCTCAGGTGCGCAAATCGGCTTAAACCTTGTAAATAAGCATACGTTTATCGTTGGAGCGAACGCTGACTAAGTTGGTATGTTAAATATCGCAGTGGAAGAAGATTGCATACGTTCAATAATATACTTCAAGTCCAATGTTGTCCGTTACCGATTAAAAATGTACAAGCGAATGGAACATAATATGAAAATAAATTGATAAGCTCTGAAATAATTGTCATTTCGTTTGACGAAGAAGCAAAAGCTGTACCTACAGAGAAGTTTTAATTTACGATTATTGTACAGGACTAAAATATTTCTAGGTATACGTTGTAATACATCGAGATGTTTCTGTTTTACGGATACACGAGAAATGAATATACGAATGCGTTACGTTTATCGGTATTAGAGGATGCAGTAGGGATCAATTAAATTCCCTGTTCCCCGTTTAATAGTCGCTCTGTTTTTTTCATGCGTAACGTGGTCTCTTAGTTACGACTTGACTCAACTTATTATTGACTAAATCGCTATTTTCTTGATTTCCGGCTTTTCAGTGACTAACTCGGCTGTGGGATCTTTGATAAATGTCTAATCCCAGGGGGCGCGATCCAGAGGATTCAATATCCTCGTTTATATTTCTTCGAGTTTCTTCAGAAATGCAAACAGGATAAGAGCTCGAGGAGTCGAATTCAGTCGATGTCTGCAGTGACTTTTTGTTTACATACTCTACAGGATCAAGGAAAAAAGGAAAACCTAGTTAATTATGTCTGCTTCATTCATTGATACCGAAAATCTTGGCGTGTTCGTGTATTTATTGATTGCGCGACATCTGTGGAACGGAGGTGTTCGGTGGCATGTCTTACAATTTAAGAAAAATATATTATAATTCGGAATGTAGCTTTAATTTATGAACTCTATAAGAGATTGAAAATATTTTTTTCTCATTTAGTACGGTAAAACACTGGAAGGTTTCCGAGTTCAATCCTCCCACTCGCGTTGATTAACGCTAAAGTACGACATTGAAGTAAAAACTCGTTGTTATTATAGGTGAGAAAGATAAACTTGATCGGATTACTTTCCCTACGTTATTTACTATGTGACGATGAGTGGAAAATAATTACAATGGTTAAGATATTAATATATTTAAAATCCTAGCAAAGTTTTTGTCCTAGATAATAATTTGAAACGTAACATTGTATTCTCTGGGTTTCCTCAACTCTCTTTTAGCGAAGAGTGAAAGAACATGCGCTTTTGTATATTCACTAGTTAAAATGTACAATTGTAGAGCCATTTAAGAGTTAATTACGTGGCTTATACAGCTTATTCAACTAAATTATGTAAGTAGAAAGATCTACCGTTATTTATACCGATTTAAGGACGACTGCGCCTCGCATAACGTTCATTGTTCGTTGAACGTTATATCGAAAACACTGTCGGTAAACGTTAAGTAAACGTGTGCATTTCATGCCAAAAGTTTTGTAAACGACTGTGTTAAAATGCCGAATTCTCAAACTAAAATTAAAAGTAGGCGCTTTTGTAAAACTCGTAGCGTGCATCTCATTTTTATACACATTTTTCATTCGTGTTTTTTTCACAGGGTAAGGCTATCGAAATGCTCAACGTTGTATTGGCGTTTGAAAAATAAAACGCGAATCTGTTCAAAGGACATCGATGCGATAAACTATCATAATTGTACAATATTTCAGATGCTAATAAAGAATAATTATTAAAATACGTTATATATTTTCGTGTTATTCATTTAATGCTCTTGCAATTATTATTTTCATTTCTATTACCACATAAATAATAAGAATTATGTCTATTGTCTTTAAAGAAACAATGAAAATATATATGTATATCAATAATTATAATGATGAACTTTATTACGAAAGATGTTTATTTTAACGCGTTACAGAAACAAATATAATAATAACTCGTTGAAGATTCTTAAAATATATTTTCCAATAGTTTTACTATTGCCGATCCATAATATTTCGGTAAATGAAGTATAATTTAGATTTGATAGAGAGTTATGTTTCTGAAATAAATCGTTTTTCTTACCGTTGACATTACCGACCGAGATTGTCGAGTAAAATCATTTTATCTATTGTATGTAATAATAACGACTTAAGACTTTTGGTAACCAATGTGCTAATCTTTCGATTTTATTTAGAAACAGCGTGTGATGTCGTTTTTTCTTCTAATATTCGCTTTTTACCGAATGAAGTGACTTTTTATTATTTTATCTTATTAATTGTAAGTCGTGCAGCGAACTTTCATTACGTTCTAGATATTAAACGTTGACTTTTCATTTATTTTTTTTTGTATGCGTATCACTCCTGTATACTTTGATAACACTGGGTAAACGGTTGCTTATGCTTAGTGTATGCACTGAGACTTTACTTCTTTTCGCAAGAGGACGCAAATTGTCCCCGTAAATAATGATTTATTATTTACTTACCTTCAGTGTAATTACAGCATAATTTGTAAAAAAGAATATTAATAAATAATATATTCAGAAATATTATTGATATATGAAATTTCACAATTTTGCATGACTATTTTACACGAACGAATGCAATAATTATTATTTTACGAAATCTATTTAACAAGTTTTATAAATTGAAAATAATTATCATTTCGAAAACCTTCAAAGTTTTAATTCTAATGGTAATATATTCAAATCTGCATGCAATTATAATGATATTTAATACGAAAATCATACTAATATTTGAAATACATATCATGTATTATGAAATATTTCTGAGAGGTGAGAAAGAGAGAGAAAGAGGAGTATGGACTTTTGGAAATGTTGAAATTCTGTTGTGATACGTAATGTATATTTAAAATAGAGACAAAATGTTCAATTTTAATGTAAGCTTTATCAGGTTACATATAACTATTCTTTTCTTTTAAAAATTATTTTTTGTACGAACGATAGTAGTTCTTTAATTAATTGGACAGAAATATATATCTCGTTAGTATAATTGAAATATTAAATTTGATTTAATTTCATGCATTTCATGTCGAAAGTTTCATATTTTCTACAACAAATTTTATACAACAGAAAAAGATTTATCTATTTTAAATATAGTAATAGTTGAGTAATGCTATGATTACTTGTTTTCTCGATTTTTTCGCGATACGTGTTTAGTTATATTTATTAAATAATTCTAGAATTTACCCACTGTATTTGCGATGCACGATTAATAATATTTTAGTATTATTTATTCAAAAATGTATGATTAAAAAATGATTATACTTTTTTTCATAGAATTTGGAATTATATTTTATAATATTTTTAGCATGTAACCAACTGTATTGATTACGTAGAATAATTTATTACAGTAACATCGTGTAAGTCCCATTGAACGAATGACAAACGATCTCTTATCTTTCACCCGGGAGGCTTTCTTTATTATAAGTTAAAAGCCGAAGCAGGATAAAAACTTTCTCTAATTTGATTTAGTGCTTTTGCATAAAAATGTTTAATTTCTTAACAGTTGAGTGAATCTTTTGAGGAAACGGAAATTTCATTTATTTATTTTTTGCAATGTCAGTATTTGTGAATCTGTTTTCATTTACATCCTTTTCGTTATCTACGCAAATAAATTGAACTTTTACTTGAAAGTAGATTAGGCAAGCTTCAATACTCAAATACTTAAAATTATTAGAAAAAACAACAGCCGTCAAGAAGATAATTCATCTCATTATAGATAAACGTTTGAAAACGTGTATTTTAAGATATGTAATTTTTTCAATTTTTTCAAACAATAATCTTCATTGTGCTACATTTCATTTTCATATTAAATAATGTACGTTTTCACGAAGAAACGTGAAAAACGTTTTCACAAGCGACAGAGTTTGACTTATTTATCCTAATATTTTTTTAACTACGAAAGAAATTATGTACCAACTGCGATTCATGAATTTTATTAATTTATTGATATTTTTTAATTCAGGTGACGAAGAATTCTTGAAAGAATACATATCTTGATGAAATAAAAATTGATGAGGATATTACTACGTTTCATTTCATACTTTATGTTCAATTTTTTTATAATATTATAGAAAAATTAAACAGAATACTTAAACAGAATTAGTTAATTATTAGAGTAATATGTTGCTTTAGCGAAGTAAAATAAGTAAACTATACTATTTATAAAACTATTTATAAACTATTTATACTATTTATAAAAGTGTAAATTATAAGACTAGTATCTTATAACTATTTTGTAAAACTATTCTGTGAAATGTGTTTGAATAAAGATCGATTTCAATTGTAAGATCTATTATATAACAAAGAAAATTCCTTATGCGACGAAAATCAATTTAGTACGAATAATCAATAATCATTTTTATCTAGAAAAAAGACAAAGGATATGTATAACAATATTGTCGGTATCAAAATGCTAAAACGAAAAAAGAAACCTTAAATTTTCATACAATTTTAGGTAAAGATTTTGTTCTCATAAGAATAACTAATTCAAAACAATATTGGGTTTCGAAGAAATTAATGATAGTTTAATTGCGTTAGTGTGGGTGTCTAGTTTCTAATTATTGTTTAAACCAACGAAACGAAAATTCATATTTATCAGTAGCTTACCTGTAAAGAGTATATGACGCAAATATTTTAAATGTCAGATGGAATTGTTGATCGAGCGAATCCTGCCGTATTTAAAAATACTCTTACATTTATTCATTTATTCTCTATTGATTTACCAATTTCAATTTTAATCATACGTAATATTATTAATAATGTTATTGAATTAAAAACTGAATTCCTTTAAATATTTAAATAATCAATGAATTAATTGTTTAATTAAAGGTATAAAATAATTGTTGTAGTTTGTCTATTTAGGATTGTGGTTATATTTCTTTTTAAATTAATGATGGCTTTGAAATATAATATCAACTCGTTTCTTATTGTCTGTTTTGAATTTTTTATCTGTACCTCTTATACATGTGCTTTATCGAAATTTTATCATATTCACCGAATTATGAAAGTCGTATTAATAATAATAATAATCGTAATAATACATAATTAATGCTTTTATTTTGTAAGTTAATTTGAATATTTGTATATAATAACACAATTTCATTATCTCATTTTTACAGATATAATTATAATTATAATATAAATATGATAATTACGTTTTTATATTTTAAGTGATTTTTAACTTATTCTTACAAATGCTATGGATAAATTAATTTTTCATTATGAATTACCACATGTATCATCGAATTTTGTCGAGAGTTAATCATGTAGTTAAATTAACGGATACAATGATATCGATATAAAAGTAAAAGCGCAACTATTTAATTGATAATTTTGCAGGATAACATAATGTCATTTCACAAAGAAAATCTGATTCGCTCACGTCATTCGAAACTGAATCGACCTTTTTAATAATTTGATATTTAATATACAAAAATGAAGGAGAAACTTTGGATTTAATCTCCTTATCTTATCTTTTAAAACAGATTTATAATTTATTCATGTATAATCTGTATTACAATATTAGTCAATATTATTATTATTAATAAAATGAATGCCGTTAAAACTTGAGTTCTTCTTTTGTTTATATTACATATTTGTAAAAGGTTACTCATTTTTTAAAAATTATATCAAAATTCTTATGTACTACTCAAATAATTATTACAACCTTCAAGAATATTTTGATACCTAGTTTATATAAAAAAAAAAAAAAAAAAAACAATTTATAAAATTCAAATTGCCTAATTAATTTATGGACTTAAAAAAAGTCTTTATTTTCCATACACGTTTTGTTCATTTTAGGTTTGATATTTGAAATAAATATATCTTTTATAAATATAAATTCCTTTTCTTTGCCAGATTCCTAACTTGGCAATTGATAGTTTGACTTAATCTAATTAAATTAAAATTTTTTTCAATTTTCGTTTATACAAGCTACAAGTTTCGTTGCCACATGTTTATTTCGTATTCGATAAAATCAGTTCGACAAAAGGATCTTGAAAAATGTATATCTTTCAGATATTCTTACAGAACAGTAAGTACAAGAATTATTACAGCGAATTAATCCTAAGTGCAATAATGTTTTTGAAGGAAAAAGAAACTTTGTATCTTGCTCTGAGAAAGTGTCGGACATCGATGTGGATTCCAACTTTACACCCCCTTTTAGGTCCTTTGCGTATAACGTAGAAAAGAAAATTTAGCGCACGATTGGCATTTTATTCGGTAAAGAAAAAAAAAAGCAGATCACAGGCGAAGCCGATAAGGTAGGCATCTCCACGACGACACCCGACACCCTCTTACCCAACGTTTGCGCTTTACCGATTACGGAAAGCCTCGTTTTAAATAAGTGGCTGGGCAGCTAAGAAGGTCGGAAGACCAAGATTGGCGGCGATGGTCGAGAATCGGCTACCGGAGTCAATGGTGCAGCAGTAGGTGTAGCCCTGGGTAGCGATGTTGAATTGTGGATATTGTGTGGCGCACTTGGCATAAGCATCGCAAAGCATGTCCGAGACGGTGATGGCTGTCACATGGGGGTTGTTCAGAGTAACGAAGGCGATACCGCTGTTCGACACTTTGTTCACCACGTACTTGAAGAGAAATTGAGGCACTGGTACTGCGCCGTTCCCTTGGCGATCCGTCGTCAGCGTAATCACTACCGCTTTACCTGTTTTCGTTTTTCGTTTCGTGGAAGAATAATTTAATTATAAGAATAATTTAAACGTACGGGAATGATCTATCCATTTAAAGTTACAGAGCCAAGACTTTTTTCTAACCGAACAATTTTAAATTAATTTTTTTCTTTTCTTTGACTCGTAAATGAATTTATATTTTCCAATACGTGTATTACGTAAATTTACACCGTTGGATATATTTTCTAGGATAGGGACGAACGAGGAGACTAAAAAAAGATAAATATATGCGTGCACTAATTTTCTACGCTTTTCTTTTAATAAGTGAAAAATGCATATTTTTTATACTTACTCATCAAGGCAACGAAGAAACTTTTCATTTTTCCCTTAAGTTATCGCAACTAATTTCCTAAAATTCCATTACATAGTTAAAACACCACTTCTTACCTGCTGCATCATTGAGTGTAAGATTACCAATGCCACCGGTCCACACGTCCAAGTCGGCGGACTGTTTACCGACTAACTTTCGCACGATTTGTTCAACCAGATTCCAGTTTTGATCTCCTATGGTCTTCCATATGGGCACTGTGTTGATGTAGAAGAATGTGCCGAATTGCTGAGACTTGTAGAACATGTCGGCCCTGGGTACCAGCATACCTTCGACCAAGTAATTGTCGCCTGAAACGATGATAAAACGTTCAACTTTTAGAAGTACGTATCGACAGTAGTGGTTATCTGAAGTAACGATTTTGGAATCAAGTCAAGGTATTTCCTACGTAAAGATTTTTAACAAAATTGCTTATTTCGTTGAGAGGTTTGTAACGACATAATCGACACCGTAAGGATAAACTCTTTCGTTGCGATAGAAAGACCTTTGCAAAAAGGTAGAATATATATATCACGATTCATAGAATCACGGACAAACCACTTACACCGCGTGTCCCAGTGAATAATAATTGTTTCAGCAACCCATTCAAAGATATCTGACTACTACGTACTGTGTACGTTAAATTGTTTCATGCATCCCTCAAAGATGCAGAACCTACCACTGCTGGGAATGAATTTGTCAACCAAGGTGGAGTTGTTGAGCAACGTCTGCAACCTCGTCCTCTGGTTCTGTCTAGTGAAAACCCAGGGGTTGATGGTGATGTTCTGGTAGAAGGGTCCGGTGGAATACGCCGGTAGACCGAGTTCGCGCTGCCGTTTGCGAACCGACGTGCCGATCTTCGAGTGGGCCCAGTGCGTCTGGCCCAGCATCTCGTTGTGGCAGATCTCGTCGATCGTCGGCAGGAAGTTGGCGTTTTGTAAGCGGAAACCGATGTGGGCGATGGTGCCATTTGGACAGGTTGCGCTTGTGGTGTTCGCCTCTGGTAGAGGAATTTCCGAGCATCCGATGCGTTTGATCGGTGCGCTGTAGCCCGTTCCCACCTGCAATGACATTTTTCAACGCACTTTGTTGCCTTCTCCTTATTATTCCGATCGTGTACACGTGAACGTATTGTTCCTCGGTACGGCTATCGATAGAGCTTTCAAAGGTAATTATGCTCTCCGCTGGAACAATGATCTTGTTATTGTAATGCTATTATCGGAATGAGTTGAATGTACCTATTCTTCACCGCGAAGTGTATAGCGATAGCGTATCTAAGCCCGCGTCATTTCTCTAAAAATAAAATTTCTATTTAAAGCAGTGAAGCTGTTTAGGCTTCTTTTAATTTTTAAGTGCTGTTTTATGTTGTAGTGGAAGAAGAAAAGATTATCCGGGGAAGAGATTATCGGCGTTTTTAAGTTGTTTTCACTTTGAAGCGTAATTAATTCGCGAAAGAATGTTATTTTAGAAAGGCAATAGCTTTTGTCTTCTTCAAAACGAAACTGGCATTTTTAATCCAACGGATGCGAAAAGAAGTATTAATCGTTAGTTGTTGATTTTTAAATTTAACAGGTTCTCTGCTAACGGAGGCTTGTACAAAACGATTAAAATGTTTCAGCCGAAAAAATAGGACGTTTATAAATTTTATCGATAGAGATGTTTTAATATCGGTAGAGTAATATCGTTTGATATCGTTTTGCATATTTTTACCGCACTATTTATTATGATCGTGCATTGAAACAAATTCTTTCGAAAGGTTGGCTTCGATAAACATAAGATATCAGATTAACGCTAAAGCAATTCATCAATTATGTAATTGAACAAATACACATCTGGTCATGTCCAAATATTTTCCGTCTTCGTACGTAAAAGATAAACTATTAATTATACATACGGTGATCTAGCATGTGCATTGAATTTGGTTTTATCATTATTCCGTATAAATATTTTTATAATATATATACATGTAGATACACTTTTGCGTACTCCACCAAATTTCATATTTAAAAAAGTTTAAAAAAATTACTTATGCTCGTACTCGAATACACTTTTAAATATTTTCCAATGATGTAGACTTTAAGGTTGAAACTCAAAGGGCAAATTAAAAATCGCGATATTAAAAAACTGTAATTACCACACTGAAGAACGTAATTCCGTAACATTTAAGAGTCGCCTCAGAAATATTGAGGTTCGATGAGAAAACTACGACACTACTTTGAGGACAGGCGATGCGCAGACTTTGACAGAAGGTAAACTTGAGGTCATTCGAAATACCCTTCGAGGGATAAAGGAATTCATTTGCGTTCGCTTGCAACACCAATGGCTGTCTTTCGTTAAAATCCTTGTTCACATCGATCCAACAGTAAGTCGATTCTGTTGATTATAGTAGTTTTTATTAATTATTTTATGAACGGACAATTTCCTCGTAACGCAGGAGTCGTGGATAGTTTGATAATATTAGGTGGATGGTGGTGAAAGGGCTTTGAAAATTTCAATGTAATACGAGTATAATGGCAGCTTTAAAATTTTATGAAATTCGCAAGAAATGGCAAAAACCTTAAAGTAGCGTGACTGGATGTTAAATCTAATTTATACTCATCGTAAACAAATCATTGAATCATGCGCAGAATTGTACACTCAGTTCTTTTACTCGAGCACTCTTAAACCGCATAATTTTCCGAATAACCGAAGGAAAGGCTTCGTTTAAAAAGCCCATAGGAGACGTGGAAACGTCACTGGATAATCACTGGACTTACGAGCAGGAAGAACGGAAAAAGAGAGAAAGCACAGGCCGGCGACGATCGGAAAAAACTTGCACATTTTCAACTCGTGTGGTGGTCGTTGTCGGTAAATATATGCGAACAAAGAAAGAAAAACCGACACTCGAGTTGTAAAATCGCTCGCAGCTGATGAGACACTTGCTGTTCCCTCGGTATCTTCGTCCTTTTATTCGCCGTCTTATCGTTGGTTAAAATTTTTTCGGTAGACGTTACGAAACGTAAGCCTTTCCATGTATCTCTACTACTTACTTTCGAGCAAGTCTCGCTGACTTTTGACGATCAATTAGGAGTTTGTTTAATGCTCTAATCAACGCAATTCCGGAAATAAAAGGAGGCCGATTCTAATCGCGCCGATTCTAAAATAGATTGTTCTACGAAGAAGAGATTTAAACATCGTTTAAGAACATCACTTAATGCGAATGTGATCTCAACAAACACATTAATAAAAGATAAGTTTTGAAAAGTCTGCTTTCGATTGTATAAAGCCCTGCACAATTTATATTATGTTTGCAACATGTCGACGTGCGGATGCTGGGAGAAACAAAATCAATTCAACAAAACGGAATTTGTTGAATTATGATTTACGATGTTTCTAAAGTTTATAACGAATCCTAGCGAATCATTGTATTTACTCGTACTACTTTTTATTCGGCAATAAAATTTCGTAATACAACCAAAGCTTAAGTATTTATTGAAATCATACATTAATGCTCAAACGTTTGCTGACATACTGAAAAATTTAAATAAAAAGTAGGTAATTTATTTAAAAACATGTTACTGAAATGAAGAATACGGTGTATTTTAAGAAACTCAGCACGTGATTTCATTTTATAAGATTATTAATTCTTATATAAGAATTATTTATATCGAATAATACAATTTTTATTCGATAATATAATGGAGTTTATCGTATTGTATAGTTTATAGTATATTTTCTTAATTGTGACGATGTAAGAGATACACATTTTAGATGATTACGTTACTTTGGCTACACAAATTCGTTCTACTTATAAAATTTTGAGTTATCAACGAATAACACTAATAATAATAATAATAATAATCGGATATATTTTTATCGTATATTCAATTAGGGTGTACTTAATGAATCTACTAAATACCTCAAATTACAAAGCTTTTATTACAAATTTATTACAAATGCTTCTTTGCTTAAAGTATATTACTATTTCATCAGATAATCACTATTAAATTAGTCGTTTTCTTTCTTATAAAGAAAGTATCTGAATATTTTTTATGCTTTTGTAATGCTTCGTTATTCGTATATTTTACATTTAATCTGCATGAGTCATAAATTTAATCTGAAAGCCTGTTATATTTTATGTTAAGTTATAACAAGCTTCGCTCATAGAAACTTCTTTTCTTTGTATAAGTATTTAAAAATTCATGTAAAATCTTTCTCGCCAATTGTAAATAAAGATGCGATAATGAAATTGCGCTCAAGCGTAGAATAGAACTAAAAGAATCAGTGATGTATCATTATTATTTCTAACGGAAAGCATCGCATCAATACTAAAATAATGCCCGTCATATTTGTCTGTTCAATATCATTTTTAATACCCAATTGGATGGGCTAAAGCGTTCAACGAAATTCAATAGTCATTACTATAAAAAAGGAGCATAAGACTTTGTCATCCAAGCGATTGTCACATACGACCCGAATTCCAATTTCTAGATCAATGTTAAGCGCACACTGACATCATCGGTTGCTCATCGGATCGTCTTATCCGACTACTTTATGGAGGAGATGAGGAACAACGAAAAGAAAAAAACGGGAAAAGTAGGCAATAGCTGATAAGGCATTAAAAGGACCGATTGATAAAGGCAAAAATAAACGGGACGAGGCGCACATTATTTTCGCGACGACGAAGTTCGTGGTAAGTACACATACGTGTATGTAAAAGTCGTCGCAGCGTAAGGCAAATAACTTTCGATCTCGGTGTTAGATAAGACAAAGAGTCTACACCTTTTAGAAAAAAATGCCTTGCGCTCAAACGCGAGAGATAACGACCGCATTGGATTCAAACTCGAAATAAATTATAAAAACGGCGTCTTCGTTTAATGGAACCTACATTCTTTAAATGGCCTCTTAATATCTCAAGGACGCGGCTTCAATGAAACAGAGCTGGTAAGAAGCAACTTTAACCCAACGGTAACTATCAGTTATCATGGGTTTTCCACGCGACTCATCGACCCTCAGCTTGACACATAAAGTCGTTTTCAATTATCTCTGGCTTTCCCTGAAACTGAGATGTTAGCGAATATTTCAAGGTATTGTTTGTTTGCTGGTAAATCACATTTTATTTAGTTAAAACACGTATAATGGTACAAAATTATAAAAGTTAATGCAACTTTTATAAATTTATATTGATTGCTAACGTTGAGAAGGTTTTCCTTCTGAAAAATCACAACAATGAATGATGCAGTAGTAGTTTATCGTTATTGGTGTAAAATTTAATCCGGTAGTCTCCGAGTGTTTTGCTTTTTATTGAAATTACAGAAACTCTTATAAATGTTGTAGCGATATTTTCATTTATTTTTAATGCTGCAATATTTCATCGAACCACTCAGAATACATAATATTAAGTTTCTCATTCGGAAAACGTAACCGTAATGTATTCATCAATTTCGTACTTAAAGGTTATTTATATTTAGTATTGACTGCAGCTATGGAAAGCAATTAATGTAGTGTTTTGAACACGAGAATTATGCCTTATAATGTAACATCAGGACAATAATTGTGTATCTAAATTAAATTTGTATAAATTTGTAAACGTAAATTATAAACTTCATTATAGTAATTTCTCTCAAGAGGATATTATTTCCTAGTTATTCAATATTTAAAGAAGGTCCGTATTTACAAACTTATCCGTTGCATCCTAATCTATTCTTCTTTTCATACTAATGCCTTATAATTTTAAACAAAATTAATTTAATAATATCTGTAGTTGATCTTTATAAATATCTACATTGAGATGACGTTATTGTATTTTATATGACTGTAACGTAACTCGAAATCTGTTTTAGAAGCGTCACTTGACTTATAAACCACTGTCAATATTTAGAAATTCCACGATGAAAATAAAGTACATTAAGATAAACGCGATTTTTATTTTAAATGTTTTTTAAAACCCTTTCACAATTTTAAATGCAGGAACGAAAATTGTGTTGTATCAATTAAAATATACGAAAGCTTGAAATTAAATAATTTTATACATATTTCGATCGCTATATTAATACGTTTTTCGTTTCAAATAGATAAAACTTTATGATTTAATTAGTTTGCTACTATAATAAAACTTTTCAAAAAATTTGACGTGATTTCCAAGATAATTTTTATTTTAAAATTCACACATCGAACGTTATTTTAACTCTATTTCAATGTAATTCGTATAAAAATATGACGACTACGTTAATTATTAAGGAGAAATAATAGAATATTTTGATTATTATATTTCGCGGAAAAAGATAAATGTGTGACAGAATCACTTAATATTTTCGTACATATTCTTTGTGATCAACTTTAGTTTTATCGCTCTAAATGATTTTTCGATAATTGGATGTTTTTTAATATTGTATTTACTTTGAAATAAATGTTCCTCTTATGTGTAATATGACTAATAAGTATTATATTTAATCATGTGGATTATGCGTTAATATTAAAATAAACGGACTAAGATCTTTTGTAATTATTGACATGTCACGTTATAAATATAAAAATCACGCAAAAATTATGTGTTCATAAATAATTTAGAAACGATAATGACTTATTTCATAAAATTTTGAATAGAATTCAAGTACAATGGATTTTAGAAATCCCATCATAGAAAAGCATATTGAACATGGTGACGTATATGTGTGCGCGTGTGTACGTAATACAATGTTCAATATGAGTACTAAAATTAAGTTGATAAAATCCTAATTGATTTTGTCTTGTTTGAACCGTGAAAAAGTACAAATTACAATTCGCAGTTTTTATATCGACTGCGTAATAAAAAATGTTTACATTGATTCAAATATCACATTTACACTATAATAAATTGTTTTTCAGTTGTGTAAAAAATTTAGCAAATACATTGAAATTCCAAGTAACAGTCTGTGATAGAATATTCATATTTATAATATATGGAAAGGTATTAAAAAGTGCGGAGAAAGCGTTGGTTTCTTTTGGTACGATTTATCTCTCTCTGGCATAAGAATCTTATTGCATACATTTATAAGTGTGAGAGAGATAGAAATGCAATATTATCCTTGCATATAATCACTTAACTTCCTTTTCTTCTGGTATACCTGTAACTAGTTAAAAGTTAGGTCTTAGACTATATAATATAGGACATTCGCCCACGTAGTTAAGAAAAGCGAGAGAGAGAGAGAGAGAGAGAGAGAGAGAGGTAGTATAAAACATGTTTGAGTATAAATAAAAAGGATAGAATTTAAAAAATTATTATTAAAAGCAAAAACTGTACACATATTACAGATAAAAATTATCATTTCTAATGTTTGCGAATAAAGACTCTTAAAATATAATAATCAATTACCTTGTAACGGGTAATATTATTCATGGAAATATACAATATATGTCCTAACTATAAATACGTAGATTAATGAATTTGTCGGAACATTCATTTATCATTTTTAGAGATTTCCTGAAATACGAATTCTTGATTGTGCTTGTGTAGCAAACAAAATTTGAAGTGCGTGTATTCGTAGATAATAAAATTTTTCAAATTTATAAACGTATTTATGACAGTGAAACAATTCTAATTGAGATGAATGATTAATTAACGATATAATATAATACTCTAAAGTTTGTAAAATACTTATATAATTTCTTAGAATTACAACGGCAGAGCCAATGAACGAATATGAAATATAAGTAGGAGATTGATCTTTGCTACGAGTGATTTGAACGTAGAATATTATTGAATTGACGTTGCAAATAAAATGTAAATTAAAATGATAAATTTTAATATTGTTTATGGTAAATAAATCAAGAAAAGAATGAATGATACAACATGTTCATTGAAATAATAAAGTCAATAATATATCAACAAAATGCGAAAAGCAACAAGGCTTTTTGCAATTCAAAAATTATTCTTACAGATTTTATCGGTAACAATTATCCAAACGCACTTTTGAGAATACGCATCTTTTTATTAACATCGATATTGGGAAAAAGCTCGTTGGACTATACCATTCAGATTTAATAGGGGAAATAAGAATTTTGGAACCATTACTCACGGCGTTAAGGGAATAATAATGAAAATACAATAGGAGAATATTAAATATCCATTGTTTGTTGGTAAAGAATTAATTTTCTAGATAAGAACAGATAGAAAGAACAATTTCCTTTAACCATGGAAGGTATTTAATAAATGATAATAAATAATTATTGCTGTACGGATTCTAATTAATTTGAATGGAAAATTTTTCATAACGCTTCCTTTATCGAAGACTGGAATGATTTATGCAATATCGCAGAAGAAAAAACTTTTGGATAACCAAAATCGAATCAAAAATATATACTTTCACTTCAAAATATGTAATCATTTAAAACTGTAACACGACGAACAGAAACAATATACAAGAGATAAATTTTAAAAAGAAATCTCATACGAAGGAGTTTACGAG
The DNA here is from genome assembly GCA_018907045.1 of Wiebesia pumilae. Lineage (NCBI taxonomy): Eukaryota > Metazoa > Arthropoda > Insecta > Hymenoptera > Agaonidae > Wiebesia > Wiebesia pumilae. The sequence continues at coordinate 1,882,748 of JACCHZ010000106.1, forward strand.
TAAAATTATATTTGCTTCAAAATAGTTTAATTTGTATGGCGAATATGCGTTACGTTAAAACTCAATATAATGTAAAAAAAATTTAGAGTAAAAATAATCGTTAAAAATAATGGGTAAGCGAGTCTTCTTGGAGATACGATCTAGTAAATTTCAACTGGTTTCAGGTTTTCCTCCTTCGTCAACAATGTTATTGGCTTGAAATTCAAATAGGCTTTAACATCCTCGAGGCCAACGTCTTGGTAATTCTTCTCGTAAAAGTCACCAAGGCTGCAGCAGTACAAGTAACCCAAGGATGCGTTATCGTGGTTTTTCATAAGCTTGTCGCAAAGCTGGTGTTTCTTGCAGACGATGTAGTTGTTGCTCGCGGTTTCTACGTCAGTCTTGTTGAGGTACGGGTTATTGACCACGAGGAAGCAGAGAGCCTCCTTCACCTCCTTGTCAACGGCGCACTTGAAGATGACCTTCGGCACGGGAATCCTGCGGTCGACGACTGTCTTACCTGGTACCTTCTCCTGGTACAGGTAGATCTCCTTGTTCTCAAGTTGCAGGGTACCGACTCCACCTACCCAGACGTCCAATTCGCGCTTCTTGTGGAAGGCAAGATGACGCACGTATTCCTCGACGAAGAACCAATTTCCTGGGTCCGCGTTTACCTGCTGCCACATCGGTACCGCATTCGCATAAAAGTACGTGCTCTCCTGCTCGCTTCTGTACATTTTGTCAGCGTTCGCGATCAAGTGGCCCTTTGCTAAGAATTTTCTGTCTTCTGGAGACACAAGGAAGGTTACATTAGATCCCGGCATTCAAGCACATTGAACGACGTACAAGCACATTGAAGTTTCGATACTGCTAACACGTAATATTCAGATAATGAATTTTGATAATGAAGCACAGTGTCGGATAAAGCGCAACACGTTCCTTTCAAATTTTTGACTAATCGAAGGCTTATCTAAATGGATTCGTTTCCTTTTTACGTGAGATATAACATCTTTAAATAATAATCTATGAAAGTAAATAGCCATCGCAAGTTTATTTTTTTTTAAAAACTTTAACGTTTGTTTCGTAAAAGATTTATGTATCTTGTGTACCTTTGTATCTCTCATTGCGTTACTCGTATAATAATTCTTTGTAAGCCTTGATAGCTATTGAAAGATTAAAGAATTTAACGTAAAACGTAATTGGAAATTTTTTTCATTAATCTGCTTATTAGTAGATACTCGAGCATTTTACCAGTGTATTTATTTGCGTTACTAAAGATCAACGATTAATGCTAAAATTATCATTTCGGCGTATATTAAATTCGTTACAAAAGTTTGTTTCGTTTAATTAAGAATTTAAAAAATTCGCGAAATTCTGTCGAAAAAACGCACGTCAATGATCATCTCTTATAAAACGCTTTGAGAGATCGCTCGTATTTAATTTAACGTTGTTGTTAATGCGATGCACATTGTAACTTTTAAAAAGATTTTAGCGATAATAAGTTCTATGAGTTTTTACGCGATGAGCGGTTTGGGAAACGTAATAATTCTTCGGTTAAGTTCCAAATTGACAGATTTTTAATTTCGCCTGATCGCCTGATCGCCTGATCGCCTGATCGCCTGATCGCCGATCGTTTACCCCTTTATAGCTCAATTTAATGGATAATTCCGGTATGAAGTAACTTACGCGTAAAACAAATCGCTTAAAAGATGTACTTACGCGTCTTGATAGATAAATATTTGTTGACTGCAGTGGTATTCTTGAGGATGGTACTTATGGTCTTGTAAGCGACGTTAAGGTTGTAGGGCTCCTTCTTCGACATTTGCATGTCCTCGTAAAGGCTGCCGGCTTTAAAGGATTTGCTGCCACCGCCGGAGTAGCGGAACTGTTCCTGGTCGACGGGTTCGATGACGGCGTGGGCCCAAAGCGTCCTGGCCGTTTTTTTGTCGTGGCAAAGCTCGATTGTCCTGAGGAAGCCGTTCTCCTTGAGGTCGAAGCCGATCTCGTAGCGGTGCCCGTTGACGCAGTCCTGGCCGACGTCGCGCATTATCGCATTGTAGCTCATGCGTGGCTCCTCGTGGCAGCTGATGTCCTTGAAACTGTCGAGTTCGCCATCGATTTTAAATTCATCACCGCCTGCGCACACTATCGCCTCCGTCGACTCGGGCGTCTTTGGCTCTTTGTCCTTCACCAGCACCACCTCCGGCTTCAGCACCGCGGTGCTATTCTGGTTAGTCTTGCCCGGACAAAATACCACGACCTCTTCGCCCTTCTTGAACACGAGACTCGATGCATTGGCCACAGTTGGATACACGTATACCGGGGGCTTCGACATCTTTACGACGATCGGCGGTCGGTCGTGATGCATGCCATTCTTTACGTTCACCGTGCATTCATTGCTCACCGTTGATTCTTGGAATAATAACGTTCTCTTAATACGATGTTTTGTAACGCATCATTACGCACTCCCTTACCATATTTGTGCCTTCTTAAGCGAATCTTTATCAAACCATTATCGATTATCGACTATCAAATTAATTAACTATTAACTCTTATCGTCCAAATTGCAATAGATATATTTTTATGATAATTTGGTCACATTTTAACATAAACGATTATTTAAATTAATTGTATTTGTATTGGCAAGTATTTATTGGAAATAATAACATAATATATATATATATATATATAAATATATAATATAAGAAGTATTTATGCGGCTCTGCTTATTGGTTATTAACGTATAAACATTTTCAAATGTATATAGTAAAAATGATGAGGTGCGCATTAAACATTAAAACATTGGTAAAATGGTAGATTCTTGTAAGAAACATTTCTTCAAAACAGAATTTATATAAATGTTATCGTAGTGTATTTAATTTCACGTAACACCATATCTGTCAGATGTACACGGATAAGATAAATTATAAAGAAAAAATAAATCCCATATACGAATCAATTTCACTTATTTAGTATTCATGCAATTGCTATTCTATCCACCGTTATTAATATTAACAGATAGCTTTGTAAAACATGCTTTTATGATATAAAATAAAAAAGTGACAATTGAAGCAAGTATTCCAATCAGTTTGGTCACGTAAAATCTTGTACCTAGTAAACAAGTCCTTTGTTAAGGTGATGTGATTTATGAATATTGCACATTCTAACATGATTTAACCAAAAAAAAAGAAATTCTAATGCTTTTTTGTAATATAAATTTGTTATCATCATCATACCAGACTAATGTCTAAGTAAAATTAATTTAAATTTGATAAAATTCTATAAAATATTATTTTACATAAAGATTATTCAAATAATTATTTTATTTTATTACAGAGATATTCGCTTTACCTTGTACGGGTATTATTAGATTTCCTTGAAATTAAACTTTAAAAAATGATTTGTTAACGTTATTATTTTTAAACAAAAATTAAATACCATAAAGCTTGAAGCTTTCGATGACCGATAAAGCTACTTATGTTACAAAAATTCCATTTTATATTAAAAAAAAAGTAATGCCCTTTTTAAAATAAACATAAAGAGAGAATAAATGCTCTTAAATTTTATAAGTCGACGTATTATTTGCAATGTGAAAAAACCGTTTCATGGATATTTAAATCTAATTTCTGTTGTAATGAGAGACGAGAAAAATAGTACAGATAGTATAAATTAAATAAAATGTTACTTATTTTGCGGAATGTGAACGCTTACTTCGTTTAAAATTAAAGAATATTTTGTTACGGCAAGTTTAATGTTTTAAATCAACATTGCAATTTATATTTAAGTTCAGCAATGAAATTGTGCACTTATAAATTTAAATGTTTTCCAATATGTTACATTAAATTAGAAGAGAAATTAACTTCGTCAGTTTAACATTGGTTGTCTACATTGATCATAATACACTACTTTCTTTTTAAATTAATATGTAACATCACGAAATAACAAATAACTTATCGTTCAATTACATAATTGAGGTTCGTTTTATTTTTTAAAGAAAATCTCTTATAAAAATATTCGAGAATAAGATCGTGGCAAGATAATTACAACTATATTTCATAAAATAAATGATGTTTGGACAATTTAGTGACTTGTTTTTTTCAGTAGGTTCAAGAGTTTCGAAATATCTTCATTATATTATTTTCTTTGTTAATGCATCTATCTGTATTACGTACCTAGAAAAAAAATGATAACACTATTTGTATTCGACTTTGTTATCTTCATGAAAAAGTGACTATTGTTTTGATCCAATCTATTATAGTGTGAACATGTGTACAAAAATTTCGATACGTAATATCAGATTTTTATTAATATTTATTTCACATTGGCTAAGTAAATTCAGCACGTCTGACGACGATTAAAGATGTTCTCACATTTTCTTTTTATTTTGCTTTTACTTTTTTACAAATTAACTTAATCAGAAACAAGTTTTTTTTTGCACGAAACATTGTTACATTCACAATTATGGCAGTTGTCTGCTACTTTTGAATTGAATATCTAATTATCGCTTCAGGTGAATTAAAAAAATCATAGACTGATCCAAAAATTAAACTATGAATATATTTTCTGATAATATATTAAAATATACATAATTATTTGTATCTTCAAATCGTTTATAATTCATCGGTAAAACAGAAATTATGTTGCTTTATAAATTAATAAAATAAATTAATTATACGTTTTAAGTCCCGGAAAAGCATTTTCTCTTATACTTTTCTTGTCTGTTTTAAATACTGCATTATTTAATAGATTGTTCCTTTGAATTATATAAAATAGTTAGTTAATGAAAATTAGTCACATACTAAAACTCGTACATAATTCATCAAGCTTATTGAAGTAAGAGTTATATATATATATAAATCAATAATTTCCCTTTAATTTTCATTATTTAAATTCTTTGTCATTAAGACCAATTATTTTCAGATGCACTTTCGTAAAAATGAAAACTAATCAATTCATTAGGCTAAATAACTGAAAAATATTTATATAAATTTCTATAATTATTGCCTGTGTTTAAAAAAATATCAAAAAGCATTTTTCGATTAAGCAGATTTTAAAATTTTAAAAAGTACGACATTATTATTAACAATGACATGTAATGTAAAACAATATTTCTCTGAAACGAATTTTATTAGAAAAATTATGTGAATTAATATAGATTCCTTACTCTTTTAGTTTAATATTCAAATGATTAAAAGTCTTATTATTTACTACGTCTATCTTATTTACTTTTTGATATAGTAGTTAATAAGGAAAGTTAACAAAAAATTAGACATAATGTATCAATGTTTACTATTATTTTAATTATTTAAAATAACCCAAAGGACGTAATGTAACAGACTGCAAAGTTCGTTAACAATTGAAAAAAGCAGAGATTGCTTTTAATACACAGGATAATTTAACTAATATATATATATATATATATATATATATATATATATATATATATATATATATATATATATTGTAAACCGAATAAATTTCTATTTTATCAAAGAGAGAATTTATGTAAGATAATCGAAATATTTTTGAAAACGTGTTTAATTAATTTTTAATGATTTAATATTATTTTTTACGTCTAATGTGCTAAGAGTTTCTGTAACATTTTTCTATAAATTTATTAAATTTATAAAATATTTTGTATTAATAGTAATATATATTTACTAATCACTGAGAATACTGATAAGCTGTTATTAGTGAAACTAATTGTGTTTAATGAAATTCTTATGCAGAATATTTAAAGTTAATAAAAAGCTATAATAATATATTATGATTTGATAATTCATACTAAAATAAAATTTGCATTTTAATTAGCGTTGATGTTCATTCATACTCGTTACATTCGTTTTCATATAAAAATACATTTTTATCAAATGTTTTTAACGTTTAAAATGAGAACGATTTTTTTTTAATGAAAAATGAAGATGTCCTTATTGTAAATACTGATATTTATTAAAATATATCTTAGAAAAATTGATCGTATCTATAGGACTACTTACTCGCTGAAATCGATTGAAATGTTGTAAAACACAGAAATAATATCGCCTGAGAAATATTTTTTGATCTCATTTTGAACTAATACGGAGCTAAAAGGTCTCCGAACTTTATACAAAAATATCTCGAGAAATTATGAATAAAATTACACGAGTGTTAATGTACTTAAACGACGTGGTGATTATTTTATATCTTATTGTTATCATTATTGTTACTCAAAGCATTGCATGTACACCTGTATCAATCCGTCATATAATGTCATTGTATATTCAGATTTTCGTGAGAGTATGATGGGATCATCGCCAAAATTATGCCAATGTACTTTATTTATTTAGCGGTTGAACCAGCAGAGGAATTTTTATACAATATCAATTTTAAATTCATAATGCTCCCACTCACGATAAAATATGTAAGCGTGACGACTGTAATAACAAGGCCACTGGTAAACTCGAGTGACGCCAAAATAATACCTTCCTTCACCAGCTCACCTGTACGGCAAACATTACAATCAAACATCTTATGAAATATTAGATTATAAGTTGAGCCACGTGGTACCGAATTATAACTATTCTGTATAATGCCAGTAATGTCGATATGCACATGATTATATCTAAGAAAAACAAATAAATACCAAGAAAATTCAAATAATTGTATACTGTCCTGAAAGATAAAGCGTGAACTACATATTTTAAGTAGTTTAATAGTTTCTTTAAACGCATAAAATAGTAAAATTAGCTCGTTTATTTTTTTTTTTTAAGTTTATCTTTGATCATGTAAAGCGCTCATAAACGGTAATGTATATTATTATCATTGCAAGTGGCGGATAGAGTATTAATTAAATATTAAAGAAATTTAATAATAATAGAAAGAGATAAAAACATCGATAGTAGGTCCAAGGAAGAATGGCTTCTTTTATTTCCGTCCTTTCAAAATTTTACAGCTCCTACCGTTCAAATAAGGTTAAAAGTCTGAAAACGAGGCTCTTAACATTAGTGACATTATTATACTTTTATTATTTAAATGTAACACGATTTTCCAGGGAGAGGTATTTTAATCTTATGCAGCTTTCCGATTATCATTGCCTTAAGTTGCCTTCCTTACAGATAGGATTATACCACTAAATCTCGATATAAAATATTTCATATTGTGAAGCTTATTATCTGCAATTTCATTGAAAATATATCACAAAGAAATGGGAAAAGCGAGATCTTTTTTTCTTACGAATAAATCATTCATAAATGCTCAAGCATGAAGCGAAAGAGGTTTTCACAATACTTTTCCTTGACGACTACAATCCCCTAGAACATGTGTATAAGTAAAATTACGAGTTGGTAATTTACAAAAGAATTATGTCCATTTTGGTACTAATACGAGCAGAGATTCCTTGCGATGAGAGATTGATGTTGACAAAAGTCTCTCATCGTTAATGACTTTCAATTCTATGACTTTTATACGCAGCAAAGATACTATAAAGATACCATAAAAAGAAAGTCTTGAAAGCACTGAATAGAAACTCATGCTAAATTCGTAATCTTTGAGACTGAATTACGTCGGCACTATCTTGCACGTGAAAAGACAAATAAGACTTGTAAACGACGTTTTTCCTAATATTTCGTTATTTTCCATTGCAGTTGTATCAAATATTGTATCAAATGTATTTCTTAGTTTTATTTACCAAGACTTTTAATCGTGTAATTCGGTGTTTAAGGATATAATGAACTAGTACAAGATTCTTACTAGTAATATATCAGTTATTTAACGACCTTACAAAAATTTTTAATTTTATTTAAAACATGAAACTCTAATTGATCAAATGACATATTTGGTTTATATCAAATCTTAAAAATGTATCTGTACAAATAAAATAACAAATTTTTTGTTACACATGGAAATAATCTCGATGTGCATGTAATATAATAATATATTTAACACAAAAATTTGAATCATTTCAAAATAATCTTCTGAAATACTTAGCGTCAACTTTCAAGGAGAAAATTTTTTATTGAGAACAATGACTCAATATGACAATTGTCAGTATTTCATATACTCTTTATATTGTATTCTTTTGTCATTTATAACTCATTAAAGTTAATCTATTATCTCTATAATTTTTCAGAACAGAAACATTAAATATTTTGCATATTTCAATGTACCGACTGTACAAAGAAAATCAACATAATTTGATAAAAAGGAAAATTTATTCAAGTGGAGAAAAATATTATCCTTAAATGTTGTTTTAATTTTCGAATAAATTATCTGAATTGATTTAAAGGTTGTGTTTGCATATTTACATTATAAATTAGACGCAATAACTTTTCATTATTCAAGAACAATAGCGGAGAATTGCAGACGATTTATAAAAACATATAACGAAAGACGTAAAATGTATGTTACGATTACTAAATATGTAAAACGCTTATCTTTTTAATTGGAAATGAATACTGGATACATTGACATTATCATATTTTCTTGTTTTGTTTTTGTATCTGTATAATTTCAAAAAATGAGATCAAGTCTATTATTTTCGTAATTAATTCTTATTTTTCGAATGTGACATAAGATGCGTTATGTAAATAAGTGATATAATATCGTTAAATTCGTAGAACTTCAAGCTTACGATCTTTTGGTTATTAAAGAAATAATTCATAATAAAATGCTTGGTAAATATTAACTTCTTACAGGGAAATAAGTTTAAGAAAATATGTGCACTAGTTTAGTATAAGCAATACAGTGAGTTCGTTGAGTAACAACTATGTCGTGAAAGTATTAGTTAGAGAAATATGGTACTTAATATTCGTACAATTTCTACAATACAAGTAGTTACAATTTGTATAAAATTCGACACCTTATTTCGCAATGTAAATTAGAAAACGGTAAATTTCGTTACAGGAAGAACGTGTGTATTATATTTATAATTTTCGTTATTATTTTATTTGATAATAAAATCGAAAACTACTACCAATAAATAATCGTGTAATGATAAATCATGGTATTTTCTAAAAAGTAAAATTAATTGAACCTTATCACGGAATGTTTGCAAACGTCACGATAATTTTTAGTACATATTGACGAAATTGTATAATTTCACTTTAGTAATACGCGACTATTTATACAAGAAGAATTACATTTATTCTTCTTTATTGGAACACTCGATTGAAAAACATAGACTTTCTATGATTCTTTGCTAAGTAAATAAGAATTTGACCCCCAAAGCAAATAAAGCCCTCCATATTATTGATAGATCATGTCGCTACGAAGCTGAAATGTTTTATATGAGTTTTTCTTTCACTAATTTAAAAATATCAAAGAAAATGGGTTGAATATACTTAAACGTACAGCTATTGGCGATGAAAAAATTAATAATGTTTAATACTGGGCGCAACAGTTTTTATCCCAATTGAAATACATAATCATTCCTTTCTCATCTTTCTAAATTTAATTTATTTAAGTATATTTTAATCAACTTAATCTACAAAAAACGTTGCCTCTTCTCTTAAATTAAAAAATCTATTTGAATAGTATTCTTTAGAGTTTGCCAATATATCAGATAATATTTTATGCTTAAGTTATAAGGCTGCATATAAGTAGAAAAGTTAACGATCAAATATTGAACTATTTTGTCGAAGTTTTCTTGTAAAATAGTATTTTTCTGGAAATGACGCAAAGTAGATCCTTCAAAAAAAAAGAAAAAATCAGTTTAACGGTTAATCTTGCTTTCCGCCTAAGATCGTGTCTCCAAGCACCAGAAAATTTTTCATTGCTCGCAAAAAAGACGCATTAATCTTCCTGATAACCCAAGGCAAACCCCTGCCTTATGCTTAACAACAAGTTCGAAAATTGACGACAAGCGAACGTTTCTTCGACGAAGACCTTGAAAAATCCATGTTCCGCGTAACCGGTTCTTCTTATATTGAGACCGGAGGAGGTTTGTTGCAAAACCTTCATTCCGGAATCCCAGATGGCACGCACTCGTCTTACCGGCTTACAACTGATTGATGTACAACCCCCGTCCCTCGACAATTACTTGGCCGCCCGCCGATATTTGTTTCACCCCTCGGGCACAGTTTGCATTACAAGCAGCGCATACTTAAGTGCGCGCACCTTTCGCCCTTATTGATTCTGCCACTCGCACTCGCGTTTTTTGCATCCGTTGGCGACGGATCAGGCGATCGCGAGCTTCGCTGTTAACTCGGAGACTCGAATTCGTTTGTAGTAGTTGTAGTTTGAAGCCTCGGAATCAAGTTTGACTGATTAGCCAATTTTCATGCAAAGGGATCAATCTTCCCTTGAACATAAAGTGATCTTACGCTGATGGGATTTAAGTTGGGAATTTCTTTATTCACAAGTATCTCATGTGCTTTGCATCAACTTTCAATTCTGGCGAAAGTAATTGTCTGGTAGCTTCTAATCTCTAAAAAATTCGTTATACGAATTTTCGAACAATTCGAAAATCGTTTATACTTGCGAAGGTCTATAATCGCACGAAGCTACGGAATTCGTTATAATTAATTCGCGTTATTTTACATTTCAATTGTATTCTTATCTGGGAGTCGAAGAAAAAAATATTGTTATCGAAAGCTTTGTACGATGTGAAAATTGTACGTAACTTTTTTACTTTTAAATTAAATCTCCAATTATGGAATTACAGCGACAATCGATGCTGCACACTGTCATGAGAAGTCAATAATTTTATTAAACACTGTTAATTATAATATTAGAAAATTAAGTCGATGCAATTGTAATATCAGAGTAATTAGTAAAATTAATAGTAAAATAAATAATCAGTAAAATTAATTTTTAATTCTTAAAATTATGTGCGTTTTAATCGAGATAAATATATGTATACATAAGTTGGTATAACCGCCAAAAAAATGTACAATCAATGAGTTTTAAATACACATTCGACGAAACAGTTCTAACGAAAAATGGCCGAAAAATCTGCATTCCCTATGAAGTTTACATCGCAAGAAATATGAATTGTATTACAAAATAAAAGCGCTCGTGTTAAATGTAAAATAGTCGGGCTACAAAAAGTTGGAGTGAGCGCGTGACTCGTCGACAATAGGTACTTTATAAGAAAGAAAAAGAGACCATTAAACCCTATACTGAATACAGAGTAGCCCAATGTCTCCTCCCTTTCTTTCCTCGGCGTCTGTCACTTTCTCGGCAATTTCTCGTAATTCACCGGAACGTGCCAAGCGTCGGCTAATTTATTTTGTCGTCTGCGAGGAAAAGATCGCGACGTAGAAAAAACCGACGGAGTCGCACGAGCGCATGCGCCATGTCTCCGGAGGTCGAGGGTACGAAAAACACGAATGACATCTTCGGGGAGGCGATATTCGCACGGCTTGCACTGTTGATGTTTGATAAGAGATCGAATGCTAATAGCTTACGCGTGTATCTTCGTAAATACAGCAATTTTATTCCAAAGGGAAATGAAAATGACAATTTTGACGATCGGATACGATACGAAAAAGCATTGGTTGCTTGTCTTTTATTATTTGCAAATTCATCACAAGGTACACTTGACTTTATCATTCTCCATGAACTATGCAATTAATTTGAAGTGATATTTACAATTGTAAAAAGACTCTCATAATATTGTTCAATTATAAATATGGTTTTGAGGACGTTCATATCCGAAGGTAATAAAAGTAAAATATACACTCGTTAATTTAATATTGCACACTTTTCGCTTAACGTTTTTGTTTGCACTTTAAGATTTACTCCAATTTTTAGAGCGAAATCATATAATATTCTAAATATAAAAGTAGGCACTATGTCAATTGTTAAAGAAATTTTATCCGCAATTAAGAATGTCACTCTAAATTATCCACAAAAATCATAGAAGAAAACCCAAAAGTCGGAATGAATGGACATTCGTTCTAATGTTGAGAAAAAAGGAGATGGTAAAATAAAAGAAAGCACAAAAATAAATACTCAATGAATACGTTGTACTAAGCCTACAATAATCTCTTGGAAATTATTTAAATAATTTAGTTTGTTAACGTACGTTTCGAGATTTTTTTCCACAAACTATTCGGCTTTTTTCACGATTTAATGATAACTGTAGAAAGTTAATGCAGTACTTAAGATTTGGAAGACTGTAAGAAAATAATTATAAAAATGGTTCTGGACTTTGAGATCTAATAAAAAGCAACGAAGTGATACTTATATTAGAAAAGGCTTTCTGAAACATCGAGAAACTTTATTACAATTCTATCAATACACTGAGCAAATAAATACCACCAATGAGTCGTTGCAACTTCAAAAAAATATTCGGAAATACAAGTCGAGGAATGGGGAGGAAATCGAATTTACAAGAGAGACGATATTACGAGACGGAAAACTGTGTAATATGGCAACCTGTGGATTTCAAGGAAGACTTGCACGTATTTGACGTCAACGATACCTTTTTGTAACTCAATAATGTAACTTAATTATTGCGGATTTTGCAACAGTTTCTTCAGAGCGAAAAGTAACATCCTTTTTAAAATAAAGGGTTGAACTCGTGACATCGGTATCGTGATTTCCTCAGAATACATATTAAAACGGAGAAAATATTCCCGAGAAAAGAGAAATTACTTTGGCACATTATTTCAAGACCTTTTTAAATTGTCCTTGCGATATTATAAAATTCCTCAGATGTGCAGCATTTCGACGATTTTGGAGAAGCAGTGGAAAAGGACTATTGAGTATATTGAGATTATCTCGATATTATATTGAGATAACTTAAATTGCTTTCAAACTAATAATTTACGTTTCGGTAATGCAGTTAGTCATGATAAATCAACAGTTGAAACTTATTTAATCAATTTCGAATAGCACAGTTGTTAGGTAAATTTAGCATTAAATTTGCATTCACTTGCTATTTAAAATTCGCTATAAAATCTATGAGTAGTTTTGTATGAATAATTTTAATTGTCTCGACTACTAATTTACAAGTAGTTCAAACAACGCGAACTTCAATCCCAATTATGTATAACGTAAGTTTAATGACTTTTTTTATATATAATAATAGTCTTTTATGAAAACTTAAAAATTGGCTTGTAATATAATTTGAGAATTGCGTTACAAATTTCTCTACTAAATATACTTACGTTCTAAAGCATTTCATTAATTATCTTATTAAATATATTCATTAAAATAAACTCCATCCGTCATACGTCTAGGAAAATATAATTTCTTTTAATCGGCGACAGGGTGATTTTACTTTATTCTCTACTAGTTTCTTAAAACAGAGTTTTATCTCAAATCACGCGAAAAAATCCATTATCATCAACTAAACAATTCTTCCACAATTCCGCAAACGTGATCCCAAGTGAATCTAACTCCTATGGTTATCAAAGCTTGACGTTTATAAAATTCTGAAAATTTATAAAAATGTTGATGATTATTCACGAGTTAAAGTAAATTACACCTTCATAAACTTCACGATGAAGCTTATACGCACAAGGTGTATAATGTATTTCGTTATTTAAAAATTACATTAATAAATTACAATGTATAAAATGAAAAAATTATAAGCTTTTGTAAAGCTTTTGAAAATCTTTTGTAAACATGCTACGTCGATCAATCTCAAATGTAATAAAACTGCATTTGAATGTCGATTAGCTTACTATAAACAAAATATTCAAGTAAAGTCTCATTAAAATGTATTTAGAAATATTGAAGATTTTTATCTCTTTTATTAAATTTATATTAATCGTCTAAAGATTAAGTCTTAAGATTGAGTCGTAATTAATGTTGACTTTGGCATTGTAATTTGCAAATAGTTTGCAAATTTGCAAGTTTCACAGTTGAAACTTGAAAAGACAATTACATTAAGCGACAGAAGGCGAGTAATTTTTTCCACTTATTTTGGCCTTGTTTACCGTCGGGTAAGATTGTGTTGAATAGATGATAGAAAATGTTATTAAAAATTCCGAAAACATAATTTGCTGAATTAGGGGGATAGAATTACATATTTTCCAATTTGATCGTCATGCATGTAACGTCTGATAGCACTTGATAGATAACTGCTACTTTCGAAGGGCTCTTCGTAGATTCAATTAATGTTGTGCTCGCGTAACGAGGGAGTCAATCACATCTCATTGATATTGAAGTAGTGGACCTAGCGATTCTTGAGAAATTTGCCACTACGAACGTACAGAAATAATGACAAGATAATGATGTGCTCGCGTGTGTGCGTATTACATTGTATTATACCTACGAATGAATGGATGGGAGTTTTTTTTTCGATTTACACGAATGCGTGTATTTATACGTTGATGTGGAAATTTATGTACGTGCAATCAAATCTAGTAAATGAGAATGAAATAAGGTTCGAAGAAATTCTTGTTCGGTGATAAATATCTCGGCAGGATTATTCCAAATCACAAATCTTGAGGATAAACCATTTGTATGAATGACGAGAATGTAATTCTTCGAGAATTACATATTAATTACATATTAATTACATCTTAATTAAAGAGAAAAAGCAGAAACCTTTGCGTTGATATAATACATATTGAGAATATTTCGGTAAAGTTGAAGATATCGTTGAAATATGTGTACAACCAGAATAAAATTAATACGCAAAAAAACTAATATTGTGTACTAATGTTTTTTTTTTTTTTTTTTTTTTTTTTTTTTTTTTTTTTTTGTAATAGTCATGTTTCCGTAACAAAAGTTGATAAGTGAAGTAAGTGTGAAAATATTAATACATTTGACATTGAAAGTCTCAAAGATAAATTTAGCGCATTTTGATGAAATTATTTAGAAAGAAATTAGTTAGTAGTTATTATTAATATGATAAATACTAGTATGTATTATGTTAGTATGTACTAGTAACCTTAAAACTTTAAATGTAGTAAAAGGCTATTAAAATTTATTTAATAGTAAAAATAAATACGGATACAACAAAAAAGCACAGCTTCTAATGCTAAGTATTCTATTAGATTAATTCAGTCTAATATTGTTGCTATTTCTAAAATGAACTTATCAAACCGTAAGAATACGTATTCTTAAGATACATTTGATTACAGTTTCGATGCTTCGGTTCAATCGATAATTCAATTTTATCAATGCGTTATTTTATAAAATCTCCTCCGTATAAAAAAATCAATAATATAAACTTAATTATTTCGAATTAAGTTTAAGATACGACCACGAGTGGTATTTTATCCCTCTTCGTTTGCTCCCTCTTAGAAACACATTTTCCTCGATCTCGCAGCCCTCGAATCGAATTCCAAATGTATTCTTAATTGCACTTCATTGTCATCGCGTCGAAAATACAATACGTCTTCGCTGAGTGGGAAAAGGATTTTTACTCCGATTCATTTTCAGTCTCGGATCTTCGGGGGATCGCCGTAGATCTTCGAAAAACAAATCCAAAAACGGTCAAGACTGGCAACGCACGAATCAACAACGCCTTTTATTTTGCGCCCTTCGTTTTGCTTTCTTTTCCCGCTGAACCTTTTAATTGTTCCCTAGACTTTGCGAATAGTTAACGATTTTTTCACAACTGACAAAATACTGAAAGTACGCCTTTAAGCGAGAAAACAGTTTACAAATTATGTTGCATGCGCTGGGATCATATATAAAACGTCACTGGAAACAATCGTATTCATAATTGTAATGCTATATTTTGTTATACGTATCGCATATCTGATACACGAGTAACAGTAATATAATAAATTAATTATATAGCATTATCATAATAATACCTTTTCTTCTTTCTACGTCATCGATTCGAAAACTTATTTTCTTTTCTTTTATAATTGAATAAAAATTTTATTTACTTTTAAAAAAACATTTATAATATTATAAGTTTTATAAGGATTATAAGGATGATAATAATCAATGTTGATTTTTTCTCTAATCCAATCTTGGAATTAATTTTATTTCGGTGGCGCAGATAATAAAATTAAAACTATAATTAAGAGCCATTCAATTAAAACAGTAGAATAATTCAATACACTAAAATATATTGGATTGTACAACACTCTACTATTAATTATAGCAATATATGTATAATAATGATTTATCTGCAAGAGGATTCAATCGTAATTATCAGTTATCCTAATTTTGTGTATACAATCAATAGCATTACTAACCTTTTAACCTTATTGTCCTTTTACTTGTATGTACCTATAATCATTTAGAAACATATATTATCATAAAAATGTTTGCGTTACACATGTTTTTATACGGGATTTTTAATGAGTGAAAAACTATACATTCGATTACCAATAAAATTAATTTAATATGCGTATACATGTATACATCAAAGGAAGTAAAATAGCATATTTTTATAATAATCTTTAGCTACAGGTTTTTGTATCATTTAAAAATAAAAATTTTACGCCTCAGCAGGAGTGAAAATAAAAATGTAAAAAAATTCAAATAATAGAAAATAAGTTTCAGAATATGAAGGATAAATAAGTAAACACTCACCTACACGGTTTTCAGAGAGAAACTTTATATACATATATCTATATATATTCCATAATAAATATATAATCATTCTCATAGGGTATTTCATGCACATTTTTTATTTATCGTAAGTCTCAATAATAGTGATATCGGATATGTAAGCATTTGCGAGGATATCAATCTTTACGTAATTATTCTCTCTCTCTCTCTCTCTCTCGCGTCTTATTTTCTCCTCTTTCTCTTCCAAATCTTTTTTCAGCTTGTAATTACCAAAATAGTAGCTTTTTGGCGCATCGCGTGCATCAATGAGCAGAAGACTTTCGTTGAACCTTTTTTAACCATTTTTGTCATCCGTTGTTGGATTGCACGAACATCGCAAATATTAAGCTGTTACAACAAGTTCTTATAAATGTAATGTACGTATATTAACGAAACGCGTTTAAAGAATTTTTACACGTAACGGCGCTTTAAATAATACATGCATTATGTCGATATTGACTTTATATTAAACCTAACGCAAGTCTTGAGTTTGATAACATTTTGAAGTACAGCTGCGGTTATAAATAACTATGCGCATCGCGAAATAAAAAAATTAACAAACAGTTACGATTGTTAAATAATTAAATGCAGGCGCATACGTAAGTACGCGTTTGAGAGCGTCTCATAAGATTTGGAAAAGCAGATTCTTGAACATACGCAAGCTTTATCAAATATAATCATTTATCGCGATCGATGACAATTGACAAAGCATATTCCTATCCTATTGCCGTTTGTCATTGATGGATCATTTACGTACAACAATTGATGAAAGTCGATGGAATAGTTACCAACGTATGCATAATTTTTGCTGTAGTTCCCTTTAGTATCGCGAACAGAACATCCACATCCAGAATTTTCATAAAAAAGAGATACATTGAGATGCCCTTAGAATACGAAGACAAACATGTCGGTCACTGTTGGAGTAATTAATAGAATCAGCGAAATATTGCAATCCGTCAAGCTTTTACTGAGATACTTAAGCACATTAAACCTAATCAGACTTTTTCACCGCTTACAAATGTTTGCCTCTGAGTGATATAATTAAATACTGTTATTTTTCATTTTAAGTTTTTAAATAGTTCTTTTTATGAAAATCGATTATCCAATTCGTGTCCCCGTTAACCGTTCTCAAGTCCAATTCAAAGCTCGAATCGAGAAAATACACTAGCGAACGTTTATAAAAAATAAAGCTTGGCTCATTTCCTACACTTAAAGTAAATTTCTAAAGCTACAATTAGCAATACTGATTCAGTGGTTACTCAATCTTACATTGCGATCGAATGATTATACGTTTTATTTAAATACTTCTTGAAATACTTCTTCTTACTGTTAACGATAGTATTTTTGTTTGCATATTTTCCATTTCGGTTCCTTACACGCCGATGATTAGAATGCGGACGATAAATTAAAAATGTCCCGATGAATTAACGCGTCTTCGCTCCTTTTATTTCTCCGCAACACGATGCATCACGTCGTTGAGGAAAAAGGTCAGGATGTTGCGTTACAAACAAGCTGATGCTTAACGCCGTTTGCCAAAGCGCAGGAAGACGTGGTCGACATCCTTGCGCTTAACGCCGCTGTCCGGTAGAGGAATTCCATCGCCCAGTACTGTAACTAAGTATTCGAGTCATTGCTTTTATGGGTTACCTTACGACTTTATTTAGAGTACGCGTCCGTTCTTAACGTTCAATTGTGCACTTCCGAACATTAATAACGGACAAGGACAAGGACAAGGACAAGGACAAAGAAAATTTAGCGATCGCGTGTCATTGATTTTGTATTAAATTTCAAATATTCATTTTTACGCGCCTGTATCGTCTTTATCACCGGCATATTAAAACGTATCAAAACTCTTTGTCCCTGAATGTCCGTGAATCGGGAGGTTTCTTTAACGGAAACATCATTAACGGCTAACGCTGCTATTAGGGAAAAACGCGCATACAAAATGCTCCTCGGTGTCTTCGAGTCCTTTTATCTCGTGTCAAACCGATTCATAGATAAAACGGCAAAAGAAAGTTCATAGCTCATTCGAACGCTATCAATTGGCTATAGAAGTAAAATTCACCGTTTGCCGGCGTCTCGGCTTTCGAGGAATTGATTGTAATGGCGATGCGTAACCGACAACTAACGACGTTTAGCTTTAATTTCCGGTGGTATGAATTTTCCAAGACATTTCAGGATTCCGTCTGGATTCTCGAAACTTTTCCATTTCGCCACTCGGCTGAACTTTAAAGCGGCTTCTTCTCTTATTCACTTTGATTTTAATAATTTCAAAGAAAGTTCAACGACGTGCTTCTACGCGTAAGAAATCAGTTTGTTAACATCCAGAGGTACGGGGTTCCAAATCCAAAGGCAATTAACGAGGATGCAATTCCTACTAAGATTGGCTTGCTTGCATAAGACGCTTTCTTCATTTTATAATTTTAGCTTTTGCGTTGAAGTTTTTTCCAAGACCTCGAGCATATTTAATTACATACAAGGGTAAAAAAATTATAATCACTCGATGTAGCGAAGGTCTTACTTAAAATGAAGTATGAAAATTAGGATTGAATTTAATTAAGAAACGAACATCTTGCAATCAGAATAATATCGTATAAATGTAACTAAACTCTCGTTGGCATTGTGTTAGTAAAATAGTTTTACAGTGCCGTACCTTTGTCGTTGATATAATTTTCCATGGCGAAGCCGAGCTCGTAGATGGTGGACAGGGCGGCGCACACCTTGCGGATCCTCGGCGGCACCTCGTCCAGGAGTCCGGGGCTGCACTGAGCCGGAGGCATCGCGTACGCCTGTTCCCTCAGCATCACCAGGGCTACCAAGCAGACGAGTACCGCAACTGCACCGCCGTACTTCATCTCAGCTGCATCAATCAAGTTCAACTGGCTCATTATCTACGCTCTTACGAATTCGTCGGCTTAATCCTTACGATGGCCGTGGAGTAGATATCGAACTAGGAAGCGTTAATCGTCGCTCGGTTTATCGAGTCGAGGCTTAATCTCGTTAGGGAAATGGTGACGAATGAGCTGCGAAGATGAAAAAAGCTTTCGTATGTGCCTGTCGTCGACTAACACTTAGCCTGATATAATGGATTTTTCCGAGAAGGAGGATCACGGAATGTTTGCGCCAGTTTTATCCCCAAGTTTTATCCTCAATATATTATTATTTATTAATTTCAAAGACTTTATAATTTAGAATAATGGAGTTGTGCAAGTGAAAAATAACGATGATAAATCATCTCGTCGTTAAGAGTCAATCTGGTATCTTGAGCTTCAATCGCTTTAAAGTTAAGAATTATTTAAAAAAGTAAAAACGACAAACTAATTGCGATTAAATTTACATTTATAAAGCTTAGTTTCAGTTACGATTGTGCACTAAAAGGTTCTCGAAAACTGCGCGACTGGAATAAATATGTAAAAGCAAAGGTATTATTTCAAAAATGATGTAAATAAAAGATGATGTATTTTAATTTATTGTACCGCTGTTTTACCGCTGTTTTACCGCTCTTTTAAACTAAACGAGCGGTATAATTATAAAATATAGCACAACGAATGTATAATATACGGTGGGCAATACATTTTTTTTTCATACACTGTAACGATTAAATAAAGAGATTGTAGACGAAAAATTAAAAAAAAAGCAATTTATCAAAACTCAAACGAAGCTCTGCTTATCGATACTCACGATTTATTAGCTGTTTTATCGGTATTACCAACTTCGCGAAATTGATTGCTACTTAAAGTATAATTGTCGAGTTGCTTTTAAGTCCCTTTTACTTGGCTTCGCGAATTCCCGTCAAGGTTTAGTTTTCTTTTTTTTTTTTTTTATTTTGATTTTGCATGTATTTGATGACTCGGCATTAGAAATCATTCTTACTAAAGAAGTAAAAATACTATCGATCGTTGAAAATATTACAAAAATTATCAAAACAACACCGAATCCGGTTGCTTAATTAAGTAGATAAATCATTATTGATCACACGAGACACACTGAACATGTATTCAAACGATAATAAACTTAAAGGAGGTATAACGAACATGAGATACGTATAGTAAGTATATAAAACGAAGTGTTATTCGTTTGACTAATATAATAGTACGTTGATAATTCGGGTTTTAGAAAGCATATTTTGTTCCAACATTTTATTACAATAATATCTTGAGTACAGTTGATTTGCAAGAGTTCGAATGTACAGTAGATTTATTCTGATAATTACGTTTTTAGCGGCACAATTGACGTCAATGTACCCTTTCGAAATATACTTTTTTCAAGCGTTCGTTTTAAAAAGCAAATCCCTCAATTAAATATATTTAAGGTATTGTTTTTAATTTTTAAATTGGAGACTGGACGTTTTTTACTGTTCGTTGTAAACGATTTAATATTATTATTAACAGCTGAGTGAATAGGTATTGAAAACGTTTCGTTTTAAACTTTATCTAAATTTAATTATTCAAGCGTAAGTAGCAAATAACCATTTAATATCATACAATATATAGCGTGGAATGTCGTCTGCTATTGTAGTACAAATTTTTAGAACTTTAGAAGAATGCGTAATATTTTTGAGTATTTAGCCTGAGAACTATGCCGTAATAAAGAAAAGATTTCCGCCCTCCTTTAAATCTTTTACAGCGCTAAAGTTCTAATTTAAACGGCGTTATCTTTGAATGACTTTTTAAATACGATAATTTCTAAGCGAAATAAAGGTTTATTTGTCCTTGAAATGTGGATGCCGTAAACAGAATTACGTAATATTCCACTGGGCGGTATTTGTCGGGATAATATTAAGGGATTTGTCGAAAGGTCGATTAAAGCTTTAAACTCTCACCGTATTAATAGTCAATCTTAAAGCTCGCAAAATTATCGCGGTAAGTATATAATTGAAGAACTAATGAGTACGACGAGTCCATCGTAAGTTCTTAAGTAAGTTAGCTTCGAATGCTTGCAAACTTTGCGTAGAATTACGTCGCTTGTAGTATCTGTATCTTGCAGCGTCGGTGGATGCGGATGTGCGAATGACCAACCCCTAACGAATAGTCATTAGAGGTACGAGTAACACGCGACAAGAAAATTATATCTCTCACCCTTCAAACATATTCTCGCGATACTGGATCCACCTTTGGATACTCGGTTTCACCTTTCGAATGGTTTGATTCCTATAAACCTTATGTTTGGTTTTTTATTTATGCTAATCAGAAGTTTAAATGATCGATTACTTTAAAATGGTTACCTATTAGTGAGATTACCCTGTAATTTCTGTCTATTTCGCTTCTCTAAAATTGATCTATCCACATAATAAATTAATCGCTTTTATCGACATCGGTGGTGTCGGAGGATACGTCACATCATAATTGCACTGTAAATTAATATTTTTCTAAAGCGATAAAGTGCATTTAAGGTTTCACGTATCCCTGATAATCTGAAAGAATGCAACTGTAATTTGTAGTTGTCGGCTATTTAATTTTATTATTTATGTATTTTTGTATTCGAAAGCTACGATGAATCATGGTTCCTTTTACTTTACCATAGGTAAAGCAATAATATTTTTCCAATTTTCCATAATAATGGATGGAAGATCGGGTAATAATAATACGCTTGCTTGTATAATTAATTCAGCTTCATAAATTAAATTTAATATTTATATACCGTGTCAACATCGCTCAAATTGTTGTCCCTTATATATATTTTCAACGTTATAAAGATCATAACTCACAATGATCGTCAACCGGCTCTCATCGATCCACTTATACATCAACAAAAACAACTGTTTTCGTCTCCGAGCTAAATTTAGGCAACAGCCGATGGTGTTGATTAAACCGCAAGAAGATACGTAATTATACACGGGGACGCAACAGTCATAATGGCTTTTCCACTCAGAGTGCCACGTGAATTTCTAGTCCTTCGTAATGTCCTTCACAGGATGTTGGAACGTTCTTTTGGGATAGCGAAGGAATTTTTTGATCGAATAAAGTCGAATAAAGTCGAGGGCGTTAATGGACAACGTATTTACTTACTACAACTTTAAGTGAGATAATTTTAAATGCTTACATCTAAAATGGAAAAATCAATTGTTTTCATAAAATCGGTTAACCATAAAGAAAAAGTACGTAATATAAACATTGAATTTATACACGTGGATGAAATTTTATTTTCAGTTCATTCCTTTTGCTGGACTTTAGAGTTCATAAGAACTTGTCATTTTATAGTTTAGGATGTTATAAATATATGAATGCAGTTTTCTCTTAACTTTAAGAGTTTAGCGGTTACAATATTAATTTGTAAAAATTATATCTTTATTTGAATATCTTTTTCGAATAAATAATTAGTTTATTCCATCGTATGAGAATATAGCCAAATTTGAAAGGAAAAAGATTACGTTTTAAGTATTGCTATCATTGGTGTATTTCAATTATTAATGAAATATTTACAGAAGAAACTTCGGAAGTTGAACAAATACTTTAAATTTAATTTAAATGTTGCAAAACGTTGAAATGCCGATGAATATCTCCATTGAAATGAATGTTTGCTACTTGACGTAAACCGAAAGAGTCGTTTTGGAAATCATATTAAATTTTTTCTTTTAATTATGAAATATGAGAAAACCGTATTTTTTACGCCACGTTTAGAGATAGGATTTTACAAACACTGATATTAAAAATTGTTTAAAAAAAAAAAACAACAAAATTATCCATATTTAAAGAGTTTGTGAATTCGAACAATTTCAATTTGTAATTAATGATTTAGCGTTTCTCATTTGATCGTATCAAGGATACGTACAAATTTTTGTTCCGTTTACGAATGCTAAATTTTATTTAAACAAAAAAATTAAATTTCTTAACTTTGACACATTGTAGAATTGCTTCGTAGGCATACATAGACGTGTTATTAAGAAAACGTGCACGTAAACAGACTCGATTGTTGTTACATGATTTATACATCGTTTACATTTGGTATTTTTGATTCAATCCGTCAGTCGATTCTGGTTTTTTAAAACAAGCTTCATCTAACAGAGTTGGATAACCGATATACAGATTGTAATAAGATATCAGATTAAAACTTGAACCACCATATACCAGGATATTTAGGCAATTTACGCTTATGTCAACTAATCTCGAATTTCTTGTCTTTCGGACAATATTAAACAAAAGGAAATTGATATCCCTGTCTAAGCAGCTTCGAAAATGTCAAAAGAGGAACTACATAAATTGAAATCCGAACTTCAAAGGAAGATATTGTCTGTTTTATACGTTGAAAACACGTAGTACGGACAAGTAATTGGACCTTCAGAATATATTATTTATATTTACACACTGTCAAAACTTTGGTATGTATCACCTAATATGTTGTATTAATTCGATTATTGTTTTATAAAATGTAAAGATAGAAGCCGTAAGAACGATTTGTATACAATTTGTTTAGTTTTGTCTAAACAAATAACTAAAAAGTACCTTAAATCAGAAAAATTTGTTATATCAATGAAGGTAATAATCACCACGAAAGAATTTACGTTCATGATCCGAATAACCATTGCCGAGAATAAACTTGTATAATACTCATTTATTTTCTACTTTGTTCGCAGTTTTCTTATTTTGACAGATAATTTTCCGTGAAATTTAATTTGCATTATCACTAATTTAATGATATGGACCGCGTAGCGAAATTCAGGTAAAATAAATCAATAATATAATCAATAGTACCTTTTTATTTTGAAAGATTCCATGAATAACAAAACATAAAAATCTCAGAAACGTTCTTCTTTCGAAAAAAGTTATTCTATTTGATCATTCTATGTGCGTATTACGGAAAGGTAGAGGAAAATTTATAAAAAGAAATAAAATTTCCCTTATGAGAATACGCAAGTAAGACTTCTTTTTATATAAAATTAAAAGGAAATAAAAATTTAAATTTAGCGTAATGCATACGTATCTGTATAATTTTTTAAATTACAATCATAAAATTATGCGCATTATGCACATATTCATTTCTTCAATGATTTCATCATTTTCACGGAAGAATATTTTACGGATGATTTTCAATCACAGTACTAAGTAATATGTATACTATAGTAAAAGTTTCGTTTGAAAATAGACGTTATTAGCCTGTATATCTTTTTTCATAACATTAATAATGCTATTGACAATATGTTTCCATATTATTAAAATTAATTTATGGTCTTTTCGATCACGGACATAATAAAATATTGTTTTTTTATAAAGAAGAACTCGATAGTTATAAATTGTTTAGTAGCATAATAATATAAAAAGCAGAATTAGGATGTAAAATACTCCAACCAATTTATTCAGACAAAATTCGATTAAGACTTGATTAATACTTTTATTTTTAATAGTAGATGGACATCGGCTCAACTTTTGAAAGGTAATTGATGTTTTACACGTTACTTTATTTTTTTTTATTTTAACAAAGTGTTAGTAAATTGTTTGCGTAATGCCCACGCAAATAGTGTAAAGCATAAAAATGAATAACAATGCCATTTCTTTTACATTTTATCTTTTTATTTGTGAATTAATATTAAGTTTTATTTTAATAGCAATTCATATAATTCGTAACATAAAATAAATTAAACGCTAAATTAGTATTTACAATTTATGTCCTTCCTTTAATCGAAATATAATCAATACTTTCTTCATTTATAAAAATAATCATTTTTTTCTTTGCTTTTACATCGTTCTTGCGTACTAAAGAAATCACTTTAATTCAAAAGCGATTTTCGCTAAAAATATACATAAAAAAATACGATTAAACGTTAGCTTTTGTAATAGCATTGCAAGAAACCTGTTTAAATATTGTTTTCGTTCTAAAAGTAATTGGTTGGATCATCTTGTCGATCACTGTGCATGATATAATTTATTACTGGGCTTCCAGCGACTGTTGTTATTGGTCATGTTTATTGAAGAATGAGATATCTATTAAAAAGCTAAAGTTATCAGATTTATGTGACAAGTAGCTCTTGAAAAAGTGGTGGCTCACTTTAATCTTTAGTCACATATCGCTTCCTGTATTTTCGGATTTGAAAAGACGGATTACTCGGCACAAAGAGTGATATATAGTATTTTGAGAAATGTATGATAAGATTTTGTAGAAGGATACAAGCGACAAAATTTAAAAGGCCTTGTCAGTCTATTATAAGATTCTATCAAAGCTAAGAAAAAAGTAGAGCTTTTTCTAGTCAAAGTGTATCCGGAAAAAGCACATTACTTTTCCAGGGATGTATCGGAATATTTTCAATTCCTTCGCGTTTTAACTCCGAGGCCTTTTCCCTTATAAAAATCAAAGTCATAAGCTCACACAGCGAGTGTTCTTTTACTTGTGAAATCGCGTTACTTTGACCAAAGGGCAACATTTGTATATTTATTCCTCCTAGCTTTATTTTATTGTTATTCATGTACTAGATAAACAGTAAAATCTTCGACGTAAAGCTTCGACGATAAGTATTTTTATAATAATAATGTTGAATAAGTGATAGTAACGTGTAAATGTCATGTGCGTAATATGTAAGTGAGTAAAGTCATTTAAAATCATATATTTTTTCAAGCGAATCAATAAAATAGTTCTTCTTTTACCACGTTTATTCTTCATACATTTAAAAATAATGCGTAAAGCAACAACTGGTCGATAACATTTGAGAACATCTTTCCAGTAGTTATTACGTCGCTACTTACCGTTTTATTGAAAAGTATAATACAAGTTAGAATAATAGTTACGTAATCTAAGCCAACAAAAGCATATTATTCTATGTTACTAATAATTATCTGAATTCTATAACAACGGAAATACTGCGTAAATTTGAGAGATTTTTTTTACACATCGCGACGTGCAGCGTGTATTGAGGATTACAAAATTTACGATTATCTACATTTTTATGAATTTAGAGTTCTCGTATAACCAGCCTAGTTCAATTTTAAATAACTAACAAAATTATAAATTGAATATAAATTTAATTCGGCTAAAAAGATTTTACTTATACTTTTGGAATTAATGATCGGTACAATAATATCAGACTCTTCTTCAAAAATATAGAGGTGTGTGTGTGTGTGTGTGTGTGTGTGTGGGTGGGTGGGTGGGTGGGTGGGTGCACTTGACTATTTTTAAAGAGTATCAATGATTCGTGTATAATATTATATGCCAAAATAATCTATGAATAAGTATAATTCATAATAAATTGATAGCAATACTTGATGGTCATAATTGACAGATATGATCAAATGCTTATTAAAATTGATAGTAATATCTTTGTGATAATAATATTTTAGTTTAGTCAGTTGAAACTTCAAGTTAAATATAGTATTGAAAATGACTGGTTTCTTATATTTTAAAATCTAATTATTTGAAATCTTTTTCCCCACATAATTAACATATTGCATTAAAGTATCTTTTAGTAAGAATTATCCTTGAAAATTATTCTAAATTATTCTAAATAAAGGTTGTCAGAATTTTAACATAATTGCAACTAACTATATCAATAATGCTTTTCTACGGTAGCTACAAAGATTACGCAAAAAAATATCAGTGCTTATTCAATATTGAGCGAACGTTATGCGGAGTTTTAATATTATCAATCATAGTAAGTTTCGAAATGAAAGTATGTTTGGATATATTTAAATAGTAAATGATAAATTTAAATTTATCTCAAGTATTAATTATTCGATAAAAAATTACCTTGACAGATGCAACATTGCTTTTATTAAATATTTTAATGAAAGCATTTCAAATGATATTTACTCTTGTGAATTTGATTCTTATTACCTTATTATTAACTTCAAATAAATTTAATTAATTTTATAATTGCGAGAATACAATTATCGTTTAGTTTGCCACCCTCTTCTGGAATTACAAAATATTTTTAATTCATAAAAGACTTTTCGCGCATAAGAATAGCGCATAAAATAAATTTTCCTGTTATCGTTCGTTAATAATCGCATTGTAGAATAAAGATGAATCCCGCACAAAAAGTAATCCGCAATGCAAAACTGGGCATAAATTCGAAATAGCGATATATAATTGCGAATAGAGCGAATATGGCATATGTGAAGCATAAAGCGAATAAAAAAACAAGGAGTAGAAAATCGATACGAGACGAGCAAGTGTCAGAAAAAGCAAGAGACGTATATTCGTAAATGCGTGTGTAATATCCGTATGTTATTATGCAGCTTATGAGCGGTGTTGAATTATACAAAAAATGATGAGACTTCGAAGGACATTAGATTTTCAGACCCGTAATGCGAGCGAAAATCGAATCTGATATTTTATCTTGACTTTTCGATAAGCTATAGAAAATTAAATTTCCTATTTTCCTTTATTTCCAAAGTGTATATTACGGAAAGATTACTAATGGCTATTCTATGAAATTTCCAAATTCGTACATTCCAAATAGTTATTTAGTATTGTAAAAAATATTCCAATTTACATTTAAATGTAGGTATATTCTTTTAAAATTCCTGCATTTGCTAAATATTACATGGAATTTTCAATAATATATCATATATCCAAAACCATTTACTAGCTGATGTCTTGTGCATTAATTGATTTATAACGAAAACAAAAGTCAAGATAAATCGTTGACACAAGTCGCAGCTCCCTGATTCTCTATCTAATTTGTAAATCTTTAAGCATCTAAGATGAATGATTGACGACTTACCTTCTAAAAACAAGAATAATGACTGATATCATCTAACGATTAATTCGGTAGCCAGGATATTGATTTACCGATTTACTGATTTACCGATTGTTAATTACGAGGGAAGAGCTACATTTTTTCAAAGATGTACAATCTTACAAACTTTATTTTAGTAATTTATTTCTCTGTATACAAAACATGTTGAAATAATTTTGTAAAGTGATGCAATTTTTCTCTAAATGCACCGAATTACTGTGAATACCTGCAATAACGTTTAAGATTCTTATTGATGCAGGTGCCGGTGAATGTCATTTTTAATTAAAATAATGCATTGACAACGAAATAAGTAGTTTCCGTTTAAAGAGATGTGACACGTTTATCATTCATCAAGATATTTGTGCATTTTGTCAAAGAGAACGTACAAAAGAAATTCATGAATATTTGCAAAATTTTTAACAGCTATGCTTATTATTAATGAATTTATTAGCGTTGTTAGTCACCTTACACTTTTATTATAATGATACATATGAATTATCCTTCGTCAGAGGCACGTGTACTTAAATTATGAGATTTCATCTTATCCGCACTCTGAATGCAGATCGACGTAACACATTTCTTCGTGTTTAAATTATGTTTATTCTATGTCTGTTAATGTTATAAATTAACTTTCAGCTTGCTTAAAGATAACCGTACACTTGCGGAATCTACTGTACTCACTCATCTTTCGTTATTAGTAGACAAACAGACAGACGTTTTTCATGCTTTTAGAGAACGTTTGTATATCGAAAGAGGGTTCGGCTGCATTGGAGAGAATAACCGAAATTGTCAAATCCGGGCGAAATCGCGTTTATTAGATAATGTCTTATATAATACGAAAGCCGTCTAATTCATGAT
This sequence comes from Wiebesia pumilae, assembly GCA_018907045.1. Lineage (NCBI taxonomy): Eukaryota > Metazoa > Arthropoda > Insecta > Hymenoptera > Agaonidae > Wiebesia > Wiebesia pumilae. The sequence continues at coordinate 1,911,696 of JACCHZ010000106.1, forward strand.
TTTTAGATGAGAACGGAGAATAGCATAAATATTTCTAGTATTTCATAAAAAAGGAAAACACAATTTTTATGCGTTTCCACATTTGGAATCGACATGTTCGGTTAGTCATTATTACAATTGTCAGCAGCTGTCAATTGCATAACAATTCGGAATTCATATCGGCAGTAAAAAGGTTCACGCCATTGCAAGACTAATAATACTTTCAAATTTATATTCCGCTCACGCCCTTTCATCTTTCTCCAAAGAAACATTCACAACAGTCACACGATCGTCGGGTCAAGCATAAGATCCGCCTATGTTAAGCTCATAGGGGAAGCAACAGCTTTGATTGATCAAAAAGGCGATTCCTAGTCCACATCTACATGCTCATCATATTTTCGATCTCGGATTTTTTACGAGAGTTGTGTACCTATATACCTAACAAATAACAGATTACCGTCACTCCAAGTCTCGTTAGATTGTACACGTAATCATGTTCCAAGTGCTAATAATGCTTCGTAATTTTAACAAAATTCGCTCGCGCGCGTTGTAAATTGTTGTGAATTGCTGTAAATTGTTAGCGCGAAAGAATGTATTATTTAACAACCGAATTTATCAGCGAGCTCTGATAAATCGTTTAAAAAGGCATTTTATTTTGAAATTCAAATTTAATAATGTAAAATTGGGATTATAATTATCGTAAGTATTATGAAACTTTATGATAATACTTAGGGCGTCTATCTAATTTAAAGGATGGATTAATGGTAATGTTACGATGGTTTAATTTTTTGCAAAATGGTTAAAGTAAAATTTATTTATAAGTGTAAGGCAATAAAGCGGTGGCGTCGATAATGTTATCGCGTGGAAATAGTAAATGCTTAAATACACGCTCGCTATTCAGGGTGAAACAAGAGAACAACTGGAAGGGCATAAGAAACGAAGAATTCAGGAAGTCTCTTAGGAATTGGAAATGTACAAAGACAATCGAGGCAGAAGAAAAAAGGAGAGATCTGGCACAGGAAGGTTAACGGCACTTTCGGGAGCAAAGAAAAGAAACGAACTCCCATGAGAAGAGCTAAACAATAAATTGTCCAATACAACAGATGCTGGCTATCATCGACATTTCAACCAAAGTACGCGCTACGTTTATCGAATCGATCGTTCGATTGCGGCCCCAAGTCCCAGGGACTTACGCGTGTTACGCATACATTTTCAACACACGCGCGACACTTCCGTCAAGCATGTCGCAATTATGTCGCGTGCGCAGACGCCGAAGCCTACGGGTAAACATAAAATAGCTCAACCAGTGAGTCGAAAAGCAATTATCGTGACACCCACGTTAAATTGGACTGGACGAAAACATCAATTTCCGTTGAGTCGCTAGACAGAATTATTTGACAGATCCCTATCTTTTGACAAATTAAATTTCTCATCTCTGAGTGGAGATGAAAAAAGAACGACAAACGGACGAAAGTAAGGGTAAGGCTCGTGAATGCACGAACGCTTAAGGAAAAAATGCGGAAGCAAGTATCAAGTTAATTTGAATCTCGTTACTTTTTCCCCCGAAATCTCGATGAAATGGGATAAAGTGCCTCTCGCTTATCAGACGATTATTGGAGCTTTTGCTCGGGGAGGGGTGAAATTTTTCATTAAGTGCAGATGTCGCCTTTCAGCGCTGCTACGTAAAACATTCCGACGTTACTTTTTCAGTAGCCGGAGTTATTTCTAAGACCTCGACGCGTTCTTTAACGTTTTCCTTTAACATCCGTTACTTTCATAATTCACTTATCATTCGAGATTGTTAGCACATTTTTAGAACACGGAGACTTGTTCTACGCGATTAGCTGCAAGACCATCGATTATGTTTATTAGGTTCTATGGCAGTTCTGAAATTTACGTCATTATTCAAAGCTCGACTCAGAGAATATCAGAGAATATAAGCTCTCCTAGTCTTTCAATCTTTTTTAAAGTAACTTAACTTAGCCTCATTTTTAACGTAGTATAAACGTAGTATAGCGGATCGTTGTTCGCTACACATTTTTCAGTTTTCTTTATAGTTGACATTGATTTCCGGCAACATTTCCATTTCCATTGTAAAATAATATTTACACCGTAGGTCATGTGTTGAAATTTAAACGGTAGATGTGAACGTTTTATTCTCAACTTTACATTCTAATATTTCGCAAAAGAAACATTCTTGTTTTATGTTTTGATCTTTTTGATATATTTTAACGACATTCCCATAACTTTCGAGCATTTTTTGAATCGCGTATCGTACAATGTAATGTAATACGCGTTTTTCTTTTTTTTTGGTTAAGATATTAAAGAGTTTGTCAAAGTAATTTCATAAAGAGCCTTTAATGCTCATTTTTAATTGAAAATTAATTTTACCACGACAAGAATACGTTCGAAGTATCGGCAATCGATATTTTTCAATGGTTCGTCTCTGTGAATGGACGTTAATTCATAGCGATTGAGTTTCCTTCTTCGATTCATATCTGTAATTAACGTAAAATTTTTGTGGATTTTTTGCACTCTTTTAGAAAGAGAGTAAAGCACATAAAATTTGAAATATAAAAGGAAAATATGTACATTCCAATATCTCTGATATAAATTTATGTCCTTCGAGTTCTCTGTCCTCCTCTTGTATCGAGTGTACTTTTAACATGAACCTGTTTTCACCTTTATGCAAAGGTGCGCTAATGCTCATTATAGCGAGCCTACAAAACTTCAAAAATTAAAAATTAGGCTTTGCTTGTTGTGCTTCTTTATGACGTTAAGAAAATTTGCCCTGAAGTTCCGATATTTAATAACAAAGGCATTATAATCGGCGATGACAAGAGGATTGTATAACAAATTTATAAGCATAATTCTCAAAATTTGCTTCGACATTTAATAAACGAGTGCTTTTGTATTTATCCACGCGAAGTACTCCACCGTGTATACAATTTCAACGTCGTCATTCACCTGCCAACGCGAAATCAGATACACTCGGCGACTATTACGTCAACCTGTTGCTGCGGAGGCGTAGGCAGAGAAACAACCCCTTCTAGAGTTTTCCCTCCTCGTTGACGTATTTCCTAAGTGATGACGATGCGAGATATCCTATTACCCTCTTATCATCGTTTATAATTTTTAGAGATCGTTTATAATTTTGGACTCTCGAGTTCTGATTGTGATGTTAGCGCTTTTATTGCAGATTCATTAGGGTTATTCATGAAAATAGTACAGTCATAATTACTTATTACAAATTAGTCATAAAATTGTCGTTAATGCTATCGATACTAATATTGTTTGTTTGCAAATTCATTAAAAGGTAACTTTAGAAAAGCTGCATAATTATGATAGGAAAAATACAAGGCAATACTTCAAATTCATTACTTCGAGTACATTTTGGACGGTACGACATTTTCCGCGTGCATAATAAGTGCTTTCCTGTTGCTGAACTTTAAAACGTACAACGGATCAAATAACGACATTCGTTCTAGCCAAACTTTGCAGCAGTAAACTAGCGATAGAATAAATAACCAAACTAAACGTTAACTGTTTGGAACACTTAGAATAAGTCAAACTTCAACGAACTTCGCCGTTTTCAATTAACGTGAAAGCTGTTCCAATTCACATCCCTATAAAAAGAAACATACCGGTACAATCTCGTGTGTTTGGGCGCCGAGAAACTTTGCCTATGCAAATGAATTTAGATTTTTCCAGCGCCATTAAAGACTTAGCGTAGGTGCAGAGGAAAAAATCCATCCGACGGGAGATGTAAATGTAAATGTAAATGTAAATGTAAATGTATTCTCTGACATCCGTGTTGTTTTTGCTTCTGGAGGTGTTCAGAAATCATAAGTAGCGTGCATTCTGAATATTATGTTTTTGGTATGAGAAATAAATTATTCGAGATACTTTTGAAAGAGAAGACAGATTTACAAAAGGACTGATGCTTCGCAGCGTGAGATTTGAGGTAGAGTATAAAATAAGCCTTAAAAGTACATTTTAAAAAAGCATTGATTTATTACGAGTGCGATATGCGGGAAAGTTTTTTTATTATAATTTCATAACATCTTTGTACATCTATAACATTTACTCTACAGCTACGATTTTTAAAACTTCTTTTTCGTTAATCAATGATTTCTTGAATGAAAATTACCTTGTAATGGAGTAATTTGTTTTTCAAAAATGCAATTGACATTTTAAAATGATGGATAAAAGAATGAAATTATATTACTACTCTAATTATGAATATAATGTAAAATAAAGAATCGATCCTAAATACAATCAGGTCAATCAACGAGAATCTAAGTTGCTACAAGAGTAAAATGACAGACTAACAATCTTATAAATTCATAGTAATGGATAATAAACAAATTAACCGAATTGCCGCTTAGAATACAAAATAATTCGATGCGCTCAAACTACGTAGAAAAATAGATCAAGTAATTTACTGTAATTAACACAAATTAACTCAAGTCGAGTTTATCGAGTAAACGTAAGATGATTTTAGTACGCAACCGAAGTACGATCGATTCATTTTTACCTTAAGCGATTATATTAAATAGCATTTCTTAAATCATGTCAATTAAAAGTTTTAAGGAACATCACGTTTAGTTTTATGAAAGTTTCATATCGTAAAAGCCTAAAAGATATTTACTTTCAATAAATAATTCCGAAATAAATAGAAAAAATTAATATAAATCGGTTCTTAGTTCGTTTAAGTGCGAGAGCTGTGTAGCTTTGAGTGTTCATAAGATTTATGAAATAAAATTAAAATTTCTAGTGGTTCTTAATATTAAATACAGAAGAATTTTACTTATATTCGCTTTAAACTCAATGCAATATTAGGTTTATGGATTTATATGAAACACTTGTGTCTGTCATAGCACAAAATATATATTAGTTCCAGAGATTTTATAAAATATATGATAAATTAAATTAGTTGAAAAATATATTTTAGGGCATTTAGATTATGAATAAAAATTTTAATCACCGGATTAAGATATTATTATTATTTTCTTATTTCACGAGGTGAAAAATGTTCTCGAACAACTGCTTTGAAACTTATGTAATTGTATAATTTATATTAAAGTGTAATATAATCAACAAGATAATCTCATTTTTATCATGATGCAATAAAAAAATGTGATTAATTCTCTGTTTGTTTTTTGATAAAAATTCGAGATTTTTAAGTGAGAAAGAGAGAGAGAGAGGGAGGGAGAAAAAAGAACGGAAAAAATGTGTTAAATGAAGATAGGCGATAGTATCGTGTAAAAGCCTTCTTGTTCATTAATTAATCCAGTCGATCATTCCTACGTAACTGCTTATGTAACTTTTATATATCAACATAATTTTAACTACGTGTACAAATTACAATTTTTAAATTGCAATTTCATTAATAAGCAAAGTAACTAAAATGCAACCAAAAAGATAATAATGGATGACTTGAGTTATTGCGATAGTGCGATAATTCTTACGGAATGTGTTCAGAAAAAGTAAGTCTCGGTAAAAGAAGATCGTGTTCGCGATAGGATCGACAAGCGCCGAGGTGCAACGAGTATTGCGTCAGCGCATTTAATAACGAAAAAATCGCGATGTATGTCGCTTACAAATGTGTACATGTATATTTATAGAGAAGGAGATTGAACTGCATTTATTTCCCGTGCCTTAGTCGGTCGTTAATAATTCATCGGCGTTGCACTTTGGAATCGCATTAAAATGCCGTGGCACGATGACGAAAGTTTCGCAGACAACGCGTTGCTCCCTGCCCTGAGACCTTATTAAGGTGTCCTTTGCCTTAGGTTTTATCTTCATCGCATTTAAATGGGGTCGTGCATAAAAAAGAAGTACTTCGATTGCCATCTGGGTTGCTTAACGCGATACCTTTGACCTTATGGCGTCTTGAGGAAAGGGTTCGCAGGAGATTAATTCTTTCGACTCTAAAAGGAGGAGAAAATTTGCATACCATATTACGCAAATACTCTAAGCTTTACAAAATCATTAGTGGGAAAAGAAAAATAATCAGCTTAAAAAACTTTATTGGATCGTTAATGACAATCCAAGTGATTGGAAATAATTTTGCTGTATAAATATATGCACCGTCCACGTAATTTGCATACATTGAGTAAAACTATCTTTGATCTTTGATTGGATGGATTAAAGAATTTACAAAATCAGACTTGGTCAAACAACGAAATTATAACGACGTCGTATGCACTAGATACGTATATATGGAGATCCGATTTGCAAACATTAATCAACGTCGTAACCCTCGTAACAATACGATGAGTAGGAATACTTGGACTGTTAAACGAAAATTCATGTACAAATAACGGATCGCTGAACAATAATAATATTAATGCTAATAGCGGTACATTTTGCAGTATTTTCCTTGACTTTTATTAAGTTCATTTTATGGAAAACTTCATACGTTATATATTACGTAGATTCCAAAAATTCTTCAATATCCATAAGAGCGACCTTAAGCCTCATTCTTAACAGCTTTATCTAATATGAATTAATTGAATTATTCAATAAAATCGTTGTACACGCTAAATTGTTTTTATATGTACTTTATTAATTACTTTATTGTAGTTTAATTATAAGTTTAATTATATTGGAATAATTGGATCATCGATATTTTAAAATCCATGAAATTAAATTTTTCAAGCTATTTTAAACGAAAGTGATTTCTTCATTAAAATACAAACAACTGCTTATCCTGAAAATATTTTCGTTTCTCAGATACAGTTCACGTACTATTTTGAAAAGCTTAAAAATATTAAGCCGAACGATAGGTGTATTGCAAAAAAATGTATTACGATTAAAAAATAATGCATGAAATAACTTTCACAAACGGGACGATTTCATTTTTTTTTAATAGTTGTTTTTGTAATAATATAATTGATCGAACCGCATATAAAGGAAAATAATTAAGTTCTCACTGATTAAGCTTGAAATAATAAACATTCGTATTTTCATGCCAATCAACAAATTAAATCCAAGAAAGTATTCTCATGAAAGTTTGAATTTAACGTTTGAAACAAAATTATTTCATAAATGAACGATATTTAAATAAAACATGAAATTTCAATGTTTATTCTTTTATTCTTAATCGATTTGTGCTAATCAACGATCAACCCAAATTCACAATACCAATTCATTTTACTTGGCAAATCTTTCATTGAAGTAGCGTTTCAATAAATTTTAATAAATTCTAGTCACCGCCCAATTACACTTCTTGTATAAATTTGCAAACGTTCGACTAGGAGACCACGAAGAGGGTTTCGTTGTATGAGATAAGTCGATTTCGCCGGAACCGATCGGAAATTCATCCTGGACAATTGAAAAGATTGGAAGGAGACCGAGAATCAAATGAAAGTACGTAGTTGGAATGAACATTTCAATGACAAATGAAAATTTAGAGGAAATACCGAGTAATTATTTACCTTACAGTGTCCTTAGAAATAGATAGAATTACAGAAATCTGCTGGGCTTTGTTTGGTAACATTGTCTCTGAATATAATTTACTAATGCTAATGATATTCTGTACTTGAGGTTTCTTTAAAGAACAGCATCCATTGGGTTGATCGTTAGTCTGATTAGTTGAATTCTAAAATTAGGCAATTTATTGCTCGATCAAGGTAATACTTTTCTTCGATTTCTTTTAGATGTAATTTCATGTTATTTTTTCCACTTTATTTTCATTTGTAATTATAATAGTATTTTACTTTATCATTTTTCTACTATAATCTTTTGTATATACGTACTATACTTTTACATCTTATTTAAGCCGTGGACCTCGTCTGCTTAATTTGCATGATTTCATTGCCATCGTTACGTTAGCTCAACTGAAAAAGTGCGATTATTTCTTTTATGCATTCTAATCTAAGCTTCATTTTTCTTGGACCTGTTTCGTCGCTCCAAATATTTTTAATGAAAATCTACGTTTCAAATCAGTATAAGACCAAACATAAAGCATTAAAATATGTAATTAATCCAAACTCCCGAAAGACAAATTCGAGTCTTTACGTCAACGTTTTTATACTTTTTATCTGATCCTAACTCTTTTATCGTCCTATAATTCAGTATCTTTCCAGTATTTGTAATCCTACGATATTTGTTATTTTCGAGATAAGGAGCCATTAGTACCCCAAGAACTTTCTATTTTATTTTATGATGTTCAAAGTAATGCGGTATTTTCCACGTTTCGAAATACACTTACGTAAACATTCTTACTGCTTTTATGGTTTTACTTAAAATATTCTAAAGTAACAAGAACTTATTATTAAAATAATTGAGTGCTTTTTAAAAATTCACTGCACGTACAACAAGATCAACCATAGCTTTTATGTAAAGAATGATATATTTTAAAGTTGATGATCAGTGGTGATAAATATTTTTCATATGACCTTAACAATTTTTAATTGAGCAATGTAATACGTGTAATACAGATTTATTTGTAATTATTTTATAAAGAACGCCTTTAAAAATTGTATTAATATAATACCATTCGTACTATTAATTTATTTATTCGGTACTTCAATTTCATACACTTTGCCAATATTATCATTTGAATTAATCCATTTCTATTTTAATGGATATCTATCTAAAATGGATACACTGAAATAAATTAAAGTGAAATTGAAAAAGAGAACTGGTAACCCATCGCATTATTTTAATCTATCGTAAATATGTATCAATTATAATAAATTTTTTTCTCCTTGTACACTTTCGTTGCGATGATAAAGATGTGTTTGTAACTGAATTTATCGAAATTATACGCGAACAAAATCGTAAATCATTTTGAATTGAATAAATCAAAGGTACTTCAAAATTTAATTGATAATCTGCAATAACAGATTTTACTTCGAAAATTAATTTGCGAATAACACGCTAAAAGTAGTATTCCAATATCTTTATAATTGTTTTATAATTGAATCTATTTAACTATTTATCTTTCTTCTTTAACGATTGTAATACCAAATTACTTCTACTTATTAGTTTATTAATTTCAGAAACTAACGCTACTTTGCGATGCATAATTATGTCATCCGCTACACTGTCGGTCTATATAATTATGTACTTTAAAATTTAATGGTAACATTGCACATTATGTTTAAGCTAGGATTTTCGATATAAACTCAGTATCGTCCTGTTTTAGGCGCTGGATGGTATTGCATAGCAAAAGCGAAATGTTATCTACTTCGTACGTATGCATTTTTTATGGGGTTTAGAAGAGAAAATTTCACCGACACTTGAAAAACGTGTAATTATTAACGAATTTAAAGAAATTATTAAATTATTTGAGTTTATATGGACTGCAAGTTCTCGTTAAATTTTTGCTTAACTTCGAAATCTTATCGATATTACACATGTTTCATAGGTGTTAATCTTTTTATTGTTATTGTATATACTAAAGATACAATATTTTTTATTTACTTTATTTCATTTCCATCTCTATTGATAAGAATCCTGTTTATTACTGTGAACTTTCAAAAATTATTTTTACGTTTACTTTATAGAAGAATTCTTTCAGTTATAGGTTGTTAAGATAATACTTTATTTGTTTTACATTTTTTCCCATAAATCTGTGCTGGATTTTATAGTTTTTACAATCGTTTCTTTAGTACTAGTCCATTCTATATCTGATTTATTGTTATTTTCATCGGCATTTATGTTACAGTGTAGCTTAAACCGATTGGAGACTTCAACTTCTTACTTCATTTTCTGTCGCCTTTTCTTAAAGTCTTATCGTTTCACAGTTCTTTAATATGTCCTATTCTGCTATTATTTATTACTAATTACTCGTTGATTCTACTTGTAATTTAAAATGATCTAATGCGTAGAATGTTTATAATATACATTTCAATGACCGTAATAAAATAATTTATCTGATTATGCGCTGCCTGATTATAAAGTATCGAGGATATACTTTATAAATAAATGTACTCTAAACTGTTTGAATCACTGAATTATTTTTAATAACAATTCAATAACCAATAAAAATGATTACTTTTATGTCATTCTGACTAATGAATTGTTATAAAATTTATCGTTCGATTGTTTGGCAAAATTCGTTTCTTCGCAATTTTTACGTTAAATTTGCATGTATTGTTCTTCAAACCACGTAAAAACATGAAATAATTGCTCGAGTTCGTTATAAAAAGCTTTTATTTTATGCAAGAACATTGTATTTCTATTACCTCTTTGTCCTCTGAGCAGCCGTGAATAATAACAAGTATATATTTATGCGAGTGTTTCGGATAACAAACAATGATAACAAGGAATGATACTATTATTATATCGATTAAGAGACAAGTTAAGTTATTCATTAAATTGTAAGGAAATTATACATGTCAGAAGTTGTTCGTTCTTTCTCTGTCATTCTTTTGTTTTTACAGTGCTTTTCATAAATAATATTTTAAAAGGCATTTGTGCTAATATAATAAATAAATATTCTACGTGATTAATAAAATACTTTGATTTAGGGAAACATTTCTTCTAACCATCATTTTTATGTTCCAATTCGATAAGACACCAGTTATAAGCAGTAACAGTGATTTTCAGCTGCTTATTTATATATTCCTCGTCGGTCTTTACATCTCAAGGTCATACCTCTCTCTTCACAATCCATGTCTTTGTTTCGATTTAGAAGGGTCAAATTAATTAGCATTTTTACAAAGAGTCAATAGTAAGAGTATCGAAATCGAAAGAAAATTGGCAAAATTAAGTACCTAGGATACGTATTTGCGAAATCAAATCGACATCCTGTCTTTAAAAAAATATTTCAAAAAAACATTTACGCTATAATGTACCGTTTGCTTTATGATGAAAAGTTTAAAGGATATTTAAAAACTTATCTATTAAGAGTTTGCTTTTTTCCAGGAGCTACATTTACACTATACAGAGCGATATAGATTTTACACTTTTCTTTTCGAGAACAATACATGCTGATTAAGCGGTACTAAATAATATCCATTGGGGCAAAGAGAAATATAGTTAATTTTGCGTTCACGGAAAAGAATAGGAAAATTTACGAGAATAACATGTATTGCGGTAAAAAGATTGAGTATTTTTCCATTTTGGTTATAAATCTTATGCATTTATTATAATCAATATTGTTACTCCTTGGGCTTAACTTAGTTTATTGTACACAAAAAATATCATTGAATATTGGTGTATTTTTCTTAATCGGAATCTTTTATAGAGAATCATTTACGTTTTAATAAATTCGATTGTGTAACAGTTTTCGTGCCATAAACATTTTCAAGACTTTCGCCAAAAATATTAACGCACCATTTGGAGGATATAATTCGTGGATGTTCGGTTCGGTAAAAAACTTCTCTTGCTACTTTTAGGATAACTGTGTTTTTAAACTGAAATTTGAAGTAATTTTCATTTGTTTTATAGAAAAACAACGTATAATTTTCGAACACGCCTGGGATAATACAAGACAGTAAAATTTTAATTGGAAATCGAATAAGCGTACGAAGCGAATGTGAACATTTTAAATTGTTACGTCACTGTAACATTTTGTATGTGTAAAGATTATAAAATCACAAGGTTGTATCTGCTTCATTTAAAAGCAAACCAATAAACATTCAAGTTACTAATACCATTAATTATTCAATAGCACAATACAAAATATTACTAATAAGCTTTTGAAATTATAGATTTTATCATTTTTTCTAAGTGCTCGATTCTTATGAGAATTTAATTTTACTATTATTCATAAATATTGTTCAGTTTGTAGCGATACTATTTCTAAATTTTTAATTTATAAACAGATTTAGTGTAAAATTTATATTTAATTTATCATTTCAATGTGATGAAATTATTATTATGAATACCACGTGTTTTCTTAGCTTCCAATGTATAATTTGGAGGAAATAAGATATTGCAAAATAAACGAAAGTTTAATAAATACACATTAATTTTTATTTTTTAAGACGTACGGATTTATTCTTCACTCTAATTTCACCAAACAACATAGTTTCTGTGGATGTATGTTTACATACTTATTTTAACATACACGTGTTTATTATGAAACAGTGAAACTTGAGAAAAGACGAAAAATTTCTCCTTTTTTTCAACTTCTCAGTATAACTTTTGCCGTCGATACATTAGCGGAAGGAAAGATCGTCCTTACAAGGGTTGTTAGGTCGCCGTTTTGGGGCAGATTGTTATTTCGTCGATAAAGTTTTCCCTCAAAAGGGCGAATAGATGTCATGAACCTATTCTTGGAATAATTATTAAAAAAAGTCTAATAATTTACAGACTGAATCGTCTATATTTATTAGAAAACACTCGTTATACTCCGTTTTTCATTAATTAATTAAATCACTGTGTTTTCTTCTTACACTTAAAGATACTCAAATCACGCATACAAGAAACAATATATTGTCCCTGATAAGATGTGAACTTAGCTGTGGAATTTTTTTTGAAGAATTTTATTCGCACGTAGCATATTGGAAAAGAAGTCTGAAGAAAATGTAAAATTGTAAAAAAATAATGGTTTTCAGAAGATATCAAGCTATTGCTTTACATTTTTATTATTATTTTATCGAATTACACTAACTTCATTCAGCCGTATTAGTAGAGTATACACGAAGAATGAAATTCTTTTCAATATTAATTTAATAAAATTGATATATACCTTTTCTAGCTTTATCGTATTTCTTTAAACGTCGCGTCATAATGAATTATTGCATTAAATTTATTATTAGCATTTTCTTCTAGATGAATTAAAATCGAATTTCCATTTTGAAATCGAATAATAATACCACTGAAACGTATAATGAATAATAAGGCCGTTAATTGCATATGAGATTTATTAGTATATCATTGTTAAATCGCCAGCACTTTCATTTGCATTCGTAAATGCGCTTCCGCAATAGTTCGATGTGAATAGATTTTTCTCAATTATTAGTTTCGGTAAGTTTTAGTTTCAAAAGCTGAATAATATTCAAAAGATAATTTCTGTCGATTGTTTTCTTAATTAAAAATACCTTCAATTCGGTAAATTATCAAACTATGTACCAAATGTAAACATTTTTACGATCAAGGATAAAAATATTAATAATTGGATTGAATAAGTTTTTCATTACATAAGAATATGCTTGACATTCAGAAACTATGCAATTACAAGCGTAGCAAATTACGAAGACATTGAACGAATGCATAAATATCTAATTTTTCGATATCGTTGTTTCATAAATTAATACTCTTGATTGCTGAAATGAGCAAAAATACGCAATATTTTAAACGATTGATCGAGCATGCAGCAAAGAAATTTTACGATCGCGGTTATAAGAGTAATTTTATATAATTTTTTAATTATCGTTGCCGTACATCTTATAATTAGAAAGCATTATGTGTATTTATTTGAAAAATAACCTACATTATACCGTTCTTTAAAGTAGTAATTTAACTCACATTATAAATTGTTAAAATTATAAAAACGAAGAATTTCTTTACTTATTTTATACACTCCGGCATCAGTGTATTAAAAAAATATTGAGAATTCGATTTTTGCCTCGAACAAACAATTCTTTTAAATCAATATGGCTTTTATAATCGAGATTCTTTCTTACAATAACACCTAATATAAATAAAAGATACGAAGTAAATGAAAATAATGTTTCGCCTTTATGTACTGTAAATTAGAATTTCGCGTTCAATAATTAATCGGTGTTTAAAGTAAAATGAACTTATTTTTATGTGATAAACACTTGGATAACGTGGTAATAACACTCAAATAAACGATCTCCTTAATTATTGAACGGTATCCGTAGCATCTTCTAAAAGTAAAGAGCATCATGTCGCTTATAGAGATGTGAAAATGTGCTCAATTTCACGACTTTCGAGACGCTCGATTTTCCGGGAACATTACAGCGAATATTCTCTTGGCGAATGCCTTGGTAAAATGGCCGTGAAAATTCTCTCGCGGAACGCATCGAGAAATCATGGGTATAAGCACGGAAACGTTTCGATAGTTAAAGTTCCGAATGACTTTACTTTCAATGACTCGTCATTCAATTGGCATCGATTTGTTTGAATTTTAAGGAAATTAATGCCATCTCGTAGATAGTAAAACTTTGGACAATTTTCCAAGTGGGGCTTTCACGATTGTAGTAATGGGCGACTCGTTGTAGTCGTCTCATTGATAAACACAAGTATACAAAAGTTGTTTATAAATTGAAAAAATTTGTTACTTTCCAATTAGAAATTAGTTTCTAAATAAATCTTTGTCTATTCAAATTGCGATATTATTTGATGCAAAGGAATGACGGAAAATTGACAATAACATACATATGCATTGTTTTAATTTAAGTATTAGATTATTCATGCAAAAGTAAAAGTATTATTTCAATTTATCAATTTGTAGTATTTTTTTTTTATTTCTGTTTATAAAAAATGCGTTTATTATAATGATGCAATTTTAAACCGCTGAAAGAAACATTATTTTCGTGTCCAGAGATAAATAGTAAAGACTAAATTTCGTAATATGTATATGTAGCACATAAGTTATATACTCGTTTGTTCAGGTTCTATCCGATCATATTTGTATACATTTACATATATGCATAAATATACTGCCTACATTACTTTTTGAACTTTAATTAAGCTTCTCTCGAGTACTTCAATAACTTTTATCTATGAAAAATGACATAATTGTGCTTTTAAAATTTAGATTGAAAAAGTATAAAATAGTCGCTTTGGAAAATGAAAGATTTTATACATATTTATTTGGAATTTTTCGACAATTTTTCTTAAAAATAAGTAATAAGACAATAAATTTATTTATATTATTCTGTTTAAGTGAAATAATAGAAATTTTACAATGTATTACATAAAATTCTTTCACACAAGGATCATAATGATAAATATTGCATTGAATTAGTGTTACTCTTATAATATGCTTCGAGAACGTTTCATTCCATCCAAATTTAATATAAAAGAACATAAAAATTTTATGAATATACTATTTAATAAGTTATATTTTTATAACATTTTATGTAATTCGTTTCTCAACGAATGTGAATTTATTATTGTACTTGTAAACAATGCATTCTATTTAAATTTCCAACTCAATTCTTTCGTGTTTAGTTGTTATATATGAGATTCATTTCCTTAACATTTTCCTTTACATAATAAATATTTACATTGAAAATTATAGAAAAATTTTCCGGCTTTCTAGCGTATAAAGAATTTATAACATATATAATAAAAAATGAGTTTATAACATTCCTAAATGACTTACAATATGTTTTATACACTTCAATTGAAAGAAAATACATAAAATATATTTTTTAGTTTCCTAGATTCGTAGAAATGGTCACAATTAGTATGAAAATAAATAAAAATTACTAAATAATTATTCCACTAAGTCTATGAATAGTTTACGTAGTTCTATCAAAGCTGTATTTGATACATCAAATACATTTTATAATTTATGAAACACACAAGTAATCGAGCACATATATTTAAGTTTAATTTTTCATAAATAACCGTTCGATTATATTTAACATCGGATTATAAACACTGTGAATATATAAATAGTTATTATCTATATTTTTATATAGTATACTCAAAATATGCTCAGTTTCTATATTACTCGTGGACTATCGAAATTCCATACCAATCTTTATTCCACATTTAATTTCGTAAAATGATTACATATGTCTCATCATTTGCGTCGATAATTAAGAATCGAAAGAAGCTTATAAATTCCTAAATATTATTTTCAAAGTCTTGTATAACTATAAAAATACGTATATTTTTAAGTTTATCACTTGCAATTCGAGTATTCAAATTCAAATCAAATGAAATTCTTCTGAAATATTTCGTATGTGCATATATTTTAAATATAAGAAATCCCTACTATAAATAAATACTTTACTAATTGTTGTATTACTGTCAATGTTTTGTATCACAGTAATACGATTCAATGAGCTCTGATTTTGAAACTTCTTACGTGTATATTTTACCAATTACTAAAGTACTTCAAATTATCATATCAGACTAACTTCAAAGACCCAAAATTATGTCTTTTACTTTTGTCTGCTAATTCTAATCCTAAACTTCGAACTCTTATTCAAATGAAAATTATGTATCTAAGTTATCGCAATGTATTTCCACAGAAATCAGATAGACGAGTCATAAATTGTTATCGTGTCTTCATAAGTTCTCGCTATTCTAACTTTCGCGTTACTCGTAATACTCGAAAAAAAAAAACAGATTATTTAAAAACTAAATTAATAATCTTTCTTTTAAACTACGAGACAAATTCCGTATATTAATATAAATATATTGCAGAATAATTACATAGAGGGTATAAGGATGGAGTCTATACTTATATTAATATATTATATTGCATTTCTTTGTATAATCAATTGGGTAATAATCAATTGGCTACGTTTGGACGTGGTTTACGTTACTAATGGGCCTATTACTACAAATACAATAAATATAAGCTATTTATTGTTAGTATTAAAAAGTTTTCGCGTTTATTTGCTACCACCTTTATTACGCTATTTTCCTTACCGTTTTTATTCTTATTAGAGTTTATTCTGTGTAGTTATTATCGAATTTCATAGGATGGTATAAATTTATGTTCCTAGCAGACTTTAATTATTGTATTCGGTTACTTCGTTTATAAAATTTCGGATAAAGAACCGATCTTGAAGTACGAAAAACTCAGGATGAATCAAGCGAAAGCACGATGTAGGAATCATAATAAAAGTACTAATATTAGATTTATCACTTAATTATTGAAAAAATTGAAAGTTTTGAAATTGATACATCAATGCAAATTTGATATAAGGACATATTCTATACAGAAAAATAAAATTTTACAAAGGGATAAAATGTTTGAAAATCTTAAAATGCTAAGTCTTTTATGCATGTTTTATGTAACATAATTGACATTATAATTTATGTTATTTTAATTTAGACAGGCGTTTATAAACTTGATCGTTTAATACTCTCTTAAAATAGCAAAAATTTACTGTCTCGCTTTACTGTGCTTCTGTTGAATTGCAATTTTATATCGATTGTTTATACACATATATATGATACTTTATCATCTTAGATCACCATAAAAGTTTCAGAAATATTATTTATCCATCGAATATCAATATCATCCATCTAGTAAAACTTTTCGGCGTAAAGACAAACATCATACTATGTATGTATGAGTGCGAAAATCTTTCGAGCAACAGGTGCATTAAATGGAATTTAATTGCATTTTTTAATGATATGAAATCCATGAAAAGATATGTTTTTTATAGGGAAATAATAATATGTTTTCAATAGTATTTAAAAAGTAATAAATCTTACATAACATTGCTTTAATTCTTCTAATTACAGGCAAAAGTTTATCTTATAAAAAACGTTATAAAAGACTAATTTACTTTTCACTTTCATTAATATTCAGGGCGTTATGATTTATATTACGAAATACGGGGTATTTAACAAATTTTTAAATGGGTTAACTTTCAAATGCTTGGTAAACTATATTTTCTGTATGAGACAAAAGTATGTTACATAAATTCGAATTAACTTTTGTTTAACGATTGAGAATAATAGATTATTAATTTAATAATACCAATAATATAATTGCTGTGATAGTGTTTTTAGTGATTTTCGTTTTTATCACTTATGAAATTTAGTCGTTCGATTATATCGTTGAATTTACTTTTTTTCAAATGTAAGTTGTTTCGCGTACTTATTCGGTGAAATAAATAATTGTCATAAAATGTGTTTTAGATGAAAAAATCATCTTTTCGCATCGTTAAACTTTATATAAGGCATGAATTGCTAATACTTTGAATGAAAATATTTTGTTTAATGAAATTTCTAAAATTACGTTTGAGCGTATAAATAACGATTTTTTAATTTCATTTAAAAACAAACGCATGAAAATGTTTTTCGCTATAAGATTCAGTTTCTTAAGTTTATAATTTTTATTGGTGACATTCAAATAATTATTCAAGTAAAACAACAGAAATTATTGATGAAAAACTAAAACCAGAAAAGATTTGTTTTCTCATTGAATTCTAAGCGAATCTCAACAACTTTATAGAACGTGAACGATATTCTAACGGGAAATTAGACATTTCTTACAGAATAATTTCGGCACACTCAACGTCTGAAGTGATCGACTCGCTCTTCAATCAAGGTTCACAGTAAGTAAGGTAAGTAAGTAAGTAAGTAAGTTCTTCTCTACATTACGAAGAGAATAAAATCGTTGGAATTCAAGAGTGGTATTTAATAAAGGAATTCGCTTCCCTCTTCTCGCTTTTTAAAGTTCGCGGAAATGAAACTTCGTGGCTCCGCCCGTAATTAGTTAACGAAAATCGCGCTTTTGTGAAACTATTTAGTAGAGCACACAGTACTTTTCGTAGTGTATCTTTCATGAAAATCCAACGCCACTGAGTAGAAACGCGATACGCGCAACGAAGGAATCGGCGAGGCCCGGGAACTTAAAAGCCGCGCAACACTGTAGCAACAAGTGCTGAGACACGAACACAAACTTCCACGGCACTTGTCGGGAAAAATGAGCGATTGCAAAGCGACTCACCCGAGCGGTTGTTTCGGAGTCTCTCTCTCTCTCTCGCTCTCTCTCGCTCTCTCTTTCTCTCTCTTAGTCGCTCTCTCCTAAGATCGCCGGGGGTCGCGCGAGGAGGGGAAATCAGGAAGGATCGGCGGTGGCTGCTCGCTCTCGAGGACCGGAAGCTGTGCACGAAGAAGTGGTGACTCAGGGGCCGGCATCAGCCCTTAAATACGGACGGGAGTCGCGGCGCGCGCACTTTGACCATCCGCGCGCGCAACGACGCCCTTCACACTCCCACCCCCCAACCACGCCAATTCTACGAGGTGCGTTGAACTTTAAAAGCCCGCGCCAAAGCTTTTCACCCCTTCCTTGTTTCTCGCTCGCGAGTGATCGGCAGCACCGATGCTCGAACAATCCGGCGTTCGAACATTCACCGATGATGTCCGACGCTACAAGAACTGTTACTCTGTTCACGTGATACTTATCGAGCGGTCCTTACCGAATTTATGGCTATCGATCTTTAGTAGGACTACGGAACTTACCCCGCTCTAGTCAGAAAATGAACGAAGCATCCGGAGCTTTTCGTATCGCGTTATGCTTACGTCAGACTTTCTTCAAAATCACCACTTACAGATGTTCGCTTACGTCAAAGTATTATATATTATATACTCATTGCTTACGATAATACCTCATTGGAATATTTTTATGCCTCGGTGTACAGCAAGGAATTTAGATGTACTTAGAAATTACCTTAAAATAAAGTTTATCAAATATTTATGTAGATAAGGCGAACATTTGGAGTTTGATAAACTTCGGTACCTTGGCACTTAATAAATGAGTTCTTTATTTTGAAATCAATAAGTTATTTTCTTCTTATGTGCTTGAATTATTATGCTATTATGAAAACAATTTAACCCCTGCAATTTACATTTGGCAATAATTTCATCAGATGTAATTAAAATCTAGTTATTGACTTTACTTATGATCTAATATATTAATAGTAATAATAATTACTTTTATCGCTTCGATAAAGATCATTACGTTGTATGACATAATAAGTAATAAACCAGTATTTGATTTCTATCGAATTATATTTCCCCGTAACGATAAATTTGAAGGTTTCCTCATTCGAGAAGCTAGATTTTAAAAACGGCCAATATTGCAAATCTTGTTATCAGATTTAAACTGTAGATCGCTATTACCTGGTCAAGAGAATTTTACGGATTAAGGTGTGCGAGTAACGTGAACACTATCAAAGGGACATTTTAACGATTTTACTCTACATTCGAGTGACAGAAAAACAAAAACAGGAGATAAATCCTTACATTACATTCTCTATGAACTCACAGTTTCTATTCAATCTTAATACTGAAATTTGAAATTGATGATTATCGTACCTTGGATCCGAGCAGAGGCCACATATTCCATATGCCAAGTTATAAGGGATAAATTCATTTCGTAGTATCAAAAAAGTACTTTTTTACAGTATTTTTCAAAGTTATTAAGTGACGAAACTTTCGTATTTTGTTCGTTAATTAGCGACTTTGAGCAACGCAGATATTCATAATCCCTGATTTTTAATCATCATTCATTTAGTTCTGAACCTCTGCTTCGCATTTATATAAGTTAAGCTTAGTCAATTTATGTAGAATTCCTAAAACAGTCTGCTCATTATTTACCAGTTGTAGCATCATTATCGCAGATGATCTCGCAACCTCTATTTTTCATTTTCTAACGTAGCAGAGTTTTGTAGTTGCTGTGTTTTAGTTACGCACATGTTGAATTCGTACGATAAGCATCACTTTCAATACTATTTTCTAATATTGAAGCATGTGATTTAAATCTTAGACTTGAGAGAGAAAGAGAGAGAGAGAGAGAGAGAGAGAGAGAGAGAGAGAGAGAGAGCAGAATTAAATTTTCTTAATATAAAATAATTTTTGTAAAAATATCAACTTTAACAGAGCCACACTTTTGACTTTTATTTAATTTGCCTGTGTTAATACACTCGCATTAAGGACAATCGCTATTTTTACTAATACTATTTATCACAAGTATAAATCTTATACATCTTTATACTCTATAAGTATAAAAGTCTGCACGTATTATGACATCTTCATCTTTAAGTCTTTCTTAGCTTGTTAGCACAAAGACTCCTTATGAATTATTTTGTAAGAATCCGCATCTTATTTCTATTTCACATTCGCATATTCGTTCGCTGAGTTATTCTAGTTTGTACCATTAATTTATAGATGCACGTTGTAACGCGCGAAGATTATGAACTGAAAAACGCTGTACTTTAATTTTGTACTTTTTGTTAAGGGCATTTTTACAATTCTTGAAAAAGGAATGCATGGGAAATATACAAATGTATCAATTTTAGCTGTAGATTTTTAAAATATATTTTAAAGTAATTGCGTCGACAGTTCAAGCATAATCACCATTTGAATAGTAATTGAAAGTTGATATAAAGTTCAAACAACTAAATACAATTTTCTTAGCAATTGGTTGACAAAAATTTTTAAATAAAAATACTATTCTAACGTTCGACTGAAACATTCGAATAGATTATTAGACATTATTCGTGTAAAATTTTGGGAATTTTGTTATTGTCATTTTGTTATTGCGATATATTTTAAAGAACAGTAGAGAAATCATAAAAGAAGGGTACAAACACGTTTGAGAAATAACTCCTTTATAAATACAACTTATTTTTATGTGAAAAAAATTCAAATGGATTCCGAAAGCTTAAAAGCTTAAGAAATTATCTTATTAATAGAAACGAAGCTCGGGATGTTGCGAAATATTGAATAAGTAGGAAAAAATTCTATTTCTTCGATTTAAGATAATTTTGCGATAAATTTTGTTGAAAATAAATGCTCAAATATTTATGCGATTTCATAAGGGATAAACGAATACAATAAATTATATGATTATATATAGACTAAACACTATTTTTATTCACCAGTACTTTATTCACGATTCTTTAAAAACCCTTAATGCACAAGATGATTAGACTTGATATTTGTGACTTTAAAATTGGGTCATGGACGTAAAAATTAGAAGTTTCATTGTTATATAATGAAATATTTAAGGTATTTAATGATAATTTTCTAAATTAATTTTTAAGATTTTAAGAGTTTGCAAATTATGTACTATAAATTCTGTATTAAAACGATAATGCTTTTCCTTGCAAAAATAATGAAATCTGTTAGAATCTATGAGTACAGCAGAATTTAGTTACTGGAATACGTTCATAAAGCCTTTTAGAATAATTACAGAAAAGTTATGTTACACCTTTTGCGAAATTGATACTTTCTGAATCTCTATAAAATTAATGTTGGTGCTCAAATGTAATTTCTCTTTATGTCACATTAATTAAAATTTCAATAAATTATAGTATTAAAAAGTACGTATTCTTTACTTAAATTTAATGAAAAATATTCATATATTTTCTCTATCTGTGTTACGTGAAAATGTTTCGAAAAATTTTTTGTTCAACGAAATTTTTCATTTCCAACCGGATTCATTAATCTTTAACAACCAAGAAATAATTGCTTTAACATATTATAGAATACCTACCCAAGGATTATGCCTAAGTATAACGTGTTAATTAATGAAAAGATAATATAAACAGTTTGTAATATTTTTTTATTCGTGATGGAGCAAATCAATAATAATATTACGCAAATTTTTTATTAAACAGTTGTGCCACTATTTAAAATGAATATATGTAATTTTATAAAATATATCATGCTTATTTTAATTAATTTTATTGATGTTCTCAATAATACAATAATATAGACTTTATATCATTACTTTATTATGTCTATTAGATATTATTACTTATTTTACTTATTGCACAAATTTATTATAATGAAATTTTTATATAATTAAGCCTTTGTTTTGAATACTTTTGTTTTTCAAAAAACAGCTGTTTTCAATAATAAAATAGATTTCATAATTTTACTGTTCATTAAAGTTGTTTTTTTGATTTTTATAAATTTTAACCGGATGATCGTTTTACATTAAAAGAAAAAACTCGAATTTCGATTGGCTGACTAATTTCTGGTGTCGTCTACTGAAAACATGAGTTTTCTTTTCATAAACATTTTCATATTACATTACATATAGTTTTATATAATTTTTATATAATACTACAGTTTCTATAGATAATGGAAAAAAAACTATTCTTATATTGTAATTTAAATAGATTGGTAATGTTTTAAATTACAAAATAAATTATTAGTATTACGTAATAACTAAAAGCATTATAATCTATTATGATTGAAGCCAATCATCGTATTTATAAAAATTTTCGTCAATACTACAAATTTAGAGAACCTAAAAGATCGTTAAAAAAGATTAATAAATCATAATATGTATGTCTATTGCAGAAAATTACGAAAACTATTTAACCATTTAAGTCTGATAAAAAATTGCAAAAATTTATGGCAGTTTGTGTATTAAACAGAATTAAGGTATGACTGTATATGGATATTTCTACTTACGAAGAGCAGATCTAGTGCACCGAAAGAAAATACAAGTAAAACTCTATGAATTCTATTTTATATCTAAGTAACAGGTATTTCTATAACAAGCACTTTTACAACAATTTAAGGATTTAAGACAGTTACGACGAGCATTAATCTAAAATTTTACAATCTGATAAAGGTTTTCTAAGTAGTTATCAAATGTACAACATTATTACGAAGGAAAGAGTTTAATAATTTGATGGAAAAATCAAATAAAAATTTTCCTTATGTTAAAAAATATAAAATATATTTAATTTAAATTCGAAAGCATAAATATAAAAAATGTAGATATAAACATTTGTAGAACCGCTTAATCTTGGCGAATCAACGCATCTGCTGTAAAATATTGATTGGCTTATGAAAAATGCTACGCAGTTCAACTCTGCAGATTGGAAACTTCACGTGAGCTGGAAAACGTATAAATTGATAGTCCTCGATAATAATCGGACAATTTTCTGTGAATTCAAACTTGCTGCACTAAATGCAAGTAAATATTATTTCTATTTACGGATTCAATAGTTTGTTAAGCGATGTACAGGCAGATATGCATTTATGAAGAATATTTGTAATGCGGGTAAAAATCTTTTTTCATAAGTTCTTCAAAGCAGAAAGTTACAAAGAAGTCCACTTTATTAAACAGCTCTGCATATATTTTTCTAAAAGATTAATTATTTTAGACATGTAAGCTGGTAAAGTGAGCCGTACTTCTGAGGTACCGATTAACCTCTAAAAGTATTCATTCTATGAGTAGCGACTCATAAAATCTCGGACAGTTTCATTGTCTAACAGTTCACCGTAACAACATGGAGACGCTGTAACAACATATGTTCTCAGTCTCTATTCTAAGGAGACAATTAGGCAAATAACACAATTTAAGCAATTTCCTCACTTTTTTTCGTCGATTATTTTTCCAACAAATCGAAAAATAGCGCGTGACGTGTTTCTCGGGTTTCTTACTTCATTATGCCTCCTCTATTTTAAAATGGGTGTCTGAAAATGTGTGAGTGCCCGAGCGTCCAAGTTAGATGAAGATTCGTACTGGAAACAGTAAAATTATTCTCTATACATCTCTTGTTTCCATCGCTTTATATATTTTCCGCACTTGACAAAATACGAACCAAAAGCCAAATTGAAAAATAAAGCTTCATTGTCACGCAATAAATTTACTGCATTGCAAATGAATGTAAGTTATCGTCCGTAGCTCATTAGAATTCTGTGTCGACAATCGCGTTAATTACGATCACAATGCTTTCAAAATCAAAGCTTGCTATAGTTCATTATCCTTCGGTCCTTCGATCCTTTCGTTAATTTACGAGTGAAATGGCATATGCACTATCGTGCTGGATTATTACTTGTGAAGAAACTACAGAATACGACCAATAATGATCCTAATACCAATAAATGCTTTAATTTCATTTACTTTTACAATACTTTGATCGTTGATTAATTAAGATTTCTTAAGCTCTTTTAATGGAAAACTAATTTTACGTACTTTATTAAATAAACTAATTAGCTAAGTAAATAAAAATAAATTAACTCTTTGGTATTTATTAAAATTTGATAATTTTCATAATTTTGATAATTTTAATAATAATTGATTTTGCTCTTATTTACTTTGATATATAAGAAATATGTAAATAAAAGGTCAAAGGACCTTAAGAGTGATCGATGTTGCATTAAATTGTTGCGTTATTGTAACTGTCGAGTGTCTACTTTTGTTACTACATTTGTTATATAATTTTGTATTATATTTTGTATGGTATTTTTATATTATTTAATGGATTAGTTTTTCACGCTTGAGAAAAGAATTTTTCAAAACGTGTGCGAAGGAACGTTTTACTTTATTTCTGAAATATTTGTCTTTACGTATATTTGAACTAAATAAGAATGAAATGTACGGATTTTATTTGGTTTGAAAACGCAAAGTAAACATTTTCTATGAAAAAATACCATTTGCTCGATATTGATAAAATCATTACTTCCTACTTTAATATTAAAGTTTAGTAAATGAAGGCATTCGGTTCCGCCGAAACAATCAGATATTATCTTTGATAAATAAACGTACATTAACATTAGTAATAAGATATTTGAAAAAACTCTTTTTTCTAAAATTTCCAAATGCATAAACTGTAAAATATACAATCAACGTATTTTAGGAATTGTTTAAATAGAACATATAACAAAGTTAGACTTCATTTAAGATCTCTCTACTCTCTAAGTTTTTTATCAAGCCAAATTTAGTTATCCTAAAACATTTCAATAATATGTCTAATCTATACTTATATTGATTTTCAGCGATAGGTAGACTAATAAACAATTCATTGATTAATGAATCAATCAAGTCTATTTGCGTAAATAAATATTTAAATTTAATTTTACTCGGTAAAATGTTGTCAAATACAATTTTGTCAAACTCAATTGTCTTTTTTGCAATTTTGTCCTGTTATTCTCTTCTAAAATGTTTCTCAACGAAGATGCAGTTTACGTAAAATACAAGGTCAATTGATTATGTGCGAGCAGATATTTTGCGCTTCCGCGTAATTAATCATATATTCCAATTTTATGTTTTTCTCATTCAAAATCTGATTTTTCACCAATTTATATTGTACAAAAGATAATAATGCTTAATTAATAAAAATCTAGCTATTCCAAGCACTTTTAACGTGGACTGTAAACGAACCGCATTTATGTTAATGCGTGGACACATTGATTTTAATTAATTGCCCGTACAAAAAGTAATTTCCATTTGAATTGAATTCATAGGTGTTTTCGAATTGATTAGAGTAGTGCTGCTAAGCAAATACAGACCGAGAAATTTTTATCAATTTCACTTATTCGGCAACGTTGTTTTATAAATATTTAACCCAGAAATATGTTTGAAAAATAAATTAAAATAAAATAATAGAGCTTCTTGAAATATCCTATATCGAAAGTACCCAAGCTTAAATTAATTCACTTTTTATATTTTTACATTTTTTTACATATTTTATTAAACCTTTTAAAAATACGATACATATCAGTATGAAATGAGTTAATTATATAAAATAATTATTATATGAAATACTTAATAATCTATTAAGAAAATAATAACGTAATTATTATATGAGAGATAAAATTAGTTTTTATACCTCGTGAATTCATGCTTGTGTATACGTATTTTATGTGTTCCGAGTATTGTCAACTTAATTATTAATATTAAATATATATTACTAATGGATTCTTTTGATTTCCATTTTTCAGATTTATAGATAATATAGAATACAGATTTATTTGGAATTTTTAAATGAAGAAAATCATAGTATTAAAATTAAAAAAAAAAAAACACCTAGTACATAAATTCGAAAAATTAATTTACTCCGATATACGCAAGTGTAATTGAAATTTCTACTGATTTTCTCTGGATGAAAAAAATTTCAGTTTTGTATTTTAACCAAAAGGTCTTGTGCCTGCATATAAGTATTTATTAACAGACGTAAAATTGGAACATTGCACATTCTCGACGTTCTTGCAACACGATAAATTATAACCAAATGATTTCCCATTCTGAAATTCATAATGGTTGATTTTCTTCGTGCAGCCGTAACATTATCATGAAACAATTCCAATGTTCATCTTGCGTGAAATCTACTGCCATCGCAGCAGAAATATCGTGTCGGATATAACATAAAGCTTCTTATAATTCAGAGAAGAAGATAAATTTTTATCATATTTTTGAAATATACTTACAGCGCCCAGCATATAAAAATGCAACGATTACAATCCAGTTAAAGACTTATGTTTAAATTATTATAAAACGAAGCTCTCCGACGCGTATGACTTTATTTTATTCGAGGATCTTACGTTAGTTTCCGAACAATATAAATGTGCTTGGAATCGAATTTGATGTTAAATAAAGGGCATATATTTTTTAAAAATTTTTAAAAGAAACATTTTCAGAAATACTCTATTTCGAGATTTTTCTTTTTGTAAATATTCAGTAGTTTTTACTGTTGGCCTTTTTTATAATTTGAAAAAACTTAATTCCCAGTTAAAATTGCTTTTCCTGCGGGCGGGACATTCTGTAATTGAATTGTTATTAAAATAGTGATATACAAAGTCAAAGTGTCAGTATATATATGAAAACAAATCCTTCGTTTGCACGAATGTTCTAGTCCTACTCTAGGAATATCTACGATAAGTATTAATATCTGCAAGTTTCCGAACTCATGAAAAATTACGTCCTCCAGGTTTGTACGATAAATTCTCGATTCCAGTAGCGGTTTTCGTGGTATCGCAAACTGTTGCTGATATGGTTGCTTCGTTGCGCAGGTCAATATTTATTTACATAATAAATGGTTGTGTCCCTTGTTGTGCAACGCATTGGTGCACGTTGTGTTTTGCGCACCGCCATGCCTCTGAAACTTGTATTAACGAAGCGGGAACACCGTTAGTGCAAATTTAGCAACACATGTATCTGCATTTAAAAGGTACGAGTTTGAATCTTAATGATCTTAATAGTATTTGGAATACCCTAAAGTCAAAAATTATAAAATCTTGTTGCACTTAAAACTTCCCAGATACTTCCACATATTCTGCACAGTTTTTATATAAAAAACTGTAAAATAAAATATTTAAAAATTAAATATAAAGTTGTAGACTCTGTATTTCCAAGACGGTAAACTTTAAGAATTGTTGCCATTACAATATTAGATTTTTCAGAATTTTCAATTAAGCATCGCTTCTAATTAAAAAACTATTGGTAACGTAAATTAATTTAATTACCGAAGCTTTCTACTTAGGTCGAAAAATTTTCCTCTCTGCGCATAAAGGAAAATTAACTGCAATTACCATTACTACGTAATTTGTGATATTTACTAATTTAATAATTCGATTAAGATTCATTATTGTAGGGAACAAATATTTTTATATCTTCGTAAGCTACTATTCACTTATAAAATCGGATAGTTATCCAAATTAAAGGATATTGTCATTTTTCATAAGATCGCTCACCGAAATTAATATAAAAATAAAAATGAAAATATTCTTAATAATTGTTTTAATATCATCTATTGGAGTTGAGTGTATTTCAACAGCTTATACCCACCCACGATATATTGCTCAATTACTGGTATATTACGAGTTTTTACTCTTATATACTTTTAATTAGCTAATAATGCGCTTTGAGTGTGCAGCCGATGACGTTTTCGCTCAAAACTATGAAGTTTGTATTTACCTGCACAACTTTTTATGTATAACTTCCAAAACCATTTTCTTTTCTCCGTTAGTAAAAATGGCTATTTGAAAGATGCCGATGGAACTTAAGTTTCTATATTAGAAAAGTTAATAGTCCGTCTTACGAGTGCATTAAAAAATAAATTAAATATTTAATAAAGCCCAGTATCTAATATTATAGAAGTATTCATTATTGCTATTATAAGGTAAGAAGTTTAGCCTTAGTTTATAAAATTCAAAAATGTATCTACACGGGATGAATAAAAAACGTTGAATCCAAAGAGGAAGGAACGCCCGATAGATTGTCATTAGTTCATTCGGTCTAAATGTTATTTACATTTATAAAATTTGGAATATTTTCCAAATTTTTTTGGAATTTTCCTAAAATTTGTTAATTGCAATTTTCAGAGTTAAAAAATTTGTAGATCAATTTTAAATGCTTGACATAGTGATGATAAACGACGAATACATTTGTATGTGCGTGTAATACATTTATTCTGCTAACAAGCTATCGAATTCTTATAATAAAATACTACGAACAAAGTTTGCTTGAATTTGATGAATAATGAAAAATTGTACTTCTCATTGAGCACATAATTTAACTTTCGAACTTCACACAGAAGTTAAATATTGTTAGTTGAATTTAATATTCAGCAATATCACGATATTATGCCAATGTAATTTTTATGCCTATTTATATTGTATAAGACTATTGTTTAAATTTTTGAAAAAGAAACAACGAATATATTCGTTGACCGCCATAAAAGTTTTAACATCTTACGAGGTTTCTCGTGTCGCCAACATGTTCTGGAATATTTTCAAGAGATATCTCGAACAAAATGAAAACTACGTTCCCAAAACTTTAATGGACGGCATTGCAATATTTATTTTAAGTCTTATAATAAATTAAATATTTCTCTTTTCTTCTCTTCTCGAATAACGTAATAAAATTTAGACTTCACTTATATAAGCATATTCCTTTTGCTACAATTGATTTTTTATTTTACTTTTCGTGCAACAATACATCCCTAACAGTAGAGATTACACGTGTAAAAGAATTTCTCTCTCTCTCTCTCTCTCTCTCTCTCTCTCTCTCTCTCTGTTCTCTTTTATACCGAAGTTGAACAATTTATATAGTATAACACGTGAACGAAGAGAAGCAACGAAGACACGTTTAATTAAATTATTGATTTCCCTCTGAGCTAAACGTATCGAGCAAGTAATATTCAAAAGTAACGTTATTTGAGCAGAAAATAATTAAAAGGTGGAAAAAGAAAACTAGTAAAACAGCACGTTATCTTTTATCGGACAGTCTGATACCAAACACGCGGATTGATTCTCCTTGGCAAATGACGTAAATCGTGAGATTTGATGGTAGAAAAATAAGCTTATTTTCTATGCCGTTATTTATACACACCAGTAAAATTTATACAACGCATAATAATGATAATGATGCTATTTTCCTTCCAACAAGTTATCCGATTACAGTTATGTCTCGGGCAATTTTTTATTTAACGTAAAATTTGAGTGGATTTATATGACACGGCCATCAAGTAATTCCTTATTAATTATGATTATGATTACTCATCGTTGCAAAAACTACTAAACAAATTGCTGATTATCCGTATTTACAATATTTTTGACGTCAGAATTTCTTGGGACTAAAACGAAGTTAAATAATGAGCAAGTTTATTTAGAATAAAAGTGCTAGGAACTTGTAGAATGTAAGATCGTCGAATAACATTTAACAAAATGAGTTCCTTATTAAATTTTATTAAAACTTTACTTTATTCATAAACATTATAAATTACACCCGCGCATTTTCAAGATCTGAAAGTAAGAATACTTTGAACGATAAGTATTCGTTTAATTCAAGGATACTGCGCGAAGAAAACTCGAAATGTAGAAAAATATTGATAAACGATCGATATCAAACGCTCGGTTAATTATTCGGCTATTATACATCGGAGGGGAAATTATTCTCGAGTTTGTTTGCCGTGCATCGAATTAAAGGAGACACGCTACGACGTTATTTTAGTTGCGCTCACCGCGTCATATTTAACATATATTATTATGTCATTCGATTTCGTATCCAAATACAATTCAATCGTGAGTCGCAAAATTTTTTTCACAGAATTAGCTGAGTATTCTATAATTAACTGTTTTAGTTCAAAGAGGTGATAATGTAAATTAAATTATTTCATCGACATCTTACTAAGCTACAAAGTAAAGAATGTAAACAGGTGTTGGTACTGATTCAAGTTTACGTTCAGCTCACTTCAAAATATTCTCATATTTCGTTCGACACATTAATAAAAGAATATGCAAGTAATTGAATTATTTATATTTATTAAGATTAAGAAACCTTATATATTCCAATAGGAAAAGCGTAGGTCAATTGTAGAATTGCAATAAGAAGCCAAAATAAATGTTATTAATAGTTTCTTCAAGAGGTTTCTACAGTTTCATATAATTTTATGAAACAATTTATTTGTTCATTAATTTATTTATTTTATTCGTTTACATTTATTAACACGAACGTACTCTTACGAGTGACGAAGTTGAGAAATAGATTTTTATTCTACTTTTATAAAAATCTACAAAAACTAACAAAATAACTGAATGAAAAAAATGCTAAATTTCCTTTCTTATTCGACGTTACAATAGAATCATTAATTCAAATATTCTGTGGAAACGATGTGTTTGTATTATTTTAAATTTAATCAGGAGAATAAGAAATAAAAGTGTTGTGCTTAAGTATAAGTTTACATTAAAATATAAAAAGATTACACTTCTATAGAAGGTTAATTCTAAATAATCATAATTGATTGTAATTTAACGAAGTTAAAACATTTTTAGTACTAAAAAATTACTAAAAAATATCGTAATTTTTGTTTTACTATAATAAAGTAACTTGCAAGTACGAATGTTGTTAAATTCTTTATGGCGTAAGCATTAGCAACGATTGAAGTACACTTACAGGTATGTTAAAGCTAATTTTCAAACGAAATTTGTTTTTCGACATCGATGCTGCCTTGAGAAGTTCGATGCTCGTATTTTTTATTGTTTGGAAGCTTGAATTTAGTATATAATTAAATACCTCTATTCGTTCAGAATTTTTTCAGCATTAGTTAAAGATATTTTAATTTTCATTAAATTCAATTTAATGCTTCCACTATATTGAGAAAATATTTGATTTTAAAAAATTATTGTTCCTCTATTTTCATTTGTAACTTAATCTACATAGGTTTTCATGAAACTTATTACTATCGTGATTAACATTCGGTGATCATACACACGCGCGCGCGCACACACACACGTGCATATATTAAAAATGTGTGGGCAAAGCTCGAGATAGACATTAACTATTATGAATATAGAATAGATATTTTAATAGGATCTACATGTTCTAAGAAACCTACACGGTTCTAAGTTAAAGTGCTTATCATTTTAACTGTCAATTTTACAAACGGAATTGTTGATAACATAGACGTCTTTTGTAATAAATTTTAATGCATTTTTAAAATTTGAATTGTACGATGAGGTTTTCCTTGCGACATTTTATTTTCAAAGAAAGATATAAATGCAGAATATAGAAACTGCATAAAAGCAAAGATCTTGTCAATACAAATGTTATTTCATATTTATAAATAGCAAGCTTTCCTTATAATATAATTCATTGTTTTTTGCTAGCACGAGACGAACATAAAAAGATGTCAAAGCGAATTCTTCTTTAAGAAAAGAGCTTGCTTGATGAAAATTAATTTTGGCTCCCGATAAAAGCACAATCGCTTAAGGACTATTAAATTACGCTTATCAAGAAATCGAATAACTAAACTAATTCTCGCAAACTGCGTTATCAATTCATCAATTCATCAATAATAAAATTTCATAAATTAATTTTCTTTGCAATAACCGCGTGCACTCGGCGTAAACTCACGCGAGATGTGTAATGCTTGTATCGTCTATTGGGAAATTAGCCGCCATGACAAAAGAACATTAACAGTTCTAAGCTTCTTTCTTGTGATGTTGCGTAGCTTTTTTTTTTCATTTGACGCGACGCGATGAAATTCATTGTCCGATGAATTTTGTCTGGGATTCGTCGTCATCTTTCCTTTTTGTGCATTTCTCCATTGCTCTACGGAAAATGTATTTTCTTCTTATGCGAGGCTAAATTAAAAATATACATTTACCGTCGATTTCATTCTAAATCTCTATCTTTATCATTGTGAAATCTGTTTAACGGTACTATTGTTTCCGTATCAAAAGAATCCGACACGCTAATAAATCGAGAAATGTCGAGATCTTAGAAAATCTTTACATCGTTCTTAAATACGAGTATTGACACAATATGTAACTTGGAATTTTAACGATGATTAAACTTATTAAGTAAGATACCTTTGAATTTTTATAAATTGATATTAATGTTACATTTTTCTAGTAAGTTGCTGACTATCTCGTATTGTTAACTAACTCATTTTCTTTACGCGAGAAAATATTTTCTACATACTTCTTGGAGATTAATTTTTTATCCGATAAATACAATAGAATATATAATATATATGTTACCTTTAATGAAATACTTGTTAAAACGTTCTACGTCCACTCCGGAAGAGTTAAGATGATATCCAAATGCAGCCAAGAAACTTATCTAAATTAAAGTTGTCTCAGATCGCATGCG
The DNA here is from genome assembly GCA_018907045.1 of Wiebesia pumilae. Classification (NCBI taxonomy): domain Eukaryota; kingdom Metazoa; phylum Arthropoda; class Insecta; order Hymenoptera; family Agaonidae; genus Wiebesia; species Wiebesia pumilae. The sequence continues at coordinate 1,944,652 of JACCHZ010000106.1, forward strand.
AAAATTTACTTTTACATTAACCTTTAAATTTTTATCCATACATATGCGGAAGTATACGCGCGCGCCTGTGTGAAATAGTTCGTTATTTTTTTATGATCCAATTTTAGCCTAGAAATTGCGACAATAATACAGTTTTCTTACAGTCACAATACCGATGTCGACATGTATAAACAAATAAGTTTAATGAAAAAATATCATTACGCATGGTCTTCAAATATCAGATTTAAAGCTCGATCAATAATAAGTGTTTTTAATTCAAAACGAAAGACTAGGCGACTATTTTTGGAAGTAGTTTAGCGAAAATTTAGAGGATTAATGTTTTTTCAATTCGAATATTCATCGAGAAAAAGTACGACACAAGCGTAGACTATGTTTATCGAACACGAGTAACCGCATCTCATTTCATTCGTATTTACCCGCCACCAAATAACATAATTCCCAACCACACGCGTACTTTATAGTACTTTATAGTACTTTATAGTATGTACCCATGAGCGAGGGGAATTCGATTCTCCAGTTTTTCTCCATTCCCTCTAGCTTAACAATATCATCCATCTACCCTTTCAACTTAAATAAAGAATTTTCTCTAACAACGGCAACAGCCTTCAACGTCATGTAATCAAGTATATGTGCGGGAAAAGACACGCGACGTGCTTAGTTTTACTTATCGACTCCAACTCCCGCACTCATTGCATCCTCGCGGATAACGCTGACGTTTTTCGACCCACATTCGAGAACTATATGTACATTTTACGTACAATGCAATGTTTGAAGCGTTAAAAAACGAACTATTTGTTGTATGTAGTTTTTGAGATCGTTAAAATTTCTAGATATTCTTTGAGTAGTACTTGCAACATTTTATACGCGCAAAATATTACTTTCTCTCACCTTCTTATAATGAATTAAGCAGAAGCAAAGTGCAGCGATATTTTATTTTCGTATTTCCTAAATAATAATAAAGACAACAATAAAAAATAAGTAAAGGCAAACCATGTATATCAATGTGGGATATACACAATATAATACACAGCTGTATTTTAAGTTTTATAAATAAATAATTATTTATAGAAATCTAGCGATGCATTGAATCTGAAATTTTACGTGCACGTGTATTTTTATTTTTGGTGATGATTGTTACACGTGTAAATATACGGAGAGGTAGACAAAAATACAAGTATGTAATGTCTGTTGGTGAATTTAATTATGCACTTACACCCAATAACCCAATGCCCAAAGAGAGATATACATAAATTCAAAGCATACATTTGCTATAGTCGACCTTGAAATTCGTAATCGTATGCACCCGTATAGAATTGTAAACGTGTATTTAAATTTAGTACACTTCTAAATACATTCAAACATATTGTAAATACATTATACGCAAACTTCATGTTTTGAATTCCGGTGAAATACGACTTCGTCCTGTTTAATCATTAACAAAATCTATACAATTTTGAATGCAAGCAAAATAAGGGTCATAAAATTGAAATTGGTTTGCATTGATTTATGCTACTGTACAAGAAAACCTTACCATATCTTGGTAAACAAGTAATTTTTATTTATAAGAGAGCACATTAATGTTACATACAAGCTATTTATATTATAACTCTTCATATATTTTTATATGATTATAAATGATTCTGTTAACTTATGTAATAGATTGTTGGAAACATTAAGGTATTTCATTGATTGCTTCTCTCTCTCTCTCTCTCTCTCTCTCTCTCTCTCTCTCTCTCTGCTAATTTAGAAAATAAATGTATTAAAGAATATTAAATATGACGGTTAAAGAAGCGAAAAACATATATATAAATTATAAGAATTTAGAAATGTAAAAGGTATATATTTATTAAAATGTATTTCGTTATGAAAGGCAAATTATAATTTCGACTACACGTTTCACAAAATAGCAGAATTTTAAAATAAAAGTGTTGAACTCAAATTTATCTTGGAAAATTTGGAACTTTATTGTAAGTAATTACGCGAAAGGTTGAATGTTGCCTAATAGTTAGTGCAACTTATGGAACACAATCTGCGTTTTGATATTGCAAGATGTTTATTAAACTGTAAGACTTACAGTGAAATAGTTATACTCGTACTGAAAATAAATTATTAAAAATTATTTTAATATATTTCCGAAACGTCAAAAACTATTCTTTGCCAAACATCCACAATACTTATATTTACATAAATTGAGTAAAATACAGTTTGATAATTACACTGAAATTCATAATTATTTGATCTAAAATTTTTTATTAAAGGTACTTTTTTCTTTTCTACCTTGTTCTCGTTCTTTAGTATTCTATGAATACATTCTTAATTACGTCCTACTTTTATAGATAAGTATCTTTACAAGTACACTTGTTAAAGTAAAAATAATAAAAGTAAAATATTTTTTCGTTGAAAGCAGGAAATATAAATTATTTTTTTGCATACTCGGGAGCATTTTTATAAAATCGTCGTTTAACGAAGCACAAAAATGAGTACTTTTTTAATTTAATAATAGTACATTATAGCTCTTGTTTCCGTTTTATTCCCACTATTCTGTATTTATATCTTTACGTTGTATGTTTTTTTGCTTACGATGATGTATTTAATTTAATCAAAGTTTCAGCATTAGGGAACATTTTCTTATAAATATTTATTTTATGTAACGCATTTTTAAAGCTACTGACTTTACTGAATATTCCAATTTATGTTGAGTTTATATATTTCTAAATTCAATGTTCAAGTTTAACGATCTTTTGTGAATTTGCTACGCAGAAGACTATCATAAGAATTAAAGAATATATCATTTAAATATTTTTGAGTAAATACTAAATCGAATAAAACTTTAATATTTGGTATTATTTAGTAATTTAGTATTTATTTGGTATTCTCATAAAAACACATTATTTTATTTTAACAAGAGCTGTAAAACTATTAATATTTCAATTAGTTGAGAATTGTGAAAAATGTCATCGTTTTCGTCAAAAAGTGACAATATATTGTCCCTACAACTTATAATTACAATGTACTATCTATTGATCAAAAACAAAATCAAAACTTAATTTACAATCACAATGCAATTTAAGAGAATGAATTTTCAATAACATTATTATATGTTAATAAGAACTATAATGATTAAACATGCGTAATAGTTTTAATTAACTTCATATGAATGTGCACATTTTACTAAACGTACAACTTTGTTTCCTTACTAAATGTATCATTGCTAATTACTTACTAAATTATCGTGTAAAGAGAGGAATGCATTTTTGTAGGATCTGTGAAAAAACTATTATTTACAAAGTTTATTTATACCATTGCAGGAATAATAAAAGTAAATTAGTATTTGAACGAGTATTCATTCGTTTAATAATCTGAAGTATAAGGCGGATAAATAATATGTCGTTGATATTTGATTTGAATTACATATATATTCCCTCCTGAATTGAAATCGTAAACCGAGAAATAAATTACGACAAATTATTCCAGTTTTCCGGTGGATCATTTAAAATCGATGCGAAAACATAATATTAAGATTCATTATGAAAAATAAGAGTCAAAATACAATCACCGATAATATATTTCCATCTTTAAAATTATTCATAGCAATATATCAATTTTCCGCATTTATTACTTGCAATAATAAATATAACGGAATGGTATTTCAAATTGGAGAGAAAAAATTAACAAAGTTGTAATAAAACAGCGTCTGTTCATTGTGGCCTCTACGGCAAATATTTTTTATAAATGTGCTATGAGTGCGTTCTCCCCGTAAGTCAACAAACTTTTGGTTTATTACATACATAATACAGAAACCCAGAATTCAAAATAGTATTTTGTACGTAATGTTTATTGACCTTATACATTCGTCTTTTATTACATTCGCATAAACATTGATCAAGATTATTAAGTTGCTTTTCTAATCATATACGGAACTTTACGGAGTGTTTTCAATGTTTTGAAATTTCAATTATTCGGAAACTAAATTTCTTTTACCGACAGTCTCCCCACGAAACGAATCATCCACAGCCTGTTTTGTACTTATCTGAATTATACTTATTATAAAATAGCGTCTCTGGTTGGAGTCTTCTGGTGGTGCACAATCAGCGTGGCAGCTCCAATTATCCGCACAACCACTAAATATCCGTACTAATCATAATGAAAAGCCACAAGAGCTTTGGTGTGCGCTCAAGCCTCGCTTACCCTTCTCCCAGAATTTTTCGCGACATGAGTCATCGACCCCGGTGTCAAGTATTCGCCTCGGCGCTTCTTTTGTTGCGATCCTAAAAGTGACCAGTTCCTCCTCAAACGTTGATCACTGTGGAATCACTCGCCCGGACGTCACGTCGCGGCTGACGGACGACTGCACGGACTTGCCCGGGTAGGTTTCTTACGAAATCACCGCTAGGTGGCGCATGCGATCGAGAGCTCTTCTTTTGGCCTTTCCATTGCTTCCTTAGTCACGAGGATGCTGAACCATGTGCAGTCAGACTTTCTCGAGAACAAATCCGAGAACTCGGACAAGATCGTCAAGACGAGGCTGATGACGAGGAACGACGGATCGGGTGAGCTTTTGGGTATCGCGGTATGAACGTAACACACCGATAGTTGTACCAAAACAATCGTTATATCATTTTGTCTCGGTGATATCGGAGGAATAAGACTTTTGGCACCCCTTTTTGATCCTTGTATCATACTTACATTTACTTTTTCGAAAGGTTCGATTCTGCAATTCGATAGAGAAGATAAAAGTTCGAGCACACGCCATTGACTGTATTGCTGGATGTGCTCTTCTTTAAATTCTTTCATAGATCATTTTCAGTATCATTTTCAGTGAAAAATACGTACTGTGCATTGTAAGATATTAATGTAGGAAGAAAATAGTTATACTTTCTCTTGTTTCTACTCAATAATTTTAAAAGCATTTTTAAAAATTCTGGTAATTCTCGGTCAAAATTCCATTTAACCATTAATTTATCGTTTGAAGTTTGACCGAAGTTAATTATTAAACTACATTAAGTTTAATTAAAGAAAGTAATAGAAAGAAAATTTGAAAAATCAGTATGTCAGTTACACAGGAATGATAGAAAGAGCAAAATAGAGAGAAGCATAAGATCACAAGGATGTAAAAATTATGAGCAACATATTCGGTAATAATTAAAGTTCAACAAAGCACGCACTTAATTAAGAAAGAAAATTTATAAATATAAAGAAAAATTCGTTTTACAACTACTCTGGCGCACAAACCGAACAAAACGTGCTTCTGATTATTCTGCACTCTATCCACAAAAGACGGACACAATTAATTAATATGTTTAAACAATTGGTTGTAGTTTAATAATTTCTACGATAAAATTCTTTTGTAAATTTTGCATTTGAAGGTCGTTCAAACTTATTAAATTACGAAGTTACTTATCATTGGATTTAAAGTTTCAAAATTTAAATGTTGATAATTAATTGCTCGTATTTTGTAGGTTTCGTAGCTCTTTGGTGGAGAAATTTAAGAATACTTGGATTAAATAAAGTAGTCCGTGCAACAGATTAAATTTCACAATTTTCGATTAAGGAATGTCGCTATGCTAATCGACTCATAAAACTGAACTTATTCGTATTAATCGACAAGTAATAATAAATCATAAATTCGGTTTTACTGGACTTGACTATTAATTGCATTTATCAATGGATGTAATAAATTATTACTACGATTGAATTAGATACACGATATATCCAAGAGTCTGGCTTGAATTGACTTTAAAAAGTATCTCCGTAGTAGTGCATTTAGGTATTGACGAAACGGAATAAAACATTCGACGTACTTACGCTTAATTTAATTTCAGACTTTAACCAAAATAAAAGTGAAAAATTCTTTTCTCTTTCTGAATTTTGCTTCACTTAGAATTCATGAATGTAGTCAGTGACTTTGCAATTTACGAAGTCTACGCTTGACCGAAGTTAATGAACTTATCACAATGCTTACGAATTTTTAAGCTCTCATTCCTTTGATAGTCCCACTAATGCTTACGTATGCGTATAAATTAGCAACTTTAACATCTATTTTCTAATTCCTGAGAGGATGAACTCTGCCATTAAAACAATTTCACGAACATGCACTAAAGAGCGTAATATTTGTCCAAGTAATTTGCCCCCGTTGAAGTTATTATTCTATCAATCAGATTCTTTTTAAGCCTTTGACAAGCAATGTACTTAATTATCATTGAACGTTTGTAAAAAAGTTTTCTGAAGATGACAAGAGAATCGACTTAAATATCTACCTCTTTATGAAAGGGACACTGCATTTCTCTTGTTTTGTATCCTCAATATCCTGAAAAGATAAGATACAAAATAGCTTTAACCAGCACAACTAAAAGCATTTTCTATATTTATCGTACGATTATGAATCACCATTTGTCACTTTTCAAACATAACATTTGCAATATAAAATTAAGTGCTTTCCTATAAAATAGAAATATTCGAAAACTATTTTGTATTTATCAGCAGTTTGCTAAATGATACGATTAAAGCGCGACTACTTTTACTACGTTTCCATAAAACGAAGTACGCATTTCAAGATTATTTTTCGACAGATTACATTCTCAATCGAAACCATTACAAAAGTCCATTTTACGAGGAAATATTCAAGCGATCGATAGAAAATCCCGAAGAATTTTGGGCAGAAATAGCGCAATGCATCGAGTGGAGTAAGCCATGGGACAAAGTTTTGGACAATTCTAACGAACCCTTTACAAAATGGTAAGAAAACTTTCACGCGCAAATATTCTTTGACTAACTCATTTATGTAGTTTACTTAGCTGCTAAAATCTTATTGTCATTTGTACACATCTTATTGTCATGCAAATAATCCGATTGAATAATTGCATAATTCATTTTTGGCTGGATATGTTACGAAATAATAAAATAGTATGCCCATAATTTAACAATATCTTGTATTCACGTTTATGAATTATCGTACTGTCTTGTGTATTCTTACGTCCGGCATAAAATGAATAACATCGCGTAAGCATATATACAAATCCAATGAGCCAATGAGTTTCGACGATATAAATTTAAATATGATTTAATATTTCACAAATCCAGCGATAAAATCTGCGTAAAAATACAATTGCTTTGTGCGTTAAAAAACTTTCGGCCGCAAATTAATCTGTTTTTTTTTAAAAAACTATCAGCCTCACCGAAAGGCAGAAAATCACGTTACACAAACCTTCAGGTACGTCGGCGGCGAGACGAACACCTGCCACAACGCACTGGATCGACACGTGGCCGCGGGTCTGGGTGCCAAGACGGCCCTCATCCACGACAGTCCGATGCTGTCGTTGACGCGGAAGGTGAGCTACGCCGAACTCCTGGACAAGACGTCGCGACTCGCGGGCGCTCTCAGCAAGCTGGGGGTGAAGAAGGGCGACCGCGTCCTCATCTACATGCCCCTCATACCCGAGACGGTCATGACGATACTGGCTACCTCGAGGCTCGGAGCGGTGCATTCCGTCGTGTTCGGTGGTGAGTTTTATACGCGTTAAAAAGAGGGCGAGATTCGTTAGAGGACAAGAAAATGTATTTTCTTGTCCCAAGCAATATACTTACGCGTAATTTGCGTATACGAAATTCTAGCTGATTACGCGCGCTCAAAAACACGAGTATCTTTCGCTTCCTCTGCAATTTAAAGTTGTGCACAACTTTGTTCGTTTTTTCGTTTCAGGATTTGCTTCCAAGGAACTTGCCACAAGAATCAATCACGCCGAACCAAAAGTTATAGTCGCCGCCAGTTGCGGTCTCGAACCCAATAAAATCGTGAAGTGAGTTCACTATTTCTAATCACCGAGTTTATTGTTTGCTTATGTTGTTGCCGTTGTAAATTGTGTCACCCGTGAAAAATATGTATAACTACGTACGAATTGTCGCTGAAATTCACGCGAAGGTGGATAATTATCTCCTTGTTTTTTTATGAAAAAGAGAAAAAGGTCGGTTTTGAAATTTAGGTGCGTTGGTTATTGCGAGTTGCACATATTGCACATTGAATGGCTCCGCTCAATAAACGGATAAACTCCAACGAGATAGTAAACAAAATATGAATATCCCTGCGTACAAGGATAACAGTTTGAAAAGGAAAAAGAACTTGTTCGTACTCGTCTCAGATACACGGACATGCTGAACGACGCGCTTAATATGATTTCCGTGGCGAAGCCCCAGTGCATCGTGTACCAGAGACGGCAGATTTGGACGGCACCTTTAACGAGTTTCCAGCTCGACTGGAAGGAGATCGTCGACAAGGCCGAGCCTCATCCCTGTGTACCCGTCGAGGCCAATCACCCCCTTTACATCCTCTACACGTCCGGTACTACAGGTGACGAAACCAGTTATAATACGCGATATGACGAAGTGTACGACGTGAAATTATCAATTAATATCCTTTCGCTGCAATTTTTAGTAATTTAACAAGTATTATGTCTTAAGTCCAAGAATTAAGTCCTTGTTTAATATCGGAAAAAGTTTCAAAGTTTCGCGTATCGCAGACACACCGAAGGGTATCCAACGACCGGTAGGAGGCCACATAGTGACGCTCTGCTGGACCATGAAGGCGATCTACGGCATGGACAAGAATTCCGTGTGGTGGGCGGCCTCGGATCTCGGATGGGTTGTCGGTATCTCCTACATCTGCTATGGACCTCTGCTCTATGGTGCAACCAGTATCATGTACGAGGGGAAGCCCGACCGGACTCCGGACGCGGCGCAGTACTTCAGGTAAGTCGCTTCGTTCATCCTCGGGATTCGGGATCCTTAACCACGCGGACCAAACGCGTAAGCGAGATTTTACTTGGATTATTAAATTACTTTACAATGCTTGGAATTGTGGTTGCGTTGCAATTACACGAAAGTTTGGAGTCTTTCTGTTGAATATTTAGACAATACGAGGAATATCCTAGTGGAAAAGGATGTTGATATTTAAGAGTAATTTAGAAGTTGCGAAGTTAAGGTTACAAAATATCTGTACCGACCACAAAGTAAAAAAGTATTCCGCGTCTTCGTTATTCGCTTTGGGAGTTTCACATCTGTAGAAATTATTTTCTTTCTCATCTTTGTAAGGAATTAAACAACATTTTATATTTAATTTCTATGATAAAATAGAGCCGAGAGCATTAGAAAATTGTTATGCTTATCGATGCGAGTAAAATAAGAACTACTATCGCCATGAAAACTAATATTCACGTAGCGCATAAAGTAACAAAGCAAGACTCGGACAAATGTGGAAATCAATAAAGCAAATAAAGCAAAATCGAATGTGCGTGAGGGATGTAGCGAATCTCGAGCGGCTTCTTTATTCGCGAGCTTTTCTCGACTTGCAAGTTCTCCTAACTCGATAGACCCGATCTTATACGAGACGAACTTTCGACGGAGTACTAAAGTCGCCTCGAGGGTTCGATATCTACGGTTTCTTTTGCCCGAGGAAGGAAGTTTAAAACTGATTGCCTTTTCTAGAAGAGTCGACGATTATTTTTTTCAAGTTTTCCTCTCCTTTTCTTAATCCCGTGGCGTGAGAAGCGCGTTTTTGAAAAGGGAAAATTTGCTTTCGATAGATAGAGGCTAACCTGGCAACATTAATTCGAGTACTTTGTTTCGATTCTTTTAGGGTCATAGAACAGCATAAGGTCAATGCCCTCTTTACCGTGCCAACATCATTCAGAGTGTTAAGGAGAGCGGATCCAGAGACGCTATTGGGAAGGAAATATTCGACAAAATCGTAAATTCAAATACTCTTTTATCACCTTATGATCAAGTATTTTTAGAAAGAAAGTAATAGATTATTTTATATTATCGATAGAAGCTATTTGCCTCTGAACGTAGAGATGGTTTCTCTAACAGTTGTCAGCAGTTGTCACATTTTCCCAAACCCCTTCGTAATTTGTTCTTTAATATCGCAAAAGCAGACGAATTACATATTACTAAATTATTTACCAATGATAATACGTTAAGTTGCGCCAAATTATTGCGCCAAAGTACAATAACGATAGTGTATATTCAAATTATAAATTGCCAGTTGCAAAACGGGTAGTAACAGTAAGTTCATGAATTAAAATAAATCCCATCGAACTGTTTGAGCCTTTATTAGAAAAGTGACAATTGCCCCTAAAAAGAGAGAAAAAAAGTTTAGAATCGGTTTAGAATCATTGCTCGTGCCCGTGACGACGCGAGTTAACGATCATCGTTTAATCTCAGCTTGAGGGCGATTTTCGTCGCGGGCGAGCACTGCGACTACGAGGCGAAGGCCTGGGCGGAAAAGGCCTTCAAAGTGCCGATCCTGAACCATTGGTGGCAGACGGAGACCGGACACGCCATTACCGCCACGTGCCTCGGTCTTAACCACTCCATCAATCCTCCGATGTACAGCACCGGTTTGCCCATCCCTGGATACGTGGGTTAGTGCACTACCGTTACTTTATTAGCTACTCGCATGCACTACCGTTACTTTATTAGGCGTATTGGAAGTTTTCGATTCGAATTACTGTCGTAAGAAGACCAAATGGTGTATCATTAAGTTGAATGCAACTCTAATAATAGTGGGAAAATGTAAGTTGGCAGATTTTCGTGTAAATTTATAAGCAACTTTTGACATTAATCCAATTAAAAGATTTTCTTTCTGTTGATTATGCTGAACGAGCATTATACGTTTGAAGGGTTAAATTTGAAGAACGATGCAAAAATCGGAGTATACGTATTATTACTAAACAACTTTATAAAGAAGAACGTATTTTAGCGTGATTAATTTTTAGCCGAATCCTTGATCCTTATCTCCTGCAGTTCAGGTGTTAAGGGAGGACGGTAGTAGGGCGTCGGCTAATGAGCTCGGCAGGATCGTCATCAGGTTGCCGTTGCCCCCGGGGACCATGTCAACCCTTTATCGTGCGCCTGACAGATTCAAGGCCATTTATTTCTCCAAATATCGTGTAAGTACACCGATATAATAAAGCGTCAAGTCCAAACTTACACTTAATCTGAAAAAATAATAATAATAGTAATACTATCTTCTGAGATTATTCAGATAACAATTATTATTTTGCACGCGCGCGTGTGTGCTTCATAAGTACCATGCCCTGTGCGAGCTTACGTGTACGTGGTGAACGTAATAAAAGACTTTTAATAAAATTATGAAACTGTTATCGAGTACGTAAATTCAATAGCAATTTTACATTCTCGTCGAATTTAAAAAATCGATATTTTTCACGATTCATGTTTGCATATTATTTATTGCAATGAGCATCTGTAATGTCTATTTCTCTAGTATTTGTATTTTTAATAAATAAAGCCAGAACCAAATTTGTACATTTTTACTTTTAAGCGATATTTTAATCAATTTTTAACTGCAATAATAATTGTAAAAATATTAAAGATTTATATTCGATAGTCGGTAAAATTTAATATTTTTATTCGAATTGTCACAAATCGATATCGTTCAAAGAATAACAAAATATCGATAATGGTAATTTCATTCCTAAATGCATATACATCAAGTCTGGATATCTACCATAAAATATCTTTCGAACGGTGCAAAAAAAATGAGAACGAATTTTACAGGGATTCTACGATACGATGGACGCCGGATATATTGACGAATACGGATACGTATACGTAACAGCGCGTGACGATGACGTTATTAATGTAGCCGGACATCGATTATCGACCTCCGCTCTTGAAGATGTCATACTTGGTCATCCGCAAGTCATTGACGCTACAGTCTTTGGTGTACCTGAAAACACTAAGGGTGAAATTCCCCTTTGTCTTTATATTATAAAAAATGGTAAGATATTCGGGGATAATTCTTGCGTATTTGTAGTGCTAAGTAAATAATAAGTTAAATACCTTCAGTTAACAATAAACACTTTTTATATTTGACGAACAAAAATGTATACGAGCGCAATAGATTGAAAACGGACGTTTCAAAAAACATCATTTTATGACGGGTTTGAGAATACGAATTAATTCCTTTACAGATAGTTTAAAAAATGAGCAGGAAATCACCAAGGAATTAATATCTCGAGTCAGAGAACTTATTGGTCCTATTGCCTCGTTTAAAGTTGCCGCAGCAGTCACTGCGTTGCCAAGAACGCGTTCGGGAAAAACTTGTCGAAAATCCCTGGCGAACCTCGCACGTTCAAAGCATGTCAAGGTAAATATTAATACGGGAATATAAGTAGTATGTACTTTAATTAATAAAAATTTTAATATTTCTTCCTATTATTTTAGATTCCAAGTACAATTGAAGACCCAACGGTCTATCGAGAAATCAAGGAAGTTTTACAAAAGATGGGCTATGCAATATTGGCACCCGATCCAGAATAGAAAACAACGTAAATAAGATAATTAAGACTTAAACGTATGCTAAATTAATTTATAGTGTGCTTTAAAAACAGAGTGAATTGTGTTGAAAAATTAAAATTATTATAGAGGTTTTATTATTTAAAAAGTATATTTATCGTTTCTGAATACCTTAAAGTCAGTTCTATAATTTTAATATATATATATATATATATATATATATATATATATATATTACAGATGAACATCTTTATGAATTATGTTCTGCGCTTCCTTTTCCTCTTCCTTTTATTTTTTTTTGCTAATAATGGCTCTGGCTCACTGTTATCTTGCTTTCTTTTCGGAGCCTCGGAAATGTCCATTTCTTCCACTAATGATTTTTCGGTATTTGGAGCTGAAGATTCAGAAGCAATAAAAGATTCTAAACCAGCAGAAGGAATACTGAAACCAGGAATCTAAAAATAAATGCTTTTATTAAATAAAGAAACTCTATTACCTAAAACATCTAAATTACTTAATATATCTAAATTACCGAATGAATTGTGAGAATTCAATATATAATAAACAAACGTAAAAGTTGAAAAGTTTAAGGAATATTATAAATTGCGTAAGATTTTCTTAAATTATTTAAAAATTCCAAAATACGACTTTTATTTTTAAATAGATCTTTCTCGTTCTTACCACAGGCTTCATTAGTTTGAACACTATTTTTTCGTGTTGAACGTTTGATCTATCAAGACTCAATTGCACGATCACTTGATCGAACGACCGAAAGATGATATCACCATATTTTTGCGTGTGTTCTTCGGCATCGTAAGTAAAGTTTACCGATGTTTCTCCTTTTCTGCTCAAAAACAAGGTTCCCTCCAAACCGAATTTGGGTATAAGAATTTGCAAAGCATTTTTACGAACAAAAAGTATGTATCCTTCCTCTTCTTGAACTTTATTTCTAAAGAATAACTGTAACAGGGAAAGAGAAAGGTAAACAAAAGGCTGTTTTTTAAACTGCCGGACGATTTTATAAAATTATCGTACAAATTAGAAATATTCTTACGTGTGTATTTAATGCAACAGACGCTCTTCCTGCATATTGAGCCATCCTATTTCGATAGTTCAAATTGTGGCAGAGAGCATGGCTTTTTTTCTTGTCCATTAAATCTGGGTACGTAGCTTCGGCACCAATGGACACTGCCAGCAATCGATGAACTATGATATCAGCATATCTTCATTTAAAATTAAATAATCATTAATCACATGCTTTTCCTTTTTAATTGCATTTGTTGCATTTGAAAAAATACGTGTATATTTTGCTATGAATTAAATTTTAATGTTTATAAAAATTAACGAATTAGAAGCGATTGACACATTTTAAAGATAATCGGAAAAATAAAATATTATAATTTCGGTGTCAACGATCATTCTCAAACTTCAATTTTATCATAAAGATTTCACGAGTTCGCAATCGATTCGCAATTTGTACACGTTCACTTTGTATAAATAAAACTATACAATTCAATAATATTAAAATGTTACAATCAAGCAGTTTAAATTATTAGTTCGCAAGAATCCGTATAGAAATTCCTTATTTATTGTAGATAAAAAACTAATTGAAATTTTCTTTCTACGTAAAGGAAACTCTGTCTTTTTAAAGCCTCACCTTCTAATAGGAGACGTAAAATGCGTATAAATAGGACAGGCTAAGCCATAATGAAAAAACTCCTGTTCCTGTAGCATCCCACTCGTGAAATACACCGCCTGCATCATACACCTGGTGGCCAAGATCTTTAACATCGTATTAAAGTAGGGATTGTCGTCTTTATACGCAGATTCTAGAGATTTGGCCAGTTCTGCGCCACAGCTTGTGTTGATCTCGAAGCCCTGATGCCGACCGGCCTTAATCAACGGGTCAAAGTTCGCCTGTGGTGGCTCCGGATGACGACGCAGCATCGCGCACTCCGGGAACTCGGCCAAAATCTTTTTCGCCACAGATATATTCGCAAGGAGCATGAACTCCTCGACCATCGAGTTGGTATCGCGTATCTTCTTAGCCTCCACGTCGATCGGGTCGTGAGTCTCGCTGTCCACTTGGAAACGAATTTCCGGTGAAGCCAAAACCAAGGCCCTAAAATAAATTTGATTTTTTTCAGTTTCTAATTTTTTCATCGTATACTTGTGTGCGAGATCTACGATATCCTATACAAATGATATTATTGAAACTTAAATATTTCTTGTACGCAGAGCAAACCAATTATACATGTTTTTAAATTATTTTTAACTCACCCACGGTTATATTTCATTTCATTATGCAATATTTTAATAAAATATTTAATAGATTATGGAAAGTAGTAACTAAAGACCAAATTATTCGCTATATTTTCCAATTATAATTTGTAACATTAAAATAAGTACTCATGCAATTACATTTAATGAATTTACGTCAGTAATGTTCGAGTAATTATTTTTGCACGAAATAAAAATTCCTAAAAATATTGTATATTTGTATAATTATTTTCATGTATTAAGATAAATCTAAATCTCACCCGTTGTCTAAACGTCTCTTTTTGAGTTTCTTAGCTAAATTATTCAAATTTCTTAAGCTTTCAGTGAGAGAGTCATTTTGCGTTTTGTCATCAATTTTTAATTGAGCTTCTTCATAGCTCAAAGCCGCTCGGGATAAGATAATCGACTTAAAAAATTCTGTGCTAATGACATTTGCGTCATGATCAATTTCCCAGACGCATGAAAACGCAAATCTTTCTTCTCCGCCTCTTAACGAACATAAATTTGCGCTCAGAAGTTCTAAGAAAAAGAAAAAGCAAAAGAAAAAGAATTGAGTAAATCGATAAATATTTATATTTAATATTTCGAAATTTAAGTGGTTTGAATATTTTGAACGAAATGTTAATTATCTGTTAATAATTTAATGCAATATGTAAGTAAATAGATAAAATTAATGTAACGTCTTCAAATTGAATGACAAAAATTTATTTTCTATTTTACTAATTTAACTAAACGTTTCATTTAAACAAAAGGTTTTCCAATCTGCTTTGAAATTCATTATGTCATTTATTACTTTATGACAATTATTAAAAAGGGTATTAAATGTTATAAATGAAAAAAAATTGAAAAACACAATAAACAATTTTAATTTCACTTAGCCAAAATATTTATCCGTTAAGCAACGATTTCAGTATAAAGATATAATAAATTTATTTCAGTTGATAAAGAATAAATATGCATATATATACGTACGTATGTACTTTCTGGAAAAAGTTTTTATGCTGATTAATTTAAATTTGTTAAAATTCAGTGACAATAGTCAAGCTTACAAAAAATAACTAATAAATATTTTTTCAAAATTAATTTTAAAAGACATTTTCTCAGATCAAAAATACTTTTTATAAGAATTTTTTTTAGAATTATCTGCAGAATAACTCTAAAACTGCATTAAAAATAACTTTAGAAATAAATAACAATAGTACGGACATCAACAGCTATTGTCATCTGTTTTAAAGTGTTAGCTAGCAATCTAACTATCTAACTGATTAGAAGATTTCAGCATTAAAGCGTAAATAAATGGCAAGAAAATAACTAAGAACAAACTCACCAGGTACCATATCGATTCGTTTATCGACAAGATAAACCGTCGTAGCTCTCATGGCGGCTTCCTTATCGAGAGCAGTTCCAGGTCTTATGAAGTGCGTAACGTCGGCGATGTGCACGCCGACCTCGAAATTTCCATTTGGTAATGCGCGACAATGAAGGGCATCGTCAATATCTGTGCAACCCGGTGGATCGACCGAGCAAATGTCCAAAAATCTAAGGTCCGTCCTCTGTGCGACATCCTGCGCCGAAAATTTCAGGATAATCGCGATATTTGAGAAGTTGTTCTTAGCGCACAAAACATTTTTGGAATGTAAAACATTCTTGATTAGTACTCGGAACGTACGAGTACTATCGTCGACGTACGATCATAGGTAATAAAGCCACAGGAAAGTTAACGAGATTAAGGTTCAGCCTTAATAAATTCCTGGGGCAAACACCCAAGGTGAGACGTAACTAATAATATCTTTACTTTGACGGGATGCAGTTAGTTAATATAATCCATTACGGTTTTTATTGCGTTTCGTTTTTAGTAAAAAATTGATAGAGACTATAAGATTTTTATGGTCATAATTAAACAATTAAAGTAATAAAGTTTTGCAAGCAAATTTGTTTAAGAGCTTTTGGTTTTTTATTTGGTGTACAAATATTCTCAATGAATGAATTGGACGTTATTTTCTATGTCAACAATGTTAATTTACGAGAAAAGTGTTGACAACCGAAGATAAGTGCAATACTTCACTCTATACCTAAGGCTGCCAGTAAATTTCTATTTTGGTTATAATATAAATTTTACTTGAACGTTACTCAATACATAATTTACAATTAAAAATATAAAAAATAAGCACATTGAACAAAAATTTCGATTTAAAAAATTTAATTCAAAGGTATGTCAGCAACTTATCAAGAAAATAATTTATCTCGTAGAATTGTCCAATTCATCTCAAAATTTAAATTGGTCAAACCTAAAAACCAGGTAATTTATAATATTAATAAGCGAAATGTATTATTACCGTTAATTATTTTCTTATATTTCAGACAGAAGTAATGAATGAAGTAGAAAATCCAGTCGAAATTATACAAACAAGTATAACAGATGAAATTACGAGCGTTGAAAATGTTCAAATTGACGTGAATGAGCAGAATAAAAAAGCAAATACAAATGGAAAATTTAAGTTTTTCTGTCACGAAATAAAAAATTTTATAAATTTGTTAAAAAATAACGAAGATTTAAATTACTACATATATAAATACCCACAGTATTGTATCACCGATAACCGTTTTATATGTGCATTTACTGTGGTATTTCATAATTTATAATATGAATTTCAGATTATTGCAACAACAAGTTAATAGTGACATAGATGAATTACAATATGTATTATCTGAAATAAAGGAAACAATGTCAAATATCAAAAAGCTAAAAAGTCAACAAAAATTAATTAAAAAAGAAATTTCTGCTGTGAAAAAGTCAATTCAACGGATAAAAGATATAGGTTCGAGTATATTCTGAATCGTTAGAAGATTATTTATTTTTCGTAAATCTTAATCACATTATTTTTATTCAGAGATTCGTGAATTAGAATTAGTTGTTTCTCGCTATGACAAGGATTTGTATATACGATGGATGAAGTCAAAGTGGAAATTTGAGGCAATTGAAGAATTAATGTGTGATGTCCAGGTTTTGCTCATTTGAAAGTTGAAAACGTAAAATATTTATATTTCTAGATTTATGACAATAATTTGGCATTTTATTTGAAGGAAAAACAGGTAGTATTGAAAACTTTAAGTACCTTGATAAATCGATACACGGAAAAAATAAAAGAAAATAATGCATCGATCGATGAGCAATCGGAGAAAAATTCAACTGACAATGATAAGTCAGTACCACTTTCACCTTCGATATCCTCTCTTCAAACAAAAGTTCCATTGCCACCTCCAATCCCTTCAATTACAATACCACGACCTATACCACTAACTACGACTACTTTGAATAGAAATAATTCTCAATATTCTTGGGTTCAACGTAGATTCAGGTATTTGCGGTCTTTACTTCACATCCCTAATTTGAATTATTCAGTTTTATATGATGAAACAAGAATCTAATCCGTCACATATCAATCATTTTCCTTACATAAATACTTTAATTACTCATATACTTATTATAGTTTCTTTTTAATTTGTACTTAATCTATTGAAACATTAATCCAAGAACTAAATAAATTTTCTAGAGCTGAGAGAAGAGGAAACTTTAATGCAGTGAGACCAATTACGGAGAATAATGAAAATGAACCATGTATTTTTTCGCTAAATATAAATAACAATGCAAGAAATAATATTAGTTCTAATTCTAATACGTTTGAATCTCAATCAAGATTTTCTACCAATTCTACAGAAAATAGTTCTAGTACAAGTTCAAATAACCAGACCGATACTTCCTCTAATAGTGCAGGACATTTAATGGACGACTTGGAATTAAAATCAGAACTAGAATCAGTACTAAAAGTTAATATCTAAGCTTACCATTTAATTTATTAGACAGTTAATCAATTTTTATTTTTAATTAAAAAAATGCTGTAATTTAATTTCACGTTTGTTTGTTTGTTTTTTATACAATTAACTTTTAACCGGTATTTAACGAAAAACAAATTCTGAATTCAATTAAAAATTTAATTTTCAATAGGCATTATTTGGCCAAAGGACTCCACCATTAATGATTACAGATAATAATAATAAATCTGTCACAGAGGCAAGTAATGAAGAAAATAGCAATGTAAATTAATCCTAGTTATTTTTAAATAATTAGTTTTCAATATTAAATATTAAAAAGTAAAATTTTAAAAGATTAAATAAACAAATACTTAAAATTGAAAATGATTTAAGCGATTCTTATAAAAATTTAAATCTTACCAAATCTGTAATAGTCCAAGGTAACTGTGGTAAGAAACTCAAGACATCATCCGAGAATCTGCTATGTGGTACGTCATGTTCCAAAAGTAAAACTTCGTTCTCTGTATTTTTATCGCCAATTTCACCCAAAGCACGCACAAAATGTCCCAGTGGATACCTAGAATTTCTTGGCCAAGAATCTATAGCTACTATTATACGTTGCGTACACAAAGTGTCTGCTTGTTTTGTTTCAATCCTAATTTTTGGAATCTTTCTTTCTGCTGGTACAAAAAGATGACGAATGTTCTACAAAACAAAGCATTACTACTATTTTTTGCTTGATTATGCTAATTATTATGGAAAAAGTTATGCCATTATTTATTTAAAAGTCACAACATTATTATGAGTTATTAAATTAATATAGTTCTTTACTTCTTTAAGTGCACTACGTTGTAATATTCCACAGTATTGCCTCCACTTTCTTCTGATAATACCAACAATTCTTCCAGTAGGTATTTTATCAACTTGGGATATTTTCTTATTTTCTGTTAATAATTTCTCATCATCGATGTTATCACCTGGATCATCTTTTATTTCATCTTGCAATATTATTTCACTTGGTGCTGACCACTGATCTTCTGGTAAAAGTTCTATAGCAACTATATCACCATCTACTGCTCTATTTAAACCCTCTCGGCCTTGCACCAAAATCTATTTATGAATGGAATAAAAAGTAAAGCTTGTTACACTTAAATTAAAAATTATTTAATTATATATGAAATGTAAATAGAAATGTTACAATCAAAGTCATAACATTTACATATTTTTACATTTTTAATTACATTTATACTTACAAATTTTTCTATGCTCTCACAATTAACAGTTCCTTCAAGAAAATTTTCCCTCGATGCCAAAAATGTACCTTGCAAGAGTTTCCCACTTTTTATACCATTGTGTATTTGAACTGGTGTTAAATGACAAGGAAAAAGTGGTGCACGACCTTCACCATCCAAAATGTAACTTTTTCTTGATAGTTTATCAATAAGAAATCCTGCATTTTCTAACGAATTAACATATTCTTCCACTAAAAAATATAATATTTTACCAAAATATTTCGAGTCACGATAAAGAAATATAAAAATCATTACTTGTGGCTACTGGAATTCCAGATTCTATAGCTTTCTTTTTACTATCCTGATCATCAGTCAATAAAATCACTTTTATATTAATATTTTGCCTACTCAAATGAGAATTATACCATTTGGTAACAATTCGAATCGCTCTATCGTTTCTATCACTTATTATTTCTCCATGATTTCGTTCAATATAAGTATCCCTAGAAAATAAGTATTTTTAATAAAATAATGATGAAAAATGTATTTTTAAAGTTCCTTACTTGTGATGTTCATTAATGAACAAATAAAATTTTCTATGAGGGTCGTTAATGATTTCTTTGAGCTTTTTGTAGACAGTTGAACTTCTGTGACGGACTTCTTGAAGGGTCGTTTGTGGAATAATAACATTGCACAATATATTTTCTTCCAAAATATTGATCTAAAATAAAAATTTGAAAAAGTACTTGTTGAAACAGATCATTTTTATATTATCATAATGATTATAAAATAATTTAAAAAAAAGTAAAAGTAATGTAAATTATGTTGTTTGTACTTGATTTAATATGATATTTGTATCAAAAACTAAATAGTGAGGATTCGAGAATAAGGTACTTTTGGCACCAGGATCTTTTTCATCGAGTAAAATTTCTCTCTTCCTATGTCCACATTTTACACACGCTTCAGAACCACACCATATATCTTCTCTTAAATAATGTTCTCTTACAACCTATTTGAATAAACAAACATTTCTTCAAAATAATAATTATAAATTTTTTTTTTCTCAATACATAAACATAAAATTTACCTTGTAAATATTGCCTCCTTTCGTTTTCCGAAAAAATGTCTTTGACGTTAGCATTTTCAAATTTTATTATTTTATTTTTATTTATCATCAACAAATTCTTGTGCATTGAAATAAGTAGTTAGTTATGATGTAAAAAAAATTTGTTTACACGTGTGGTATATTGTATGTGTTTTATTTTAAGTTAGGTTACGCGGCCACGTAATTCTTAGTTCTTATAATTGCCGTTTGGTGTTCCAATATAAAAATTGACTTGCATCTCTCCTTGTATACGCGAATGCACGTGTTCGATCATCGGCGTTGTGCATCAATGTAATTATTTTAACCTGAAAATGGATGTTGTAAATCAAATATTAGAAGATAAAAGTGATAAAAGCTTAGATATTAAAAAATTAATAAACGTTGAAAAAGAAATAGATGTCGATATTGATGAAGGGAGACTTTTACTTTCTGACAATAATACATTAGATTTAAAATCGAAAAATGATTTCGAGTCGACTTTGCAAGCACTATCAAGAGATAATGTTCAATTGCTCATAAATAAAATATGGACTTTACCATCGAAATGTGTCGAAGAGACTATTGTGGTGGAACTACCAAAACCAAAATATGTATTGCCAAGGTCGCGTAAATTGCCCAAGCCAAAACAATTGACAAAGTGGCAACAGTTTGCTAAAGATAAGGGTATCCGGACAAAGAAGAAAGGACGATCAAAGCTCAAATGGGATGATTTATTACAAAAATGGATACCTACGTATGGGTACCGTACTGCCGAGGCCGAAAAACAAAAAGAATGGTTAGTCGAGTGCCAGGATGATGGTAAACCCAAACAAGATCCATTTGCAGCGATAAAATCGTCTAAAACTGAAAAAAGGGCTAAAAATGAACTTCAACGCCTCAGAAATTTGGCCAAGGCAAAAAAAATCAAAATCCCTAAAGTTGGTCTTCCTAGTACTGAGCATTTTAAGGATTCTAAGCAATTGTCCATGGGTACTAAGGTATTACAATTTTTTATTATTTATTAAAGAAATTTGTATTATAATTTATAGTTACATTAAATAAACTTATTATTATAATGTTGTTTATGAAGTATTTTATTATATTACAAAATAGTTTCTGTAATATATTTAAGTTTCCTTTGAAACTTTCAATATTCCTGAGTTTCTTATAAAATTATGTAGCTAGTAGTAAAATTACCACCATAATTAAAGGTTGCAGAGGTATCAACTGCTTCATTGGGTCGCTTTAATGAAGTTCCAAAGAAAAGTATTAGGAAAGTCAAAGGTGGAAAGGTATCAAAAAAGAAAAAGAAATCTGGTCAGCTGAAAGAATCATCTGCCAAAACTAGTAAAAAACCAAAAGCAGGAAAAGGAAATCGAGATTTCCGTAAAAAAGTTGGAGGCAGAAAACGAAGGCAATGACAAGCTAATCATTAAAAGATATGCCATTAAGTTAAAAGATATACTTACGTGTGATACTTGATATGTTAAGAGTAAATATATGTTATTTCTATAAAATTGTTCTAATAGTTAGTATTAAAAATATTGATTATAAAAGTTTATATTTTAATAAAATATACTTTCTATTATAATAAACAAGAAATTGTAACTCACATATATTTTCATTTAATATTATATAAGAATTATATAATATATAATTATATTATATCATAATTATAATATAAGAATTATCATATGTAGTTTAAAATCTATGAAATGGTCTATGTTACAAAATAAATCCTCTAGATAATTCGACAAAATAATTATCTATAATCTTTTTTAAGTTATCTAATATTAATAAATAATTTTGAAGTCTGAATTTGAAGTCGATCAAGTTATTATTCATCCAAAAATTATTTTTAGAATTTATTCCTACGATTTCAAGGGAATGACCCAAGAAATGTATTTTTATTTAAAAGTGATATAATTTTAATTTCACCCATATAATTTGGTATGCAATAAATCATTAATTTTTTAACAATTTACAAAAAAAGTAAATTTTTACAAGTTTAAAAAATAAAATTTTCATGCAAGTCATGATTTCGACATTAAAATCAATAAATGCTTAAATTAAAATAAATTTTTCGTTATTATCCGTTATCAATTATACGTAAATATATAAAATTATACAATAGCAGTTACATCGATATTCGATTTTAATATTCGATTTGAAAGTTACTCAAATTTACACAATAAATTAAACAACGTAATAAAAATTTAAATTTAAAGAGTACCTTTAAAAATATTTTGAAAACAATTTAGTTATTAATAAATATCAATAATAAGCTATCAATATTTATAACAGAATAAAAGGAAATATATGCGTGTGTATTATTGTAATGAACACCAGCCACATGTTCAAAGTTTGTACACGTACTACTTCACCTGTACACGTTTTCATTTAATTAACCAAAAAGTACTTAAAAACAAAGTAAAAAATATGTGTGGCTTATATTTTGATATTAAAAAATAATTAATAGCTTTTTTATATATGAATAAATGGTTCTTGGAAAGTATGGAACATCGGCTATTTTGTAAACAGCAAGTGTAAAATAATTATAGGAGCTAATAACGTAAACAACTTACCGGTATAGAAGTTCACAAAACTTTGGTCCAATATGTTTCGATATTCGAATAATTCTTTCAAATTGTACTGGGAACATCGATATCGACTATTTCAATGTGTTGAAAAAAATACTGTTAACTTTTTAAGATGTAGTAGTTCAAAATTTCATCAAAAGGACAACAACAATTTTCAAAGCGAATGGAATAATCATAGGAAACGCTTTTTTATTGGATTAACACTTACAGGAATACTTGCTTTATCTATAACACAAGTATACGAAAAGGCAAATATTTCCGAAATAGAAAAGATACTTTCTAAACTAAAAAAAATACTTTTTGAGTATGTATTTTGATTAAATGCAATTCTTAGTAAAGTAAATTATAAACTATTTCGTAATATATTACCATTTATAATTAACTTTAAATTTGTCATTAGTATAGATGATAATTATGGCGTTAGAAGAAAAAATCTTCCCACATATACCATGAAAGAAGTTAATAAGCATGACAATTTTGAGGATGGTATCTGGGTTGCTTACAAAGAAGGTGTATATGATATTACTGACTTTGTTAACAAACATCCTGGAGGACGGAGTATGATAATGATGGGTGCAGGTGGTCCCATAGATCCTTTTTGGAAGATATTTGCTAACCATAATAACGAAGAAATATTAAAACTTCTGGAATCCATGAGAATTGGTAACCTTAATAGTGCAGATGTATACAAGAAATCTTCAGCTAAGGATGATCCATATGGTTTAGAGCCAAATCGAAGCAAAGTAATTGATTTATCAAATATTTTAATACAAAACACTAATTGCGTATAATCATTTTTATTTTACTACATTATAGAGTATTTTAATCCATTGAAGTGTAGTATAATTAGTAACATTTTATTAAATTTTATTTTATTTTATTTTTCTTATTATTAAAATTATTAGGTACTGAAAATTAATGGCAAACAGCCGTTCTGTGCAGAACCACCTGCTCCATTACTTGTGAAGAATTTTAAAACTCCATCAGATATTTTTTATGTAAGAAATCATCTTCCAGTGCCTCTAGTTGATTTGGAAAACTATGAAATAGAATTAGCCATTGAAGATAAAACAGTGAAATCTCTTAAATTAATCGATATAAAAAAATACCCAAAGCATACAATTACAAGTGCAATTATGTGTGGTGGTAATCGAAGATCAGAAATGGCTGAGGCAAAGCCTTTAAGGGGTTTAAGCTGGAGTGTTGGAGCTGTTGGCAATGCCAGCTGGTCTGGAGCACGATTATATGATATTTTAAAAGAATTAGGTACATCGACCATTCTAAATTCTAGCAATTATTTAGAATTAAAATTTTATAAATTTTAAGAGTTTATGTTTCCAATAATCTAATGTTTTTTTTAATTCGATAAAAATTTAACGACTTAAAACTAAGAATTCGTATTATTTTTGTAATAAGACATTTTTTAAATCAATATCAATGCAATAGTAATAAAATAACTTGTTCTTTAATAATTTTGTAGATGTTAAGGAGGAAGATTACAACCATTTACAGTTTGAAGGTATGGATATGGATCCATCTGGAGTACCTTATGGCGCAAGTATACCCATTGGTAAAGCTTTAGATCCAAGATCTGATATTTTACTAGCTTATGAAATGAACGAAGGAGAAATTTCTTTGGATCATGGTTATCCTATACGAGTTGTAGTCCCAGGAGTTGTAGGAGCACGAAATGTAAAGTGGCTGAGTAAAATTATATTGTCAAAAAATGAAAGTTCTTCACAATTCCAGCAAAATGATTACAAGGGATTTGCACCTTCCATTGACTGGGACAATGTAGATTTCCGCAAAGCTCCAGCAATTCAGGAGATGCCTGTAACTTCTGCTATTTGTAGTCCACAGAAAAATGATAAGATATCAATTAACAAAAATGGTACCATCACAGTCAAAGGTCAGGCTCTCACTCAGTATTTCGATTTAAAATTTAAGAATAACATTTTTGAAAGCTTATAAAGCTTTAAGATATTGAAACTCTCTATGGAAAATTACAATACTTTTTATTTGCATATCTCTTTAAAGGATACGCTTGGTCTGGAGGTGGAAGAAAAATTATTAGAGTAGATGTAACAGCTGATCAAGGAGAAACATGGCATGTCGCTGATTTAGTAGCTCAAGATACCAGTGCAAAAGAGGGCAGGCATTATGCATGGACATTGTGGAGTCTTGAATTACCAGTTGAAAAATCCAATGAACCGATAGAAATATGGGCTAAGGCTGTTGATTCTGCATATAATGTTCAACCTGAAAATTTTAAAAATATCTGGAATTTAAGAGGTTTTCTCTGTAATGCTTATCATAAAGTCAAAGTAGAGGTGATTTAAAGATCGTTTTTTTTATAATGAAAAATTCTGTGATGAAATTTAACAAAAATGTTATTTTGTACAAATAATATTTTTGTTATTGCAAGTACCAAAAATATTTGTTATTTGCATTATATAACCTTTGTTATTATTTTTATACTAATAAATATTTTTCGTTTTCATTTTTTAATACGTTTATGATGAAATTTATTTAATGAGAATTATACTGTTAAAGATTAGATAATTAAACCGAATTCATATCAACAAGTCATATTTAGCTTTATATACCTAGCTTTTTTAAATTTAAACATCTATATATTTTAGATTTCAATTTTTTTAATATATACAAATAATAAACAAACACTATATGTTAGATGTAAGAAGATTTTATATTGTATTATTAAATAATTATATAATTATTTTGTATTATTGATACTTTATTCATGTTTTAAATGAATTTTAATGTAATAAAAAGATTTTTCGTAGTGTTGTGATAAAAACGATATATTATACTGTACTGCGAATGTAATTGTGTAATTGTATATTAAGTATCGTGTATAATGATAAATAAACAAAAATTTATAATATTTTACCAATGTTTCATAAAATCTAATAATATGAAGTACCAAACGAATTTGTATCAACTTATAATATATTTTAATTGTAGTAAGTATTCATGCTTATGTTTTTTTTAAATTTATATAGAAATTAAATTGTATATATATATATATATATATATATATATATATATCAGTGAAACAGTGCAAAACGTAATATAATTGATAATTGTTACGATAATTCTGTTGATTCGGATATATTAATCATGCGCAAAACATGTGCGCTTCGTCCATGAATATTACGTTCGAAAAATCTTTTCGAATGATTCCGTTAATATTCTTTAATAAAACTTCGTGCACGAGGAGGAAGTTACCTTGCAACACCAACCACTGTTCGATAACGCAGTCGCAGAAAAACTCTAAACGTAATTTGTACAAAAATTGTGGTCTCCCCTGATAGTTAACGAACGATATCTTAGAGTAATACGAATAAGCAAATTTCACTAGCGATGAAAGAGGAGGAGTCGCGTCTTATAAAAGCCCTTCAAAATCTCGACTGCCTATTGACACCCTACGTATGGAAAAAGCCGATATCGAAGAACGCGACTGATTCAACGCAAGCACGTCAGGACGGTAATACCCTCTACACTAAAGAGCAGCACGACGAGAAGTTGCACAAGGAAATCCTGCAGCTTTACACGAAGAGTGTGGCCTTCGCCCCACCGAACTCTCAGGAACTCGGTCTCGCATATGGCAACAGGTCTGCACTCCTCGTGCACCTCGGCAAGTACCGCGAGTCCATCGAAGATCTCGATCGCGCTCTCAGTCTGCCCATATCAGATATCCATGTGGTCAAGTATTTGTGTCGGAAGGTGAGTCCAGGTCGCCCTGAATGCGTACTCTAGTGAGTTAAAAATAATCGTTTCTTCTTTGCATTGGAGGAATTAGACACGTTACGGAGAAGAAGCATCGAGAAAAAAAAATTTCTGAATTTCATTCCAGAGTTACTAAATGTATCGATATTCGCATTAAATACAAAAGAGACACACGTCGTTTCTAAAGGAATATATTTAATTGACAAATCGCAGTTTTATCAGATTCGTTTTTTCGAAATTACGTCTTGCATAATATCAGATCGGACGTTCTAAAATGATCCGTTTTACATTATTTAAATCTTTAATGTTCTTTCACTTTATCGTAAAAAGTTTATACAGACTTTGAAGAAATGTGAAAAAAAAAAAAAATTGTTACTATTCAATTTATTCAATTTCTAGATAGATCTTTGTAACAACGAAGTTCTAAGAAAATGGCAAAAAATTACACTATGTTTTTGGAATGTATAATCTATAGGACAACTTGAATTACTTTTCATTTACGAATACTCTTGTACTGGATAGTCTTTCAAGCAGAAAATTAAAAACGATAACTGCTCAAATGGCATAGAAAAAGTATTTCAGAGGATTTTAATAATATAAATTTATTATTAGGATATAATAATATAAATAACGCTAGATTAGTATTTTATAATACGTATTACACGTTTTTTTAATAAGGTGGAGTCCCAAGCAGAGTTAGGAATGCCAGAGGCCAAAGCTACGTGCGAAGAGGCAAAAATTATACTACAAGAAATAGATGCCAGTGATGAACTTAAGAAGGATGTCGTCATAAAATTAGTCAAAGCTATTGTTAAGTTGGAAAAACGTAAATTTAGTGTAGCAGAAGTTAAACGAAAACCGGAGCTTCCTAATTCAGGTTAATTAAAACAATTTTTGTATCGAGAATATTATTTAATAGAACTTAATGTTTAATTATGATGACATGTATTCTGATAAACTGCCACTGCTTAACAAAATGTAGTTTATTGAATATTTATTATTACTATTTATCAGATAACATTTGTCGTATATATTTCACTTTTTACATACCGCAAAATTTAACTTTTATATATAAATAACTTATGTTTATAAAAAATAAAGCTTTCTAATAAATAATCGAAATCTTATTTAAATGGTAAAATACTGATTATAACAATGTTCCTAATAATAACTTAACTAAGATAATATATTTAACTTGAGATATTTTTATAAGAAATTTAGAGTTCTAGAAACCTTACATTCAAAAGTCGTGTCTAGAAGCTTTAGTCAAATTAGAAATGTACCATTTAAATACAGTTCGATATAACAATACATCATGATTATACGTAAAAAATATATGAATGTCCCTTCATATAAACTCTTAAATTATATTATTACTTCATTTTTAAAAACTTTTAAGTTAAAAGCATAATTTTCTTTTATAAAAGTGGTTTCACATATAAAAGGAATCTAATTAGCAAATCAGTTAATTAAAATAATATTTGAAAAATGATAAACTTATATATTTTATGGATGTAATCTATTTAGGTTACTCTCGAAATGTTGAAATTATACGACTTATAAGATTTAGAATTTAAAATTCTTATATAACGAATTACTAAATTTCATTGGATTATTTTATCAAAAGTTTAACGCACAATTTTAAAATTATCATTGCTGACAATTGAAAAGTTTAAAGGACATATATTATGAAAAATTTATTCTTTCAATCAACTCTCTTTAAGAACAATAATTCCGATTTCAAGAATATCGATTTTTTAAATTACTACTATTATATTTCAAATATAATAGTATTCAAATATTTTAGCTTTAATTATAACTGTAAAAATTATTACTTTACGCAATATGATTATCCGATATCGGTTATTAGTAAAAAGCGAAATATATACTCGATTATTCATTAAGTTACACGAAACCACAAATTGCTTTCCGATTTATTGTTAAAATAACGAAAGGTTACAGATATATTCAAAGACCAGAAGTCGATCGAGTGCCCGAACGCGTCGAAGGCTCTTGTAATAAATTATAAGTATTATCGCTTTGGGAGGCATTTGATCGCGGGCCGGGACATCGCACCAGGCGAGATCCTCTACGTCGGGGAGCCCTACGTCGTGTACCCGATGCAGGCGCACGTGTACACCAACTGCTCACACTGTCTGAAGTTCGCGTGGAATGCACTGCCCTGTGACAGCTGTGTCTATGCGGTTTACTGCTCGGATGTGTGCAAACGGGAGGCCCATGCACTCTATCATAACATCGAGTGTAAGGTCATTCACAGAGGATGGAAGATCAACGAGCGCATGAATTCGGCCAGACTGATGAGCGTGAAGCTCCTGATAATGGCTATGAGGGAGTCCGGAAGCTTGGGGAAGCTCAGGCAGGATTTTGAAGAGATTGATAATTGCAAAGGTGCCGAGGCTTTCAAATTCACTCGATCATGGGCTACGGATCTTCTTCTGTCGGTGATAATTGAATATTGAAATCAACAGAATCTACGCGTAGTAATGATATTCGTTAGTAAATCGTATAGTTATGATTTATTGAGAAGAGAGTTCACAAGGAAATATTAAGACGATCTTGGGGTATTTAAGTATTACGCAATATTTTTCCAACTTTTAGAAAATAACATTGACGTATTTTAGAGAAATGGCTGGGGTGCTGTATTTTCAGTTTTAAAGTTCAATTTAACAGTAAATTAGTATGTTAAGTAATAGTATAACGCGTAGTATTTAATTATAACCATTATTTAATTATACTTAAAATAGTTAAAAACTTCAATAAGAAATGTTAGCGCTCTCATAATGTATAAATTTCAAAGGACGTAATGTATGCATTTAGAGTTTGATGAAACAGGGTTTCACAGTTTTTGTCAATCCTACATGAACTAAACTTAATACAGTAAAATTTAATATATCGAACTTCTGTCTGATATAAATAATTAATTTTAAGCTTGTAGTGTATGTAATTTTAAGTTTAACATAAAATCCTTACATTTATCATAACGTATTGTAAGTAACTAGGACATGAAATTTCTATTTAATAAATTTATATCTATTATTAAATTTGAAAATACATCATTTGATGTTCTAAATACATCAGTTTTAAATATTTAGAAATTCTAATAATGCGTGACGATATAACAAAGTAATTAAAAATATTGTTATATCAATGAATGTCGTTAAAAGAAGTAAATACTATAATAAGTGTCAAGTCTTC
The DNA here is from genome assembly GCA_018907045.1 of Wiebesia pumilae. NCBI lineage: Eukaryota > Metazoa > Arthropoda > Insecta > Hymenoptera > Agaonidae > Wiebesia > Wiebesia pumilae. The sequence goes on from JACCHZ010000106.1 coordinate 1,974,939, forward strand.
GATATAAAAAATTATTTATTTGCAGATAAACGCAAAAAGGGATTTTCAAATGATCAAACAATTTTTGCTAACAATTATAAAAGCGCATACAGTTTATTAACTCATATGAATAAAAAATCTAATGAAGAATTAATAGTAGTATCCAGAGATTCAGCCGTACTTTTATATTTAATGGCTAGATATACGAAGATTTTTAGCAATTATTTTGACTATGATGAAAAAGCACTTATTGTTAGCGAAGATGCTTTATTCATTGGAAAACTTATTTCTCATTATCAACATCTTATTCTCATCAATGCTATCTCGGTAATAGATATTTCAAATACATTATTTTAAATTAATTTATATTAAACTATATATATTTATTTTCATAAGTAAGGCGTTAGTTATATAAATATATTATTCTAGTTTTTTATATTATAGCAAATAGATTTTTTCCGAAACATTTATTTAAATACATATACATATATATATATATATATATATATATATATACTGAAACATATGCACAAGTTAAATGAACAAAAATGAGATAATAATCATTTTGCTTGAATATTACTTGAATAATCCTATAAGTTATTACAGAATTTTTAAAAAGTGAATTTTATAAGACTAACTTCTTTTTTAAATACAGATTTATCAATGAAAAATATATTTATCAAGATGTGCCTAATAATAATAAATATTGTATATGATAATAATTTTTTTCGTTTAATTTTAGATACTTGTTGAATTTTAAGAAATCATTTTCGTGCAAAAAGATTCTGTATATTATTTAGTATATATATTTATGTGTAACTAATATATAAGCATATTTTAAATACATTTTCATGAAATATTTCACAATCATTAAACAATAAGTTGAAGAATGCTTTTTTGTGTGTTAGGTAAAGGATGCATATATTCCTTCCTCCACAGATTGGAGTTGGACAGCTCCTAAAGAAGAAAACTGTACTGGCTTATACTTAACACCATTTTTGAGTCTTTTGAATCACAGTTGTCATCCAAATGTTGCAAAGTGCGAAACAATGAATCGTAAAACTATTTTGTATTCGATTCGGCCGATTGCCGAAGGTGAACAGGTATGCCTAGTTAAAATATTTGTTCATAAATTTACGAATAATTTATTTATAAATAATAAACAATATTTAAATACGTACGAATTTTTCTTATTCTTAAATAAAGTGATTAGAATTTGAGATATGTATAGAAGGTTAAATATAAATAAATATAACTTTTATAAATATTTTTTTTAATATTTATTAATCTTTGTTAATTTGAAAAATATCGAATATATTATTACATATGTGTTTGAAAATATATAATATTTTCTTACAAGCATTGATTGCAAAAGATGTTCGATGTTTAAATAATAAATATATTTATGTTATAAATTAAATTTAGTTTAATACATATATATTCAAAGTTCTTAATTTAAATACGTACATCACTTGTAGACAATAATTATTAAATTTTACTTTAGTTAATATAAAATAACTATGTTGTAAGTTATGTTAAATAAGAAAACGTAAAAAATTCAAAACGGTAATTGAGAACATTTTAAGTTTTCCAAAAAGGAAAATGAAAATACACGAATTATATAAAAAGGATGAAAATTTAATACTTTATTAAATTTATCCGTATTTAATTCAAAAATCTATAATGGGAACATTATTTAAGCATTTTATTAATATTTAGATTTATTAACTACATCTATAAATTATTTATATTTACCTTTGTCATGATAACAAATCCTTTAATTGTACCAATGTCTTATTTTCACGGAAAATAAATTTTAATTTTGTGTGTACGTAATATTATCACTGCAGATATTTGATTGTTATGGCCCAGCATACTCTGATTTGATGAAAAAGAAGAGGCATGAACTTATAAAGCGATTTCATTTCATTTGCGATTGCATAGCATGTGGAAATAAATGGCCAATATTCATGAATATGATACATAATGGAGTAGTGAGTATATAATTAAATTACTTAGAAAGTTCGACCGAAATATAATTCATGAAGTTAAATTAAATAAAAAGGTTTAATAAATGCTTTAATATTAATTAAATTATTTAAGTATAATATCATATCACTGATTATACAAATTATTAATGTTTAGAAAGTCGAATAACACAGACCAAAGGCAAATACTTTCATTTAAAATAGAATTATACAATGAAAATTTTTCTTTTAACTAACATATAACAGCGAATACATTTTCTGTGCAAATCAGCATATTTGAACTTTAAATACTGCGGTTTAAAAACTTATCGACCCATAACAGAACAGAAAGATCGTTCGATTTTATCTATTATAAAACAAACGATCGGAAATGTTTATAATAAATAAATTATATAATTTAAAATATAGTTTTATCGTTAAAGAATTATAATTTAAAAATTATACAATTTTAAGAATATATATAAAAATTAGATAGAATATTATATTTGTTGTAGAAATTTTCTGTTTCGACGTATCCTGAAATTGAAGCAACTTCTAAAGCTCAACAGAAATGTGAAAAAATACTTGAATCTTTAAAAGATGAAGATGCCCATTTTGATGTAGATACTATACAAGATGTAGCTTATGCAATTATTTTGACTTTAAAGTACTGTAAATTACCGAATTGGAGATTAGCAAGTCTCACAGCAACTTTAATTGCAGTGTTTAACGAACTTTACGGATATATAGTTGATATTCCTGTAACGTGTTAAGCAGTAATAACTTTACATAAAAATATTTTAAAATAGTTCTGATACAAGTTTAAATATCTTATGCATAATATCATATTTATTAAATTAACATTGCAAGCTTCAAAATTCATTTATCATCAATATAAAAAATTATATTTTTGATGAGTGTATAATAAATAATAATGTATTAAATTTTCAGTTCTACTTCTTAAATAATATATTTATAACCAAAATCTCAATCATTAATATCCTTTAATTCTACTCTCGTTTACGAATCTAATATTAATTTAAAAATGAAATAAATAATAATACTAATAATAAGAGTAATTAGCGAAATACTTATGTTAAATAATTATAAACTATCGAGTATCTCGATAAATTATTTGTTAGTTACACTTTGTAATGTGTGTAATCGAGACATATTTGTAGATCGATTTTAATTCATTTAATACCATTGCAAGTTTTGAAGCACGTAAACAGATTGTGTATCACATTTTAAAACGTTTTCATTCGATAACCTTATAATTATAAATAGTTGATTATTTGTTGATCTATTTTTCCGGAATCGCAGTGACAATGTACAAAAATATTTTTTATACTATAAATAATTTATTTAATGTATCTTAGATGGTATTTCTAACTTATTTGAAGTTTAAAAATTAATGATATTCAGTGATACATTATTCATCGATCAATTCGTAGAAGTTTATTGATTTCTAATTACGCATTTTTGTAAAGTTTTTTTTCATCATTATGTTTTTCTATACAATTTTTAAAAATCTAGTCTACGACATCTCTAATTACAGTCTCGCGTTCTTGAATGTTGAAAAGCATATAAAAATAGTTATTCTAAGTAGTGAAAAAACCATTTGTGTTCACTAATAAATTAACTTTGATACCTATATTAATCAAATTTATACTTATTTACATTTTACGAATCTCATTTTTCTTATTGTTATTTTGTTCGCGTAAGATTTTATTTTATTACACAATTTTCATTTTTATTTTTTGTTTGGCTCTACATACCAAATTAGTGTCTTTCTTCGCGTAATTTCATTTCATCTCGAGTATTTCAAATAAACGTTCTAGTTTTGTCATTTCTTACTTCATTTGCTGTAGTACTTGTCAAATAACAGTTTATTTCCGCATTTCATATGAAAACTCGTTCTTTTTCTCAGTTCTCCGTTATCATTAGGCTGATCATAAGTTGATCTACATTGCTTACGCTTAATTACAATTTTCACTAACTGGTAAGCTGTCGTGTACTTTAAACTGGTTAGAAACATCAAATTGGTATATAGTCTTCTGCGTTTGAAACGTGTTCCAAATTTACCTACTAATTTTATCTGATTTATTTCTCATATTTACTTATAAGTCGATTATTATATATGGGGCATCATTTTGTCCGATAAGAATTTATCAATATTATTTTAATTAAAATTTGAAACATATTTTGTCGATACCCTATTTTAAAAATACTATCATTTATAAGTACTTTCATGTTTACATACAAATTACAATGCATTTTACATTTTACAAAATGCATATAGTTTATTGGATGGTTGTCCAAATTCATTGTAAAATTCGTTTTCCATTTATCAATAGCTATCATCTTTGTGTTAGAGAACATTTACAAGTAGTCTTAATTAATTAACTTGGATTTTTTAAACGATTGTCATTATACTTTTACGTATTGTAAATTTTTCTTTGAATTTAAATTTAATCACCAGAAGCTCAAGCCTTATCTGACCGTCTTGCTTACAATTTCTTTAAACGTACTTATGAAAACATTAAACTCTAGATAATGAATATGTTCTTGAATTATTTATCTGTACAACACGCATACCTGGTTTGCACCGCCTGCCCGCGATTGACTATTCGTATATTTGTAATCTGCCCTTAATATTCGAAGGCTGTAATATCGCGTAATCCGAGAACTTGATATGAAATGACGAAATAATATTTAGAATTATAATATAGTCACATACACATTGCTACTACGCGCAAAGAAATCTTCGTATTTTAAATTTACAAGTTTATAATTGTATTGTTAAACCGTTATTGTTGGCTACTCTTCTATTAGTAATTTGGCATATTTTAATAAATACAGTTACAAACCTTAAACATTTCTTATTTTACATATAAATTCGTCTTTGGTATTAATACACTGACATTATAAATATAAGTTGAATGTTTTTTTCTACATTTCATTTAATCTTTCTCTTAATAAAAATATTTTAAGAGCCGTGGTTTTTTTAAAAATGTATTCTCACACATTAAGAAAAGCACTTAAAATGAACTCTTTGCATGAAAAATCTTATAAAGCGTTTACGTCAACGTGAATTATGAAAGCGAAGAAATCATTCTTACACTAGAAGCTTCAAAAGTAACAGCACATACGAAATAAACAATCGTCAAGAACATCAGCGATCAATTCTACTCAAGATAACACGTATTTATGACATTTTAACGCACTGGTAAAACTGCCAAAAAATTTTTCTATTTTTTTAACTGAAAGAGAAAATGAAACGCTCTATCGTCGTTACGTATGTAAGGAAATTATCAATTTTTGAAATGTAAAAATCAAAACCAATCCAAAAGGTTAACATTTGGGAGTTCGCGATTGCCGTTTTTATATTCTCGTTTAAATAGCATGCGTTAAGATTCACCACAGCTACGACACATTTTTTCCAGCATCTTCGTTCATTACTGTTTGTAAGTCACACGTTCTCGGGTATTAATCTGCAGAGTTCTACGTCGAATTGTACAATGGCATGACGTCGTCCGGATTAAGAATAAAATCCAATGACAACAACAGCACTCGAGTCCCGAAATATCGCATCGCAAATAATTCACAGTTCCCATAAAACTCCCGTTAACCCAAAGTCGCACTAATCACCCCATTTCCGGTAAAAAATCCCCTCCGCCACATCAACACACTCGTCTCGCTAAGTTTAAACGTAGTCAAGCGCGTTGCAAGCGAAATCGGTGTCAGTGGGTTGACATCAGTCGCACCGGTGCGACATTGCGCGCCTAAATAAAGAAAATAGAAAAAAGCCGACAGGCATCGATCGAGCTTCGGACGCTCGTGGATCGAGTTTCAAAACTCCCGCGGAATCGCCGAAGCGTGACTCGCCGTCCGACAACGGCACTGGGGTGAAGACGCGCACGCACGCGTTGGCGGGGTGAGAGGCAGGGCGGAACGCGGCGCAAGGAGGAGAGACACTTTTCCCAGTTTCGCTTTTCGTTTCGCCTAGTTGGCGAGTCCCGCTCGCGCGTGTACGACGATATCGGGTGCACCTTCCCCGCGGATGCCGAGAGCGTAACGGACGACGGCGCCGCGGAGGAGCCTCGCGAACCCGGGAGATGCTGCGGCATGTCTGCGCCAGCTTAGCGAACGCTGTAGCCCGACCTGTCGGTGAGTTTCTCTTCGTTTCGCGCTCTTTTCAAGCAGGTTCCCCTACCCTCTGCCGCCCGAACCCCGCCCCCCTGGGACCATCGTCCTTGGACCTCTTTGAGGTTAAGTTCGGGAGTTGGTTGTTTTGGTTTGTTGTTTACAGTCGCTGCGCGTGTTACGAGGGCTATTGGATATTTTAAGTGGTATCGATCTATTGACTCGGATTTCTTTTATCTCGGATCTCTCGGACATAATGCACGCGGTAATATAGCGGATCTTTAATCGTGCGCGATGATTATTTCACGGACGGATGATCATTACGGGAATACATAATGCGAAATTTTGCAAAATGTTTACCGTGCAACGTTCGTTATTGAGAATCAGCGCGTACATGTAGTGCTTAAAACATTGTTTGTAGGCTGGCACAAGAAGTATTCGAATCGATAATTTAGCAGTGAAAAGCAATAATTGCAAAAGCTTCGATCGTTTTTTTCTTTAACGGAATAAACGTATACCTTCTTTATTTTACGGTCTATAGCGCTACACTCTTACACTCACGTGGTAAGCAAAAGTTCAATTATTTATTTTTCTTGACAATAAAATAATTATTTCTATGCACTTCAGTTTTTATACCGAACGTCAACCTATAATAATGCGCTGTTAAGTAAGTTTATAAATCGATACTTTTCATTAAAAATATAAACGATATCATTTTCATTCATAAAGGCTTGATAAAAGATTTATAATAAATATGCAATACGTTTTTCGAGATATCGAACGTTAGTTGTGCTAAAGTAATTGCGTGAAAAAAGTAGAAAATTCTTTGACGCGCGCTCGTACATTCTCGAATGAAATTTAAATCGACCGTTTTTTCATTCCTTTTGAAAAATTGCACAATCGTGAATTTTGAAAGGATAATATATATATATATATTTTTTATTTTTATTTAAACCCAGTTACTTTCATCAACAAAGTGCTTTAACATTGCGGCAAATAATTTGAAGTTTATCCACGAAATAACGTACTATTGTATTACTGAATTATAACGTGGTGCCGAAGTATTTGTACATTATATTTCCCGTTGATCTGATTATATTCCTGCAGAAAAACGGAATGTTTATGAGCGAACTTCCATTAGGGATCGTCCCAGTATTTATCCGCATTTCAAAATAAGAACAAAAATTCGTGAATGAATGAAATACTAATGTAATTGTTGACATTGTTTTAAGTGATCGTTAAATTCTCACTTCATCGTCGAATGACACTTTCTTTCTGTAGACTTGGATTTTTTCATCGAAAGCAAATCAACGAGGTGAAGCGCATTCAGTATTCAGAAAGAAGAAAGAAATTTAAAAATTTCTCTCTCGCTGTTAATTTAAAAACTCTGCCGCCGCGATTTTCATAACTTCTTCAACCTGATCCAATGGCTTTGCAAATCTGTCTTTTGGACTAATTTTGTAATTTCGTTAGTTTTGTCTAACTTAAATTAGAGTTTTCTCACTATCTTTTTCTATTATTCTTGTTGTGATATATTAATATTAATTTTATATTCGATATTTGTTACTGATAAAGCTTTTATAGATTTTCGATGTAAGGCTCATCGTGATTTATTATTGTTTGGATTTAACGAATTTGATAAGCAAATAAGTATGTACAATTGTATAATTCGATAGGGGTATACATATACGCGGTATGAGCACATTATATACAATTAGGTAACGAAATAAAGTTATGGAAATTATTAAGATGCCATAGCAATTGCGTGAATAATTATTTGTCCGTGAAGAAAAGAAAAAACTGTTACTTTTTTGAAAGAACTGTTACTAGACTATATTAGCTTTAATCTATGAAGCTAAAACTATGAAGCTTTAATCTTATCTCTATTGCGATGTTATCTATTTAATTTCATCACGACAATATTGTGATATTTTCATTTGTATGCCCAAAATTGTTGAAGCTTAAGAAAATAATCTTTGCAATGAATACAATCGTAAGAATTTCAGCTTGGCACTAGTCAACTTATTCATGCAATGACATAATTGAATTTACTTTTACGAATACACGCGCAACATCAACCTCCACAGCTAATCAGTGCTTAGAGTTTATTCTGCCAGTCTTAATTAAGCATACACAAGAAGTTCAGATACACTGTGATTTAGTTTGTACGTTTGCTAATCGTAATATTGTCCTCATTGGTAATCTCGCTCATTGATAATCATTCATGAAAATAAATTATTTTCACGTTAGACGATTGTTGTTGCAATTATACATTTGAGTATATTTGAGGGCACTTTGTATAAATAAATTTCGAAACCAATCCCGTGGATTCTAACCAACTCACAACCTAATAAAATTCTTTTTCAAAAGCTGACGTTTATATATTAACTCACGTAAAGTTTTGTCGTATTTCAACAAGCCTATGCACAAATCGTTATTTTTGTAGTTTTACATAAAAACATAAGTTCCTTTGTTGAAAGTCATAAAAACATGACATAAATTATCTCTTTTTTAATAAAACATGTCTGGAAACTGGGCAGAGAAGAAATATTAAAAGCGTCAATAATAGTAAGTCATGTTTTCAAGAATTTTCTAAGCTTCCGAGTTCGGAAAATACGTTAACTAAAAGAATTCACGTTTTCATAAATTGACAAAAATAAATTAACGAGAGAATTGAAAAATAGGAAAAATACTTAATCGTAGAACCAATTAATGTTTTATTCGCTTTTATGTGAATATAAATTAAAAATTGGTTTCAAGTTTTAAATTCCTTTGCTTATCTAATCCAATACAAATAACATATTTTTTTTTATTAAAATATCAGTTATTCTAGCTCGGTTATTTATTTCAGAATACCGATTCTATTTTTGAAGCGTGATGATTTACTTTTAATTATTACTACGAGGAAAAATAAATGGAAATAAAACATGAATATTGTAAAAATCTCTATTTTTCTTAATGTATGTCAACTCTCTTCATTTTAACTATGAAATAACAATGGTCAAAAGTCTAAATGATTAATACCTGCATACTTATGTTTTCCTTTGTGTAGTTATTCACTGTATATTATTAATCAATGATTACTTTAAATTTGGAGTTTAGAACTTAAAAACTTGAAAATCGTCCATGTAAAATCGAATGCTGATATCGTTTTAATGAAAATTCTTTATCGTTGCAGCCTTTCCCCATCTCGTTAAAAAAGTTATTTCTCTCAACAATAATAACAATTTTGATAAATTATACGGTACGTTACATAATGTTTTATTTTGTTTGCCTTTTTAATTATTTCACTACATCGTTTTACTTTAATTAAATTTGAGATAATAAAGGATGCAAGTGTATGAGACTTATGTTGCAATACAGATGCATGAAAGAAATTGACATTGATGTACACAGTTATTTACGTTTTTATTTGTATTAATATAGTTTCTTCTGTTGCAAGCCTACAATTAAATAAATACCAATTTATTTGGTATCGATCGTCTTGTAATTAGATTTTTACTTTGCATAACTAGAAATTTTGTATGAATTGTTGTTCGTAACGCACTACAATTATTAGTTAAAAATGACTATAACTTTAATAGTAAACAATTTTTTCTACAGGTAGTTATAGATTTTTTCTAAACGTCAAGAAATTGGCAGAAAAATATCAGTTTTTATTTATTTCATTACAGTGATTATTCTGTACTTTCACAGCCAGTTGGGCTGTACTTTGCAAACGATTATATCTTCACTTTTCTACACATAGAAAACATTATTATATAATCAATACGTTTATATGACAAAAAGCTTTTGTATTTCGCAGTTTTGTGATTTTGTAAAAATTTAATTTTCCCAAAATGTAAAACTTAATAAACAATTTACACGAATATTCGTGATATCCTTCTATGTCAGTAATTGCTATAAAAAAATCCCATCAGGTTGATATATTTTTGAGATGTTTGCACTATTTAGGCGCGTCAAGTTAATACACTGTGAATATTTATTTTAGTTACAAGCACTAAGAACATTTTTGCATCGTTTGTTTAAGTTCAAATTACGTATTGATAAACCCAAAATGTTTTTTTTTTTTTTTTTTCAGTTCGGAACCGATAACCTTTTTGCACGTTTTAATCGTACGTCGATGTTCGGGATATAAAAAAATATTTGTAGTTGAAATTTATGAGAAAATACAATATACCTTTAGCATTGCAAACTTCAAATTCATAATCATTTATGTTTATGTAATTTCTTTTTTTTTCTAAATGAGCGTATTTCGCTTATGCTCGTGAAAAAAACTCGCATTCCGAAATGTACAATACATCTATAATACTTTTTTTTATTCATAAGCAGAGGTTTATTTCTGACTTTGAATACTTTTATGACGCAATGCATTTCGAAGAAATGGTATTTCAAGATCTAGAGTTTGCAGATAATTATAATAAGTTATAATTATGTCTCAAAACTGTGGTTTTTATAACTTATAATTGCTGGTGATAATGCTATACATATATTTTTCTAATTTATAAAGGATACGCATCAATTGTCGCGTAGTGCGCAAAACGATGTGCCGAGTACGTTTATTTTAGCTCGTCTAATTCTGTAACTTTAATAGTCCAACCATAGATCTTTTTATTATGAATAGAGCGAACGATACGGACACGTGATTGTGAATCTTGTGACATCGATCCTCGTCGAAAAGTACAATTCTGTAAACTTCTTGTATAGTGCTCCAAGTGACATTCCTTGCATTCTGTTAGCTAACCTATGCATACATATGTATTAAATTCAGGATCGACCGATACTCAAAGCTTAAGAAAAGTAAACACTTGTTTGCCAGTTGATTTAGAAATTTCGAAACTTCAACCAATTTCCAATCGTAAATAAAAACATACGTACTGTATTTCTGTTCTTTACACTGTTTTCTTTAATCTTGTTGCATCACTGTAATTTAAACAATTAAAGGTATTTTGTTTTCACACATTTTATACGCATTTGTTTCATTTACAATCATTTATTCGGCTTATTATTTATCAGTGCATTTTAACGTGATCGGATATTTAGAGTTGCAATTGAAAGTCAGTCTTTAGCCCGCGATGAAAGTCACTGAAACCTGTAAAAATAGCGTATAAAAATAATCCAACTGCGGATATTGATAAGATAGCACAATATTCATTGTTCTGCAGCTTTTTCTTGTTAAACTATAGATAACTTGTTGGATATCGGTCAAATACCATTTGTGGGCACTGTCAAGTTATTTTCGTGAAAGCGTGGGTAGAGTTGACACTAAACTATTCATTGCTCAAGGAAAAAATATCGATCACGTTTCTGTTCTCATTTTTTGAAGTCCTCCAAAAAATGTTGAGTCTTGTTTATTTATACTTCGTTCGAAGGTCTAAAATCTCAAATCTCACGATTATCTCTCTTTCTTTCATCTCCTATTAATACGTTCCCTGTATTTCCTTTTAATATATCCTTACGTCTTCCAATATTTCGACGACGAAGTATTTATTCAGCGAAAAAAAATCATCCCTCGTATATATATTGATTTTAATATTTATTTGATTTATTTGATATTGCACTTTCATATTTACAAATTATAAGGAAATAATACTTATAAATGAATTCGGTGCGTAAAAAACAATGTAATGTAGGACATTTTTGGAATTAAACATCGTTTCTTGCGATCTCAAGTTGATATCCTCTTACGCGTCTATCTATTAAATTTATCTGCTTAATATTATTTTAATTACATCACTCGATTTTGCAACGATGATGCTTAGCTTCGAGCAATTTGTACTCGTGCAATGAATAACATTTTTAAATAAGTATGAATATTTATCATATTTATCATATGTTATTTATTATGTATGCACTGGTCGTTATTATCGAAGAGTTTAATAAAATAATTTATTACATAAAATTTATAATATATATTGACTCTTTTAAAATGAGAATCTGCAGCGTTAATTACAAAAAGTAGAAGGAACATATTATGGAACAAGTCCCGTATGTTCTTTTTTTCATTATCCAGTATTTCAAGATACGCCTTAAAGTTTTATAAAATGTATAACCTAAATTTCGTGACCCTTGAATAATTGATCGATGTTACAAAGAATTACACGGTATTCTCCACGACATCGTTGGAGATGTCATGAAACACTGGATGATTAACCGATTGCAAACGTTGATGTTGAATATTGAACCGGTCTACAGTATCCTAAGGTTGAGGTATTGCTGAGATATTTATAGTCTAAATAATTTTCGCGTGAGATACCGGAGCGGAGTTTCGGAAAAGGGAAACAGATCTCTATACGACCTTCGCATGTAACGGTGTAAGTTTTTCCGCTTGAGTAAAATAACAAGGGATGTTTACCGAGGGGTCGTCGTTTCAAAGGCACGTGACAAACGTTTTTAAGCTAATAAAGAGTGGCTTTAATGAAGCGATTAGAACCGTAACGTATGAGTAATAAATGAAGTAGTGCTCGCAGAAAATGATCCACTCAATTATCCATTCGTACAATGGGTCATGCAGCTTGAATCTGTCGCAGGATAACGGCGAAGAGTAAATAACACCCATCGACTCCCCATAAAGGGTTGAACTTTGTCTCTTTATTTCGTCGTCGTTTCTCGCAACACTCGAACGAGGGCTACGGTATGTGCTGTAACTATTTTTCTTTTTTCTTTTCGTCCTCCACTCGAGTAACGGATTCGCTTGGGAGATAAGGAGTGTTGCTTTTCTTAGCCTTTCGCGTGGTGCTTCATTCATTTGTATAAGTGAGCATCATCTTTGGGGGGATTGTGTCACTCTCTAAATACTCCTTACTTTACTTATATCGACTTTAAGGAGGAAATCTTCGATGTAATAACCCTTTTTTAAAACTATGCTGACCTTGCTCTTGTATTGATACCAAATAATGTCTTGGGCATTGTACCTACGGTAAGACAGGTTTTCAAAGCATTTCAAGATTAAAGTACCTACGAAGGAAAATTTTACGCGCTCTTAATCGAAAGTGCCTTGAGACAGTAAAGGAAATGTGAGTATAGGTGGAGGGAACTTTCCGCGAAATGATGAAAACTGCCTCTCTTCGCTTGTACTCTCCATGATTTTTTCGAGATATTCCTTCAGACAGAGATAAGAAAGAAACGATCAGCGCAAGCTTGAAAAACCCGTACTTCGAGTTGAGAAAAGGTCAGACGCAGAGAGAAGATATTGTTATTTTGCGTTAAAATTATTATGCATTATATTATTTATTATTATTTTGTGCTTTATAATTGACAGACGAAAATGGCAATTGCACGATTATCGTTGTATGAAGGAGAGAAGAAAACGATGCCTGCGTATTTTTCCAGTACTTTACGTAAAAAATACCCATCTGGAAACGCTCGAGTTGCGTGGAAATGCATAGAATAGAGCTTCTGTCGATATTATCTTTTTACGACTCGGGTAGAGTCCGGAGACCGAATTTATACGCTTCTTAGAAGGTTCATCGTTGTTTTTTTTTTTACAAAACTTCTTTTGTTTCGCGGTTAATTTAATTGATTTGCTTATTTTATTTTATTAGTGTACAAATAGTTTACAAAATCGGAAAATTTGAGAAAAGCAAGAGTTAGTCGAGGGCTGGTATTTAGTATAAAAAAAGGAGTTATTGCGTGAAAAGAAGTTTCGAAAGTACTTTTTACAAAATTTATTTAACAAAATTAATCAATACTTTATGTATATATATATATATATATATTGATTTTTACGAGTTGAATATTATCTTAAATGAGCTGTTTGGATAAAAACACTATACTTGATATCTCGTTACGCGAAGCTGTTCATTCTCAACGATTGATGGGATTTGTAACCGCGGTACTACCACTTGAAATAAGTGAGATCATTCTTATTATAGATAATTCTTCGTTCCTAATTTGTGTATTTGTAAGACTTTTTTCTTCGATTAAAAAAGCCGAGTACTTATTTATCGGGGAGTTGTCTTTTCTTTTCTATGAAATTTATATTCTTAATCGTCTATTAGAAGAATTAAAAATTGTAAGGTGATAACAAAATGCGATAATTCTTTGCATAGTGCGCGTAAGTGTTACACGAAACATAATGTCATAAGGGCGAAACTGCTTGTGCCAGTGAACTGATTTGTTTATGCGAAGCTTAGGTATTTTACCCAAGAGAGAAATTGTTCTGTTTTGTACTTTTAAAAATCATAAAAGTCATTTGCAAGATGTACTGCTTTTTGCACGATACAATACGTGTTGTTGACGTCATATCCAGTCATGTCTTACACATAATTAGTATTTTCGCGTTTTGCCCAATCAAATCCACGAAAACACATTAACATCTAAGCATTCGAACTAAAAATCGCACACGTGCAATTGAATCTTTATTAGCTGGAATGAAAATTAAGAAAGAGTTATTAAATATTGGTGTAAGTGCACTGAACACCCATATTCATCTTTTCCTTTGTAATTTCCGGCGAACATAGAAGCAGAATGAAACGAATAAAATAGTGGGCCGGAAATTTGAAAAGTGTTTCAGCAATCAGTCGAGTAGAAGTATTATCCGGAATTTCATTTTAAAATGTAGGGATGAGAAGTATCTCCAATTGGCAGTTGTTTATTTTAAAAATTTTGAAACGTGCAAAGTGCCATCAATAATATTCATAAAATTTCTCATCTTTATGTGTCGATTGCGTTAAAAGTATTACATAGAAAAGTATTTTCTTTTGTTGATAGAAGCGAACATATCGTGTTATTTAAAGTGGCATGTATTAACTTTCAAGTGCGTTTGAATTCGTGCTTAAATTAATATCGTATGTAATGAAACAATACAGACATAAATGTTAAAAATACAAGAACTTTTCAGTCTATTCGAAGAAAAAATTGCATATTAAATATTCTTTTATCGTTAAGAACGCGAAAGCTTATACAAGGTTTTATATCGAATGAGAAGTTTTTTAAAATTTTTCTCTTGCAATTTCTATCAATGTGCAGGAGTCGTTATGTAAAAATTAAATTAAATATATAATTAGGCATATTTTTTAAAAACAGAGAGAAGAAAATTAATCTTTATTAATGTCAGGGTTACGTAACGAAAAATCTGCGCTCGACCTTTTCGCACTAGTGCCAAGACTCGCAATGAACTCAACTAATTTTCCTCTACTGCGAACAGAGATTTAGATATTCATTAATTTTAATATCACATCGATACTAAACCAATGGCTTTTCTTTCAGTTGCGATCGGACGCGAATGTTTGTTCGTGTAAATGTAGCTTAAGTACAAAAGATGAAGTTCATCCCATTTTGTTATGAAAGTAAATGTTATGTTTAAAATAAATCGCACGTTTTTGCTTACGGTACACGTATAAAAATGATACGGAGATAGTAATTGAACGCGAACAGAAGAAATTCCGTTGCATAGACAAAGCGGTTATAATTTAAAAATGTTTCATCATCCGCCAAATATTAATAAATGTGAATAAATCAAAAAATTATTACACTCAACATTATATTAATAAAAACAATGTGCCATTGAATTCAATTTCTCGAGTCTATTAGAAGTTTTCCCTGTTAGTCCGACCCCGTTTAAATCGCTTCGCGAGTTTTATTTAAGTTCGTCATCACGCGTACACGATCTCGTGCGTAAATTATTATCTTATAAAATGAATTACATTAGACAACTAGTGGAGAACTCAAAAATAATATTACGTGCATGAAAATGACATTCAATTGACTTCGAATATGCTATTAGAACTTTTTTCAAAGATCTTGATTTTATCCGTAAAACTGTCTCGAATAAAATGACTTTACGACATAAAAAAATTAATTGTAAAGGAAATTAGTTGTGTAGAGGAAAAATTGTACACACGCAGTATATAAATTAAGAAAATCCAATGATAATAATTGTAAATATGTTACAAAAATATATATATATATATATTTTCTTTTTTTTGTACACTTTAAAAAATATTGAAATCGTGAAATTTATATTTTACAAATTGAGCGTTTTAATAAAAAAAGTACATTAACATTGTTTGTAAGACAGACAACAGTTTTATGTATTATTCCTTGTATGCAAAGCTAATTAATGCATATAAAGTATGATAGGAAACAATACTACTTTGTATATAAATTGGAAATGTAGAAGATATATCGAACGGGTAAATATGGAATTTATGAAGTGTACTTTAATCAAGTGTTTGAGCTCTATACGTGACAACATACATTATACATACAGATGGATTTCTATTTAGGTTATTTCATGTTGTTTTATTTTACAATTATTATAAAGTAAAAATACAATTGCCTTTTGTTTTTCAAGCATTTTGGGTAAATGCATTCCGCAAAAATTAGGATTTCTTTCAACGACGCTTTTAATCAATGAGAGCAGAAGTAGTTGATCACTTTAAATAACCATAAAAATTTGCCTTATATGGGCACAATTAAAGTCGATAAACCATGACATAATATTTGTTAATGAAGGTGACCGCGCTTTATTAAAAATGTTAGAAATTTAAATTACATCTCGGCTCGTTTTAAATCTGTTTTTTTCTCTTCGCACCGAGTGTAATATCTTTATATTCAAGTTTACATAAACGAGTTAGTTTCATAAGTAATTTCGATATACTATTTCTTAAATTATTTAGTAGAAACTGCTAATATAAAAAGCTCAGAGTGGTATGTGTCGTAACCGTTTTCATAAATCTCTGGTTTCCAAATACGCATGAACACATATAAAGTCGGCAATCAATCGCACAATATGTAATGAGTTGGAGTGACTACAGCTTTTACTCAAAGCTTTTCATCGCAATACCGTTTACTTACCGTTACTTACGCAGAATTCATTCTTCACGCAACACGGATGTAATACTGTTTTATGAGATTTTCCGTACTCGATTTTATTGCCTGTATGGCCGTAATTTAATTCGTCACGTTGCCTATACGTATACGTAGTAAGTAATACGTAGTAATACGTAGTAAAACGTAGTAAAACGTGGTAAAACGTGGTAAAACGTAGCATACTAAGTAAAGTCGAATATAAAGAATCAGACGAGACAGTGTAGCGTTATAATTATCATGCAAATATTGCGTAAACACGCGTGCTGCTGTACTTGAGTATACGTATACCAGTCATACTTGCAAATACCTCGGTTGCAATTGCAATTTTTGAAAAGGCTGACTCTCGTGAATAGATCGCGAGCGAGTTAACGGTCACATTTGGAAATTCATGCGAAGGTTTCCTTGTAAACTTATCAATTTCCGACAGTTCCATATTTCTCTTTTCGCATCACTCCGTTGGGAAGTTTAGTACGTATTTTATTTCATTTCGTTATATTTGTGCATATCTTGAGATTCATATACCATATTTTACGTCATCGATCTAGCCTATGCCTTGCATCGTGAGTTTACACCTTTAAAAAGTCACGAGATAAAGCGAAGTAGGACCGTTACCGTTGCCGTTGCCTTGAAATGAACAAGTAAGTCAGTAGTACCGAGTCCGTGAACATCTTTGTTCACGGCACCTTGGCATATTTCAGAGGAAGTGGTTATATCCTGCAGCAGAGGTACCGAAATGTAATTAGGACTATGTAGATATTTTATTACATCGGAATCGCCAACTTTTTAATTGCCCTTCTAATTATCCGTATAGGACTCATGGAAGGACGAGACAGTTTAACTTCGTTTCATTGAAGATGCAAAATATTTCTGCCGTCGAAGCTCGAGGTCAATCTTTCGGTAAACAAAACTGATTAATTGGAATCGATAACAAGTGATAACAAAAATTACTCTTAAAGTAATGATATTACTTAATGATGATATTTGGTTTAGTATAAATTCAATACGCTACTAAACGCCTGATAATGTGCACGTTTTATAAGTCTAGTCCATTAAAAACGCGCGCGGAAAGAAAATGCGTATCCGCAATCTGCGTATACCCAGTGAAAACGCATTCACATTTTCATCTTTTCCTCCTGATTTATTACATCTCCAAATCAATACAGTCTGGCTGTCTCTGTCTCCGGGGTTGAAACCCGTCCCAGGAGTGAAAACTACCCCCTGCGCTGGCTAATAAGCGTTGAGACTTTGATATCGATAGTATTTGTCCCCGTATATATCGCTGAAAAGCTAAATAAGCTAAATGTCAAACGCATTAAACCTCGCCCGCGCCCTCAAAACCGTATCCTAATTGTTTGCTCGCCGTCCTTCTGGAAAACCCAACGAAGCCTGGCAGAAGATACAAAAGCGAATAAATCAAAACAGTCTTGGGGCTGCGTGTACACTGCCGCCGGGGTGCAATTACCCTGTCGTTGTGGCTTTCCCGTCACGAGTCCCTTTCTACCCTCCGATTAAATACCGGTGGGTGTGGCACCAAACACCACCACCGCTAGCAAGGAGCCGCGTGTTTACGTCTGCGTATCCGCCCCACATTCCCTCAATAAAAGCCTCTCCGACAAATTACCGCAGCACGCGAGTCGTGGGTGCAGCAGCAGCGATAATCGAGGTACACTAGTGACAATATGCTTTGATGAAAAAGTAAATAGATATTTATAATATGTTTGGAACAAATGGAACAAATTACAAAATGGGAAATTATGAAACGCGCAGGAGCTCGTGAATCCAAGGCATTGCGCAAGTGACTTTATGCTGTTTAAACGGATATTTGTTTGCTAAGGATATGGTTGTGTTTGAAGGTGTAAAGGCACTTTTAATCGATGATAATTTTATCATCGATGGCATTTCAAATTACTTTGCGGTAGAGATTTCATCGGTATTGTAAATTCAGCTCTATTGTAAACGAAAGTTTCCGTTTGACTTAAAAAGTTGATTTAAAAAATATTTTTCCGAGATCTGAATTCCGAGTAAATTTCAAATCCGATAAAAATAACCTTTAATCTCGTTTCCTGATAATTACAGTTGATGTTATTATTTAATTCCGTCAGTCCTCTTACGGTTTAAATTTAATTTGTGCATAGTGATTCCATGAATTTGAAGTTTGCTTCTTTTATACGTCGGTATTCTACGTAACCTTTACCTTCGCATTTTTCTTTTACTCACACATCTACCATTCTTTAGCTGAATACCGGTAAAATTACGGTCATTGATTTTAGAGCGAACGAATGCGTTAACGAATTATACGAGGCAGATCTGTTTTGTGTAAAGTTGGAGTTTAAGTGATCAATTGCGCGAACTTGAATTCGAAGGAAAGTTCACGTAAATATGATCTCGATGATAAAATCTCTTGCAAAAAGTTTCCTTTTTTTGTTCTTGAATATTACGAATGTAATTCTAATTCAATGTCTTAAACATTGAATTAGAAAATTGCTGTGCCAATGTTGAATACTAATCAATAAAGAAACGCTTACGTTATTCTCTTTAGGAGGAAGTTAGATTGACATTCTACAAATACTTTCAAGATGTACTCTGTTGAGATGTAATAAAGTTCTTCGCTTGGATAAACCGAAAAATATTCAATACTCGTTTAAAAATTCGTAACGCTATAGTTATAAGCGCAACGCAAGAGATCTGCAAAAATTGAACTACACGTGTACTAGTTTAAGATCTTTTACGCAACATTTTAAAAGAGTTTCCTCTTATATTGAGAGTATTTTTGCATATACAGTTCGTAGAAGCAGTGATAAATCAGTTGGTGCCTTTTCCCTCTGCACATTAAAACTATAATGAATATTTCGTATTTCACGATGAAATGTTTAATAAACGTATGTTTGCGACAAAATAAATGCTTTACATTTATTTTACATTTTTATTATTTCTTTTCCAATTTAACATTGTCATTCTGTCACTTGGGATAAAATAACAGTTTCCAATGTTTCGAATAACTTATGTATGCTTTATACGTAACTGTGCGCGGTGTAAAACATAAAACAGTCGTATGCAGCGGAAAAGAAAGTTAACACGCGCGCACACGCGTGCGTGTGTGAGAGAGAAGAGTAAGCGAAAAGAAACGTGCATCTTTTATAAAACTGACAGGCTTTGTTGTTGACTTAGTTTTCATTATTAGGTAAAAGTAAAATTCGTAGACGAGTAAAAACGTTGAATCATAAAAGTTTTTATTTTTAATAACACAGATAGCAACGTATATTAAACGTGTAATAAGAGAAGTCTTTAATTTCCTTCTTTGTTCGAATATATTTAAAAATGTACATGGCAATGTAACGATCGGTGTGGAATTTTGAAATTGCTGGTCGTTTTATCGTTTGGAAAAGTCCTATTGGCTATTGTATAAAAAAAAAAAAAAAAAAACAACGCTGGATATGATGTAGATTCGTGTAGAATAAATTAAAAGTAAGTGCAGTAATTCCAATTTTCATTTTCTGATTGTATCAGACGAACGTAATATAAATATCGCCGATGTAAATTTAAAACAAATACTAGATTGGGCATGAAAAATAACGAATAAGTTAAAGCCAATGATTCGAGTAATATTTATCCTTGATTTGAGTTTGATTGCAAGGAAAATAAATGCACCTTAGAGGCTTTAAAGATGCGATAATTAATGCCCACGAACTCGAAAATCTTTATTCATTATTCCAAATTATTTATTCATGTAGAATAAAATATCTCGAATTTGACACGCGCGCGCGCGCGCGCACACGCACGCACACAAGAATAATACTGTACTCGTGACTTTCCATAGATTTTTAGTTTACTGTTGACTCAAAAGAAGTCGTGGGATACATTTTCATATTCTTTAGGTATTTAATTCAATGGTCGTTTTCAATTTTCGTACACTAATAGTTAATCACGACCTCTAACCCAATCTTACCTTTCACAACCTAGTCTTAAATGTCGCAATGAGCAAGAAATGTGAATTCAGGTCCAACGTCATTTCCGAGGTAATCAAAACCTGAGAAGCTACGGCAGTAAACAAATAATTTTTCGCGTATAAATCTCAGTTGGTTAGCCGACAATCAGCTGTGTATTTTATATTAGAAATAAGTTAAGATGTTTTCAAGGCAAAGTTCTTTCTCTACCTCGTTTTTCATTCTCTTGTAATAATCGACGACGAACGTCTTGAAAATGTAGCTGTGGAATTTTCAAGTCACGTAATACCAGAGGCTGAAAAGTAATGCCCGAGACAAGGTAGGCGAGTAACGAGGCGTACTTTTTAAAAATTGCCTCGCATCAAAGTGTCGCGGCAGAGTCTCGGAGTCAATCGGTGGCGCAGAGGGAGAAAGACGAAACCGGAGCGCGACGAAGGAGGAGGAGGAGGAGGAGGAGGAGAACGCAACATAACGTCCACTGGTTCATCTACGAAATCCGCCCACAACGCGTTCCATTAATACGCGTAATCGAATTACGGGAGCCGACGTCGCGAGGAATCGAGGCGATGGGAATCGCCCAGGAATACAAAGGAGGGCGCGGTAGGACTCGCGTGCAAAATCAACGTTGCGTTTCTCACGCAACAGCTAACACTCGACGTCGCCTTGATTCCTTTCCGTTTCTCTCCTCGTCTTAATTCGGTTTTAATTCGCTTCCTCGAGATTCCCACGCATAGTATTAAATCATCCAGGTTTCTACGGATTGCGTTCTGAATTTACATTTAACGGCGATACGCAATGTAATGGCGTGCGTCTTCTTTCTTTCTTTCTTTCTTTTTTCTTTTTGGAAATAAGTTTTTAATAGTAAATCCTTTTATAAATTTACGAACGCATTACATCTTCGTTGCCGAAAGTGCGACAGGTAGGGTGACACTTGACGTTAGGGTGACACCTTGATACCTTGGTCGGCGCTTAGTTCCCTTGTAATTAATGGTCCACGTTATGCACCGTTAGTCTGTCATTGAAAATCAAGTGCTTCATCGCTCTGAATGTTATTTGATTTTTATTTTATTTAACTGAAACTTGATGTGAAACGTCGTTGGGTTCGAGCGAACCCAACGACGTGCCTCTTCCGTTTCATTCGTAAGCCAGTGAAGCGAGCGATAATTAATAATTAACTTCCTAATACTTTCTTAGATGATTTTTCTTAGGCTTGATTTTCGAAGAGGGACTTGTTACACGCGAATAATACAAACAAATCACTTATTGAGATTTAGCGGGTGATTAAAAAACGTTCTACTTTTTATATAATAATTATCATCGTTCGGTTCGTACGATGATAATTATTCGCGCGCTAAGGAGAGCGAGAAGGGCAGTAAAATTGCTGTCGTAGTAAAGTGTGCGAGCACAATTCTCCTCCCAATGCTCGCTATGCTCGTAATAGTTGTCCCATAGGAACGCTTAGGAAGCACAGTTCTAACGAGCTGAGAAGCTCTGAACGCTTGGCAATCACGGTTACACTTGGCCGATCAAGAGTTTGATCGCTAAGATGATGGGTCCCCATTCGAGTGCCTATTATAATAAGAAATTCGTTATAATCATCGCGTATGTTGATCTTGATAAGACTGATTATAGCCTGCGCTCTTTTACAATGGTATCTTTTAAGTTTGAGGATACGTAAGAATTGTTATTACGGTATTGGTAACGCGATAGTTTGTAGTTGTAGATAAAATTACGGCTGAAACGTAGTGTTTTGTACATTCTGTCGATGTACCCAACGTATTATAAAGTATTCCACCTTTTTCAATGACGAGGATTTCATTGTTTCTTTTGAATGTTCATTGGGCTTTGGATGGAGCATTGGATTTCAAAAAGCAGAGAAATACTTTTAAAAAGAATTTAAATAGAATTAGTTTTATTCTTTCTAAACTTCTTTACTAAGGGGACGTATTCGATGCGAAAACATGTGAAATTCGACGACCGAGTGATCGATATTCTATCGATATATCGATACACGAGACGACTTTAAAGCAAATACTTTACTAATCAATTGACAAATATTTATCAAAGTATCAATTGACAAATATTGACTCTATGAATAGCTGATTCTGCGCTTGAATCTAATAAGATAACGGTACCGGAACACAAGTATTGCAGACACAAAGGCGAACGGATTCGTTTGTACGTGCAATGATACTCTAATGACAAGGTCAACAGAGATATATTTTCATTGTGAATTGAATAGTATTCCTTCTTTGGAAAAATCAGCCAGTACCAGCCGCTATTAAATGCTGAAAAGGCCAAGTGCAGTAGCTATGGCTTCGAAAAAAGGTAATCAATACCAGTACCAAAGTTAAATAGGTTCTCAGCAATAGGTCTTGAGCAAATTCTCTAAGAACCAGATTTGTAATTAAAAATTTTGCCGTTCAACCGCGTTTAGCAATATTTCAACTTTTATTCCCGCAGGATGAAATGTCCCATAAGTTAGCACGCACTTTGATGATGACTTTTGAAATTGTCGAGGATTGAATCTCGTCGCCGATTGTCTGACATTTTTATTACAGATGTAAAAGTTTTGTCGTTAAGGCGTGAGAGAACTATTCAGACGTGTGCTTTTCTTTAAACCCTCCCTCGAGAATAATTTAGAGATATGGTTAAGAATTCCGCGCAGATTGACACTAGAATCGAATGGGATTATTCATACGGGAGTATTCGTGATGTTTTTGCAAATTACTAAAAGCGTCGATGAGAAAGCAGTTGCTCGTAAGTCCGACGGAACTGTTTCGTTTTTTTCAAGGATTATTACGGATCCTCGTTTGTTATTATACTTTATAAAAAGGCTCTTATCCCTGCAAGGGATAATAAGACGACGTACATTTCCAATTATTTCCTAGATTATTAATTGCCCGAGTTTGTAACGCGAGATTGTGCGAGTTAGCGACGAGTCGCGCTCTATGAACTCAATCCTAATTACTTCTTCGGTCGATATTTCTATCGAATGTACCAAAGTAAGAACTTTGTTAAACATAAAGGTACTAAATTAACCCGTTTTCATCGCGGTTGAAAGAGTTCCGAAATGTAATGAATTTGAATAAAAATACTCCAAGTGTATAACGCGTATGAGTTTATGCTTTGTACATTTTGCAAGTTATGTCGAGATAAATAATTTCGCGTTTGGATATTGATTTATTACACTTACGATGGTGAACGTTTCAGTTTTATGCACTTTCTGAAAAGTACCCAAGCGTTGTAAGTCGAGAATGCGATAATTGTATTTTTACATCGATCGCGATAAGTTTTTAATTTTACACGATTACTACTGAAAACCGTACATAATTATTCTTAAATTTTACTTTAAACCATCGCGAATTAAGGGAAATGGCATTGACCGTTTGGCACTGGACAGGAAAAATACCTTTTGCAGTCGCGTATTCAATTATCCCCGAAGAGCTTCAAGGGCTCGAAATGCCGTAAAGTTTCAGCGAAAATTATGCCAAAGCACATCTTCGACCGAGAATAAGATTTACAACGCGAACGTACGTACTATGTCTGGAGGAAAAAAAAGCCTCTTTTTCCCAACTAAGTCTTTCGCCAGTATCCGTATAAATATCTCAACCTTCTCACTGATCCTTGAAATAAAAAAATCATTATACCTCGGTACCTGTATTCCCCAATCTCATCACCATTCGACCCTTAATGCGCGGATCACCTTCGAGTTTATCGTCGCGTTTGAAATGTCGAGCCTTTGTGAAAAATGCGCCCTCGGGTTCGTCCATCCCTTATCTCTTGGCACGCGCAGTGGACATCGCGATTCTGTTAAAAGCCCAAGACAATGGGAGGGTTGGGGTGGAAAGAGGGAGACGATGCTGTGTAATAGGAGCGGTTTTTGGCAGCCTTTCGGCAACGCAAACGCCTGATTCACATCGTGATTATTACGTAACGTGTTCGTAAGAGTGGCTTCGTTATTTTTCCGCATACCAAGGTTGCACGTTAAGCGCACCCGTTTTCTTCTAAAGCGTGACGTACTTGTCCTTCGGAGACACGCACGACGTGTCAGTTTAAATACCAGCGAATGATAAATAAATCCAGCTGCAATGATTTCCCAAACGACGGGCGTATTTGAGATCGAAAGTTAGTATTTCTGCTTGAAAAATATAATAATTTTACGGAATTGAATTTGGAGTAGAATTGCGCGTAAAGCTGTGCCAAATGTAATTGAGGTATTCAATTGCACGGGGACACGATATTTTTTCACATTATAGCCTGAATATCAAAGAGTTTCGAATAAATAGATTTATTGCGTTGCGATAAATGAATTGATGTATTCATACGTTATTTCTTTATATTTACCAAGATTATTACATTTGTTATTTAATTCTAGAATCAGTTGTCAATTGCTTTTTCCTGCGCTAATCTAAATTATTAAAAAGAACGATGAGAAATAATTGATTTATCTTCCCAATAGAACAAAGAATATCAAAGCTGCAATACTTTGTTAAAGAGACGTATTACAATGACGCTACACTACAATTTGAATTTACTCATCGTAAAGTAACTGTATACTTATTATTTTTTTAAGTAGATTCGATTTTCGTTATTCCGTTTGGGAATATTACTTTCAAGCCAATATTTCGTACCAAGGAAATATATCGATTCTCTTATTTAAAAATAAAAGCTTTAATCGAAGCTGACGTATTCAATTATGATTAAACTGAATACAAATATTTCTTATTGCCGAATATTACGAATCATGTATTTTATAATTAATAAAATAAATACATATAACGGGAGAATGTACTTTTATGCATGATTTTCTTCGTCGTTATTTTATTTTTCATTACGGGGAATTAATTTCATAATTCATAGTGCGATCTTTTTTATTTTATTTATAACGAATATGACCTGGCGAAATTTCTATTAAAATAATGTAAGATAATAATTTTATAATACAACATTTTTATCCTACGTGGAAATGTGAGCAACGACGTAGAACAGGTAATTTTAATTATGTTTCTAATTGTACGTAATTGTGTCGTACAGTTTAAATTGTACGATAAATTTATATAAAAAAAATGTAAATATTTCCCAAATAGATTTATAGTCGCACATACAAGGCCACGAGGTAACCAATGCGAATAATTATTATGTGAACGGCAGCGATAAGATCTGATCACCTATCATTTTGTACAAGCCTTGGGTTATCGATTGAAATGTTTTAATTGTCGATATTGATCTCTTTCCTTGTTAGCTCAGAGCGTAATATATAACGAAACGAAAGGTTCACTATTCAATGGGACGAATGGTTTTTCACAGTTTTCAAAAGTAGAGTATAAAGCAACAAGTGAAAAAAGTTACTTAAATCTATCGTACAAAGGAGTCGTAGTTCTTTTGAATTATTGTAATGATGTAATTTTAATCGCAGTGTTTATCAAGAAATGCGATGTTCATGATTAAAAGATAAATCCGCGTGTAATAGTTTATTATATAATCCCAATATAAAATTTATGTACTACACATTATTACCGGATATTCAGTTTGAAATGATCCTTTTTAAAGTTGCTTTTCAAATTTATAAATAGCACTAGATAGTCTTTGTACGTATAAACGTATAATAATAAAATATCTATTCAACTGCGCGTGTAGTTATATTTTTTCCAAATACATCTTACGAGCAATTTCGATCGAACAATAACAATCGCAGTCTTTGCTAAAATCCAAAGATTCGCGAGACTAGCACAAGCATACATTTTTAATTAGATCTCTACAGAACAAGATTTAACAAGTTTGTTCTGTATTTCTCTAACGAATAATTCTTCGTGACTCTAAATATTATTCACGTGAACGAATAAAAAGTTTTTTTACTTTTGCGTAAGGGCGAAGTAGCGTATTAAAATAAAAAATAATGAAGAATTAACGAAGTTTAAAGTGTATTTTAAACCGTCATGCATGGGATATTTTAAATTTCATTTGGATTCAAAGATTCAGACTTGGCGAGTAAAATAAGATCTATACATTGTTGAAATGGGAAGGGCTGAAAGAAGATTATTAAAATCACAATGGAAAAATGCATCTTTTTTACGCGAATTAGAAAGGGTGACCAAAAAATTGGATAATCCGATACTCGGAAAAATTTCAAGTTTTCTTAGTTCACATTTTAGCGTCGAAGATTTTCCAGTGCAATTGACTAAGAATAAGAAAAACTAATGTTACACCAGTATCTAATTTACGTTACTTGTAAACGTTATTTAATTATCGTGCATTCAATCATGCGATACCTAAAGAAATACCTAAATACCATCTTGAAGGATGCAGTAATCGAAGGCTAAAACGTACGTATTCATTGATCACGTAAATTTTAAATTATTTTGCGTGCTAATCAGAGTTGAAAATTGATCGTATTATTAAAACGAAAATTTCAAGTGCGCTTTAAGCCGATCCTAGAGATACCGAATAAAAAGATTTATTCAAATCGTCAGCTACTTATCGCGCGCAAAAAGTTTACGGCTAAAGTTGACGAGGCGATAATAAACAACCGTGGGTAAGGCGTTGCATATCATCAATGATTCCTCATGGTCATCAAGTTTCGATGGAAACGTTCGAAAACCGCGTGTCATCATCCGGGAACGACGTCGTCGAAGTCGACAGCAGTCACGAAGAGTGCCTAAGCCCTTTAAAAGCCACGAACGACGAGAACGACGAGAACGACGAGAACTTGCCCATCCACGCAATGCACACAGCCACATCGAGCCACCCCCACCCCATCCATACCCACAGAGAGAGAGAGAGAGAGAGAGAGAGAGAGAGACAGACAGACGCTCGCGAGCACGTAAGCATAAAACGTTGTCTTACACACGCCGAAATGATAGCCTGACCGATGTCGGCGGCTTCGCGCATCCCCTGATATCCCCAGGCAGTGACGATACCGTCGCCGTCGCGTTCGCACGCTCTTGACCCAAGGCGAGGCAATGGTCGCTGTCCAGGGCGGATAACGGCGCGGGGACGATTAAGACGCATCGATGTAGTAAGTAATTCAATCGCTTCGGGACTGAGGGCAACATCGGCGACCCGCAGCATTTACGCGAAAATGGGCTTGAAAAACATTTGAAAAGGGTCCTTGAAAACATATCGAAAACCAGCCGACCTGGATGGTTCTTACAGTGTGCAGTGATGGTTTGTGTACGTTCGTGGGAAATCGGGTGGAAATGGAAAGATATCTGTACAGTCTCTTCGTATATCGCAGTGCGACTAACTTCGGAGGTTCGGTCGGATAAGTATTTTCCTTTATCGCGCGAATCCCCAAACAACTTTTCTGCGATAATTTTCAGAAGCAATAAAGTTTCGTTTGACCTTTGTTCGACAGCCCTGAAATTGCGCTTACTGCTGGTGAAGTTTCTCTTATCTGAAAACAGAAACATCGAAAAGGAAAAGTTTCAAGCGTAATTGCAGGTTTGAACGAACCTCTCGAACGGTTGTTCAGATTTAAGAACGTACAGCTTCCTTTGAAGAATGGCTGTCAAAGATTTTACTCCTTTTCGTTAAAAGAAAATGCAAATTGTTCAGAAACAAAATTAGCTTTCACTTAAGTTAGATGCAATATTATTATCTTTAGGGTCATTCATTTCGATGGAATAATGGTTGTAAGTCTCGTATATCTGGTACTCATCCGCTTGTTTTATGATAAATGTCTGTTGTTTTCGTAGGTTAAGCGACACTTACGTTTAAACAATTGGAGTAATAATTTAGTAAACTCTTTTTCTTTATTTTTTAACGCGCTCAACTGCTCTTGAAAAATGATATCCCTCTTCTTTCATAACAGAAGTGTCATTGCGGAAAATTCGTAAATTCGTTTCTCTTGTTTCATTGCGTTTGCCTTTTAACAGTCTAGAACTTGCCGATGCTGTTTTTCGTACAATTTTTGATTTCTGGACGTTTGCGGATGTTTCGAAGCTGAAGAAAAATCATCCGCTCGACGTACATTGAGTCTTGCTGATAGACCAAAAGCGGTTTGATGTGAAATTTATCTTAAAATAACATGTAACTATCGCGTGCGTACTGGGCACATGCTTATTATTATCACATGGGTACTATGAAAAATATCTCGAGCGCTTACTCACGATTACTCTATCCGTCTCTATTTAAAATAAGATCGATAAGGATCTTTGTCATATCGCGAAATTAAATGCTTTTTGCGATTGATCTTAATTTATTGACATGATCTCGATGAGTTATAAAGTGTTTCTCTTTACAAGCTTTCAGTATCGTTGGTTATTATTTAACGTAAAATTAGATCGAGTCCGGTCTAATCTAGCTGATCTAATTATATTGTACACGTATTTTTAATAAAATAGTAAAGTACATCATAACGTACGTGTCACTTGACGTACATTTTCATTTTTGCATAAACATTTCCGGGTCCTATTTCATCGGTTGCATTTCATTTATATATATATATATATTTGTCGTTAGCCGCGCTTTAGGTTTAAGTTATCGTTTTCGTAACGTTCTCTCTCACTTCAACGAATCGACGATCGTCGATTCATAAACGTCCCACTAATAATGCAAAATCATCCCATTGCTGTTTCGTTCTGCATTTCATACAAGCCGCAGTTGTTCTATCGATTCGTATACTTTCCGATCGAATTTCTTTCACGAGGAGCCATTCGGTAAGTCGTGCTAATCTTATCGCAACCGAATAGAAATTTGGAATCGACGGTTCGTGAAAAAAATTTAAGTTCCGATACGCGAATATTATGTATATTAATATACGTACTAAAGCGCAAATATTCGACGTCTCTTAGAAAAACATCCTTTCCGAAGGTAATGTTGTTTACACGGATATTAAGCAAGTTTGGGTAAGATATTCATCTCGCATGTTTTGCGGGAGTTTTAACGAGCGTCGCAAATCAACCGTTTTAAAAAAGTCCCTATGCTGGTTCGAGTGAAGTAACGAATGTTCGCCAAAAAATAATAACTAATACGATATGATTCGACGCACCCGAAGCAATCGATAAGCTTTGCGTTTATTCGCCTCTATCAGAATTGTTTGGAACGTTTTAGGTTATCTTCGCCATCTACACGTATTGCAAAAACTAGAAGATTGGTCAAAAGATAAACCGCCTACTCCGCTAATGGAACCTTTAATGTTCAACGAAACCGACGTTCCTCGTGTTTCAACAAACGATAGGCATGTTTATTAAGTGGATTTCACGTACAGAGTCGTTATACAAAAACGCGAAGTTAAAAGTGTAAAGATGTACGCAGTTTTTATGAAAATTCATTCAAATTTTATGTATACAAATTTTAGGTATCCGTAATCGTAATGCACGTTGACGGATGAACGTGAAAACAACCCCCGCAATCTCCCGCCCGCCCCTGTACTCGGGCGTTAAGTTGTCGCATACCCGTTTCTCCTACTCATAAATTAATATAGCGATCCTTTAGACGACAGAGAGGAATTTGCGAATTTTTATAGGCTATAGACCTGGCGAAATTTTATAGACTACGAGAGTAAAGTCGGATTTTATTTTCGTCGGAATTCTCGTGTCTACCCTGGCAGACGCGTTATTCTCCGCTGTATTATCTACATTGTGCCGATTTTACTTCATATATATATATATATATATATAGAAGACGAGTCTTTATCAGGGAAAAGACAATTTAGAAATCAATTTCCAATGCTTCTCAAATTATTGCTCGAACATTGCGTTCTTTTTTAAATCCGTTTAGTTCCGTAGCCGTGCGACCGAAGATTTTACACAAAATTTCTTTTTCTAGAACATTGTGTTTAACATATGTGTGTGACAATTTATTACGTTGGTGAGCATCATTAGTCATACAGTCGTCGCATTTCAGCACATTTTTGTACTTTTCCGATAACGTGATACTTCCTTATCATTAAAATAATAGTATTTTCAACGACACTGTCAAATAAGACTGGGAATTAAAAGGAAATTTAAAGAACTTATTCATAAAAACTCGAAAGCTTGTCTTTTCTAATGAAACGTACGATAACTGTGGATATTTGATAATTATATGTAATAATTGTGACTTGCATTACGTAGCTTCCTTTGAACGAAACAAAATCATTCACATTCGTTAAATCGGAAAATTATACTGTTAAATCCGTTGAGCTAAGTTTTTATTTCAATGTTACTGGAATATTAAATAATATGCCATATAAGTAACTAAAATCTAACGAAACGATGAATTACTTATAATTACAGTTATTAGTAGATATTTTCTTATGCGTGGCGGCACGTATTTGTATACAAGAATTGTAAGTTATATTGTTAAACTATTATGTTGTCAATTATCAAAAATTGCTTTCAAACCGATACTTATTATTTTTTCGAAAGGTCTATAAAAGTTTATAGAGTTTCTAAAGTTCTTCTTTTACATAATAATTCTTTCGGTAATAAATTATAGTAATAACTACTAAAATAATTAACGGTTAATAATCAAAAATCATTCGGGTAAAAATAGTTGCATAATTATGCAATATTGATCTTCTAATAATTATCACAAACGCCAATCATATATTTACTTGAAACTTTGGATAATTATGCATAACTTCTCTTCCGAGGGTCACTGTATTTAGAATTTACATAAATCGAAGAATTTCTTTAATTAAAGCAGTTTGTCAATGTAAACTAGAGGTCGGTATTACATATTTTCTTAATATTGACATTGTGAATGCGTTTTAGAACAATGACGTGTTTTGGGGATAAGGAAGTAAGAATGAAAAATGCTTTACGATTGCTGCACAAATTTCTTCGTAGATAAATAATTGAGCAATGCATTGTTAAGGAAGGCAAGAGCTTACCTCGTGTGTCTATTACGTAAATATTTAGTACAACATAATTAATTCTCATAATGCGAACAGTAACAGACATATAATGAATTATGTTGCTGCTGAGATTATGAATTTTCATAGTGACATTTATAGCTTACCTTGCACTTTTCAAGTGGTGAATTATTTACTTCTAAGCGATTGATTTCACTATTATAGCGCAGACAAAATTTGTTCTTCTCTATTCTTTTATTGTAGAACAAAGACGTAATTGATAGGTATTTAATTATATAATTTTCTCTGATAATCTCACTGTATAAATGTGCGGACGACGTTGACATTCATCAGTCGTTGGATGTGCTTATCACGTAACAAATTGATTCGAATGGATGTGATGAAGTAATGATGTTGATTTCCTACGTGTACTGAATTTATTTTATGCTTGCTTAGAGTCATAGACAATTACACAAGTGAAGGTAAATATTAGTTTCATTATTTTTTACAGGTGTTGTTAAAATGGGAGTTTTAGTTATGTTGCTTTTGAAAGTGGAACTAAACGTGCCGAAGAAAAGAATATTTTTATATTCATTCGTATTCGAGCACAAATTTATAAAAAAAACTTGATAGATGATAGATGTGGATAATTTCAATAGCGACGATTTCAACCTTGATCTCCACCTTGTCAATCAGTTTTTAATTATTGACGCTCGCTGTATACCTTGTATCTGTAGGCGTATAAAAGAAAGCAATCTTACAAAATACAAATGAATAGTAAATCTTAACCTCCGATTACAATTACTTCTATTTGTGACTTGATTTTGGCATATATTTCATTTCTTAGAGACTAATTAACAATAATCGAAAACAAACCATCGAGGAAGTTTTCGATATTTTTTGTTAATAATACCCACAAAGTCGGTTATACGAAACAGCCATTTTAATAATTCTCAAGATAATTATGTACCGAATTGTAAAAAGATGAATCGTTTTATTTATAATATAATTGGATTATTAATGTTTAAAATCTCTAAGTATTAGACTTTCTCGTAAATAGTTTAGAATCATTTAGAATTAACGAAATGATACGCCATTGTAACTAGTCGATTCAGTGCATTTTTTGTAAACATTTCTTGAAATCCGAGTTTGAAAATCAAGTAAATCGTATTGAATTATTGAACAAACTCTAGTAGAATTTCTTATCGCTACATTTCATCTTTTGTTATTTAATAAACGAATTACTTTTAATTCTAAAATAAAGTTGAAGATTTTCAAAAACGTGTACAATTTGTAAACTTAGATGCTCTATGCAAATTTAAATAAAATTTATGAAAATGAAAGCCTAATACCTAATACCTAATACCTAATACAAGTTATATATACCTAATGCGTCAAGATCTAAATTCATGAATATTATGCATTAAGACAATGGTATAGCTAACAATGCGATAGTAAAACACAAATTTCTAAATTATTACCAACTATCAATTCTACCCATCAATGTTACGTGCACTTTGCAACTAGAAATATCGGAATTATTAAGTAAGTTGCAAAAAAATACGTAAAAAATACAGGAAGCAAATACGCGGAATGTGTATCCGTGCTACTGTTTCAAGAACAGTAACTCGGCTGATGAAAAATTCACATTATTTCACGGCAGTACGCGAATAAAGAAGAAAAGGGTGAAACGAAGGTTTCAAACTAATTTGAACAAAGTTCTCGCGCGCTTTTTCGAGTTTGTCGCTACGAATATTTTATCTAATTTTTCTGTACGAACGGCAAATTTAACACAGCGGATTGCAACATCAAAGTTGTATCATTTAATCATAAATATGAATATCCTACTGCTATTAATATCAATGTCCACAAATAATCGTGCTCTAGGCATTTAGTAAATTGAAACTGGCGTGTCAAATGTGACGAACGCAGCTTAATTGCTATTTTTCATTAAAATGTAATTAGCATGTATAGTTAGAACTGAAGAATGACTGTTAATTATTTGAGAAAAATTGACTACTGTAAAGGCACTCTTCTATATAATATTTATAATCTGACGAGTTTAATTACCAATAATTAAAAAAAAGATTGACTTGACGTATCAGGTCACGTAAGATTCATGTTATGACATCGCGTGGCATTATTACTCTTAATTCTAACCACGGAAGTACTAAATTAGACTGTAACACGTGTATACATTTGAAAATCTTTTGGAACTCTTGATTTTAAGCATTCGGTGTGTAGTGGTAGTGAGATATATATATATATATATATATATATATATATATATTTAGAAGAATGTATTTTGTCTAGAAGTCAGCAATAATTTTCTTTTCACCTTAAAATTTAAAATTTATTGCTTTTTAAATGTGTATGTACATTTAGAAGTTTTCAAATAATTCGCACCCACTCGAATGAAATTGCGGTTTATTTTCTATTCTTGTAACAGTATCTCATTTTTATTGTTTCCTTAATTACTCTAGATAATGTTGCTTACAAAACTATGAATTTTTACTACGAAATTTTTAATTCTTATTAGTTTAGCAATTAAATCTAATTTTATTTCCCAAATATTTTTATACAGTACATCACTAGCGACGAATGTTTATGCTCCATAAATTCACTGTGTACTCTAATTATGTATTATAATGCATCGAGATTTTCAAACAACGAGTGAAAGAAAAGAGAATGATAAATCTAAGCGGTTTTATAATTTCTTTGATTTGAAAAACGAGGCGATGATACTAAATTAAAACTTTTTTTTTATACGTCCCAAGGGTTGATGAAACATTGTAGGAGTATTTCAAAAAGTTTGAATCATAAAGCATCCGATTACATCGCGACCTACTAATAACTCACGTTACTATCAATATCTCTTTATTATCGCGATGAAATAAGCGGATATCTGAAACAAACAAGTTTATTTTAAATAATAACTATATATATATATATATATTTCGGCTCTGTCGAATCAAGCGAATAAATTGGTAAAAGATACTATTTTTAATTCTCTTTTATTTTGACATTGTAATTTAAGCAACGTTAATATTTTTCTTTTACATCTTTCTACATTGGAATTTTAGAATTTTTTTTTATAAATTCGCTAAATTGATTACCTTATAAATATAACGCGACATAACGTAAAACAAGATAGATTAATATTTCAGACATGAGAACGATTATCGATCGATCTCTTTTCAGATCATACATTTTCGTTCGATAATCTTTTCAGTGCTCTGGCTACAATTATCATTAGCATTTCGATTATCGTTTGATAAGTCGTGGCAATAATCATGGAATAAAGTTTTACTTTTTAGAAGCTAGATCCACAAATTACAACCCACAATAATACAAAATAAAATAAGCACAAGTCTTATGAAATTATCCATGAGAAATAACTCTTTTGGGGGGGAAAAAAAAAAAATTAATACACTTGGACGTGCACAAGGAAATTTAATATTTTATAAAAATATCAGCGTGCAAAAGGTAAACCGCAATAGTACAAGAAACTAAAATGATGTAATGGTATCTTCGGTGCACCAAACGTTGTTCCTTGCATTATCTCTGTAATGAAATACTAGGATATCATACGCGAAGTCATTGCAAGAAAACGTTGGACTCGATGATGCGTGAATATCCAATGTCTCGTGCACTTTAAGGTTATTCGCTGGCAAGTCAGGATGGTTCAGTTGAAGCCGTATTTTAATTGTATTCAGCTTGACGGCTCTTATCGTGTCGCTAAACCACCGCCCGATATACCGCTAAACTTCGTAAACGATAAGACGTACGTAAGTGTCAAGGATCCGACTGTTGCGAGTTTCTTTTCCAAATATACGAAGCAGTCTTACGAAACATCCCGATAGGTGTAAGAGGAATTTCTCGGTGGTTTCGTCAAATTCATTATGCTAGTGTATTTCAAACTTCACTGGTGAATACGAGCTGAAAGTTCGAAGTTCGTTAAAAACTGGTTAATAAGGTTGATCGATGAGTCGAAGACTTTCAAAACTTTTGGAATTGTTTTGCGGGTAGTGAATAGTTAAAAGCTAATTATGCTATCGGTGCGATAAATATGCGGCGAAGTTTAATAATCGGTAGAGTATAATACTTAGCTTGTGTAATGATAAGTTTCTTTAATTAATGTAAGTAATTGTTAAAAGGTTGAGCCTTGAATTAAAGAAATCGGAACAAAAAGTCAGAAGTGATTAAATTATTTTTTACAATACGTATATTATTCGTGCATAAATAAAGTCTTCTTCCTTTATGGATAAACAGCTTTGATGAAAATTTAGATTAATGTAGATGATATTAATATCCTTATAATAGGTGAACCTTGAGATCATTTTTTTAACTCAATACGAAAGTTGATACTGCATGATGTAGAATATAAAGTTTCATTGGATAATCCGATATTGAATAATACTCCTAGGAATAAAGAAGTGCTTAAAGTTTTGCAAAATTCAAATTCATTATTCTATTAAATTATATAAATTCTAAATATAAATTCTACAGTGTTCCAGAGAGAAGGTAATTACAAATATATCTGAGACCGTATATGATTTCTCTTTCATTATTAAGGATTAATGGTTACTATTGGTATTTTGCATCGAAGTATTTCTCTGATTTATTAGAAAAATTTTCTTCGTTAAATTTTACACTTCCATAAACCTTAATTTCAATAAGGTTAATTAATTTCAAAAGTAAATAAAATTAAAATCAAATGATCCATGTGTTTGGAAATGACATGTATAAATATATCTCCATTTAAATCATTGAATATGAGTATGAAAATTTAAAGAAAACGATTATTATCTGTGACTGACAAATGACTGATAAATCAGTGATGGAATAGACCGTTAGATATTACAGGAAACAATTTATCACGTCCTATTCTATTATCATTATTAAAGAAGTATCGGTACTTCACAAGAATACCACTTGTAATATAAATTCTCATATGTTTATCCGTATATTTAAGGAATCGCAATTATCGATGTTACTATCATCGTAGTATTATTTAAATAATGTCCAAAAATGTAATAGTGATATAACGATAATTTTTTTAATAAACTCGTAAATATCCTTTTAAATTACCGTGCGTTGTACCTGATAAAAAATTAATATGTATCATTACTAAATAATTTACAGCATAAAAGGCATATTTTTTTATCTACTCCTGCCTCGAACTATTTCCATAACTTCTGACACTTGGATCTTTCGCGATAAGCGTAATTCGAGATTTAAAAAAACGTTATATATATATATATATATATATATATATATATATATATTAATAATGTCTACTTTCGTGTAGTGCGAACGTCAAATGCAGTGAACTATGGTACTTTTGATGAAAATTTGGTAAGAAATACGAGTCACATTTACAATAAAATTTTTCATATTTTTAACCTAAAATACATTCTATCGTTAAGTGCAAAAAATTTCAGTTAATTCTTTAAGAAATGCATAGAAAAAGATTTTCAACATTGAATATAATCATCGCTTCTTTATGACTGTTCAGTACAATTGAATTTCTCTTTAAACAACCAAAACAAAATTAAATTATGTCCGGCACAACTGAGCTCGATTATATTAAAATCAATGAGGATTAATTAGGAATTTTTTAGAAATAATTTTTTTTAAGTACACACGAGCAAAATACAAACCCTCTTTATTTAAGTAACGCAAAATAGTTTTTCTAAAATACAGAACGCAGATCGAAGTCCATTTACTTAGCCAACTAATTCCTTTAATTTGTACACATAATACGTATTAATGAAAATATGATTAATTAATTTTATGTGTATACGATAATCCAATTAACTTGTTGTAACATAAGTTATCGATCTCTACTGATCAATGAATAGCGTTGTATTTCTATTAATAATGTGTTAGTAACAGATTGTTCGCTTCGTTTCCTTTTATTATTCTACCATAATTTGGTATAAAAAATTCAGAGTTAGCGAGTGCAGTGCTATTTTTAAAATGGTGAATCATCGAAGACGACCAATAAAATTTTCGCCAATTTAAAGCACTTAAGGACGATGTTCTCTTACTTACAGTCGTAGTAACATGATTCGCTAACATTTCATTCACGGTAGATGATATTTATTTTTTTACTGCAAATCAGTTTCCTCGCACATTCCGAACGGTTGTTATTTCTCAAATATTTTAAAACCTGACGGTAAGCGCAACGAATCGGCTAACTTAAAGTCCCTCAAAACAAATAACGCGCACTTTGCCGCATACAATACCGAAACCTCAAAAGCGTTTTTCTGGAAATAATTTTTTACGTGAAATAACTTTCCGCGCAATACTTTTGTCGCCCAAGGCTCTAACAATACGTAATAACATTCAAACCTGTGCTTAAGAAACTGAGAAGGTGACGTTTCTCTCGACGTCCGACTGAGACTCTAGCCAATGCTTCAACGAGTGTAACTTGCGTACAAATATGCGTACAACATCAACCAGCCATTTTCCTAAATGTCAAAAAATTCGGTCGATTCGTGGCGATTTGTCCGTATTAACTCACGCGTGAAACCTGGTTGATAGTTGAAGGTGAAACGCAAAATTCCCGGTGCACGCGCGTGAACGTCGTCCCCGTGGAGAAGCCCGTCAAGCCCATTGCCGTGGAAATTCCGGCCCGACGATTCAACGCCCTCGATCTGTCCCTCCATCTGTCAACTCCAGCGCGGAGTGAACGGCGGGGCGGGGGGAGGGGGTCACTTTGCGCTCCCTCGCAGCCTCGCTCCAGTTCGCCCTAATAGCGCGTCGCAGTTTTCTCACGCCTCCTTTTGCTTCTTCGCCCGGAAGGAGTGCGAAAACCAAGGGATCAAGGAGGAGCTCCGGCTTAGTTGTGGTCGATATCGCTTTAACCTGGAATTGCTCGCTCCTCTCGCTCGCTCGCTTGATTTTTCCATTTTACACCCGAAAATTTGACGCGTCATTACCGTCGAATGAACGTATCGCGTAATCGTGAAAGTAGAGCGTACAGCATCGATGATTCACTTGGAAGCACTGGTACAACGCCTGTAGTATTTGTATTTTCTAATTACCGTTGCACACTGGAGGTACGGGGAAAATTTGGATTCTTGTGAAACCTAATTTATGAAATAATTAACCTTTGAAGCGAAACGTAATGCAACACTGTTATGTACTCTCATTTTCTAATAAATTTTACGCCAACAGAAGCATCGAAGTTACCGTTACAAATTCTTAACGTAGAGCAATTTATGTTTTTGCCTCGATTACGAAAATTCAATTAATACGTTATTCAAGATTTGTATTTAATCGCAATAATTTTCAACAAATATAATCGGCAACTAATATCACAAAAGCGGTTACAAAAGTATACTTCGCGTTACCCCGTTAAATATACGTGGCATAAATTTAATATTTGTATTATTTGGTAGTGTAGGGAGATTAATTAATTACGTAAAGCAGGAGTAAATGGTTTGTCGTTTGGTCTACGAGTAACGAACACAAATACTGCTTCGATGTTTGTCATCCCATTATTCGTAACGTAATTATTTCGATTGAGTCATTCAAATTTATGCATTAATAAAACAAACTCTCAAAAAAAAAAAAAAAAAAAAAAAAAAAAAAAAAAAAAAAAAAAAAGACTCCTCATTCGCGCATAATTTATACGTTTACATTTATTTATGGACACGCGACGTCGCTGAGTACTAGAATAACAATAACAGTAACGCAAACATGTACCGAGATACTACAGAGATATACCGTCGATAAGTTTCACGCCTTCGAGTGTTGAAGTACAAAACGATACACTTCGCTTCTACAACAGTTTCGGTACATTTGCTGTTGCACGTTACTAGATAATGTTACTAGGCGCATACCGCTCTTACTATATTCATGTAGAGTACCGCATTGCGATTTTTCAAATTAAAACTAACGACGTAGGTCGTTTTAATTGCTTTACGTTCTACACGGTGATTTCTTATTTT
Source organism: Wiebesia pumilae (assembly GCA_018907045.1). Taxonomy (NCBI): domain Eukaryota; kingdom Metazoa; phylum Arthropoda; class Insecta; order Hymenoptera; family Agaonidae; genus Wiebesia; species Wiebesia pumilae. The sequence goes on from JACCHZ010000106.1 coordinate 2,014,531, forward strand.
GTTTAGCAGAGGTAATGGCAAAAATAATGTAACATGTGCAATGTAACTTGTAAGTACTCCTAGCAGCACAATCCCTTCATTATTCTTATAATGCGACATTTAAAAGGAATGGTAATTTATTTGCCCTTTCCACGCGTCTGGATTAATTCAGTCAATTACAATGGTTCTTAGCTTTAATCTAATCATTTACAAATCTCAATTTCTGGATCTCAACGGAGCAGAATAAATTCTGCTCTCGAATAAAGCTTTAATTTAGCTAATTGAAAGCTGACGCGTAAGAGAAATCGCACTCTAGTGTAACGAATTTTTGTTCGAAAAAACTTGTTGCCGTGCGTATTTCCACAATGACTATATAATATTAACCTATTTTAATATTTGTCCGTCACTGGAATGTCTTTATGCCCAACGAACTACCAAGTGCACGTATTCATTCATAACGTGTACAGAATTCAATTACTCGTGATTCATCGTATCTCCTGATGCGTATCTTCTCTCGATTTCTGGTGCGTAATCACATAACTTTGCTCGTTACTCCCCTAGTAATTGACCCTTTCGTTCAAACCACCGTAGCGAAATTTCGTAAACGAAACTCGTGTAGTAGTGCACCGTCAGCGGCAAAATCTCGGAAAAGCTCGCGGTCGCTGCCCCGAAAAGTACCAATAAATGGATAAAGATAAAGAAAATACTATCGCGTTGTAATGATTGCAGGCCCCGGCTCCAGAGATGCGGTCGCCGTCGAGGGGGTCAACCGGGCGACGGGGCCGGCAACGGCATCCGAGTCCTGGACCCCTGCGCCCGTTCACACCCCCGGACCTCTCCTCCATACCCCATATGGACGAGGCGTCCCAGCAACTCGGCGAACGGTCCCATAACGGCGAGGGCCCACCGCCTGTCCATCAGGACGCAGAGCCGGGGCCCTACATCGTTGGCAGCCCCATCGACCTCGGGGCCATCGACAACGTCGACAGTCGCATGAAGCTAAGGCTGGGACCCCTTTTTAAGGGCTCCACCAAGAAGAGAAATCGGGGCGAGCAACAGCACATTGAGCTGCAGGAGGCATCGCTCGATGGATCGCGCTTCACTAATTTACCAGGTGGGGATTTCCTGCGAGTACTCGAGCATTATGTCGTTTTCCTTGCGTGCACTTATTTTACGAAACTGGATGCACCTTTTTTCCTGCTAACGTTCAGCTCCATCGATGACTTGATTCAAGTCTCGAGTTGACGATCATACTCCTCAATGTCCCACTCGTACGAATATCTATATATGCGTACGACTTCGTTAGAATCAATTCGAACGCTTACCTTCGTTTGCCGCTCGAAATAATGCTTTTGTGACTGTAACGCGTAATAATACGAAAGTAGTTAAGGATAAATTAAAGATTCATACGTCGTTGAAAAATTAATGAATAGTCGTTTTCTAGCGATATAACGAGGTTATCGTCGGTTGAATGATGGAATTTTTCTACTGTGATCAATGTAGGTGCGCCATATCTCGATCAACATTTGTACGTAATTTTTCATCTTTTTCTATCACAAGAGATATTTTAATAATAAAGGGCTTTTCTTCATACAATTTTATCATTACGAACAAGCAATGAAAAATACCTTTCGCACAATTCGAGGCTGAAAATTAATGAAAATGCGGAATTATCTATGTTGAGTAAACTTTTTAAACGGTATACAGTCATGAAGAAGAGCAAAAAGTATGCAGTTTGTAAATAAATCTAAAACCAATAAATTCGATACGATCCGCGCACGAAATCCACGTTAGCTTAATCTCTACAAACTTAATCCCAAAACGTGCAGTTACTTCGGTCTTGTTCATTAAAAGGAATTCCGCGATCTTGAAAAATCGATCTATCCCTCGACAGTGATCGACAGTGTAGACAGCATAGAGTGTCCAGTGATTACTCGAGAGTTAAGCAACGCTCAAAAGTAATTAATTACTCCGTGAGTAGTGTAAATCATATCAGTTGTCGTTATAAGAAACCATTAATTACCAAATTCAATCTAATGAAAATGAACGTCGCTGAGAAAATTTAACTTTGACTATTTTATACGAATTAAAGTAAACCGAGAGAAAAAAGCCAGAGTCACTCTAACCTTAAAGCAAAAAGTCGACATCCGTAATAAACCGCAACATCTGTAATAAATTCTTAACGTGTAAATTTGCGAAAAACGCGTAGACAAAATTATACTTTCATTGTTTTCGAGGGCTGTCGCTATTTAACATAATATTCGTTCCACTTTGCAATATTAATAAGTGATATACCAAACGTTATATTTTTAAGTAACTCTGTCGTTGATATTTTAATTACCAGGAAGCAACCGCGTAAGATCGTACGAACAGTAGTTTCAAAAAGGTTAGTAAAAGTGAAAACCTACATTTAAATTGCCGGTGTGTGCGTGCGTGCGTGCGTGCGTGCGTGCGTGCGTGCGTGCGTGGAGAAATAGAAATCTTACCTGTAAATTTAATAGCCGATATTTTTACTTATAAGTACATTAATGATATTCCCAACATCGTCAGAAGCGCGATAATAACAATAATAGTAATGAATTTGCGTAGATAAGAATTTTTGAGGTTTAGAGAGGTTTACATTCGATCCAATATAGGATTAAAATTTGAATATTCGCTGGGAAAGACTTCGCATGAACTTACACAATGAACTGAAAAAGTGGTCTTGAAAATATCGTACATCGTGTACAAGTGATGAAAATGCTTGAAACTACCTTATTTAACGCGAGTTCTATTCAAGATTTATATTTCAAATTCGTAGGACGTTCGGTATACCTAAGCAAGTACCATTGCATTAAGTTCGTAGTAATGCATTAAAGCGAGGCGCACAAGATAATAACGTTTATTTCAAATATTTCAATCTTTCGATGCTTTTATATACAATAATCGGGATTATATATGAAAATAAACATAACAAAAGCTTGAATAGCTGAATCGATATAAAGAACGAGAGTCCGAGGGTCCGCATAAAACCAAATAACGCAGCTCGCCGATCGTGATGTACCGCCATTACATAAAAAAAATAACTCTTACCGGTAGGCTTATCTCATAATCGATCTTGATGGCGCGTGAGACCAAGTGCACGAAGCCCAGTCATTAGTATTTCTAATGATGCAGCTGGTCGCGCAGTCGTCGGATTGCAAGTATTGCTTGTGTACGTGTAAGTGCAAACGTACAATCGACCCGTAGTCTTATCTCGGTGAGCTAGAGGCCTTGGACACGTATTTCTGTGTCTCATTTGGTACGTTTACAACTTTGGAGAGGCGCTTTACTTGACTTCTGCTTGTTCTTTGTCCACAACACCAAAGTAATTGGTGTTTGCAGGTTGACGCGTCGTTATATCGTTCTCGTTACTTTTGTTGTATTTGCCTTACGTTTTCCGACCTGCGGCTATCGAAAAGAATCGGATCATTTGCGATCCAACTTAAAGGAGCAAATTAATATTAACTTTAGAGTAAATATTAGCTTTGGAATTGTCGTGTGCATAACTGAAATAGTAACCTCGAATAGACTCCTTTCACCGCGTGAGTATTGAAAATATTATTGGAAAGAAACCTCGCGTTTATGTTCTCGCAATCGTCGAAGAATATGCGTGTTTAATGATTTGAAAAATTTACGGATGATTTTAGCGAATCTACGAATGCGTAGCAGGACTTTACGTAGGCCTTCACTCACACTTGCCGAGCCTTTTCCTGATTCGATTCTCGTTGAATGTTCCGTTCGCGATGATGTCAACGTTGACCTCGATTTGCAATTTTAAGTCTCCGTTCAACCGCTCGTAAGATTACAATAGTGCGGTCTTAAAAGTATTGTAAGTCGCACAAGTGAGCCCGAGTGCGATTGTTCCTGTTGAAGGTGTACGTCCTCTAGGACATTACGAATTACACTTTCGTTACGTACAAAAATTTACAATAATGAGAGTACGGCTTTCTGCCAACCACGAATTCTAATGATTTTGTCTCGATATGCGCTTATTATTTATGCTGGATACGAATAAAATTATTTTCATGACGTTTTATGTAGTTGTACAAGATAGCAAGAGATTTCGTTGTTTTGAAAAAAAGGATGAAAACGAAAAAGGCTATTTACGGTTCTTCGAAAAGAATAATACTTGTAACACTGTGGTTGATTCGTAAAATAATTCCGAGTTTTATCGTTGTTACGATTTAATAAAATGATGCATTTTCGCGAAGCTTATATTACTCGATGGTTCGTTATATTATTTTTAATGTAAATAGTCGAGCGTCAAAGTCATTGTACCAGAAACTTCGAATCTCGACGTTTCAATCTGAATCTGAATATCCTTAAAACTGAAGTAATTCAGAAAAATAATACGAAAAACAATTTCTATTATTTCTTCTGCAGAAAAAGTAACGCAAAATAATGTTTTTGAAAAGAGACCGTTCAAAGTAATAACGTATGGAATAGTGAAACGGAAAAAGCCAGAGCATACGAATTAATGTGACGGGACGTTGTGTTTTTTTTAGTTTTCTTCGCAAGAGCGAGTTTTCAACAAAAAGTAATAAACGAAAATACAAAAAAAAAAAAAAAAAAAAAAAAAAAAAACGCGAGGGAAAATGATGAACGAAACTTGATCACGAGAGTTTTCCCGGTTGATTTGTAGAAACAACGATTGAACCTCCTTAATATCAGTATGTGCGTTTCATACGACATTACGGCAGGATTAGAATAATAATTTTATTGGATTTATAAGCGTACGAGATGCAATGCCCATTGAAAGAGGTCAAAGCATTAAAATTGATAACCTTAATTTTTAAATTACGCACGTATAAAAAACGTCTACGCAGTCGTAAGTGAGTTTTAAGTGTTTTCCGATATTATTCATAGCCTGTGAAATATATATTGATCATATTATAAGATACATTATCGTTTAATAATGCTTGTGCAAAATTTCATTGGATTCTGTTAGAGTTATTTCGGTATTAAAATAATAACAGAGGAATTATTAAAAATCTTGAAGCTAGTAACACGAGTCTTAATTACGATAATTTAATTATAGGATTTACCGATATCTTTGGATAAGTTCTCCGTTGGTCGTTATCGAAGTGCAGCTGATAAAAGTGGCTTACGTGCATTAAAGCACTTCCGAACACTTCCTTTTTCGAACCTTCAGTTCCGCGAGAGCGCTAACATCATAATAGAAATTTTTTAAACTTTCAATAAAATTAATGAAGAATAGGAATAAGTTTAATGACACACGGCATGGGCAGTTTACATCCAGAAACAAGTATCGATTCGTTGAATCTTATTGTCCGACGAAGCTCGGCACGTATCTACGTGTACGTACAAACTTATTGCTATCTCATGAATTCTTACCCCATCTTTTCGAATTTTCCTTGCATTTTTATGACTAGATTTATCCTACTTTAAAATATTATGTCATTCAAGAATATGAAGGTTATGCCTTCTCTTTCGACTCATTTATACAAGCAAGTACGAAAGATTTGAAAATCAATTAAAATGATAAAAAATGTCGATGTTCGAGTAGCTGTATCACGTCGATTTTCATTTTCGAGTGCAGCGTACGATGAAAAAATACTCGTTAAACCGAATAATGATCGTCTTACCTACTCCTTAACTATAATTCAACTTTCGATTATCAGCTAAATAATTCATTCTTATTATGGTGTGGACGAAAGGGTATATTGTTGTTGTTGTTGTTGTTGTTGTTATTATGTTGCTTCAATAGATTGTGTTTATCGAAGGGAGGGTAAAATCAATTGCTCTTCTTTACATCTATTTCTTTACACGGAATATAAATGAATGCGAAATAGTCTATGCTTTCGAACCGTAGAAGTCGAATACTATTTTAACAGTGTATAAATAATAACGTATATTCGAGCAAAGGAAAATATGTACTATTTAAATTAGAATTCATTATTGTATGTAAAATTTAGGCGATCTATTACTGGCTTGCTTTTAACCTAGTGTTGTTACTGAATGCGTCAAGGAAAGCGCAATAACGACTACATGCATCGTTCAATTTAAGTGGTGCATGAGTCAGTAAAGTCACCCTTTAAGAAACAAGTGTCGAAGTGTGTGACGCGAAAATCACATCGAATATCACCAGTAAATGTAAAACAATTTACGAAAGCCGTTCAAGACTTACGTTAACTTTAACATTTTAAGAATTTACATAACTTCTGTATTTTCGTCAACATTTTTAATATCCTAGTGGTTGCGCTCTACACTTAACAGATACGTTATGACCTCCTAATCCCCTTCTGTCGTGCTGTCGTATTGCAGGTTTAATCATAGCACCATACGGGCGCACATAAATCGCTAAATCGCCTGCGTTAGACATGGAGCGGCTGTGCTTTTAACGTAAAATGTCAGCCTGAAGTTTCAGTTAATAATGAGTGCGACTCATACCATGAGAAACTACGATTGTTATTTTATTTTGTTAATGGGAAGAGACGAGGGTTTGTTTTAACCCACCAATTACCGCTTTCGCAAAATCACAACAGCAAGGGTTCATTCAAATGAAATTTAAATGGAATTTCATCTCCTTGTTGCGGATTAGGATATCATTCTTTTAAGATCTTACACAAGATTTCCCAATGAATGCTCCATTTCTTGACCACAATAAACCTACAATAAACCGCTTCTCTTGAAAGGTGGTTTTTTATTATTTCCGGATTAGCGATTTCATTTAAGGAAATAGGACTAAAGTTTTTTCTGTGTACGTTACGGATACACTTGGCATTAGATGTAAGTATTTTTAGTGTAGCATTGATTGGGAATAACCACCTGCTCCTTTAAAGCCGTACTTGAAAAGAAAAAGGATTTTCTCCGAGACTCTCGTCTTCGTGGTCAGCTTTTAATCATCATGTCGTAGTCACAAATTTAGCATATAAAATATAACAAAGTAAGCAGTTTATTTCCAGTACTCGAATATTTCAAATATTCCAAATATAAAACTGGATTAAAAATTTATGATTTATCATTATACAGACCAATTTTTTTATTTTCGGCGATTAATTGTGTTAAATATTACTATAACGTATATTATAAATAATAGATCGCATAAAGGTGTATAAGCTAAATTTCATCATAAATGCAGTTGCATTTCATCGGGTTTCATATCCAGAGAAAATAAATTAATATCATTACTTGAGGACTCAGTTACTAAACTCAGTTACTAAACTGAATGCTTATTTATTCGAACCAAATTTACTTTGAAATTATTAAAAAGCTAACTTCAATGAAATTTACTAATTTATTAACTGAGCGTATAACCGTTGGTCGCTCAATCGTTTCATGCGTGTATTTTATGTAAAAGAAAAGTTGCGGTTTTGCAAATTTGAATAGCAACGACAAATTGTATTTTAACATTTGATCAAGGCTCGCACTACTTGTCACAGATTTAGGTAACATTCATAAAATCTCAATATTTTGATCTGTCAACATTTTATTACATTTACAAATATCCACAGAACAAACATTTTGTCATGTAATAGATAAGCGCTTAATAATTATTTTTAACGGCCATTCTCATAGATAATGTACGCAGCAGACAATTTAACGTACAAAAGAAACGAATTGATTAGAAATTTTTTCAATCAGTTTATCGTATTTTAAAAAACACGTAAAATTTATGAAAATAAGCTTTCTTTATAAACGATAAAAAAAAAAAATTAATGTTTTTAAATAGGTTTAGTACATTATGGGAACATAAAAATAAAAATAATTAAAAGTTTCAAAGTTCTTCCGTCTTTTTAACGAGAAACTTGAAATACTCCAACAATTAGCTTAATTTTTAAACGTAAACTTAAATATAATGTTATAAGTCGCTAATATATTATTCACGACGATTGAATGAATTCGTGTATTTAATTTCATATTTTATATTTGAATCCTTTGGTAACGTTATCGAATGTTACTTTTAATATATTTTTAACGTTTCAAAATAAGGTTTCATGTATCGAATTGTGAAACAATAAATATTTTATAAAAATCTTTGACTTTCGAATACTTTCGAGTATACCTAATGTCCATTATCAATGGTCCTCATAATATTTTGCGCGTTAAAAATTGGCGGTACGGTATTTACATCTACATATTTCAAAATGAACGTAAATTATTTATAAACGCGCAAGTAATTTTTCATTATTGTTTTATTGGGTGAGCCAAACAGTATAAATATCTTTCCAAGCTTTTGTTTATGATGCTATTTTAAAGATATCTTAGAAGCTTACAAATGCTTGATGAAAATTTAGAGCACGTTTTGAATTTTAGTCTCCGGAGACCTTCGCACTAATTTTTTTTAATCATCAGTATTTTACATACTTATATGTTGATCAGGTACTTGGTTTTGTGATAATGATTTCTAAGCGTAATTTAAATTTGTCCATTTACGTAGATTATTCGTGAGCTATTTGCTTTTCTCTAAGTTTCTGAACAGTTTATAATAAATTCAGTCTATAAGCTACAAACACACAATAATAACGATCGTTGTTTTTCCAGTACAATGATAAAAGTACAGCGATAGCACATTAAAAAAACAAACAAGGAAGAAATTTATCAAAGAGTTATTAATTTTCAATTTTTTTTAACGCAATTTGGTAGCTATTGTTTATAAAATAAAAAGTATAGTAGTAATTGTATAAGGACGTGGGACGAAGATTAGCACAAAATGCATTTGAAAATTAAGTATTTCGAAAAGTATTGGGAGTTGTAGAGGAGTCCGAGGGAGAAAAATACATGAAATTATTTTATCGGGGGAAATGTAATAAATTTAATAATCTAAATTTCACTCAGTCGCAAAGATAATTTTATCTCAGGTACACAAGTAACGTGGAAAATAGTAAATAACGAAGAAAAACGGAAATGAAAATTGTAAATTATTATTCTTGCATTGATAAAGTGATGAATGCTCGAACTCGTAGTACTCGTTAAATAATAATCTTAACATGACCAGTAACGATAAATTGTAATGAAATTTCTTTAACATAAATCGACGACAAAGTATCGCAAAATAAAACAATGATGTACCGCAACTATTCAACACTAAGGGGTTGAAACAAGATGGAAACTAGTTCACCTTCGGGAAATGTAATACAAATACTACGGGGTTAGGAGGAAGGTTGAAGTTTCTGTCCTTGGCCGCCTCCCTGCCAGTGACACGATACGGATGCGCGTGTCGAGAGTCGCATCGCCCGCGTTACCGACGTCGACGTCGGTATCAGAGTTACCGACGGTCAAGACAAACGTCGATACGCTGCTACGAGTCAATAGATGACATTACTATCCACTTGTCTTGAATCGTTAAAAAAAAGACTGCTACTGTTTTACACGCACGCGTGAGATACCACTTGTTGCAATGGTAAGTGCAACGTTATCTTGCCTATTCCACCTGTTCAGAATAGCTGGTGAAAGTAAGGCAGTAAACGCTTATCTATCATACGAAATTACTTTGGAATTGCAGTTTAGAAAGGACTGGAACCAGTGGTGGGATTTCTACATTACCGACATCTAGATTCGGTGATCAAAATGATTCTTACCTTGAATATAAATTTTACTCGTTCGTTAATCAATTGTACGTTTATAACCTAATTGTTTCAATCACAAATTTAGATTATACTTGATAATTTGTGAATAAAGAGTAAACCTAACATAGTCTTGATAAGAAAAAAAAAAACTAGTATTGTAGTTTTTTGCACTAAGTTGTAAAATGAGCTCTTATAAGCATATAAATTTTCAAATAAAAGCAATTTATAAGTGTTATCTTTTTCGAATACACGGTGTTTTATCGAGAAGACATTTGAACGTCGAAGTATAACTTGCTTATCATCGATGTGGGTAACCTACGTTTCATTTTAACAAAAATAATGGAATAATTTGTAAATGTGCCGATTACTTTTAATTAGTACTTGCATTGCTTTAATTGAATAATGACGCTTATCAATTACTTATCAAAAGTACAGAAAATTAAAACTCTGTAAAATAGAACGAATAGTACATTAATTAATAAATTCATAATGCTTTATGCATGGAAAAATGAATAAGAAATATAACTTTCCGCAAAACAACGACAGATTTCTCCAATTACTTATACAACTTACAAAGTTATTTACGAATTTATAATGTTTTAGTAATTTTAACAACGAAAGCTAGTATTATAAAGCAGCTTCTCTATATTCTCCGACGATGAAATATCCAAGACGGGTATACAAAATTATATTCTAATATTTTGCGCAAAAACAATGCAACGGTATTGATGAATTACTTTAATCCGTTAAGTATTTTGCCCACGAAAACTAAAATTCCCAGTGCATTTCGACATAAATGTCGTGGTTGCGTTAACTGTTGTTTTAGATACGAGTAATAGTAGGTGTCAGGATGGCCGAGCGGTCTAAGGCGCCAGACTCAAGGCACAATTGTTCCTTCTCGGTCGATCACCGAGTATTCGTGGGAATTCTGGTCCTCATTGAGGGCGTGGGTTCGAATCCCACTCCTGACAATTTTTTTTTTTTTTTCTTCTTCGCACTTTGAAAGTTTGTTTGTTTGTAACGGCCTTCGGACCATTTTTTTCATTAATTTTGGCGTTTATTGTCTGCATAATTGCACGGGTATAATTTATCGCGTGCCTCTTAAATGTTACTTGTTGTTCTAGGCATCGTACGGTTATTATAATTGATATTAGCGAAAGAAAATTTCGTATATTTAATAGCGAACAATTACGTTCAGTTTATCAGTGGATTTACAGTTCTGAATTCAATCTTGGAGATAACAAGAACACTTCTATTTCAGTTCTTCACTTTATTAGTATTTCTTTAAGACGCATTCTTCGGTACTTTTATATCGCTTTCGTGTAATTATGACGATACACCGCTCAATGCATTTAATTTGCAAATCCAATTATAAAAATGATTCTCCGTCGCATTCTAGATCTCTACAACTTGTATTTTTGTATTCCTGTTAATCCAGCCACTTTAGTTAATGTACAGCAACATTATTTTTTCGCGCTACAAATCACATATTAAATATTACACGTTCATCGATATAATTTGCAATTACAAATCAACGTTCTTTAATCTTACTGTATTTGAAATCTTTTATAAAGGAAACTCAGTGCTTATTGGCCATTTAATCTTATTAGTTATTACGTTATTAAGAAAAATCGACAAGCTTGTGTACTTACAGCTAATTAAATCTTTTAATTTATCCGATGCTTTAACTAATACTAGCCAAAATGTCGGTAAGCATTTTATTTCCTTAATGATTTATATCGGTAAAAAGAAAATTATTACGTGTTGATATTTAAAAACATTTTGTAATCATTCGTATGCCTAAAATGATAATTATCGATACTCGAATTTATAGACACATGACATATAAAATATGAACTGTGGAATCGCTTGAATCTAAATCGAAGTAAATATTTTCTTATTCAATCCCTGCACTTTGCCTCTTAAAGTCCAGAAGACTGTTGATCATTTAGGAATAATTTATCGCGATTGCTTTGTAAATAAATTTCGTAGGGACATAATTTCCCTTCCGTCCGATTTTAAACGCACGCACAGTCATAAGCGTAACGCCAAACGCAATAGCGTACACGAATGTATTCGTGCAATAGTACGAGTACTGGGTACGCGCGTGTCCAAAAGTATCGATTGGTTGGACAGAGTTGGATCCATAACCTTACACGCGTGTACGGAGATTTGTGGTTCCGAAAGAAACTTTTCTTTAAGTATTGCATGAATTTCTTTGTTTTTCGATTTTTCACAGTTTGAAACCTTTAAGACTATTCGTAGTTAATATAAAGTTCATATAGTTGTAACGGGGGCGAGGGTAATTTGTTGTCACACTTGCTGGTTCTTGGTTTATGTCGGGCTTGTGTTGTCTTCTTCTGCTCACTTATTCGCCCTTCTGGCGACGACGGCGACTCGGTCACACTCTCGCGCTCCTTGGGTGTCCCGTCCCGGATGGCTCGACGTCGCACCAAGTTCGCGGCGGGGGGAGACAAAATGAGAACGGCGGCCTTTGTTTGATATTATAATTAAAACTATTTTTATTCAAATATTACGGCACGCTTACCGTTTACAAAACATCACTGTTTCGTTTTAGTCACGGCGACGATTTCTACACTATTTTCGGGTCGGCGGTCGACAAAAATAATCCCGGCGGCGTTCGGTGCATCTGCGGTGCTTATTATTATTCTTAAATACGGCGACGGTACACAATCAACGCGACGCTTTGCGCTACACACTAGACAGTGGAGTTAATTATTTTATAATATTTATTGGACGGCGATGGTTCGTAAACGCGGATCTCGTACATTTAATCGGCGGGATTTACTTGCTATAAATCGCGGAGGGATACGACGGGGAGAATCTAGGCTACGAGGCTGTGTCTCCTGGGCACGACCGTGGACTTTCATCTAAACCCGGGGCCATGCGCCAAACGTCAGCACTTCCTGGAGGTGCGCCAAATATCAGCACCAGGAGTCACGCGTAAACGTCGGCTTGACCGGGAAACCTTCGATTCTCGAACTCCATCTCCAACTCACCGTTTCTCGTGAGAACGCCCTTCTTATATTTTTATATGGGCAAAGGGGTTGCTTCGTCAAGCCAGTACCCTTACGAACCGTGGGAAAGGCCCATGCTCTCTCTCTCTCTCTCTCTCTCTCTCTCTCTCACTCGCTCGTATACTTCAGTTTCACCGTTCATTCCTTCGCATACACATACTACACACACAATCGGCACAAATGGCCTCCTCTTCTTCCCCTTGCCGACTCTTGATCCTTGTCGGCACGGATATCCTCCGCTCGTGACGAACTCCTTCGTCGCATAGTTCGCAAAAATGTATACGTTCCTTAATAACACTTATAGACTTTCTTTTAATGATTTTAATCAATGCAATAATTTGCAAACCTAATTTTCTTTAACGGTTATTTTAATATTAATAAAAAGAATATTATTACGACTGTATGCGGTATAATGTATTGAGTATAATAAACAAATGTCGAGGAACATAATCTTATCTTAGTAGTATATAATATTTTGGAAACTTTATCTGGAAACATTAAACGAATAGAATTGAATTTTGCGCTGATAATAAAGGTGATGAAAATATTCAATTGTAAACGTGTCATAAAATACAGTTTAACATTTTCTGTAATTTACCGAACTGAGGAGAAGAATTAGGATATTCAGTTGTCATATTTTCCATACTTCAAGTAATGAAATGAGTCTTGTAGATTTTCACACCTACACTTGTGAACGTCGTTAATGCAAAGAATCAGTGCTAAGATTACAGAAAATATATTAAAATATTTCATATATTGCTTTATAAAAGTTAATAATAATTCTTGATCGATATGCTCTGTTTTAATTTATATTCTTTTTTTTTTTTTTCGAGTGGAATGAATAATAATATAATTGAGATAGGAATGATGATTATCGTAGTAAGTTAAGTAATTCTAAGACAAAGTCGTTGTGTACAAAAGTAAGCGTTTGAATGGGAAATGGTACAAATTGCAAAATAATATCAATGCTTTACAATTACATTAATTATTGCATTCGTTAAGCATAGTCTAATTAAATCTACCAAGATAATATATTTACCTTACACTCCAATAAAATTACGTTATTAATCTAATATTTTAAATGGAAAAATGCGGACAAGAAAAGATTTACAAGCAAGTAATTTAGTTGCAATTTCTGCACAAATAATTATAAAGTGTGCGTGCGCGTGCGTGCGTGCGTGCGTGCGTGCGTGCGTGCGTGTGTGTGTGCAAATTGTATTTAAACCATCAATTCTCACTAACGTTGTTACGCATATGCGTCTAAATGTTGAGTATACTGTCAACGATAATAAAGAATAGTGAATGTTTTGAATCATTTTTTATAATAAAAGACTTGTCAGTTACATAACGAAAAATAGTGGACAAAATAATCAGTTTGCCGATAATTAACGGTATTATTAATGGGATCCATACGAATTAAATCTTGATAATTAATTATATAAATTTTTTTATGATAGTCGTCGCCTGCTTTTAATTATGATTCGAATTTCTTTTAGTTATTAATCTTAATATTTACGATTATTCACGATTTCATTTGTGTAATAAATGCTTACGATGTTTTCTTATGACACTTGAAATGTTAGATTATTAAACAACTGGACATAAATTTACGAAAATTATTTTCTCTGCCTCGTATCTAAATTTCTTAAAAGTTGTTTGCTCGAAGGTAAAAAATAAAGAAATTTCAATTACTATACTTATTGAACATATTGTTAAAATTTTCGGTATAATTGCAATACTTAATGATTATTAAATAATTAATTAGAAATTAATTAGACATCAACTGCATATAAACGAATAATGTTAATTAAAAAGATTCAGCGATTTTACAAAATTTTACTCTGGTGTCTTTTTGTAATTAAATACCGGGACGTTGTGCAGAGCTTGAAGCAGATAAATTAATGATTGTTTTAAGTAGTGTTGGACAGTCACCGAGGACACTTAAAGTTATTATAGATACGTTAAATTCGTTTTTTCTCATTGTGTACATTCTCATTACATCATCAAAACATTTTGGAAACGCGGATCTCTTAAAGACAAGAAAGACGATCCAACGCGTGCTATGGTGGCTCCAACCACACGATCCCTACCTTATCGACGCAAAGGAAAACAAAAAAAAAAAAAAACAATTCGCACGCATGTGTTCCCGCGTGCATTACGGGCGTGGCGCTTGCACATGTAGTCACTGCTGCAGTTCGCCGGCTATGACGCAAAATGCTAACTACATTCGATTTTCTTATCAGTCTTTGCCATCGTTCGCCTCATCGCGATCCAACTTTCTAATGTCGCACGCACACTCGTTCCGCGTTTCACTCGTCGATTCGTTGCACTTTAAGCTTTATTGTCACGCGGTTTATCTGGAAGGGAGAAGGTCGAGGTTATAGGATTCGCTATCGAGGTAATCGTGTTTTTTGTTTAAGTGATGTAGTATTAGGTAATGTAATTAGCGCGTAGTGGGAAGCTATTATTGCCAAATCGTTTTTTTTTTTAAACGATTTTACGATTTTACGAGTGGAAACATTATGGCTTGGGTAATAAAAACAAAATGTATTTTCTTTCGCAATGCAGAATGCACATCGAAACTATGAAAAACAGCACTTGGGTTAAGTAAGTTTTGAAAGTATTATCCAGTTTCTTACATAAAGCGTTGACAAACGAAACTGACTTGAGTTTTGGAAAAATCAACAGCTCATATTATCGTAATGTACTTTATTTTGTTAATTTAGAGTCCCCGTTGCGCGTGCGAAGGCTGTTGTTTTGAATGGCTTTCCTTCCTACCAATGATTTAATTTTTATATTGCGCACACGTACTTTGCTCTAGGAGGAACGCTAAAATGTATTTTGCTTCCTGTGGAAATAAATTGTATGTGAGCGGTCCGAGCTGAATAAAGTGCGTTATCTTAACGATTCAATCACAATATTTAACGTGCAATGTATTACGTTTCATAAAAATAGATTAAGTCGGTGATGATTTATTTAAGTCTCTTATTTTTATTACACGTTAAGAAACGCTGGACATTCTGTCTGTCATAGACGATGTATTAGTAAACGTAATGTTGTTTTTATTTCGTATCCTAAGTTTTACTCTTATCCTACTTTTACTTAATTTTCTTAAAAATGTTTTTCATGGTCACAGTTGCATTACGTTTATTATCGAAAGTTAATGCCGTCAGTATTACATTGTTATATGTACGACACGTGAGCCGTTATGAAAAATTGTCCCATTTCCCTTTTTTTTTTTTTTTTTTTTTTTTTTATTCAGATACGGATTAAATTACACTCTTCATAGAAAAATGTTAATCGCGATATGCTTACTAACGTTTTAAAATCGTCTCTGGTCTTTTCTTCTAATTTTTTACACCAACAGATGAACGGAGCATTATAAAACGCATTGAAAATCATTTTGAAATTTATTCTTTAACCGCGTTCACAGGGTGAACGATAATATTGCGTTCTTAAATTTATTAGGTAAGCAGTTAAAAGGGGATTCAAGCAGTAAAAGATGAAAGAATGCCTTTAAAATATGTGTTACCATCGTAAGTTGAAAATTGCACTTCTTCGTTCAAGGTGTTCATAAATGTCATGTACTTAATTCAATATTGAGCTTAAAGCTAAAAACTTGGATAATTCGGCATCGCTGGATCGTACTGGGGAATAAAGTGGTAGATTTATTTCCAATTCAACAAATATTAAAATTTCATATCGGTGTGTAAAGAAATATTTCAATATGGAATGTTCTATAAACTTTATTGTAAATGGAGAAGGAAAAGCAACGCAAAGCAACGAGTAAAGTATGAATCTGAAAATCTATACGACCAAGCTGACAAATACGTATTTCTTTGTAAACGTATATCTTATTGAGGTATAATCGTTCGTCATTTACCAACTAAATCAGTAGCAATAAGACCAAGACCAACGCGCAGCTTAACTCTAGACGTCCTCACCGCACTCGGCCAAATAAAGAAAAAGGAAAAATTAACGATGGAAGGCCGAAATCTTAAGACTGCGCGAAGGAACGAAGAATAATCCATAATAAATCCGGAAGATAGAGGGCTTCTAATGATAATAATAAGAGAACGGAAAGTTGCGTAGCCGTGAGTCGAGGACGGACGGCCGCATAAGCAAAAGCCGCCCTTTCGTCCGGGGGTTTTTATCGATTAGTGACCCTTCGTTGGCTCCTTTATATCCGTACACGCATGCATCTACACTTCTGCCACCTTCCCCTCCTCCTCCTTCGCCGCCTCTTTCTCCTCATCATCGGCCACCGCGACGACGGAGCGTTCAACAGTTGACGCTGCGCCGTCGCCGAGGATTGAAACGTCGAGAGCGCGTTTGTAGGTTAGGTTCTAGCAGTTTCCCCTCTCGCGACTTTGTTTCGAGTGTCTAAGGTCGTCGCTGCCGTGCACAAGCGTTTCAACGTTTAACCTCCACGGAAAAGAAGCGGCTCTTAGGCAGTGCCATAACCTGGAGAGGATCTGGAAATCGGGTTTTCGTGCGTCGTCGTCGTCGTCGCCGTCGTCGTCGCCATGTTTCGTGAAAACAAGCCTGACAAGGTCATCTGTCGCCGAAAATATTTCTTTATCGATGGTGCCGCATTAACCGGCCGTGATTCTTGAATCTCCAGGAGTTTGTTGGTGCATTTTGCGTTCCTGATCGCTCGCTGGAAAAGCGTTGGGAAAGCGAATTAGTGCGCTATCGGTGGTCTGCAGGTTTATCTTCGCTTACGAGATTATTACATTCGAATTATACCCGATAATGTCACGTAATTTGGCTCTGTAATTGAGAAAATAAACAAACGCTGAGGCACGTCCGTGTTTTATTCTATTGTTGTGTCGGATATCGTACTCAAAACAAATAGTGCTTTCGTATTGGTGCTCCGCCGAACGATGCACACTTCAACTTTTTCTGCGCGACGTACTTTCGTTTGACAGCAATAAACTAATTTTTTATCGTGCGTTGGGAGCATCGTTGAATTCGCAGTTAATAATTCTGGACTAACTTTGTATTTTTCGAATGATTGATACGATGATTTTTAGCATAATGAGATACTTGCTTCTAAAGAAAAAAAACATCCAAATTACAGACGCCGTGATAAACCATTTTATTATCGCGATACCCATGTTGCTCTACGGATAGAATTAGATCAATCTCAACACGTATGTACGTGTGCGTGGGTGTGTGCGTGTGTGTGCGTGTGCGTGGGTGCGTGCGCGTTGAGATTGATTTAAAAATATTGCTTCTTAATCTATTTAATTGGTGATAATATTAAAACTCAACGCTACATTGCGAAATCGGTATGAATCGAGTAGTTTCAAATTTTAATATATTTAAATGGAAAATAAAGTTCTTATTCCCTCTGATAAATCTTTACGTCATTCGGAACTTGTTAGTCTTGATAACATTCCATTGTATATTGAATCGATACAAGAATTTTAATCGAACGATCCATTTAATATCGATTCAATTGAAAACGAACAATTAAATTCGAATTCTCAGAAACGTGTCTCTACGAAAGGACGTACATCTGTTATAAGAAGAGAAAAATTCACAAATGATAAAGTTGGATGTTTCAAGTGACGATGAGAATGAAAGCAGAAAAAAAACTGAGTAGAAGGTGGAGAGAGAGAGAGAGAGAGAGAGAGAGAGAGAGAGAGAGAGAGAGATAAGAAACTGGAAATTATACAAGTAGAAAAAGTTCGTGACGAAAAAGTGAAGGAAATAAAATAGAGTCGGGAATCTACTTTTTAGCGTATAAAGTGCATATAGTTCAGGCAGTGAAACATAAATAAACTATAGACTTAATAATCATAAAAATAGCAAGTATTGACCTAATTTTTTAATCGCGCATATAATTTGCATCAAGCTTCCGTAAATCAAGTAAAATTGGTGTACAGCAATACGATTTCGTTGAATTAATTTAAATGTAATTACCTTGAGAGCTTAAATTTTGGAGCTTTGAATTAAATTTCGATGTATTTTCATTAAGCACGGCCTTAAAGCAATTTCTAATTATCAACGAAAGAGAAATTGCTTTTTGATCATTAATTTCGGGAATCATGAGAATCGAAGGAAAACACATGCAAAATCTCTTTGATAATGTAATTGTTAATTCACTAAATGCCATTTAAAACTTTATTAAAGCAGTAGATGGAAACGGTAATGAAAATACGGGTATGTCACTAGTAGTGGATAGTGTACAAGTGGGTATAAGTGTAGAAGATCATATGATGCAGAATGTAGTTATCATCCAAATATAGAATGACTCTTTTATAGAATTTTCAGATTCATTCTTGTATTTCTTTTGTGATTTACTTTAACAATATAAACTTAAATACGATATTTAGAAACTTACAGTTTTATATATATATATATATATATATATATATATATAAGTGTAAGCTGAAAATAAATTAACATTTTTATCTTTAAATGTAAGAATTAATCATCAATAAATGAAATTGATTTCTCAAGCAGTGTAACTTGAAAACGTTCGATTATTATTTCATTTAACCACTCTCGTGTGAAAAAAGGCATCTGTCTTTGTACAATAAACCAAATGCAGTACAATTTAAATCTTGTACGGGTCTTGAGCGGATAGTATAAAGTTGCAAGGCCAAATTTAAGCTTCTAATTTAAATTTCTACTCGTAGAGTAAAATGCGAGAAAAAGAGAAAGAGATAAAGGAAGGCCTTGAGTCGATCGAGCGCAAAATCAACGTAACGTCTCTTCTCCTCGCGTCTGTCGCCCTCAACCTCAACCCTCGCGTAATTACGTACTTGTATAGGATCCGACATTTGATAAGTGGCTCAGTCGTATAGATTTAACCCGGTTCACTCGTTCCGATGAATCCGCAATTTACTCTCTCGTGGCTTCCTTGGACTCTGTTGCTTTTTCGATGCACATTTCCTTACAGACGCGAAGAATAAATCTCAAAAGTTCTTATTTCGTTTGCTATCTTTGTGTAAAGCTGTAAATTATGTTATCGAGAGCAAAAGTAAGCTCTTGTTTCTCCAGTGCTGGAACAGCTAATTAAGCAACGGAGAAGTTTGTATGAAATATAGTGAAAATAAAACTTGGATCATTTGCGTGCAATGATACGTGTAGTAACCGATAAAACGTAATTAAATTTGTATGTCATCGAAACTGGAACGTAGAAAGTCTTTCTCCGTTTTACGTATACGATATGTATTTCGCATTTACCGCTAAAATATAAATGCTTGAATTAGAAGTTCCCTGTAAGTTCATCCGGATTTTATCGTTTCGTTTGTTTAAAGTTTACCGATGGAAACGTCTACAAGTGTTTTAGAACGTTATAATTTCAATTTCAAACAAAGTCCTTTATTTTACGAATATGAAATCAATTGTGTTAAAAATTGAACGTACGAGGTATTTATAAATGTTATTTGTAAGCAAGGAATTCTTTTTAATCTAAACGGACAAAACGTTTGGATTTCTGATTGAAGAAGTAGGTTAACAAATATATGGATTTTACGTAAATAAACAAAACACGGATGTGAAACAAATAAGAACGTAAAACACTAAGCGTGAATAATCGAAGGGAATCACAACACTTACCAAAGTTTGTTATTTGATGCGTGAATTACTTCAATATTTGAAGATACGCGGATAAATCATTGATCTAAAGTTTAGAGCGGAAAATTGATAACGTTTACGTGATTGCGACGGTCCTTCGAAATTTTTTGCTCTATCCTTCACTCGCACTGCTACGTTTATATCTTTCGAGTGTTTTGCTTGCAGATATAAACAATTTGCATGGCTTTTTAAGTTTTCACATTTCTTATTGCTCTCGTTTGATATTAATACGTTTAATATCAAAATATATTTTTATGATATTATTATGATACGATATTAAAGGAATTTCTTCAATATCGTTAGATATAAAACTTTACGAGATGATGTGGTTTCACAACCTTCTTTCTCTTTCGAAAAAAAATGAAGTTTAGGAAAATAACCTCCAAAACTCAAACAAATTTCTTTATATAAAATAAAATCAGCTTTATAAAAATATTACTTAGAGTCAAGAAACTCGCGACAGATTTATCAAGTATTTATATTTTATATTTTTATTTTATTAGAAATCCTTATTTTTTTGGCAAAGTAAAAACGTTGGATAATAAATAAATTCTCAGCCGTCGTCTTAAATACATAATTTTTTTTTTACAATGCAATATTATTTATACATTATATAAATTTCATTTTAAATATTAAACGCATTTTCGTAGCCGATTAAACCGCACGGATGTTTTGTAATATTCATCGAAAAAAATATCGACGAATAAAAATGTAATTCAGCTCGAATTACTGGAAAATTTATTGTACAAGATAATTTGTTTCCCGACAAGTGATTCATTAATTTTTCCCAGCACTTTTAATGTTACCCTACTAGTAGAATTTAATTTGAAGGGAGTTTCGCAAAATTTCCTGGGGCTGAACGTCGAGAGTACGATATCCTCGCGATAGTACGATAGAATCTGACATTTAAGGAAACGGGATCACTAGGATAAGAGCAAAAGTCTCTCTGGGGAAATGTTCATAAAAAAGTCGATATTTAATAGAAAAAGCAAACTGTTCTTCCTCGCGAACGAGATAGAATTATCGCTGAGAACGTACCACCGATACAACGCGTTCTTTTCCCAATGACTCAAAATCTTCCTCCCCAACTCCCCAGATTTGTATTTCCAACCGGATGGAGTCTCGCGTGCAAGATGCCCCGACAACTCGTAACGAGCCTCTCGGGAAATCTGGCTCGTAAAAGTATGTCGCGTGTACCTGGATGACTCGGAGAAGCTCATGTTAAGTGCCGACGTTGCTGCGTGGACGTGAAAAAAGTGACACGTGTGTTGTGCGAGAGAAGGAGCCGAGAATGACGGATATCAACGACGAAGGGGGCGAATAGACGCGAAGAAGAGGCTGGCAAATTAAAAGGGGGAAAACAAAGGGAAAATGGACTTCTCCGGGACGAAGTTCGCCAGGTGGCTCAACGCCCTGAGGTCGCGCCTCGACGCCTACGTGTACTCGCACAACAGTAAGTGCACGCCTATTACCCCAACCTCGCGGTGACCTTGGTATCGATCGTACGCCCGTAGCGACGAGCGTGATCGAACACTTTTAATCGACACGGGAATGCGTCATTAGAGCTTAATTTCGTTCGCATGGGATGACACGTGAATGAGGCGACGAATATCGATCGAATTAAATTACATGGGTAATGCTGTCGAATGGCCCGAAGCTTCCTATGAAAATGTGTCGCGTGTCGACGATGCTTTCGGTTGATCGAAATGTAAATCCGAATCGCTCGATTGCAATGCTCGGCATTTCGATGCGTAGAATATAAGAAATAAAAATCTGTACAACAGAATACGGCGATAAAACTTAGTGCTTATACCGTTCTTATACAGTACTCTTAAATTAATGGGCAAATTCTATTTTTAAAGGGCTTCTATTTTTTATGGGCACTAAAGGAATATTTATTAAGTACGAATAAGTTTACGCGATTCGTATTGTAATGACACGGTGTATTATCCAATGATAAGATTCTAACTCGTTTGGAATGGAACAAGCGAAAATCCTATCGATAAAACTGGCACTTGCGGATGGGCTCGATTATTTCGAGTAACTTCAAATACTCCTCGCAATTTTGACGATTTCATTACAAGCGCAGCTTGTATTCAGTCATAAGCTGAAAGTAAAATTAAAATAAAGAGCCAGTTGTCGTAGAGTAGAGTAAAAAGTAGATTTCGAAGTTGCGATTGCACCGAATAAGCTCAGTTAATGTAGCAATTGGTTGACGATTGCGGTAGTTACATCTAAATTTTAATACGATGGTACTGCGATGCATAATGCACATTTCAACTCTAATTGTATTCGTCCATATAAAAAGCAGCGGTTATTTGTTTAACTGAAAAATTCCTTCCTCACTGGTCCTAATGAAAATGTCAAGGTGATAGATAACGTGACGCCCTAGACCCGTACATTTTCCCATTTGCTTACCTTACCTTCGTATAGTTCCATCGAAGCGTCACCTGCTTTCACTCGAATCCATCGAATCCAAGGCCATTCTAACACGCCGACCTTTCGCAGATCTCGTCCGAATTATGCCGAATTATGCTCAGCAAGAACTGAAACTTATGTTCCAGGAACGGGAAGGGCAGAAAATGGCGGCTCGTCCGTGGATCAAGCAGGCGGACACTCGGGCGACCCTCAGGACGAGCGGATCGTCTTCGTCAACGCACCCCAACAACCGGCCACGTACAAAAGCAATCACATTTCCACGGCCAAGTACTCGTTGCTCTCCTTCATTCCGTCTTTCCTATTCGAGCAGTTTCGCAGATACAGCAATTGCTTCTTCCTCTTCATTGCGCTAATGCAGGTAAGCGCAGGACCTCGACTTTTGCCGCGCATTCGCGAATCAGGGGCTGAATTTCACTCATTTATCGTATTGCAAACTAAAGGCACTTGTGCTTTTAACGAAGTGGATTCGCGTCTCCTGGATTTGAACTTGTAGCAACTAAAGGTCATTCATTTTTCAAAGCCACGTCTGTGTAATGTTCAATAATTATCCAGGTAACTGCACTTAGGCGGTTAATTTGCTCATTATTCGCGACTGTTGTTAATTTTATTACGAAGAAGAAAAATAATGAGAAATAAGTCAGTTATTCAGGAGCAAGTGCATTGACACAACAATTGACACAACTTTTTCCTAACTTGCGCGTGAAAATTGAGTAACGTATGATATCAATGATCAATAAATTTATAGCGAACGTTTTTGGTTTTACAGTCAGTGCATCAAAAGATAAATATTGTACAAGACACGTTAATTTCACTCCATTATATGAAACGTAACAACCGGAAGAACGTACTTAAGAGCATGACATTTATATTTACAAAGATAAGCTGTTCTAGAAACATTATTACAATTTCTGTCCCTCTCTTGTAATAATACGGAAAAACAAATGATTCTTTTTTTTCACGCCTGAAAAAAAAAAAAAAAAAAAAAAAAAACTCACGACCCATCACCTCTCTATTAATATCGTTAAAATTTAAAGTTTTTTTTACGATACCTTGGAATTAATAACGAAATTCGTTTATTTTGCATTGGCTCTTGTCACTTGGGCTGGACTGTAAAGTAAGCGAAACATGTAATTCCGATAAACCGCAATTGTTGCGGTTTAATTAAAAACAGGCATGTTATCGAATGATTAAAAGCAATTACGAATAACGCAATTATGTTTTTTCTTAATTTCCAGCAAATCCCAGATGTTTCACCTACGGGACGTTATACGACGCTCGTTCCGCTTATTTTCATTCTTAGTGTATCAGCGCTAAAAGAGATCGTTGAAGATATCGTGAGTGAAAACTAGATTATTGCAACAGTAGTACCGATGACGCTTATGAAAAAAGTCTATCTTGGCATTATTTTTCTCATTGTAATTCTCCTTGTAATGTAATAAAAAAAAGAAAAACCGATGCATTTTGCAATATTATAATGTAAATACTGTATTCTTTATCGCGATAGAAATTCTTTTTTTTGTTCTTTATCGCGATAGCTTGGTGATAATAAATGTTTAATTCATCATTACATCGCGGATATAAAATCTGGGAATAAAATATATTTTACGATTGCCTTGCCAGTCTAGCTGTATTATTAGCAAATAAAGGAATCGTCGGGGTTTATATGTCTTTCGCGACTCTTATTGTATGACTTCGAAAAGAATACGAATTAAGGAGTTATGTTTTCATACAGAAAAGGCATAGAGCTGACGACGAAATAAATATGCGCGAGGTGGAGGTACTCAGAGACGGTCGGTGGCAATGGATCGAGTGGAGGTCAGTTGCCGTAGGTGATGTTGTAAAGGTATGATTTTAAAAGGAATGAAAAGCTTTTCGAATAGAATCCAATAATCTGTGATAAGTAGTTTAAATCGGATTATTGGGTTACTTAGTAATATTCATAATAACAATAATATATAATCAGGTTAAAACAATCGTACGAGTTACAATTACTTCACTGCACTGTAACTGAAGCTTGTTCAGAAAATATAATGTATAATGCATTATATCAAAATATAATGTAAATGCCTAAAATACCGTTAGTTTTATGAAAACGATTTTTATTACGATTATTATCGCGGTTCAACGTTACGCTCTATTCCGTTTATTTATTTAAGAGTAAAAGTTCGATTTGTACTTAAATATTAAATAATGTTAGATGTAATGTTAGATTTGGAATGGGTAAAACCGCGATAAATAAGGTTGAAAGTTAATGCGATTGAATAGATTTTTGGATCACAATTTGGAGAAGAAAATAAAATTATTACTTTGAAATAATGAAATCGTTTAATTGCACAAATTTGTTCGAGATCAAATAATAAACATATATTGCATGTACATGAATCATCTGCGTGATCGCCGGGAATACTAAATTACTTAAATATTTCTGCTGCTGAAATAACGCGTATTCGTTAAACAAATGGCTAAATAATACACGCAAAACTGTCTGAATTAACATTTGACAGAATTATTTTTCACCCCAGCGTCACAGTTTGTTATATTATGTCTTTTTTCATTAGATTAAGTGCTGATGAAGCATGATTTATTCACGTAAATAAGTTGTAATAAAACCTCTAGCTTCTATGTACCACAGCACATGATTATTCTCTTAAATCATTATTATTACCCAAAAGATTGTTTTTTTCTTTCATGTTCCTTTTTATTGTTTTAGATAATTATTTCAAACGTTGAAAAACGTAAACCATGAGTTTGCAGTCATTCTAATCGGTTCATTTTTAATAATAAATAAATTACTATAGATTTCAATACTGAACAATCACATGAACAACAATGCTGTTCAAGTGATTATAAATAAACGCATGTTTCGCGTTTTTGTAGGTTCACAACAACAATTTCTTTCCCGCGGATCTGATACTTCTATCCTCATCGGAGCCCCAGTCGATGTCCTTCATCGAAACCGCGAACCTTGACGGCGAGACTAATCTAAAGATCAGACAAGCACATTCGGAAACTGCCAATCTTCTTGATACAGTTGAGCTCATGAATTTTCGCGCCAATATACAATGTGAACCGCCCAATCGCCATCTTTACGAGTTCAATGGGATTCTCCGAGAGACTAATAAACAGTGAGTGGTACATTACTTTAAGCTTTAATTGCATTTTATCAATTGTCAATTAGCTGTAATCCTTTTTTAATTTCATATTCACTCGTGATTTTAAGATTTAATTTGAAAACCATGTATCACAAACTATAATTATGTAATGCTACGACAAACAGTTCCTCGTTGATATTCCTTAAAATAACGAAAAATCTTTTATATCGTTTAAGACGAGAGGCACACAAACAAACACGCAATAGTCAATCGTTGAATTTAATTAAAAGTTTAAAATTGGATTATTTGAGATTATGTTCTTTATATTTCAGTCTTCTAAAGGCAGTAAAACTTTGTTCCCTTCATTTTCCAATTATCTGAGACACTCATCGCGTCTTAATTATAATAGAAATAGGTAATTACTTTTGAAAAGTATAATGCCTCGCGATATTAAACGAACTTTACATCTTTAGAGCATTAATCTTCCTAAAGCATATTTTTTAGTGATAAAAATGAGGACTAATTCCACGTTGTCATAGAAGAACGTTCATATATCAGAACGATATCCTCTTGCTGGGAAATAATAGTCTGTAATGCACGTAGATCCATGAGAAATGGTTGACAAGTTCAGCCAGCATTCGCTCTCTTCGTAATTTTGCAATTGCAACCGCTGAGTTTTCATGCAGAAATTTTAACTTTTCCCGTAGGAGCGTACCACTAGGTCCGGATCAGCTGCTGCTCCGGGGTGCGATGTTGCGTAACACCCGATGGATATTCGGTGTGGTGATCTACACGGGCCACGACACCAAACTCATGCAGAATAACACGAGCACAGCACCACTTAAGCGATCCACCCTCGATCGTCTCATTAACACTCAGATTCTAATGCTCTTCTTCATCCTGCTGATGCTGTGCCTTTTTTCGGCGATATTCAACATACTCTGGACAAATGCCAATCACATTGGCCTCTGGTATCTCGGCTTAAACGGTAAGCGTTGTCCGATATTTTAGGGGATGTTTCGTGTATATCCGTATCATTAAGTTTTCTTATTTTATCACTCGGAGAACTTTAAGGTGTTAAAAAATTAATAAAATCCTTATGAAAAATAGCAATTGTTTCTGGACAAGTTTCTAAAAGATTTAGACTCTTTCTCAATCGTTCGCTTATATCCGATAGTAGCAAAGAATTATCAAGCGTAAGAACGCGATACTTTTTTCAGAAATATAAATATATATATATATATATATATATATATATATATATATATCTAGATGATTGTATTGTGTATTACGAGGCTAATTGCAGAACAAAAATTAACATTGTCTCGTTTATTTCAGAAGCAAAATCAAAGAATTTCGCTTTCAACCTACTGACCTTCATCATTCTCTTCAACAACTTGATCCCGATCTCGCTGCAGGTGACCCTTGAGGTCGTGCGCTTCGTGCAGGCGACCTTCATCAACATGGACATTGACATGTACCACGCAGAGACGGACACGCCTGCAATGGCTCGCACGAGTAATCTTAACGAAGAGCTTGGAATGGTCAGTTACGTGTTCACCGACAAAACGGGTACACTCACGCGTAACGTAATGGAATTCAAGCGGTGTTCGATAGCTGGAAAGATGTACGAGTAAGTACAGTCGCCGCTTAAACGTCACTTCTGGTTGCGCAGGAAACGACAATTCATAGAATACAAAGAACTGTCGTGAAAATTTGATAAGTCTGAAGCTTGACAAGCAAGTTTCGTTGAAGAGTTTAGCATCTTGGTTTTAGACTTTGGTTTTTTATTTACCGGCATTAGACTTCTAACTGGTGAATGAAATTTCAAATAAAAATTATGAAAGTATAAGAATGACATTTACAAACATAAGATGTAGAGAATTGTTTTCAATCTCGGAGAAGCAAATATAGTTTGATAATATTGTAACATGACTGAGAACCTCTTGAGCCTCGGAGAAAACTTCGTAGACGTTTATTGATAAATTTAATTATAAAATGTAAGATTCTTCATTTATTAATATGATAAGCACAATATTGGGCGTTAGGAAATTTTTCATCAAAACATAAAAGAATCTGTAAAAAAATATTATTATTCGTCAGCCATAACGTATATTCCACATTACCACGAAAACTTTGGCTACGTTTTAACTGCTGGAATAATTAATTATGTCCCCGTAATTTTATTTACTTCCTTAATCTCGTATTTCAATATTTTGGATCAAAAAGCAAACAGCGATTTAAAATTTATGTAAACGCATTAACAATTCTTATTCGCATACTGAGAATCGTGTTTTCACTTACAGCTTGCCCGTACCTTTGGTTACCAATGACGACAACGGTGAAACATTCAGTGATTTAGTTCAGGACATACTCCAGGGTCGTACGAATAATTCAGCTCAAAGCTTAAGCAGTAAAAAAATCAAACAATCCGCTATTTTACACGAATTTATGGTGATGCTATCTGTTTGTCACACAGTCATACCTGAGAAAATTGACAACAATATCATTTATCACGCTGCCTCGCCTGGTAATAAAATATGACACAAGATTTATAAATGTCAAATAATTTCAAATGTATGAAAATAGATGTAGAACAAGTGCGGTGAATTATTTGCTTTAACTCATAAAGATTTTTCTAGAAATGTACCTATTATGTTTGTGAAGAATTATTTCGATTTAGTTTTATTTCTAGTACGAATTGTATTATATATTGAATACCTTACAATTGTATGTAGTGGATATCAATTTGAAAATAATAAATAAAAAAAATTCATTAAAAGAATTCAATTTCCTAAGTAACTAAATTATTATAATACATTGCAAAATATCATCTCTGCGACTATATATGTACATGTGTGTATATATATATATATATATATATATATATATATATATTGAAATACTGAGTACTTCCATCGACTGTTGATCGTATCAAATGAACATACTTCAAAAAATCATTTTTATCTAATGAGTTTATACATTCGAATAAGTGTATTAATTAAAATTGTATTTAGAAACGTAAGGAATGAATTGACAGTGTTAAATGCACTACCTGATATTGAAATTAAACGGAAAATTTCCAAATCCACAGATGAACGTGCCCTAGTAGACGGTGCAAAGAAATTCGGCTACGTCTTTGATATACGCACACCAAACTTCGTGGAGGTTGTCGCACTGGGTGAGCGCGAGCGCTACGAAATACTGAACGTGATAGAGTTCACGTCGGCCCGTAAGCGGATGTCGGTGATAGTGCGGACGCCCGCCGGTCAGATAAAAATATTCTGCAAGGGCGCGGACTCCGTCATCTACGAGCGTCTCGCGTCCAATGCACCCGAGGAGAACGCGGTGGTCACACCCGGTCAACAGTCAGAGTTCGATAACTTCCGGGAGACGACGCTACAGCACTTGGAGGCCTTTGCCACCGAGGGCCTTAGGACGCTGTGCTTCGCCTCCGCCGATATATCCGAAAATCACTACAATGTGAGAAAGAAAATTCTGCTTATATCGATATTGGTCGAGGAAATAAAATATAAATATTATAAAGAATAGGAAGGCGCTAGAGATTCTGTGATTTTTACGTTTGCTTTTGCCGAGTTGTGTAAAATAATATTATTTATTACAGACATGGAAAGACGTTTATCATAAAGCGACCATCGATTTAGCGAATCGCGAGGAAAAGTGCGAAGAGGCTGCAAACCTCATCGAAACCAAATTAACCCTTTTAGGGGCTACAGCTATTGAAGATCAGTTACAAGATCAGGTTCGTAAAATTATTGCATTTCACAAAGTATGTGAATATCATTGTATCGCTTCTTTAATCGATTAATTTTCATTTCAGGTTCCCGAAACGATAGAATCTCTTATTCAGGCAGACATCAATGTTTGGGTATTGACTGGTGATAAGCAAGAGACAGCTATAAATATTGGCTACTCCTGCAGACTGATTACGCATCCCATGCCTTTAATTATAATCAATGAGGGTTCCTTGGATGTAAGTCGATTAGCGCGTAACAAATTACAAAATTAATATTTTCAATTATTTTCCTTCTGAAATCTTTTAGAAAACGAGAGAAGTTATCATTCAGCATTGTCTGGATTTTGGACAAGATTTAAGGTGCCAAAATGACGTTGGTCTGGTCATTGACGGGAACAGTTTAAAATACGCTTTATCCTGTGATCTCAGAAGAGACTTTCTAGATTTATGCACGTCTTGCAAAGTTGTCATTTGCTGTAGAGTTTCTCCGATGCAAAAAGCAGAAGTACGTTACTATGATTGATTCTAAAATGATTTACGATTTTGAATAATAAGTCTAACTCGAACTTTATTATATTTTTTGTTATGATATATATTTATTGTCATTGTGTAAACTAATAGCTATACAATATTTGATTAAATCTTATAATTTTGTAATTATTTAACTTGCAAAATTTCTCTTTCACAAATGAATAACTTTGAAATTAAACACAGCGTATTGGAAATGTTGATTATTCCTTTTTAAATAAATATAATAATTTACTTATGAATACCTTCCAGGTAGTAGATTTGGTAACGAGTAATACCAGAGCAGTAACTTTGGCAATTGGTGATGGTGCGAATGACGTGGCTATGATTCAAAAAGCGCATATCGGCGTCGGTAAGTATTTATATTAAACGGACATAAACGTATCGTCAATCGGATTTTTTCAATTTTTCAACAAATTTCTTTTCCTTTCAAGAATTCAGACACGTTTTAGAAAATTTCGTAGAAAATATCTCGTGGACGTGAGAAGAGACTTTAATACATCTTTGTATACTTTTTTCAGGCATTTCTGGCGTTGAAGGCTTGCAAGCCGCTTGTGCTTCGGATTATTCTATAGCCCAGTTTCGCTTTCTAAAACGTTTGCTTTTCGTACACGGTTCTTGGAATTACAGTAGAATGTGCAAACTCATTTTATATTCATTTTATAAGAATATATGTCTTTACGTTATTGAACTGTGGTTCGCCATTTACTCCGGCTGGTCCGGACAGATTCTTTTCGAGAGATGGTCCATCGGTTTATATAATGTGGTATGTATTTTCTTAAAAAAACTTTTATTTGTAAATCGTAAGTCGTAAATGTGCATCGGTCAGCCTGAGGACAGATTTTCTGGACTTTTCTCGCTTCTTGCTTCTCGATAATTTTTGACCGAATTACGTTAATTCGAGACCGAGTGTTTAAAATTTTCTTCTTAACAGACTAATTTTATTTTTCAGGTATTTACTGCTGCTCCACCCTTAGCGATAGGTCTTTTTGATAAGGTTTGCTCAGCGGAAACGCATTTAGCGCATCCTAGTTTGTATGCTGCAAAAAATGCCACCGAGTCTACGTTTAACATTAAGGTAATTTTAATTTTTACCCATTTGATAGCCGTCAATTATGTGAATTAGAAATTCATTTTAAATTTTCTACGCTGAACTTTAATACATAGTTTTTACGTCGTATTCTATATTTATTTCGTTATTTTTATGTATTTTTTAAGTCTAAAGTATTTACTATCAATGCATGAACTATTTAACTTTGTTTTCAAATACCATTAATTGGATAGTTAAAATATTTTTAAAAAATGTATCCCAATGCTTATAGGTATTTTGGATCTGGATATTCAATGCTCTCCTTCATTCAGCACTTCTGTACTGGTTGTCCCTACTAGCACTTAAGCAAGATGTCATTTGGGGAAACGGTCGAGACGGTGGTTATCTTGTTTTGGGAAATCTAGTTTATACTGTGAGATCATTTTTATTCTTACTGTAGTAAATAAATTAGAGATACTAAATAATAAGTGTAAAAGAATTAAACATTCGAATAAACGTATTTTTAATCCAAAAAAGTAATGCTATTATTTAAGTATTACGTTTATTGATTAGTCAGTCAATATGTGTAATGCATTTCTTTAAGCGCTACCTTGTAATAAAATTTTTGTGTCTTTAAACAGTATGTAGTAGTAACAGTATGTGGTAAAGCAGGATTGATAACAAATTCGTGGACGTGGGTGACTCACTTAGCAACTTGGGGATCTATTATTCTATGGTTCCTGTTTATCTTAACTTATAGGTAAACTATACGTTCCACGATCAAAATCGTAAATATATTTTTATACGAAATGAATGCGTACATCCAACGATTGATTAAGTCGATGGAATAATACTTATAATACACATGCGTTTATTATGTGATTTTTTAGCAACTTCTGGCCTGTTCTAAATGTTGGAGCTGTGATGCTTGGCAACGACCGAATGTTGTTCTCGTCCCCCGTCTTTTGGTTAGGACTTGTTTTGATACCACCGGCTGTTTTATTACTCGACGTTACAGTTAAAGCGTACGTATTTGAGTTAGCCTTGTGATTTTTTCCATTTGACTATAGTCTTCACATTTGACATTTTTTCTAGTTTATGCTTTGCATAAAATATTTATAGTCTCAAGGTTGCCATAATTTGAATGACACGTTATACTTTATGTTCTTATAAATATAAAGCTCTTTGAGAACACTATGAAATATGGTCATTTCTATTTCCAGTGTGAAAAATACTGCGTGGAAGTCACTAACAGAGGCAGCTAGAGAACAAGAGATCCGAAAATCTGATCCTAGTGATATTTTTCACGTTCAAGACTACAGGAGCTCGTAAGTCAATTGAAACCATATATAATTTTTTCGGTCGAATGCTTTCATTCGAAATTATAACCGGTTCAAGGGCTTTGCATTTCCAACGCCAATTAAGAAAGAGACGTTCTTTATTGGGCTGTGGAGTTTCTAAAATACATCATCTCTTTATCATGCATTAATTCAATTTCCTTTGTATATTGTACGATATTAATTTATCGAAGTAGCGCGGATGTATTCGAAAAGGTGTATTACATTTTTCTCGATATCTCTATATAACATCGTGACATTAATCGTAAAGGTATTTATCTGCATGAGATGATACATTGTTGTTGTTGTACCTTTCCTTATAACTATATCGTAAAACTTTACATTTAATTTACCATCCGTCGTGTTAATTCGCGTTAATCGTGCATGGCTTCTTTAACGTTTGTAATGAAAAGATGCGCTTTGCGAATATTAATTCTTTGTTTATGCTTTTAACTAATCTTATACGTAATAATAAAATAATCTTGTTCTTTTGTTTAAAGGTGCTCGAAGAAAATGTTTTATGTATATTTCTCAATCTACTTCTGTACATTTGAAATTGATCTGAGGTTACGCTCTTTCAAATTAAAAGTTCTGAATAAATATTTATATGTATTTTCTATAAAAAAATTTGACGAAGAGAACACAGGAAAAATATTATCTAGTGCAATGATATTTTACAGATATAAACATATACTAAATTCTCTTTAGTAAATAATGCGATGATCAAGTATACTGTGGTTGAAATATAAGTATTTATTAATACCTTGGATACTGTTGCAATTCTAATTCGATGATATATTCTGTGTGTTCATTCGATGTAATTTATACACTTTCGATAAGAAAAATAGTTAACTAATTAAATTTTTTCATTTATAAAGTCATTATTAATTTATTCGATGAAATTAATACTATGGTACCAATTGAACATTTGACAACTTGTATTTATACTTTTTCTATAATTTGCTAATTTCTTAGAAAGTACGGTGAAATTCAAATAGCGAATGTTTGCTTACACCATTATCTATTACATCTTAACTAATATGTGATATGCTACGTATAGGGACCAATCGTAATTTTTTTATAAATTATTTATCGCCTTTTATAAATAGTAAAATTTACTTCTTTCAATACATATATACATAAATATATATATTTATCTATTCACGACTACGTACACAATGAATTAAATTACGGATAATGCTAGAAATAAATATAACTTAATAATGATAAATAAAGAAAAATCTGAACAAGACTTTTTTAAATTCCTTGGATCAGTGATATTATTAAACAAGAACTATTTACTTAAATAAATAATAGATCTTCTATCAGAATCAAAAAGAAATTGTAAAGGGAACCGATTCCAATCGACAAAGAATGGAAATTAAGAAAATGTTCTGGTACGTGTTTACAATTGGTATTCATAATCTAAAATTCAAATTTAAATTACGGCTAATTTAAAACCACAACTTTTATCAAATCTTGACGAAATATCTAAAAAAGAATAAAAGCATAAAACAACAAATTCGATTACGCAGTAATACGTGCATGATGATATTCTCAGTTTTATGAACAGTAATGAGCGCAAACGTATCTTGCGTCTACATTTCAATTTGCTCAAATCGTGACGTACAATAAATGCAACATAATATATAAATTAAATTACGAATTATCGTTAAAATCCCCCTTGAGTAGCGTTAACTCCTGCGGTCGAGCGCATATTCGCTCCAAGGGATTCGGAGTCCGGCGGAAAGAAGGAAATGAAACGTGTGAACGTACTCGCAGCAAACAGAGACCGAGGCTCTGGACGTTACGGAAATGCTACGACGGCAGACTCCCCGTGGCGTGAACGTGGACCACCTCTCATCCAGCACTCCTCGAAGAAATCCCACATCCACGCACGAGACGCAAATCGCCTTTGAAAACGAACGGTCAATAGGTATCTGCTTGTTTTGCTTTTAGTGGCTGCTTCTCTCTCGATTCCCCGGCCAAGAAACTTTCACTCCGACGG
Organism: Wiebesia pumilae; assembly: GCA_018907045.1. Lineage (NCBI taxonomy): Eukaryota > Metazoa > Arthropoda > Insecta > Hymenoptera > Agaonidae > Wiebesia > Wiebesia pumilae. The sequence goes on from JACCHZ010000106.1 coordinate 2,048,883, forward strand.
AGGAAAAGTACCGCGAACGTTATTTTCTCCAAGGGTGAGAACATGAGTTTCCAAGTACTTTTCGGCTCCTCCCGAGTGGAGCTTTCGATCCGGGGTATTAGGCGAGTTTGTAGAACTTTTTGAAGACAGAGTTGCACAGCTTAGTTTTGGAGTGAATGCTTATCAGAGCTTATAAATTCACTTCGAAAGTAAAATGTGCAGGTTTACAGAGCAACTCTTAACGATTGCCTTACACTTTAGAATTCAAAAAGCATCTTATTTTTGTGGATTTTCATTGTCACGTCTACTTTAATGGGAGGAAGAAAACGTGGAAAGAGAATTTAACATTCCGTTTTCAAATGATAAGTCCAAGTATGCTAAATTTATTGAAATCCACAGAAATATGACAGGACGTTATAAAATAAAAAATCCGTCGTTCTCAAAGACACGAATTAAGCCTTACGGTAGATCCATTCCAACATTCCAACTTCTACCTTCCAGAGTCCACCTGCTTTAAGGCACTAGATTCGCGACATACGAGTGTCACGGTGCAAAAGATATGTATTTGTCGATAGACCGTATTAAACGAAAGATTAAAAATGATGAGGCGATACGTTTACTCGGTATAAAAGGAATAAAATTCTGCGTAAATAATCGTAGCTTACGATGGTGTAGAGAAAATTCTAGACGTTTAATAGAAAGTGCTGCGCATATACTAAATATACTAAAATTTCATTTTGTGCGTACGAAAGTGTTTCTCGTATTTATGTATGTCATTTATTTCGTTGAACTCCCGGTACATTTTCATAAAGGACAAATATTTTTGAATTATATGGAATGATACTGCAGTGTTTGGAATAAAGTTTTTCATAAAAGCGTTACTTCCACTGGGATTGTCAAGTACTTCCAATCAACGTAATTTTCAACTATATGAATAATTTAATAGTAGCAAAAACTAATCCAAGCATTTTTAAGACTTGGTTAATCTATTCATGCCATTGTTTTATCATTTCACTTAAATACATATCTCTTTTTCCTCGCATCAGCCTTTCATAAAAATCAAACTTTATTCGTACTGGTTGCACCTTAACTTAAATATAAAACGTATCGCAACTAACAATTTCATTGTTTTTTTTTTTTTATCTTGACTATTTAATTGTATCTGTCCTAATAGTAAGTGTATCTTAGGCATGGACAACCGAAGAAATTATTTGCAAATAGATAAAGTAAAACAATCTACGTTGAAGTGGAGCTTAAAATTGAGCTTAAAGCGCAACTTTCAATCCATTGTGATACGTTAATACGGTCCTTTTTTTGCAACTTTTCCAATCATAAAATGAATATTTAAAATTTAATTAAGAAAAAAAACAATGCTTTTCTTTTAAAATTGCATAACAATAAATACAACAATTTATTCAGATATTGTTAAGAGACTTGAAATTCCGTTATTGCCAATTGAATAATACCGCACAAACACGAAAAATGTTATCAAATTGTTTTAAAAATATCTTTGATAATAAAGTACATATTGTTAATTAACAAAAACTTTCGTATTTACGACTTTTATTCGGGTGTTCGCGTATTTCTTTTCACCACATAATTCCTCGCATATCTATAAAAACTTTGTATTTTTAATGCAAGTTTCTTTACTTCTTTTTCTTTTCTTTTTCTTTTTTTTTTTTTTTTTTTTTGTTTTCTTTCGTGCAGCTCCATGCATGCCATCGCCGCTATCGCGAATTGTAAGTACCCCTCTCTAATGGATATAATTTATCTATTTTCTATTCCCACGCCTCACGAACACTTAAGAAAATAAAATCGAATGAATCACTTTATACTACGACACTTAGTGCAAGCAATATTATTCAGTGTAGCTGGCTTATAGCGTATAACATTTATGAATGTTTATCCTAATTAATTAGACATTGAGAAAACACGATACTTTTTTAGGTGCACGTATTAAAAAGAAATCTACATGTACATGCTGTTTGTGTTTTTAATTGTTACTCGTGTGCAATGCTGTGTTGTGATAATACAAAATAACATTAATTACATTTAGAATAAATAAGTTCAAGAAGCAATGTTGAATTGAGTCCTTAGGTTCTTTTCAATATTTTTCTTTTCAATAACACGACGAAAGTATGCGTTAGATAATAATGAATAAAATAATGGAAATATACTTAGAAAGCAATTCTATATAGATAAACTTCTATTTAAAAACAACAAAAACATTAAATTAACGTTGCAGTTTTGTATTATTCTTTTAAAGATCTTATTGAACTCGTCAATGTTTGCCTTATCAAAATCATTTCTTTTGAATATCGATTATCTGTTTTGGATATTACGCAAATAACAAATTCAAACGTGAAATATAATTGTTGAGAACTTGCTTTCACTATTTAGCGGGACAGATTTCAAAGGGAAGAAAATTTATGCATGACATTTCTAAAAATTTACTTGTAACCTTAAATATTTGTAACGTCGTAGCATAACACGAGTATCCCATGATTAATGCCCGTCGATTGTACATACCTTATCTTTCTCGTTTAATGTGTGTAAACTTTCTTCTTTGGTTCCTTCTGCGTATAAATATTTTTCACTATTTGTCAAACGTTTTTCCAAATTTGTTTTTTGACTTTCCCCGTGTAGATCATGTACATACGGATACCCTTTATCCAATAACAATAATCATAATTTTTATTGGTATCTTAAGTCCTAACATCTATGTTTTTATTATAAGAGAATCGGAAATAGTCTTAAGATTTTTGAAACCAAAATAAATATGTAACTCTATTATCGACCTGCATAATTTATCTTTTAAACAATCTGCAATAAAAAAATAATGTATTACTTTCAAAATCTTATTTCAAATTCTTTCTATTCTTTCAATTCATTCTTTATCATCGAAACTTCTAGCTTATATTCGAGAACGTTCAGTCCAGCCGATATAATGATATAATGTACTTAGTTTTAACTTCGCTAATTAGCCAAAGATCTGTACGATTATCTAAGGTACACGACGAGAAGTAATTTTCCATTACGAATTTTCATGTAACGTACGTACTTGTGGAGTTTGTACACGAGGAAAAGAATTTGTTGGCTGTACATTAATATTTTATGCGTTGAAAGACAATATGCTACGAAAGTATACGAAAATAGAACTATTTATTTCCATGAATTTATTTTTAGTATTTAGGTGCGCGACACAAGCAATTATCGCATACAGTTTGCTACGATACAATTGCTCAAATGCGAATAAATAAAATATATAAATACAATACGATTGAACACGAATAGGCGACTCAATGCATCATGGATTGAATAATAATAGACAGAGAAAAAAAGAATCGAAATCTCAACGATCACTTGCAGATTGACGGAGACGGCGCGGCTTCTGAAAAACGTTAAAAGCGTATTCACCAGGCGTTCGAACGCCGCTGCCAGGGTGAATGTCGAGGTGGAATTATCACGTAAGTTCTCTATCAAAAAAAGAAGAAAAGGTTCCTTGAAAGCACATGTCCTTTTTCAATTTTTCGTTTTCACATAAGAATGAATTATTAGCTGCAGCCGCGGTTAAAGAATAAAAGTTTTCCTTTCATATCGGATAAAAAAGTTAAACTGTATTAACGTTTCTATTTGCATTTCGTGCAAAATGTCCTACGTCGAGACAAATTGCTCCCGATACTTTATGTTAATTATAAATGAATTTGCAACAGCGGAGCATACGAGCATTGAATAAAAATTCGTAACCTACTGCAAGCCAATAATATCCGTGTATTTCTAGATAAATTGAAATTATATGGCAATTTTTATTTTCACCGTGTTACCTACGCAAGTTAATTAAGACTTAACGTTTTTCATCTAGATATATTCTTTGATACGCGACAGCTTTTGAAATATGTTTGTAATCGATTTAGTGATAGGTTTCGCGAAATTCTTCATTGTAAATGTGAAATATAAATATGTGCGCACCTACTACATTTGTCACTGATCATTTTCACATGAAAATTAATCTCCTACGACGGACGATCGAATTACTTTTTAACATTTACTTTTTAATATTTAACAAAAGATCACCGACTATTGTGCCTCAAAAAAGTCTCGAACAAAAGTGAAAAAAATCGAAAATTGAAAGAGGATATGCCAAACACTGAAATTGTTGAACCCCTCGGAATCTCGATCAGATACCAAGTTCCAGAATTGAAAGTGTGTTAACAGTGTGATCCATATTAGTTATGTCACGGATTATCAACAATGCCTGTTTGTTTTATAGCAAGATTTTCCTTATTTCCTTTCGTAAAATATCTGCCAAGATAGAAAGAAAAGATACACTTATCTTTGTCGATTTGCACATCGCTATGTACAAAGTTTAGTTACGCTCTTTTACCCTTAGTAAACAAATAATACTTTGATTGCACTCTCACTTGCACGATTGTAAAATTAAAACCTTGAATTCCTTAATTCTGTATTAGTTGTTAGAAATGACTTAAATTTTAAAGAAATTCCGGTAACTCATACCAGAATAATTTTCCAATGTAACAATAATGCCACATAATTCCTTTATGTGGTACTATATTTTAAGCGTAAAGAAATGGTATCGGTTTGTTCTGTTTTTCGGTATCGCTGATGTTCGTCAACCAATCATTTAAGAATTCACACCTCGATAATGAATTTGGAAGTATTCTGCTCTAATTTTTGAACGAATGCGTAAACTAATTTAAACGATACACTATTGGTACCAAGAGAGTTTCTTGTAAATTGATTAAAATGCAGCGCTCGAGTGTCTCGGTTGATCCTATTTTACGGCATCGATCGGTAACTAAAGTAAAAAACACGTAGCGACGACCGCAATCAGAGTAAATATTTGTATTTACTTACGGTAAAAGGCAAATGAAAAATCATCCTCCGAAATAGAAATTTTCTAGCACCTTTTGCTAAAGCGCACAAAACACAAGGCTTATTTATGCTTTTTCAATTAACGCCTATTCCAATTGTAAATTATACAGTCAGTCGATACGAAGGATCAATAATAAGTAGTGAGATACCCATTTAGAGATTCGGTTATGTTTTTTATACCATTAGAGACTAACAAATTAAAAGTAAAGAGAAACTATGTAAAATTAATCATAAAATTAATCATAAAATTATTGGGTGTCGCGCACGCGCTCACGGAAAGTTTTATTTTACATAGTCTCGACCTTTTAGAAGGTATCTAGTAAAATACCTAGTAAAATATCTAGTAAAATATCTAGTAAATTAACGGTACGAATAATAGCTAATTATCCCTGTAAATAATGCTCGTACGTAAGCTTCAAACAATGCATGATTTTCAGTGGTGGATGTGTAAATGTCCAGAGATTGTTGGACAAGGTCGATTGAAAATTGAAAGAAATTTAAAAGGAAGGCGCGCCATTGTTTGCTTAAATTCAATAATAATACTTCTACATTGCATTTAGAAATTCTCAAAGTCCCGTGCGCTCTTCGTGCTCCCTTCAGCGAGAATTATTCCACCGGAGTTAAGTGCAAAGTAAATCTAACAAAGCGTGTCCAACAATTCTCCCACCACAGTAGACACAAGCTCACGTACAATGTTGCAATCGAAACTAATCTCGGATCTTACTTCCCAACATATCAACGACAGACGGTTTCGCATTTTCCCAAGAGGAGGGAGGTACAGTTTCGCAGACGGACGTGATCAGGGCGTACAACACGAACCTGCCGAAGCCTGGTGGCATGTGAATCCGACGGCCGTCGATTGGTGCAGGAGTAAACTCAGCAGCATCGGTCTGTCCTCGTCCACCGTGAACTCGCAGGTCGCGGGCTGATGGATGTGAGCAGCAAGAGTATCGAGCGGTAGCGAATAGTCGCTTTTCAACTTTTCAACTTCAACGATTACGCTACGCGAGCTTGTCAAGGTAGTGGCACACCTAGTTTTTCACCCGAGACGGAGACCACCACGAATCGAGGACGCGTTCTTTCCGTTGTAAATGCAAGTTGTCGGTTTTGATTAACGTGTAGCTCGATTTCGCTTTATTAACGTATCGCCAGTGGTTGTTTTGTTGTGTTTCGCTCAACCTGTTGGAAAGGGTCAATCGCTAAATTCATTCGCCCCAAGAGTCTTTTGCCATTGTACACTTAAGCGAACGGAGTAGTGGCAGTTGCTTGCGCTGAAGTCGAAGTCGCATCTATTCGGAATATCTCGATTCAAGCGAATGAATTCTCAGTCGTAATTTCCAATGGGAGTATTCTTTTTGTCGTGCCGACATTTAGAATGAATATTTAGAATGCCAGTCTAATGGAAACGAATACACGTCTGCGGACTATCTGCTAGAAATAAGTTATACTTTTTACTCCGAAAGATTCAATTTTGCTCGAATTTTGTTTCTTATGTAAAAAAAAAAAAGAAGGAAAAAAAAACAACAACAACAACAACAACAACAACAACTTGTATATGTATAAACTGTGAAATTTCATTGTGTATATAATTATTATGCATTAAAGCACTTAGCGCAGAATATTAAGTATCTCAGTACAAAATTACAATACGAGTACCGATAAAGCTTATATTGAATGAAAACTAAGCTTGACATTGATCTCCATGAATAAAATTTCAGTTATCTCTGTAGAATATGACGAAGGGTCATGCGAAACCCACAATTACATTTGCTTAGGTGTGATTTTCTCTTTTCAAATTGAATATTTCTGTAATAATATCTTCGCTTAAAAACTGTCTTAAAAAAATTGAATTTTTTAAAATAGAGCATAAAGGTAATTCATGTTAAATACGCAGTCGAAAATACCGATAAGAATATCAATGAAATATAAAAATGGCGAATTATACTTTTCTACTATTTAATACACGATTTACCGACAACCTACTCTATCATTATTTTCTATATTCGTATGTTATTTTTTTTTATCAATAGAGCGATCGTTTAGATAGTATTTATACCACGTATGTTTCAGTTTATCATTCTTACAGAAAAATATGACTGCTTGCTTGTCATAATCCCTCATTTCGCATTAGAATCAAAGGCAGTTCTGACTTCATTTCTATGAAAATTTTTATGAAAATATTAGTACGTAGTAAAAATTCATGTAAATAAAAAAGTACCGATTATATTTGTTTGAAATATAATTTTATATATACATGATTACGTATTGTACATCTGCATTATATAGAGTTCTATGTCACTTTTATATGTACTTTATCATGTTTCGTATGTCACACATCGTATACAATAATAATTAAGTGCGTGTATCATATATACATACAAATGCATAAATTCAAAAAAGAAGTGTACATAAAGTATTTAATATGTTACGTGGTGTAAAATAATTACGTACGTCTTATGTGTTGTGTAGAGTAAATTTTATATCAATGTAGATATATTAAATTGTGTAATATTTAATGTACACAAAGTTCACGTGAAATTCACAATTAAGCATAATCATTTGCCCTATATTCTAATTTAGATATGTACAATTACATCTTATATCAATAGGATTATGTGTCGCATGTATAAAAGTGGCGAAGAATTGTATATATCATCTGTGTGATGAATGTCGGCAGGGAAAGTAATTGTATTTTTCTGTAAGTAATCGTCATCTATTAACGTCATCTCGAAAATATATCTGTATAAATAAATTATGTGTACGTCGACCAATGGGATAATTAAGGAGCATCTTAGTTGAGTTTCAAAAATACTGCATAATAACATTTTCGAGTCGAAATTCCTCTGGAACTTCTTGAAATTCTGACCACAGAACAAATGGAAGTTGTTTTTATTAGAATGCCAAGCTTCTTGTAAAACAACGGTATAAATAGCTTGAAAGTAATGTTTTTTCTGCGTAACAGAAAGAATTACATTGTAAATAAAAACTAGCTAGTTTAGGTTCTTATTAAATGGAAATTGTTTTCTCTCAAAGTCATTTTAAAAATTGAACGAATATTATGGAGATGATCGGGTTATAGATGTATCGATGATTTGATTTTAATTGTCAGAAGCTTCGATTCGTTCGGCTCGCTTTTGTTGAAACCGAACGAAAGTTTGTTGGCTTAAATTACAGGTGACTAAAAATTCGAATTACATTAATTGTATTTAAATTGTAGGTAATTCGTACGAGTAAGAACGCTAATTATTCATTCGCTATGGAAGCTGATAAACTAATAATAATAACTTATAAGTTTCATTCGTTAACCATTAAAAATATATCAAGAGAACTAACTGAAATTAACGAATAAAATTACCGCGAACTTTACTTTTATATCTGTATCATCGATTTTAATGGCTCTATTAGCAACTTCGTCATCTAGATTTTCAAAGAATCACACATTTCCAGATAACAATACAATAGTAATCACTTATCACCTATTTTCTGCTAGACTGTGCTAGATTTCTTCATGAAAAACAAAGTTTCGAGATTACAATTCTTTTATATATATAAATATATATATCAGAAAAGGACGTCTGTGTGATTTTCCAAGTAAAAAAATTAATGTAATAACTTTCAGAGTCTATGTTGATGTGCTTCCGAAATTTTTGTGTAAACGTGCAATTCTAGAGAAAGCTTGAGGTCATCCGAGGTTCTCGAGAGACCGACGGGTATTCCTCACGCAAACATATTTGTACATTTCTTCTTTTTGTACGCACGTTGTTCAATTCGCCATGAATACGCCGGCAGTTATAAAACAATTGGCTCCCGTGTTCTTCTTTCAAGGTCATCGAGAGAAAAACGGATTTTATGCATTTATTCATCGTTGACACTAATCTCTAACGAAAGTACCATTTCTGGCAACCACGCGCAAGCACTCACGGGTGGCCTGTTTTTAAATTAAGCCTAGATGCTGCATAATACTCGTTTATCTCGTTATTTTATATTACTTTAAAACTAAGAATCAAGTATAGTGTGATGTTATAATTTCTAGATATAAATAATTAATTGTGCGCTACAACAATAAAATTTCTATGAAAATTTACGCTTGATTAAACATTTGTAAATACGTTTATATTTATTCAAATTTTATAGTTCAAAGTCTTGTAACATCTACTTACTGACGTGAGTACTCGGTGGGGAGTACTTGTCGCTCTGTTTAACCAAATACATAAAGAAATTAATAAGTGTTTACTTAACATATTCCGGTGAAAAGCACTTACATTCTTTAACTCAGAGCTCGAAATTTTAATTCCATCTGTAATAATTGAAATTGCGAAGGAAGCATTTCGTCACCGATGTGTGCAAAACAATAGTCTATGCACGTTTTCGTCTAGTCGATGTATGGTCGAGTCGTGGATACTTCATGTAGCCTACCAAATAATAATGCTCTAATTATTCCTCATTTGGCTTTTCATTTTACAATTATTTCAACGAGCGATTGTAAGCATTTTACTTAACAGAATTAAAATGACTATAATCAGATTACATGAAATGTACTTTTATTTTTACTCGTTAAAAAAGGTTCGTTTAAACAAATTGTCGAATATATTATGCATAACAAAAATAAACTGAATATAAAACAAGCGTAAACTATAGTTAAACGTTACAAATATTTATTATACAAATATTGGATAAAGCTTGATGTCGAAACTCCGGATGAAAGTTTATGTGGCATCAGTTATTTTATTGTCGTTACGTGTGTACTTATGTTATCACAGAAGTACATCTTCATCTGCAAAGGAAAACAATGCTTTATGTTTCGAATCGTATGGAAAAATGTTGTTCATTTCTGATTAATTTCAATGTATCGTTAACGTTTAGTATGATGAAAGTATTTAAATAAATAATGTGTGACACCATGTTCTCATATACATTAATAAAGAATGAAAAATAAAATTTTTATCAAAGATTCAACACGTTTTTTATGTTAAAAACCTTAAATAGTGCGTAAACTAATAAAAATCACATTCAGTGTGGCAACAAAAAAAAAGAGGAAAAGAAAAAGAAAAAATTCTACCTCTTTTAATCGTCGATCATTATTTGATAAAAGAAAGTTCTTCCCATCGAAAGTAGATATTTTGATAGAAGAAAGTGTCTAATAATTATATACTCTTGGGTCTATCATGGACATAACAGAAAATTTAGCTTAATAAAAATAGGAACAAACAACAAGCACAAAGTTACCTCGTTGAAGATGAAAAGTTAATTATTGGTAATTTACGTCTATAATCATTTGAAATTAATCGTCACGAAAGTCACGATACTCCAACGAATGAAGCAGTTCTTAATCAAGTTTAAATGGTGAAAAAACTTTTTTATTTTATCATTCTTGAAAAGCTTCTTAAATTTTCAAATAAGATTCAGCGAAAAGATGTTTAGAAGTTAGAAATACGCTTTGCATAAATACGAATTAAATAAGTGAGTGCAAAATTATAACGAAAAATTTCACAGAATTTCTAAAGCGATGTAACGTGGGAAATATTTTTTACTTCTGCTTTTAACGAAAAAAAATTCAACAACAATTTTCTTTGTAAAAGAATAAATATGTATACAGCGTCTATTAGGAACCAAAAATTTGTTAAATCTAATTTATACTGAAATCTATGTATTTAAAAGAGCTCAACTCGTTTTCACTGACGATAGATTTCAAGCACTCACTCTCTACTTTCGTTGTATCGCTCCAATACTTACCCCACAATAACCACATCAAGTTTCTCGACGTGGCTCGACCTGCAAGCTTAGAAAAAAGTTATCCCTGTCCTCCCTGTAGCGAGCTTTCAACAGGAATTCCCAGGCGAGTGATTGACCTGCAAAGTCGTAATTCCGCGCCTGCCTTTGGCATCGTTCCAACCAATTTTCCAACCTAGAGATTCCGCACGATCCGCGAACCTGAGCCCTCCACTGATTCCAGACTCGCCTCGCTAGATTTCTTTGGCGGATCGTCCAGGACGACTTGCGAGAGCGACGGGATTCTTCGTGCCTTGGAGAACGGAGTCTGAAGCGAGATGCAATCGAACATATTCGATAAAGCATCGAATTCATTAGCCAACGCAACGATTGCCTTCTATCGAGTTAATTTATCGATTTACGGTACTTGGACTATTCAATGAGTTACCGTATTCAGGTTGCGTTCATTGTCATCGAATGTCATAGAATTGAAAGCAATATTCGATCAATTAGATCGATCAAGAAAAAGAATTGACATAGTACCTAATTCTTCGTATACAAGAAGGACTTTGACATTTTCTACACGAATTAGAATTATTTATACAACGAGAAGCTAAGCATTACATGATTTGTTGAGTTATTCGATGTTTAACTTTAGAAAAATCCAACTTTCTAACGGTCCGTTTTCCTCGCATCGATGCCGTCAACTTTCGTTTCATTGGATTCGTCGTAGAAGATGAATTATTAGTAGACTTTCGTGGATTGCAATACAAAAACTCGATATCATTCAGATGGTCGAGCAATCGTGACAATACATCACCAACAAATGGCATGAGCGGCGGATTTTTCTCGGCTTCTAACCAAGCTTTACGATAATTTTTCATTTTCGGGTTCTTGAATATTTTGCTCAGCTTCTCCATTGTTTCGTATTTCGTGGCGTGATGAAGTTTCAAATACGCCCAAGTCTGCGTTAATCTAGTTGTTGGAAAATCATGCGTTAATTAAACTCTTTAAGTAAACGCTTTTCAAATGTCAACTATTCTTACGGCAAGTGTTTCCAAACAACCACTACTCTAGCATCTTGTTCAATTATTAAATGCTCCAAGGTATAATTTAAGAACGTACAAAACTAATCAAATCTATAAAGTAGTCGTTATCTCTGGCCAAGTATCGAGTGTCAACTAACCTGTAGATGGCAGGCGACTGAAGTCCAGCGAGAATGGATCTCGTGGAATGGAAATTACCGATATTAAAGCACTTGTCCGCGGCACTGAGCAATCTGGCGATCAATCGAGCCCTCGATTGCATCTTCCTCTCGGTTAAGACTTCGCTGGCGATCAAGCAAGACATCCTGTGGGCGAAAGCGATCCAGGCTCCAAAGTTTGGTGCATCGCGAGAGGTTCGGTTTCTGGTGAGTATTTCTAATTCGCTTTTGGGTATACGAAGAAATAGTTCCAGATCGACGAGAGTCAGTTGCCTTGCTAGAGTTGTACTGTCCAGATCCCAGAGGGTCACTCGGTAGTCCAGTTTCAGAAGGTGACGCAGTTGTGCGATTGTGCCTCTGGTGTAATTCTGTTGGCGTTGCTTTCGTCGTTGATTACCGCGGAAAACTGCTGTGTTGCTCAAGAATATTCGATTCGAAATACAACCTTTGCCGGCGTTCGTACTCTACGTAACACGCAAATCCAATATTGCCGACATAAGACATGTGAGTTTTTCTCTCTCGAGAACATACAAAAGTTTTATGGTAAAGGAGTAAACTGGAGGATAAGTTAACGCGATGGTTATACGAAGTAAAACTATTATTACTAGGGACTAATCCAAATTATCGATATTTTAGTCGATCCCCGAAACATCGTCATTGGCGAAACATACAAAACGAAGCTATTAATTCGTTTGCGAAACGTTAAATTTATTTAGTAAAATTTATAGCATTTTCTCACTCGACTGCAAGCATTGCAAGTTTCCCGCTCTCGTAAGTGACGCCTGCCTCTCCTGCCAAATATCCCACGCCTCGTCCTGTGCCTTTCCTTCTCCGCTTGAAATTCCTTAATTTGATCAAGATGCCTCCTTATATCTTGATAAGCATCGACAGCGGCTCGCGGTCGGTACCAATAATCCGGCGTCCAAAACAACACCACGCGACCGCGCGTCGACGCAGTTAAACTGCCATTGAGATCGGTTAAGGAAATGCTGGCGGCCAATTGACGACGGGAAACTGGTAGTCGAAGTTCCTGATCGATCGGCTGTCGACGGACGGATACGCAACTGTGCGATCGGCGATTCTGAAGAGACTCGCGATCGCCAGGATACACAGCCCAAGGTCCAAAGGCGTACAGAAAGTACGTCGCCGTGGAAATTCCGTATCTTCGTAAATTCCTCTGTGCATTAAGGGAAATGTTAGTTTTCTTTTCATTTTCGCGCTTCTGTCTAGTCTCGGCGCTTAGGTTCAAATGGACCAATTAAATTCTGCTACTATTCTACTTTACTCTCTAAAACCAATTTTAAGTACAATGTTTTTACCGTTCGTTCGTATAGATTCGTATAGGATGAGGTACCTTGAATAACTTATTCCGATTGTTTCTCGTGCGTTCCCAAACGGAAACGCCATTTTCGATCACCTCGTGGGGATCGAAAGATGAGCAAGTACAGACGTTAGTCTTACTGGAATCAAGATGACGACTGGAGGCACGCGTTTCATCCTCGGCAAATCTACGTTTGGACAAAATTCGAGCGACTTTTGCGGCATTCGTTGCGTTTTTCTTATTTTGCTTGGAATTTTGGTGATTGCAGGTGAATACATTGGATTCGGGTCCGTCTATGTCCAGAACGACACTGGGAGTGCATTCGGTAGAAAATTGAACCTTTTTATAAAATCTTGGCGAATCGTGGCCACCTTCTTCTCGATTTAAACTCCTTTTTAATTCAGTGGCTAATAATAATTGTTGATCGTCGCAACGCTTAGTACTCTTTCGCTTGAAGATTACGTTGCAAAGGTCGTCGTCCTGTTGTCCTTGGCTTTTATTTGAAGGATTTGATTCGAGGAACCGATGTTTGCACTTTTCTTTCGATAAGCTTTTTCTCGGTGAAGCGTCTTTCAATTCGTTCCTGCATTAAAAAAATTGCAGCTTACAAACATCGCTCGATCGCGTTATTGCCGAGTATTTAGTATTTTGTCAAACATTCGCGTTTCTTTATCGGTATTACGTATTTTTTATCGCATAAATTTAATACACGTTTAATACTAAATTCCGTTTAAATACATTATTTTTACATTAATTATGAAGATTTAATTTTTTAACTTAAGCAAACTGAAAGGCTCATACTTTTAATTTGTAAATGATCTTTCTAATGCTGGGGCCTTCGATGCTCATAAATATACGAACAAATTGGAAAATCAGGATTAAAAAAGACGAACATTGCAGGATATTTAAATTTGCAAAATCGACAGTTAAAAGTTTTTCTATTTCCCCGGGGTAGTAATTATGTTGTAAGAGCAATAGCGTAATGCTGATAATAAAAGCCTCTAGAAAAGAATTATCTCACTTAATTGCGTCTAAAGCAGCATCCGCGAACCGGATTGGCACGGGCTTGTAACGTCCGTCTTGGAGTTCCTCGTACGATGAACCCAAATAAAGGTTTTTCTGAGTCCAGGTACGAGGCTTCCCTGCACCATTATAATAACACCAACTTCGAATCCGTTCAGAATTTTTGCGACAACGTCCAATGGCACTGTCGTACTCGAAATCACTGGAAAGCTTATACGAGGTACTGGGACACGTGGAACTCGCGGCAACCGTCGTTTCGGAAAGCGAACTGCCGAGGCGTTTGCACTCGATCATACTTTGTACGTGCTTGCACCAGAGAGTCCAAAATGCAGCTCTTCGGTGGATTCCGCCGAGCTCGTAATACTTTGCTCTGCCGTCAATAAACCTGAACGAACCGGAACCCTCTGCTTTACCGACCGAGATACTCATCGGCAACAATGCATCATTTATTTCAGATTTTATTTTGCCGTTTAGACCGTTGTCCTTTGTTCGGGATAATGCGAGGATAAAAAAAGGAAATCCTAACGATAATCTTGGGAAAATTAGGAAATTTCTGTTGATATTTCTTAATGATAGAGGGACCAACATAGAGTATTAAGTTGATACCTTTTCAAGTGATCGTAAGTATTTGTAAGTAGTGAAATTTTTAATAAGTGACTTCGAGATTCTGGCAATCCAGTGCATTTAAAAAAAAAAGGGACAGGAGAACAGACATGAATAATATAGTCATCTGCTAAAATATAATTTAATATCCGCGTTACACGAAGTCGAGAGACTAAACCTCTCGACGTAATTACAAACTTTATCGTGAGTAAAGTAAAATATTTATTATTGAGATACTTAATTATAGGAAAAGAAGCTAAATTCTTGATATTCATTTGTATCAAACGGACAGATCGGAGAAATTATCCGAGAACCAATAGATTTTGAAAACATTGCTTTGGATATAAAAACACATGGGTAATAGCTGATTTTGAATGAAAATTTAATTCTGCGTCGAGTAACAACATTTGAATATTCATCAAATCGTACGTATATAATAAGAGTTATAAATTTTGAATAGTTAGCTGAGGGAGAAGATCGCGTTCGATAACTTTTCATAGCGTGTCGGTGTACAAAAATATCAAATATACAAATGTATCAAATGCGGCAGTTATTGAGTTCTCAGCTTATAGATCGGGTAAGAAAAGAAAGAATACTGCATTAGTGTGACCTCGCTTTGAGTGTCTTCCTGCGCCTCTTGCGAAAGACGCTGAGCGTGATGAACTTGAGGGGATAGATGGAGAGGAGCTCGAGGGTCTCGATGCAGGGGTCGACGTCCGGAAGACACCAGCACCGGTAGCTGGGCTCGAACACGTCCGTCGCTACGATGAGTTTCGTCTTCGTCAGGGCGACGGCTACCTCGCGTACACCTCGACCGTCCCGCGTCGTCTCGGCGAACGGCGACTCGACGAGGATCGTGTCACTCGAGAGCTCGTTGTACTCGGACAAGATGAGCCTCTGAATCCTCGCGTTCTCCATGACTTGATCCCGAGCACGGCCGCAGCACTGTTGGCTCCTCCTCTTCCTCCTCCTCTTCCGTTCATTTTCTGGTCTGGGGGATGAGCATCGTCCGAGAGTTTTCCGGGGGATTGCCGAGATCGAGCGAGCTTTCAAGGTTAGGAAAACGCAACCGCGAGAGCATAAGGGGTTCTTTTGATCGGCGTTAGACTTCGCGTCGATCGCGTAACGATTCAATAAGTTCGCAGCTTATGCGTCAGTTGACTTTTATTATAATATTAGAAATTAATGTTTATTACGATCGAGCACAGTTGACGATCTGCCGAAATTTAAGAAAATATATCCATATTTGGCTGTTGATTACATGACTCTATTGTAACAATAAAATTACACGTGATTTCCATAATTTCGTCGATGCTGATCGAAACGCAGCTTTGATTCTTAAGAAAGACGATATTGTTTGGTTGGAAATTTAAGTGAAATTGTATTGAGCCCTGAAGCGTGATCTTTATCGCTGCTGTATTAATACTTTTAATACGGAATTTGTCGCACGGAATTACAGTGAGTAGAAGTACGTTGCAAGATTGTTTTTAATCGAATGAAAATTGTGACTCGTTAATAAGTTCACGGTTCAGGGATTCACGAGCATTATTATGAGCTTCGTGCTTCTTCGTGAATGTAACGGAATGTAAACATTTTCACTGGTTGTAATAGGCGTTATAAGAAAATTGTATCGTGTGCTTATTTACATTGTCATACAAATTTTAAGTACATCTACACGTAAACACACGTTTTAGAGTTTCTTGAAAAATGTTAAATACGTTTAAATTAATCTTACTCTAGTTATAAAACAATATTAGTTTTTCCTTGAAAACTAATTGAAAACTAACTTTGACTTATTAAAGTATTTCTCGCTCGTTAACCTAACGTTAATAATCTAAAAGGACAAATATTTTCTACATGATATACATATACACATACGTACATACATACATACATACATACATACATACATACATACCCACACATACACACACATACACACATACATACATACATACATACATACATACATACATATGTATGTATGTATGTATGTATGTATGTATGTATGTACATAAATAGACGTCATTCGTCGTAATGATTTATTATAATAATATAACTTTAATAGCTACGAAAACAGTTGCTTACTTAAACTACGTGAGCTTTTCTTTATAATTTACATCGTATACATCGTATATTAGAAATATATTTTGTTACTTTTGTTACAGTAGGTACCTACAGTAGAATACTTGCACTTTGATATGAGAAATCGAAAGTAAAGGCAGTCAATTTCCATAAATCTATGGTCACTATTCCATTCACGAAAAAAGCTCGCACTTTATTGCTCCATTCATTGCGCTGTGCAGTGGACATTGAAATACGTCAGAGAAAGCCTTAAGATTCGACACGACGCCATTGACTTTTAAT
Source organism: Wiebesia pumilae (assembly GCA_018907045.1). Lineage (NCBI taxonomy): Eukaryota > Metazoa > Arthropoda > Insecta > Hymenoptera > Agaonidae > Wiebesia > Wiebesia pumilae. Next base: position 2,065,982 of record JACCHZ010000106.1, read on the forward strand.
GAAGTCTCATAAGCGTCGTATCTATCGTAAATATCTCCGATTTCGCAAATTCTCTGAAAGAAATTAAGCGTAATACAGCTTATTAATATGCTTCTTCTTGGGGAATGTTACATTCGCTTTCATTCAAAAAAATTTATTATCGTAAAGTTCGTCTTCTAATGGAAATCATAGGGAAGCTAGATTCTTTGCACTTTATGCACTTTATGTTCCTGCGTGTAATGCATTTGATAGCTCGATAAGCTGCGACAATCATTTATATCGCAAAAAAGGCATAGACGGTTCGATGATGCAAGAGAAGCACTTACCTAATGCTCACAAAGTGCATTGGTAAAAATATCATAAATAGTGAATTATCATTTTCGACGCCGGTATCTTGAATGAAACGTATCGCGGATTTTATGTACCGATGTCCGCATGAATGTCACTGGTCAATTTATTCGATATTTAGCCAATCGAATGGATCGATCGCCAGTGGCATACAACGTACAATTTTTAATTAACGGTGACATTCATTTTACGTTGTCACTTGCTTTATCGATGTAAAACGCTATTTTTATTTTCTTCGACAATACGCGCGAGTGGATTTAAATTGAGTACATCGATGTTTAAACTCGACCTTCGATAATTTAGATTTCGTTAGTTTTGCGATACGGCGTTTCCTTGCGTTTCCTTGCGTTTCCGAGCACACGTTCTGCAGGTATGACATTAAATTTTATTAGTTGCATTATGCAGTTCATGCTAGTGATGAAAAAACGTAGTCTAGCTTATCGAATAGGGAGTTTCTAATGCTCAAACTGGATTCAGCGCACATGAAAATACTGCGACGGACAAACGCTTCGCTCATCTGCAATTAATGGATCGCTGATACACATCGCGACAATCGCATGCACTATGAACGATATCGAAAGCATTAAAATTCGAAACATACACGCAGTTTGTAACTTTGGTGGCGTTCGCGAGTTTCTACGAGAAAAGGAAAATGCGTGCACTTACTTCAGCGTACGATAAGAAGAAAAGCTGATCGCTGTTCGTGTCTTCGAATCCCAATAAAAGCTGATTGCTTTCTCCTTCGACTTTTTTGTAGGCCTCGAAAGCCGCGCGTAGACCGGTCATCTTCTCGTAAATCTTGTCAACTTGTATAGTGTCGCGATCGATGACGGATGCAAGCGGTTGGTTGAACTGCGATGCGGATTTCTGAGCAAGGAAACGTTACTGTGTCTTCAATTGATAAGCGAAAATATAGGGTATTTAACGGGCATTATTATATTTTATAGACTGCCCTGTAGTCTATAAAATATTGAAAGGTGAGGGTTGAATTTTAAATACTTTGTAATTGATCAGTTGATTGGAGAGGCATTTTTCTTTCACTTTGTAGGCGTCGATGGTATCCTTTGACAATCCCTCGATTGTTCGAGTATAAAATTCATTGTACTTCAGATTGTCTGCTCAACAAATAGCGATTCAAGTTATTCCCCCTTTTCTATTTAATTCTATCACGACTAGAAGTTCGATTTTACCTGTGAGACTCACGTAATCGTAGAGAATGGAGCCGATCATCGATCCAAAACTCCCGTAGTTGATGGAACTAAAGGGAAATTAGCGTGATTTCTATCAATAATGACATCGATCGATAATTCGTAATGTAATAACGCATATTTCATCGGTAAATACCTTGGCAGCTTGGTACTGAGCAATTCATACTTGGCATCGTTTAAATAATACGTTGGGAGGACTAAACAAAGATGAAGGATGGGTTAAGTCGATTAAGCATTGCGTGATTTATTAAAGTTAAATAATTCTTTTTTACGGCGGAAACGGATAGGAAAAGTCAATAATGGCTTACATATACGGTTCATGTAACTATTAACTTCGAAGTGGTAAATCAATGGTGCAAGCTTCTTGGACATGGTTCGAGGACTGAAAAAGATCGTTCATTTATGCTAATTGAGCTACGGCTAATCTAATCGTCTCTCCAATTGGTGCAATACTTACTCGAATGTGCGTGGATGTTTCAAACCGCGCAATTCACGAGTCAATAATTTCCTCTTGTACTTGATAACGTTCTCGAAGAAATTCGAATGTAGACGAAGCTGCGATAAAAAGAAAACATCTTTCACGATTCGAGCAATGGAATGAACGCGTGTTAGGGGTTAAAGCTAATTGTTCGCGAGCAATGGATGTCTTGGATCGTTTGGCTTATTTTTCTGAATTTGTTTATTTACATACGTACATTGCCGTAATAGTTATTAACGAATGCTCGTTTCGTTTGCCATTTCGGATAACCGACCATTATGTCCAAGTTCTTCAATTTATTAATTGCGTAAGACTTTGTTTCGCTATCCATCCATTCCGCATCCGATAAAAGATTCACGAGAGAAGTTCGAATGTTATTTATAACCTTCTCTGCCTGCAATGAAATCCTATGAATTATACGTACATAAGTTGGCGTTTCCTTATTTCGTAACTTACGTAAAGTTTCTTCTCGTGGGGAACGTAATTCTTTATGTACTTGTATGTAGCTCCGATCAACTGATTATCAGATCGCTGGATGCAGAAGGTCGACCTTTTTACAAAAAACATTCGAGCAATTATTAGAAGTTCGTAAAGTTAACGCACCAAGGATTTAAAAGAGGAGAATAATACAATTTTACTCTTGTACATTTTCAATTGTACAAGAGTACGATTTACAAGGGAATATACTGAAATATATGCAGACCAACCTATCGCGGATATTTTCAAAGAATCGCGCCAAACTTGGATTCAAATATTTGCCGATTTGCGTAAGAAATTTGAAGTGAACGAATTTTTCTGAGAGAGAAAATAAAAGAAATTCATGTAGTTTCATCATTATTAACATTGATTTTTACTTTTCACTTTTCATTATCGAAGAATATCATGCGTACCTATGGTAATTGGCGACGTTTCTTCCAGAACTTGCGCAAGTTTCATAAAATATTCAATTTTGTTCAAAATAATGTTATCGTGCACGCTGATAAAAACATTAGCTGATTTCAAGTACGTATTTATTAGTTTCAGCCAATTAATCTGAAATAAATTTTATCATTAAAGTATGTCGCTTTAATTCTGCGTAAAAAAGTGTGTGCGTGCGCGCGTGCGTGCGTGCGTGCGTGGAATATTGACTATTTACGTGATTTTGTTTATTTTCACTTTCATAATCTTCAGTGGTGATAACAGAGTCATAAATTCTTTGCCATTCATTGACCATCATTTTATTATTAATTAGCGTAGTGACATTTTCTTCGAACATTCCCAAGGGTGGAAGAATCTACAAAAACGCATAAATTGTCAATGCGCTTGACACCAGTATTAGTCGACACTGCTAGTTTCGTTATCGACTTTATGAAAAATATAACGCAAGTTGAACTGTTGCAATTTTTAAACAAATTCTGATAAGATTACATTTAAATTTTGAAATAGTAAATAATTATTTACACATTAACGAAACGTATATTCACTTTTATGAAATAATTATTTCAATATTCTTTTACTCGATTCCAACGATCCCATCGCGATAAATATTTCGTTAAATTGAACACAATTTCTTCGCTATTCGTCAATTGCAGCTTAAGAAAGTTTATTTAAGTTTTTTTTTCTCTCACCTCGTGAAGCGCGTTATTAAACTCAATGACATCTTCATGGTCAGTAATGTTCGCATTTTCGTCATTAACATAATCCTCGAGTAGATTCGAAACGATGCCCGTGAAATTGTTATATTTCAATAATCCGTGCACTGAATAAAAGTACAGTGGCGATGGTGGCATCAGCTAATAAAAAATTCACGATGAAGCGTAAATGTGGTGTAAGGATATGTTAACGATTATACAATTGGTGAAATCAGTTTTATAATACAATAAGATTAATAGCAATTAATTAGTTGGTTGGATTTAAAAGAAATGTGAATAAGCAAAGCGCAAGATACATTCTAACTTAATACATTGACTCCTTAAGTTAAATTAAAATTCTGAAATAATTAAGTGCATTTCCTTATACTTATTGAAACATCTTGTTGCTTTTATGCGAATCGCGCTTTAATTATGAATATTCATTCTTTGTAGTTTTGATTGACGATAACTGGATATTTCTTCTCACTCGACACAACGCTATTATTCAATTTTTTAATCGTGCTCGGCATTGTGTCATTCGGTTGCAAAGGACGAATAACAAAATAATAATTAAACTTTTCGGTAAAAGTAGCAACAGTTGATGTACGTGTACAATGTTCCAATATGTTTTTCAGTGCATTGGAAGCATGAATCGTCGCGATATCGAAAGAATCAGTTTATTCGATTTTCTATTCATTCTTTAATTTCTTTTTCTTTTTTTGTTTCTTTTTTCTTTTTCTTTTTTCTTTTTCTTTTTTCTTTTTCTTTTTTCTTTTTCTTTTTCTTTCTTTTCTTTTTTTTTTTTTTTTTTTTTTTGTAACGTACAATGTATCCCGAGAAATATTACAAGGGTATTGAGGCCATGTATTTGTTTCTATCAAAGTGAAAACAATATGTTTTCTTTGTATTGGATTTTTTACCGCGCAACTTTACGTTACGCAACATTACGAATTTATTCGACGTCGTTAGTGACCATCTTAAAATGTAAATTAGATCTCTTGCATATCTAAATTCACGTTCTGCTCGAGATAATGCATAATGTACTCTTTCACGGTTTCACGGAAACGTATGTCAACTTCGATCTTCATCGGAAAAAAGCGAATGATTCATTAAAATTATCTAATCGTTTTTCTGTTTACCGATCATTAAGTACTACCTTTTCGAGAATCAAAATTTCATTAATTGAGTTTTACTTATAAAGTTAGATTAATATAGGGCCGCGGTTGTTCTGCAGCGTGAGCAAAGTCTTAAAAAACGAATAAAAAATGACGACGATTTAAAATTTTCAAGCATTTAGCGTACATCATTGACCAGAAGAACCGAAAGAATAAATACATTTTCGAAAATAAGCAGAGGTTTTCGTAAGTTCTTCGATTCTCTTGGAATTTCAATTCAGTAGCTCAACAAGCTTCATTGTGAGTGGCCTTCATAATACAGATAATGAAAATTGCTTTGCACTTTTTTTTTATTTGTTTATTTACATTGCAGCCAAACGCTCATGATGTGCGCTAAATGATGCCTTATTCTTTCCTTTTCGACGTCTCCAATCTCACGCAGCTCGAGCATAATCAATATGAAATATTCTAACGCATGCACGAGTCTTAAATAAATAGATGATGAAACGCGAAAAAAACTAACGAGTGCGAAAGTATCATATCTAAATGAAAATACTCACAGCGATAAGATTGACGTCGGAGTTTTCAGGATCACGCGTAACGTAAACATTGAAGAAGGCGTGTTCGGATCCAAGCGAAGCATAGAAGGTGTCGATCGATTGCCAATCCATGATTCCAAATTGCCGATCTGAGCGAAACAAGCTTAGACCATTCGACAACTCCAACAGCCGCGTAAACTCCTGCTTTGTTTTGTTGTCACTCTCCGCTAGATTCGCAAATGAAGATCATGAAAATTTCCATGGGGAGTTGAGGCAGTTTACGAAAATATTTTGAAGATACCGTTTTATCATCCCGTGTATTTTAAATGGCGTGTCGTATGCTTTAAATAGTACGTGTTTTTGTCGATTCATAATCCCAGACCCAATTCATAATCATAATCACTCAGGGATAAGCATTGGCGTGTTTCAGATATAAAACTAAAAGTAACATAACGAGATAGAGCGTTTGGTTATATTCCTTTTTTCTAATGTACAAGCTCATTATAATTTGAAGCGCGACGTAGTTTCCGATCATGTTTATGAGCAGAGCAGATGCAAAAATAAAATTTCATCTTACGCATGGATTTATTATAATTTATCATTGCTTGGACATTAGAGGACGTCGTTAGCAAGCATATGAATGAAATCTTTCGCCTTCCCAAATGTACACCCTTGTAATATATTTGTTCTCTTATAGATATCTTACGGTTAATTTATTTCTCTAAATTATCGGTGAATGCTAACGAGGATTATTTAAAGGATTTAAGTAATTTGACGTATATTTGGCGTATATCTGTCGTGACTCTATAAATAATATTCTTAACGCTGATTTTAAAAGTACCCGCGTGTACTTTTTGTTATCGAATTGAGTAAAAAAATCAGTTTCGCAATGGATTTAATTAATGTCTCCAAATGCTGCGTTAACTACATTCGTTCGATCTACATTTGCTAGTTGTTAAACTAAACGTTATTAGTGATACGGAAAAAAATTGGATACGGATACCTTGAGAATATTTAAAGACCGTACATTGGGAAATTCCTTTTCGCTTGTTAAAATACATTTCACCGTAATCCTTCATTATGAAATTACGTATTTTATAACGAAAAAATCTTCCGCGGTAATAAACTACGTTGTAAATGAATGCTATTATTTTCGTAGATGACAAATAGATTAGATTTACAACGTTTTGAAATTAGGTCTGGTGTAGAATTCTTTAAGTTCAAGGATCTACGTATAAATTCACGTATGAAATTTAGGCAAACAGTGAGCGAATGAAAATCTATTTGAATTTTGAAAGAGAATGCAGGAAACGTAAAGTGTGCTTGACGCTTGACAAACAACGCTGAATTCAATTGCTAATTTTAGCTGCAGTGTGAAATACAATTTGTTTGTAACGCTAAATGTATTCGCAAATGTTGATACGAAACTTTAACTTTTCAAACGGAAACACTCGGAATTGCTAAAAGTTAAATTCTTCAGAAATACGTTTTTCATAAGGTGGTTTAATCGTAAATATTGAATATTGAAAAGTTTAATAAATCGAACGGTAAAAACGAAGTCAAGGACTTACGGCTCTGACATTAAATTCTCAAAAAGTGAGCAAAATAATTATCGTATCATCGAATACTTCAATTGTTCGTGAAAATTTTGTACAGGTTTGGTCGATGCGTCGTGAACTTGCGTACTTGCGCGTATTTAGAGCAAGTGAAATTAGTGCACCGTGATCTTACGTACGTTGTTCCATGCAGCTGCGATAAAATTTCTTATCCAATGCCAACGATTTCATTTCCTCCTTCTCGGCAGATTCTTGTTCTAATATATCTGGCACATAAGACACATTAAAGCAGTTGTACAAGACTTGCGAGAAGATGCATTTTTATTAATTCTTACCAACTAATAGTAACGCTATCGTATAAATGTCGCTTTCCCGTGTAACACGGAAACGTAAAGGATACGTACTACGTACCAAAAATAAGCATACCTTGTATTTCCTTGGTCAGAGAGCGCATTTTGCTCTGTTTTCTGCCGCACGCATAACCGTAGAAGTCATGGCAGGGATTCATGGACTTCTTCACGCTTTTTAAAAATAAGTCAGCTACATTGGAGAAAAAAGTCAGTTTTAGAACGCCGTTTACCCGTAAGAAAGTAAAGATCACTTATACCGTCACTTATACTCTCCTCGTGTTTCATCGCGTTGAAAAATTATTTAAAAAGTATTGAAAAAATATGTAAAAAATATGTTAAAAATATCCTTGTCCATCAAAGACCGAGGTGTATTATAATAACAATAGCATCGTAGGTATGAGGATCATGAGGAAGATGTCATACCAACTTCGTTGCAGCGATCGTCGACGCAAGTATCCTTGTAACGGTCGTAGGAAACGTAATGAACATTTGATTTTGCATTCGGAGCTCGTGCGAAAATCTTCTCGACTTCGTCATCGTTAGAAACGTCGTACTTCTTGTTCACTATTATGCTGCTGCTGCTGCTGCTGCTGCTGCTGCTGCTGCTGCTTGCGCAAGCAATTGCGCCGAAAAGACTGAAAAATGTTCGATTCTCCTCAATACTTGCTCGCGACCTCGCGATTAAGTGAAAACAAGAGTGAGAATAATATGATTATAATACACGTAACGTATACATGTACGTAATTACGCTTCAGAAGAGATTAAGCGAGTGCGTACAGCCTTTTGCGTACGATTCTTCCTTCAATTTGCTCGCGTTCGCGCGTTCTCAAGCGAATGAAGCGAAACAAGTGGTCTTGCGTTAAAATGACAAAAGCAAGAAAAGAAGAGATCGCAACGAGATGTTGCGACAAACGTTCAAAGTTGCAACGCAACGATGCATCCGGAGATGTTTACCAATACGCGTTAACAATTTGGAAAGCCGTGCAAATAGCGAAAGTCAAGTGCCAGACGCGCACAGGAGATTCTAATTCTCGATGACGAAAGTCGAAAGTCCAGGTCGGAGGCACGCGAAATTATCCTTGGCGCTCGTTCATTTAGCTTATGCGAGGAAACTCCTGCGTCCGCGGAAAAGCGAAAATTAGCGTCGGGCGGGCCGAAAAAAGTCGGAAGTTAAAAAAGACCGAGACGAATGAAATAGAGAGCAATTGTGAAAAAAATGGTAATAATGGTAATAATGGTAATAATGGTAATAATGGTAATAATGGTAATAATGGTGTATGGAGTAGAACTTACGAGATAACGCGTAACAGCATTTTTTGGGAGCCTGACGCGCTACGCGCGCGCTTTTGAGATCGCGATAGTCGCCACTATACTGGATCATCATTGGGAAGGACGCGCCATTTTATATCTATAATTTTTATCGTTCTTGTCTTTTCACTCCTTCTTTCTTCTTTTGCTCTGTCTCTTCTTCGCGCCTCACTTTTCTTCGTTCTTTTTCGTAATTTTTTCTACATTTGACGAAACCCGATAGAAACATCCGATTCACCCTGAACATTCTAAGAATGAGTATTGGCCTGCCATTGCGACATAAATCCCATAATGCGACATTGGATTTTTCATTACTTGTAATTCTGATGTCAAAGATTAATTGCCAGTACGCGTGATTATGTATGCAATTCATTAGCATTTCTATTTTTTTTTTTTTTTTTTTCCTTTTTTTTTTTTTTTTTTTTTTTTTTTTTTTTTTTTTTTTTTTATCACTTTATTAAACGTCAAATATAAAATGGAATTACAAGCGCGATAAAAGCTTCTGGTGCGTAGAAAAGAATGTGTTAACAAAGTATGTCGTATTAAAGACTCGCTTTTATGCGAGTCTTTACTAGCGCGGCGGTTTAATGCGCGAACGCAATTTTTGAAGAACTTGAGTAAAGAGCCCAGCGACAATTTATAAAATAACGATGGCAATGGCGAATGTCGCTCTCGTAAACGATATTTTAATGGGGTTTACACGCATTTATGAAGCCTTACACCGCGATAAACTCTTAACGCAACGAATACAATTTTTATGTAATTTTTCATTTAATAATGCGCAATTACTCGTTTACATCGGTTGCGCGCCTTTTATTTCTATTTTTATTATTTTCAGTAGACGCTCGTAGAATCCGTAGAATTTGTTAACTAGACTATTTAAATTGCCACGCGATACATCGTATGGCTTCGGTTCCTCTGATATATTTATATCTCAATTTTTCCTCAATCTTTTTAACGAAGGCTGCCACAGATACGACAAACTTTGTATTTGTTTATTTGTTTCTCGTCGTATGCTAGCTCAATTTATAACCGAATTAGAGACACTTAGATGCCAGAAGAAGACCAAGTTAGCCAGATGCGATTACATTGTACTTTTGTAAATCTTCAAAAATCCATTCTTTTATCAAACAACTGTTTGTCGAATTCAAATTTCCTTTTACGTATGAAAATGTTTAATCAGAGCTAACGAGAGTCATTTTAACGATTAATTAACCAAATTATTTCACGATAATGCGCAAGTCCATCGTAAATTCATTCGACAATAAACGGAAAAACTACTTGTTCAAGTGGTAGATTACACGACCGGATCGTGGCTAACGATCGTTCGGCTTTAAAGTTTCAATTCGCTCGTCGAACGAATTTGTATATGCATGTACGACGTTTTCTAAGTCAGCTTATTGAATATTTTTGACGCCATCCAGCCGATCCAGCCGATCCAGCCGATCCAGCCGATACAGCCGATATTGCGTTAGATTTTCTAAATCTACTTGAGAAGGAAAAAGGGAGGCGCATTATTTTCTATTTTAGTGCGTGATGAGAAACGCACGACGAATGACGAGAGGCGATTTGTATTCAGACAGATTTGAGGCTTATCTTATCGGTCTTGTATTACGTCAATTACGCATCTTTGAATGAACTCGATTGCACCGCAACGTTGGCACTGAGTTATTGCCATGATTTCGACATTTTAAAAGACGTGAGCGCATGCATGTGTACGCGCGGGTACTACGTGTACGTGCACATGATTCATTGCTTCACGAATTATTGCTTTTTCACTCGAGCTACCCAAAAATGTTAAAAAATCATCGCGAAAATAATTTATACTTAATAAAGAACCGAGCTCAAATAAGTTTATATTGCGAATGTTACGCACACTATTTGCGTGGCTTGTATCGTGTCGATACTATTAAAATACTTATGAGGTGTAATGTACGTTTAATTATTAAATAAAATTTTTCGTCTCGCTGTATACTGGAACTGTACTATCAACGATATACAAGTTAATACTTTGAGTGAAAAATCTAAAAAGAATAATACGTATCAGCAAAAACTACATATCAAGTGATAGTTATTATCGTTACGACATCATTATTCTGTTCGGTTTTATCTATAGTGAAGAAGTAATGAGTTTGATAATGAAATTGACACCCTTCTTTCGACTACATAACATATCACTGAAGTTACTACTATTTAGATTATACTTAATTACGTTGCCATTAGAAAATGATTTTTTCACGCTAATTTACAAGTGAATAAAATGAATCCAATGTAAAGGCGAACGTAATCGAAGGTACCTAGCCTTAAATTAACAATAGCTTATTTAAATTGAACTCGTAGCCGTAATAATGTGAACTAAAACATTGAAATATATTATGCTGTATGATATTTTAAACGCGTGATATTTAAAAATTTTTGCTCATATATGCACGCTTCAATTTTTTCATAGTAAATGACGTATGTCACTACATTTAATCAGTCTGACGATATTGAATATGTAGTGAGTAAATGGTAAAAAAAAACTGTAAAATAAACTTTGGACTGTTTTATCGCAATCGCGTACTTTATATCAAAATCAGGATTTTGAATTGAAAAATATAAATTCAAATTAATTCAACCGGGAAAATTTCATGAAAAAAAAAACAACATTAATTACGATAGATCGAAATTATCACGAAACTTAAAATATTGAAAGATTTAGATATTTAATTATTATAGATGGTATCTGCATTGTACATTTATCATTTATTAAATTCAATTTAATGTACCAATACTTTTAAAGTAATGATTATATATGCATTACTTTAGTGATTAAAATAATTTACTTGTAATTTAAATTTGTAAAGAGTTAATCCATGTTAATAGAGTTAATTGTATATATATATATATATATATATATATATATAACAAGTTAAAGGAACATTGTATGATTTAACTTACTTTCAATTTAATTAATTGGATACTAATCTTCCACGATAAAATATATAAATCGAGTATATTTAATCGTTTGAATATGCAATATGTTATTTTCTGTTAGAAATATTAGTCTAGGATTTACCTGAGAAATTTTTCCATTTTTATTTAATTCTATTAATATCGATATTTTCGCGAATTGCTTATAAAACAAAAATTAAACTTAAAAATTAACTTATTTTAAGTTTTGTGACTTTATTTTTGTAAAAATTAATTTATATGAACAAAAATGCAACAATACCTTATTTATTTAATAAGAATTACTTACTTGAAATAAGAAAATATCACTATTAGGATTACTGGGTTATTAGGTTATTGAGGTATTGGGTTATTGCATTATTCAATTAGTGTTGTACTTTTTTAAAGGTTATATCAGTTCAGTTAAACTATTACGTATATGTTGTAACATTAGGAAATAATCAATTAAAATTAGTTAAGCTTTTAGATTTAGAATAAGTAGGTGTACTAGCGTTTACAATCTACATTTTGCAATAAACTTCAAAACCAATTATTAAAAGAAAATTAGACCTTTTATTCATTTATATTTGTTTAAACCTACTTCTAATTTTAGATGATTAGCTAATGTAATTTTCATTAAGTAAATTAATTGAATTGAATTTTTATTTTAAAATTATAGTCATTAGTAAATAAAAGGATCGTTTCGCCTTTATTTGTTTATTTTTATTTTAACTTTTCGAGCCCGACATTTTAACTATGACCGATGAAAAAGCTATAAATATAGTTGTAAACGAAGAGAATATAACAATCCAATAAAAATTCGAAATTGTATAGAAAAACTACGATATTCGAGCTTGTAAAATTATATACACATTTCTAAGCCAGTAATTGTTTCAAAATTGAAGGATGCAACTGACAAACGCTAAACTCCTTATTATTATTTTATGTATCATGAAAAAGAATAATTGTATATTATGCTCACAGATAAATTGCACTTAATAGATACATTGTTTATCTTTGCATTTTCATCATCTTTAAATATAAATATTTATAATCTGTACATAAATAATGCTAATAATAAGGATAATAATACATTTAGAAAAAACTAAAAGTAAAGTACAATGTTTTCAAAATATTGCAGCGCACGTAATTATTGTAGAAAATGGTGCTTTCTAGAATTTAGAAATTGATGTTAGAATTATACAACCTATCAATTTCATAAAAATATTAGAAATTTGGACTTCCGATGAGAACTTTATTCAACTGTCGTCAGAAATGAATAAAACAGTCCGTGTTAACTATGATAAAGTATATATTTATGACGTTGAATTATTGCATTGATATATGATTCCGAACATGAATCTACGAATGAATTTATAAATCCTAGATAAGAAATAGAGTCATTAAAATTTAATAGGTATTATATCTTATTCGTACAGACTTTTAACGTAGATAAATCCATTACTCAAGTTAGCGAAATATTATTGCTTCTTCACTTAAGCGAATAAATAACGTTAATTAATAAAGTACAAAATACTGGAAAAATACAAATTTTTAGTCAATAATTAATTTAATATTAAACTAACTAATGAAATTTTTCAATTGAATGGAATTGAAAAATATGTTTTTAAGAAGACTCGTACGTAGGGATTTTCAACTGCATTCCGATAACTTTAATCGTGATCTGCAGAATTCGTTATATTCGTTAAGAGTTGGTATTGTCAATTGAGTTGTATGTTATAAGTCTCAACGAACATTGATCAATTGCAAATAGTAGAAATCAATTTAGTTGGAACTTTGGAGAAGGGAATTAATTCAATAATAATACTTTTTTTGATAAGCACGTGAATAAATGTATGAATGAAAAATAAAAATACTATTTATTATATAATTCAACGTTATAAATGTAAACAACGTTAAAAGAGTCTAACCACTTATTTTTCAATATTCGAGAAAGGTAGGCACTATTATTTTTACGATTTCTAATGTTTAAATGGCTGATTTTTAATCAAATTTTTATAATTTCATTCGTATTTTAATATGTGCGCTTAACATTACGTGTACTTAGAAATATAATACATCTTATATAATACAAAGAACAGTTCGCTATTGATTTGATGGATTTTTTAAAATTCTAATTATAAGTACTTTAGTGTATGTAGTGCGTTAACAAAGTATTGAAAGATTTTTTGCGGTAAATACTTTTGGAAAGATTGAGAAATTAAAAAAAAAAAAACTTCAGACTGTAAACTTCTATAATATAATTCTCCATTAGCCTCTATTTCGTAAATAGATTTTTATTCATAGATAAGAAAAATTGATAGATAATGAAAACGTGACGCTAGAGATGAAGATTATTAGAGCAAAATTTTTTGTTTTACGAAAAAAGTCGTTTTTATCGATCTTAAACATATTTTACATTACTTGCATTATCAAAGACATCCGATATATAATATATTTCGTCGTGATATTATTAATTTAATAAATCATGACACAATTCTAAACGCAATAATAAATACAATTCAAATAAGAATTTAATTATTTTATAAATTGTAAAGTTTTCATATCTTTAACATTTGCGATCATTATCGTTTGCACTTTTATTCTTACATTCGTTGTTCGATGTGTATGTGTACAAAATCCATTAATACAAAGCAAAGGAATAAAGTATAATTACTATTAATTTTTTGGACAATTTCGATAAAAAGTCAACTAGAAGATCAAAACATCGGTAATCGAATTGTGCATTTTAATCGATACTTTTTGCATACACGTATAATAATAATAATAATAATAACAATAATAATAATAATAATAATAATGATACTTGTTGAAACATTTTAACGTCTTTGAAACACGAAAACATTGTATTCTACGTTAATTTATATTCTAATACATGCTTTATTTTTAGTATAGGCATTATATGAAATAGCGATAATGAATAATGTAGTTTAATAGCATTCGTTTAAAAATAATTCTTATTGGTACCCCATCATTATTTCAATCGGTAACTAAATATGCCAAGGACAAATGTAGAATTTTTCTAACAAAACCATGAGTTAGGCTGATAAAATACTCAGAATGAATCGCCTTCCGAATTAGAAATACATTTTCTTTTCGCGCATTAAAAATTCAATTGCATTTTCGAATAATATTCATTTTGGCACACGTTTATACTTGTTTATGCAATATGCGGATATTATTCAAGTCTACCGTGAAACTTTTGAGCCTGATATTTATTCTTGTTAATTGTGAACAAAATTTCGGCCAAATATCGTTGGAACTTGGAAATTTCTTCAATTCGTTATTCGAACAAATAGATATTTATCAAGTTGTAATATTGAGCACAAATGATAACAGAAAGAAATACAATCCGATGGAAAGCTTGATTTTTCAAAACATCATAATTCGCCATCCAACTAAGAACATGAATTTTAACGACGTATTAATGAAAAATTCAGACAAATTTGGAAGAATACAATTCCTGTACTTGAACAGAGCCAGAATACTTTTTGTCAGTGTATTGGAAACTGATAAATTAACAGATAAAACAGAGCAAGAATTCCTAGAAAGATTGAGACCGATTACTTCGGATACCTTTATCGCTAAATTCCTTTTATTCATATTGCACGATAAAACGGACAAGAAACTCGACTATTTTATGAAGATGGCATGGAAAGAAGAGCTAATCGACTTGGTAATTAATGAAATTATTATTAAATCGAATAACAAATTGAACGGTAACGCCAATGCTACAACAACGAATGCGGATTATCGGAAGAGCAAAGGCTCATGGAACACCTTCTACGACTCTACGTTTATCGGCAGAATTCATCATTATAATCCGTTCTTGAATACTTACCTTCGAGAGCCATACAACACCAAAAGGCTTCTATTTCCCGATAAACTTCTCAATTTACACAAATACAAACTGAGAATCGGCGTAGTGGATTATCCCCCGTATGCAGACGTGAAAAAAAAAGCAGATGGTAAACTGCATTACAGGGGTCCCGGTGGTGAGATGATCCGGTGTTTAGTAAGTGCCATGAATTTCACAATCATCCCAGAAATCGGGTCACTCTCCCAGTACGGCATTCTACTTCCTAACGGTTCAGCCACGGGGTTACTGGCAAAGGTCAGGGACAACGAGTTGGATGCCATTGCTTTTGGTGCCTTTGTTTTTTACTCCGCGTTCGCTACTGTGGTTCGTATTATGCAGATAATGATTTTCCTCCGACTCGCTAGTGATAAACATACAGCTGAGTAGTATCGAGCAGGGATAATTCATCGGTAATATTTTATCAATCGCTCGATCGAATGTTAACCGGATAAGTGAAATATTCTTTATGTTTCAATCTGAAATGGACTCGAGACACCTTGAGAAGTTAACGCTGCTGTAATTACATTCAGAATATGCCGGCTCGCACATGTTAACGATGGATTTCAACGGTGTAACGTCATCGCTTGGTAGCGATGACGTTAATGCTGTCGTTAAATTTCAGTCTCATGAGTTTTATCGCAACTTGCAAATTATTGCATTCTTTTTTGTTTAAGCGTACAGCAATTTTATCGAGTTTTTGTATTCTCGTCGCGATCGCTGACAAAGGACTGCGCGCTCTCTTTTACGAATAACGGATCAACCGTTATTCAACGACGTTACGATGAGCGCACACTTTATGATTACACGCGCACGCGCACGCGCACGCACATCCAGACCCACGCGCGAAAGCGAAACTTCCGTGCAAGAATAGCTATTTGTATCACCGATTTGGATTAGCAGTGCAACACAAGTACATTTGTAAAAATGTTTCCAGCTCGATCGGACATCGTACATCAGTATCGAGAAAATTTGCGCGGTCGTACCTTTAATCCCGCTGAGCAGTTTCAAGGTGAACGAGAGCGTCTTGATCTTCTTCGCAACGATCATCAGCCTCATTCTCGCGGTGTGGATCTTTTCGTTATTTCTGGGCTCCGACAGAAGCTTCATCTGGCATCCTCTGAACATCGGCCTCGCCATCCTCGGTATGTCCATTCCCAAGCAGCCGAAGAAGCTTCCGGAAAGGTTCGTCTTCGGGTCGATCGTAATCATGTCTCTTCTCTACTCGTCGAACATGTTTGCCCAGCTCACCAGCATCAATCTCGATAAGACTAACTTCCAAAGTTTCTCAACCTTCGAGGAATTGAACGAGTCCGGTCTGATCCCCGTGTTACATCCTAATATGTATAATATAACTTTTAGATTCGGCGAAAAAATACTGCAAAGGTTAGTTGCTATCTATTATTAACGCGGATTAACTAGATTAAAATAATAATACAATAATATTCGCTGTTAAGTTAGTTGACAAGTCGTAACGAATGAACGCAAAAGTTCCGAGTAAAGGAGTCGTCCTTTCGCGCGATTGCCAAGATTAGCTGAGCTTTAGCAAGCATGGGAAATGTATTTCAGCTTGGGCGAAAAAGCAGTTCAAAGGTCGGACTACTCGGAGATCTGCCCGATCTGGCTGTGGGAGAAAAGGAACGTGACCTGCGTACTCGGGAACTACATGTACGGATTTTTAAACCGAGTGTACGTGGGCCGATCGAAAGAGAGGAGCATGAAACTCGCGAGCCCGTGTTTCTGGTCAGCTTCGCGAGCTTTCATCCTGCGCAAGTCCTCGCCTTACACTCAACGCTTCAGCCAGATAATCAGGCGCGTCGTCGAGTCCGGCCTCGTAAATCACGTAACGACCCTCTATATCTTCAATTATACCCGCGACCAGAACATGTCGCTCACCGTGGAGGGGAAACAATTGGAGCAGATGCTGATGGAGACGTCCAACGTGGAGGTCGTCCTTTTGTTTTGTCTCGGAACGTGCGTTTCCATCTGTGTTTTCGCCGGGGAAATCTTTAGCTTTTGGCTAGAGAGTAAACCTGGGAACGCAGTCGTGACGCTGTTTGTGTGAAACGCCACTGTCGTAAAAAGCGAGCGCTTAGCCCATTTTTATTTTGCAGGCACCGAGGGTGTCTATTCGTTCGTAATTTCGCCGTTATTGCGCAATTACAGCGAGGAAAGGAAAATTATAAAGAACGGATATAGAACGGATTTTATTGCACTAGGTATACAAAATTACTAGGTTTCAAAGTAACGGTCGGTAATTGTCAGAGGGACATTTTTTTACATTTAAACTCGAGTGTCTGTATTTTAAAATTAAATCTTGGAATTATTAATTAATGAAATTAATGAAATCATTTCTATATCATCAGACTGTCGAAGGACCAAAGAGTCTGGTAAAGATATATAAGTACAAACATAACTATATGTAGCAATATGCGCGACTGAAGTTAAGCTACTTAAGCATTTCTTCCGAATCAGGCCTCGACAGCTGCACCTGTGCGACATAATTTAACTGCATTGACAACGATCTACAGAATTACTTTCAATTAATTATGAAAAACTAATAAAATTAAACCTGAGATGAGCGTTTGATGAAAAAAATGAAAAATCGATATTACATCGATAAACTGTAGCATCTCAATTTATGTACAAGCGAGCAAGACCAAAGACTCTATGATTCCGTTACTTTAGTATTTTCAACGAAGTCTCTTAAGCATGACAACATTCGTAAAATTGGTGACTATCTTAATATGCAAATAAAATATTCTTTAAAGATACCGTCATATAATCCGTCGTATAATGAAATATATATTAGATATTTATATTAACTGCTGAAAGTTCGCATATTTACATATACGAAATTATCGATAACTTATTCAAGTTCTTGATATTATTCATAAGATATTTATTCATAAGATAACAGTAGGTAATACGACGTAATATTTAAAGCTAAGCATTAGACAACGTTCACGTGGAAAATCATCATTATTTTTTAATTTTATATATATCAGTACTTCGTACTTTTCAATTTCATCATATTAAGGTCGTACATTGTTATCAACGAATTCATTTTTGGTAATTTATACAAATATTATATAATTACAAGTACTGTAATTAAAATTACAGTATTAGGTACAGTTATTAGGTATTAATTCACACGATTAAAAAAGTTATAATGTGTGAAATGCATTTTTTGTGAAGTTACAATTTAAATTATTTAATATTTGAGAATGAAAACGTCGCAGTAAATAAATCTCATAAATATCAGGATATTTCCGATCAAGTACGTTATTGTTTATTAATTAGCGCTCTATTCATGTACGATAGGAATTTCAAAGGAATAGAAGCATAAATAGAAGCCAGAAATAAAAACCTGTGTTCGATAAAAAATACCAAAATTGTAAATAGTAAGAGAAGATACGAATTAATATATTTCAGTATTTAAACAAGGATAAGAGCAGGATTGAAATATAACATTGAAACAGTAGAGATGAGAAATAGATTTAAAAAGTGTTTTAATGACGGAATGTTGAAAACCAAACATTTTACGTGGAATAAAGTATAAGTAGAAGGCAAATAACTGGCCGATGGGAACCGAAAGATAAAACGAAAAAATAAAATAAAAAAATTGGAATAAATCACAGAATGTTTATTGGATAAGCGCGAAGAGAAAAAAGGAATTAAATGCGGCAACAAATTTCAAGTGTTACAAAAGGAAAGGGAGTATTAATAGGTGGCTTTTGATGCAAAAAGTTAAATGGAAAATTAAATTCATTATAATTATTTTAATAAGAATTAAAATAATAAACGAAACTGAGGCGAAAGAACAAAATATGCGAAACAATGTATCTCTAAAAGAGAATTATTATTTTCAATGTAAAGTGTACTAATACTCTACCGTTTTAATATGATTTGGGTAAATAAGTGTGCGTGTTATATAATAATAAAAAGAGAATTATTTTCTAAGAAAATCATAAATCCAAGCAATGTATAGATGAACTCACAATTGACAGACATTATGTTCATTTAACTAAAAGCTTTGCAGCAATTGTTACGTTACGTCGTTTGAAAGAGGTTGAATATTCAATTCTAACGTTTACTATTAAATTAAAATTTAGTTATACAAGTTTAATTAATTAAATCAATCGGATTCTTATTGTGGTTGAAGGTTTATCGTTTAGCGCTAACAATTATAATAATTGAAAAGTAATTCCCGAAGTACTGAGATTTTTTATTGGAAAAACATGACTTGCGGTAATGGAAATACGAGACGCTATATTTACTTATCTTTATTTTATAGGATATTTGTGCCTGAAAGTATGTTTATCTTTAAATACAGTAAAAATCGCCTACTTTGATTATCAAAAATTACTAATTTCTTAAATTCATTGCACGAAAACTAAAAGCTAATATTATAGCGCAAATATTACGACTGTCGACGTTAAAGTACGTTTGCCTACAACGATAAAGTTTGAAATTTATCGACTGCACACACGTCAAGAAACAAGTTCTTTGCATTAGATATTTGCGGCAGATACTAAATAATATCATTAAATAACGTTATTGAATGATTCTTAGTAATTGATAAAAGATGTGAATTTCAAATACAAAAAATTCTTATATCGTTGAAATAAAACTTACACTGTTCTTTTTCTTATTTGCCATATTAATCGCAAAATTTTTTTTTCTCACTGAAAGAAACTTTCTATTTTCTTTGTGTGCATAAGCAGGTTGATAAAAGTATTTTCATAAATTCTGCTTTGATGGGGTGACGAAAGTTCAATGATAAATTTAGATAATAACCCGCTATTCACGATATAAAAGCATTGGTTCAACCATATTTCAAACTTTTGTTTCTCGGAACCTTGAAAAGTCGAGACTATATTTCACTATAAACATAATAAAAAGTAAAAAAATCAATTTTACTACTGTTGTTCTTGTATTTTCAACATGTGGCCTATATTTATGAAAATTCTTCTATTATCGATCATTATTTGTCTTTCGCAAACTTTTCAAATTCGATCAAAGGATGAGGAATTGTTGCGAAAGCAAGAATTAGTTTTTCAATTATTATGGAGTACAAGGGTTATGCCTAAAAATTATCCCGAGGTCTTCGAGAGAGTGAAAAACTATAGAATCGAAGATGTCACGGCTGCTTGTACTAACCAAGTGAGTTTAAATATTAAAATTTTACGTGGCAAACGTATGTATGTCATCTGTACGCATTAAAAGTTCAGTAATGTATGCTTTTTAATTAATTTCCTTTTTAAGAAATTATGTCCGAAATGTAATGTCATGTGAAATTTTGCACGTTACATATTTATTGGTGCCTGTAACAGTAAACAAGATTCGTAATAAAAATATTTACAAACATATAAAATATGTGAAACGAAATGGAATTGCTTTATTTAAATTAAAAATACTTAACAAGGTGTATCTTTGACGCAAATATAAAATGTCTTTATATATAAGAAAAAAAAATTCATTTTATTAAAAATTTTGCTTCACAAGTAAGGTAATTACTAGGTGATATTATTTGACACACACACGCGCGCGCACGTATATATATATATATATATATATATATATATATATGTATATATATGTATATATATATATATATATATGTATGAAATAGATAATTAAAGATTAATTTACTTCTCGTAAAAATTTCTATCTTTAAATAACGTATTACTTGAATGCGAATACATAAATCAATAAATAAATCAGTAGAGCCACTCATAGCAAATCTGCGCTATTTGCCGTCAGTAAGCAAATTCAAGGTGACATCACATAAACGTTTTATAAATGTGGATTAAATGCTATGGCTAGCGAATATTCGCGAATCTAACATAAATTTTATAATTTTACTGATAGTGAATGTGAAATAATTGTCGTTATATTCCCTCTAAATGACGTAACTTAGTAATTTAATTTTATTGCGAAATATTAATGTACGTGGGTAAAAGTTAAGTAATAAGCTCGGCATTTCTGCTGCGCTAATGGGCAATATTATACAATATATACATTTTATACTCTTCAAGAAGAATTTATTTAAGTGAAATAATTAAATAGTTCGATATGATACGACTTTTATTTAACCTCTGCCCTCCTTAGGAAACCTCTGTTTTTTTAATCGGTTATCAAGTTTATTCTATCTTCAAAACACTTAGTAAATTTACGTACACTTAATGATGTAGTTTCTTTGTTTATATAAAATGTTGTATATACAAAATTGTAATAAAAGCGCACTGAAAGAAAGAGGAATTACGATAATCGATACGCCACGAATGGATAGAAACAATTTAAACACAGATATCTTTCATTTATCTAAATTATTATATCGGTAAGTATAAATTTTTATGAAAGTTTAATTATTATTAAATATGAATTACATATTAAACAAAGTAGTGTAGGTCGTTTGGTGATATCCCGGCAGTTAAATGCGCGAATGTTGCCGTAGTTAAGTAGTAGGGGAACAATATAATGCAACGATAGATGTTTCATTGTAGTTTATAAAACATTATATTACTTCTATGGTAAAATATATTTAAAATAAAATGTTACAAAAACTTATTTAATATAATGCATGTTCAAAGTAATTTGTATTTCGAGTGCGTTGGAGAATGCAGTTTTTCAATTACAGCTATCCAACGCGTAATGTAGGAGGAAACTTTTATTGGATTCATTCAGGCAGATATAATCTACTTTACCGGATATTAACAGGATTTATTTTCTTTTGTGTGATAATACATACGCATAAAAGTGTGTGTGTGTGTGTGTGTGTGTGTGTGTGGGCGCGCGCGTACTATATTATATAGAAACGGAATATTTATTTGTTATTAGATAACGGATAATAATACAAGAAAATGTCTCTACGTTTAGATTATATAATTAAGTTTTCAAACTCGTAAAAGGTCTAGGAGACGAAATGCCGAAGAAACTGAAAAACATACCGAATAAAGTTTCAGGTTATCGATAGTTATATTTTTCATTTCATTTTAACCAGAGGGATTAGATACATTATCAAAAAGATTAAAAAGCAATGTCACAAACAATTGTGACAAATACAGACTGTCGCAAAATTTGTTTTAATTTTGTAGCGTAAATTTTTACGAGCAAATAATAATCACGGTAAAATAGACCCAGACCCTTTATGCCCAGCATTCGATAATAGTGGAAACGTACGCGCAATTTCCAATCCCCAGAATTACGCAAAGGAATTCGAGACTCGTCTGAAGGAGGGCATGTTAGCACGTGGCCAAGTGTTCTCTCCGTTCCGCGAGGAGCACGTGGCCCAGGTCAGGACCATCTTCAACGTCTTTCACAGCGCCAAGAACTTCAACGAGTTCGCGACATTGGCCGCGTGGTCGAGTCTCGTGGTCAACGAGATCATGTGGCTGCACGCGTTCGCCATCGCCGTCGCTCACCGACACGACACCAGGTACATACGCCTGCCAAATCTTTACGAGATTTTCCCGCACTACTTCTTCAACACCGACGTGGTTATGCAGGCCTACCGTATCAAAACCGGAGAAGTTGCCGGTAAATTCTGTTTGTAATTCAACCAGTTCTCCGTGCATTGTTAGTTGCAGTTAGTGATACGTTACTCGTTACTTCGTTTTATTAAGAGTTCGTTTGTTCAGTGCCACGCTCGTTGCGCTACGTTACGAACGTTTATTCGAAGCGTTTGAGTCATGATTCCCAGCTAAAGAGATGCGCTATTTTTTTATCAATAGAAAATTACCTCGTGTCTTCAGAGAACGTAAAATTTAACGCTAGAAAATGTTTGAAAGTGCGCCTTAACGCCTTAAAAGTAACTCTTTCGCAATCCTCCAACTTTTAACCTGAAATATATTTATCACAAGTTAAGTGCAATTAAATTCGATCGTCGAAAATGATTTTCAGTTGTTGGCGAGCAATGCACGATCGAGGCGAACTACACCGGTAGGTTTCCATCACAGGACCAAGACGACGAGTACAAGTTGAGCTACTTCCGCGAGGACGTCGGTCTTAACGAGTTCTACTTCCACTTCGTCAGTAATTTCCCATTCTGGATGAGCGGCGATGACTCGAGGGTGCGGAAAGACACGCGAGGCGAACTCTATTACCACGTGCACAAAATGTTGCTAAATAGGTATAAACTTGAGCGACTATCGCACGGCCTCGGCGAAATCGAGGACATCAACTGGCAGCAGCCCATCGTTACCGGCTATTATCCCAGAATGACGCACTTCAATGGACTGCAATTACCGACCAGGGAAGCTAAGGCTCACGTACCCATTTACAAATACAAGTTCCTCGAGGTACTTACTTAAGAAGTTCCGTTCTTATAATGTTGCACGAAAGACGAGATCTTGGGATAATAGCGAGATGGAGGGAAATCGATTTAAACGGTTATTTTTGTGTGCTTATAAAACAAAATGCTGCTGAATTACTTTTTCTTTAAGAGCTGCTTCTAGTCGATATTTCAAAGTAGCATTATTAGGCGTTGTGAGTATATTTTAAATGTGATTCGTTTTTGTATGCGACTCTGTATGTAGTCGTTTAGTATTACGAATAGTTTCTTAGTTGATAAGGATTTTGTCACGCGCTAATTCTCCAACCAACGATACATACCGATACAATAGAACTTAACCCAATAGAACTCGCTGTGCCTCGCTACTGTGGAGAGTCTAACTTCTCGTAAAATAGCACGGAAATTAACTTAATTCAGGAAGTCAAGCACTACGAGTTCCGAATCTCAAGGGCACTCGACCTGGATGAATTTCTCACTGCAGACTCAAGAACGAGGAAGATGGACGCCTCGTTCTTCAACGAGTTTTGCAATACCCTCGAGGGAAATGCGGACTCGCCCAACCTCAAACTTTACGGATCTCTTGATCGGCTCTACAAACGGATTCTCGGATTCGCAGTCGAATCGACGGCCAAACGCCTACCGGTGCCAAGCGCCCTGGAGATGTCCCTCACAAGCTTGAGGGATCCAGGATTCTATAGGCTGTACAAGAAAATCATCGACTACGGTTTCAGGTGGTTTTATAGATTAATGGGCGTTACGCCCCTTAAAAAACCAAAATACCGATTCGAAATGAAATCTTGCCGTTGGGCATAGAAATGACGATTTGCACGCGCGCGCGCGCGCGCACACACACAACACGCACACACGTATGCGTATGCGTTGGTGTTGTACTTTTCGTCGGCAAGAATTTCTTAAAATTGGAGCTTCTTATTTGCTTTTATTTGGGATTAAATCTTAAAAGAAAACGTATAATTACTTTAAAACTGATAATCGAAGTAAAAGGTACACGCGTAAAAACAAAATAATATCGTATTTTTTGATTTTTTTAATTATTCTAATCTGCGTTGAACGTAGACTATACATTCATCTCTTTTGCGATAAATCTCACTCTTGAAGGCGATAAATATAATGAAAGTCATTGATTTGAGAAAAATATATCGTAGGATCAATATAATTACACTTTCAACGTGCATGGTATTTTTCTAAAGATGAAAAGATATTCCACACGGGTTTTACTTAGATCTAGATAAATTTTACTTAAGTCTTATCATTATAAATGTCATGCGCGAATTAAACTATGACGTGCGTTATTTTGACGTAGTGCTTAAATACGTGTTTTATTGCTTAAGTTTTATTACAGGCAAGGGTACGTTTCAATCTTGACACGAATCAGTTAAAAATCTATGAAAACAAAATGATAAAGAGAATTGAATATGTTGTTTTTATTGAAATTTTTTCGAATATAATTATTGCGTAATATATAAATGTTGAGTATGAAATATCGATTTTTATATTTTTCTGCACTTTTCTCTGCATTGCTGGTGTATTTTACTTAAAATTCACACTCTGAGAAATTTAAAAGAAAATGTTTAAAAAGCTTGTTCGTTTGTCGCTTTGTTAATTCAATTTATCTAACGTACATTACATTTCTAACAGATCGATACGTGCATACATACGTACACGCACGCGCACACACACACGTCATTACGCATAGTACAGCCTAGTTATAGATATAGTACAATGTAATAAGTATAATGTAATAAAAGCCAAGTTACAATATAGATTATAGATTAGTTAAAAAATTAAAGAAATATGATATTATTTGGTTTATGTGTACGTACACGCACACGCGAATGGTTAACTGAAATGTTTAACGTCGATTAAAATTTAATATTTCTCAACTCCTCCCAACCGATATTCTTCAATTCGATATTTCCATAGATTTAAGAAGAATTTGCCGGTCTACAAGCAAGACGAATTAGCCTTCCAGGGTGTGCGCATCGACTACGTGCACGTTGATCGGTTCGTCACCTTCTTCGATATCTTTGAATCCAACCTAAATCATCCACGAGTACTTCGGTTAGACGACGTTCGCCGACAGGAGCCGATGTTGCCAATCGTCAAGGCTCGGCAACATCGTCTCAATCACAAGCCCTTCACTTACCAGATCGGCGTGAGCAGCGAAGTCGCGACCAAAGCCATCGTCAGGGTTTTCTTGGGTCCCAAACACGACGTCCAAGACAACGAGCTCGAGCTCGCGGAGAGCTTGAGCGATTTTTACGAATTGGATCGATGGACCGTCGATCGTGAGTGTCTATCATGAATATTGCGAATCAAGCCATTTTTATTTATCAAGATTTATCAAGTCTGCTTGGCTTGAGAAGGGCCTGAGTTTTCTCTTGCATTTGATAATCGAGTAAAGAATAACGCGTTATTAACAAAAGCTAAGTTCATGCGTTCTTCGATATTATATTATACACTGTTTTTACAGCTAAATCTTACTACTATTAGCAATATTTAACCGTGGAATTAATTTTTCCAGGTGTTTTAATTTCCTTTGTCGCTTTGATTATAAAAAAAAAAAAAAAAAAAAATGAGTTGATCAACCGCCGTTTTTCGGCAATTTAGTTTAAAAAACGCAGGCTTCGATACGTCCAAAGCTTTTCGATTTCTTGAAATAAATCTGGAGTCTCGAAGGTCGCTAAGTAGAGTTATCCTTTCGTGATGCAGTGAAGCAGGGCAGCAGCAAACTCGAGCGCTCCGATGCGGACTCGGTGCACGCAACGGCGGATTCGCTCCCAGGCGACGACTACCTGCACCTCCTGGATAGCACGCTAAAGACGTCCGGCAACGGAGTGACGTACCAACCGCGGTTACCACCTGGACGACTGCTACTCCCGCGCGGCACTAAATCGGGCCTCGGACTGCGGCTCCTCGTCTGCCTGCATCCGCTCGACCGGGTGCAGTCCACCTCTCAGGATGACGAAGCTGAGGCTTTCGCTTCGATGCGCCTCGACGGACGTGCCGCGGGTTTCCCTTTAGATCGTCACCTCAACGCAACCACGACCCTCGAGGCGCTACGCAATTTCATGATTAAAGACGTGCGCGTCTACCACGTGGACAACGACTCCGATGTCGATTGATTGGATCCATTCGAGGGGACGTGGATGGCTCGTCGATGATTTTTTATCCAAAAGGGCCGAGCCTACGTAACTGAAAACTGTATATCGAAAACGGCATATTAGAGATTTATTATTGTTTCTTTCTTGATTTTGTACATTTGGACACTATATCAGTTTGTTGTTTCTCTGTTTATTAATGTAAACGTAGTATTATATATCGAATGAGAGTGTGAGAGGCTGATTTAAATTTATCACAAAAGTTGGCGGATTGAAAATTGTGATGTGTATCTAATTAATTATAAAGAATTTAAAACGCAAACAGATTATTGCATTACTTTTTAAGACCTTGGTCATGTATGTTTAACAGTCATAAAATTATTGTACGCGTAAAGAGTTAATCACTATCTACTCAGATAAAAAATTAAATTAAAAACATGTTTACATGAAAGAAAAAGAACTTCGATTACAATGAATAGAGCGTTTATCGATAAATCGTTAATGTACTTTAAATGGATCTTTGGGGATGCGTGAGAAGTCGGAGCAGAGGAAAATAATAATAGACTTTTTTTAACACTGAACTAATAAAGCTTTAATAATATCGTATAAAAATCACGTATAAGTACGCTACAAACAATTATCAATTAGTTGCGAGTCGTATGGCGGGTTAGAAGCACGCAAGCGACGGAGAGTACGCCAACTTCTTAGACTTTAAGGGTATTATTTGGCGATCCTGAAGGAGAGGTAATAGTTGTACTTGGCACGACTCTCGGTCCTGACGCATCGTCGCCTAATCTTCCCGCAGCGGACGCACGGGTCGAGAATCTTTATGATTTTCTCGACACTTCGACAAATTTTATTGTCTCGTGTATCCGCTGCAGATGTTTTACAAAATTCGAGGACAATTTTATGGGTACAATGACGTACGAGTGTAAAGCGTAACTGTAAAGCACAAAATGTCAACCTGACGAAAGAATTTGCTGTTGGTTGTGAGGAACGTTTTGACATTATTTTTTATCAATTTATCTATTTACACCAGCAATTTTGAACTTCGTATCTTGGTAATATCTTTTCTAAATTACAATTTGCTTAGTAGTAAATAAGAAGGATAAATAAAACATAAAAATTAATCAGAAGCTGTGAATATATTTAAAATTTAATAATTTCTTTTTAATAACATTATTCTTTATCTATACAATATGATATTAGAAAAAATATCTAATATTATCTAATATAAATAAGGTCGGTATTGAATACTTTTAATCGTAAAGTGATACTTGAAATTGCGGTATTTACAGTTCCTTCGAGAGAATAAATTCGAAGACTTAATTTCAAACTTATCAACGCGAATTAAATACTTTAACTTAACATCGTTCAATATTAATTGGATATTAGCTTCACAAAGTATTACTTTGTCATTAAGAAGAAATGACTGCGAAAGTCTTTATGCACGTACATGCTTCTTAATTAATAATCATTGAGTCGAATCTACATTGTGTAACACTTGCCAAGTAGAATAATTTAATCGCAATATTTTTAATAGTAACACATATAAATGCATTCAAGAGATTCACTTAATGAAATAATTGATACATCAGTTCCAGTTATATGCTCGTACATAACTTATTACACTAAGTATTTTTATTAATTAAAATTAAAAAGGTACATTATCGTAAAAAATACATCACCCCTAAGCATTTTCGTGTATTGCAAGATCAATCGCGATGTATGGTTTTTAATTCAATATCCATAAGTCTTTTCATATAAATGTACAAGATTTGAAAAAATTATGTAGTAGTTTAATCGTGAAAAATTATTTTCTGCCTTTTTTTATTTATAGTTGATATAAGAAAAGAGTAAATATTTCGCTAGATCTGTCTATCGCCAGCGGTAGAACAATCACAAATCAGTGGAACCCAAAACAAATATTTATACATGAATTACATATAAGTACATGCCACGCAAATCAATAAAGAATTTTATTTATATAATACCATTATATATTTTATTTACATTACAAAGAATTTATTTATACAATTAGCTTTGATGAAACACGCAACGAGGCTGTCAAATTTACGTGATTTGTAAACTAAAATATATAATTCACGTATATATAAGACAAGGTGCTGTATTATCCAGCGAAATTTCTAAATAACAATTAAATAAAATTACGTGCGTGAATATAAACACATTTATATTCAAATAAATATATTACAATACGTTCAAAAGTCAACTTAACAATTGCTCTTACATATCCTTTAAAATTTTTTTACTATGCTTTCGTATAGGAAATAAAACCTATTTATTTTACTCACACTCGAAAGTTCAAATATACACCTATAAACAATTTTAATAACATTATTTATAGTGGTACTTAAAGCAAGTAATGAATGCATTAATATCGATCACTTTTTTAAATGCACTTGAAAAAGTTTCACTTTTCACTAAGGTATGCGAAAATCTAAAGAAAAAACCACTATCATTTGAAGCATTAAATTAATAATAATTAATGATAATAATAATTTTTATTTTCCATTTTTGTATGGCAGATCACGTATATTTCCAAAACACGGTTCCAAACTAGCCCAAAATGTCCTAATAAAACTTAATCAGTTGAATGATTTATAAAATTTACTGTTAAGTAAATTAATTGATGTGATAATAGATATTTTTTCTCCCGAAATGTAATATTTCAAGTACTATCTTGCACAATATCTGTTTATATACTAAATATTTGGATTTTAAAAAATATTTAGTGTTCCAAAAATATTTAAGGATTATAAATTTTATGTTGCAACTGGATAATATTAGCGTACCGTTTATGTTTATGGTATCTTATTCAAATATTTAGCTAGAATAAAATATATGAAACTGAAAATCTTACTGAAAGAGATAAATGCAGTAAATACAAGGGTGTATATATCTGTACATCAATTCAATTTTTAATCATGTAGAATAAATTTAAGATTTAAATTTAAGATATTTGAATGATATCAGTGATCAATTCGTGCTTGATTTGTTCATCCAATTACTAGCGTGACTTTGTAAAATAGTATTCTTTGCACAAAATGCTTTAGATTCGTTGTAAGTGATTATGTCAGCTACTTTATGAAAAAAGAAAAAGTTTCATTATTCAGTCTATGGCACACGTGATTTGTCCTCATTCGGTTAAATAACTTAACAAATAAGTTTTCGATCAATAGAAGATAATGAAAGAAAACTTTAATAAAATATATGAAAAATGTTATGTTAGATGGAGTTTTTACTTTAACTTTAAAGATACTACGGTATGGAAATATTTTATTCTTATAAACAATATTATTAACAATTAAGAAGAATAATCTAAATTTCTTTCTGACATAATTGGACAAATCTCATGTATATTACAATATAATTGGAAGCTTCGAGTAAGGCTTGATGGTTACTTTATTCTTGAAAGCATAATAATCCACAAAACTTGGAAATTAAGAATTGAGTAATTTTAAAACACAGTAGTATTAAAAGTACAGTATGCGAATACCCTATCATACAAAGGTGGTAATTATAATTTTAAATAATAAGGTTTGAAGGAAAGACAAATGCCTTAATTACGTTAATAAATTTTGCAGATCAAAAAGGGGAATAGGAAAGCGATCTGCTTACAATTTTATTTCCCGCCTTTATAAGAAAATTATAATTTAAAAAAAGTAATTAAATAAATATCTACATAGAAGTATGTATATATAATATAAAGATACACAATTCGGTATTAATCAAATTGTGTTTTTGTTCATAGCATATTTGTATTAGGATATGTGTATTACTTTTAACCTTGACTATTAGGAATTTAATTTTGATTAAAATTTTTATTAATTAATCAAAATCTAATACGCATTTTTTTCAAGAAAACCGGTAAGAATATTTCAGTTCCTAGAAATGAAAAATGGCACTGCTTTCGAGAAAATATAAATACATTATTTTATTTTGTTTCGAATAAGTTTTAAATAACTTCTTTAAACGTTGAATCCGTATTTTAAATATATTTGATATATTTGCCATTAACTTAATAATGTATTAAATTAATAATGTATAAATGTAATATAAAAAATAATGTTTCCATTAAATAATAATTAAATTAATTAAGAAATGATTATCAGCAGCATAATTTTAAAACAAATTATTAAATTTATGTAATATACTCATGCATTTAATAATACATGACTAATTTATATTAATATTTTATAACATTTTCTTATTTAAACTTACTGTTTGAGCCATTGAAAAATTAATATGTTAAAGTTTTAATATTAAAAATTAATTTTTTTTTAATGAGAGTCAATTAATTGATTTTTAAAACTTAATAACCTCTTTCACCCTTTCTTTTATAATTATTTTAAAAATATGAGAAGTAAGCGTACATTCACAATTATATTTAAAAATTAATAGAAAAAAAAATTTCTGTTGATATGTAATGGAAAGTTTTCAGTTTTCTTAAATTTTCTAACGTTTTTAACAAATTATTGAA
The DNA here is from genome assembly GCA_018907045.1 of Wiebesia pumilae. NCBI lineage: Eukaryota > Metazoa > Arthropoda > Insecta > Hymenoptera > Agaonidae > Wiebesia > Wiebesia pumilae. Next base: position 2,097,200 of record JACCHZ010000106.1, read on the forward strand.
TAATTTCTTAATTTTTTAGTTTTACTTTCTTTTTTTATACGAAAAAAATGTTTATACATGTTTTTAAAGCTTTCTATGATTTTTTTTTTACATATGCTTAAAAGATCAAAAAGTAGTCGAATTTTGTATAATTAAATGTGTATATGCTATTTTGGTATGTGAATTCTTGATTTTTTAGATTACTATACAGATTGTATTTTTAAAATCAAAATTCTATATTGAAAAAAAAATTATAAAGAAGAATATTGTAATAGCATAAATTTAAAAATTTTGATAGTTGAATTTAATAATCAATTAAGACTTAATTAAAAGTTGCATAGAATACAAGACTTAAAAAACATTTTTTGTTCTTAATGAAATTTCAATTTTACTCGCGCAAAATTTTAAGTAATCTTATTTAAACCTATTTAAAATACTTTTGTTATTTTCATCAGAATCAATTTTTTTTTAAATTACATCATTTCATCAAAATTCGTATTACTAGTACTACAATCATTTAAATCTAATAGTTTTCTTAGAATTACTTTTATATATAGATCAGCTTTCAATGCTCTCATATACACCTTTTATATTATATACAATATCTCTATTTTTTAGTTCTTTGACTTTCAAAAATACTTTCGTACATATTTTAGACAGTTATTTATATTACAACATACATATAATTTTTGTAGCATCACTTTACAGAACTAATCATTTATAAATAATTATTGAATAAAGAGTTGGTTTAAAATATTGTTAATATTACATAATGTAATAGTTACTTTTAACATTTAATTGTCACGTTAATATCAGTAAGTAGTAAATTATGATCGATATAAATGAACCAATGCTATAAACAAAATATTATAATAACTTAAAATACTTCTTTAAATCGTAATTTATCAAAGTTTTATTAAATTTCTTAGTTTTAAATTTTAAATCGTATCTGGAATGTAAATAAATTTTAAATATGACGCAGTAAGCTAATATCATCCGTAGAAGCAATATCAATTTAAAGAATAAAGTTACGACTGAATTTTTTTCTGCAAGGGATGAATCGCTCGTCCGTCGAAAGAAGCAGATATATTAGAAAAATTAAGGTATGCATGCACGTGATCTGATTAATGTGATGCTTATTTTCATGTTTTCCCCCACTTATCTAGTCTGGTTTTGGATCATGTAGAAGTCTCGGAGGTCTTTCTACCTCGATTCATCTTTTTTTGCTTGATGGTCTCCGCGACGTTGTCATTGTCAGAGATTGACGAGTCCCTCAAGGACTTGCGACCAGAAACTCCCCGACCAACGTTACGCTCCTCGTTCTCGGAGCCCACAGATTCACGGTTGGACTTTCGCCTTTGGCGTTGGGGCGCTTGATTATGTGCCTCCATCGCCTCGCGTAAGTGCTTCCGCTTTGCTTCCCAAAACATTTCCTGACGTTGAGATATTTCTGGATACCTAATGATTAAAAGGGCAAACACTAAACGAGAATAGTACATTTGATTATGAACAATTTTCTTTTCTTTTAACTTTATTGTTATTAATAATTTTTTGCATGTGTGTATGCTCGATCAAACAAAATAATTATGCTCTAAAATCTATCTCAAAAAATAATCAGAATATTTAAAAACTGCATAATATATGCGAGTAAAAATGTATTTGTAATATTGTACCTGTCAGAAAATTCTTTATTAGGACTAACAATTAATCGCCAGCCTTTCTTTGGTTGATGCTTTGCTATATTGGTAAAAATTTCCCTTATTTCTTCAGCAGGTAATTTGACAACTGAAGAGACTGCTCTTCTATCAACAAATTCATGTTCAGTAAAAGATAGAAGCTGTAAAACATTATTAAAATAATTTTAGTTACCAATATTATAATCGACGTTAAAATATAATTATCAATAATTAATGTTCACACAAGTGAGAATAAATAGTTAAATAAAAAAATTTTCATACAACATAATCTCTAGCTCTACACATAAGCTCAGCAGGAATCCCACTGTGAGCAGACATAGTATCTTTTGGATATATGAGTTCGCTATTTACAACCCAATTGCCTTGGACAAGAACTGCTACTTGTTGCAAGTACTTGAGAATAGCAGCTGTTTCATGTTCGGTGGATAAAATTGTTCTTAGTTGTACAAAAGACATAACCTTTGCTATAAATTAAATTGATCTAATTAGGTTTTAAAAATTAAGAAAATATTCCAATTTATGGATGAACTTGCTTTAAGTTCTATAAGTTTTGTTTAATATAGAATTAAATTTTAATTTTATTCATTGAATTATATTTTTATGAGATAATATTTATTTATAAGCTAATTTAATTATTTATTTAACAGTTAATTATATATTAATTATATATTAATTAACTATTAATCCATAATACGAAATTTAACTATATTTTTTTCAGAATGTATTACACTAATAGATTTACAAGTGCAATTAAATGTGCAAACAAAGTATAAATATAGTCTTAAGTTTTAAAAAAAAATTATAACTTTCTATTATTATTATTATTTACTGAATTGAAATTAAACTGACCGTCTTTCATCAATATTCGAACTTGATCCAGTAAAGGTAAAGTGCGAATATAACTAAGGGAAGTTGTATGACTTGGAATATTAGCTTTTGAAAATTGTTCTTCTTTAAGTGGAGGAGCTAATAAATCCAAATACTGTTTTGTTGATAAATTTAAATTATTAACTGACTCATCATTGGCACTGCAGAACATTTTCATTCGAGTTAACTAAAAGCATAATAATAATTTATTAAAATATCTAAAATAAAATTTTTTGAATTAAATATTAGTTGAAAATAAGTTTCAATGAAATTATTAATTTAAGAAGTAAACCTCAGCTTGAGAACTTGTAGCTGGCTTATATTGACATGATATCCATTGTTCTTCTAAGCATTTTTTAGCATGAGTTTGAAAAGACTGTTCGCGCATTTTTTTAATAAAATCTGGGACTTGCCTAGCAAATGTAACATTTACTTGTTTTGCAGGTTCATCTTCCTCTTCCGCTTCTGCTGGTAAAAGTAACAATGCTTAGATCAAAAGTTTAGATTAAAATATGAAAGAAATCTTACCATCTCCGGTATTTTTTCCATCATCTTTTCCTCGCTTATCAATTCTATCTAGGTAATTAAATTCAGGACGCATTTGCACAATTCCTTTCAGAGGAGTTATATGAAATTCACCATCTTGAAAAATCCCAATAGCATAATTATCACAATTTGGCAAGGCTCGAGAAGATTGCATAACTATTTTATCCATCATGTGACTAAATATAATTATTATAATTAGTTGATGTTGAAAAAAATGTTAACTCCAATAATGAATACAATGTTGAATTTAATTCAAACAAATATAATTAAAAAAGCTGAATAAAGAAATGTATATTAGACCTATCAAAAAATCTTTCATCCTCATCCTGGTCTCGTTTTGAACACATTTCAGCATTAGCAGCAATAGCTTGTCCTTTATTAAGGTTATAATGCGCATCTTGTGTATTAATTTTAACTTCAATTACAACTTCTTGATTTTCTGGTTTTATGGCAGTCTTTATAAAGGTTGCATTATCATAGCCTTCTCGGGCTGCTTTCATTGGGTATTGAAATATAAAAAGCTTATCAGCAAGTTTTTTTGATAAAAACACTGGAATCTAAAAATAAGAAAACACAATAAATAATTTCATTATTTTATGAATTGGTTATTAACTAATTGATATATTATGTATCAATTTTGTAAAAAGAGTTAAAAAGTAATAAATCCTTCTGTCATTAACGTTGTTTAATATAATTTTAAATGAAATTTTAAATTTCATAAGAAATTCAGATCTGTGAAGTTGTGATAAATTACGTTTAACTTACAATAACTTTCCAAAGCCTCTAAGTGATCCCAGTTTATAGTTTTAATTACCAATTATCAAAATGTTATAAAAAAATAATTATTACATTAAAATAATATTGCATATAACAGTGATTCTGAAATTTTATTTTGGCTTAACCTTAATCTTATTTTTTAACCTCTAATCGAAATAATCAAAGTCGGCTTTTCAGACTTTCTAAAAACATAAACAATTGCCTTTGGAAATGAACATTTTACCTCTTTAATAACTGGATCACCATCATCCTCCATTACTTTAGAGCTTTATATTTGTTTCTTTAATTTATTAAAAACCTGCTTATTACAACACGTATATATTCTGTCCGCACATATGGTTTTTTCTAATCCTATTCCAATGCTATATTCAAAGTTTAGATAATCTTTAACAAATGTATCTTCATCTAGATTGATTGGAAAACGATACTTTTAAACTTGAGTTCAACTTTGCAGTTTGTTCTTGTAATTAGGTTTATTTGAATTACAAACGTTCTAGCTACGACTTTAAATATAAATAATACGTAATTAAAAATCAATTTTAGTTTAAAAAGACGTCGGTTATGTCGTAAATTTTATTTTATTCCGATTACATTATTAAACTTAATTTGCGAAGATAAGGAAGACAGAGAATTATTAAAATGTTCCGAGCATGCGCGACCTTAGGTTTACTTTTACGAGGTGAAGCTGATGATCAGCCGCTGATCGCTAAGAACGAAATAAGAATCCTATTTTTTGGCAATTCATACCGCTTTTGTATATTTATAATTTTTTAAATAACAGTGTTATATTTTGCTTGAATTTTACAATGATTGAAATTAAGTACGGGTATTATGATTTTCGAGTAGTCTTTGGAATTTCAGAAATTTATTTCTAGACAATCGAACAGAAACAGGTTAGGTTTATTAAATGTCAAAAAGCAAATTTCTCACCCCGCAATATATGATATTTTATTTTAAAAATTACTTGTTGTTCGTAAATGGTACTGAAGACTTCTTATTTAGAAATTTATGTTGAAATTCTTTTATACTGAGATGTTCTGGTATAGAATAAAATATTTAAATCACACATTCAGAGTTAATCATTGAATTGACAATTGTTTTTTACATTGTACATTGTAACGGTATAATAATATGATGTAATAAAAATTATATGATATTTTCAGATTACAACAAACAATATAAATATTTAGAATACAAAATGACTTCTGTATTTGATCAGTTTGAACAGGCTTCTCAAAGATCAAAGCAGACTGTGCCACCACCTATTCGCCATGACATTGTATATATCAAAATAATAATAGTTAGTTGTTTCAATTTTTATAAGAATGTACAATAATTTTATTTACAGAGTAGTACAGGTTTTATCCAGATGAAACTTCAAGATGAAATTCCAATATTCATCAAACAGAAAGTTAATTTTATGCCATCGGACAGAATATTACGTATCTGTGTCAGTAATAATTTCATTGTCATTGCAATGGCTAATAACATTCTGCTTAGGATTGACATGAAGCATCCTGATAAACCTGAAGGTAAGAATTTATTATATTTCATTATATTTGTAGAATATTATTTATATTTACTTTATTGTGCATAGCTTATTATGTGTTACATTGTTTGTTTATTTGTTTACTTATGCATGTGCATGTAGGTGTAAGAGTAAGAGTACACGTTACTATAAATTATAAGTATGCATTCCTTATTGAATTCAAATATTTAAATTTATAGAAATTGATATAACAAAATATATCGGAAATTTGAGACTAAATGGCATGTTTCTTGATCCTTTGGGTCAACATTTACTGATATCAACTGTGCCAAAACAAGATGATAGTAACTCACCACCAGAAACTTTCTATTTACATAGGAAAACAACAAAATTAAAACAAGTTAGAATACTTAATATGCACTTATATCTTAAAATTAATATTAAAAAATTTTTTTACAAAAAGTATATTTAGAAGAATATATGAAAATAATGAATTAAAGTAATGTCTTTAAACATTAATTCTTAGACTTCAAAATTTCGTGGTCACGAAATTACAGCTGTTGGATGGAATTTCATAAATGCATCAGAAACTACTTCAGGTCCAATTTTACTTGGAACTTCTAAGGGTCTTATCTTTGAAACCGAAATCGGTTTAGAAGGTGACAAAATATTTACTACCAGTTTGGAACAGTATTGGAGACAGGTATAAGTTAAATAATTATTTATGGTATTTATAATTAAATTATAAATATAAGACTTGATAATTATGAAACCATTTATGAGCCTGAAAACCAAATTTTCATTACAAATACAGATAGCAAACGTTTAAAAATAATTTTTCATATTGTTCAATTATAAATATCCTTAAAATAACTTTAATGCAAACATTGATAAAATTTTTTGTTAATCATGAAATGTTAAAATAATGTAAGTAATTTGAAAATCTTAAAAACTATTTGTCGATAGAAAATTTCTCTATTTCCTAGCTTCCAAATTATTTACCTCTTTATGGTTGTAAAGAGTTGGATGGACTGGTAAGTTTATGCTGAAAAAATTTGCGCTGTGTGTTTTTGTATCGTGTTATAATTTTTTGGACATTATTATTTACCATTTTCATTTTATTGCAAAAAGTTTTGTTAAGTTTAGTTTTTGTAAATATTGTTTTAACTCATCATATTTTCTACATTTATGTACATATACAAAAATACTTTATTGATAGGTTTTTGATATTGGAAAGGATAGCAAGCCACCAATTACTGGTTTGGAGTTTCGAAGGATACCACACACTGACAAGTATGTAATTATATTGACAACTCTTATTCGTATTTATCAGTACATTGGAGCTGTAACTAACCATGAAGAAAAACCACTTTTGCAACAAGTATTTAATAAATATCTGAACATTAAAGGTAAAATTGTCTTGCTAATATTAATAAAATTATTTAAATCATACAAAAACATATTTAATTTTAAATCATCAAGTTATTACATATTTTTAGAACGTTTTAATCAGTTAGAGAGTTCTTTGCCATATTCCAAGATGCAATTTTATTATTCATCACCACAAGATTTCCCTAAGACCTTCAGTTGGTTGACAGAAACTGGTATTTTATTTTCTCAGGTGCGAATTATGAATTAAACAATTTCCTTTTATGTATACTAAAAAATAGTATAAATTTTAAGAAATACGAACTAAATATTGTGATTATTCATTTTTTATTTATCATATGAAGGTCGACCCAAAGATGGATCCGGAAAACATACTAATAAATCAGCAGATGCTACCATGTCCTGAAACTAGTCTTCTTAGCAGTAATATGTCAAGAAGAAAAAGTACTACTCCATTGTCGTTTGTTTTAACTGAATTTCACATTCTTCTTTTGTATAGCGATCATGTAAAAGGAGTTTCTTTGCTAAATCAAGAACTTATTTTTGAAGACATTTATAATGATGTAAGCGCACAAAAAATATCAATCTAAATTAAATAATTTGTAGTAAAATTATATTTTTAAATATTTTTTTATGAAAAATAATTTTACAACTACAGTATTGTTTTATTACAAATAATATGGAACCTTACAACGTTTTCATTTGATTTTATTAATGCTTTGTATTCATGCAACATATGTACATGAAATTAATTAACGACATTATTATCAATGCATTTTTACATATTTTAGGAAGATTTTTTAATTTGATTAATACTTCATAGTTATTTGTATTAATCTTTTTTATCGAAACTTTTTATTTTAAATTATTTTTGCAGGCTTTTGGAAAATTAATAAATATTATCAAAGATCCGACAACTGGTTCCATTTGGGCATTTAGCGAACGAGCAGTTTTCAAATATAAAGTGACTAAAGAAGATCGTAATGTTTGGCAGGTACTTTTATGAAATGTGATCCATTAATTTTAAGAAAAGTTAATAAGCATTAAGTCATACGATGTTAATAAAACTTTAAGGTTTATATTGAAAAAGGAGAATTCGAACTTGCAAGACAATATTGCAAGGATAACCCAGCACACATAGATCAAGTACTTGTAAAACAAGCTGAAATGTTATTTAAAAACAAGGAGTAAGTTATAAAAATTAGATAAATATCACTTTTTTAAATGAATACTCAATTATTTTTTTATAGATATGAAACAAGTGCACTTATATATGCTGATACTCATTCGTCTTTTGAAGAAATTTCTTTGAAATTTCTGCAAGAGAATCAAATAGAAGCATTGAAAACGTTTTTAAAGAAGGTAAAATTGAATTTTTGTGACATTCAAAGTTTTTCTAATAATGATCTGACAATGATTATTATAGAAACTCGATGGCTTGAAATCACAAGATAAAACTCAGATTACAATGATTGTAATATGGGTAGTGGAACTATTTATGAATCAAATGGGAAATTTCCGTAGTACTGACACTTCTTACTTACAAAATCCTCGATATATGCAACTTCAGAAGCAATTTGATAGTTTTTTAGCAACGGACAAAGTTGAGGTCAGAATTTTAACATAAATATTTTATATTTTTTCAAATTTTAATTTATCTAACATAAAATCTTATATGTTGGATTCTATATAGTTTAAAAATTAGACATAAAATTAATAATTTATACATTTATACATTTAAAATTTATTTCAAATAATTGAAATTAATATGTTTTAAATAATATAAGTCTATTAATATTACTGAATTAATGTATTGATTCTTTGTCATTAAAGTCCCAAGATGATGTAAATAATTTTTTTTTAAATAATGTATATATTTTTATACAGTTACGCAGTATTACATTGATTAAAGCTCATAAATTTGTTGTTTTATACAATGAACATTAATTTATTGCGTATTAAAGTAATTTCTTGCAAACACTGTTTTGTATTTTTTTTTAAAGGAATGTGTTCGAAAGAATCGTAGTACAATCCGTAATATTATGGCTAGTCATGGAGACAAAGATAATTTATTACGATTAACAATTATGAACAGAAATTATGAGGAGGTAATACGACAACATCTGTACAAAAACAACAATCTCGAAGCACTCGAAGTTCTTAAAAGCCAAGGGAACAAGGAATTGTTTTATCAATTTGCTGGAATTCTTCTTCAAGAACTGCCAAAACCAACAGTTGCAGCATTGATATCTCAAGGTTCCTGTCTTAAGCCTTCAAAGCTTTTACCAGCGTTAGTATCTTGTAAAAGCGATGAAAAACACGTAAGAAAATAATTAATTAAAAATCATCCATTTAGATGTTGTTTTTAATATAAATTTTAGATTATGTTTAAGTTAAAATATATCTGATTATTTACACAAGAAAGTAACATTATAAATGTCATTTTTAAGAATGGATTTTACTAATGATAAATTAAATGCTTTCAATTATTCGTTATTCATACCGAATTATTGGAATATTCTAAAATTCATATCTTTTGAATATTAAAAAATAATCGTTTATTAATTGTTTTTGAAATTACATTAGGTACGTGAAGATAAATTTTACTTTATGAATTTAGTTAAAAAATGTAAGTCAATAAATCTCGTATTAATGTTAAATTTTCTTACAAATGCAAAAACGTGCGGAATCGAATACGATGAATCGTCAACAATTTTTATAAACTGATGTGCATGTTTTGAGAGCAGCATTTGTTAACATTTTCATAAACTTTTTAAGGCAAGAGAAATAATTAGGTACTTGGAACATTGCATCTATGAACAAAGCTGTCAAGAACAAGCGATTCACAATTTTCTACTTTCCCTTTATGCTCGGTACAAGAAAGATGAGGTCATGCGGTACATTAGCTCTCAAGGTAGAATCAATGATTGTAGTTTTATTTTTATGTATACGTTAGAAATTATCTAAGTTACAACAATGTCAGGCATATTCAAGAAAATACCTCTATATTAAATATAAGCCGCTAAAAAGACTTTGCGATTAATTCAATATTAGAATTCAATATTAGAATCATTCAGAAACAGCAATTATGATTGTTTGAAAATGTTGCTTACAGGTCAAGACATAAGCATGGTCCATTATGATGTTCATTATGCTCTTCGGCTCTGTCAAGAAACAAATTTAACTGAAGCCTGTGTACAGCTTTCGGCACTTTTGGGTCTTTGGACGACTGCGGTTGACCTGGCGTTAAGTATTAGCGTAGACTTAGCCAAACAAATTGCTGCAATACCTTCACATCATGGCAATGATGAGTTAAGGAAAAAATTATGGCTGAAAATAGGTAGATGAGTATTTTTAAATGTACAGCATTATTATTATTGTTACTAATTAATGAGAACATTAACAGTGATGGTATAATGCTTTTCAGCGGAACACGTTGTGCGAGAGAAAGATGATATACAACAGGCAATGGAATTCCTCCAACAGTGCGATCTAGTTCGGATTGAAGATATATTGCCGTTTTTCTCGGATTTTGTTACTATCGATCATTTTAAAGAGGCCATTTGCAATTCCTTACAAGTAATCTATCGACCGTATACTTGTATTTTAAATTACCTTTACAGTTATCCGAAGTTAAGTATTATATTTTCAGGAATACAATCGTCATATTCAAGATCTCAAAGAGGAAATGCAAGAAGCTACAAAAGCTGCAGAAATTATTCGCAAGGATATTCAAGCTTTCCGTACTCGGTAATGAAACTTTAATTATTTCAGATAACACCGACTAATATTTTCGACAACTTCTTAATTGTGGGTGTTCTATACATCCTCTTAATTCCAGCTGTACTTTTGTCCACGCAAAGGACGATTGTTACACCTGCGGTACTCAATTGCTGCTTCGACCGTTCTATGTTTTCCCATGCGGTCACCGTTTTCATAGCGACTGCCTCGTAGCGGCGCTCACGCCGATGCTGTCGATCGAACGGCAGACGCAACTTGCCGATCTCCAGCACCAGCTGACACAGGCATCCGGACGACACGACGAACTGTCCACTTTGAACCAGCATCAATACACGACCAACTCGGACGTCGGCGCCGCGGCTTCGCTCTCTACCAAGGAACAGATCAAAGCGGACATCGACGAGCTCGTAGCCTCCGAGTGTCTCTATTGCGGCGAACTCATGATAGAGTGAGTATTTTATCTCTGTTGGTTCGCATTAAATCCTATACGCTTGTAATAATAGTCTCTCTCTCTCTCTCTCTCTCTCTCTCTGTTATCCGAGTGTTGTGACGATTATTCTTTTTGACAAAAACAGAATGTTTATCTTAGTGCGATAAAAAGTGTATTTAAAATCTGTTTAAGGTATCATTAATTTGTTTTAATAAAAAAAGCACATTCTTTAGTTACGTAAAAAATGTTGTGAAAAATGTACATAACTACTTTAGATTTATACTTAATTTTAAATTTCTATTTAGTCGTTAAAATTTTATATGATTTTAGTTAACATTGAAAGAATTTCTCATTTATGTAAAAAGAGTTTAGGAAAAATTTATTCTCGATAAGTATTTATTACAATGAACCTTTGGAATGATTCTTTCAACGCGAAAATGAAAGCTTTAAACGGAAAAGATTATTTTATGATATAAACACACACACACACACACACACACACACACACACACACACACACACACACACAACGAATGTTATTATAATAGTATAGAATTTTGTTTACATTTTATTTTTAATATAAATATTATTAATATACCGTTATAATACGTGTTTACTCTAGTATAATAGAAAAACTTATTCTTACGGAGATGAAATTTTTCCGGTATAACAGTAATTTCTCATATTAAAAAAGTTGTAACGAGTTTTTGATGTTATTTTCACGGGATTAAGTAGAAATCTGTTGCAGTAATAGTGTTAGAATATTGTTAAAGCTAACTTATAGTGTGAAATTAGTTTTGAGTTGATCTAAGGTAAGATTCCTTGCGATACAAATTAATGTGCAGTGAATCTTATTTGCGTTATTTTAAAAACAAATTTTAATATAAAAACATCATTAGTGTCAATCCAGATTGTTTTACAAATATAATTTATTAAAAATAAACTACTTGAAACATTTGAGTTGATCTTTTAGTTGGTTCAAATGACTCAATAATAAATATTATAGATCTACGATTTTTACTATTATTAAGTAGAATATTTCAAAGATAAGTTTCATTCAAAATATTTACTTTTCACTTTGATTGTAATATTATAATTTTTGTTTAGATCAATTGATAAGCCATTCATAGAAGAAGAGGATTATGAAAGGGTCATGAAGGAATGGGCATAAAGAAATAAAATATTTTTTAAGCACATTGAAACTGCCCTTATAGCGATTATAATTGTAAATAGTATTGTAGAAATGAAAGTTATGTATAATTTTATGATATATGTAATATTTTTCAAAGATGTATATGCATTTATTTGCTTTATATTAAGATATTTGGAAAAATGTGAAATTTATAAATTAAAAAAAGAATCAGGAAATATGCTAATTAAAAATTATTGTTTTTAATTATTTGTTACTTTACTTTAAATAAATTTAATGCTGTAATAACAAATGTAATTAGCAAAACATTAAAAATAATTTTATTGTCTATAAATGTTTTAGAAAGTTCAATTCAGCTTTTTTGTCTCTTTTACTAACTGATTGATTACCTAAAATATAAAATCTTAATGGTTTGTTTGCCCATTCAAAACCTGCGCTATTGATTCCTATTCTTGGGCAGTGAATAATTTTTAATTCCTCTTGTTTTGAATCTTCTTCAAGCCACATTCCTCTCCACGAGCACATAGAATATTTATTGTGCTCTTTTTTTATGTCAAAAGCTATACAGAGCTTAGATGGTCCGTTACACAATTCATGAAGTTCGAAATCCTTGTTTGCTCTTTTTGATGATTTTGAATTTAATATTGAATTCCTGAAATCTTTCATTCTCTCAATACCTTCAAGAGGTTCTACAGCTCGTAAGAATATCGAACTCCCTTCCTCTAAAATAATTTTCATATTGCTTTATACTTTAAGGTTTTTGAAAAATATTTTATTTATTAAGGGACTCTTTATACATTTTTAAATAAGTTATTTACAAACAATTTCAGTTGTGTATGTAAGACTGATGTATTTTTTATAATTAACAGATATTTATATGTAGGTGTACCTTGACTAGAAATATTGAAACAATGATACATTCCATAAGTAAGATAAACGAAAATTGTTCCAGGAATCATGTACATTGGAATGTTACGTGAAGTAACTTTTCCTTGATAAGTTGCAGAGGCTTTATCTACTATACCCAAATAGCTTTCAGTTTCTACAATTTTTCCTTTTAAAATTGTTCCATCGTCCAATTTACGAACAAGAATTTTTCCTACATTTATAATATTTTGTTTTAAATGCAGATGTTTAAATAAAATTTGCAAAAGTACGTTATATATGTAAGCTTTAAGTGATTTAACAATTACCAAGAATATTTTTCGCTAATGTTTCACAAGGAGAATCATAAAATGAGTATGGCAGTCTGGACGAGCATATTTCCTTTTCCCATTGTACTAATGGTGGATCTTCTAATTGTAGCAACTGATTTTTAATTAATTCTAAATCTTGACTTGTTTGAACATTTTTACTTTTACTTTCTTTACTATATTCCTTTAATCTGTTCTATTAATTGTAAATTATTAACATTTATTTCCTATTTTATAATTTTATTATGATTCTTGAATTTTATTATGATTAAAAACCTGTAAACTATGTTTCCCGCTGATGTTAATATTTTCTTTTTTTGAAGATGTTTTGGATTCATCATGGTCATCTTCTAAATTTTTAATTTTGACCGATGCTCTTGTTCTTTTCATTTTAAAATTTTCACTGGTGTGACAAATTTATCCAACGCTGAGAAAGATACTTTTTCAGGTAAATATCAGATCATATCGAATTAGAAAAGGCATTTTTGTATTCTGTAATTTTTTCAAACGCTATAAAAATGTTGTAAATAAAAAATATCTAGAAATAATGTACATTACAACTTCGATATTCCCATTCTAATATTGAAAATTTATATAAAAGAACAAAAGAACGAATTTACAGAACCCCGTAAGAATTTACGCGGTAAATTACGTATCACGTGTCTAAGAACATCTGATTTTGTGTTCTCAAAATTTATCAAATTTGAATGTAAGTAACGAGTAAAAACCGTTTATTAGAACGCATTTTTAATAATCGGTTGTGAATTCTTTTAGTAGATATTAGTCGTTATACCGTGCGAATGAAGTGTTTTTTAAAATTTCCCGAAGACCTGCGACTTAAAATCCTGTATCGACAAAAGTTCACTGGTTTCTTGGTAAGTGTTACAATTAAACTATTTACAAGAATGTCTTTTATACTTTTTTCATAATTTTGTGAGATTTTGTACATTTTGCATGAAGCTGTTTAGTGCCGTTTAGATTTTCCGTTGTAAAATACTTGCCAATCAATTTAATCAATTATACGTACAATAAATAATTTAGAGGTGTACTCTTTGTAAACGATGTTTCAATCGTTATAATTTAGAAATATTTTTTACACTCGATACGTTTTGAAAGAGTGAATAAAATACGTCGCATCAATGTTTCAGGAGTATGTTTTATTTTTAGGGATTAGGGTTGGTAAAGAGTCATCGAGCGATTATGTAATAGATCATTATGGTTAAAAAGTTTTAAACGAATTCTAATATTTCTGTAATAAATGGGAATAAAATGTTATATTGAGTTACAATGTGAATAACTATATTCTACGTATGTGCTTCATACGTTTGAATTAAACGTAAACTGTAGCATAACTGCAATAGAATATAACTGAGCTAACAGTTGCTCAGTTGGGAAAATTTATTTTTGCGAATTAATCTAATTATCGACGAAAACATAAACGTACACGAAATCTAATTGAAAATAACTCACGAGAATAAAAGCCAAGGATATAGTTACAGGAGTCGATTGTTCGTCCTCATTTGACCTTATTGGGTCGAATTTCAGATTTGTTATTTCGAGAAATATTATCGCGTACGTAATTGTCTTTTTATGAAAAAACGTGGAGCTTTCAAGTTTACCGTGCACCTGATCGATGATAATAAAGATCGTTCGTACGTTACGAATTTATTACACGGTGATGAATTAAGTTTGTGGGGTACTTGTTTGATTACGTACAGGTATTATTGTATTTACTACTTGGCTACGTATCGCTTTTGCATAAGTTTACAGGGGCGCTTATAGGGTGGCTGGCTTGGTTTGAATTTTAAATACGTAATTATTTCAGGTGTTTATGTATGATTCAGAAAAGAGTTTTCCCTTGAATTAATTAGATAGTAATACGAACAAGGAGAGTTGATTTAAAAGAAAAAGGTCGATGCTTTTATATCACGCGTACTTATAAAGTATGAAATACATCACAAGGTACAGTGTCAATATTCGTTAAAAATTCAACGTCTGCACTTACAAATAACTTACAAAGGAAGCATTATTTTACTTGTTATATTTTGTATTGCGAATGTCTCCAAACTAACGCATCCACACATATCACTCTGCTTTTGAAAATGATTCTCCGAATGTACCTTTTCATGTGCATATTCGCGCTTGGATGTTTGCTCCTTTGTGTACCTCCGCTTACTCGGCATTTATTCATTTCACGGTACATACTCTATTTGTCACATACGTCTTTTCTGTCTCCCGCTCGTATACCCACACACACACAGGCAGACGGAGAGAGAGTGTTGCCACGTACGCGTGCATTATTATCCACATACTGTGTTTAAATGCACGGAGTGGAATACTCGGAGTTAAATGTGCAGTCATTTCATCTATCAGATGTAATTATAAGAATTATTGAAGATGCCGCAATTAAAGGCATTATGAATTTTAAGTTGAGAAAGGCATCGCGTGCCATTTTTTTCGCAACTACTTCAATTAAAAAGATGTTAATGATATTAGTTTAACCGTCGGTAATAAGTACAGATCTTACGTGATATATTTAGTACTAAGTCATTTATAAACTTCCAAAAGTTACGAATGGAGTTTTATATCTTTATCTTGATACGTTCAAATAAATCCTACGAGTACTTTGATTGTATTGTTCTTATTTTGTGTTAAAAAAGTGGTGTCGTAGAAATAAATTTTAAATTAAAAATAAACATCATTTTTAACAATATTTCAGTTTAGAAATAATGAAAATCTTAATATTTAGCGCATCTTAAATGATAATATTACTGTTATTTTATCACTGAGCGAATTTCATCATTTATGGTTTTGTAACTCTTAATGCAATAATCGTTAATACATATATCAAAGTGATTTAAAACATTTTGTTAAATAATATAATTTATGTTTAAGCACTCACGGTGAATGTTTTATTTTAGACAAAAAAAAAAAAAAAAAAAAAAAAAAACCGTGAATTAAAAGCCCGAAAAATGAAAAATGGAAAATGACCCCAAAAGTCTATACAGTCCATATTTTTCCAAGTTAGTTAAAATAACCCATAATGATCATTAGAGAAAGCGAAAAGATATTTATTATCGAAACAACAAAACTTAAAAAGGTATTACCGAGAAACTCCAAGCAGTAAAGTTATTTTTCGCTTCATGGTGTATAATTTTTTCGTTTCCTCTACAATTTAAATAAATTTCTTAATCGTTTGCCATTTATCATAAGAAGTAAAACATAGCTTGACTGAATTTTCGACATTCGAAAGACTATCGTTTAAAACTGTCTCGACTGAGACAAACGATCAACGGTGTTTTAAAAATATTGTAGTTTCTTGAAGATTTATATCGAAAATACGTTATTGCTTATATTTAGAATTTTTATTTTTTTATTGCATTGTATAAGTCATATATTGCAACATTGGTAATAATTAATTAAAATGTTAATTGAGGCAATTATTAATTTTTGATAATCAGAGAAATAATATAATATATTGTAGAACGTTGAAATGTTTATATATTTTACATTTCATTTTTTTATATTTGTACCGTAAATATAAATGATATATTGACAGAAATATATAATAAATTATGTAATTTTTCAGTAGTATACTTACTGAATTATATATAACATTTAGGTATATATAATTGATGCATAAATGCACTTACATATGTATCCATAATAAATGAAAAGTAACATGAAATACTAGTTTCTCTATTGTAAAGTAGATTCAATTTTTTTATCTCTTTTACTTACGCACTTATGACCATAAATATAAAATCTCAAAGGTTTGTTTGCCCATTCTTCTCCGGCACTTTTAATTCCGATTCTTGGGCACTCAATTATTTTTATTTCTTCCTGCTTTCCATCATCTTCTATCCAAAGTTCTTTCCAATTACACAGCGAATACTTACTATGCTTTTTTTCAAGCTTCATAGATATGCAAATTTTCGATGGACCATTGCATAATTCATGTACTTTTAAATTTTTTGATATTTTTTTGGGCTCTTTTGCACTTGGCTTCCAACTACGGTGCTCTATCATATGCTCTATGCCTTCTAAAGGTTCTAGAGATCTGACGAGTACTGCACTTCCTTCTTCTAAAATATTTTATTTATTAATTGAGATATAAAAATATGTCGCTACATAGTTTATATTTTTTAGTATCACAATGTAAATGCTTATGCTTTATATAAAAATAATATATTCAACGACACAACTGAGATATTTCATTTATTACGTTTCACTTTTTTTATACAAAAGGTATTATGAATATTTTAATTTATAAGTAAGTTATATACTAATATAATTTAAAGTTTTGCAATTAATTTTCTTCTAGCCAAAGATTTTGGTTATTACAAGCATTTTTCCCATTAAATTCATCTTTTTCAATGACAAAAGCACTACAAATTTCTGAAGCTTCAAGGCATAACTTATGACTTCCAAATTTTTTTATATTGTTAATCATTTTGTTGTCCTCGTTACTTCTTTTTTCCATATTTTTAAAGAATTCCGTAGATTCAAAACCAGTTAAGGGTTCTACTTTTTTAATTAGTATACATTTTTCTGTTTTTATATATTTAGAATTATTTATAAATTTGAAAGAATAACAATATGGATTGGAAATGCATTATAATTTCTAATTATGCTTTAGTATTGTTTCTGAATGTTGCAAATTAATGTTTATACCAGTACCTTGACTAGAAATATTAAAGCAGTGATACATGCCATAAGTGAAGTACACGTAAATAGTTCCTGGTGGCATGTACATGGATATATTTCTAGGCGTGACTTTTCCTCCATGAGTATGCGATGCTTTATCTTCAATACCTAAATAACTTTCGGTTTCGACAATCTTTCCTTTTAAAATTACACCATTACTTAGCTTTCTAACTAGGATTTTTCCTTTAAACGTAAATTAATTTTTTTTTTTTAAATAAGGAGTATTATAAATTAACATTTAGAATGTAAGCAGCTCTGTATATTTTACCTAGAATATTTTTGGCCAATGTTTCACAGGGTACATTATAAAATGAATACGTAAGTCTATTAGAACTGATTTGTTTATCCCACAAAGTAACAGGAGGATCTTCCAATTGCTTTAATTCTTTTTTCATTAATTTTAAATCAACGGTTGCTCGAACCTTCTTACTCGTTAATTCTGGGACTATTTCGATATCGATTTTTCTTTTTCCTGAAAAAATTAACTTCTACATTTTCAAACTAGAGGTCTTTGCAAAGAAAACACTATTTCTTACTTTTTACGAGAGATTTTAAATTTAATTTTTGTGTTGCTTTATCATTTTCTTCTTTCATGATGATTTGGGTTCTATTTACATAACTACTGAAATACAAGATCTACGATAATAACTTAATATTAGCATTGAACATTTTATTAATATTCATTTTTACATATTAACCAAAGTATTCATAAAAGCTAACCTTTTGATTGTAGCATAGTCCTTTACAAATATTGAATCTTCGGTCATTCAACTCTGATGTTTTGATTCCTATTCCGTTAGCACAAATGTTTTTACTAAAGTATGAATTAAAATATTTGAATACTAGATTTTCTATTTCTGTGAAAATAAAAATTTAATCTTCACTCTATTTCTACATTTTTCTTTATTAATTTGGCCTTTCGAAATCGTTGATACGCGAAATCAGGTTAAGTCAGAATCAGAAAATGAACAGATTAGGTTAGGTAAATATTTGAAAAATCGAAAGCTTTTATAATTCACAAGTTTTTATGTGATTCAGAGATGATTAACCGTTTTATATTTTTAATTACATATCTTATTAACGGACTCATTTTCTGTTGTACTTACGAAGCATTTCCTTAAAAAAAGTGAGTTATAAATTAAGTAAATTTCTTTAATTATTTATGAATTTGATTTCGTCAAATTTACTCGAAACATAAAAAGTGTTATATTTAATTATTTACGACTAAGAGCACGTGTAAATATGATTAATACTTTTTTAGCTGTGACTTTGAAATTGCTATCTTATTTTTGCACTTTTCTGTATTTAAAAAATTTATATTTACAATGTGAAGTATCAGCCGATTATATTAAGTAAGGGTAAAACAAAAAATAAGATATAAGAAGCGTAATTACATGAAATAACTGAAATAAAATTATGTATATAACCGAAAAAACATTTGAAGATTTTATAGAAGGCAAAACATTTTAGGAATCAATTATAAATTATAAACATTTAAAGGTAAATTATTAAAATTTTTTAAATTTGATAAACACGAAGTTATAATGGACAATATAAAGAAAAATGTTACAGCACTGGTTGAGATCGACATTAGTAACACAAACATTTTTAAAGGACAAAGTCTTTACAAGCATGAGAATTTATTTAAAAAACTGCTTTTAATAAAAATATTATATTATCTGCTAGCAAGCAAGAAATAATTTTATTAAGCAAATTTTATCGTAACAGCTTCTGTCTGTACATATAATATAATGTGTTAGGTAGGTTGTACAAATGTTTGCGCTTATATTAATTAATACGTCTAACCCTTATCTAATATGACAAAAGAGGAAAATTTGATACAGCTCATGTAGTTAAGGATGTATAACTTAGCTATTTATCTGATTTACTCATGCGGTGAATTTGGCACGATAATGCGTTAACCTCTTCCCTAAGACTCGTACTACACGACATACAATTTTCCCTTTTCGCGCGGAAAAGACCTCAATTATTTATATATATTATTATATCGCAGATCCAAATATTCCTTGCGGTTCTTGTATTCTTCTTTACCAAGAACTACTATGACAAAAAGTGGAAAATATTGTGAGCAATTTAGAGTTCATTCGATTTGCGGATGAGTGAAATACGCGATGTAATTCAAATTTAACTCGCGTTGTCATTCTAAAAGTCGTTACTCGCTATTAAATTTTTCTACTACCACTATCATTTAAGACTACCATTAATTTTAAAAGAGTAATAACATTGTAAATGGGCTGCTTAGTTTTTATCGTTAAGTAGAGTTTGACGTAAATTCGTTTGTTAGGTTGTGACTTGCGAAAATGGAGGAAGCAACAGCAAATCCGAAACTTGTTAATTCATCCATTTACTGTAAATTTGTTATACAATGGCGAGACTATTTGTCAGTGCCAAACTGTAAAGGCGAGAGAATACTCCCGTCTAATTGTATTCTGCAAGTGCAGCTGCAAGTTACGGATAAGGATTGGCAATGCTACTCGAAGTTTAAGTTTGAATAATATACTCTCATATCTAGAAAAATTAAAGTATTCAGCTACACTAAAGTATTTTAAAGACCTTCAATTGCAATACTTTTGGCGAAACAGTGTTTTTCGAGTTTCGCGTTAATCGAGTTTCTTCGTAATTAGTTCGTAAGATGTTTGATAAACAAATATCGGTTCTTAGAATCTGAAAACTTTCGTAAATTTATGTGTACTTTGTTGCAATGTGTAATCAGTCAATCGCGAGGGCTCGAATGATTTATTAAATTGATCAAATAACTCTACTTCGGAATTATTAAACAAACAATAATTAAAGCTTTCATCGTTGACAGGTTATTTCCTTCACGTTGAAGAACTCTTAATAGCGATAACTTTATCGATTTTTCACAGAGGAACGAGCTTTTCTTAATAATGCTCATTAACTCATTAATAAGCTTCGCAAATCTTGAGAGCATTAACGCGTCATAAATCTTACATTGAGTTTTATAGTTCGACTGATATATACAATAATAATTGCTCGATCCTTGTACATGAAATGGTACGCGGTCTCAGTTACAATTATCACAGTGGCTAACTTATTAATCCTTCAATCATCGAGAAGTCCAGATAGGAAATAAAGTACTTAGGAAATCTTATTCCGTGACTATCCACCTGATAATAATATCGACATAATTTCCTTTAATTTGCCATGACACGAACCATAGTTGCAAAGTCGGCGTGTAGTTGAGGCGTGTCAGCGTTCGGCAAAATTGCTTACGCAAGGCGTAGTTGAACTTGGATGTCTGCGATCGACGCGAAGATTCAAAACTCTTCTATTCGCGACAATGGAAATCCGCAGCGGAACCGACGAGGCGATTTTATCAATGGCGCGAGGACAAGTTAAAGTACATAATCGAGCGGAAGTGCGCGCGCGCAGTTTCGGGGCAAAGATCGGCAAAGCTAATTACACTTGGAAACTCGTGCACCAGACGTTTTCCGGTCCCTAGAATTAATTTGAGTTACGGCAAAAATTACTTCGTTCTTACGCGTTTCCGTAACCGTTCTACATGTCCTTGTGAATCTGTCGTTTAGTTGAATTATACATTTAAATTCATTAAAAGTTAGGCTAATGATTTACGCTTAGAGTTGTTTATTTGGCGTGAGAATGATGCAGTGGCGTTAAAATACCCGTGTGTTTTGCCTTTGTACGCGACTCACGGTTATTATTATCAGTCATTCTGATTGATTTCAAGCGAATTTAATAAATCTGGAAAACTGAGTGTACATCATATCGAAAGCATAGAGGATAGGTGCATGAATATATCTTTGTTAATGGTTCAGGCAAAAGTACGTCACGTTGTCACAACGAGTTGTGACTCTTCTTTCCACGCGAAGATGCGTAATAAAGTAACGACTATCTTTTCGTAACTTCTGAGTTCTCACCGATATGAGAAACATCTGCTGCTTTGGATATTAAATATACATCATGTGAATGTTATTAGAATCCTTCGGAAATCCTTCGAAAATTTTATTTTATTTCATTTCTCAGATTCGCGTACAATTGGCTTGAAAATGTTTTCTCGCGTCGATGGCTTTGATCGTCTGTTGAATAACGTTGTCTCGTGACATTGAAACTGTAAAACGATCATTTTTGATAAATAGGATGTTCGAACAATGTGCTAAGATATCAGTAGTGAGACTTTTTCCATATCCCCACGTGTATTCAACTTGAGTCTGACCAATTTCGCGTCATTTAAGCTTTGCAACGTTTCCGGTACTCATTCGGTCTACCTGAATTTCCTAGGCTACGTCGTCGTTCTCAATGCACCAGCGTCACCGTCGAGCACGACTCTTCAAATGGCGGAAAATCGTCCTTGTTCGGGGTTTCCTTATCGCCTGGCGATGGCGTTCGACGCATTGTCCGATACTCCGTGTTCGGTGATTCAACGCTACAATGGATCTCCGAGGAGAATGTATAGAGAATTTATTATTTTCTTGTCCTTAGTTATTTATTATCAGTTTTCAGATTGATTCGGTTAAGGGAATCTATTCTTTTAAGATTGCAGTGTAAAGAGTTCCGGTGATGAAATGATATATAGGGTATAAGGACTTCTAGTAATTTGTTTATACACGTTTTAAGGTTTTAAAAAATTCTTTTTCAATGCGTAAAACGGACGCTGATTGAAAAAGAGCTTTGCGTTGATAATTATCGTTTTGCTTAAAATATTAAAAGTGAAGAATTCATCACATATTTTCATGATAATTCTAATAATTTTCATGAAAGAGCTATTTCTACTAGAAATAATCAATTCAGAAGGCTTAAGATTTAATGATTCTGTTACTGCCACAGTAAAAATAATTTGTAAAGCCTCTTTGAAGTCTACCGATTATCCTTTCCTTTTTAAATATTTATTATGTTAAAAGTTGTTTTGTCAAAAGTTGTTTTATCAAACAATTTACAATTTACGTGGATAATTATTTTAGTTCGATATATTAATATTTCATTCGTGAGATAGTTTATGTAAAATTTCGCAAAATAAAATAAGGACTTTTTTGCCATAATTTGTTTTTTTTTTTCTTAAGAACAGCTGTAAGATATTAAAAACAAAAGTATTTTCATATATGATTACGGTACTTATTTACATTTTGAATGATTTTCGTTACTGTAAGATGTATTACAAACTAATTTAATACATCGACATTTTATTAGTCCATGATTATAACATGATCAAAACTGATATGTAAGAGAAAATATTTGTAAACGCATATATTTTTGCACTGAAAAGGGATATGCAACGAATAAAAGAGTAATAAATGAGTGTATACCTGGAAGGATATACATGTAAATAAAAATATTAAAAAACACAATTATATGAAAATATAATCATTGCATTACCATAGTTATCGTTATGAATTCTGTTATCAATTATTAGAAATGAGAAAGTTATAGCTGTACTTTTTAAGTTAGTTTTCAAATTATTACAATAACTTCATTGTAATATATTACGCATCTTGTATTTATTACGAGTCATTATTTAGAACGAAGCTCAATATAATACCGAATAAAAGTGTGTCATATAAAGACGGTACTAATAAAAAAAAATTTTAATAAGTACTACGGAAGTATTACGAAACGTAAATAATATTTTTATTTTACATTTGCTTAGAAGAAGTGACGGTATATTAAGAAGATGTTATGTGTTTTGCATTTTTTTGTACGTGCTACATCAGATGCGACATATTTAACGTAGAAAATAAAATAGTGTACTCAGTTTTTAAAAATTACTGTTTTATTCTTTAAGTTCATTTAACGATCTGTAGTCTAAAGTTAGACAGTATATTTCTTATAAATAATGTGTAAAAAGAAAACGCAATTTATACATTTTTTATTGTGAAAAATAACAAAAGCATCTTGATGCAATATTTCCTATGTTAAATATTTAACGTACTAGCCAATGAATCAAGATATCCCTGAAGGGCAAATGCAATAATGCAATGCAAGTAGAAGACGGAGACGTACGAGTAGATTAAAACTGCGTCAGATAACGATAAGCTTATACGAGAGCGAGGAAAAATGCAATGGAAGTCGATATGCAGAGTCACGGTAGAAAACGGAAAAAACAAGACGACAACGAATATTTTTCTCTACATACTATCGTTCGCTGATAGAAATTCAGCGAAATTGCTATTTCAAGAAAAATTTTCGGCTGCAACACCAGTTACACAGTTCTGTTCACTGCAAAAGGTTCTGTTTTTGCAGCTAATGAACTTGGCTGGAACTGAAGAATCGGCGCGTAATATAAAGTCAATCTTTTATTATACTTAGCTGCAAAAAATCTCAAGACTTTCGAGCATTAATTTGTTTTAAGCAAAAGGACATTCTATCGATTTAAATGATATCCACGCATTAAGGAATAGTCGACTTTTCGACGTTATGATAAATTTTATATTTCAATCTTCTTAATATTATAGTCAAATTTTTATGAAATTTTTTTTTAACGAAATTTAAACACGTATTTCGATTAAGGAAATATTAAAGTATAGTATATAAAATTACAATTGTCTTTTTAATATAGTTTACAGAATAATACCGATGATAACTATCGGCTCGAAGTAGTACCGGCATGTATTTGTTCAGACAAGAGAAGCAGCTTCTAGTAGAGTTTACTCAGACCAACTATATTTTTTATTTTCTGAATATTAGTAAGGGTACGTTCACGTGTCTATTAAGTACTTGTATGGTTTCGTGAATCAAGCACTTCTATTTTGGGGCTGATTTGCATTACCTTTATCAACCTTTTTGTAATTCAAAGTTTTTAAATATGTAATATTAAATATTTGCATTAAAATTCATTCTTTTACGTTTCACCTAAAACATATCGGGGCTTATTACTTAGGATGTCCCGAGACTGCGCAATCTGCCAATAGAATTTTTAATGAATTCTTTGATAAATAATTTATGCTTCACTCGATACGTACAGGTAAAAAGGCATACGCATGCATTGAATAAATTAATTTTGTATTTTAAACTAAAGACGAGATACCCATTGAAATTAAAGCTCACATACGTTAATAATCGTTAACAAAATTAATGCAGTTAAAGCCATTTCTAGAAAGTTAAATTTCGGTAATTGATGCTTATTTTTCGTGTATATAAAACAAACTGATATTTCATCTTCAAATGAATAGAAGTTGGCTTTGCTTGCACTATAAATACTCGGAGAAACTTGCGGAAATATACAGTCAGAAGCAGTATCATACTATGAAAGAGCAGAAGTAGCGAGCGACCTTAAAAAAAGGAAATAAAGAGTGGAGCAAAGCGCAGTGAGAAGGAAATCGGATAGGAATGGAATTGCGGAAAGGATGATTGTAGTCCATGAAGACGCATCTTAAAGAGAAATTCAAGGAAATGTTACTTCAACTCTACCGTGCTCAATATTTATCAAATATATTAAATGAAGTGCTGAGTTTCAATAAATTATTATTTGTTAATGCCTGTCATTGTGTATGAATATTCATGCTCACGTTGACGTGCAACTATGTAATCTTATTTGATTGATATCAGAAATTAAAAATTTCTCTAAATGAATAATTAGCGAAGTTATTACTTTTCTTTTATCAATATTATTCTTGTTTTAAATTTGCAAAAGAAGGTGTTTAATAAGTAGTACAATCTGCGTTCTGGTAGTTTTTGTAGGATAAAACGAGATAATTCAAATTCCCTAATAGTTTTTTCGCATGAAAATTCACTTTTTATCGTATCGATTAAAGTGTAAACTTTTAAATACATTTTACTCAAGTAGTTTTACTCAAGTCCACGAAATAATATGTTTTCTCACTAAATTTTTATGTCTTTACGATATTTACGTAACTCATAAGTTCGTCTGTGATTTACGTTATGATTTACATTATGTTTGAAGAAACAAAAGTCACGTATTAAATTAAATTTGATAAATAGGATAACTGCAACAATTTCGAGGCGTTATTTTTGTTTAATGAATTAGGAATCTTTTTAAGCATCAGCCGCTATAACATCGGAATAATTCATCCAAGAACTTTATGGTTAGAGTATGTGAAATCCAGCATCAAGATAACCGAGAAAAATGACGAGAAAATTGTTCTAATATGAAATTACTATCGAATTTGATGCACATTTATCGTCTTGGCTCACTTGACAGTTCCATTGAGACGACTATGAGTTTTTGTATTGACGTCAGAGCCATACTAATGATTCATCACGACATATATTTCGGTGGAACGATGTTGGGTTGTACGCGACTTTGTTTACTTTTGCTTTAACGATTTTATTATGGCAATTTCCGATGTAGAGATTGTGCCATGAATTCCGTCTTATTTGTATTTAAAGTATTCGTAAAACATGTTTTACACGAGTCGTATGGAACAAGCTCTTGAATAACTTCTGCACGAGTTTAAATTAATTGTATTCTTTCAATAAAAATAATTCCATTCGTCTAATCTAAATACTATGCTTATTCATAAAAGTTTAACGAATGTCTAGGTTAATTATTTTGTGCTGATCAGTTGCTAGGTTTATTCGTTTCTCGAAACCGTTAATAAAAAATATTTTCAGAAAAAAGTAAATGTTTTTTTATTATTACATCTCTATAGTCAAAAGGTTATTTTTGCGATGTTGTCTGCATTTAAATTTTTAACTAGAAAAAAAAGTCTCCTTTTGTATATAAAGAGTTGCATGAACAATACTGTTCAGAAGTATTATTTCTGATTAATCAATTAATTAATTTTGATATTTTTATATATATTTTTTTAAGTACTAATTCGTGATAACTTGTAAGAATTAAAAGGTCAACCCTTTCTTATTCACATTTTTCACTTTACGTATATCTTCTTTCGAATTGTCATTAGCCTGTTTACTCTAATGATCTTGGTTTTCTTCGTGTTACTTGGCGATTATCATCTTTATACAAAATTAATTGCAATTTCTGTTGACTGATACTTTTAGTATATTTTACCTGCCTTTTGAATAAAGACTCTTAATGAAATTACTCAAACAATAATTAGATATTCCTTTATGCCGTTGGACTTTTAGCGTAGAAAAAAAATCCCATAAAATTCTGTAAAAACAGTACTCTTATGCATATTTAGTTAGTTTAGTAGTATCATTAACTTTTTTACTTTCTACATTAGCGCTTACTGTGCACCGGATAAAAACGTAGATTATAATTTCTATCTATCATAATTTTCAATATAAATTAACGATTTACCAACTAGTTTGCACTTTATCTTTGATTCACCAGCAAAGCCGTTAATCTATTTCTAAAGAAATTCCACCTTTTTACGTTTCTATATGCCTAATATATTCTCATTTATATACCATAAGGCGTGCATAAGTTAAAGCATTTATTATTACGTTAAAAGTATTGCTACGATGGGCTGAAGCGAATTTTACGAAATTGGTTCAAAACTCATTCGAAAAGTTTCGTTTTATGATATAATGAATTGGATGTTTATCTTAAAACTATAATATGTAGGTTATAGTGACTAAGTATTCAATCCTTTGTTCTTTCAATAAGTCATTCAAATGTAAAAAAGTATTCAATTTTGACGAGATGAATTAAATATGAATTAAATAGAGCTAACGAAATTCTAAGAAGCAAACTATGACACGACCGAAACCACTGTATTTGTCTTAACATTTTGTTTATTAAGCTGTTTATCTAGAAAATTATTTAAATTTTTTATTTCAAATTCATGTCTAAGGAAATAATATCAATAATGATATAATAAAAGATAGCACGGAAAAACGTAATCGTCTTATGTGTACAATATAAGGTGTCTTAAATAAGGCACGTAAAAACAAGGTATACAAGAAAGAGAATAGTAAAGCGGATAACTACAAGGAATAAGAAACGAAGATAAGGGTATAAAAAAAACCGTTAAGCCATAGCTTGTTCTTTGTCTTGACTATTGAACGTCGAAGTACAATACAGTATCGATATACTTACGTCTAACTATATCGAAACACGTACACATGTCAGACATGCATGAAGTATTAGTTCATGATTCGCTAAATTTGAATATTTTTTCACATCTACTTATTCTGTTATTGTGCTTAGAAATTCTATTCTATCATTGCCGTACATCGTTACACGATAATAAACTATTTGCTTCGTCTCTCAATTTGAAGTCTTGATTAATTCTACGAGATACAGTAAAAACAGCCACAAGAATGACATTTTATAGCGATCGAAGAGAGTGCGTAACATTTTTTAATATTAACATTATTTATAGATAAAGTTTACATATTAAGAAAGTTACGTTGTAGAATTTTTTGAGTTAAAGAAATCAATCGTAGAAAGGAAATGTATAAATTTGAAAAGCTTTAAAAAATAAATACTATTCCGTTTACTAAAGGGGTTGGAATTATTAATAACAATCGTGTTGGAAAAATGCCCTTGCGATGTAATGATGCCATTACATCGCATATATTTTACAAATATAACAACAACATTCTTAGCATTTATTGGGTTACAATTTATTAGTTTCATTAGAATCAGTAATGCTTTATTCATAGTTTTAAGAAATATTGTTGTTATATTTGCTTGAAATGATATAAGGAAGTTCGTTAAAATGTCGCGGTAGGCTAATGAATCCCATAAGTCGTAGTACCTTTTTATGCTACATGTTGCTTATTGATCTATTGCTATTACGGAATATCCACTTAGATGGCTTTTCTAATTAGAGCACCAGTCAAAGACTTTTTATTCCACTATCCACTATTCCAAAATGTTATTCAGTTAAAAAGTAGTTGTTGCAAAATGATAAATATCACAACGTTCATAAATTCGAGAAAAATTCGAGAATAATAATAAATGCAATTATTATTAAAATTTATATCGATTTCATCGTTGTTCGATTCGTATTATGTAGATTTAGCTAGGCTACGCACATATTTAAAGCGTTGATAATAGAAACAAACAAAACACTCTGAATAATCTAATAAAAGTAATAATATATATTACGTCTATAAAGTTTTAGTCGAATATTCGGCTTATGATTAGTACGGACCGGAAAAGTCGTATTATTGTATTAAATTAGCGGGGAATATCTGAATTTAGAACAACAGAAATGTAAGTTTTATCGTTAACTGTCATTTACAATATGTAGTGTTTAGGGAAGACAATCACATATTAAGTATAATTCAATAGGATAAATTGAATTTGA
Source organism: Wiebesia pumilae (assembly GCA_018907045.1). Lineage (NCBI taxonomy): Eukaryota > Metazoa > Arthropoda > Insecta > Hymenoptera > Agaonidae > Wiebesia > Wiebesia pumilae. The sequence continues at coordinate 2,126,345 of JACCHZ010000106.1, forward strand.
ATATTATTATATACCGATAAGAGATCCAGTTCTAATTGAAAGTTATTCATTATACTCAATTTTGGTATTGCCAGTTTTGAAACTCAGTTTAGATACTCAGTTTGCTTTTGTTTTACTGTTTATTTTTACAGCGAAGATACTTTTATGTAATTACATCATCTTTATGATGTATTTATTACAATAGATCCAACTATTCTAAATTCTTTTTTGTTAGAATAAAGTTACATTTCAATTTTCCTTTAATATTATCTATTACTGTTATATATGTATATATATATATATATATATATATATATATATATATATATATATTATTTGTATAAATAAAAAATTCTTATATCGTTTTAAAAGTTTTTTTTCTTCCTCGGATAAATAGATATAAATAATATTTTATCAAGGCTCTTAATTTTTTTAATTTGAGAGCATTAGAGAACTTTATGCCAAAATATTTCAAGAAATTTATTCCGATGGTCGTTTAGTTTTGAGTTAATGGATTTATAGAAACGCAATTTCAAATAGGTAGCTATAAAATATTTCCTTACAATTTGAAAATTAGAGAGCTAAGAAAAGCTCGAGTATAAATAAAAGCTGTCTCGATGATAAAAATGGCGTCATCGATAAAAAAAAGTCAATTTCTATAAAATTTACACACGCGCACACACTCGTACGAGGCGATTTTACTGGTTATATAATCCTAGTCGTAAATTTCTAAGATATTCCAAGAGGACTATGCGGGTGTTTTAATTTTTACATCCTACGAAGGAATAGTCGAATTTTTATCAAAAAACCACATCCCTTGTAAAAATGTAAAATGAAAACATATTGATCGAAGTTTAACGCGAACTAGGGTGTCACACAAGTGAATAGAATTTCATTTTTTACAATATTACAGCATAATGTTTTATTCAACAGAAGTTTTATGTACACGTTTTATGTACGTGCACGCATACATGTATATATTTATTGCTTATCTATGATACCTGCGTTTTCCTGTACAACTGGTTCGCTCAGGGCTCACCTTTATGTTCCATAGTTTACATGACACGTGTGATAAATATGACTTACCTTCAACCTATGTACACTTTTCTAAAAACCAAACTTCTATATATTACTTATAAATTACTTATACGATAATGCGTTATCTAAGTAACACTCTATCACACAGTTACATAATATTCGATAAAAAGTTTCACTAAGGAAACTTTCTTTTAGTTTTCCTCGCGATCCTTTTTTATGTGCGCAAAGTTTTAAACTATATATATATTTTATTCAACGACAAAGACGAATTTGCAAAATTTGCTTCGCTATCTGTATTCGAAAATAATTCCAGAGAAAATATATCTTGGAAAATAAGTATGGAAATTTAGACAGACATCGTCTGCAATGCACGTGTCATTAGGCGTATCAGATATGCGTACATTACATTAAAATTTACATTGATTTTACGCTACATAATTACAAGTATACATCGTGGTTGTAGCGCTCGTACTATTACATCATTGTTGAGATTCAGTCCTTTGAAATGTAGCGTAACCAAATGCATTACAAGTAAAAGCTAATAGGATATTTTACATTATAAATCTCGTACCTAGAATCATAAATGTTAGCTTTGATGTTCTCTTTATTTCTTTCAACTTAATTGAACTTTATTGTCGCTATGAGATATTTTATAATTAAAAGAAAGTTTTTTTTTTCTCTCCAAGCTATCAGAATTAGAAAAGTAAGTTAGTCATTAAGACTATTAAAGCAGGCCCTTCTATTCGTTTCTTTTTCGTCAAACGATCAATTTCACGATGTGTCGCGTAACGACTTGGGATTTTTTCTAGCCCTCTTATGACCACATCGATTTGTTAACTTTACATTCACAACTTGCCCTCCACTTTTACGCCCATTTATCGATGCCGAGCAATGGAATTTCTTGTCTTTACCAAGAAATGCTTGGTACAGCGTGAAAAAATTTTCATACTCTTTGCGGGCGACGGCACTTGATTCTACATCGCCAATAAGTAAATGACTCAATCGCTATTCCGTAATCGACAATAAAATTTAATTGAGCGAAAAGCTTCTTTTTTACACAAGATCTTCATTAAACGGTGAATTATAATAAACGGTGAATAGAGCGTCGTTTGTTTTGAATCATCATACATCTACGTACTTTTACGCTTAATAATTGTATAAAAGCACATAGAACGTTGTGTGCACTAGATAAGATTGGCTCTTTTGTAACTTCTACTTTGTCGTTGGATTCCTTTTTATTCTCGATTTTAACAAGTTCACTCGCTACTTATTACGTTGACGTATTAGGTTTATATTTCGTCGTTCAAGTTTAAAACATTTTCAAGAGGCGCGTCGCGACTTGTATCAATATTGTACGTTACATAATTAGACAAACATTACATTAATCATAAATTACTCCTTTTAGTCATCTTCTTTAGAATTATAATATAATATCCACATGAATTTTTCCTTTTTTCAAGTCGTACGGCAAATTTTTACCAAGAGCACAAGCTTTAATTGCCTCGTTTAAAGCTAATTACCGAAATAAAAATGGTCCTTCGTTAGTTGTTAGCGAAATTAAGCGCGATGTTCAGGTTTTAAAGAAGTCACTGAAAATAGCAAAATAAGATAAAAAGAAAATTAGAACTAAGATGGTGTCGATATAAGTACGCTGTTGTTGGGCAGTTTCACTTGTAGAAACGAATTAAATTCAAACAAATCAAATTGAAATTGAAATTGGGGAGGGTACGATAGTACGTATAATTACGGTGAAAGTCTTGAGAGTGTAATAAATATAGGATACAGACTACGTATCATTTTTCTATTACTATATTACTACATCAGACCATGACGATGTTAAGTTGTTAGTTAAGACGTAGTGTAAAAAGGTTTTTGGCATCGTTTCAATCGAACTCCGTAACGGTATTTGTTAATATGTTCGTTAACACTTGTTATAATAATGAGTATGAGTCAGTATTATATGTTATTTTAATGCAACAATATTGGCGGTCGTAATAAATGAGAACATATTTTTAATCGTTGTGACAGTTATTTATTTTTCAAATTCTTACAAGCGAATAATTTGTCAAAGATGTGAAATAAAGAGAAACATTTTTTTTTTTTTTTTTTTTTTTTTTTTTTTAAATAAAATAATGTATTTTAATCCGTAACGTACGCATAGATTTAAGATTATTAATAATTAAGATTATTCGATTACAATATTCTATTTTATATTTACAATGTCAATAATTTCTTCTTCTATTGTTTACTTACATCGTAAAATACAAACGTGGATTATGTACATGAGTTTTTACAATAAAACTATGATTTTACGTAAAGCAATCAAAAGTATGTAATCAAATCTACGTAAGGTATACATACATGCATAAGTAGAGTTTAAAATTATTCAATATTTGACTACTCGTGTAATTTATACGTTAGATTGGAAAATATACCGCCCTCTTACAAAATTATAAACTAAACGATAAAAATGTCTTACAGAGGCATACGATCTTTTTTAAGAGTTTATGAAAATACCCAAGAAATAGTTTGAAAATAGTATTACGAAATAGAGATAATTTATAAAATGAAATGGATTAATTTCTTGCTAAGTCCATCGGTAAGGTGACAATTTCACAAAAGTTTTATCTTAGACACACGTGGTAAGGTCTGCTAATTGTACGTCGGAGGTAAAAGTGATAAATTTACTAGCTAGAGAACTTGGTAGTTGAATATAGACATAGAATTTTGATATAATTTATGGATAGCAACTATGTATATGTTAATTTCTTTCATTATTGCAAGGTGGACGCTTAAATTACAGTCCTTTAGACTTTCTGAAAGACAATTACATTTCCCGACAAAGAATTTTATCCCCTAGTTTCAAGAGGTCAATATATTTTTTTGATATTTTTACCTTTTGACATAATTACGTGAATTTCCAACTAAAACTTGTAACTGACGTAATATCTTACATGCCTACGTTTTTATGAGATAACCGTGTAACCGGGAGCTGTAAGCGGCATAAAATATTCATTAGCATTACTCATTGACTTTTTAATAATTAAGTGCCATCGACTCATTGTATAACTGATTTTTTAGAAATTTATAGATACTTGTGTGTTATTACACACACACACACACACACACACACACACACACACACACTATTACTATATTTTTATTCAGCAGAAGATAACCATTATTGAAAATCTCAATTCAAATGTAAACTTATAAAGTAATTCGAAATTATATCTTCTTTTGAAGGCTGCGTTATTAGTAAATAATTTTTACTTCAAATTGGATTTAATTTGCGAGTAATAATATTGGCTTTTAATCAACATAATCTACAAAATAACTGAAGTTTCTAATTCTTCTAGACAACATGTTTACTTCTTTTCTATTACTTTTCTTTTGAATTTTCTTCTCTAATAAAAACTTATTATATTTCGTTTTAATTTGATAATTAAAAGAGATATAGAATATAAAAACAGGTAAATTTCTTAAATACCAGGTAGTAAAGTTTTTAACTCTCAAGAAATTTCGAAAATGATCTTTAAAAAAAAAAGAAAAAAAGAAAAAAAAAAAAAGAAATTAAATTCTAATGTATTTTAATATTTTGGAAAAATGATCGATAATTTCCATCATTTAAAAATGTTTCAGACATTATAACTACGAGTCTCTTAAAAGCTCCTTTTATATTTACTATTTTTATCAAAAGTTTGCTTTTTTTCTAACTTATTTTGTGAAAATATTTGCGTGAAAAAATTGCCTGCTGTTATACAAATTAATTAGACAAGATTATTGACACGCGTCTTTATAGAATATTATTATTTTTCTTACTTTAAATCAATCATTTAAAAGGCTCAACCTTTATTATTCAGTCCATTTATCTTCATAGTATTTCCGTCTGTCTTATTTCATGAAACTGAAATCAGATGAGAAAGCACAAAAGAAATTTCTTTCAAACACACGTAAATAAATCTGAAAAAGACATTTTACTTTAGGTGGTATCGGAATTTATATTTCAGTTCAATATTATCTTTTAAAGTGACATCGTCAATTTAGAGGTAAAAATTAGTAGACGTTCTCTTATACATAAACACAAAATTAATTTCATATCCCAGAGTCGGTGTTGGATAGATATTCCTTTTACCGTGCTTAAACGTACGCATATTTTTTCATTACCTCATTTTTTCAGTACTTTCGATAAAACTGATACAGTGATTTATTTAATTGCATTCCGAAAACGTTTAACACCGATACACAATAGTTTATTGAACTAGTTGTCAAGTGCGAACGTGATCGCATTATAATTTTAAACTATAATTTGAAACATAAGAAATTCTTTCTTCGCAAGAGTACGCCAAGTCTATCTTTATTACAAGCGTTGATGTATCGATCGTGAACTATCGAGCGTAAACTAACGGTATTCAATAATGCCGGTATCCCTCGACACTGGTATAAAATCGAAATCAACTACGACTTTATCGCGCAATAATGTAGCACTTTACGAAGCTTCGGGTAAACGCGTGAATGTTATCTAAAATTAATTTAAATAAAAATGAAATTCTTTTTTATTCAGACATCGTTGCAGTGACTTTCAGAAACATCGTCGATACATATCTTGGTATTTTACACATTATTATACTTAATACATTATTACGTGAAAAAGAGTCCGGTTATCTCATATAGCCAACCAACCGAGGAATTTTTCAATGTCCTCTTTAAAAAAATCCGAGTCTCTCAATTCGTCGGAGGCACGGAATAATTGTTCATTCTTTAATAAATATTGGTAGGTATGAGTGAAAGAGCTACTTTAATTGCAGCGTAGTCTCAGCCCTTGGTTGTCGGCTTCTGTATCTCCTTCAAGCTCTTGCCCATTGTCTCGGGCACGTAAAAGTAATAATACACAACGGACACGTACACCCCGGCCGAGAAGAACCAGAAAAGGTTGCTGGCACCAACGAGGTTGAGACAGGGCAGGAAGGTACCGGTCGAGAGCGAGGAGAAGATGGCCGAAGTGCCGCTGAAGCTGAGGCTCGCGATGGTCTTGAGCCTCGGGGAGAAAAGCTCGCCCATGAGGGCACTGGGTATGCATCCACAGCCGGCGGAGTAGGACACCGTGTAGAGGAGGAGGCAGGTGCAGGGTAGCCAGGTCAGTGGCCCCGGGTCGTGTCCGAGCTCTAGCAACCGGAAGTGTATCCCGAGGCTGGTGAGGGAGAAGGCCATGCCGAGGCTCGAGTTCACCAGGAGCAATCGCCTGCCGAATTTGTCGACGAGGCACGTCGCCAGCAGTCCTGAGATTATCGAGCATAGACCTGTACCCGTCACGATTGTGCTAGGGGTCACACTCACGCGGCTGCTCGCCACTATGATCTCCATGTAGTTGTTGCTCACGTTGTAAGCGCCGAAGTAGCCGAAAACGTTTATCAGGAACATCATCATGAAGCTCTTACGATAGCCTAGGGATTTACGGAGAATGTTGCGTTAGCCAACCGCTGCACTTTCGTTTCAACAATTGTACTTGCGTAGGATAACTTGATTATCGTAGAGCTTATCTAATTGTGACGTAAATTGTGAACGGAAATTGCGATTTTTATCGCGGAAGGAGGTAAAACTAAGCAAAGCTCGACTGTATCTTTACCGTATCACACGCAGGAGATTAATATCTGTTTACAGAGTAAACTTACATTGAACTTGTACGAGCTATAAAATTGTGACTCGAGGAATTCGTTTCTCGACAACGTCACCAGAATACGTCGATAATTTGCAAGACTTCTGGGCATCAAGTGTTTGTCGTTCGATTACAAAATTACAACGTCCTTTATTCTAATCATAATTTTATCTTTCTGCTATCATTTTTATTTTTGTCAAAGATAAAAGAGGTCCGCAAGTAGCTGTTGCTCCCGTATTCGTCAATCCCCTATAAGACTAACTTTTGTTTCATGATGTATATTCAGCAATTTCATTGCGCTTGATTAACATCTGCTCGTGCACTTATTGAAATAGACTGCGATCGTTATGAATTTAGTGTCTTCTTGGATGAAACAAATGCATTAACGAATTAATCTCGATGCCAAGACCATTCGACAGAGCTGTTTACCGTTTTAGAGTAAGATTCGAGAGAAATTCTCAATTAAAATGTCCCTTCTATTTTACATTCTGCCAATGAAAATCATTTATCGTTGCTTTATATAATTTGAAAACTAATTTACAGAATAAAAGTTAATTCGCTCGCTAAAGTTGTACGCAAACCGAGGAGAACTCGTAGAGGCTACGAAAGCCCTTTTAAGTTCATTGCAATAAAGCTCTTTTATAAACTGTACAATTTTTAAGCTACTTTGTAGCGCAGCCATTTTTAATTTAAAGATTTTCAAAGTTTCGCGTGAAAAAAAATGAAAAAATGAAAAAAAAAAAAAAAACATCGATATTTCTTCGTAATTAAGTCTTGTATTTATGTTATGCGTAGTGGCTTAGCTCCCACCGATAAAGAAATCAATCTCCGTGGAAGTAATTTATAAAAACAGCGACAGGCTGCTTTAAAATGGTGTCAGTTTGTTTACTTACCGGGCTCCTTCAGTTCTCTCAATCTGTCCATCAGAGAAATTTTAGAGGATCTGACGTAATCTTGAAGCTCCTGGAGCTCTAGCTTGACGTTGTCCTTCCTGCGAAACCATTTAAGGGATGCCTCAGCCTTGTCCAGATCTCCTACCATGATGTGCTGGTAGGGCGAGTCGGGAATGAAGTGGAAGAGTACGAGGAAGAGGACGTTGGGTACTAGGCTTATGTAAGCGAAGACCTTCATGGAGATGTATGGACCCATGAGGTTACCGATGAATAGACCGATCGACTGGGTTGTTATATTCCAGAGAATCTGAAGAAACCAAGGTCATTTGAGACCGATTATACACGGGCTTTTGGAGCGATCGAAGGTCGAAGAAGGTAGTGCGCTTTGAGCTATTTAAGCTATCATCGTATTTCGTGATCTCGAACTCTGTTTTAACGCCGTGTTGTTGTCGTGGAAGATTTTCTTCCTACATTTTTCTATTCATTTCTTATAATAGTAAATGCACGATTTATCGCAGTTGGCTCCGGCAGTTTTACGGCTGATAAGTTATACGAGAGAAGAGGCAAAATCTTTACTTCGTGTGCTGTAAATTGAGTAATTGTGAGGCAGTGATCTTGTAATACAAGATACATTCGCAAGATTGAGTTATCGCCTACTCGTTGACACATAAGCATAACAAATATTTGACGAATATCTCGAAGCTATTTAGTGGCAATTAACCCTGTTTATGAAGCTTATTTATACTTATTCAGTCTGAAGCTACAGAATTAATTTAATTAAGCTGTAATAAAAGTCTTATTTTTTTCATCAAAGTGTCTCCTGAGCTCCGATGTACTTATTGTAATGATTGCGCTGCTATTGACTTTGATATTTGTAATAGACCACCTTGAAGTCTCGAACGAATTTTATCGTTCTTTGGGTTTTTCCCCTCCCCGCCCCCATAATTCGCTCATTACTTTCATTGCCATTTGAAACTGTAGTGCCGCTAATTTTATTAAACCACAGCTGTAGTGGAAGTCTTGCATTAAAAGTAAATTAGAAAACGTTAAGCCCAGGTATTAAAAATTTTGCCGTCCAATTATTATCGTATCCTCGTTTCGATTAGTTTTGCAGGTATCGTCCGGATGGTGAATTAGTCCGTTGTTTACGGTTTTTGTAATGGAATTTTTTTTATACAAAAATGCCTTCGTAAGATAAGCTAAGAGTATAAAAGTAAATACGATTAGATTTTACCGTGGAAGGAATTTGAATTTTATGTAGACGTAACGATAACTATTGCGCGAATCTTGTCAAAATCATTCATTAGCATTTACACTTGAAAGCCTTTTGTACATAGACGATGCCTCGGTACAATCTTTCTAGAGAAAATTTTAAAATCCTTTCCGCGCGCATAAAAATATTCAATTCGTTCGATAAAATTAATTCTAACTTCGTTTCCATCCAATATAATAAAGGTGCTCTCGCATAAAAAGGCTCAACTTCGTTAACTTGAATTTCAATGAAAAGAGAAAGAAAAATCACGCCTCACAATCACAATCGCACAATGTAATTTTAAGATGTACCTTCTTGAATGACGATTAATCGTTACCGATGATCAGCTTTTAGTTGAAGACATTGCATCATTTTAACGACTGTAGTACTATTTAAAAACTTCTTTTACGTATTATAATAAATGCGTCCAAGTATACAGGGTACTCGATGCTCCAGTTTTCTTTTTACACGCGTTTGTTAATGGATGCTTTTTGGAAAGCAATGCTAATAAATAGATATTATCGCGCACAACTTAGAAAATGCATAAAAATGTAAATTTTGATATTTCGCATCGGCAGTGCCAATTTATCGGATCTACATACATTCTAAATAGAAAACTTTACTCGGTCGCGTTTTGCCTTTGTAAGTTTAAAGCTTAGCTCGAGGACACATACTTTTCCCTCGAATTTTCATAATGAAAATCAAATTTTCGTTATCCTTTTCTCACCGAGTCCGAGAAATTCATATTGAAAACGATATACCACGGCAACTCATTTCGCTCAAAGCAAAGAAACGAAAGAGCTACAGGGTAGCAGGTCAAATCAAAATTCATTACGGATAGCGAGTAAATTGAAAATTCATGTTTCCAAAGTTCGAGTATCCTATACCTTGAAGTTCTAGTGCTTCGTTGTTACGCAAACTGTAAAGTTTGTAAATAGTCGAGCTGTTCTTCTCGTTAAACTCAAAAGTTGCCCGTGCGTCTCCCGTCGAAAATTCTCCACTGAAGCCATCTGAACGAAGCCAGAAGTGCAAGAGTAGCGTCCGGGGGGTGGGGAAAAAAAAAAAGTAAAAACCTCCGCGAGACAATTGGGATGAACGCGAAGGGCTCGTCAGTGCCGCAGTTACAGAATTTTCGACGCTCTTCTTCGACCAACGGCTAAATCGACATTCGCTCAATCGCATGTCTTCGTTAATTATCTTTCTGCTCGCCAGTGAGCCACGAATCTCGGGGTCGGCTATCTCGGCCAGGTAGAGCGACAGGGTCGTCCAGATCATGCCCATGGCGAAGCCGCAGAGGAGTCGCGCGGCGTACAGCCACTGGACGGAGGTGGATACGGCCACGCAGATCCAGCCGCTCATCATGGGCAGCCCAGCAAAGTACAGGGACATCTTACGGCCGACCTTTTCTGCAAGTACGTTCCGCGATTAGTCGTGTCGGGCGTGTTGGTACATTTGGTAACGCTTTGGTAACAACTCTCATTGATCGAGCTTTTACCCTCGCAAACGTCAGATTTTCAAGCTGCAATCTATGGATCTAAACAGGATCGTGATACGAGCATGAACGCGGAAACGCTCAATTCTAGCGGACTAATTAGCTATTATACCCCGAGTAAACGTTTCGAGCTTGCGAAGCTTTTCATGATTTCGCTCCTGAAGCTTTGGGCTATGCGAAGGTCTAGCAAATGCTATTTCAGTTACGTGGGTATTCATACTGTAAAATGTAAGAATTGATAGAGATGATTAGTAGTTATATGTGTGTGTATATATATATATGCGAGGCTCGGTTTTCATACTTTGCGTGAGCTCTTTGAAGAAAATGTGGTCGTCAACGGTGGATCCGCACGGCGATTCGTAAGCGCCTAATATTTCAGCTCTCGGGAAATTGGGAAAATAAGTGTATCGCGTACAGATGTTCAAAGCGAAGGAGCGAGTTAAATTTAGACGCGACAATTCGCTTATTTATTCCCAGTGAATTTCCGTCGCTCGTTTCTTCAATTTTTCGCATTAACGGCGGGATCGAACGATTTCTTTTATCAAAGATTCTCGTAAATAACACACTGTAAATAACGATGAAGCTCCCACACGTTCTCCCTTCTCGTTGCGCGAACCAAACATTACGTAACGCGCATATCTCTCTTCTCCAAATAACACGAATAACACATCTGCGCGAATACGCGTGAATACGGTCTTGTAGCAGCTAACCACGGTAAAACTAGTGTCACCGCGTGCGAAAACCGACCACATTCTCCCAAAGCATCTCCGAGCTTAAAAGGACAAATTTATATCAGAGGAATGGACGCTATGAATACCCCGGAAAATTGGCAAATTGTCTTTTCACATCGCGCATGACACTGCAGGTTTCGCGCACTTTCCTCTTAGCAGGAGCTCCTCCGCGTCCCCTCAGGGTATCCCCGGGATACCGTCGTATCATAACGAGAAACGTGGAATGAAAAATGAAGAAGGAAGAGATTTACCCTGGAAAACGGCGCCAGCGCCAGCGCCGAATATTCGTCCGACGTTCATGAGCGAAGCCACCCAGGACAACTGTTCGTCCGTCGCCCTCGGAATTCCATCGACGCCCTCCTTCGCCGATAATTGGGCCAAATAAGGTGACGACCATCCATTGGCCAGACCAACGAGGAACATCACGAGGCTCACTGACGGCATAGTTAATGTCGTGGGCGCATTAGTACGGACCACCGATCGATTTATCGACGCCAAAGTTGCCCGGTTAAGTTAAACGGTGTCGGTGTCGCAATAATTTCACTTTCATTAAATGCGAATGAAGGTAGGAGACGACGAGTCCGTTGGCGATGTTAAAATTTTTGGTTGAAATTCGGCTAAAGCGTTCGAGGGTCTTTTCGATATTTAATATCGAGGAAACGCGGTCGTGAATTTGGCAGAAAGGCCTTTGAAAACAAATTCTTCTCTTTTCAATTCTTGTTCATTTCCGTGCAAGAGCGCAAATTCAAAGCTAAGCAAACGGAACGATTCGCATGATTTTTGAGAAATCATAGCGCGTATTCGCGTCTTTGCGTAAATTGGAATTTCAGTTGCGTACTTTACTTTGTGCACCTCCAGATCTTCTTTTCGCCTTACACTCGGGCTTCCAATTGTCATCGTACAATTATTTCTAACGGCACTTTTTCTTCGCTCAATTGCATCAAATTTATTTACATTCGACTCTTTACTAACAAATGACTCTCGTTTTTTATTCCGATCTTGATAAGCTCCGGGGTTTTTTTCTCTCGGAATTAAATCGTGCATTTACGATATTCATTGTTCGCTTGTCGTAAATTTCGCCGTTTAGTTAATCAGATCAAATACTAAACTCAAGATTTTATATTGCGTCGCTGTTTTAAATGCAGAATGAAGATGTTTACTTAGCCAATGGACTCTTGACTGCTTGCTGACGAAATTAACCGACTGCCTTGATTTAGAAAACCCAGAATAAAAATAAGATTTACAAGCACACATTTTATCAATATTCTTTATCGATCGTATTGTTAGCATTTTTCATAGTTTTGTTGGTCTAGGTAAGCCGTTCTCGAAAAATACGAATACCTTCGTAGTTTTCGACATGGCAGGAAGCGCTGTTTTATCAAGTTACTTAGATTTTATATTTTTATATTTTATATTTTATATTCGCGAAGACAAAGCGAAGACTCCAGATATTTTTTCAATAAATTTCGCGATCTTTCCTTTCGTTTTCCCAACTGCTTAAAATTCTGGGCTTTTGTTTTTATTTTTATTTTATCGTCTTGGTAAATGAGTAAACGCTTCTTTCGTTAAGGACTCTTTCAACTTGTTCTTTGAAAAGCTTTTGTCGAAGTTTCGAACTCACGCGAGGATCCTTCTCTCGTGACAATTTTATACCGATCCAACACGAATTGTAGTGTTCACCGAACTTTGGCAATTGATGTTATGCACTTACGATCGAGGAGCGAAGTAAACCGCGAGCCTCGATCAAAATCGTCCTGAAATTATTACAGCACATCGTTCTACGCGCAAAGTATCTTCGCGTAAATCTATAAAAAAAAAAACGAGGCTACGGAAATCAAATGTGAAATATTTGATGCAATTTGTAATCGTTATTGCCATTAGCACAGAGACGAATTCAGATTATTAAAGAAGAAAGCCGAGTTTGCGCGATGCTATAAATTTTACGCTTGTTATGAATATACGAATACAGAGTAAAGATAATGCAAGTTATTTATAAAGACGTACTCTACAATTGTATCGATACGCGTCATTAGTTGAATCAACGTATAAGACATAAGACGGAATAATATTCTGCTGAGGGCAGATGGCCAACTTAAATATACGGTGTATCGCGCAATGGTACAGGCATTATTAAAATAAAGATATAACTGCCTTCTCGTTACATTGCATAATCCCAAAAAATCTCACCCGTCACACACCACATCGTTATTATTGATAGTGATACATCGTCTCGATTAATTTTCTCGCAACAAGTAGAATACTTTTGTCAAGAAAGGCACTTCCTTTAAAAAATGGTTCACTACGTGAAGCTCCTTCGCTTGGAAAAACACTATCGGTAAGTTTCATCCGCGTGCGCGTGATTTCGTCTCACAACCTCAGCGGAACGATAAATAGTCAATCTTTCGGTTACTTTCAGTTACTTTCCCCGCAGTTTTATATTCACCTTAATAAAGAAAAGAACTCACACGTAACGCTGGCGACGCGCTGCGACCAGAAGACTTTCTTCTCCGATGAGTCCGTCTTTCCCAGCTCAACGTTCTGCATTTTTCCAACGGTCCCCAAGACCCGTGACTCCGAGTTTTGCATCTCGAGTAATACCGGCAGACGATCAGCGAGTCATTCGTTTTATTCTCTAAAACGAGCGCTGCTAAGCGAATCCCCTCCTATCGTCGTTGCTAGGCTTGTGTACATCGTCGTCTGAGCTTTCATGTACAACTACTGTTCGTACGATCTGTTTATCTTCCTGAATAGTTGGAAAAATGACACGACGGCTCGTTTGTCTGTTAATCATCTGTATAATTTGCGAAGGGTCGCGAAAGAGTATATAATTTGAAATTCATAATTTAAAGAGCTAATTCTACGAAGCCTTTCATCGTCAACATCGGGCGTTGGATCTCTCGCTCTTTTTGCTCAAATTTCGAACTTTTGTGCGTTAGGGATGTATGCAGCTACTGCATACGGGCGTCGATATCAACTGAGTAAATGTTTGAAATAAATTTATCATCGCTTTGTTCTTTTATGTAAATAAAAAATGTTCGTTAGATCAAATGTTTCGCTTCGAAAGGTAGTAAATAGCGCGTTACCTAACAAGTGTAACCGTTATTGTATTATCATTACATTTTTCTCTATCATTTGTACGGCAAATTGCCAGTATCTGCCGTTAATTCGGCCATAATCAAGTGCTTAGATGGAGGCTTAAAAGCGTAAGAAATATGGATATCGGTTGATCGAAGTAAATTGGGACAATTGAAATTCTGACAATTGAAGTTGTCCAATTGATGGAAAGTCCAACTGGTTTCTGGAAAAGTTGTTGTTTGATACTATAAAGTCAGTGGAATTAATCGATGCATTTAAATTATTTACGCGGAAAATGCGACCAGCGCGACATTTAACGTACTCTTTAGTTTGTTGAGCTTGTATTAGAAATTAAACAAAAAGACATGTACTTGTATTCGTATTAAATCCCTCTGGGCCTCGATGTAGATGTTTGAGAAATATTATTTTGAGAAATATTCTTCAGAAAGTCGAATGGTTGAAAATGTACGCTCTTAAGAACTTCTGTTGTATTCATTATCCCAGATAAAAGTGTCCTTAATAAATTAATCTGCATAATGGAATCCTTTTCGATCTTATATAAATATTTTGCAGTTCGACGAAAATTCCTACATCGGAGCAGTTGTCGTTCGTTACAAATCTCCACGACGAAACCAACAGTTTTATCAAAACATTAAAAGAAAATAAATGATTATTCTTGGCCGTAGAGCAGTTTGTTCTTAAAATATTTTAATTTTACATTTGATTTCCAATTGTAATCCACTTGAGAACATTGAAAAGACAACGGAGGTCGTTGACGTAGTAGAATTTACGATGAATTCGCGGTCGTAGTCACTGATTAGTGTTTGCCATATTTCTCTTATCTACCTCGAAGTGTACGATTGGTTAACCAGAGTCTTTTTGATTTCTTTTATCTTTGTCGCGATATGAAATATCGAGTGCTTGTATTGGTTAATTGTCAAACGCGAAGTGTGTGCGTCTACCGTAATGATTAGTACTTGGATTTGTTCGCAATGAGCGTGGAATTTTTCGGTGGATCTCCTAGTGATCCGTGAATTGCTTTTGTGCGACAATGATATTAATTTTGGCGCTTTAGCTAATTATTATAATGGCATTATCAATATTAACGAGTGCTACAGGAGTCATTCGATTAATCGTAAAGCAATATAAATGTTTCATTAACTTCAAGTCCTATCGAAGAATGAGATTGTTAACTATTATTTTCATCGATTATAAATACATTAGTTTAAAATGTAGAAAATCTGAATCTTGGCTGTTCGGATAAATATGTCGCGTGTGAATAGTTTAAAATGTCTGTATTTCCTAAATATGCTGTAGAAACTTTGCTTCGTATAATTTATTCGAGAGGGCCTTAAAAACAAAATGATGATTTGAAACTTTGACATGGCTTTTCGATTTTGTTCGACTGGCGCGACCGCAAATATTAGCAATAACAAGTAGCATTTAACGCACATAAACCGAATACAAATATTGGCTTTGTTACTTTAGTATTATTTTTTCTTTTATCTTTTCATTAACGCATTACGGTAATTACGGCAATTAGTTTGTATAAACACCGTGCGAATAAAATTCTAATAAATAAAGCAGAATTAAAATTTATGCTTTTCAATCCTGGTTTGTACATTTTTCAATCGAATCTTTTTTTACATCAAAGAAATATTTAGTACTCCAGAGCCGTAAGGAAATTTATATTTCACTAGCACTATCATTGCCTATTAATTCTGAATTTAAAAATATTGAATAATAATTGAAGCGATGTTCCATTGCAATTTCGAGAACTCAGGCGTACTCGTGAAACGTACATAAATATTCATGAAAGTTGAATTATACAAAACTAAAAGTCTTTCAGCGAGGAATATGAAGAGGACGTTCTAGTATCGGACATTTATGAATTTTTTCCCGACTCTTTTAAATGTATAATGGATTTGCAATATAAACTCCGAAAATACTTTTCGAGTACACGCGCAATTGTTGTTACGTTTATTCTTTTCTTTAAAAATCGAGACGCATCCCAAGGCAACTGATGGTAGCGCGACGCAGACATTAGGAGAAAATTAGCAACAAGACGAGATGTAGGAAGCCGATGAAAGAGAAAAAGAGAGGAAGAAGAGGACGGCAAAAGAAATTTAAAGAAAAATAAAAGCAGAGAGAGAGAGAGAGAGAGAGAGAGCATAAGAAAACTGGAGTAACGCTATTCGCGTGCTATTCGCGTGCTATTCGCGTGAGGAAGTTAATGCAGGATGGCGAGAGTTATGACGCTCACGAATACGGGGAATAAACACCAAGGCGATGCATTACCGAGATGGACTGGAGTGCGCGAGTGATAAACCTTCCGAAAATGCTGCGTGAAAAGCGTGAAACGAATTTTATTCGAAGACTTAATATACGTCGTTCTCTCGGAGTTTCGAATAAAGATCTATTTATAATTTTCATACAAAAAATAATAGGGATATTGCTAGGAGAACATAATTCTTTCATTAAATATGTTTATACCAGGTGTTTATACCAGATTTGCGAGGGTTACGCAATGTTACATTACAATGTTACAATAATGTACATTAATAAAGAACAACTTCGGAGACTTAATTGACCAGGACAAGATCAAAGACGCAGGGAAATATTTGACGTACTTACAAAGTTACGTTGTATCTATATTTCTCATGTTTCACAGCGAGAATCTTAATGTTCCCTTACACATGACAACGAAATGTTGGCGGTACTGCACGTTAAACGTCACGTGCGTTTCATTCTCATAGATCCTTGTTCCTACGATAAGAGCTTCTGAGGTAATTTTCAAAATAATATTTAATAAAAATTGATATTGGTTTAACGGAAGGTATTTTGAGACATAAGTAGCACAATAAATATTTGGCGAAGCAAATAGTAGTTGAAAGAATAAGCTTTTATGTACTTTTCGTTAACCGCAAGTTCTCCGTTGACATTAATATTACAGATGATAAAAAATTGTAACTTACATAAAATTGCAAGTATTTTGATTTATCTTTAACATTTTATCTTATTATTTGAGTCTGGTTATACCATCGATAGTCAACGATAGAAGACTCGGCAAATATTTAGTATCTAACAATCATAAATTAAAATGTATTTTTTCCCATTTATATTTGACAAAGAATGAAAAGTAGAATAATATCGCAAGCGAATAACTCTATAAATTTGTACCAAAGGCAACTAACGTGAGATACATTTTTCTATCGGAGAATACATTTTAATATGCAAGATTTATGGCATTATTTACATAAATATTGAATTACAGTATCAACATTTCTTTAAAAAAGCCTTATCAATATTTGTTTCATTGAGATGGCAGATGTGATTCACTAGTCAAAAACCAAAGTTGGATTGCGACAATAAATATATCATATTTCAGATAAAGATCCAATAAAAGTGTGCGCTCACATGTAAAACTAAAATACGGTGGAAACCCCATTTACGAGTAGTTTATAATTATAACAAAGACTCGGAGATTATGACGTTTTATATCTCTTGAATACGCAAAGAAGTCGGTGATTAGCAAGTTAAGAAGTTAAGAAGGTGTTAGGCAGTTATGGGAAATTTAAAATCACGCTTAAAATTACACGGAAGAATTTATGAATTCAGACGGCGGTAAGAGTACTTGTGTTTAAGCGTAACTTGAGTGCAGCGTGACTCGAGTCGTCTCTAACTTTTGAACCAATAAATATTTGCATGGTGTCGTTTTTCAGTAACGACAATAATCCAGCTTTACGTAAACCAAAAACTGTTTCATTTATTGTTATACTTAATTCATGCACATGGTCTTTAACAACGTACGTGGTTTCGCTAGTACAATTTTTACGTCAATCTCACGGTATACTAAAAATATTAATAAGCATGCGCAAATAGAGTTAATAAAGTGGCATTACTATTCAAGGAATATTCCGCCAATTCTCCAGTGAAATATCTAGATTTTCCGATGTACCGAGATCAGTGCTACAATTTTCTAATAATAATGTCGTTAAAGTGCCGAATACAGGGACTGCTTTGCAATAATTAATGCATATTAATTACAACGGACAACTTGTTTTACACAAAACTAATAGCCTGCACATTGACTGAGAATTCAATATTAGATTTAGTTGTCAAAGTGCAGTTTGAATGTAACAACTACGTTAACTCGATGAATAAAGACTCATTTAACCACAGTTCGCAACATCGTGTAATACATTTTAAGTGACGAGATACAGATCCCGAGTGTTAGAAATAACTACTCGTCAAACCACGGAAATTTCTTTTAATCGCCTATTTTTCTTATTCCTTTATTTCGAATTGACAACACGAGAGTACACGTAGTTGTTGAACTGCGTCACAACTAGTGTCACGCTACATCTACCGTAGCTCTGTAATTGTTGTCACGCTACATCTAATGTCGCTTTACAACTTTGTCTTATACGTTCCATCACATTTAACTAGTCTCACTACTCGTGGCTTAAGCGGATCGACATCATAAATTGTCTCAGTACGTTCGCTCGGTTTGTAATGCGTAAAGAAAAAGGTAGGCGTACGTAGATAATCCGTTCGAGGTAGTTCCTACTACAAGCAAATAATGATTCGCTTATTGACGAATGATTATTCTGTAGTTTAAATTTCGTACACTACGAGCTATAAATTGTTACGTAATGGTTTCATTCATACAATTTTCTAGATGATTATGATTATATATTCCATAAACGTAATATTAAAAGCTTTTCATACAAGGCTTCAATTTGCTAGATATTCATAATTCGTAAATTCGTTCGAGTTATTGTTGAAGTTTTAATTAAATTAGTTGGCCAGCGATAACATTGATCAATGCATTTCGTGTAATATTTTACAAAATTAGAATTTCAAACCTCGAAAAATTATCACTATATACATCAAAGTTAAAAATCTGCGAATATTATGTGACTCAGAAAATTACGAGGAAAGAAACCCATTTAATCCAAACTATTTATTCATGGTTCTCCAAGTATCGGTAAACGACTTTTATTTATTTTTCCTATGTACATTTTTATATATTGTATGTTTATTTATTCATCGTTAAACGTATTATTATTGAGCAATATCAAACGTTCTACATTTAAAACTACTTTTATAATAGTAGTTTTAAAAATGTAAATCAGTTTAAATTGCTTCCTTTTATCGATGAACCGTATAAATAACAATTACAGTAGAATAAATTTAAATTACATAAGTAGGTTATTATTAAGTTTTATTAAGAAGAATTTTTATTATAAAATGAAAGACATCGTAACCATCGTTGCCTTAAGAGATGGAAACTCAAGAAAAATCTGAGACTAAATTTTAACGACGTTCTAAAAAAGATCCTTATTGTCAAATTGAAGTATATAAAATAATTTGAAGATAAAATCGTAACGTTATTTCAAACATTATTAGAATTCTCAAGAATAGTAGAGCTAATAACGATGGTATAAATAATCCACGTGTGCATAGCTTTAATTTCATTATTCTAATTCAGAGAGTTTACAATTGAACTCAAATAAAGAAAATTTCTTCAATCGACAAGTAAAGTAATCCAGTTTGTACTCCTGTGGTATGTATTTCAAAAGTTATTTGATTCATTTCACAAAGTATCGGGTATCTTATTGAAGTATATTAAAAAACATAATTACACTATATTTTTTAATAGAAGTTAATAATGCAGGTATCATCATCCTCTGTTACAGTTTACATTGTTCAGTTTACTCATAATTAATTTCATTAAAATGTTAATAAGATTCTAATTTATCGTCGCAATGACGTAGTGATGTAATATATATTTCGCTATTGTCTATTAGGTTAGGCTGATAATACGGGCCTCTATAAATGCACAAAATTAGTTTTCTCATTTTTTCTAAATGTAAAAAAAGATATTTCACTTGATATTCTTAAATATTTACCGAATAAATCAGTCTCGTTACTAAAGTTGAAATTTCAAATTTCTGTACAAATAGCATTTTTGTTTAAACTTATTCAAAGCTATAAGGGATAGATGCAGCTGGGCAAATATTTAGCGGAATTATTTGGAATTTTCAGTTCCGTATGACCTCGTTAAAATAATAAAAACAATACTTCAACATTGTTTTAGTAAAATTTTGTGAAACACCGCATTTTTAAGTAAATCTTTCTATTTGCTTTACAAGTATATATTTGCGCATCTCCACTCAACTCTCGTGACTAAACATTGAGTTTTAATTTTTATTAAAGTCCTTCGTTACGTTACCGACGTTTTCTTCCTTTACCGTGTAATATTGGCCAAACAGTAATTCGAATGCTGCAGCTTCGGAAACTACTGTTGCTTTACCTATATCACAACGGTATGAAACTTGAAAAGCGATTCCGCAATTTTTAAGATTGAATCTATTCTTGGAAGCAAACTTTTAAGAGCGCCTGTAAAAAATAATAGTGCATAGTACAGCCAAGGTATTTATTACATTCATATTATGTAACGAAACTTTTATACGTGATTTGAAAATAAAATAATTTAATCTCAGTTTGGAGGAAAATATATTTAATGCACTTTTTAATGTTTTATTAATTAACATTTTATTAGCATTAACATTAACGTAACAGCATTAACATTTCAAAAACATCAGCTTGATAAAATAGCATTTGCAGGAAGACATTTTTTTATAGTTTCAGATACGATCGTACTTATAAGCATTATCATTCTATGGCAAAAGTTAAACATAAAGAAAAGATGTTCATAGAATATGTTTTTTTCATTTGAAGAGATAAACGTTTTAAAGCTTCTCTATAAACAGTGAAAAATTTTATGTTTCAAAAAAATGTCGCATTCGGAAGATATTTCAAAAGGCTTCATTTTTTGGTCATTTAAGCTTTTATAATTAATAACGGTATATCTACGATATATCGAACGTTCAGATTAGTTTGAGTGTTTCAATTTTGTAAATAACAATTTACACTTAGGAAATAGAAAGTTCTTTTGATTATTTTAAAATCTATTTTTAATAATTTGTCTTTGCTAAAGCTTTTGATGGCAATGACAGAGTTACGTATTACGTAAAGAAACTCGTTGAATATTTTTCCATTAGAAGTCTGATATTTTGATTTTAATATTTTTATGTATATTTGTTGTGTAGGCATATAAATTGTAGCTCAGTTGCGAAAATAATCTCGTATGATATTAGCAATATTATTTAATGATGAATCTAGTTAATTTGTAATTTCAATTTGCATTCTCAATTTGCATTTTCGTTGCTCCTTTAATTCGTAGGTACCTTAGAAAAATAAAAATTAATTAAATTTTCTCAATTTATATCGATGCTGCGTGAAGTTACTATCGGAATGTTATAGAATTAAGCAAAAAAATTCAGCAAATTTCTGAAAGTTTTTAAAAATTTTACAGGTTTAAGGAGTAACATACGAATGATTTTAAAAACCAATTTATAAATCTTAGATTTTACATAATCGATTATATATATATATATATTTGATAAAATATAATATAATAGCATGATTATATGTACGTGTATTAATTCACTAGACATAGCACGACATAGTTTTAATGCAAAAATAAATTAATAATTATTTTAACTTCGGAGCAAATGATTCTTTTAGATATTTAAGTTTCTTTTTTATAACGATAGTTGGAGTAAAGTTATCGAAGTCTATATAAAACTTTACTGAGATATTAAATTTTATATCCGCGACGTAATATTTTTATTTGATAATTTCGGATTCATTCAAGATTCTGTATATTGAATATTTTGATAAATACAATTGAATTTATTAAAAGCTATAAATATTTAAGAATATTTCAAAGAATATAGATGAAACGGTATTTCGTCGAAAACAGAGTGTTCAAGTCAAAGGCTTTTAAAATTGCTTGATATTTATTTTGAGATATATTTATAATTAAATGTTTTAAACTAAGAGCTCAGCTGTATAATGATTTGCTGAAAAATCCTACCTTCGTAAAATGAAAGCTATTAAAGATATTATAATTACGTCGAACCGTAACATTTTCAAAATTTCAAGTTTTTATCAAGAAAATAAATTTTCTTTTAATATCCACGAATCGTAATATTGGTACAAGTATAAATTATTCCAATGCACGAGTTTAATAAAATTTCGAAATTTTTTTAAGTAACCCTCTGGAAATGTGTAACAATTGGAGTTACGCGTAAAAATTATTCTACTTTATATAGAAAACATTATCTTTGCGTAATTTTTTAATGCACTTAATTTGGAGCACGTACTTGGTAGTTAACCGCATAGATAAGATTATTAATAACAAGACCAGTTAGTACTCACTGGTATTCATTTTATTTTCTACTATCAAATTGTGTCGATGGACGTGTCACGAGTAATACATAAAAATTACATAGAAATACGAGATTATGTTCCAGTAATTGTAAATAACATCGATGTGCTGGCTAAATATATAGAATTGCTATCATATTTACAGACTATATAAAATATATAGCGATTTTTGTTTCGAAAGTAAAGAGCAGAATTAGATAATAAAGAGATAAATGGAAACACTTTTTCAGTAAAAAAAGACGAGTGCAGCAAGACTGTGGTGACAGTGACAGCGAAAGACAAGAGTAACGGTCGAGAAAAAAAAAAAAAAAAAAAAAAAAAAAAAAAACTTAAGTCCACATCCGCAGTTGGCATTATTAACTCGTGAAAAGGCTCTTGATCATTTCATGTATGCTTGCGTGACTGATACTCGGGCGCTTCTACTGCGACAACGAGGAAATGACGAGGACGCAGTGGTAAAGAATTAAGGGATGAAAGGTCCGCCGTTCTCTCTTGGTCTTCTGCGATGCATCGTTCGCTCTCCCTATTTTTCAGCTTTGAGTAGCATAAACGAGAGTGGCGGAGGGTGAATTAACAAAACAGGGGAAGAGAGGGAGGCGCGCACGCGCTTCTGACGATAGGGTCGGTGATCTCTCTCTCACTCTCTCTCTCTCTCTCTCTCGCTCCCTTCCTTTTTTCCGTCTATTCAGTCTCGGTCTCCGCTACCAGCACAACCAAATGCCTTTGGTAGAAGTAAAGCGAGAGTGCAGGTGTAGATGTACGATCTGTATATACACATAAGGCAGAGTCGCTCAGCGGAATGAAAAGCTCACCCTATTTCGTTTACGTCTGAAATCGTGTACGTGTAAGGTAACTGCTCATGCGCATACGTATCACAGTTAAAAGGCAAAACATTAAACTGTTCTCTGATACTAACGAATGATATAGCACTAGCTCTCGTACGGTACTTTTTGCTAGGGTGCTTTTTTTATTATTTCGATACATTGAATAGCATGACTTTGATCGTAAGTCGATGTCTCCGAGCTTAATCGGCAGATGTCGCTTTGATCAATCCGCCTTCGAGTCACCCTTCTGCGAACTCGAGGCTTTCGACCCCGTGGTTAAGCGCGCGCACGACAGAGAAAGATAGTGACAAGCGGTTAGGGACACAGAGGGAAGAGCAAACGGGGAAGAAAACGAAGAGAAAAAGTTTTGCCTCACAGTTGTAACCTAAGAACCGCTGAAAGCCTCCGAGCCTCCAAGATACCGAGGAATAAATCGTTCCTTTCGGAGGAGGGTGAAGCTGCGCGCAACTGATGTAAAGGCGCATTGGTAGCGCCTCGGATGGACACGTAGTGGGAGTGTAGGCTGGGAGGGCGTAAGCGAGAGAGAGAGAGAGAGAGAGAGAGAGAGAGAGAGCGACCAAGGAGAGGGGGTTGTTGCGTAGGAAGCGCGCAAGGCGGTTCCAGAAAGGGGATCCCTCGGCGCTCGGCAGTGGCGTTTTTGTTTTCCCTCTAGGTGAGCGCGCCAGAGAGCGTGTATGCATTCTATGTAGAGGTGCAGAGTATGTACACACGGGTATAGGTACACATCTGGGCGCGCGAATCAGAAAGTGGAGTGTGGCGCGAGTGTCTGCGAGATTGTGCATCACATTCCCGTGGTCGCCGGCCCTCCTTGGAAAAGGCCGTATCCCTTCCACGGGGAAGATCGAGGTGGAGGCTGCAAGAGCGAGCATCCCTCCACCCTTGCGGGCGAGTCGAAGGATACACGCGTATATAGAGCGCGCACGCGTCAAGCAGCATCGGGAGTAGCAGAAAAGCACACGGGAGTGTCGTGTCGCACGTCCACCATTTTGTACACTGTATGCGCGCGCTCTGTTTCTCTCTCTCTCTCTCGCTCTCATTCGGCATTAGATAGTGTGCAGATCTGGAGCAGCTGGATTGCCAGATTCGCTAAATAAGGAACATGTGGGATCGGCGCTGAAGGAGGATGAAGCGACGAGTTGTCCGTAGGTTCAGGCGCCAGCGCAACGTGGACAACGTCGGGCAGTTCGGGGTTCGGCCTGGACTGGTCTCCTAGGTTAGGATCTCTTATAGACGACGAGGGCAATACATCTCCCGCAGATGCTGCTGTAGATATGTCGTCTCGTCATCTCGTGAACGATGACACGATGACCTGATAAGAAGCAGTTGGCTTAGAGTCCGAGTGACTGACTTTCTTTAAACGTGATAGAGTCGGTGTTGTCGAATCATCTCGACCAGTGCACGATCGTGTTTCGAATGTAATCCGTAAAACTACGGAGATATTGCAGCGTAATTGAATATAATCTGGTAGAATGAGAGCGGGAAAAGTACGTGCCAACGAGGTCGTGGTATATCTGCACCCTTTCGAGACTCTGTGAACTAGGAGAAGGAGATCGTCGTTACGTGGGGATCATGAGGAGTGAGGAACACGCGGGAAGTCGCCAGCAACGATGAAACTAGATGCACGATATTCTGAAAGTTGATGGACCAAGTACTCGGTGGTTCGGTTAAGGTTATGATAATCGAGAAAATTAAAGGAACGGCTTATTTGGTGGCTGACGCTACGCGAGTGTGTCTCGGTAATTACAAGAACGGAGCGAGAATTCGTTGCTTTTATCGGGTAAGCGTGAGTCAATCACAGGGCGGAGAGAAGCTGGAAAAACTGCGGAAATGCGTAGGAAGTATCTCAGCAAAAGCTCGCGCTGTCAGATCGAGGCTGAGCAGCAGCTGCTCGAACAAAAGCAGCCGCAGGAAAACGCGAGGATCGATCGTTGTTGCATGAATTATCGTTCGGGGGTGATACTTATGTTCTATGTTCGTTGATTCATTGGGTTTTTATTTTTAATAGTGATAACCGACTGTCGAATTCTCCCCGCCTGTGATTTTATTTACGTTCATGTTATTGTTATGGTTATTGTGTTCGTAGCGATCTTTGGGTTCTTTTGCGTGAACGTAAACTAGTAGAGCGCCAGAAAGAGAAAAAGATAAAGAGAATAAAGCAGTGATTATGAGTGTTTTGTCGCGAGTGTTGTTACGGTTCAAGATATCGAAGGATTAGTTTCGTTTCTTGTCGGAACTATATTTGACTAGATGTAAGTAGAAGCGATGTTACATTACATGCCACTGATGGCGATACGTTTGAACTTCACTATTTTCACGTTCTTATAACATCTTGTAATATCTTGTGATATAAATCAGTACGACAATTTAAATGTGGCGAACTGTTAGTTTTAAGGAGATTATAGTCACTGTAAACGCCATGTCTGGGTACCATTTAGAGTTATAGTAAGTTTTTTGGTTCTCAAGTTGCACGATAATAAAAAATTTTGGAAAAACCCTTTTTGCGCAATTCATTTTGTAGTTACACGCGCTCAAGGCTGGGAAAGGAAAGGGAAAGGAAAAAGAAGGGAAACTATTATATTGCCGCCGAAACTTTTTTGCTAAAAATGAAATTTCGAAGACGTGACTCTCAAAATTCGCAGTCTATGAATTTTTCATGGAAAAAACGTTATCAGAAACTGTATCGGGGGTTTCCCGGGTAACGATACATATTTTACGTATTTTTATATTCTTTCAAGTTGATCTCAGCTGAGAATTTAAAAATAAGTTTAAGAAAGAATGAGAATTTTTACGTGCTTGCCAGAGCTACGCTAGATGACTTACATATACGTATTACACATTTTCAAATTATTTACAAATTATTCGGAGCTTCGGTTTCTAGGTTGGGATATAAGAAGAAAATACATAGTTTTTCCAGGAATATGCGATTTTGAAAGTTTTTCCAATGTATTTTCGAAAGTCTTCGCAATGCTTCGACTATTGAATTATCAGCAATTTGGAAAAAATGTACATAAAATTAATAGTGTAATACTCGGGAAAAAGTTCATTTTTAAGAAACGTTGCGAGAATATCGATTTTTCAACTTCTTAATCAGTTTGAAAGAGTTTTCGTAAGTTTGCTCTTGTTTTCGTAAGCGCAATTAAATTTTTATAAAATTTTTATTCAAAGCGTTAATTAAATTTCAGCGAAGTAATTTACATTCTTTTTTTTATTATCGACACTTTTGCGCAATAATTATTTATGAATTCAGCCTTTTTTCTCAAAGAAACAATGTTCTTAAAGTATTCGAGCAAGAATACGTTTTATTATTAGAAATTTTACATTTTTTCATGCCTATTTTACATCCGTATATTCGGTAGAAATTAAGCTGTTCGCGTGAAAGTGAAAAATGACGAGTTTGACTGCGTTCGAGCGAGATTAATAAAATTAATACTATTGTATAGCTTTAATTGCATAAATTACCGATGACCTCGAGGCGGGTTTTAGGTTGTATCGTTTGGTGACGGCCACTATTAATCATTTGCTAAAACAGGCAATGCTTTGCTTGGCTGTATTGAATTACATCGGCTGGAGAAGTTTTAATTAAGACTTAAGGTAGATTGAGACATAAAGTGTTGGTGAGGTAATAAGGTGTTTTCTTCACATTTCACTCGACGATACTTTTCGCAAATGAAAAGACGATAGTTCACTCATTAGTACCTTGTACATTTAACCTTTCACAAAAACGAAAATCACGCATTTTATTTTATTGTAAAATATTGCATTTTTTTTTGAATATTTAATGCGTGAAAAATATTTCCGGATTTCAAGATTTATTATGTCCAGTAAATATTTATTCAGAAAAGCTTTTAAGTTGAAAACAAAAATATTGATATTTCCATCAATACAGGTAACAGTTCTGTCCCCGTATTCCCGTATCCCCGTTTCGAATATTTAATACTATAATTAAATGTTATTTTGAAAGGTCAGATATGGTATTAGAGTTTTCTATTATTTAATTAAAAAAATATATAATCAATCCTTTTAAGTGCATTTTTGAATCAGAGGGAAAATTTATAAATATCTTGTTCATTACAATTTACATATTACCATCAAGATATGTATACTAAATTAATGATATTAAAACAATATATTTTGCACCGTTAGCTTTTTAATTAGTCCACAATGTTACATTTGACTCATAAAATATAATTAATCTTTCTGCCGACCATTTTCAAGTAATTTTCATTAACCCGAATACGTACATATTCATTAAAGTAATTCAAAAGTTAATCAAAACGTTTTATAAAATTATTGTCTTATATTTTTATTGCTTTTATTGCCTATTAGAAATTAACAAAAATGAAATGTGATGTAATTTATCAGTGGTTACGTTTTCTTGAATAATTAGTAGGTTTTAGGGCTTTGAAGCAACAATATAATATATTCGAATGCTATATTGATATTATATTGTTTTTACAGTTTTTACATGATATTGATCTTTATACGTAGTTTGGATTTTATACATACTTTATAAAATAATTCAAAGGTTCAACAAACAGTATGTATGCACACGTACAATACGCATATATATGAAATAGCTGGATAAGCATGTATAAAAATAGAAATTTTAATGCATCTCCAAATAATAATGTTAGGGGAATTTGTTGAACTAAATATTTGATATTAGTCTGTTATATATGTATACATAACAGCTTGCTTTTATATCTTAATACGTATAGTAACTTTTATGTAGGAATAATTACGAAAATAAATACGTTAAAACCTTGGGTTAAAAGACAGTTAATATTATTGTTTTCTTTTATACTGCTCGTTTATTTGGAAAAAGAATTGACTCTTTGCTGTGTATTACCTAATTAATTTTCTCAAACGTCGTTATTTCCTCACTGTTTTGATAAGTGATCGATTCGAAGTAGATAAGGGACAAGATAAATCAGACTATAAAATTGTCGGTAAGAATCCAAGTTTGAACGCAATTCGAATCTTATTCTACAATCTTGAGATGAAAAATCAAAGTTTAGTTTTCTCATTTTGAGAATTTAGTATCCTTCCACGATGCAGAAAGATGAGAAGGAGAAACATATCACTGTAAGTAGAAAAACGGAAGAAATTATCGGAAAGAAATAGTGACTATCGGTGGCAATAATGCTAGCAGTTGCATATTCAACGTGTTGCAATTAAAGTTTACCTTGTCTCTCTTCTGCTTTTTCTTTTTCTCTGTCTTACTCGACATGCGAACTAATTTTCTCTCTCGTTTTTCGAGACATACTTTTGCAGTACGTTTATCTCTCTCTCTCTCTCTCTCTCTCTCCTCTTTCTATTTGACCAAAGAGTGCGCGTGTACTCGACTATACAGCTTGTAGTACTGCGTCGGGGTACATTGAAACTTTAATGCGAATCATCGAACACGGAAAGCTGGCGGACTTCCAGCTTTCATTGCCGAGTGTATAACATAGGAACGGTCATGATGAGGGGCGGCAAGAGGGGAGAGAGAGTTGTGTGATTGTGTATATACGGAGAGAGAGAGAGAGAGAGAGAGAGAGAGAGAGAGAGAGAGAGAGAGAGAGAAGGAGAATAGAATAAAAGGTTGAAATAGATAAGAAAAAAGAAAAAGTTTTTACGAGAATAGGAAAATTGTTGAGAGGGTAGGTAGAGAAAATTAACATTGTTAACTCGTTTAACTGATAATTTCCTGTCTTTATTTACTCAAAACTTTCTCTAGATCAATTCCAGTATTTCAAAGTTTAATTTATTTATCCGTATTGCTCCGATGGAGTAAAGAAGCTTTCTTAAACGTGCCAATCATAAATTATAATTCCCAAACCATAAATTATGGCTTTAAAACAAAAGGATGACGATGAAACTTAATTGTCTGAGAATAAATTATTCTTTTATAAGAATAATGGTGATTTAAAAATTTTGTTCTTGATTTATTAACGAAGCTAAATATTTGACTCGTTATTGATTATTTTATATACCGAGTTATCATTTAGTTTATAATTCTTTCTAAGAAGTAAATTTATCGTATAAAACTATTCGCGAAAATAGATTCGAAAGTCATTTAAATTTTATTATCTCTAGTCTGTATTAAAAAATGAACTTTAATAGTTTCCTAGTAGTTTCAACCCTTGTTTAAATATTAATATATTTTATTGGAAGGATGAAATATACATTTCCCATTTTCAAAATTACGTGCATTAAAAAAATGACTTTACTTCATTTTGTATGCAATTTAGAAACTGGGTTCGAGTATGTTAAAAATTCAAAAAATTCCTCGTGAAATAGAAGCTTCTCAATCAACCGTATTATGCCAGAATGAGTATATAATATATTGAAGTAAATTACTACAAGTTATCAAAAAAATGAAGTAAAATTATACTTCGCACAGACAGTCATTTTAAAAGAATTTTTTATTTTTAGAAATTAAGGGAGGAAAACATAATAAAATGTTTAATTTTATTGACAATTTGGATTTTTTAATCCGAGTATTATTTCGGAAAGGTCGTAGAATGGATCTCGGGTAAGTGCAATTTGCGTGATGCATGTATGTGTACCTACAAAATATTTTACACAGTTTTTCAAAATATTGCACTTTGAGACTTGAGTTTTTCAAATGCATTCTCAGATATTATCTCTAAAATGTTTGTTAGCTATCGAGCAAATGCCTCTCCCAAGTGCTTCTAACTTATATTTCAGAAGAAATAATCTTTTACGAACGCAATAAGGAAAAAAATGCGTCGAAAAATGTTTCAATTACAGATAGAGGAAGTTTTCTTCTTTTGACTTTATGCTCAAAAGTGCGAGAAAAATTTTTATGGAAATTGATATTTATGAAAATGAATTAAATATCAACAGCCTCGATAAAATGTACAAATTTCATTTGTATTATCAACCATTAAATATGCGTATGCTCGAAATTTTGTCTAGATATACGTACATTTTCTTATTTGCTCAATACTGTCAATCTATTAATCCACATACTTACAGAATCAAATAGGAGTTTTCTAGTTTTTCCAGGTCATAATTACGTAAATACAAACTCTTGATAAGATTCCTAAAGATATTCATCTGATAAATATTACGAATAAATCGATTAGTAAAAGAATAACAATCCATTTATTCCTTGTATATTTTTGTGAGTGAGAGGGCATAGATACAAAAACAGTGGAGTCAATTTACGTTTTGATCGAGGTCAAACCGTAACGAATGGAAAAGGTAAAAGACAAAAATAAACCGGGAACTTATTTCATTTATTTACATTTTGAATGGAAGAATAAGAAGGACTCGTTTGCTCAAGTTTATAATGTGGCTTGTTAGCGCACTTTTGTGTACTTTGTTTGTCTTTGCCTGCGTTCTTTTGGAATAGAGCAAATGACATTATTGAAAGCGCAGAGCGAAAGTTGTAATACACGGGAGTATAATGGCATATAATCAATTGTCTAAATCATGGGAGCATAAAAGCTCTTTCAACAAGTTCCAATGTTTCCTTCATTTATACTTCATGAGAACATTAATATTTCAAAGGATCTGCTCAAAAGATAAATAATTATTTTTTGAACAAAATTTTAGAACAGCTTGTTATCTAAGTTAGATAATAGATGGCGCATTAATTCAACCGGAACTTAAATATTAATCTTTGCTGGCTTTTTCGTTTATAATTTCACTAGTTAAATTAGAGCTTGAATGTGTAATCTCATTTGTGGTTGGTAAAAGTTTCTCATGATAGCGCAATATTTATAAAACTTCAAAATTCAAGTTCCTCATTTACACTGTAAAACCAAGTTTTTGTAATTAAAAACCGTTTAAAGAGTAATTATTGTGTACTTCAGAATTACTCGATCGTTATTTAATAGTATTTTATAAGAGCTTGCATAGAAATTTAAATAACTATGTAACATTGAAGACGGTTACTGAACAATTTCACTTTGGCTGGCAAAAGCGTTGACACTATCTACTGTACTTCATCTCTCTTATGACAGCCTTTTATTCTCCTTATCTCTTTTCTCCCTTTAATTACAATGTCGCATTTGAATTTACCTTCCGATTTCATTCCATCATTTAAAGAAACGAAAAATATTCAACCTAGTTTCCAGCTCAACGGATAAAAAATTCGTTACGATGTAATCTCAAATCAAACGAGTATAGATATAATTACAACGTTATACGAAAAATTATTCTTAGAAAAGTTTATCAGTTTCATTACGTAGGCAGTTTTTTATTCCTAACATTTTATACATCAGGTTCGTTACGTGCCTTTTAAATCTAGAGTCAATCCCCACGCAAAAAAGCCCTTCGTAAAAATAAATTTTTATTTAAAGCTTGATAATTTGAGATCTAAATTTAAGGGGCAATCAGAGTTTGTAGCAACTACAATTTTCGTACAAATATCAGCAAATAAATGAATTTCAATTGCCTTTCAAAAATAACTTTCCAAAATTTTATAGATATTCCTTCGTAAAGGGAAAATGTACTCGAGACTATTTGTTTTGCGTATATTTCTTGGTAATATTTCCAAGTGTACAAAAATAATCTCTCAGTGCGTTCCCCCGACGTTTCCTTCCTGTTCGCTTCCTCTTATTTACTCTTCCGTTCTACAGAACCACGGAAGACGTATGTATAGCGTTTTCACCCTCGCATGCCGTCTTAGAAATCTATCCCCTCGTTTACGCTTTTCTTTGTTCGGTAAGCACATGAAGCGGTACGCAAGAGTTGCCCTGTCATCCTCCGAATATCTTGTGCGTGCTTGTGCATCATTGTGCGCTCGGGTAATTCTTCACGAGTTTTACAATTTGAGGATGACATTCCAAAGAATGTAGGTAAATCTATGCTTTTGATGATTTACAACGTAAGTATGAGACCGCAAAGGGAGTAACATTAGGCGCACGATTATTATTTACAGTTTCGAGGTGCTTATTTTAATTCGATATTCTAAGCAGGCATTTGACCATTTTTCATAATTGTGTTACTGTTTCGGCGGCTAACTTTAATTGTTCTTATCGTTCGGAATGTTCAATTTGCAGGCGATATATTAAAATTTAAAGGCAATTTAAAATTACCCAGACGATAATGCAGAAGTAAAGTATTTTGGGATCGAGCGCAATTTTATAAGTGATTTAATTACCTCGGCTTTTTATACAAGATTAATAACACATATTTCTTTTATATCGTTGAAATATGCACAATTCCTTTGGTAGTAAATGTAGAAAGATATCCGAGAACTTTTCAATGAATTTCGTTTGAATATGAAATGCATTTCTTTTACTTTAATGCAAACTTGAGCGCTGTGAAATAAAAGAAGATGGAATAAAAATTCTTTGGTACCTCAATTTTTTCCTTCGGTGCTCTGTTTCTCGTGCATTACACGGGATTTTAGAAAAAACGTTGTTTTCACATTTATTTTCCAAAAATTCACAATCTATGGAAAAAGAAATTCATATATTTACTTTTGAAATATTATCGTATAAGTACGCACGGAATACATATGTACTTACATTTTTGTTTGTTTATTATTACCACTTCATTTTCAATTAAAATATTTGGTTTGATTTTAATAAAACTCCAGCAGAATTACCTGAAACACTTATTGAGTTTTGATTCTGTTGCAGAAGATATTAGTATTCGTAATGTTCAGTGAGTGTACTGAATTACTTAAATTATTTATTGAATTGTTAGTACGTAGAATGGAATTTAATCTTGCTTTGTAGTTAATTTGATTTAACAATGTGTGTACTAGTGTATCGTATGGATTTATATTAGAAAAAAAAATTTAAATAGTTCACCGTACGTTGAAATTTAGTTCATTATGTTTCTCTCGGACTTATTACGCAAATTTTGTTCACTCTATCCCTAATTAGCTCTTCTACAAATTAAAATGTCTCTAACTAATAATTTTAAATTTTTAATGTCTAGCACACTACCTACGCACTACCTTTTATTGAATAATCAGAAAAAATTACGAAGATAGAGAAGGTAATTGTATTTATGCGGAATACATAATTCCTTTTAATGCTACACGAGTGTTTCGTAATTTCGTTTACGTTTTGACTTTATTAAATAAGAACAATGGTATTTTGCTAACGATGGTGTTTTAGTTGGCAAATATTTTAATATAAGTCCTCTTAAGTATTTTTTACTCGGGGACTCATACTTGTAATTGTTTTATTTTATCGATCTTGCAGTGCAGTTTGTGTTTACGTACTATTATGTAATTATATCAACCATTCGTGGGCGAACCTTCGTGAACACGTACCTACCCTTCGCGTTCAAATTACTAGGGCAAAGAAATAAAATCGATGTTTTGACCATTTCAACCTTGTTGAAACAGTATCAAACAATACGTTTAATTAATTATTAACTTTAGTATTAAGTCAAATAATTAAATACCAACACATAATGTACTTCTTCTAGGGTGAAAATTTTTAATCCATAAATACCGTAATCACATCAAACTCGATAACGAATGCAACATCGACGCAATTTAACATTCAATCTTATCAAGTTTTTCGATGCAATAACATCGGTCAATAGCAGCTCAGCATCTGTCAACCAATCGGAGGAACCATTATAAAGTGTATACAGTGTTAGGACTATCTAAAACATTTAGTTTGCTCAGTCTGTCCTGAAGAAGTGAACCGCAATGTTCACGAAACGTCAGCTATGAATACGATATACGCGATCGAAATCCAATATCCCATAACCGCTTTTCTGAAAAACGTTTGCAAAAAAAAAAATATTGAGAATTGCCTTGTGAATACGTAGAATGAAAGTCTTGGAAAACGTTCCGATTGTTTAACGGAATTTTTTATCACGGTTATTTATAATTTAGTACATCTTCTGCAGAGTTGTGCACAAGAACAATCCACTCGTGCTTCAAAGATTGGCAAATGTCATAAAGATTAATTATTATTACGTGCAAGTAATAATAATAATAAGTTTAAAACTTACATTCTGAATATAAGAGAGCATTTGGCGCATCATTTCTAAGCACATTTTGAAAAATTAACGTACGATACGAAATATTTCCGTTTTATTTACATTAAATATAATCTAATTAAGTCTCTATTTCTTTTATTGCACGCTTTTAAAGGTAGAATGAAATTTAATTTGCCACAATAGTGCCTATCATTATTACAGCTTAAAATCGAACGTCATTAGGAAAGATAACGAAATTACCTAAATATCTTGTTTTGAAAATAAATACAAGAATGTTTAGAAATATAAGCGTTGATATACGTATGATATATTATGTTAGAAAAACAATGTCGGTAATTATTGAAATTTCGTTCAGATAATACTATGCAATATTGCACGATATATCGGTAAACATTAGGCAGTATTATTTACTTTTCAAAATCAAATGCATTATAATTACGCGGTAACGTTTTTCTACGTTAAAAAACGCAAAAGAAACTTATATAAAATAATCATTTTGCAGCGGATAATAATTAGAAAAAGCCTTTTAGATTACTGTGATTTACATTTCTTGTGAAAAATAATCCCCGCAGGCTAAAAATAAAATAAATTTAAAGGACACACGCGCTGCATTCGTAATATCCGCAAACATTTTAATTATTACGCAAGTATTTTGTTTTTACCAAAATTTTAATCACTCTCATCCCCGCACGCTGCACACATTTATTTGAATTAAGTCGGTATCTCGCGTAATAAAGACAAGTAACAAAGTACACAGCGCATGCGCTTCGTGAACGCCAAATTAAATATACGCAAGGAGTTACAAAAGCGGGGACCAGTGGATGTATGCGCGTACACGCATTCGTACGCACACTTTGCCCAATATGAAACCATAAGAATTCATATGAAATATGTCGTTGCATCGCAAATGGTTTTCATTTTACTAACTCAATATGATTTGCCATACGGTTGAACATCTGGGTTAACAGCTTTCCGAGCAAGATATTCTTTTCCATCCTCTTTTTTCTTCCCGCTCTCCTCAACCCGCTCTGTACTTAGCTAATATAAGAATTTTTTTTTGTCGAATCACGTTTTCACCCTTTTGACTTCCTTTCTATTAATCTTCTTCCGGCTTTTCGACTAATATTGTAGTTTTGTTATTTCAAAAGCTGTTTTCTTTATTTTGGCACTCGGATACTCCTCGAAATCCCACTAATTGCGTGTATTTCGTTTTAGAAATATAACTTGTGCTTTATATTTGGACCGGAGTAATCGAGTTATGAACGCAAATTATTTAGCAAGCTTTACGAAAATAAGGGATTTGACGAATTAAGCGTTGGATACTTCAATATTCACTACGATGCCGCGTTTAAATTATTTTTATTTGCATAACCGGGACTTTTTCTGCAGTCAGTTTCTTTTATTTTAGCTATTACAGTTACATATCAAAATCGATATTTCGCGGAAGATGAATTTTGTTACTTGAATTAGAATGCTTACCGTTCTCGTTTCTTTAATTCTTCACTAGGTTTATTTACAATAACCCTGGAGCACAAGGCGAGCTAATACTCGATGTCTATTGTAATTTTATAATTGCAATAGGTACGTCTTAATGTTTACGGCAAGATGTATGCAAAATAAATACGAGTTAATATTGAGCATCATTGCGATGCAATTTTAGACAAGTAATTTATTAGGAACAAAGCACGTCTTTGTATAATATGGTTTTTCTTTCTTCTGATTTATGAACACCATAATTGTGTTAATCGCAAATCAACTCTACTTCAATTTTAAATAATTTCTTTTATTAAATCACGTGCTGTTCCAGTATCCAGTGAACCACCCTTTTGTAATAATAATTGTAAAGTTCGATATATTCTGAAAACAGAAGAATATCAAAAGTATCATCGAGTGTTCAATAATCCGAAGATGCTTTTCGGTAAAATACTTTTTGGTAAATTTTTGTTGCTTGGCAAATATGGTCTTTTTCAACCGTAGCTACGTACTCCTCCACTGCACTAAAGAATATTATAATTTGTTCGAGACTTTCTTTCGTAATGAAATATTACGTGCTTGAAAGACGTTAACCCCTTAAAGAGATTTAGCTCATTTTTTTTTTATCGACCGTTGGTTAGGGCACTATTAAATTAATACAAACAAAAGCACGATCTCGTAACGCACTTGATCAAATTCTTTTAGAATTTACAGAAAAGGTAATTCCCGGAAATATATTAAATTCGAAAGAAATTTAATATAAAGTATGGAAAAGCCTTTAGAAGCAGTACAGCCTACACGAAAAAGCGCACCTTGGAAGGGAGAAGTTTGGAAGGGAGAAGCATATAATCCACCCTCTCATCGCGGATCTTTTTCCTCCAAGCGTGATGAATAGGACGAGTTCGCATCCGCTTTACGTCAGTCTATCCCTTGCAAAATAAGTCCTAGTAGCGGCTTTATCGCAATGGAAAAAAATAGTGCAAGAGGAGCCACGTGCACTCGCAGACAAAGTGAAAGTCAAGGAACCAGTACCGAGCTTTCGGTGGATCTCGCGGGATTTCCAAGAGCCCCATTCCCGCGTTTTTCATCGCACCTGCCAACTGTTATTTATTTCTTCATCCTTTCTTCGTCTCCGATTCCCAAAGACTCGTGGTTAGTGTCAATGGATACTAGAAAAACGAAGAAGTAACCACAAGTAACTTCAACGATGTACACAACCAGTTGATTTGTACCGAGGTGTCGGCCTTTATATAGCCATGGGCATTTGAATAAGAATTTCATAAAAGAAAAAAGAACGAGAGAACTCGTATAGGTAATGCTAACGTAAATTGAAGTGTAAAAGTGTACTTAATTTTGAATCTTAATATGATAGTGAGTTCTTGTTCAATAAAATTATGGCATGTACGGAAATGACTAAAGCGGAGACTAAATTACCTTTTTTATAGAGGTTTGCTAATTGCATAACTTGATTGATAGTGGCTATAAGAAAATTTATTGCTTCATTAAATTTACGTAATGATGATTGAATATCTTTAAATAATAAATTAATTAGGAAATATCAAAAAACTGACACCGGATACGTATTATTATTCGACTAAATTAATATTTATTTCGGTATTATATTATTAACTCATTAGTTGCACTTGCTTACTTGCTATAGTTTCTTTTTTTTTTTACGAAGTACACTTTGTCCGTGGAATAAATAAATTGCAAACAAAATATTATTTTATTACTGCAACGAACAGTACTGCTTTCGAGACTTTCTTATAGTTTTCTTTCAGCACAGTCGTCAGCAAGCAAAGCTAAAAATCTTCGGGCGTTCGCGTTATTTTTTCTCCCTCTGAACTCGTTTAACAAAAGTTTAACCAAAAAGTAATAATAAAATATTCTCTTGAAGTTTCTCGTAAACTATCGTTGGAGCTTCGCTCTATCGTTGGGAGAAGTCGCGTGCGTATAAACGTGGTTCTAGTTTTATAAATGTGGTTGAAATATTTTTCATTTCCGGGAGTGCACGCGTCTAATTCTCTTTCCGGCTTGTCGCTCTAAATAAGATTAGACGAACCGCTCCCGCACTTTTTCGCTCTAATTCTGATTTTCTTTTAGCATGTAATTCTTTCCCGTGCCATTTTGACTCGAACCACATCCAGACACATTTATACGTTAGAATAAATAATACGCCGATTTAAAAATTCATGAAGCGTTTCTTATAACTTGAAAGGAATATTTTGCAGAGTCTTGGCGTACTTTTACATTACGTGTAGTGTATTCCACACAGAATACTATACTAGTAACACGCGTTTCGCGTTTATTAATTTTTTTTACAGTATTAATTTTAATACCGCCTGCATGAAATGAAATTGCCGTTCAAATTAGAAATCCTACTTTCGATTAAGTAAGTATATTTGGTTGCCCGGCGAATTCTACAAATTTATAAATTGCAACTCGCACGGTGTTTTCGTAGTCTCTCGACTTCGGGCTTCAACTACTTGGACTTACTCATATCGAAAAGCGCGTGAATTTTAATTTTACAGTTCACGAATGCGTACGTTAAATGTCCGATACCCGACATTTGTCTCAAACGCATAACTTAATAACCTCGTCTTCAATGATTCGTGAAACATCGCGCAATAATTCGCAAGTACACGAAGAGCGCTTGAAATATTTGAATTATTTGAAATCCCTTGCAATTCAAATTGAAAATTTATATCTCGCCTGGAGTGACTCTCGTGCCTTTTATCCGTTCGATCTCTGTTAATATACAACCGCTTGAGAGTCCTTATCACCTCCCTTGCCCCTCAGCCGTTTCCTAATACCAATATCCATGTTTTCGTCTGTACTTCTCTCTTTCGTCCTTTGTATACTTGCGCTTGTATACGTGATTCTGCATTCTGAGACCACGTCGGCTAGATGAATCAATACTCGTGGACGCCCAAATTTTATGGACGTGCGCGCACACACGAACGCTTGTGTACGCGCGCTTGAAAAAATTACGAAGAAAAGATAGTACCGCGAAACACGAGAAAGATGTTAAGATTGTTTGGCTATGAAACGATATTTAAGGCGCTGGTTAGTTATTTATCCACGCGTAAATTGTAGATTTATATTCCTTGGAACTGACGTTTTAGGTATTTTTTGTCGGTGGTAGAAAAGTAGTTTGAATTTTGAGGATATTTCAGAGTTGATAAGCGAGCGTTTACGTGAGTGATTTCGTGCTTCCTTGCACGCTGAATAATGTGCTAATAATATGTTTATAACAGATGGTCCCGATGGTATTTTAGAGCGTTTGAACGGAAGAGCAGCAAAAGTTCACGCGTATTGGCTAGCGTTCGAGTATCTTTTATTTTCATCTTTTTATCTTCATTTCATCATTTTAACATCAACGGGGTAATATCAAAACGAGTGCACGAGTGACTTCTTTTCCCTTTATTGCGCTACAGTTTGTACATCATTGCTTTTCACGCGTTCTACTCAGTGCGTCTATGGGGTTAAGACCACTGGCTGTAGCTAAAGCCCTTAAGTGTGCAAAGCTCTATACTAAATGGGTCAAGGGATTCCTCAAACTCAGCGGAAGGGAGACGTGGGTACTTAGCGAAGTGTTAACCGGATTCGGAAAACTGATGACGAGACTCCTTTGCGTGCGTTACAAGACAGTAGTTTGTTAAGCGATCGACTCTTGCGAGTGAATTCTTTGTTAACGAAGCAAAAGTCAGAACTCGAGGTGCTGCAGAAGTCCCATCATTGTGTAATGGATTGTAGCCTGTGGAAAGTAATATCCGAGTGTCTGGTAACAAGGGGGTATACAGGGTTATTCATTCATAATGCAAAGTTAGAGAAACCACAGATTTAACGGGATTGTAAATAGGAATCTGCCTGTGAAGCCAAATTAAAGTTGAGGGACGCGCATCTTCAAAGTCTTTTCAATTTTTCCTAAGTTACATTTTGTGATGTTTGTACCCTTTTAGTTTGTCGTATAACATTAAGCTATTTTCATAAAAAGGAAGCTTTGTTTTTGTCTTTTCGAAGCATAATTCTATACAAGACAGAGTAAATATTCAACGAACGCTTTTATAATCGCATTTATAATAAGAGATTTTTAACGTAGGAGAATAAGAAGTACAAAAAGAATAATTTGCCAGTAGATCGAATGGAATCGGTATAAACGAAAAGGAACTTGCTTATGCGTACAATAAAGATACGTTTATTAATATCATCTGTGAGAGCTTATTTAAATGTACCGAACGATTTTTGTTAATGTCGCGTGTACTTTAGGTTTATAACTTCTGAATTTATAAGTTTTAATAATCTTAACAATATATTAGTCATGGTTTTTATATATAAATAACTGTTTTAAAGTCTAGAAATTGAAGAAACGTGTATAACGTTGATGTTTATGAGCGAACGACGAGCGACGAACAAATTATTTGCAAATAAACGAAATTGACACGAAAAAGTCACTTATGAATGGATCGATAGAGTTGTTATAATATCAGCGCCAACTTAACATAAGAATTATCGTTAAGCTAACTTTGATATCTCGATCTATTATCGTAGCAAATTATAATTATTATTATTACATTTTGATAAAAGAATCTTCATTACGAATATACGTAAGTAGAAAGTTGACTATAGCAGTAGATAAAATAGAGAAGATAAGGTATTAAGCTAAAATTTTCATGTGATTTCAAGGCACTTAATAATTTGGAGAATAGTAAAGTTAGTAATGAGTCAACCAACGTTAACCAGTTCTTGAAACTCATCAATTTGCTTATATTTTTGTAAAACAAAGAAATTATAATTATAATTTCATTCGCAATTGCAGTCGATTGTCAATTCAATTTTGTAACAACCTCATATTTTTCATGTATTTCAAAATGCTAATTAATATTTCATTAAGAAGACTGAGCATAAAATGAATATACAACTAAGGATTATTATCACTATTCATGGTATATTCATACGAGATAAAATAATAAGAGATAAAAGGCGCTGACGAAAAGATGACTTGCAAACCTGATAACGAATACTTCCAAGCTTTAGAAAAACATTTGCTTTTATCAAAAAATTACAGTTATGTAATTTCAAATCGGGATTTACGTTAGAGTTTTTCTTTAATAACAATTTATAATAGAAGTACATTTTAATAACAGTGATATTAAAATGCGCAGGAAAACAATTTAATAGACCTCCTCAAGATACACGATAGATTTAGATGGAAGAAATGCAAGACTGCATCCATTCTCCTGTTGAATTGAGTATTCGAATACGTTATCAGATTCATGTGAAATTATAAGAAACAAATTTATTTAAGTGGTATAACATACGCTAGTCACGGCATAATGCGAATACGAAATATTTCATAAGAACTGCTTTAGATACAGAATGGATTAACACAAGGCGCACGTCATGCATTCACATTTCTTAAAGCATATTCGAAATGCCTTATCAGACGGAATGTGATAAAAATAATACTTTTCAGAATCATATAATTCATACGCTGGGGACAATAGATGATCTATGCTATATAGAAACGGTATGGAGAGGTATAATAAGTAAGCAGTTTAATATATAACCATGCAATCGTGGATATATTAGAACTGAACCTGGTGTACTTAAAGTTATTGATGATACCTGAATAATGTACCAAGCTTTGAATATTTCGGTCGATTATGAAATAGTGGAGATAAAGAAAATTTTTTAAAATGAAATATTGCAGTTGCGACGATGACGTGAGAAATTAAGGAATTATTAGAAAAATATTTAAAATCACGTCATCATGGGCTAAATTAATTCTATACTTTACCCAACATAATAAGGGCGATTGTACTGAACTGTTTAATACGGAGGAAAAATACAGATGAAGCAGGTAATAGGAGAACTGAACGTATAGTTTCATGAGAAAGTCAAGGAAGACGTGACTGTTACGTAAACCATAAGAAAAATAGAGAGATAACGTTCAATTTGACTCGCGAGAAATATGTTAGATGGATTTGAAAACATGGAATAGAAAACATTTGTTTTCATCTTCAGATGAACTGGTAATCTTTTAGTCTTTAATAATACATCTAAACACAAAAACTATTTAAAAATGCTATGGATTAAAATATGTTGGTATTAAAAACTTAAAATATCGTGTCCGTGCAATTATAACAAACGATTTCATAAATGAAAATATTGTTTACGAATATATGATGTAAGAATTTATACGAAAGTAGAACCTAAATTCGCGGTAAATAGTGAATTTTATGGTAATTGTATCACGTGTAAAATATACACGATAATCAGATGTATATTATTTACAATTGAAATTAATGATTTGCATTTGATTTCTTTTTCAATTTGATTCTATTCATTTATGGATATTAATCATTGCTCATTAACTCAACTATTTGCTTATCCAGAATTTAGCACTTTATCGTTTGAAATGTAGATTTATTCACACAGAATATTTTGATATGCATACACTAGTTTTAAATAAAATTAAATCTCGTAGTTTTCTCAAGTTTGAGGAATGGAATTAACGAAGAATATATGTTTCTTACTATCTGAGGAAATACTTTATTCTAATCGCTAAGATCCTACCGAAACATTTAAAAGAATTTTCAACAAAAAGCTTTTCAACGTAAAACTTGTGGTTAATAAGGCTTACGTACTTAAAAATCATTTCGACACGAGTAGCGTCTAGTCTAGCATTTTTCTAATGACATATAAATACTCTTTCGCTCGCTTACGTTGAAGAAGCAAGAAGCGAAAACTTTGGACATCGCAACATCAAAGTTTCATCGAGAACTAAATTCCCCGCGAATCCTGTATCTTTTGCAAATTCTATAAGAAGTGTTTAAAAAATGACAACGAAGAAACCGTGGATGTGTTCCTGAGAAGATGTGAATGAAAATGATGAACTTGGCGCAACCGACAGTGTACATAAAGAAAAGGCAAAGTGGAAACTTGGGGCGAAATTTTTCCGAAATTCTTCCGTTGAGTGCCGTTGAAATACCGTTGAAATACCGTTGAAATACCGTCGAGGGCCGAACGGGAGTCAAACGTTTTGCACGTAGAACTGCATTAAATGGCAAGACGCTCAACGAAATGGAAGCTCGGCATCTGCATAATAATCGCCAGTGAAAATTGTCTACCACTACGAGCTCGATGACGTTCTTTCGACAATGTCTTTCTACTTTCTCTAGCTTCGAAGTTTCTCCTCCATTTCGATCCATCTTTTTGTCAAATATTCAGAGGGAATTTTTTCATGAAATAATTAATGGATTTTTTTACTCGGACAAGTTCTGGAATAAAGTTTTCCTAAAAGTGATGCTCTTTGGAAGATTTATCGAGTAATTCGATTAAAACGCCCGCTCGAGATTTTATTTTTGTCTTAGAAATTTGGTACGACGCGTTAATTGTCACATGAGAAAATATGATAAGCGTAACTTTTCGTATTTGTAACAACATATCGTATAAAATATGAACGAATAAATATGGCTCTTGTAGGATTAGTTTTTCGGTGAAAGGTTATAATAATCAGTTTTAAATCGCGTTAAAAATAATTTTTCTTACGGTTACATCTGAAATATCCACAGTTCTTCGATTACTCAAATTATGCGAATGTATCAAGTTTGTTATACCTAAAGGCGTTATTGTAAAATATTTTTAAATTTATACACCAGTTTAAATTAATGTGCCAGTGTCCTTTCTCCGCAACTACAACTGCAACTACAACAAATCTTCCATTCCCAAAATCCAGAAATGTAATTTTTATCAGCGGAGATTTACATTTTAAAAGAAGGCTAGTACAGCGTGTAAAAAGTAATTATCATAAATTGGAGTTCTAGGGAATTAAAGTTATCTGGCAGTTATCTGGTGGGAGTTTACGTTTCCTATACACGAACGTATTGTATTATATTCTCAAAACAATAACAAACGACAAGAGAGATCCTTCGTGCATTCTTCGTCAAATACCCCTGGAAATTAATAATAGCCAGGTTCGCTGATCATATCGATGAATATACCAATTGCACTAAACGCCTTGGACGTTGTATTTTTATAATAATTGCAAACGATTTTATAACTTTTTTTTCACGAACAGAAATCGCTTATCACTGCTGGAGAATCCAATAAAGAAATGTGTTCTCTACCGGGATATTCAATCTCGTGTAACCTCGCAGTCCCTCGATCCCTTTTAATAGCAAATTTCCAGTGAACTTTGCCCTTCTTCGCTTGACATGAAGATATCGCACTCGAAGGTTGTCGCGTGGCTTCGCATCCAGAGGATCGTCGGACAAGATTAATTTTCATGAAAACTGATATCACTCCTACACGATTCGCAATGAAATTGCAAGTCTCCTGTAGCTCGAGGGCCTCGGTCAATCCTGCATATCTGACCTCCAACAAGAGAAGACCTTTAACTTAATTCATAATCACGTCTACATTATTATTTTTCTTTATGAGCTTTCGCTACTGCGTGGATCTTTAATTTCTTATTGATCTGCGGCGCTCGTCTCTTAAATTTTATCCTTAAATCGCTGCTCATTGTAAAAATTAGCTTATTTCAATGATATCTGAAGCCGTCGCGTATGTGTATTAGCTTTTACTATCGCTTGCACAGCGGCTAACAATCTAAAAATCCTTGGAAATTATTTCTAGAATATTTGCTT
This sequence comes from Wiebesia pumilae, assembly GCA_018907045.1. NCBI lineage: Eukaryota > Metazoa > Arthropoda > Insecta > Hymenoptera > Agaonidae > Wiebesia > Wiebesia pumilae. Next base: position 2,170,660 of record JACCHZ010000106.1, read on the forward strand.
GTTTAAGTGTATAGACAGTTATCGATTATTTGCACATGGAATACTTATTCGCGCGTAACGCAATATAATATCGATGAATGTGACTTCGTAATAATAATTTCGTATTATCGGACCGGCCATAATATAATTATAAGGGTTTATGTTTGCCCCCACTGACAGTCCTCGATTACTGGAATAATTAACACGCTCCTATTTTGTTGGTAACATTGGTGTCTTATGCGATATTATTATACATTTATGAGATAGTTACCACGATTAAAAATAAGATAAAATATCAGAATATTACACAACGATTGAATAAAAGCTATGTTTGCACTTACGAGAGCGTGCGCAAAGAAATTAAGAGTCATTATATTACTACTTATTACGTATTCTTTATTATAATTCCTATTAATTTTTAGTTCTTCGTATAAAGGCTCAAGATATTTGAGAGACAAAACCCGAAGCTTATAATATTGGTGTAATGGATTAAGGGAATAATATGTATGTCGTAATGCTCGTAATTCTTAACCTAATACGTTAATGCCTCTACAAAAAATTTTAACAGAGACTGTAATGGAATTTTCTCTTATTTACCAACCTCATATCTCGCTAAATTAGAAACTATGGAATATTCATTAAAAATCATTTCAAATAAAAAAGTTATACTAAATTATAATTCTTTATTGATATGTGAGGTTTGTGCTCAAGTAAGTAATTTGATTGTGAAAGTATACGGAGATTGGGAAATTGGTGCTTTAAGCTTAAAAATTTGCGTTAATGTTGATGCGCTAATATTCGGACAGTCAAGGATAATAATCTAACAGTAAAGTTAATTATAATTCTAAACTTTCGATAAAAGTGTATATGTCTTTAGAAGCGAGCAACATGAGCACAATTTAATAAGAAATCAATAATTAATTGATCAATAAAGGTGGCAGAATTTTGGGGAAAGAGGTAAAGTACTACTCTTCAAGCTAATCGCGACGTGCATCGTCTTACAAGTTAATCTTACGAGTAAGTATAAAAGAATACTTAAAAGTATTTCCAATGCCTAGTTGACCCATATATGGGCAAGTTTTCCAGATTCTATTTATTCCATGCCTTAATTTAAAAATACCTCCACTAAATTTAATGTCTTGTTATTCAGAGATTATGCAAACAAGAATTTAAACTACAATTAACATTTCTTGCAGCACATTTTTAACCAGAAAAAATTATCTCGTAAACTTTGCCAGACATTTTGCCCACGCGAAGGGGAGTTTTGTCAAAAAATTACATTAAAATGTATAAATATTCAGAAAATCTGAATTTATAAAATGTTTTGTCTGACGAGAAATTGAATAAATGAACGTATAACTGAAAATATATACCTTTGAAAGCGTGTAAATTGTCAAAAGAGCATTAAAATACGGGCTTTGAACAAAAGTCTAGATGACTTTTTGAGTTTATGTACGTATTTACTGATAAAGTACACAATGAAATATGAATAAACTATGTTATAAAGATAGAATAGGTGATAGATTTATGGAGATTATAAAAATGTGAGCAACAATGGCTGGTTTACTTTTATTCTGAAATTAATGATATTAATAGCGCCATTCCAAATAACCGTATAATATTAATTATTTCTCCTATCAGAAATAAACCGAATATCCTTCATAGAATTTTCATGGTTTCGCTGATAAATCCCGCCCGAGTTATTTATTATCGCATTATAATTTTTTACATCATTCTGTACTGCATTATATAAGCGCGATAATAGCTTTAACTAAACTTTCTTTTTATTACAACTTTAGCAGCCTAATAATTAATAATTAATCCGCATTGTAAATTTCACGAAGCATTTCATTTTTAAAAGAGCTTTTCCTCTGCTTCTCAAGATGGCGAGAAAATCTTGTGAAATCTTGCCCGAACAGTCAAATATCTGCTTTAAGTTTCTCTAGATTCGAGCACCACTGCAGGCGCAATCGATCTTCGTTTTCGATTCCTCTTCGCAAAATGAGCTTTCATTCTACTTTTTTTCTACAAAGTTTCATTTTCCGAAAATTAACAGCCGCAAACAAACGATTTTCTTTCACGCGAAGACAATAGCCTTGACCTTCGGCTCAAATCAATGGCGTATTTTTCAGGCAAACAAGTTACTCCACGAGTAAAACCAACTGTTCATTACACACGCACACGCGCGCACACACACACGCGCGCGCGCGCTGTCAACACGTAAACACTCGGCTCTCCGTCTAATGAATTCAAAGTGCATATCGCGTCGCGAAAAAGAACTTCATCTCCTAAGAGACTGGGGTCAAAGGGAGTTCGCGCGTTTTCTTGATTCGAGCGCTAAATTCGAGCACGTCACAGTGAATCTGTACAGTTGAATGACGCCAGAGTTGAATGCAAGTCTCGCAAATCCTTGTGGGACAGTTGACGCTGATTGAGCTCTAAAGACGTGCGAAATTGCAAACCCAAGCGGACCGATTGAACCAAGGGAGCAGGGAGTGCCCTTTTACTTTACTTGGGCATGACTTTTGAACGCGTTGCCTTTGTCCTTTATGCGTGATACTTTATTTAGCATTAATAGGTGTGGATTTTTATAGCCGGGCGTTTTAAATTTTGAAGAATACCGACTAGTTGGCGCGAGACTAACGAGAGTTTGCAACAAACTTTGTTTAAGGTACTATCGTATACCTCGAGTACCTGAAAAAATAAAACAAGTCGTTTGTTCGGCAAATAAGAAAATAGAGCTTATTTACTTTTGCTTTTACATTCGAATGCATTTTACATGGCAGTTTAATATATGTGAATTTTCATTTGTAGCAACTGCACGAATGTTGTTAATGATAGAATTTCAACTTATTCGAAGTGCGAATACACTTATAGAGAATAAATTTTTCCAAAAATCAAAGACGTAAAATCCCGTATTTTTAAATACATCGAAATATTACCAGAGTTACAATCAAATCATCGTGCTATTAATGCATTAGCATTGATAAGAGTTCTTATCTTATCAATATAGATAGACTGATGAAACATCGGTCTATATTGAAATAAGCACGTGTCTAAATATTTAAAGAACTAATGTGCTGTGGGAAAGTACTTTAAATAGCTTGAATAATTCAGAATTTTGTATCGACTTTCATTATTTACGGGATCAGAAAATTATGTAAATATAAAATATACGTACTTATACGCGAATTAACACCGACAACATGTTCCTTACGAATTAAGGGATAATTTGCAGAATTCACCGAACATTTTACCCACTTTTATTGTTTTGCAAAATAATAACATTTATAATTTATAGTTCCACTTATCATTATTGATACCTTCGCATTATTGCATTCATAGAGAAAATGATTTTCAAAAGTTCTACTCGGAAAATTAAAACTTTCCTAATGTGCAATAGGGAAATAAGTTTTTTTTTTTTTTAATATAGATTTAAAAAGATTATTTCGTTCCAACAAAGAGAACATATCTATGTCTATACCAATATATCGATACATATTATAGTACAAATACATTTACATATTATATATAGATTTTAATTTATTTGCGTTTTATATTTCCATTGGTTTCACGTCATTTCTAATCGTCTTTATCCTTTTTATCGCCTATGAATGAATCCATTTTGCCGATAAAACCGCAATTCATTTATAGATATTTGCACTCTACTCTTATTATTAATTAATTTACATTCGAAGAAGTATACGGTATATTATATACTAAACTGTACAATGGTGTTTGTGTGTCAGTAGTGTATTAATAAGTAGCTCTAATCCTCTGAAAAATAGATTTAAATATCGCACGATAAGAATTATTTATTTAATATAATTTTCAATGAGTTCCTATTATTCTCCTTTTGATCAACCAACGAATTTAGACTTTCATAAATCACCGAAGGTTTTTAGTAATAATAATAAAATTGATATGAATTTTTCATAGAATAAATCGATTACAGAACCAAATTATTTTCTTCTTAAAACAAAATCTGTTATTATAACTGTTATTCAATTTCCTGGATATGTCTATACGTTTCCATCGCTAAGTGAATTCGTATCAAAGGAAATGGTTATATGACTCTTACTTTGAAAGTCAGATATTCATATTCTGTAAATTTATGTAGGACATCTTAGAATAGAAATATATCGAATAACTTAATTCCACGTAAAGTGACACGATCGTGAAAGATATTAACAGCTGCACTTACTTTCGGTAATGTACTTTTAATATTAAATTACGTATATCATTATAATTAAGAAGTAGAATGCCAAATTCAAGACTTTTCGATACGAACATTCAAAATACGCCCAGAAAATAATTAAGTCCCATTTTTGTGTATCTTTGTTTTGGTCTTTATTTTAATATTGCAGATAATGGAATCGAATATAGAAATTCGATTCAGTTCAATTCTTAAGATAAGAAAATATAAAAATATAAATATAAAAATTAGTATTAGTAGAATAAAAATTATTATTTACTTTTTCTAACTAGCATAAGTAATTTCCATTTATCACGACATTAATATAATAAATTTATCCTTTCCTACTTTTCGCATTATTCACTTTTAAACTGCCTAACAATATTCGAGAATTTATTAGTTAGGGAAAAATTATCGTACCGAAATAATTAGATCTATTAATCTTGGTGTTAACATTAATAATTTCGATCGGTAAATTTCTCAAATGTTTTATAACTGCACTGTTTAACGGATCTAAATACAAATTTCTCTCTCAATTGTTGGACGAATCTGTCAAAAATTAGGTTATTCTGTTTACGGCAAGAACATTTTACTATACAAATTTAATACTAAAACTAAATTTTTTTTTGTACGTTATATTGCTTTAATCAACTAATTAACGAAGTATTTAATGTAATACTTCGTTACTTCTTCCCATGACCACCTTTTGTTGCAACAGCACAACAACGCTGGTTAGACACCTTTAGGACTTTTCTCGAGATCCTTCTAAACTAAGAAGACTTAGGAACTTCCAGATATCTACTTTTTTGTACAAGTGTGTGTAGCTTTAGAATAGTCTTTAGAATAATCCCCTCTTAGAGGCCATCATTGTTAATTATCTTGTGCATAGATTTTTGCGCGTCTGATCGACGATTAAACATATATGGAAATTTTTTTGAATTTCTAGATTAATTTACCAGCGAAACAATTATTACGTTATACCTGATCATCCCTAATACTCTTATCATATCACTTATCATTATCATTGCATATTTAATGTTTCCAACTAACCCTTATAATTGAAGGTCATATCCTACGTCCGCGACAGGAGAGTGTCCTGTGAAGTGATAATGCAAATTCACGTATTGCTATTATATTGCAATAATTACATCGCAAATGACTAGTAATTGCTTTTACCGAATGTCAGCGCAAACTCAATAAGAGAGTTATGAAAATTTTTGAAAATAAACGTGTCGGAGTATTTCTAGTTTAAAATTTGTATATAAAACTTTCAACCGAATTACTTCGAAGTTATAATTACGCGAAATCTAATTACCTGATACGTAAGAATGACTCGGTTGGAAGCGATCGTGTATTCATTTTTTATAAGTAAACATTCTTATTTTTTTACTACGACTACGAGTAAAGTTATCGCGTGATAAGAAAAAGCACGAATTAAACAGTTCTTCTAACATTTTTTATACGATTTTTTAAATACACTATCGACCGATGATATCACGGGGCATAAAAATGAGGTTAGTTGGTAGTAAGGATTAAGGTTTGCGACGGTGGTGGTGAAAATTTTTATAAGCAGGGATTAAAGAAAATTTATTTAGTCATTTACTGGCTTAATAAACTACTATCGCTTTATATCATTCCTTATAAGATTGTAGACTCCTAACGTGACAAAGTACAACACATTCATTATGTGTATTATCCGTGGCCAATAATTATCCTTGCGCTCTTACCGGAAATACTTTTGCGAATTAGCGTCTTATTAACAGTGCCAATGTAGCAACGTAATAACTACGCGTATTGCAATTTATGGCTCATTTTCTGATGACACTTTTCCTCAAAGAACTATCATTATGTCTTTAACGTCGTGTTGTAAAAAGATGATTAAGCCTTTTAATAAGGAAAGTACGAAGATATAAAATGATAATTTAAACGTTAAAAAAATTTCCTGTCAATTATACACGATCTTTATATAAAACATATCTAAATCATTGTAATTAATAGTTGAGTGGAATAAAACCCTCATTTAGACGTAAAGTAAAAAGATGATCATTATACCGAATAAAGTTTACAACGAGCAACTTTACACCTCATTTCAATTTACGGTATTCAAATGCTAATAAATGTTACTGTCAATAAATTTAAATTCAATTAACTTGACATTCGGAATTAGTTGACACTATCAGTAAACCTCATTGCGAATGTAGTTATTTTGGAAAATTGAGATATCATATTGAGATATATTGAAAAATGTTGTCAAAGTTCAATTGTACTCTTTTTATCAAGTAATTAGGATGAAGTCAATATTCGTATTACATAAGCTAGTGAAAAATACATTCTATATTTTGTAAACGTTTCTTGCTGTGAATTATTCATTTTAATAATAAATATAATTACGTATAATACGTAGTGCAAATGAAGATTTTCTAAAACTTTTATTCAGTTTTAAATATTACAGCTTCATATTTTTGTACTAAAACACGCTTACAGAGCACGTGTAATGTACATTAAATATATTTTAATATCAAGCATTAATAATTTTAAGAGTTCTTGTTTGAATGAAGTTTTTATACGACAACAAATTCATGAGAAAATCTTTTATTAAATTGCTTATATAAAATATAAATGAAAAAGTATGTAAAAATAATATGAGCTATTTTATAATTTTTAATGGTCAATTATATGACATTGAACATTCACTTATTTTTAATTCCTTACGCGTAAGTACAGATTTCATTCCATAATATATTATACAAATTAATATTCGAAATAAATTGTTTTTATACAATTATCTCATCGTTTACATCATTTCTAAAATATAACTCTCTCTCTCTCTCTCTCTCTCTTATTTATTATGGACTGGTTGCTTCCAAGCTTACATTAAAATCTTTTATTTGTAATCATGAATACTTTACCAACACGAATCAAATTTGAAATTTTAGCACTTCTCATTAACTGTATTAGACTTTTTTTAACTACTTTATTGCCACTCTAGATTTTTAAGTGTTTTGAAAAGGATTACAATCGTCCTGAACCCATTTGGAACCTCGATTACGATTTATCTATGATTAGTTAATTAACTTCACCAAAGAGGATTTTTTTAAGCTTAACAAGTCTCTATAATATTCGAAACTTTATTAATAGACGGTGCACTATATTAAAATTTTACTATTTTGACGTCTAATTATGCATATCGCTAATATTTAACATTTCGTTTAATATTACATTAGAAATCACGATGATGCTTAAGAAGAATAGGTTCTGCGCAGAAGATGCATCTTTGTAATAAAATGCCTGTACAATCTGTGCAATTTGTTTTATCTTCTTTCGCTGATGACGGACAAGACAAATGATTTTCTTATTTCCGAATATACAACTTTATTCTAATGTTCCGCGACACAAAATTTTCTTCCTCAGATTTTGCAGATTTTGCAAATAGGTATTGTTAACGTATAAAGATTTACTATCATATTTAAAGTTGCTTGAAAAGCATTTCTCAGTGCTCACGGCATTTTGAAATTTTTTATCTCGTAAGTTATATTTTACCTAAGAATGAATATATTATTTACTAATACTCTCTGATTTTTAATATTTTAATGTACTATCTAGTTTTATATGACTCTATGCTAAATTCCGTGTATTCACATCTCCTACCTTTGGTTAATATTTAACTTTTTCTGACAAAGTACCATAAATTTTTCTCATTTCGTAAAGCCTTTAAAAATTTAGACATAAACTGAATTATTACTAGTTTTACTCGCCTCTTTTATAAAATACTTTAAATTCGTAAGAATATCAACTCGATATTAAATTTTTCTTAATTTTATTATATTTATTATGGGAAAATGTCAAATTTGTAATTTGTATCTTCGGAATCATTTCCACTTATTTTTCACGCGAAGTATTTAATTAATTTACGAATAATTTAAAATCTACCCGATACGTACGTTCATGCGTGTGTAGGTCGCTTTAATAGGAATTTCATGCATATATGAAGTTTTGATGTCACAATATTGCACTTTATCGATATTCTTGCTTGAAATTTGTCGAAATGGATCTATTATAAGCACACTATGTGGTTACTTGTTCCGCCGTTTTTTATTTACAGAAAATTGTTAAGTCGAGCTTTTCCTTTTTGAAATTTTAATTGGAGTACTGCTTTACCGTTGCACTAATACTCGAGGGAAATTCATAGTCAAACAGCATATGCTGATTTTGTAGATAACTTAAGCGCACCAATATATATTCACCTGTGCTTATGTCTGATCTTCATCGGTTGTCCGTGACGGGTTGTTTATACATTCGTAACAACCCTTCGTAACTGAAGGTCATACCCTCTGTTGGTAATTCGAGTAGGGCGCACGATGAAGTGCTGATAGCGAGCTACTCATCAGATTTCTTATATTCTGCTGAATAATATTGTACACAAATAAAAGTTTCATGATTGCAATTTAATTTCTATCGTAATCAAGAAATAATCCGAATAAAGCGTAATGTAAAGTATAAGATGTTTATCTATGACAAAAAACAGAGAAATTGTTTGTTTAATTAAGAATCGTCTGACTGAAACGTATGAACCAACTTTCATTCTTCAACTTCGGTTCTTTTTTTATATAACACGATAATTCCTGGGAGCATTTCTTAAATATATTTCGAATTGAAATTCAATAGTTCGAGTTAAAATACGTGCATCTTGCATAAGAAAACATATTCTTTTATACATTTGTACTAATGAAAAATGATTTTACAACAAAAGAAAGGTTGTAATATTTCATTGATATTTATACTGCCACAAACAGAGGAATCAGATTTAAAGGCTGTATTTTTAAAATTTTCTACTTAATTAAAAGCAGTGTACATTCCATACGTGTTAGCTGCAGTATATTTTACTCGGTGAGGAAAGTTTCAATTTTAATAAAGCACTGCAGACTTTATAGCAAGTTCGGATCCAACTCTGGATTTATAATACATCCATTATTAAAAAGTATACATTTTCTGAATACGCGTTTGAAAGTTAGTTTACTGGAAGTCTACGAGGAAAAGGTATTTTGTACAATTAATGCCTTTTCATTAATTAAATAAGAAATTATTTGATACATCTTTAATAAAGTAAAGATGCTCTACAACAGAAACCGAGAGCGTTGAAGTTTCTAAAAGTCATTAAAGCCGTTAAATTAATGTAGAATTAGATTCTTACATATCAATGTTAATTGTTCGAGCACAGATTTCTAAAGGGTTAAATATTAAATAAAGTATTGTATAACCTAATGTTAGTTTAAAATTAATTTTATTACGTATAAAGGTAGGGAATTTAAGTATAAAAATAAACAAAGCAATTGGAAATGCTACGAGTCGTTCTATGGCCCATTGCTTCGGTATTTGCAAGATGAAAAAGGTTAGTCATCGATAATTTTCGGCCAATTTCCGACAGAACTCGATCGGCTATTTCACAGCCTTTAAATGATCCACAAAACTAGAGCAAAGCCAAAGTCGGAAGTAATGGTTCCGGTGCGTTGAGAACCGATGTTCAATATATTGATTTTACTGCGAGAAAAGAGAGAAAAGAGAGACGAGCGTCTGTGTGTGAGAGATAGATAAATAGATAGATGAATGGATGGGTGTATAGAAAGATAAATGTATAGATAGATAGATAAATAGATATAGAAGCAGTCAGAGAGAGAGAGAGAGAGAGAGAGAGAGAGAGAGAGAGAGCGAGTGAGAGGGAGGGAGGAGACATCGACAGCACTTTACGTCGCACAATACTAAATCTACTCCTTTTTTTTCAGCATCTTCGATTGCAAAACTTCATGAAAAAGATTCAAAAATCAACGAATGAATTCATTATAAACTAAAAAACGTGGTTGATAATCCATTTTGTAAGAATGTAACTTTTGTTATCAAAAATCGTAGCTTTGATTTGGATACTAAATCGATCAGTATCTTGCATTCATCGAATACAATTGAGCACAATTCCATATTTTCTCTCTTCTAGTCTCTTTTGTTATAAACATTATGTTATAAAGATTTTTTGCAACTCTGCTAGATTATTTGAGATTCAAATCATGCCGAACAATCGCAAAAAGTAATGAAATTGTAATCTGTAAAATTACAGATGAATTTTAATTACAAATACGAAACTTTATGTACTAGATTTATAATTCAGATATTCCTAAATATTCTTGCGAATGCAGTAAATTTATAATTAGGTAATTACAAGAGAAGTGCAATTAACTCATAAAGCCTATTGTAAAATTAAAGCATTTTGCAAATTTGAATTATGCAATTTATTAAGATGTATACACCCTACATTGGATGATAATAAATTGATCCTCGATATTGTACGTTACACTGTCAGATTATTAAATCAATCACAAGTGCTTTGACTGATGTGCTTGGAATAGAAATATTACAAGATAAAAAGAAAATATAATGCTAATAATTTAAGGGAAAACTCTAAAACAACGAAGGAAAACAAAGATATCAAATTTTCAAATAATTTTTTATACACGAATACAACCTCTTGCCACTCTTATTTATTAATAATCTATAATGTATCTGTCTATCTGTCCCAGCATGACTTTGAATTTACATAAAATTGTCCAATGATCCTAGATATACATTCCAGGTAGATTCAGACAGAGCGTAGTAAGTGTAATTTTTTTCTCGAATTGAGTCCCTCAATACATTCCACGTGTGGAAGTGAAAAATGAATTCATTCATCTATGACCCCAGACGCGAGTTCATTTTTTTTTCATTCCAGATGTCCGTGACTACTCCAGTAATTGCTCTTCGTTTCCTTGCTGACTTTCATGATCCACTTTAAGTTTAAACACGCGCGACGACAAGTCCGTACATTATGGATGCAGACCGAGTTTGTGTTGTATGCTATATTTACGCATGTCTCTCTCACTCTCTCTCTCTCTCTCTCTCTCTCTCTCTGGGCAGTTCTTTCATTTATCAGCAGATCGTGAACCTTGTCATCGTTTTCGGTTTATCGGCGATTCAACGTTACGAGCCATCAATTTTATCGATACCACACTAAATGTACTAAATGAACTTTATCTGTGTTAATTTTTTATCTAAACGAAAGTTATGTAACTCTTAAAAATTAAGTTACTTGAATTATTTTTAACAATGCCTATATATGTAGATGGTTAGTATTATTATATATAAGAGAACTTTCATTTATATTACCAAGCAAACAACAAAAGAATTTATTTATTAATAAAACTAAAGCGAAAATTTTAATATAATGTATGAGATATTCTGCGGTGTATTTTTTTTATTACGAAGAGGACCAGCTTCTCGAATTTTTTAAAATTTTCATTAAAAATATTTAATATAAAAGATTTATTGTGTTTTACAATTTTTATTAAAGAAATATCTATCTTATTAAGTATGAGTACATTAATAATTAGATTGATCCATTCGGTTGATTATAAAAGAAAGTTAATCCTATCTCCTAAGAACGTCTTCTCTATTTGGAAAAGAACAAACATAGTTTACTTATGAAATTAATATTTCGTAGAAAGTAATTTATCGAGAAACATTTTCAAAAAGTGCAAAAACTGAAACAGCATTAAGAAACTCTGGATGTTGACAGAAATTAATTTTTTGTACACGTGAGCTTAATGAGTGCCATGCGTAGAAATTTCATATTTTAAATAAACGTATACGTAGGCGTATATACCGAGGGAAATAATATGGATAATGGAAGAGAAGTGTATCCATCTGTATGGCCAATGGAAAATAAACATAATAAATTTATCAATGTGAAACTGTTTCACTTGGTTGAATTAGTCTCTCAACCATATTTTGGTTTACCTTGTTTCGTGTATCTTCTTTCCTACGACTATCCCACGATCGATTTATTCTCACAAATATGCAGGACTGAGTATATCGAGTGGATTCCAGTACAAATAGCCTCCATAACGAGAGAATAGATCGGATAATGTGTAATCGAATATTGTTCTATTTACGCAAAAGGAGCCTAATTTTAATTAATGAGAAATTTATTTCAAAGTCAATTCAGCATGAGCTTGTCTTTTTTGAACGTAGAGAAATGCCAGGGTGCTTTTTGCTCCTACCACCTGCGCACACAAAGAAACAGTATCTACGATGCTTACCCTAAAAGGGTGGTTGAGTATTTACGCTATCGTGGGGATCATCGAGCCTACACTCTAAATCTCTTCCCGTAGCGAAAAGGTCGGTTCTATGTCCCCTCACGGCGAATGTCGGAGGGAATGACGTAGGGATGGCTGGTGTTGCAGTTTGTTCACCCTTTGCTCTCTAGAGATTCAGCAGCCCTCTTTATTGTCCTCTAGGGAATACCGCCATTTTGATCATGTTTCGTGGTCGTCCGCCGCCGTTCCTAACTTCACGTGTGACTATGACGTTTTTGTCAGGTACGTCCTAGACTTGCACATACTTGCACCAACCGGTTTGCACGAAGTGAAAGTTGGAACTAATGTACGCTCAGGTTTTATGTACTTGGTATACGATAAATTTCGTTTTCTCTTTGCTGGACTTGGCGAATAAAGCGAAATAATGATAAAATAGCGTGCAAGTCTAGCCATTTTGACGTTAATTGAGGGACCTCCAGTTGAACGTTATTAACCAGAGCGGTTCTACTGCCTCAACCGAGGTTGATGACGCTTTTCAATTCCCCATGTCAGTACATTTGGAAATGCGACGAAGGACTAAATCTCTTTATTTTTTTTTTGCCGTGACCTCGTGACTCGTTGGCGGAGTTTTAATAGTCTTCCGGTGTTCTTCGTGGGTCAGTGGTTTTGCATGTTCTTAGATGCTTCTGATCCCACATTTGGCGCCATTTGAGAAACGTTGGAGTAATGTCTTGGCAGTTTCCCAGAGTGAAGAAGAACTTTAAAACTATTAAAGGATGTATTGTTACTAGATTTTAGCGCTTTTTGCTGCATTGGCCGAATGAATATTTGTACAAACGTAATCTTCGTCTCGGATGTTTTGGAAGGTTGTATGCACACGTTTATCCTGATGATTCTGGACTCTGCACTCAAGATCTCCGTGATCATGCGATGGAGTTGTCCACTCCTTCTGTTACGACGGTGGCGTTTCTGCCGTGCAAGTTGTGCGTATTTATACAGACAGGTATGTACAAGGCAAAATCTAAGACTAACGCGCGGTCGGGGTTTTATGTGTTTGGTACATGCCAAACTTTTATCTTTACATTGATTTGGACTTTGAAATAATACTCAAAAACAAGTTGGAATAAATACTTAATTTTGTATTGAATAATATTCGTGAGTCTTAGACGCTAATTACAATCTATTTGCCTCTGTATTCAATATTTAACTTACACCAATGAACTGGCTCGTTTGTACCCAATCGATCGTGGATAACTTTATAATCGTTCTAACTTTTCCAACTTTTGGATGGATGGATTTCTTTTTATATAAGATCTTCCAGACCGAATTCGAATAAGAGTGATCAATAGAATAATTAACTCGATGTACTTCAGAAATGGAATTTAAATGCCACAAAGTTTCTTGATTACCGAAACGCTCCCTTTATATGTACCAAGCATGCGGAGTGAACTGTATTCATTGGGACTTACACTCAAATTATTCTTCACGTAATTACCACTTAAACAATTAAAGTCGAGTAATATTTTTATAATATTGTTTTCCTCCACAATTCGGTGACGATTTCTTTTTACGTACTTACGACTGTCGGTTATTGCATTTACAATTTACAACATTCGGCTTGCAAAGATCCATGGTTATGAAAACTCATCCCCGCGAGACACGCACGGAAACTTTTATGCGCTGTATTTTCACTTCATCCCGCGTATCTTCGAAGAAACGAGGCGAGATTTCTCGCTTGCTCTCCACGACCCACTTTCGAACTCTTTATCTGACAGGAAGATTTTGCTTTTTTGTTCTATTCCTCAAAGAGGGGAATAGATCTTTGCTCGAGTCCAGAGTAGAGGCGAACTCTGGAACTATTAGAGGGTGTATTTTTGCTGGTTTTTAGCGCTTCTTATTTCATCGATCAAACGAAAATTTGCATCAAGAGAAGAGTTTTTTAATCGTAAACTACTGTTAAATTTATTTTCAACAAATGTGACAGTGTATTAAAATTATCACTCGGTATCTTAACGCCTAAGTGAGTGTTTAATGTTTATTGAAAATCTTATAAGTAAAAGTACTTTGCGTTTAGATGATGTCACGATAAAAATTACGAATTTATTCGAAAAGCATTCGTTTTCAACAAACGGTATTACATTCTAAAAATCAAAAGCGATTCCACTTCCGCGTTTGTATTTTTAAATAAAAAGTTTGTAATATCAGGTAGATGAATAGGATATACATGTGACTAATAATTAATGAAAAATGTCAAGTATAACGACAAGAAGTTCGTATTAAGATGTGCTTTAAGGATGTTGAAATTTTGATGTTGTTAGTAGTTTATTCGATATTTCTCCTGATTGATAATGAAATCGTATTAAAAATAAGAAACAAAAGCATTAATTGTTACGAGAAGTAAACATAAGAGACGAATTGCAAATTGGTTGGAAAATACTCACAAGTACAATTATAAGACAATGAAGCGACACTGATCATAAATTTACGTTAAAGCAACATTCAAGAAAGATGTTAACAACGAGAACAAATATTTTGTTCTTTAGAATTGAATTCTGTACGTAACTCATTTTACCAATGTAAATCGCGTATTAACATTTCAATGCTAAAAAGTCAGTTTATAATGCGGTTCTCGTAGTGGATAATTAACAAGGTGTGATAAACGTCGGTTAATAGAGGGATGTAATCTCGCATAATATCGAACACGATTTCATAAAAAGTAATTGTTATTAAGTTATTCATGGTAATTTACAACGATTTTCGACTTTATGTTATTAGGTAAGGAACTTTTTAACGCGGTCATTTAAAAAAAACAAAAAACTATCTGTACTGAAAAGATGGAATGAGTCGTGTAACTTTGAGGTTAAATTATTTTTACAAGATCATAAATTGATTGTTGTTATTTTACAATTTGTAGGGAATTTCAAAGGGAATTAATATTTTATATATTGACATATCGTACGAGATTAAACTTAACGAACTGTAAAAATATAAATGAAAAATTTTTCTAACAAATCCTAATAAATATCTAATAAATAACGGAGGAGAACAAACGCTGAATCTGGATTTACTACAAAAGATGCAAGTTACAGTATTTGAAGATCCTGTATATGCTAGACTGGGTGCGTCCCTATATACATATACCGTGATAATATAAAGGAAAGTACGAGGTTGAAAAGTAATTTTGAACCTCCAGAAAAATCCAAATCCTCGAGCATGGATCTTGATCCGATACAAGTCCTCTATCATGGAAAAACGAGACTTTCTCAAAGTTATATATATATATATATATATATATATATATATATATATATATGTATGTATGTATGTATGTATACATAGATGTATATAGACACTTACGTGTTTATAAGACGATGCAGTGAGCAGTAGAATACAATATCAGAAAAGCCTCCCTATTCCAACGTACGATCCGGTGACAGGTTCGTTCTTTTATCGTTCCTTCCATTGGGGGCTTACGTTTTCATTTTACAAAGCAACTGTTTTCACAACATTCGTTTTGATCCAACCTCTCATAACTATAAAAGTTTTCAAGAAAGTTTCACTTTTCACTTTCTTTCGGCTTCTCATCGAAAGGCTGAACGAGGCGGGTAGATTAATATCATTTATAGCACGTCTTAACTACGCCCTCCCTTATTTCCGTTAACTTTATTTGCTCATTAGTCGAGAATTATTACCGAAGTTGAGTTCTTTCATTGGCGACGTACATGCGCGCGCTTTCCACCGAATTTTCCGAGCCAGCAATGACAATAAATTAAAAGTGTTCAAAGCTGCCTGTAAAAAGCTGCCTGTGCAATCATATTCGTTATTTATTATATTTTGGAGAATTTTCGAAGCGGAACTTTACGAGTATTATTTTAGCGCTTTGAAAGGGTCTTGGAATCCTCGGATGATGGATAGTATTGTTCTTAGGATAATAGATCGTTAATGCGCTTCTTATTTCAGTTTTCTCGGCTACTTATTTTCTAGATTTTCCTATTTCAGTACAGTCTCGAGCATTTCTAATATGGAGTCCTGAAAAACAATCTTTGATTATAACTTGTTCATAATTATACACAATTTTATCGTGAATTCAGTTGGATGGCATTCATTGGAATATCGTTGCTTTGAAAATGTTTTTCAAAGATGGACTATAATAGAATATGATTAAGTCGTTGAACGATTAACGTAATTTGAAAAATTATTGCATAGGATATATTTAGCGTTCTATGCTCGTGAGAACAACCTGTTATATCGCAAATTATTGATTTCCTTAAAAATTTATAGACCTGTATTCAAACGTCGATAAATCACACTATATAAACTGTCAAGATTTTATACAACAACGTGTTTTATCACGTGGCCCTACAGATATTTAAATTTTCAGGTTTTACGAATTTCGACGCGTTTGATAAGCTGTAATTAAATAGGATTCCGAATTAAGAAGTATGTAGAGTTTATCAACCCAAGTGGCAGTCCGGTGTATTTAATCTTAAATGATAATAAGTGGGAAGCCTGCGAAACTCGTTTTGCTTCGCTTAGTGCGATCCGATGAGTCGGAAGTGGAGAAGCTTAAGTATAACCACTCGTTCTCGTTAATTTTAATGAAAAAAATTGAGGCCAGTAGGTCGAGTAAAATTGATTTATAATCTTTCGCAATCCCCCCAATCCACTTTTCCGTGCAAATTATTGACCTGCCAGTAATCTCTTTTTTCAGTCGCTTCTTCAGATTTTATGGATTTTATAGGCTGAAAAGTAACGACTTTTGGCACAACTGCGGTTGCTTTGGTCGCGTATGTGCTCATCCTGCTCTACTTTCGACATTTTCTCAGAGTGACAAATCGATTCGTTCGCTCGATGCAACGTAAGCGCGAGCAAGAATTAAAAGTAAAAAGAGCAGTAAAAATTGTATCGAGCAAACGCAGTGACGTATTTGCTTTTTAAATGTAAATAACAATGCCACGGAGTTGTATCCCGTCGTAGCTTGAAATTCTTCGAACGTTCATCATAAATGTTTTATAGAATTGCTACTTTATAATAATATACATTCGGATTTTGTTATTTAAACATTTTCTCAACCAAGCTTCGACCCAATACCATTGATACGCATTTGATCCTTGAGCTTAAATTTGAAATTTTCGCTTTACGACTCGATGAAACTTTCATAGCCACGTCATTCGCGAACAATAAATTGCATAACGTCAAACGTGATTCCTCTTATAGCCACGATGTCAATCAATATCGTGATTCTGCCTTTCTCTCACCGTTGCACTTTGAAAATTTATATCGACATGCTTGAGAAGTCAGATAAGTTGGTAGGGAATAATTGCATTTCGTAAAGCAGAAGCAGTTGCTCTGCCGATTTCTTGGTAAAAAAGATAAATAGCTATATAATATTGAAATTATTGAATCGAGAGTTGCCGATAAAGAGAGAGAGAGAGAGCGAGAGAGAGAGAGAGAGAGAGAGAGCGAGAGAGAGAACCACAACGCTATAAAAATACTATATCCATCTGTGGGCGCTGCAGTGACATGCAAGTTATATGCCTTTCATAGTCGAGGCTATTAAACCACAGCGGTCATCGTTTCTAATCTGCGGGGAAAATATAGAATCTTTATTTTTAAAAAATTCGTCATCTCGAAGGAAGCGCTACGGGTAAGAAGCATTTTATTTCGGCTTTATGTTACGTCGTTTCCCGCAAGGATCATGTTTCAATGTTTAATTTAAACCAACAATCGCAAGTTGAAAAGTAGGAATGCTATTTTCAAAGGTAATTATTCTCCGTCTCATTGCCCGTTAGTCTTGAATCATTAAAAAATGAGATTACTACATCAACGACACCCGTTCAAAAGACTCGAGTGCGCGTCAATATGCGAGTGACCGTATTCCCTGAACACGTAGGAACCCTCGGAGTATCTGGCAATCGTGCCATAATTGCGAGCTTCTCGCGAGTATACACGTACGTGCATAATTTCTTGTTGCGTATGTGGATGTGCAAGAGCTGGGTTGCTCTCGCACATCCTTGCTCGCATTGACGAAGATTAATGGAGAACGCGCTCTACGAGATGCAATGCACGTCGCACGTACATCTCCAGGGTAATACAGCTATGTGTGTCCGATCCGCATCATCGTTGCACAAAGTGAAATACCTCGCGCTTCCCCCCTCCCCCACTCCCCCCCCCCGCTCTCCCCGCTCCGCCGCCGCCCTGGTAAATGTGAGTGGCTTTCCGCTGGACAAGGGTGATACGACTGGGCAAAGGAGAATCGATGAAGGAGATCAGCGCCGACCGTTTGAATGAATCAAGGGATGTATTTCCGTTCGAGTACAAGGCAGTTGTGTATAATATCGCTCGACAATAATAACGTAAGTTACGAAGCTATTGCGACATTAGCTCGAGTTCTTTAATGTGCAATTTACTTTGAAATATCGTTGAAGCTTTGCGAGGATAAATAAATCGACACTGGAAGAATGGAAAGATCTATTTTTCCATCCTAGGCGAATCGCGTATTATTTATTCGTGACGAATATTAAACTTGAGTTCCCTTTGACACGTAATTAACCTCGACGATGCTTATTGCCAGATTCTCAAGAAATGGAAAATCGTCAAACTTAAATGGTTGCGATGTGCATTTGTAGCATTCGCGCATTCTCAAAGTTATATTTCAATCGATAAGAGGTCGGTAAATAACATTTGATAAAAGAACTTTTTCAGAAGTTAATCGCGAAATTTGGCGCAATTGATTCTTGCTCCTTATTACCGAGTTTCTCGAAGCTTTGGTGCCGAGGCCGCGCGCATCCCTCTAGACTCGTGTACAACCACAAACACGGTTACGCGAGAGTTGGTCGCTCAACCTACAAAACTTACAACTACAAGCAGAACATAGGATCCACAGGGAAGGAAGTACAACTTGAGCTTTTAAAGTTTGAAATCCAAATTGACACGGGTCTCGAAATTTTGAACCGTCGCGATCGTCCGGAGAGGCGACTTTAAAGTTTCCACAAGACACTCTTCAAAATTCGAATTTTTATTGTCTCAACGAATTGATATAACGAAAGTTATTCAAAAATTAGACGCTCGAGTACTCGAGTGGCCCAAAGTATTTAATTAAAATAAATAGAAATTCCAGAAAAGTCTACTTCTACCGATATAAGATGTAAAATTTTAGAATCTTCGCTTTGCTTCGATTTGCCTTTTTGTGTACTGGAAAATAAACGGGCACTTGATAATTCGTATCTATAAACCGTGAAAAAGAAAGTCGTTACTCTAGCTCTAGAAACTGTGGCTTTGCTCGGCGCGAGTTTCTATGCGCGCGGTAAGTTTAAACGGTCGTCGATTACACTTTGCATTATAAAATATGAAAAAGCATTTCATTTTATGCCTTAAATTAGAAATACCAACGTTTAGGATTTTACGATATACCGGTCACTAGTGGTTAAAAGGCTAAAGTTAAAATAAACTCCGAGCCGATGAAAGTTTAGAGATATATTTCCCAATTATCGAAGTACGAATTCATTGGATAAGAAATCGAAAAATTTTTACATTTTGTAACGTACATTTCTTGACACGCGTAAGCTCGCGTACGAAAAACCTAATGCAAAATTTATTAATGCAAGTGATCCGACTAGACATGCAATGGGGGCGTTTATTCTAGATATCGATTTTTTATTTCTGCTCCACTGTACCATTAAATTATAATATTTCCAAAGCTCCCGCAACCACGACCTAAGAATTATATATCGATCGACAGACGCACTTGACAAACTGACCGAATAAAATTTCTCGTTTCTTAATAAATGCAAATTGCACGACAAATAATACGGCCGTCGGTTTTTATATCGAAATAACTCCAAATAATCCATGAACGCACATTTGCGCATACCGTTAAAAATGTTTCGACATCATCTTCGTCTTGCAGTTCCTATTTACCGTTGCAGCATTCGACGCTCTTTCCTTGTAAGTCTCGTATACATGACATGTAGGTCGACAGTGGTCGACCGGGTAAGACTGAAAAAGTTCGTTTGTTATCTATGCTTAAGTGAAGCGGCTTTGAAACTATCGAGCTTCCTCATCTCGGAAGATTCGAAGGGCGCCAACATTCTCTAGTCTTGTAGGATTTCCCCTGGATCCCGATTACCCACGACTATCGCTTTATCCGTAGCGCACGCATACACACACACACACACACACACACACACACACACACACACACACACACCCCCTCTCGTGTCTGTTTCTTTTCCATCCGGCGTTTTTTTTTTTTTTTTGGTTTTCTCGGGCTGGTCCGTCGAGTGCGCCAGGAGGTAACGCCAGGAAGATAAGCGCAAGCTATGTGATTTAATTAATTTTGTTGCTCGTGGCGAAGATCATCCACGGATCGACTTGGAAAAGTGCAAGATATGGTCTTTTGCAAATGAATCATCTTATTACGAAATTATGCGTCAACTTCCAAGAATGGAATAAGAATGAAACGTGAAATGTTAAAAGCTCATTGTCATCTTCACTTGAAACAGTAGTTCAATTTTCGCAATTATAGAAATTTCAGGGAGAATGTTTTTCATACGTGGAATGGTAACCGTGAATTTCCTTTTGAAATATGAAAATTTTGTTTTAAAAATTTTATTCAGCTACGCGCGCTATAACGAAATTACAGTCTAGACTGCAACTTAAATTATATTATTGTCAAAGCTCGTTATACTCCTTTTTATGTTTCATTAGCCGCAGAAATCATTTTCATCCAGATATTTTCAGCATAAGAACCTTTTTATGGATCCACTTGATTTTACAAGCGATCGCGGTAATTCATTCCAGAATAATCAAAGCTTCGTATAGAAATACACTTATTACTCGGTGATAAGTGACTGAAATCACTCAAGTCAAATTTAATCACCGATTGAGCCAACACTGATTTAGCTAACATTTTTATGCTAACACCAATCTCGAACGAATTCAGTTTTCATACTCGTATATTCATCTTCTTAACCGATAACTTTCTTTCTTTCTTCACTTTCTTCAGCGCGTACTTATCCTTCTCGAGGCAACTCCAATTTCCTTTTCTTGTGCTCGTATCGGTCTAGCGAGTAGCGACTTTGTCTCAAAGAGCGACACTCAATGTCCAGCGACGCTAAAGATTGCTGTCGCGGTACATTCATAAGCACTTTACAAGTACGAGAGCTTATCCTCTAAGAAATTAAAAAATTTCAATGTTTTCAAAGTAAACTCCTCGCGAGCGAGAACACGGGGGTTCAAGGGGTTGAAGGAGCGGCGGAACAGTGACGGCTGCCACCCAGATGGACGTCCGTTAACCAAACAGCTACTTACCCGTAATTAGCTCGCCACGCGAACCTTGCCAACGGCTTCGGCCTCGATTCCTACAGTTTACCGGCTCACCACGTGGTCGCTCGCGTGTACAGTTCCTTGCGTGACTGCGGCTCGCGTCGTTCCAGCCCCTCATCCGCGCACGTATAAATCTCGGTGTTCCCTTGTTTCTGGCTTCTTAGCAGCCGCGACGTTTACCGACAATCCAGCGGCTAACTTTTATCAGCTGCTTTCGTTTTCCAAGCGCAGCCGCGAGTAGTACTCTTTCGGAGCTCAGCAGTTCTCGGTTATCCTTCCTTGAACGCGTAACGAGTACCGCACGTGCTGGACGACTCGAATTATTATTTATCGAGGAGGTTGTCAACCGTCTAGATGTATATCGCATAAGAGCCAATGACCTACTTCCCATATTTACTTGGGAAAATTTAATGGCAGCTAATCGCGTTCCGCAGCTTTGCACAAAACATGAAATCAGCGCTGTAATCGCCTAGGAAAGTTGTAAGGGTATGTAAGTCGATAGCGCTTCGTACAAATGATAGCAGTTACAGCGTTTGATCATAGTTACTCGAGTGGGCGACAGCAACAGCTTTCAAAGTGCTATTAATTGGGATGTCTATCCTATCTTCGCAGTTCATTGTTCGAACTGAGAACTGCTCCTCGATAACCTCGGCGCAATCATCGAGCGCCTGCATTCGGATTTATTTCGGTGCGAGTACTTTATTGTTTTGAAACGGAGCTTACGGTTTTCAACGAAATGTCAAAGTTTGTAGAGGCTGCTTGCGCGTGAGATATCGAGCTTTACATAATACTAATTTTCAAGATGGAGCGCAGATGAAATCTTTGGGCGGCGGGGGGAGGGGTGGGGGAGGGGGGTGGGGGAGGGCGTTTATCGGGATAACGAGGTTGTAATGTAACCTTGAGATACTTTGTGACGCAGAAAACGCGTATTTCCGGTTTCCGTGTTTTACCAACTTCCAGGCAGGTAACGTACGTACGTTACAGCGAAATGCGGTATTTAGCGTATCTTTTTATCGCGGCTATTTATCTTTTTATTCTGGAGAAAAGTTCTCAACGGTCTGTTTTTAAAGTAGAAGGTCTAGATCGCTACGCTATTCAACGGCACATTTTTCTCAAACGAAACTGTTGCGTAAATTTCGCGGTTGTACAAATGATTAAATTTGTGATAATTATTTATTACATTAATGATATTGAGCGGTGTTTAAGTAAATAAGAATTCCTGAATTTCGATTTGGATATTTCCAAATACGGGAAAATTATTATGCTCGATAAAAAATTTTGGATCCGTTATGTTTTAACGGATATTCTGATTTTTTTCTCCGTTTTTAATTACACTCCATCATTTCAACTAAGGGAGGTATGGCATTAAAGCGCTAACAATTATTTCTAATAAAATATATTATGTGAAAGAATTTGAAACAGTTTGCCATTCGGTTAAATGCTACTTTAGTTCCGCAGCGATTACACAGCGATTACACAGCGATCACACAGCGATTACACAGCGATCACACAGCGATCACGTACGTGAAAAATTATTTTGAATTTGCGGTGAAGCTGTTGTGTTACGTTTCGTTACGTTACTTCGGTATAAAATATACGTAGGATAAATAACACGTATTCGTTTTGAATTAAAACTGTCGACGATAGCAATCGAAATATTATGAAAAGAACCATTTTTGTTCTTGTGAGAAACCATGGGTACAATGATTAATTTTGGTTAAATTTACATTTAATTATTATCTAGATTAAAGTCTAATCGATTTGAACAATTTATGGATTACGGATATAATGTTCGGGACGTTCGTTTTTATTGAATAAAAAAGAAGTAGACATTTGAAAATGCCACCTAATACATTTAAACTAATATACGTAAAGGAACGTTGGTTGTTTGCAATAAAAACAACTTTGAATTTTTTAATTCCCTGGGCTTCGGCATCAGCACTAAAAGACTCTCTGTCGCTAAAGTGATTAATATTTTTCTTCTGTTTTGTAGACACTTATACCAAGAATGAAAAATTTATAAATTTTACCGTTATATCTCCTTTATAGTCCATCGTTCATTTGTTCATTTGTTCATTTTCGTCCTGCCACGTTTTTCCCGCTGGTTCCTCTTCTTTTTGTCGGTAGAACACTCGATGCTCTTATTTTCCTGCCTTTTCTTTTATTTGCATTGCACGTGTTGCCAAGTCAGTCAAGAGAAAAATAGAGGGTGGACCAGAAAAAACTTCGTTTATCATCTATAAGGAAACAACAGAACTCCCAAACTCAGGAATATAATGTCACTTTTATCGAGAATTTAAATGCCATTTAAATAAAGCCGTTTATGCCTTCGTTAAAGAAGATGTCTTAATTAATTAAACGTTCCTCATAACGTTCAATTTTTAATACTTTATCGATCGAACATCCATTGATACGAGGGTCGACGAGGGTCGTTCTCACACCTGCTGGAGTATTTCGAAATGCTTTTTTGTTAAATACACGCCACCGTGTATTTTACAAGCGACACCCCGACACTCGTCCCCCGTCCTCGAATTAAAAAGAAAAAATAAACACGTACCGACGCGACCGAGGCAAGACTAACGCGAGCTTTTTCGGTTCGCAGAGAGCGTAGGAACTTGTAATGCAGAGGCAACACGAACCAGCGGAGCAGTCGAGGGACCCTGAGAGCGACGTCCCGGGTACCACGGCGAGGGTCTGCGAGGAGGAAGTCCTCGGATCCCGGTGAGCAGCGCAACGGACCGAGCAGACTCGTTGTCTCGGTCAGCAGCGACTAGCAAACCTCGCCTCTGCCAACGCCGACGACCAACAGAACAGGTGAGTCCCATCCGTGAGGTTCTTCATCTCCGGTGCTTTTTCCCCAGTCGATAGGTTTCGTGCTCTCGACAGTCAATTACGAGCGGAAGTATATAATATAAAGCCCAATAAGTATCCGAGTGTAATATCTAAAATACATTGCATTCGAAAGAACCCTGCAAGCGTATCAAGTATATCCTCATTACTGCCCATAGGAAAACCAGTCACCGATACGCGTATAAATATTTCACCGAATTCGAATATACTATTACGTATTCTTCACTGATTTCGACCGGTGGTAATGTTATCGAGTGGATTGACGAGTGACGTGACCGAAATAAAAACCTTCACTCGTGGAATCCGCTTTTTCTTCGTAAAATATTCAAATGCCAAGCTTTTAAACTTTAATTACGTTATCTACGTTCGATATTGTACTAGGTATTACAACAAATTTTCTGGAAAATCATATTCGTTCGTTAATAACGCAAATCACACGAAAGGTTCGTGTCGATCGACGAGAAACTAAGTCGGATGGATCAATCTCTACGTTAATACCACACAACGTGTACGTCAATAGGCAAGTGAAACGAAAGTGAGCCTAATTTTACTGAATTTTACCTAAGCGTACTTTGTAGGCTGAATTCGGCTTATTAATGTCGCGAATAAAGAAAGCAAGAATGCTCATATTTCTATTGGTAGTGTCAGTTGTGACAATCTCCATTGTACGTATTCGTATGTTTGTAAGTTTCCTTTGTCATGGGATTGAAGAAAAGTGCGTTTCCAATATACTGTCAGCAGCATTACAATGTATGCTCAAATGCGTCAGAACAAGTACAATCCATTAGGGACAAAGACTGGCCAACGACGCACTGTTAATGTCGCGTCCTCCAACGTAGGAACAGGATTATCCCTTTTTTCTCCTCGACACGATTCGCTGGAAACAAAGGGACTTTGCCAGACAATCCATTAGCACTTCTGAGCTCGTCGGCATTAAAGTTTCCAATCAGCATGAGCGAAGGAATGAAAGGGGGAAAAAGTAGCGTCGACTGTATTCGCGACAATGACACGCGATAAAACGAAAAACGTCGGCGAAGACGAACCCGATCGTCGAATTCACCAGGCGTTGCAATCAACTGCATCCCATCCCGAGGCGAAGGTCATGGAGTGTGTTCACGGGGGTCGCGACTCTGTATGCGAAAACGGCTCGAGCAACAACTCGTCCATCAGTCAGTGTCCACGCGAAATGAATCGACTTTTCGAGCTTTCTCTCTCTCTCTCTCTCGCGCTGCTGCACCCCCGCGAAAATTTGGGGAGATACCAGAGCGCTCGATGAAATTCGACCTTTCGCTTTGTAGTTTTGCTTCGGGCGGCTTTTGCAGGGACAGTGACGGTCGAGGCCTGCGGTCGGAAAAACGAATTCGAGCGGATCTTTGTTTCGTTGAATTTTCTTCGGAGCGTATAAAATGCGCACGAGAGCTTTTCATTGAATAGCGGAAATTTTTCTCTGATAATAGAAGTGGCAGAAATCATAAAAAAAATGGCGTTCTTTATCATTATCGTTTGAAAAACTTTGGATTTCAGCGTGAATTTCCAGAGAATTTAGAAGCCTCGTTCAAGCTTTGACGTCTATTTTTCTTCGATTGTGTATTTTAACGCTTGATTTAATCAAAAGGGCTTTGGCATTCGAAATGAATTTTCAACAAATAGATTTATGTCTATTTGCATATATCGACAAACTCTAATTATACCTGTATTTGTATATCTAAAGTTTTTCTTTTTATGAAAATGATGGTTTTATAAATAGGAGTATTTGTGTAGAGTATATTAGCAAAATTATTAGCACTTTTATCAAGCAGATTTTATTTTTCGTTAACTTGGTAAAAGTATCAAATTTATCTTATAATCTTTCAACGAGTTACACATCTCAATGAGATAAGTGTGTACCTAACGTACGTATGCATACATTACAGTTGTTCCCGATAGAACAAGTCTACATCTTGTGCGCATGGTGAATGTTAGTAGGAAGTTTACTTTAGTCGCTAAAATTAAACTTTTTCGAATTAACTTATAATGACTGACCAGTTTAAAGTTTAGGTTTCATCAACAGCACCTAGATTTATCGAGCAATATAAATTTTCCTAATGCTAGCATTCTAAAGATGCATTTTATGGAATACATGGTGGATTTTGTCTAACCGTTTTGTTTAACTTGAAAAAAATTTTCTTAATTTATAAAGAACGATTTTAATGAAATATTACGAGAAAAAAACAAACATTTGCCTCATCGTCAAACTCTAACAAAGATATTGCACAAAAAGATAAAGAATTTGATACTGCCATCCATAGTTTTATAGATATTTCACACTTTATGGTTTCAATTAGTATTACAAGATCTTCTCATCCTTGTTTGTCAATCACAAGGTCGAGTAAGTAAAGAAACATAAAATGGAAATTGGTATTGTGAATGCTATTTTGAGAAAATGAGTGATAAAGTTTCGTGGAATAAATTCGTTGCTATCATCGCTCGTAATCCGAAAGGACAGCATTACAATACATTCCGAATTAGACGTAAGAAAAAGTAAAAGCAAGTCCAGAACAAATACGGGCTTTGATTCAAAGGATGAAAGCCCCCGCGTTTAATTCTTCGCACATTTCTGTCTCGTCGACTTTCGTTTTAAGGCACGAGAAGACGTGAGAGAAAGGACGGAAGAAAGTAAAAAAGAGCATAAAATAGGGGGAGAGAGAGAGAGAGAGAGAGAGAGAGAGAGAGAGAGAGAGAGAGAGAGAGGGAGGACACAAGCTAACGCCAACGCGAAGCTCGAGCTAGAAAATTGAAAAGCAGCCAAGAGGGTTTCCGCCGTTTCGTTCCGCCGATTTGTCGGACGTGACTTTTGTGTGAGAAGGAGAGTAGAGAAGCAAAGAGAGAGAGAGAGAGAGAGAGAGAGAGAGAGAGTGTGTGAGCGAGAGGAAGAGAAAGAGGACGGGCAATTTTTCCTCGTGCGAATATTTCCTCCGCGCTCACGTTCCTCCCCGAATTCGCCCAAGGAAATTTTCATTCGGGCACGTATCCACGTATACACACGTATACATGCATCCGCGTAAATACGGGGTCAACATTTTTCGCGACACACTTTCGATGGAGAAGGTTCGATTCTATCGATGAAAGGGTCTT
Source organism: Wiebesia pumilae (assembly GCA_018907045.1). Classification (NCBI taxonomy): domain Eukaryota; kingdom Metazoa; phylum Arthropoda; class Insecta; order Hymenoptera; family Agaonidae; genus Wiebesia; species Wiebesia pumilae. Next base: position 2,198,242 of record JACCHZ010000106.1, read on the forward strand.
CTTATGTATCATATGCATGGATTACCGATGCTTTTATGCTACGAATACTGCACGGAAAAGTAAAAGTGCACTTACACGAGAAAGAATTTACATCAGAAATTAGGAAAGTAGCGGAATTAAGTATAATTCAGAAGAAAATTAGCACCTGCAATTCTAATTAATGTTATGGATTTTGCGATTGTACTTACGATTAAATATTTTTCCGAGAAACCACAGTTTTGTAATTTGTACTAATTAATACATCGCAATACTTTGACAATCTTGCACGAATAAATTAGAGTTTGATTTGATGTGAAAAACTTGTTTCCTTGAATTATAAGTTCGAGATGTTGTAAGATTGTGAATAGAAGCAACAACCTTGAAATATATTTAATAAAGGTATCAATTGCATTTAGTTGAGCTACAAATACTATTAACTTCTTATATAGTTCTTTTTGTATAAATTTCGTACACATATGAGTTATTTAGTAAAATTTTCAACGATCACAATTAGTATTTGTAAAGATTTAACAAGTCGAAACGAAGCACAAAGTGAAGTTAACGAGGCGCGCGATTAATTTTATTACCAACGATAATCAATTAAAGCAATCTGTATTTTTTCAAAATATTTTTGAAAAATCTCCGTGAAATCTCGTGCAACGTGAATCAGCGGTAAAAAGCTTGACAAATGTCTTTATGAAATGACGCGAACGATTCTATAATTCGTTTTGTCCCGATTTCATCTATTAAATCAATATGTTTCTCCTTGTTCTCCTTCAAAGTAAGAAAAATTAAACGCGAATGCCTTCAAAGGAAGATGGCCTTTAAAATGTAAAGAAAACAGAAATAACTGTTGGAAGAGAAGTTTTATAAAGACTTGTACATGCTTTTAAGCGCATTTGCATTTTATGCGAAGAAAAGTCGAGTACAAAGCATTTTTCGCATTGTTGTACTAATACATTTAATAAGCATTTCATCATTGGTAGAAAATAGTTTGGCACAATACTATTTGAAGATGTTGAAATGTTGAAATGACTGATTTTATTCGTTGAGGTTACAATCCACGATGTTAGTAAACGCGTACACACTTTCAGAACATATAGTATTTCATATTACTTTAAATTTGGATTTTTATTTACGAAATTTGTAAAGGTAGATAGATTTATTTTAGTACGTACATTATATTATAAAACGTTACAATTGTAAGAAACCTAACGGTTTTATATTAGGGGAAGTTTTGCAGTATGGAATAGTAATATCGTTCGTGCATTAACTAGAAGCAATTTTTTATTTACGTCTGACATAGAGAAAACATGATTACGTGCACTCGTATGTTAACGAATGATTGGTTGCTCCTACCGTTTATCATTGGAAAATCACAAATGGCTAATTCATTTAATATCGCACTTCTTCCTCGTTTGGTACAATATATTATGGAGTTGTATAGGCTCCTGATTGGAAATGATTGGAAAACCGATTTATAATACCGTGCGTCCATTTAATTGGCTTTATGACGTTAACGCTGCAATCGTCTCGCATTGGAATATATATACTAGAGATTAAAACAACAACGCTCGAGAGTCAACATTGCCTGCATCCTAAAGACGACCTTTGCGATCGCAAAGGTATCCGAGGTTCTTTATTTATGAGCAACGATTCGTAACACGTCCACTGCAAACGAGCTTAATTCGCCTTTTATGTCATTTACATTCAGAGAAGGAAACTGCGCATCAGCTTCTCTGGCTAATTTCAAAGATGATTCAACCTGATCTTATTGCAAAATCCTATTTGTCTCCCACGTATATTCATTTACAATACTATTCGTTTACCCAACACCTTGCATCGTCTCGTATTTCGAATTTAACTCCTTATTTCGAATTATAAAACTTTTGCACAACTTTTCCTCTTTCGTATTACTCGTTACTACTACCTACTACCTGTTCAGCTTTTATTTCCCTTTCAATTTTTTTTAATCCCATGTTTAAAACTACTTTTGAAGTTCTTTCATTTCAACGCATTTTCAGGATACGGTTCATGAAATAAAATAAAAGCTTGGAAGTTTAAGTATAACGATTAGTTTTATAACTCGGTGTTCGAAATTTATTTCTCGGCTCTAAAATTTTGTATTTGACTTAATGCTCGATAAGAGTAATACCCTTATGCAGCGAGATCTATCGCGTTATATTTTTTGCTGCTTCTTTTTCTTTCTCTATTTCTCGTCCTTTATGTGGACGCACGAGATTTTCCGCCGCAAGCCTCGAAAGACAGCATATTTGGTTTTTAGGAAAAAACACGCGGAATAGAAGCTTCGATCATCTTTATAATTCGATAAATCTTGTAAGAAACTAAAAATACCCTCGTTTGATTTGCGGGAAAATTGAGAATAATTTATTTCCAAGTGGCAACATAATAAGCGAACACCAAAACACACATTTTCCTCTAATGTCTTTTATTACGCGTCCTTTTCGGATCGTAACCTTTACTTTTACTCGTTAAAAAACGTAGTACGTTTGTCCGCGTACTACGTTCTTCTCGTCCATTCGGTACATTTTACCATACGTTAATATTGCCTCTTCTCCCAGAATCGATCCGCTACGCTCTTGTTCCGTCACTTTTCAAATCCTCGTGTTTGCCTCTTATCTTAAGCATTATACATCTTCAGACGTACCGAGAACACCGTATCAGACATCTTGAGATGTTTGAAGAGTTAAACATTCTTCTGAGCATAAGAAACGCATCCTACAATCCAAACTTGAATATACAGTTTTATTTTTTTTGTTTTTAAAGCAAAGTTCATAACTTTAACTTTAGTGAATTATGGATCTAATAGTACGCGTTGGAATATTTCACCGAATGCGAATGTAGTCTTATTATTGTTATTCAATACAATAAAAGTCGCATCCATTCCTCCCTGATTTACTCCGTGGGATAAGTCTGCTTTATTTTGAAAAGTCTTAACATTCAGAATTACGTGGAATTACGAAATATTATTTTGTAATGATTTTTTAATATCAGCCTTTGAGAAGTGAAAAGCATCTAGAATAATTTGCAAAAATGACGCATTCAGTGGGTGCATGAAAAAAATTAAAACGTATGGTAATACACTAATCCGTCTTTTGCCTTTTTCCATTAAAGCTAATTTTTTTCAGTAGAAGTTTGCCCGGCTCACCAAGTCAACTCTATCACTTATATTATCTTTCACTTCAATCTTACACTCCGGAGAATTATTATCGTATCTCTTACACGCTTTGAAAATGATTGCAAACCAAAGTTGCCACTCCGAGTTATTAGCGGGTAGAATGACAATTTTCTCATATTGACACGACATCATTCCACCGGGAACACGTGCGGAGCTTTTAAGAAAATTTTCTCAAAAGTACATGAAACTTCCGATAACGGTGCGTATGAAGTACAACAGAACGTTCGAAATCTGCACAAAACGAGGCAAAACGAGGATTAGGATTGTATTATATTCAAAGTTAGTGACCACATTTTGCAATATTCCTGCAATTTTTCTCATTACGTTTAAGTAACGAATAACAGGTTAAAATTTGAGGTCGGAAGGTGAACGAGCCTCACGCGTTGAATTCGTTTACCTTCGAAACTCGTTCATTTCATTTTGGATAATTTTTGGTGGATCGGTCCGTCTTTACTTTTCATCCTGTGCCCACTTACAATCCGACATTACGTTGTTCACTATCAAGCCGAAAGTTTACGTATGACCTACACTGTCGCACACTCGTGTAACAAAGTGTTTCCCTTTTCACCGACTACGTTTAACGCGTACGATCAAAGCACTTTGAATTCGTTAATAACACGATTAACTTTCTTTTAATTCTTAATGCAAATTAAATATGATTATACCATTTCAAGATATACGCGCGCATTGAATTTCATTTAAAAAATGGTATTCAATGTTTCCCCGGAAAAGGAAATTTGCCAAAATCTAACTTTTCGAATTGTCTCTGCGCTTGAAGCTGCTTCCGATGATCCAAATTAAAAAGTACTTTCTTGCTATTCCTGATCTACCTTCGATCTGCACGAATGAAATTGCCATAATGAATTTTCCAAAATGTGCAAAGCAAAGGATAGAGTACGAAATATTGCGATCGGTAATTTTTGACATTTTCTTACCGTAACGCAACGAAAAAGCTCTCCGAATATCTGGAAACCTTTAATTTATTAAGACTGAGGTCGATCGTATGACTATTCCTTCGGTATCGAGACATCGAGAGAATTTTATGTGAAAAAGCTCTCGTAGCGCGTCTCACCTTACGTCAAATTAAAGGATCCGACTGTGTAATACAATAATTCAACTTGAAACTGCCCCTTGAAATGTACAGTAGTAGTGCCATCACCGAGGGCATAATTCAAAATCCAATTATACTGCTATTTCATCTATCCTATCGATTTCATGTAGGGTTTCAACGCCCTTGGACTGGTTTACTTAGATGTGTTGGTATATCGGCAGTCAGGGCATTCGAACTGACCGAATGATAAGTAGCCTTGGTAATAGTCTTCCATTAATTTTTAAGATCCGGTCAGTTTGCTGCTTGTTAATGCGTCTTGATCCGATTGGGATGTAAGGAAGGACAAATGATCGCAGATTTTGAATAGGAATAGTCTTGTAATTGTTTGTAAATAATAGAGCGGCGAACACGCGAAGAAAATGAATCCAGTTTAACGGATGATTTTCTTCGAACTTTGAGCATAAGCGTTAGGAGCTTTCGTTAGTCAGCATTCGTACGATTGCAGATAACATTGTCATTAATAAATAGGTAGCCATAAAATGAATCCTGAACCTCCATCCTTCGAGAATCTACGCTTTGGTCCTTTAGTCCTTAGCAGCACCTTTAACCTGTCGCTACCCACCTTGATGAATTGTCCTCTATATTTGTCAACGGCTCTCGCGTGTCCTTTGTGCTGGGAGTAAAAAAGCCTAGATGTATGACTCGAATGTGGAGATAAGAGCACTGACATTAGTCAATGTGCGCCACGAATCTTACGAAATCTTACGAATACATCAACGTGCTCTTTCATTCCTGGTGTGTAAGCACTCGTTACTTCCTACTTAGGCTATCCTCGGCTTACAAAGGATACAACGAGTTCACAATGCTCGCGCAAGATTTATTTTCAGCGATATCCTCGTATGAAATTTGTTACTCTCTATCGCGAGCGATTAGGATGGCTCTCGGCCAGAATTCGTCAAGAGCCCTTAGCAACATTTTCTGTGTTTTAACGTTTCCACTTTTAGAGATTGGCAGATCTACGCGGCTGAACGGTAATGCTATGTAAATGATTACCAAGGCGTTTGCCAATTACACCAGCTCTACGTCTCTACGTAAAAATGAGTAATTTAAAGAAATCCTTGCACGTTTATTCTTCTGCGACTTAACACCCCCGATAAATATCTGGAGAGATTTTGTCCGACTTCCTCCAGATTCTTGTGATATTTTCGTATCCTCTGCAAACTTATTAACCTAGTCGTTTTCGTGTGATCCTTCATCGACTTACCTTTTACTTTCGGTCATCTTATTTTTATGATATTTTAATCTTCGTGGCGTACTAAAACGTAGTTTATACTACATTTATCGCAGACGGTGGAACCGTTATATACGTTTTATCAAGTCATGTGCATATCGTTTAACCCACTAGGGGACTTAATTATACGAAAAAAAAAAAAAAAAAAAAAAATCAATTGTCCTCTGTCCATTCTGTGCAATTTCTAAAAGATACTTAGAACATTTAAAGAAAGTTTATCGTTAGAAAGAAGTGTATGGATATCCAATGCACAGCGTGAATTTGACTGTTCTTTCAGAGTCCAAGCACCTCTTTTTATTTATACTAACCTAATGATATACCATTTTACGTAATACTTATAAACCTTTTCTTTGGCATAATTATACTTTTATAAGCACGATACTTCATTTGTTTTCTCCTGGTTGAGTGGATAGAATTACTCCACTTTGCACTCTGACCCAATTTCATCCACGGGGTTCTTTTTGCTATAAGAGTTCCTTCCCCCCGCCCCGCGAAATCCCGCCTTTTATCGACGCTTGCTTTTGCCTCTCTGCTTTGTCTTCTTTTCGATGATACTTAACGGACTCTTGATCTTATTTTGAAATCCTTGTTAAGAACCTGTCAAGTCACACGTACGCACGTGTGCACGAGTGAATGTGTCGCCTATTTGAATTTAATACCCGTGCGAAAATAAAAAAACGCTTTTAAAAGGATGTTAAGAAAGCGTAATTAAAGAGTTCTTTAGGATGTTTTATCCGCGGATGGGTGAAAGGTTTCCAAGATCTTTAAAGCGTGTTTCGTACAGTCTAACTGTATCGACTAAATTCGTTTAAGATGTTTCACCAAGTAGTACCCGAAGTTCAAGTTTAGATAATAAAACGAAATTAAGGATGTAAAACAAATACTACATTCTCCCTCGTCAAAATATTCTTCTTTTATATTATTATCTAATTCACAATTATTCTACATCTATGGAACTTGAAGTCTCTTTTTATAAATGAATTTTATTAGTAAACCAAGCATTCGTGGTAACACGAGGAGTCAGTATTGGAAACAAAATTCTTGTATAATAATCGTACAAACTCAAAGTTTCCGTACTTTCGTGCGCCTTTTATTTTGTATATTTAGTTGTACTGTAATACGACGGTGGCGGTGGTGAATAAATTTTTGAAACGTTGAGCTAATTGAAATTTTTACAACAAGTTTATGCGTCTGTGTAATTTCTAATAACCGACGCTGTTTCTAAATGCATTGAATCCACGTAGAGTTGCAGCGAAGGTAGATAATTAACACGCGCGTACACATTAAAGCATGCTAATTTTTAATCAACTGTTCTTTTGTATAATAGTGTCGTCGATCATAAGCTGAATTATGATAGAAATGTTCATCTCTGGATTTTATCTCCTAGATTGATCGACGATCGATTTTTACAATTTTTCTCTCATTCCGATATTTATCTTCAATTCACCTATAATAATGTCGCAATGTGCGGCGGAAGAATTTCCATTAAAAAAATAATATTCATATTGGAAAAAATTGGACGCTAACTGCACACGTATATTATACGCGTGTACAAAGATAATGTTTTTCAATGAATTTTCAAAATTGTTTAACTCTTATTTTAAATATATAATTTTGTAACTGGGTTTAACGACGAATGTTTCATTTCATTGTAATTATAGAAACGTAACTCAACGTATCTATTTCATTTTAACAATATTTTACGTTTGATATAAATTTATATCAAATATATTTATACCGATATTTTTTGAGCATAAACGTAAGAGCTCAGGTTAAAATATAAAACAACGAAGCAAGATTAAAGTGCAAATTCTCGATTTATATAAAAGTGAGCACTGATGTGTTGATTAAGAATGCAACAGCATAAATTTTTCTGTTGCAGCGAAGATTCTAATCGCAATAAGATATTCGAGGAAATGAGGAAATATAATGGATTCGTAGATGACTTGATAGATGATAAAGAAACTAACAATAAAATAACATTAACAATACTGACCGCAACTCAACGAATAACAAACAGAAAATATAAATATTATTTAATTGGGAAAACCTTTACCACGTGTCACGACGCCTGTACTTCCTTTCATAAATTGCATAAATTTGTGCAAACAAAAGGTATTTGAATTTTTCATATCTTTGTCGATGGACAAAGCGACACATAATAGCGATAAAGAGTGTGATATCGAGCTTCAAGTTGTACCGATACTTCAGTTTCACATTACACATGGGATAAGATACATTATCACGAGCATTTGAAATATCAAAGCCTCACGCGCGGTTGGTTTACGTTCAAATACTGGATTAGGTTGCATTTGAAATCGTGGAATGAACGTACTTAATAAATATTCAAAAGTTAGCAGAGTCAAGAAAAAGGACAGGGACCGTAAATTTTAAAGTACAGGAGAATTGCTCGCAAGAGAAAAAGCCTTTTATCATTACGAGAGCGCATGCTCCATCTCTATTGCGCTTGGATTTACGAGCCTTTGGGGACCGACGTCTTTATATTTTCATGAGCTCGTGGGGCGAATGGGACTTGCTCATCGTTCGCGTATGGGACGATCACAATGTTCTTTTTATGCTTAACGATTGGAGCAAGGAAAAGTCTTGGAAGGATTCCAATGCGACGCAACCGAAAGCGCCTTTCTCTTCTAGTGGCGCGTGTTCGAAACTCGTGATCCGTCTCCGTATGCGTTGCAAGCAAACAGAGATCCAATAGAATTTCGGAAAATGTCGTCTGCCAATGTCTCGTGCGCATTCTAATTGCAAACTATATTTTAGCCCCGTTACGTTGATCCTGGAGATAATACTTTAGAGCAGAAAGTATACCAAACTTTCTGACAAAAAAAAAAAAAAAAAAAAAAAAAAAAAAAAAAAAAAAAAAAAAAAAAAGACTAAGCTTTGTGTAAAACTAGGACGTACGGAGTGTCGTATAAAATATGATGAAAGCTATGCTAAATGTAAAAATATTCTTTTCCCGTTATAAATCCGTTTGAAATAAAAAACTACTCACACAAATCTAACACAAAGTACACCAAGATTTTATGCGAATTGTTAAAAAGTTCAAATGTAAAACTGGTAAGAAAGTTATTTCAATGAAGATCTAAATCCAGTATGTGAGTTTAAGGTTTCGGTGCACTACGATCCGATCAATACTACGTATTAACAATTCCATTGATAAACCAGTAGTCGATAGAACACACGAATACGATAGTTTTTTTTGCAAATATATTAAGAAGACGGGAAATGAGTTATTGCTTATAATAAAAATGTAAAGTGCAAGTAGTACTTATTTAATTTCATTTTATTAGGTAAATTAATTGAAATTAATGGTCGACGGAAAAACAGATAATAGTTCTACAAAATACCTGGATTTTCTATAACAACAAATTTCGTATACTTCTACCGAGCCTGACACTTCGGTATTTGTATCTTTCATTATTACGTAATGATAACGGTGCTGCTAAATCCATCAAGTTTTGATGAAAAGGTTCTTTATTCCAATAATAATGATACTGGCAAAGATTTTAGATCCGTTGAAAAAATTCGAAAAATATTTGCGACTAATGAGTGATTGCTACTACTATTACTACGTTTGAAAACAAATTTAAATATATGAATAGATCGACGAAAGTCTCGCTTTCATTGTAAATATTCAAATACAAATGTATGTACTTTCCAAGGTAATTTGTACGCACAGGGGCAATTCGAGCCTCGCACACTAAGAAATTACTCGATATGTGTTATTATATTTTTACGAAAAAACGGTACGATTGAGACTTGTATACTTGAATAAGTTTTACTCTTTTCTGACACTTTAATTTACTTTTAACACACATACGCGAGAATGCAGAAATTAGAATTAACTTCATATTCAGTCGTGGAAAATTTAAATTTTCCTAAGCCTCGGAATACTTTTTTCATTTTATTTCTTATCAACTTTGTGATAAATCTTAGGACGATATCGATGAAAAATGTTTTTGAGAAAGTGATCAAACTGAAGTTATCGTTTATTCATTTATTAATTAAGCAATATATTGATAAGAGCAGCATTGTCATGACTATTTCAACTGAGCTTCAAAAGTATCGGTGTTATTTGGAAAACAACAGATCATAAATTTGATAAAATTCTATATTATATGCATTCATTTCTATAGAACTGATAGTTCTGTATTGCAACCTGATATTCATTTTGATATCTTTAGCTTCGAAAATTTCTGTACAAGCAAATTAATCTCATGAAAACACTAGAATATATTGTTAGTAATAAAATACTTGCTTTCGGACGAAAATGTATCCATTTTTAAACAAACTGTAGGCTACTGTCTAATGAAAAAAGTGTCCGAGGCTATAAATGTCGAACGTATGTGTACTTAATACTTATTTTATTTCATGCCGTAAAATAAAATATTCTTGTATAAAACCATCTGCGTAGAATGTGACTAGGATCTACAGTACTATTATGACTAAATTTTGTTAACTCGTAAATATCGTTACGCTTTTCTTTATCTGCATATTTATATACGTGTCTATGATTTGTATAACCTAATTTTTACGTTGGACGCCTCTTGTAAATTTTCGTAAATATTTAACAAGAGAAATTTTACGTATCAACCATTTATTTTCTATATACCTTTCAAAACTGAGAATTAAGTTGGATAATGTATTTAAAGTATATTTTTAGTTAAATAAATTTAACCTACATAAATACGTGTATCCTAATATTTTATCGTTTATTAAAAGAACTATATGGATAAATAAAATATTAATTAAAGTAATTAATTTATTGTTAAGTAGAAATACGAAACTTCATTAAAAATCCAAGTCCTATTCCGATTGTTTTGCTGAAAACGATTAATTATGAACAAAGATCGTTGGGCATTGAGATATAGCATTATTAATTCAAAAGCAGTCTATTAAGTTATTCATGGAAATTAAATAAGTGCAGAAAACGTCCTAGAAATCTGGAATATCCTACGATTATCTTCGGTTTTTCGTTAAATCTCCAAGTAAATTCAAGGATCCGGGAAACGTATCCTGCAAAGGACTGACAGTGACTTGGCCGTTGAATCGAGTCTCCTCTAATCGCTTGATTGGATCCCGAGAATCATGACATATACCTACAGATAAACTAACGCCCGCAAACTCACACACACACACACACGCGCGCGCGCGTCTACCCAAAGGGATTTCTATGCATGAGAATTCCAGCGCGTACCAGTGATTGGCCCGCACGGTATGTTGTTTCCTCAATCGACTCACGCGCGTCGATTAGTTCGATTCCTGGGTATGGGAGTCCGTTATGTTGCTATTTCTTCGTCTAAATGTAGTAGTAGGAGAACGCGAAATGCAAGGTGTAGTTCAGAAATTCATCGCATCACAAGTGTAACTGCAAATTGAAGTAGAACTTAAGATACTTTTTCGAATATGTTAGAAAATAAGGATTAAAAATCCTCAAAAGCATAAAGTGGTTCAGTACGTTACTAAAGATAAAACAGCTTTTGAAAACCATTTAGTTTGGCATCGTAAATATTTGCTCACGTATAATATTGAATTCGCAAGACCTTTTGGAACTTTCTCTTTCGAGTTTCCATGTTTCTTTACGTGGAATCTATTTCTCGCGGAAGACGCTGCATTTTGTGGATCAAAACCAAAAGACCAAATCCCGAATGGAAATGGATCCTCGGTTGTTTGAAAATTCGTCATTATCGAGTTATGGGTTGTAGGTTTCTCCGCTAGGTTTCTACGAGAAAAATCATGTATTGGATGCTGTAAGTTAAGGTTCGACTTATGTGACTTAAAAATGTTCGGCTTTGTCTCGCACGTCAGAAAAAGCTTACATTTGTTGTTTTTTTGCAGTAATTAGACGAGCCTATAATTAGCCTCAAGATTTCAATCGAAATTACCGGAATGATAGCTATTTACGTGGTGGGATCCTTGGACAGCAAAAGTCGACAAACTTTGGGTTACGACCTGCAAAACTGCTTACGAAATATACCAAAATATATCGAATAGACTGCGATGATTTTCTCTTGAACTCCATTTGCTAGGATCAACAGTTATTTGAAAGTTAAATACTGAAATAGTATTCACATCGTGATAAATCATACGATTTATGAGAAAACAATGTAACTTATGCATCTTATAATATTTCATCGGTGAAATAGTACCTATTGATTCTTCAAATTGTTTTCCTATGTAAATAAATTCCCTTTCAAGCAGTTTAACATTTAAATATATCTAAATACTTTTCTAATGTTGAACGATTGAAAAGTGAAAATCTTTTCGTTCAAGTTAAAACAAATGCTCTTAAGCGTGCTCTTCAAAAGTTTGAAGAGAATTATCAAATTACTAGAGAAATTAATAAAAAGTATATTCGATTTGTAGAGAATAATTAATAAGATTAGAAGTGGCGTATGTGTACGAATACACATACGTGTGCTTAAAATGTTCTTAAAACTGTGAAGGATAAATCAAGTAAAGACAAAATTTTATCTTTATTTATTATTTCAAGCGGTCTGTGAAAATAACTGAATAATTGCCAAAAGTATTACATTGCACTCCTGGAAATCCATAAATCGTTTATATATTAATATCGTTTTCTTCAACTTCACATTTATTTCAACATAACGTCGAAAGAAAATGCGTGCGCTTGGAGCTTCCCTTTTGTTTCTCTTTTTTCGATCTACGTGAAATAAAAGCAAGACAAAATTTGGAAGAGAAAAGGAAGAGGAAGCAAACTACCTAATCGGAGTGCGTCAGCTTTAACGGAAGGATAAAAAGAGAGGAAATAGACTTTGGCAACATGACACTCCTCGGCCTCTAACAAAGTAGCACATTCCGAACGTCTCTTGTTGTCTTTCATTTCTACTTGTACTAGCATAAATGTAAGACAAAGATAAATTAATCTGACCTACGAAATATGCCGAGCTACGGGATATGTTAGAAGAAAGTCTTTATTTATCGCCTTTATCAGTTCCTCCCTTTCAGAGCGAACGACAAATCTATTCGGTCACGATTAGTCCTCTACGATCAAATAGGATGACCTTTTTCCTTTTCCCGATTCTCGGCCAAAACTATCCTCCTTAAAGCAAAAGCGTAAGCTTTTCTCCATTTAACGTCCGTAGGATGAGTAAACGTTGCTTCGTAACTCGTGTTCGATCATCGATGCCACCGCAATTTACTCACGCAACGTCCAGGATCTAGAGCAAATTGACCCTTAAAATGCGAGGGAACGGAAGCGTTTAGAGAACATCAACAGGAATCCAACGTGAGAAGCAAAGTAATACTTCACACACCACTGACGATTAGATTTACGAGGTAGAATTTCCCGGCTGATTGCGCAAGATCCACTGTTTAGAATAACTAAAGCAGGTATTGTTATCTAGTGTCACCTTGAGAAGCAATGTGACGTTTCTAACTTTAACAATTCTGAAATTGTATTAAAAGATCTGCGAATTATCTTCGGAAGGAATATTAATACGTAATAGTTGGCTCTCGCTAATAATAGTAGAACAAGCTCCTCTCAGATGCAGTTTATTATACCTACAGCAATTGAACGTCCTTCCGAGCGACACCGGGTGTGATGTTCCAAATATTACAAACCCATTTACACCAGATCAAGACAAATATCATTCGTCACAGAGATAGTGGGAAACGTCTACATGAACTAGAATCTAATACCAGAAATTGAAAAAGAATGTACCAACTTCATTATGTATTCAGGAACATCTAGGCTATTAATAACATATTGTACATAGCCAAGTTAACTGCGTAGCTCTAATTAGCTTCTTAAGATATCAAAATATTTCAATAGATATAACCGTCCGATAATTGGGTTTAAGTTGAATGAGAATAATTTTTGCCTCTAAGGTTAAACCTTTATTCACACCTCTGCTGAATTTTGGTCTCCAATCGATCGATCGCTCAAAGTCTCTTCCACGCAACAGTGACTAGCCATTTTTATATCCGTCGCATTTCCACGGTGATTTGGCTTTCGTAATTCCATTGTGCATTAAGGGCTCATGATCCAGGTATTAAGTCGGCAACGTCTTCCCCTGTCTGTGACGTCGAAAGTGGTCGATCGATCGCATCCCGTATTCATGAAGATACTTGTCTCATCCTTCGCTTTCCCCTCGTCCCTTCATCTCGAGAAACACGCGCTCTATATTTTCATGTAAATTTCATACATTCATCATGGTAGTAGGTTGCGCAACGAATACTTTTGCAATGGAAATTCAGTACACTATGCACAGAGATTTGGCGATGCTTCGATCTTCGATTTGTGGGTAACCGTATTGCATGGTCAGTACCACGCAGAAGTTACAATGTTGCATCAGTCGGTGTTGTGGTAATCGTAATACAGTCTAAGCGAGGATGTTGCGGATTAACCAGGGATGCATTACGAAACCTGTAATTAAATCTTAATAAGTAATGTGCACCGCGTATAATTATCATATTTTATTATTGCGAGCTGCATCTGCGTAATAATAAAGGAAATAATTATTAAACTCTTGATAGATGTGAATTGATGTGAATTGATCGAGAAGGTAAAGGCCCAAAGGATAAACCGTAAATGTGAACCGAAATATTTTATTTTCCTAGCGTCGAGCGAAATTCGTATTGTCGGTTCAAGTTTGCCACCCTGACATAAATTCTTGTTACCAACCCATCCGTGTCAAATCAACATAAGCCCTTATTGGCCTTGCTTTGCGAAAGCAGCTTACAACCCCATGTTTCTCGTTTGAGGCATTACTATCCAGTGCCCCAGTGTTTCCTTAGCGATATTCTAATGCGCGTAACTCATTTTGAAATGTAGAATATAATTTAAGCAAATTTTTCTTGAAACTCTCTTTGTCGGTTGTTTTCTGTTCTTTACTTATCAGCTCAGCTCGGGTAACGTCAGTTGAACAATGCGCGCTAAAAATCTGTCGAAATCGAAGCTAAAATTACGTTGTGGCGTGTCTATTGGTAGCGCGTGCAAGTGAACAGGTACGTTCGATATTTTTAAATATTCCATTCACTCGTCGCACTTCACGAATGTTGATTCTAAATGAGAATCCAAATTCGTTTAATATGAAATGCCCCGTTTACGTACGATAGGAAAATATCAAAGAGTAATAAAGGCTGTCTAGCGGCAGGGGGAAGGGAAGGGGGAGGCGAGTTATCGCTTAGAAGAAAGCCTGGCACGTCGGTGTGGATAGATTGTATAGGTACAGAAGAGATCAACAGCGATCCGAGCAAGTGCGAGTCGAGGTTAGTCTACCGCACAACAGCCAAAACTCACTGTACCTCGACGTAGAGCCACGCGCGTTACTTGGAAATCGAATGCATACGTGGGAAATCGAGAGGCTTCGTTGTTTTTCTCGATTTTCTTTTTTAAAAGGTCAGTCGAACTGAGATGTAGCGAGCGCATTATCGTGCTCGTTTTGCCGCATGAGAATTCACCAGATGCTTCTCAATTTATTCATTTACTTTTACGGCGCACACGTACTTTCCGCATGAGTTCGCTCGATTGAATTTACCGATAGTCAAAATAATTCCTATAAATCAACAGAATTCATTTCCTTGTTGTCAAGACAAATAGTCGTAGTTTTCGAGGTTATGCAGCACTTTGCTATTCAAAGAAGCATCGGTTATTGTTATTTATGAATGAAAGTACCGTAGATTGCGAATGAGCGTTATTAATAATGATTGTTCGCTGACGGAATACGGAAGTCCTGTAGTAGTGTATCTGGGGGTGAAAAATCTTTGTGAACAAATGCACGTGGACAGTGTATTTTAGAGGGCGAGAGGGAGTACGCGTACATTGAAATACGGATTCTTGCTCATTTCGTCCGAATTATTTAGGGCACTTGAACTGGACTTTTTGGCCCGAGTTAATTATCATAAATGACAATGCAATAATTTATTCTACTTTACCAGAATGAATATCATTTCAAATTCTTTCGGTCTCTTATGTTCCAGAGCTCATTGGAACTTCGTCGATTGGTTAACGTTGATTGACGATCGTTTATTTTAATAGTATTATGTTTGCAAATCTTTCAATTGTTACGCGTAATTATCCGAATTTTCCGAACATTATATTCCATAACCGACAATAGGGTTTACGCGAGGAAAAGTAAATGTAGGGAATAATTATTCGTTAATGCGTAGGGATGTAATAATAACGCATTACGTAATGATGCGAGATTGTAATTCGTTGATTTAAAATTAGCATTAAATCACAATTACACCGAGTAAAAACTGAACAATGTTATTGTGCTACGGAGATGTCAAGAGTTCGCTGGTTTAATATTAAATTAACGACCTCTTTTTACAATCTTTGAAAATCCAAGAGTTGTACCCCGTTAATTTCGTAAAATAATACATTTGCAGCTTAAAATAATGTTGAAGTAGAGCAGAGTAGTAACGCGATGAACAAGTACAATTCAGCGATAGACGATGATTAAAAATATTATTCATACTTACGTGAGTGCGAACGATTTAATTATTTAATTATGTAGGAATGTATTAAAATGTATGATAGTCTACGATCGGATAAAGTCAAAATAAAAACACGGTATACCGCGTCGACATTTTCTAATGAATTATTCAGTGCTGACCTTAATTGTTAGAATATATATTAGAATGATAATCAATAGTTATCATTCAGCCGAGAAAATAGAATACTATCTAGATTTAGATTTTTTACTTGACACGGGAAAGGATCTTTAATTTCAAAATGTCTTACTACTGATTCAACATTCAAACATCAATTGCAAAGGACCTTTAAAATGGAATTTTGAAAAATAAAGTTTTATCATTGTATCGCTTTGTTAAAGCGCATCATCTCGAAAGTATTTTCTGAAAGCTTGAAGCTAATACGATGAAAAAGCTACGAGGCTGCACGAGTTTAAGGTACGTTTCTCACAGTACTTGGATCAAGTGTAGTGGTGCAGCTGCACTTTGTGCAAGTAGTGGGACAAAAGCCATCCTTTTCTACCTGAATCCGAATAATGCAGTGTCTGACACTCGGATGTGAATTTGTTTTAGTGAAATCTTACGTAGTTGGAGTGGTAATTTTCAGTCAGAGGGGATTACGTTAAGGCAGTGCATAGGGACGCAGACTGCGCTTATTCGTATGATTTTTCGGTATTTAATTTTACATTTATGAAACTATTACAAATTGCGGGACAGGTGAAAAGGGTTTTACAGAGTCTCGTGTGAGAAGAAAGAATTAAACTATACTTCGACGTTATTTTTTGCTTAAGAGCTCCGTTTGTAACGACAGGATAATGTTTGTACCACAATCATCTCCCTCTAATTCAATGTCAATATGTAGATGGTAAATAAGTTCCGAACACGTTTTCCAGTAAATGTGTTCCGACTACTGAAAATGTCAGTGGAAGAAAGCACTTGGAGGAAAGTAAAAAATGCCGCATCGGCAGTGGTAAAACAGCATTATCACGTAAAACTGAAATAAATTCGGCTTGATAAATAAGAATTAATATCTTTTTCGAATGTAGGATAGAAGCTTCTTTCCGAGCAATATATTCCGAATGGTAAGCTGAGGCTAATCAGAAACCACTACGTCGATTTACTACTGATTGCAGGGAGAAAATAGTAGGTACCGAACGAAAGACTGTGGCTCTTGTTCGGTATTCTTCCGTTAAGTGTCGAGAATGGAGCACATTTTTTGAAAATTGATACTCCAACTTTAAGTGGCTATTTCATTGAACGGCAATTTTTAAAAAGTGCTTCATTCGAACAATGGAGACGTTTTAGAAGCTAAATCTTTTTGAATTTTTTATGTCAGATAATTTAGGGCAGAGCACCGGAGTCCGATCGCTAGTGATGCAAATGAATTACAAAAAATAGCTAAATTCCATTCCCTAGTATTTAAGATTATAGTATTAGTATTGAGTCTTTGAAAATGCAAGTCTTCTTACGTGAGAAGTAAAAAAATGAATTTTCTGAGACCACGTTGTGTCTTAAACGAAGTTTCGCTTCGGTTGTTCAAACATCAAAATCGTGTGTATCGGCCATTTTATAATTCAGCCATTTCACAATAAAAACAAATATAAATTTGCAATTAAAGTTTTTACGTAGACATTTCTTTCCTTTTCTAGATGTTCTCCATTTTACGCGCGTTCAGCTTATTTATATGCACCAAATTGTATCGTCGAGATTAGATTGTACATACAAATGTGGATTACGTTATCAAAGAAATTTTACGTTACTGAAAAAGCCGTAAAATCGTTCTTCAGGCCGTATAAACGAGATTTCGATAAAGATGAGGAAAATATTAGCACAAGGCTTTGTAATCTCGTATACCACAATATTAATTTATAAATTCATTTTTTCTAATCCAGATGGAATACACCACGGAATGTGTATATTCTATAAAGGTTTATCAAGATTTTCTATAACAGGACAATCTCTTTAATTTATATTTTTATGACGTGTTTTATGAGAGAATGTTAGCTCGGGGTAGATGTTTTTTGTAATTTATCAGGAAGCTCTTGAGAGACGTACAGAAATAACACGAATTTATTTATTTGCTCATTGCGAGCACGCGATAAATCCATCCTGTGCGTCTAAATAAAGATTCGACACATGGGTTCGGAATCTTTGGTTGTGCTTATTGTCCATGGCAGCCTAGTGATGTCACGTTGATTTATACGACGTGTTCGCATCCCCATAAGCTTGTGCACCGTATCACAGAGCGTCACGATTTTGTTCGGTACCTTCGACACTATTTTGTTTTCTGCAGTGATTCTAAATTGTGGTTCTCAACGTCGTGGTTGTCGACTCTTTTGTTTTTACTGCGCGTTATCGAACGGAAATCACCGATCCTCCGCAGTTCGTCTTTGTTCGCCTCCTTGGTTCCAACAGTGTCAACGGTGCTCCAACAGAACACGTGATGCCGGAAATAGACCTTATATTTTCTGTTCTTTTCTTCTGCGCACTAGTATCGAGGCACGGAAGGTGGGAACAGTCATTGGTTTCCTCATTTATTATATCGAAAGCGTTAGCGTCCCTGCGCCTCTGAATATATACGCACGTATATAGTGTTGGGTCACATTGAATGAAAAACCGGAAAATTCCCCGTTCTTTTCCACCCTGTCAAAAAAAGCCAACCTTCGTACGTATTTTTCAAATTTGAGAGGCTGGCGTTCCTACATTTTTATAACTGATTTATTCTAATTCAATAAATCAAGTAATTTTCTTATCTATGTTATTATTAATTTTTTACCGGTTTGCCGCATACCCAGTATCGAGGTCTACACCGTGAAAGTGTAGGTGGATTCTACAGGACATATTTAAAAAGATTCGGAACTCGGAGGATGGAAACTTGATTGTATTATTTAAAATGGCGTCGTTAAACGACGGCCTAATCAACGTTAGAGCTTTCCAAAATTTATGAAATGGGAGTATTCAGGTCGAGTAAATTTTTTAGAGTTTTTGAGTTTTTTAAAAGTTTTTTTTAGCGATGGAATAATTAAATATTTATTTTCGATTGTGGTTTTTCCGCGTTAAGTGGTCTAGTTTTCGACGTTTTCTTCGTAATATCTGTTTGTATCAACGGTAAACTTAAGCGAAAACTCAAGAAGCAACCACGAGTTTTAAAAGTATTGATTTCTTCATATTACGGGAGAAACAGTTTTAATATTGTTAATGTAGCTTTTCATCCAGAAGAGAAAAGTTTAAAAATATAATGGATGCTTTTATCGCTTATCCCTCTAATAAAGCAGCTGAAAGTTTTATAAAATTATTTCTTTCGTACATGTACATACAGGTGAATAGCGTATAAATATACGTAGCCGATCATCTTGATTTTATGACGTAACACTTTAAATTTACGCCTCGGTTGCTATGAAATTAAACGAAACCAAGTTAATGTTTAGGTAGCAAAGCAATTCATAACCAGTTTCTCACTTTTGTCTTCCTTCGTCTCTCTATCTCGCGCGCGCGAACACACACACAGAGAGAGAGAGAGAGAGAGAGAGAGAGAGAGAGAGAGAGAACTTATCAATCTAATTGTCCGTCTGCTCGTTCCTCATTTTGTTTTTTCCTTTTCATCTTACTTTTCGGCTTACTTAAACGTCGCATAGAGAGCTTGAACACCACTTCGAATCCGATAACAATTAATCACGGCGGAACTAGGCAGTCTCGCAATTATCTGGATAAGACCGAGCGATAGCAATAAGCAACCTTCTTCCGGACTTTCTACATACAAATATATCCAGTGTACTACCGCGTGTACACCAGTGTACACATATGCACGAAAGCCGCACGATAGCGAAGCCGTTAAGCTTCCTGTTCGGGATCGTGAATTTGCATTCGCCGCGAGCTTCCACGCATTCGTATACTCGTCTGTGCGCATTTGTCCTTTGCCGTGGAAGAGTTTCATTAGCTACTTTGAACGTAAAAATAGATAAACTTGTGACGTTCCGGAGCCTTGGGTTAACGTGCGCGACGATGTCAAAGTGTACGTGGTTTTGCGGTTAGGCCTCGGACTTTATCGTTCCAGGAGTCGCGAACAACGAAGTTTTGTCGAGTATTAACTTTTATGCGACCGAGTACGCGCAGGAGCTCCTTCGACGAAAATTTATATCCTTATCAGTCAGAGAAAATTGCGCAGTTTCATTTATTCCTTCAAGCTTGATATAATTCCGACGAAATTTTATTACGAAGCGTATATAATCGTGAATATGCTTTTCGCTCGATTATCTTTCATAAGCTGTTTCACATAAGTATTAACGTAAATCCCACGTACGTATTGTGTGCGTATACGTAATTGCATTGGTGCTCATTTAGAAATAATAAAAAGTGTAGAATGAGCGCATCTGAAGGATGAATAGCAAAGGAAGGGTTCGCATTCTTTGTCATTTGGATCTCGATTTTCTTCGATAATTAAGTACTTGGAAAGTGCGTCGAGTGCTCGTTTACTCCGGAAGCGTATGCCGGAAATCTATTTAGCTATTCGTATCTTATTTTCATTCTCTTTCACTTACCATCTGTACGCTATAATTGCACCGTAACGCTCTTTTGAAGCGTGACGCGATAAACCGATTAAAAAGTTTTCTCCCGGTGCAATTACGTCGTTGATCGACATATTTCGTAATTTTGGTGATTCATTGCGATAGTAATTTGAATGTGAATACTGCGTAGAGTATCATGAAGCTTTTTAATTGCACGCAACTTCTCCGAGGAAATCCTAGGAAACGATCTCTGGGATTTAATGGCAGATCGCTGTAGAAATGAATTTTCGAATCTCATAATGTACGTGATGAGAATTTTCCATCTAATATTCTGATTCGTTATAATTTTTTCACCTTACGATAAACGTTCCATTTCTATACTGTTATTCAAAAGATTAATAAGATTAATAACTCGGGTTGAACTCGGTTAACCCAAAAAGGATGAAATGTAAATTTATCCAAGTAAAATTAATTAACTGCTTTAATTTATCAGTGACATCGTGAAAAAGCTCGTTAATTGATGACACTCCACCTTACATTGATAGAAAAAGTGTTGTTTCTAATAAATAAATGCATTACTTGAAGTATCGCATTGAATTTAGGTATTCCGTCATTATACGAATAATACTTCGATTTCAGTCGTAAAAAAACGCGCGAAAAGATTTTAAAAAACGAAACCATAATTTTGTAAATAAAATTTGGGCGAAGCTTATCTCGGGTAAATTCGTTGGTAAATTTGACCGACGCGATTGAAAGCGAAACTGTATTTCTCTATCGAGTCAAAGACTCCGTGCGTACGTTTGAAGGGATTGTTTTTTGCAACGAAATTAAGTAACAGTTCGGGTATACGTAATCAAGTTGTCGAGAATCGTGTTGTTTTTCTTCCATCGGTCACGCGAATACCAACATTTCACCGACGTGAGCTACGCAACGTTAAATAACGGAAACAATAACTTGACGCTCTCCTTTTATATCGCTCGCAAGTTCACTTTGAGAAATGAAGCGGACTCTCAAAAAACTAGAAATTCGTAAAATGTATTTCTTTTAACCTTAAAGAAATTTGCTAATGCTTATAAACTGTTATTAAACGTATGGATAACTTTTGTTCGAGAGTGAACCTCGACGCTCGTCTACGTGCACGTACGCACTCGTGGTTTTCCGTGTATTCGATTGAAATTTCGTCTGCTACAACGAAGCACCTTTCTAGCAATAGAGTAAAGAATTGCACTTAATGCCCTTTTTGGGCAAAAAAATTAACAGCTATATATATATATATATATCGTGAGACATTGCTTACCTATTTTCTCGGGGAGAAGGATATATTTCTCGGTGCTATCAAATGTACTTGATTTATTACGTTTATGTTCCAATGAGCGTGTAGCAAACTAAAAGTAATAAATCAAACCGACAAACGGAAACGAATAATCTACACCGATAAAAGATATATGCAACAAATAGAATTCCTGTAATGCGAGGGTTACATTAGCAAACTAAATACGGAAAATAATTGTAGTCAAAATAATATCGAATAAGAATGATGTTGCGGTTAATAAGCAACAAGCGAAGCGGGTACTCTAAAATTGTTTAAGAAGTGATCGAATAGTGAACATTCGCGTAATATTTCTCGTGAAACTCGTACACTCGAGAGAAGTTTGATTTCGTACTCTCGACTGAAATCAATGGAGCTTTTACTCGAATGTTTGTTCACTGTGAAAAATTCATCGAACCAACGATGATTATTCCTCTATTATTTAGAAATATTACCAACCTCTCTATCCTCGCTAAAAACAGACTCACAATAGGTTACTTCGTTTACCCTAACTCAAAGCTCATAAAACATTCAGCTTGAAATTGGCTATCGATTTCAGTTCGTCTCGCTTTCATTAGCTTTGCTCCTTTTGCTCGTTCGTTGTGCTTTTTATGAATGAACAAAGAAATAGCATTTTGGAAAAATTTTATATCTCATATGAAACGCAGGATTTTGTACGAAATCGAAATTAACGCGTATTCGGAACAATGATATCTATCAATACGAAAGAATAATGAGTTAGCGTTATAAATAACGATTACGAGCAATAGATCATATTAATATAATACGTTAATGTAAAGCTCAGCAGTATTGTTATTGAGCTATTGTTATTCAGGAATTTAACGGCCCTATAAGTAAAGTCTGATTTTGGTATAACTAAATTATGCCTAACTTTTAATAATCTTCCGATCATAATTGAAGAAAAACCTAGTATACGTATACGTCCTCGTCATAATGAGTAAGAATTTGTATCACAAAAGTCTCTTGATATTATTTTACGATATAACGTACGCGGTTCATCATCTAGCGATTCTCTTCTTTATGTCGTCAGTTCTGCTGTCAAGTTGTTTCTAAAATATATTAAAAAGAGCATTAATCGTATTGTCGACCTATTGTCTTTATATTTTAATTTAAAGCTTAAGATATTACGCGTGAAAAATGGAAAATAAGTTTGGCCAAATTAGGATTTATATCGAGAAACAGTTGTTCTAAGTACGAAAATTTAACGTTCCAATATTTCACACCTTTACACGAAGTCACTATAGTTGAGATATTCGAAGCTGTATTTGTGCACGAAACACCTTATCTCTGCAGCTTTAAGGAGGATTCAAGAATTCGCCGGTGTGAAATAACTGAAAGCAATGATTCATTCTTTTCTACATAAAAATTCAGTACTTATACCGAAAATTAATATCATTCATCTTACGTGCAGAGATAATTGCAAATAACGATGGATGTTCCAGCGTGTACGCGAAGGTGCAACCATTCGTGTTAAGACTACATTCGTGCGAACTTTAACCTTGTAACTACATTTACATCATTTATAGAATAAAACAGAGCCTCGGTAGTTACTAAAATTTACTCTTCAGAAGTGAATTAAAATTCAACGTAACAATTAAACTGCGCTGAGCAGTGTTGCAAGTATATTCGCGTACTAAATAGAGCTAACTTTGTAAATTGGAATCAAAGTAGATGTCACGAAAATCAAAGTGAAATCTGCACTTTAACTATTTTATTTTAACTATTCTATATTAGATCGTGAAATTAATAATTGTAACGTGCTCGCACGCGTATCAACGCCTGCTTAATTATGCGAGCTTAATACGAGTTTGGCTACAAACAAAATATACAGTTTGTCGTACATCGCGCTAATTTTTACTGCTTACTGTAATAAATTGTGCCAAGTCAAGTGTACGAACGAATATATGATAAAAGATGGCGGAACGCGTAAGCATGCACGCACACACCCACGCGTGTGCAGGATCAAACAACAATTTTCAATTGTTGTTTAATTGCTAAAGATGGATACAGGTGTTTTTGCACTTGAACCAGCTAAAACCAAAGTTCAGCCCAGAGCACGGATTTCGTATTCCATTTCAGAAGATCGCGTATGCTTAAAGAGTTATTAATATTATTAATCTTCTACAGTTCATTATTACGAGAGTATTTGTAGCTATAGTGACTAAGTAACCTATCGATTGATACCTACTCGTATAAATTTGAGACAGAGTAGTTCACTTAAGTCCGTGGGAGGCGGTCCATAAACTGATTCCGAGTATTCGTCACCGATTAATTATGATGGGTAATGGAGTGAACCCTGACAAATATCGTACTTGCAATGTGTACTTGCGATACACCTTTGCAGCGAATTTTTGCTTTCGTGTAATAGTCGAGCCGTTGCTTTGTCCTGTTGCTTATATCTCGTACGTGAACAGTTCAACCGAATGCAAGGAGCAGCGCGAGAAAAAGGACAAGTCCAGAGGATGAAAAAAGCGACTAGACTGAGCAAAAGCCGAAGAAATGGTCTGGATGGAGCGAAGTACGAAGGACTAGAGGTGGAATTCATTTCCCTAATGGAGGAAGGAGTATCGCACATCTGACTGCTCCGGTAACGCAACAACCCCTCGTCTTCAAAGTTAACTCCACTCCCCTCAAAGCAACCCCTTTTTCTTCCCATCGAGCAGTCTTGGAGAGTGGAAAACCGTTTTCCAGCACAACCCCGTGGTACGAGTTGCTACAGCGGCACGAGTGGAAGTGCAAAAGCAAGAGAGGCAAAGAGAGACAGTCGGACTCGATCGATAAGACAACCACGCAGATGCCGCGGGTGGGGGGTCCTGGCATGTAGCGGGGGTAGAAACAGAGCAAGCGAGAGGCTGGATCACAGTTGAAGATAGAGGGCGCATTGCTAGGTCGTTAAAATTTATGGAATTTCCATCGAATTCAAAAGCTTGTGTATGCTTCACCTCCGCGCATCTTTGCACTGTCTCCCCCTCTTTTTCACTCTTTCTGCCTTGCTTTCATCGTGGACTATGACTTTCGCCGTCCCTCTTTGTTCGTTCCTTGTTCATTCCGGATTCTTTCTTTCTTTCTTTTGTCCATTTTCTTTTTTCGACTAGCCGAAAGAGACGCTTTGTTCCTCAACTTTTCTCTTTACGCTCTTTCCCGCTGTTCTTTTATTAGTTTGAGCATAAAACTGCTTTATCGATGAGCGCCTTGATTTCATAAATCACGACAATTCGCTGTTCGTGGCCTAAAATCAGTCTCCGTTAACGCATGGGCTTACCAAGAGAGAAACATATTCAATCTGTATTTTAAAAGCACGTGGGAATCTCGGCTATCCAGCGAAATTGGCTTTGCTAACCTTTGATTTAAATATCGACGGATTATTGCGCGAAAGTGAGACTTTCTCAGCTTTCGCTCTGGCCTTACAATTTTCTCGTTGATGCTCGACGCGCCTCTTTATTTTCATTCTTACCACCCCCGCAGCACTTTCGGATTATCGTAGCACTGCGCAAAATGATATTGCATTGTGACGCGCTCGACTGGTCTCGAGGCTTCTTCGCCTTAACTCGCAACCTTCCTAATGTTAAACGGTGCAGAACACGACGATAGATAAAATCAGTTGAAAGTGCGCGGTAAAGTTGTAGCTCGAATTGCGCGCCTTACCATTTCGATACTAGGAAATCCTTGAAAAAAGCTTTTCTCGAATTATGAAAACGAAGACAATACGCAATGCACGAAGTCGACGCCCTTGAAGCTTTCTCTTTCATTTTCATTTTCTCTTCAGCGTACGTAATTTCCGAGACTTTGAGGCTCTTTTTAATACAGTTCATCGCGCTACGCGCTATTACGCATTTCGATAACACGAACACATCGGAACTAAAGAAGTTCTTCCGTACGTAAATCACTAAACCCAAGGTTTTCCACCGAATTCCATCGAATAACCGAAATAACTAGGATGTATTTCACGCGAGCACTTGGAAGATTCTTGGAAATAAAGTGGACTATGATTTCCCAGCGACTTCCAGTCCTTAAATAACGATATCCTGTTCAACGTCAGTCAAGCAACATTAGTGCATCAGAAATGCATTCGAACGTTTCTCCGATCTACTTTAACGACCTATCGCAGTTAGTGCCTTGATTAAACGTTGCCAGTTTAATCAAAATCGCAGATGCATTGTCTGCTACTTTAACGGAAACTTGTACGCTGCGTGGAAACCCTGATATCAGAGTTAGCGTATTATTGTCATTCGTCAGGAAAGAAAATTTATCATTGCAGCATTACCATGAATGAAATTAAGTATTTCAATTAAGTGCACTTACCAGCACAGTAAAGTCAGGTGCTCGTTAACGAGCAAGAATTTCACAAAGCGCAACTAGCAAAGTCCGGCACAAGAGTCGCTCGTAATAATCCTTACTTTCTGTAAACAGTCGATCGTTGACCTCCAAGGGAAACTCCGTGGGTTGTGTGGCTCTCGAAGGGCTTGGCAAATGGAATATCGACGCTGGGAGCCACTCGATGAATTAGAATCCTTTGCCGATCGCGTACCCCTTTGTTACCGAGGCACAAAAAGAAATTCAAAGAGCGCAACATCCACGGTTACTGCGAGATTGGATATCGCGGCCGTTGGAAGCTCCTGGCGACCTATCGATCCATTGCCTAGCTTATACACTTGCTGCTGACCAATGGAACCGCCTGCCGACCGGAGCATTACTCGTTTGCCATGGAACTGCGGTGATTCGCGCGCCGTTCGTGATGTTCGCGCATTAATTAGCCGGATTAATGCGGGTATCGGTGCAGTGGCAGATGCGAGCAAGAAGCGGATATGCCATATCGGCTAGGCCCTGATAACGAGATGTTCCTGACCATTGCTTTGACTTCGCGGTCGCTATCGGAGAATCATCGACTCGATAACCTTCCCGTGGAATGTTGCGTTCGTACTTTTGAATAATTCCAGTTTTTAAGTACGAGGCGAGTGTAGCAACTTTCAGCCTGGAATTTTCATTCAAAGTTGTTGGCTTAGCGTCGGAAGTTTATTCGCGTTCTACGATTAGAATATTTTTAATGAAAAATGTATCCAAATTCAAAGTTCGCGGATAATGCACAGAGACACTTGAGGAGAAACTCAATACCCGCGTTAATTCAACCGAAATGGTTAAGGAAACGCGTTTCTTCGAATATTTATTACGTAATAATCATAAGTTGAGAATTTTGTGATGATTTTGAAAATGAAATTCGTTATGGATATATAAATGGATAATAGATACCGATGAATAGAGTAATGATTGACAGTTTTGCCTTAGGTGCTTACAAATATGTGATTTTATTTATAATTTTGTGGAAGTGTTCGGCTGACGTTTATCTCGGGTAATACAAACACTAAAGACGTGATCCCTCGAATAAATGGATCTTAGATTTGAACCGCAACGGAAATATTCGACTCACGCAATTAATCATTCTTTTGACTTTGACAAGTCCCGCTCGAATTAGAGTTTCAACTCAAATTCACCCGAGATAATCCTTAACGTTCTATTTAATCGATCAATGATACTTAAATAAGACCGATAAATTCGATATTCGTACACATAATGATAATTAATAGCAATGGGGCATCCAAGGAGTTCTTACTGATTGAGTGCGATTCCGAGCGTTGGAGTTAGGCTAGGCATGTCGTTTTCACTTAACTCTCCGTAGTACGAGCACTCGATGTCTATTAAACGTAAGACATTGAATAGCGTTTGATCTTGCACGTCTAGTCGTGAAAACTAAAAGTACATCTTCCCTCTTCCCCGAAAGCGACAACGGCAAAATGATCGATAGGCTAAGGCGTAGGCACGATCCCACTTGAAGTAGTGTAAAAGTGAACTCATCGGCGGCACGTAAATTCGCTCGAGAAAAGAGCCATTAATTTACGGCGGGGATATACGCGGGATCGTCCCGCGATAAACCCGACGTCCGGAGGATCTAGGAAAAATCAAGTTGATCGGACGATTAACGGCTTCGCGCGAAAATTCCCGACTGGAAATCGAGTCACGTACGGGCCTCCAGCTGATGGGCAGAGTTCCACCGTGTGGATGCCTCGACGTAACTGGACTCGGTCGCGTGGGTCACTTTTTTTTATTAGTCTTCGGATTAGTGCAGCGCGTATTTACTCCGGGAGTAACGATTCTCTCGACCAATTGCTGTGCTACACTTGAGTCAGTTAATTGCTGAGCGAATAGTTTGATCGACGAAGGAACTTGTATTAATCGCGCGTTGCTTTAAAACTTTGTAAATCTTTATGCGTACATTTATCGCGATGGAACTCTATCGTGATTTTACTCCTGATGCTATACAATACTCTTAAATCTTCATAGAGTTTTAGAGATTATTCAGCGATTTAGTATACGAAGCGTATAATCATTTGAAGTAAATCAGTGAAAATTCGTAAGCAGCAAAGGAACGATCATTACCACGTGTAAGCCCGTGATTATCCGTTAATAACTATTAGCAGAGATTTCGCAAACGTTTCTTTTAAATCGATCGGATGGGCTTAAAGTTTGAAGAATAAAATTCTGAATTAACGCGGTAATGCTCCACGTTTAATCCTCGAAACTTTTATTTGTGTTAGAGGTGAGTCTGACGGCGAATCTGCGGCTTGATTTTACTTAAGCGTAAGTTCGTATTTTTCATAATTTACAGCTTGTGTACGACTACTCGATAATTCGACACCGAACGATTGCTGCGTCGACTTCTGTGACTTTCCAAGTAGTTAAAATTTCACGCTAATTATATAATTTTCAAGCGAAATGCAAATTATCGTGTCAACTACGATAATTCCTTACGTTCCATTAGTTTGTAAAGAAAATCATTGTCGAAAATCGTTACGACTGGCTATTCGTGTCAGGTTTAAGCGATCACTTTATATTATCTGGATGAAAAGCGAAGCGTAGCGCAAATTTAAATAAGTGTTGGGCATCCCGATTAAAGCAACAGCTGAAACCTTGACGAGGGTTTGGAATTCTTTAACGTCGAAGTACAAGGGTTAGAAAAATTTTCAGTTCATCTTTCGTCTTCCTTCCCTTTGTTCGCTGTAATCTACAAGCACGAAGCCGTTGAGTACCGTCAACCTGTATTGTACAACAGTGACGAATATGCGGTCTATTTATCAGAGATAAGCAAAGAGTACGAGCTTGGAAATAATATCGCGAAGAAGTGTTTTAAACAAAGTGAATTCAAAGGCAAAATTTCGACTTCAACTATGTTTGAATTAACATTGATAGATGTTCTTTATTTTGAAATGCTTAGGATAATTCAATGAATTTTCACGGTATCTGACATAATTCTATAAAGAACCTCCTTCCGAAGGATTTTCTTTGAAAATTAAGCCGACGGTATTTGCAAAGATGCCCTTCTCGGAATATATTCACGTAGAGTACACTCGGTACACAATCTGTTCCCATCAGCAGGGAAAATTCAAAAAACATCGATCGACATTGACTGAAAAACGGCGTCAGGACGGATCGAACTCGCCTCTACTATCGTGTGTTTCAAATGAAATGACATTATTAGCCTTTTATTCCATCATTTCTGCAGTTGTCGCGGTTCAATTTATTTAATGCAGCGCAGCTCGTCAATCTAACTAACCATCACTCTTTTTAACAAATCTTACCAAAGTGTAACGTAATTCTAAAGTAACACAAATTCATCAAGTTTTGTGAAGAAATTTTAGAGTAACCGAAATTTTTATGCCTTTTTCGATCACAAAGCCACAATTGGACTTGTTTAAGAGCTTTTTTTAAGTCCAAGTAAGTGGCTTCTTAAATTTTTTGAACGGTGGTGTATCCATTATGGATAGTCTACATTCTTCTAAGACGTATACGTTGTCTACTTATAAGAATATAAATTACCGAATATTTTATTTAAATTTATATAATAAATCAATTTAGGATGTCAAAAGATAAAGCTTCAAATAGGTCACAGGGTTCATTGGCATTGTGGAGCTGCTGTAATTTAAAATTACAATATTTGAGAATTTATTCGTTATATTCTTTATAATTGTAATGTGCATTTTTAAATAGCTGCGTACATCCTCGTATAATTCTAGTTTCCCTGCAAAATATTCACATTCCTGCGCAAAGTATTTCGAATATAAACTTCATATCTGGAAGCGCAAAAGACTGTATTTTACGGTAACAAAGCAAAAAACATTATTTATTTATTTAAGAACATTCATTTTCTTAACTTTTTCAAAGTATTCCAATTTCACGGATGGAGTTCTTAATTAGTCGTAAATAAGTAAGCGAACGTAGAAATATATGTTTTAATAGTCGACTCGTCAATAAAATTTAGATATTCTTATTCTAGTTGTACGTACAACAAACTTATACGCAGTTATTTTTCAATGATACGCGTTTTAAGCAGTCATTTTGTACGTAACTATAATTAAAAAATTCATTCGTAGAATTAACCAAGAAATAATACATTAATGAACTCAGCAGATAAAGCGGCTTTCTGTCTTTTATCATTACTAAACTTCGACGTTCCTGACGAAGTAAATTCGTTGTTATTAACATATTGCAGACATGCTCTAGACACCTTCTGATATTTATTCCTAAAAATTGTATCACAACCCACGGAATGTCAAAAATAATTGTCCATTTTATCGCGGTATTTATTCATTTAATAATAAATACCAATAATAAGGGTAGCGACACTTTGATTTAAAATGCACGTTTTTATGAAAATTGCTGCTGAATTTTCGAATATATGCAAAGGATCAGTAGTTCATTTACACGCGCATTTATGAAAATGAAATTGATTTCTCTTGAGTTTAAAAATAATATCATTGAAAATGCATTACAAAAATATTGTTCTTACAAAGCAGTTATTTACATGTACCTTTAATTATATTCCTTTATTTAGACCAATAACAATGCGTTTGTTATTACAAAGGAATGGGATTTTCAAAGTAAAATTAAATTTATTAAAAACACTTTTATTACCTTTTGCTTGATAGTTATGAAAGTCGTGACAATACTTATCATAAAATGCTGTTCGTATTATTTTCGGAATTCTTTAAGGAGTATTTTATAGTTGACGAGACGCATGAAAAAAATTTCGTTGAATAGCTGAAGCAAGATTTTAAAAAATCATGAAATCCTTTGTACACGGTGTGCAATGGTTTTAGCGTTTGCTTCGGTGCGCTTAATTCGGTTGCGTTTCTCGTCTGTTCTTTTTGCAGAGTTCGTCATCAATTTCTATTATACAGTCGTAAACTCAGCATCAAAGTTTCCGAAAAGGTTGTTGCATCCCCGTAAAGACCTCTACCACTCCTAGTGCTGCAGCCGAGCGAAATATTTTTTAATGCAAGCCCACGTCCATATTGATCGGCTTACGTAATTTTCCTCCACATCTCGCTCCTTTTCATACTCTCTTTCTTCTGGCGTACGCACAACACGGCGATTTTTCGGTCCAACGCGTTGGACCGAACGTGGACTAAACAAAAAATACGAAACTTACATTTATGAACTGTCACGGATTTACGGATAGGTTGCGTTGTGTGCGTGAAAAGGACACAGTGCGAAGATATGGCTTTTATAGCACGTTATAAATTTAAGGGGCAAATTTCGCAAGTTTGTTTCGCTTTTCTTGCTTTCATCGGGACAGCCGCGTAGCTAAATTAATTGGAATGCGGTTGGATCGGTCGACTTTCTAATCAGCAGCACCTGCGAATTATTTTGCGTGCAAACGAAATTAAATCACGCGAAACACGAGCACGAAAATAATGTGTTTCAGTTTCAAATGCCTAAGTTGCTTATGTAGGACACGAATCACAAATATACCTGTATTATTGGGTGTAATATGTATATGTGTAAGTATTTAATAATTACAACGCCGAATAACCTCTTGCAACTCAAATGTAGTTTAATAAAAAGTGCTTCTCCCAATACTAGCTTCTTCAAACTCCACTTTATAACGTGGGTCGCGGTTGAATGCAGCCATGAAAAATGTAAGACATCAATATCTGTCGCAAGAGGTTTTTCACTCCTTTTCACAAACGCACGTTTATAATTATTCCAAGTTCGATATTTATTTTGCCTCGGAAAAACAAAAGCTAATGGACCTGCATTATCAAACTTTCAGTTTAGGCTTGTCAAGTGCCACCCAGCCAACTCCTACGGGAACTTCATTCCACTCTATTTCGAGAGCGAGTATTCGAATTCCATCTTGAGCAGCCATTCGAGCCATTGAGTTGGAATAAAAATTGCCTCTAAAATGTGCGAACAAGCGTCTCATTGTGCCGGAAGAAAGAGAACTCGGCTTTGCGAGCGAAGGTCGTCGCTTTCTCCGGGAGCCCCCACCTTCCTCCCTGCCCCTCTTTCAAAAAGCCGCTGAAAGAGTCAAGGGTAACGGAAGTGCAGCGCACCGCGTTTACTCAACACTCGTGGTCGACGCGCGCAAATACACCGTCCGCGAGCCTGTCGCCGATAGTCCGCGTTGATGGTACACAGGAACGTGGCCAAGACACAAGCGGTCGCAACAAACACGCGACAGCTTTCTCTCGAGCAACCCCCGGGGGAGTCTGTTTACATTGCATTAAGGGAGCCGCACGCGAACAGGAGGTGCCGATCGATTAGTGGGCGGCGCGTCTCTGGATTGTCGAGGGACACCCGGGCGGTGAAAATTTTCTATTTGCTTCCGATTGCGTTGGATCGAGGGGATCGTTTTGTTGCCGATGTAGAAGGGCGCGATGTATTTGCACGATCTCGGTGAATTTCGTTTATGGCACTTGACTCTTAGTCAGCAATTTTGGGAACCCTCATCGAGTGAAATTGTATTACTTGTAGTCCCATTGTATTTTAATCGTCGGGTCGTTCGTTGTTGTCTAATCTTCCTTCGGTAGTTCAAATTATTTGCAAGCTTATCGGACGGGGGTGTAATGGGATTTTAATCGACATTATTCCGTTAAAAGTTGAAAATTATCACATCAGCCTTAATCTGTGGATCAAAGTCTATGATCATTCGAACAACCTGTTTGACTGTAATCCAGAGATTAAAGGCCAAATCGTATCGATCACTCGAACACAAATACGGAATGGAATATTTTATTGATATCCGCACAAATTCGGAATACATATGAAATTGAAAAATTAAAAATCAATATTTCAAAATAGCCTTATAAAGCTATCCCGTCTTCGTTGTGCTGATTAACCAAAATAAACTAATAAATTCATTGACATGCGAATAAAACTGCTTTACTTATGAAAAGCCTTCATTCGTAGTCTCATTGCTATATTACATTGAAAAATCTATTATTATTATTATTATTATTATTATTATTATTGAAGTTATTTAAGAAATAATGATTGGATATTTTAAGATAATGAAAGTTAACTGTGAAGTGCCTGGGCTTATATTATCGACTGAACGGTTTAACTCTGTATAACTGTTGCCGGGTGTAACGAAATACCAGAATAATTTGCGCTCCTATTTTTCCCACTGTTGCCAAGTAAATTTTGAATATTTTTCATAACAATAAAGCCTATTGCAGTAATTTTTAAGATTATAATCCGAGGTGAATGAACACGACCAATAATAGTAAGCGAAAAAACAATTGGAAAAGAGTTCAAAACGAGATGCAACAGAATAGTCAAAATTTCGTTTTACAATTTATTTCAAACAAATGTGACAATTGTATGAAAAATATGCAGACGATATCATGAAAATTCTAAAAGATGTTCAAAGACAGAGTTTGTTACGTGAATACCAGCAAGATATACGAGCTCTAACTTTTAACTTTTCAACATTACTTTGATTGGCAATTAAATTATTTTATAATTCTAAACAATGTTAGCTCCCTTATATCTTAAAATATAATTATTTCTGTATATTTAAAATGCTAAACCGCACTAAATACGTAGTTACACCAAAGGAAATTATTCTAATCTGTTTAATTTGTATTTCTACGTGTCAAGCGAGTGTTAGGACTACTTTGTCGGAACTAGAAAGAAGTCCGAGACAGTGACGATAAAACATTTGCGTTTTAATTAAAATACTGCGTGTGAACTATAAATATAAAGAACTTACTGAAGAACTTTGCATCTATCCAGCGACAAATCTTAATTGAGTAGAACTAATTAACAGGTAGGTATAGTAAATGTTCCGTCGATCTTCTTTTTTTTCTTTCGCGTCCTTGTGTAACGTGGATGTGCTTCCGTCCAGGCGATTCAGTTGATGTGTGCGGTAATGCATCCGTGTTGGTATAAATGTAGGAATTAGCTTTATTAACCCTCGCTTTCCATAATTGCGGTGTATATGTGCCTTGACGTGGACGTTAGTTAAAAGAACTTTTTCAACGCGGCTTCTTTCGGCACGAATATAATTATTTATCTTACGTTTGGATAAACTAGTCTAGGAAAAGTAAACTTTGACTGCCTATAAAGTTTATCCGAAATAAGGCAAATGTTTCGCTTTACTTGCTACTGGGAAGACAAAATTAAACTCCTGTATTACTTAATACATTGAAGCTTAATGAATGAATAAAGAGAGGCTAATACTGTTTTTAAGAATAGATACGATCTTTAAATATTCATACGTATTTAATTTAAGAAGTTTAATGTTTTAATTATATAGTAAAAATGCAATGATTGGATTTTTAATTGGTGATTTTTAGTTTTTCTTGATGCGAAACACTTAATTTCGTAAATTATTTACTTTTTATGATGAGGATGTCGTTTTTTGGAATTTTGGTCTCCGTACCTCTATAAATTTTACGTTATGGGAATTTATCATAGATTAAGGTAACAAATGTCAACGTTGGACAGTAATTAACTTAAAATAGAACAAAAATCTTTTAATTAAACGAAAAAAAAAATTAAATTTATCGATGCTACTTTTTCGAGATATTAAGTAATATTTTCTTATTTTCATTCTTTATAATGTATTACTCTCTGTCATACGTATGCTTCTTTGAAAATTACCGGGATGAGTCTAAGATAAAAACTGCCTGTCGTCTTATAATAAATCTCAGCAAATAGATGAAAAGACATTCATATATTTTAAAATTTATTAGTTGTTTTATTATCCTACTTACTGAGACTTTATTTGCTTTAAACTTCTTTTTTAATAAAGCCTGTACATATTTTTCTTTAAAATTTTTAAGTTATATTCGAAAAAGTTATAAGCTTCATGAAAATCTTAAATGAAAAATATAACGATATAATAATATTTGTTCGAGATATTATTGTAATGCACGTAGTTCAGAGGTTTTTTTTTTTTTTTTTTTTTTTTTTTTTTGAAATTTGTTTAAATTCTTATTTTATATACAACGTTCTTCGCTCACTCCAATCAAAATATTAAAAATTTTAAATATACACTTGCAGTAAAAGACCACGAATATATCAAAGGATTATTTTTCGAAAAATCTTAAATAATGCTCGCATTTAATACTCGATCGTCTATATAAACTTGTAAAATACTATATTAAGTATTTAATAAACATTACCAAAGATTTAAAGATACATTTTTAAATTAAATTATATAAAAATATATTATACGTATGAAGAAAGTAAATTAAAAGGTTATTATTTGAAGAGAATTTTCTACCAGTTTACTTGTAAGAGAAGTCAATAATTTTCCATTACAAAATTATAGATTTGAAGATAAATGATAAATCTTACTTTAATTGCCACCGAACTAGAAATTTCACTAGAATATTAGTTTTTCATGTATATGTGTTTATTTTAATTAACGCCCTGTTCAACTTTCACGCAAGGAGAAAATATATCAAATTTGTGACGTAGAAATGTCACGTGAAAATAAAATAAAATAAAATCTCTCGTATTACAGAGATGCGAATTCACTGAAATTTGAGTTATTTGTTTATGCTCGTGTCAATGCTGCTGGACATAAGGTATCAATTTTAATTAGCTTATTTATTATTATCTACATTTCGGCTATTTCACAGCCAAAATGGTTATTAATTAGTACTACATGTAAATTAGTAGACATGGATATTGGAGATAAGTAAGAGTAGTGTTATTATTACCGAATGAGAATGTGAATTGTAAATTTATTTGCGATATTGAATTTTAATCGATATACGATGTCGACGAAACTCAAGGAACTATTCAGAAAAGATGAGCGAGTAAGAAAATATGCTTAAATAGTTTTTGCAAATTAGTTTTCAAATCATATTGCAAACAAAATTGCTTTTAACTCGTTTCAGTTTTATGCTCTTAAATTTTATGCTTTCATCGGTTTTAAACATTATTATTTTACAAGTAAGAAAAGAAACGCATTTTGTGCCGTAGAATTTTCGATGATGAGTCGTAGCGTAGAAGCAAGATCGTATCAATCATGCACGATATCGTTATAAATGATTTATGTGCTGAATCAAAGTAAAAATGATATCTTATAAATAACCATAACGGTATCAATCGTGAATCTAATAACTGTCCGTGTAAGTAATTTAAGCAATATTTCGTTTTCTGTATATTTTATAATATTTACCGTACACATCTTTATCTAAATTTGACTAATAATAATTTTAGGAAATATAATGATTTTATGGATCCGGCCTCGAATCCCAAATATTGACCCCCATTTTCTAACTGCATTCGCTTAACTCTGTTATCTTAGTCGCTATATCAATGCTGCTTAACGATCCTCCACGTTATCTATTTACATTAATTCATCCAAGCGTCGTTGTTTCAAACGCGTAAAACCAACAATTAAAAATTTTCAAGCTCATTGAGCGTATAAAAATAGGCGTGTCAAATGCGAACGCGTACGCTGTTGAAGTGAATTGTTTGTTCAAAACGAGTAATGATTATGCAGGAGTCACATAATAAACGTGGAATATAGTTTTGAGGTTATGTCGAGTAGGTCGGAAGATACGAAAAGACACGCGGCGCAAAAGCCTCGATCATTATAATTATGTGTTTGCCCTCAGTTTTCGATTATTGCGAATGCGGCATCCAACACTGCAACACTAGTATAATTATTGGATTAATTAGTGACTCCCTCATTTATAAACCTCGATGATCATCAATCGAGAGACTGGTATAACAATGGCTATTTTGTACGTCGGTAATCGTGATATCGATGGTCTCGCCTTTGAAAACCGGTGAATGCGCGATAAATCAGCTTACGCGTGTACGAAATTAATGATTGCAAAACTACGCCGTGCTCGTACAGAGCTTTTAATGTCAATTGACGATGCCCTTCCAAAGTCCATCTTCCCGTGGATGTATTTAAATGTATGTACGATGCGCTCTAAGTATATCCATGCAAATGGATCCAACAAATTTCATTTTCGAAACGATATTCGAGTCTTTGGAATCAGATGCGTTAATTAAAAGCCACTTGGCGTACTTTTCGTAAAGAAGCGCAAAGAAGCGCAAAGAAGCGCAAAGAAGCGCAAAGAAGCGCAAAGAAGCGCAGAGAAGCGCAGAGAAGCGCAGAGAAGCTTGATTAATTATTGATTACTATTGAAAACGAAATTAGGGCTTTTGTGTCGCCGATGTTAAAACCGTAAGTATCGATTGATTTCAAACGGGCAGATAATAATACGGTGAATGATTCATTATCGTGTCCGAAATTCAACGATATTATACACGTGAATGTGGGAAATAATTAATATCTATCGGTAAACATTCATGGACATACATTTATTTTATTATAGTTCCTCGTCATTTCATAAAACTCGCATACGAATGTCAACACTTATTTTAGAATACTAGTACAAGAGAACGTATTATCGAATAATTTTTGCATTCTATTTTCAATATTTCCTTTAAATTTTATTTTAAAGTATCTTCGTGGACTTAATTTAAAAAATAAATATGTATCTCAGTCACTTTAGGAAAATTGGTGTTTTTATAAAATCCATTGCTTAAAATAAACACTTTAAAGGAGGAAATTACATTTACATACAAAGCACGAGCTTAAACTACATGCTCTTATTGTAACGAGAGTACTTCATGTAACTGTTTCGTGTAAGAAATGCATTTTTTCATAAGCAAATAGTCCTTTTCTAGTTACGTGCCACGATTTAAGATATGAACGAAAGCAACGCACAATTTTATCGCTCCTTAATTTAGCAATTACATTACTATTTCAGTTATAAAAGATCAAAGTACGGAAACAATTTTTTGATGCTGCTTTGCGATAGTCCAATGAGCATTAAAAGCGCGTTACGCATACTTGGTAATTGAAATTGAATTATTTCAATCCTTCAAGTATTCCAGTGTTCAACGGTTTAAAAGCGAATGGTTTCTCTTGTCGATCATAGAATGCACGTGTAATGTTAATCGAATTTACAATTACGCACACGAAAGCTGGATCCTTGCGTTTCCAATTTCAAAGCTTCTTAAATTCCTCGATCCCGAGATGAAAATCCCATTCGCACGGGAATTTGCGTTCCTGCGTGGCCGTACTTCTCAAGCTGGCGACAATTAATTATGCGCGCAGACGAAATTATCCAGATATCATTAAGGCCTTCTCGCTTTTATGCGTCGCGGTTTCAGTGCGATTGAAATCGGAACGGCACGTCCACGATTTCCGTCATTCCCAATTACTCACACATGTGCGGTTTCGCTCGCATCAGATGCACGTGGACACGTCCGTGATAAGTTAAACTCAACTTGCGATGTATTATGATGCAAAAGTTAAACTGGTAAAACGTAAGCTATTGTTTACGAGTACCGAGCGTAAGCTAATAATCCGTTTATACTTTTCGCCGAACTTTATATGAAATAAGTTTCTCTTGGTCATGCGTTATCCTTTAACTGGAATTTGCAAGCGCTTCCTCAAATCCGTAAGTGCGCGCTAATTTGTTGCGTTGGGACTGGGATGCGTCTTTGTGTCTGTGAATCAGAGATATTCGCTTATTGTAATGAAATTCAACTAATCTAATTACAGCGGAATACGGAGTTTATACCCGCATGTAGATGTAGTAGGATTTAGATGGAAATGTATTGTAATTTAGACATTAAATAAGCAATTATAAAGTGGAGATACTAATGAAAACGCATGAAAATGAATAAGTGCCCGACAATTATATTCTGGATAGTCGATAGAGGCAAACGGTCGATGTGTTGCCGAATTAATGATAAGGATAAATGAGTTATCCTTGTCGTTAAAAAATTCGCAATCATCATCCACCTGGTAAATAAATAGAGATTAACGATGCCTACAATTACTAATTAAATTACATTACTTTCTCTGACCAATCGAAGAAGGGTATAACATTATCAATTTCATTATGAAAGTCTATACCGCATTAATAATTCGATGTCGCTCGCTCAATGATCCACGAAACATCTCACAAAAGTAAAATTTTGTATTAAGAAACAAGTTGACGGTA
Source organism: Wiebesia pumilae (assembly GCA_018907045.1). Classification (NCBI taxonomy): domain Eukaryota; kingdom Metazoa; phylum Arthropoda; class Insecta; order Hymenoptera; family Agaonidae; genus Wiebesia; species Wiebesia pumilae. The sequence continues at coordinate 2,237,385 of JACCHZ010000106.1, forward strand.
AATGCTTAAGTGTCAAAGTTGAAATATTATAAAGCATGAACTCAACGTATTATAATACATTTTAACTTAAAATAAACGACTATCGTGAAAACAATTGTTTGTATTAATAATAATTCATTTCCCGTTACGGAACTGCGTACCTGTCACTAAAGGATTATTTAAAAATTGTATTTGAATTGTAATTTAATTGTTAGTTTCAATATCGGAATTTTGTACTTACTAAATTATTTACTTTTCTAAGACTTGTGCATAAAAGCAAAAGTCCTACTCTTAAATATATTGGAGAAAATGAGGCGGTCTCTCGTGTTTAGCTTTAATTAAAATTTTCCTCGGTCATAAAATTCAACAAGTATCTATAATACTTATCATTGTAGTAATAAAAAGTTGACAATCGTGCTGTAAGATTTTACAAAAGTTTACCCTCGAGAAGAGCCGGGTAATATAATGTTTTCGTATTCCGAAAAAGAAGTTCTCAAGAATAACGAAGAAAAAAGGAAACATCCAAACGAACACGCTTATCTATCCACGAGCACGTAAGAATACTTGTTGCCTACTGATCAAGCGTGTGTTCAATGAATTATTCATCCAGATGCGTAAATTGCGTGCATGATCAACCGAAAGATAGGAAAAGTAAGCCTCTCATAACGGAAGACATTCGTTACGTTAATTGTGTCAGAGTAGATGGTATTTAAACTAATAATAGAAGGCCCACAATAATGGCGGCGTGTAATAAATTTTCTATGAATTTTCTATAAATTTTCAAATTTATAGAATCAGGTTAAATTTCTACGATATAATTTCCACGTTGTTGATAAAGTAGAGAGCTTCGTACTTATCGCAATGCACCATTGTTTGTAGTTTTCATCGTACGTTAGGTTAAATTAAAACTTTAAGTTAGAAGCTGAAAATTGTTCTTAGAGGAGCAGAAATTAACTCTAAGCAGAGTGAAAATTTCCTCTTTAACATTAGCAATTTGAACTCGTCTGCATTACACACGAGTTCAAACCACGTACTTACGCGCGAGAGCAAGACTTTCACTTAACAGCTATTTTTGTTTATACCGACACTATTAACACTTTTCTTATGTTCTTGGTTATCCTCTTAATTACTGTTACTTATTACTGTTACTTACAATATTTATTATATTTCAACTCACTAGTTAGACATAAATAGCGTTGTACGTTGCGGTAAATTTTAATACATTATCATACATAAAATTCTATTAAAACATAATTTATTACTTGAAACATAATTTTATGCACGAGAATTTTAAATTAATGAAAAAAATTTTACCGCAATATTTATGTCGATTGTGTGTGAGTTCAAGTCGGGAGGGCACTTATAATTCATAAAAGAACTTATTTAAAGTTTACTTTGCTATGGATGATGCCCTACCAAAAGTACATTATGTAAAATACGTAAGTACTATACACCATCGTGTCTGCTTCATGTAGCGGCATAGCGATGTTGGTGCGCATTTCTAAAGCATGTGTTACTAATCCGATCGAACGTCTCGATCGATTTTAATTAAGGAGCGCAAGTACTTCCGCTGCCTTGACATTCGAGAATGTCAGGGCAGGAATTATCATTAATTACCAAGTTCATTTTGTCGGTACGCTTCGAAGCTTTCGTCTCGTGAATTTATATAACTCAAATATGGTAACTCAAATGTGGTATAATGTCTGCGCGATAAAAATTATTGTTCCTCGCGTAATAGAATATTTTGATTGGAAACTATACGCGAGGCAGGAGATACAACAACTTTTCATTAGCTGAACACAAACTACATTGTGCTATTCGTCCGAGGAACTTCGAGTTGGAAAATATCTTAATTGTATCATTTGGTTCGTGATTCACGCTAAAGAGTCTTGCAACCGCAATTAGCTTCGAACTCACTGGAAAGACATTTCGAACAATTCCAATTTAACCTGCGTAACTTAATTTCACGGTGATGGAATAATTTTACAATGCGAGATCAGTGAATGATTTTTAAAACCACCGACGGTCTTTTACGATGCTTGCTCATTATAACAAAGACGACACTTTGGACGACACTTAAACAACTGCGTGCTTTTTATTGCGCCACCTTCTGAATATTTTCGTACAACAAAGTTTCAAGAATTATTAATTTTCTTTATAAACAAGATCAAATGTACCGGTATAATTGGGAGAGAGTCCTACGTCAAATTGGATATAATAATAATCAAAATTTTTAATCAAAACAATCGCAAGTATACTTAACTTGCCCTCATAACGAGTTGAATCTATTAAAACAATAACGAACAATTACTCATTCATCGGGATAGAATGTATACAGTCGCTGCACAAAAGGTTGTATTACCCAGCGATATCTCCTGAGTTAAAAAGAGAGTGAGATGAAAAATGCGGATATGGTCACGCGCGGAGTAGCGGATGTAAGCGCACGCATTAACGACAGCAAACACGTGCTCGGATACACTCGGACACACTCGGACACACTCGGATACACAGACGAGGCCCTGTAATTAATTCACGCGCCACCTCTTGTCCCGCCCACATTTTCTTCAAGAAAAGCAGAAGAGGAAAGGAGTCGGTCCTCGTAGTGCAGATCTAGACATTCTCTCAGAAGTGCTATTGCGTCACTATTATATTATACTATTATATTACCGAGGGCAAGCGCACTTCTCACGATATTGATCGACATACCACTCTCCTTGTGTCTCTCTCATTCTCACTGGTCTTCTCACTTTCTTGATCTCACCAGTGTGAATCTCTCCCACTCTATCTCTATCATTATTCATACCTCTCTTTGTCTTACGGTCTTACGCCCTCTTTATCTTGCTCTAGCCCTTCTCCTTCTCTCTCTTTCATCGAAGAAGTGCCTTAAAGTGCGAACCGAGCACAGGCTTCCTTAGTACGAACTCTCTCAGAGTTTACATCGAACAAGTACATCAATTTCGTTTTGCCCACTCTTCCTATCGTCTTTTTAGCATAGTTGACTCACAGTCGCGCACTTGTGTTGATCATCACCACGTTCGAAGTACTGGATTCCCCTTGTTTACTTGGACCGCGATACGACTGCCAGCTGATTTCGTATACAAAGTATAAAATATCGTAGAGATTAAAAACTTACAAGATAAGCACAGCATACAAGAGGGCAATTACTCCGGGGTCTCTGTCGCGGTCGCTTACGGTTCACTGCACATTCCTTTGCTGACAAAGTTCAACTAAACCGAACAACTCTGATATAACCGAAATATTATACTGCAATGACTTATCGATATCGAATGGTGTGAATTACTAACGAGGTAACTAACATCGCGTTACACGCTTTGAATAAGGTAACAATCTTTCACACGCAGAGCGGTTAATCAATAATACTTTCAACTGCGGAAGCTTTGGGAATATTAATTGAGACGGAAACCTGGACCAGAACTTCGTATCTATCGTTTTCGGTGTTAGACATTTGGAAACTATCAATGCGTTGTTGTCTTTTCCGAAACTGCGAGCAAAGATTAATCTTTCTGAAATAGCTTTGGACTTCGATAGTCTCGTAAAAGACGATAATATCGACGGCAGTATCGATAAATCTTAATATCAGGGAGACTCTTTCCCTGGACTCTCTTTTGAGCTTGACGAACGAAGAGAGTTAATGCGAGAAGGAGGTGTGCAAGTTATTCAAAACCGAAAATTTTAAAGCATAATTAACCGATAAATTGGATTGATGGGGATTTTTGGCATCAACTTTTTAACGGAGATGACAAAGGATCTAGATGATTCTACTTTGGATAAGCTGTCCTTATATATTGTACACTCTTTAGAAAACTAGTGAGCGATAAGCCGTTTAAGTTTCTATATTTACGATAAGAATAATTTTTCAATTATAGTTAATTAAATTATCTTCCATTCTATTATCTTTTATTCCCTGTGCCCTGGTATTTTACATTGTTTCGACATCAGCTCTGGATATGCGTATACGGGTGATTACGTTTTGTGCGCACATCAATTTTTTTTGACAAAATACCCGAAAAGCATGCACGCATTCGGTCATCGCGCTATACTTTATTTAAGCTCATCCGTCGTTGCTTTAAACAATGCTGCAGTACTTGGTTGGATCTTCTTAAGATTTAGGAGATTTAACCGGATTTTACCGGTATATAAAACCAGCATCGACTCGGTAATTATCGATAATCTTATTTTATTTATTATTTTTATCTTCGTAAAACTTTTCTTACTATATTACATAACTGAATACTTGGATGATACATGTTTGCGTAATAAAGTTCTGCAACTGTAGAATAAGTCAAACATCATCGAGTGTAATGTAAGCATAACCATCATGTATATCGGAGGCCAATTTTGAAGTTTTTTACGAAACAGTGCCGAAAGCTTGCTTTTGAGCTTGTACGTGAATTTATCACAAAAGATGCTGAATGTTGGACGTTTTACGATTATACTGCAATAATCTCAAGTTATGGAACACATAAATATGGTAGATTGAGTAAAGTTATACTCCATCGATCTGTATTAGCGAATGCGATAGCATGGTTTATCTTACGCCTGGAAGGAAAACTAAAGGAAAAAATATCCGTTTTGAATCGCGATATTAATTCCATATTAAGATAGAAATTAGCACTCGTTCATTTAAAGGTTAGCATAGGCATTCCTGTTTCTATTATTCTATTTTCGATTTTGGGTAAAAATGTCGTAGGCGCATTTTTCATTTAAATTATCGTTCCGTAACGTGGTTGTTTGATGTGGCAGGCAAAGCCTGAATTCGATTATAAATCTTGCAAAATCTATGCCACATACATAGGCGAATGCGGAAAATGATTAATCCACCATCCCCTCGGAAACAACTGCGATAATTTCACGGGAAATTCTTTCGCGCATAACAACTTTCTCATTTAGTGGACCATCTATCGAACGTTCTTTGTTAAATATCAATTCAAGAAATTTAACGTGCGCGGTTTCGTGATTATTTTTTACGTTAGTTAGATCGTATGCTATTATTTAGTATAGTTAAAAAAACGTTGCGCGATTGTTGACGTCTATATAAATTTGAATGGTTTAGTTTTATATTTGGTCGTTACATTTACATATGAATTAATTTGCAAATGACCGTCCAACGAATTGTGGTTGCTTGTGGTTGCTTGTGGTTGCTTAGCGGATATCATTGTAAATCTGTTTGTCAGGTGCTTTTTGTTTATTTTGCTCTTTTGTATAACGGTGTATAAATTTAATAGTACAGACGTTAGCTGTGTACGTAGTTTCTATTTATAGCAGGTTTTTATATAGTTCTATGAATGCATTAGGCGTGTCACTGCAAATTATTTCTGATTTTCTGCTGTATGACTTTATGGAAGTACATTGATATAGTACAAGAGATTTACTTTCCTCGTATTTTATTTAATTTAAGGAACAAACTTTAATATCGATTAAAATTTATTTTCAAACTTACTCGATGTAATATTATATTTGTTTGCTTATAATACGATGCGTTATAATGGAAAGCGCACAATGTACATTTATTCGTGCGTATGTAAATTTGAAATATAGCTATTAAGTGAAATGTTAAAGTATTTTAATTTAACGAAACTCGTGGAACAATATTCACGCTCATTTCGTATTAGGTCAAATAAAATTAGCACAGTTTACTTTAATTTTTGAAAATTTCGAAAAGACAAATTTTTCAACATTCGCGTGAATGTGTACTGAAGCATCTAGAAGGTAGTTTACCGTGTGAGTGAGTATACAATTGAATTTATCAATTGTATGCTCTATTAATAATTACAAAGTCTCATTTAGTCTGAAAAACTTCAAAAGTGTTTCGAACGTGGAATTTAAATCCAGATCTAACATCTGAACTGGATTCAACATTCACAAATATTTTCATGTATTCGCGTATGTTAATTCTTTATCGTGTTCTCGTGTCACGGTAATGTTTACCATTATTATGAATTAATAATAGTCTCGATTTCACAACAATAATTACGGAAACATTTATTCCATGAAATGAAACCTTTAAAAAAGAAAATCATTAGCACGTACAAGCACACCTTGCAATGTAGAGCGTAAGATTAAGATGAAATTTCTTTGGAATCGGTTAATTTTGCACAATAAATGTCTTTAGTCGAAAGAAATTCTTCTTTTCTATGAAAATATTGATGTTGCATCATTCCGTCGCGATAAGACTAAATTTCAAGAAGAAATATTATTTTTGTCAAAAGAAATTTCTTTTTTAATGCAAAATGTTCATTCTCACGTACTTTTTGAAACGTTCTTTCTAGTAGCAAGAATGATAATAAAAGAACACTTCATTTTTCTTGTGAAAACTAATTTCTTTCGTCATTATTTATGTTGCCTGTTAACATTATTCACTAAGAAAATTCCAAAAATTTACGTTACATTAAAAATGAAATGTCTGTATTATTTATTTGCAGCCTCGGTGAACCTTATACAATATATTTTGCCAATATACTTTATGATAATTAAACAGTCATTCTTATCCGGTAGAGATTGGTGCTAAGTACACAATATGATTTTATTGCTCTCAATATGTTGTTACCAAAATCATCCCCATTTGATAACTTTTTCCCCTGTCTATCAGCCTATTTATCTCTCAATTTATCCGTCTCTGTGAAACTCGACCGACCGCAGCGTATAAATCGATGTACGTATAACAAATGTATGCATACAAACCTACATTACGTGTATGATGTGTACGTGACCGTGTACGTGCACGAGAATTAGTTGTACACAGCAATAGCATAAACGTCGATAAGTAATAAAGTAGTATTACAACGAATGCCTATGTTTAAGTCATTATTTATTATTTTGTTGTTAATTTCAACGGTACAATCCAGTACGTGGTCGTTCTTTATAAATCTTTGGCTGTCAATTACATTGCTCGATTGAAAGTTGTCCCGACCGACTGTCGACCCTAAAATCTTCGAACTCGACAATGCAACTACTTCTCAATTACTTCTCGACTACTTCCCCGCATTTCCAGCGCTCGATTCATATTTGCGTTTGCCCTCCACATTATCACTTTGCGTCCCTGCGATTCCGACAAAGTGTCAACACCTGTAATTGCACGCGTCACCGCGAGAATATTTTACCCGTCCGTCTGCCTGCCGCAAACTTGCCTAGTATCCCCCTTGTACCCCTTGTGCTCGTAGACCCTCTGGGGTGACAGTTGAATGCGGGCGAAGGATAGTGACTCCGGATGATTGGCCGTGACGCGTCGACGAGCCTCGAATTCGCGAGGCTCTTGAAATTCTCCTGACCGCCTGTGACCCCATTAGAAGGTGGAACTGTCAGAGGAATCGATAATGAATTTGATACTCCAACTTCGCCACGTTTCCTCGTGCATCGAGAGGCCTTTCGATTATGCTCCTGTGCGTGGACTCTGTCTCGACGACGAAGCGAGCTTCGAAATAAGATTATCACCGAGTCGAGCGTGTATTTTTCGCTAGATGTCGCTATTTTGCGAGGACATCAAGAATTTCGGCGGTCATACTGTGCGTCGTAAAGAGTTGATTGGGCTATTTGTTCGGATGAAATTTTGTTAATAACCTGGTACGTGGCTAGTGACCGCTGAGTCTTTGCGACTAGCCCAGTTTCAATAGCAATTATTGTGCTACGAGTTATATATTTCCATTATAGTTTATAGGGTGTACGTTTCGATATTGCGATGCGACACTAAATCATTGGCACTCTTGCGTTATGGAAGATTTCGGTAATCCAATAAATGTTTACGCGTGAAATATAGATTTATCGCATAAAATACGGATGCATACGTTTGAATAATACATAAACCTTTTACAGAAAAGTTAATTGGACGGCGCGAAGGCCTAACTCGGGTGTCATAAAATCCTTAAATAGTGCGCATTTTAATTTTCGTATTTTAAGAAACTACGCGGAATTCGCTTTTCCAAGGACTCGCAATCCCTGATTCTCCGTCTTTTCATAAATAAACCTTGAGTTCCTTACACGTGTACGACTAACGTCATAAACCCTCCGTGAAAAGATTTTCGTGTTCGGCAAAAAGTGAATTCTCTCGTTCGGTGAAAAGGTCGTCGCGCCAGTGAAACCACTTTCTTTTCCCCTTCTTATTCACCTCCTTCGAAACGGAGGCGGATTGAAAAAACCCTCGCTCAAAGGTCGAACTCACTTCGCCATTATTTTATCGACTTCTCATGGAATTGCTCCTGCGCGTCGTATTAAACTCTCTAGCGTCCTTTTTGTCGCCCAGTGATCCCTTTTTCAACGTTGGATAACTTCGCATTCGGTGAGAAAGGCTTGTCTTTCGTACTGTTTTCCAAATATTTTCTAAATAAGAAATACCTTGATATACATTCGGGATTTTCCTCGGTCAAAGGAACAGATCGTAAAAATCAGTTAATAAGATTTTTAATCGAACTTGCTTTATCTCTTGGAAGGATATTTGCGCGAAACAATAAAATTGTTATGATGTTGTGTTGCATTGAGAAATAAAATGTAAAATAAAAGAGCTTTAGGAGGCAAAGAAACGAATGAAAATTTCATAAAACTGTTTTGACTGCATTTGACGGATATTCTGCTTTTCGCAATAATTTTCCGTTTTATGTGGAAGTTAATATCATTATCATTATCATTATAATTATCATTTATAGTTCCGTAATGTAATCTACGTCTTTAATGCTTGTTATGCAATGACGAATTATTTTTATGCAAAAGTATCGTACAACTTCGAATTAATCAACGGTTTAACAAGCAGGAGGTATCGGACAAGCACTTTTAAAATCGTTGGGAAAACTTTTGTCGTAGTGATAACTAGAAGAATGTAAGAAATTATAAGACATTGAGAGCAAATACCAAACCAATATCTCCGTTGTTTGTCCTGCACGCGCAATTCGCTTAACTTTCAACTGCAGCAATCCACGGAAACTTTCGGACACTATTCGAAGCGAAACACCGCAGAGAGAGAGAGAGAGAGAGAGAGAGAGAGAGAGAGAGAGAGAGAGACTTTCCGACCTCCAAAGGGTCAGTATTGGTAGACGAGAAAGAGCGAGAGAGAGTGAGCGAGCGAAAAGGGGAGAGTAACGTGGAGGTCTGCAGACAACTTAAGACTTGCCGTTCTCGAACGTCCATTATTCAGCTTTCCAACTACACCATCACACCCTCGCAACTTATCTCAATCCCTTTTTCTCTCGTTTGCTCTCGGTCTTTTCTTCGACGGAATCCAACAATAAGACACTCCAACGCAATGATGCACAATAACGTGCACGCACGCGCATTTGTCGTGAATCGTATTATTTCATGCGATCATTACGCGATCGACCACTTTTTCCTCGGGAGACGAAAATGTAACGGAGCAATTATCTTTCTTGTTTACAGTAATTCACTGTCTTATTGCGTTATTTAAGCGGGTACTTATAAGTATAAGTATATCCATTAAATGACACTTTCGCACGCGCACTTTTTTACTTACCATAAATATCACGTGCCTGCAAATTGGAATATTTATTCAAATGCATAATATTATATTTACACTTTTTCGCGCGCGTTTATACTCGGGAAATATACTTTGTCTGGTGGAAATAACGAAGAAGGAATAGAGTTGTACCATTGAGTTAGATAGGAAATTAAATCGTATATAATAAAGCATATTTTAACATCTTATATTTGTTAGGTATGTTACGCGTATTACGTATTTAACTTCTAGTCATAAAAGATGTTAAGCGTCGTCGAGCGATGATTCGGTAATCTTTGTTTGATTGCATTTAGCTGTTTTTCGAAGATCAATTTATTGAAATCACTTGAATAAGCTCCGACCATTTTACACGTAATTTTTTAAATATTTAGTCATAGAACAATTCTTGACGAGTGAGCTTAAATTATTTAAATCCTGCAACGAAATTAAAATTCAATATTCAAAGTTTAAAGCAGTTTTAAAGGTTGGTCTAGTCAGTTGGACCATGAATTAGGTCAGTTGAATGCTGAAATTTGTTTTAATCGAGGTGGAATTTTTCTGAAATAAATATTGTTTAAGATATTTCGGTCAATTGTTGAATATTAATAAAGAAGATGAACGTGATTACGTATTTTTTTATATCGAGTTTTTTCAGTCTTATATTCCTGCATGAAACGTGAATATTCGCAACCTCACGTGCCAATCAATCTTTTAAAACGTTTTTCATTTGTCATAGGATTCATTTTCTGAAGTAATCCTAGGGAAAATGATGCTGTTTATAACTGAATAATCTACTTAAAGGATATCAAATGCGTAGCAAAAAAATCGCTTTTTCAGAATATTTTCAAAGCGTTGCGTTTTAAAAATTGCGCTATAAATCTTTCTTTGAATAAATGACGTTGGTTAATCATTAAGATTGTTACCTAACTGGTATTGAACATCTTTAGACATAACCGATACAAATAAGTTTTTCCAGGCACGTAGTCACATACAGCATTACAATGTGGATGTGCATGGCAATGTTACTTCATAGGTATAATTTTACTGGCGCACCTACGCTAGCGTTAATCCATACTCGTGCATAAACCAAAAGATATCTGCATATCTATACACGTTCGCGTCATTGGTAAATTTCGTTGGAATTTGTGAAAAGCAGCTTTTGGCAGAAGGGACATTTGGCAAATAAAGTGCGAAAACTCGCAGTAGCGCAACTCCGAAATAGGTCCGGCACAGTCACCGCAGTCGCTGTTTGATATTTCTCTCTCTCTCTCTCTCTCTCTGTCTCTCCTTCTCTCTCTCCGTCTCTGTCTCTTTTCTATCTCTATTTCTATCTTTATCCTTATCTGTAGATTTATACACTTCCCTTTCTCAACCTACTTTATTATCTCCTATTCACTATCAACTTATGTCTTCGTTGCACAGTCTATAAAGTTCTTTGCAATTTTTTTGTTCGTGTTTCTCTTTCAATATATACTTTCTTGAATCTCACAAATATATTTTCCTTGGATAGCTTGCATTGTTATTTTTATTTACAGTTCGTTATTTATCTTTTGATAATATATCATTGGATTTAAACATTTCTATAAGTAATCGCGTAACCAATAACTCTTTGTTGATAATTTTATTTGTACAAGCTACACACGGAGAATATAATTATTTCAAGTATTTTCAAAAGATGCAACTACGTACTTGTCCAAGTTTCATTATTGTAAATCATTATCTATTGGTACAAGTGGTAAAAGAGTCCCGGTTCTCGTACTCTAAATTAGTAAAAATGACTTCTTCAATCAGTGATAAGTATATCATTAATTACAAACAAAGGTACGTAGTAGTGATTCGCAATTAGAAATTGTGAATCAGTCCGAAGTGGAAAACAAACAGGATTGATCAAACAATCTCTTTTTCTCTACTTTTCTTTTTCATTTTCTCGATACTTGCTGTTTTTCTCGTTTCTAGTAGAAAAATTCCATGAATTTCCTCGTGTTTCCCGAAAATTCTGAGCTGACTCATTACTAACAATGATTAAGCCCTTATATTTATATTTCCTCTATTAGCACGCATGCCTACGCACAAAAACAAGTATACATGTATACATTTACTTACCCTTTCAGGATATTGAGTACACTCACCAGTAGCTTAAAAAACGTAGCAGCACATACATACTACTAATGCATATTAATAATCGTTTAACCGTTATTAACATTATTATTAACAGTTTCATGAAATACTTATTTCGTAAAGAAACCAGAAGATTTTTTAAACTTTAGGGTGTATTCATTGTAATTAAAAAGTAACCGAAGCAAATACTTTAAATTATTTAATTGCTCGGTAAAAAATATTAGAATGAACATATTGTAGATAATTTTTTATTATGAAAGAAACAAATTTGTACAACATCTAAAGCAGGTTGTAGATGTGACTCATATCTAATTAGATGAAGTAAAATGTATTTTCAATATCAACCTTATTATAGTTATTATGGCAGATCAATCACGTTTCTCATACTCAATTAAAAAATAATAATAAGGTTCGAGGAGGGAACAACGTTTCTTGTGATTATTATATAGTACCATCAAGCGATTAGCAATGATTTATAGGAGAAACTTGGGAGAATTGCCCAATTTAAGCATAAATGCATTACGTTCAATGGGGAAAAAAAGAAAAAAAAAAAAAAAACGAAATAACGAGGAAGCATCTTTCCAATCAGACCGTAAAGAATTAAATTCCCTAGAACATACACTTAAATAACTCTTCCGCGAAATTGGGGAAAATCCTTGGGAAAAAAAAAAAGAAAAAAAAACAAAAAAACAAGGATCTCTTCAGGCGCAGCTGCACTCATTTTGAAAACACAGCAGACCAGCAGTCATCGACGTCGTCAGCCATATGCAAATATGCAAATTATGGGAAGCGCAGATGCAGATGTGAAGTAGCGTACGTTTGTTATGCTTATAAAGTACTTTATTACGTTTACAAAATAATTTGCATACCCGTGGAACGCATTTTGTTCTTTCGTTGTATTTCTGTTATTTTTGGCAAACTGAACATGGGGTTTGAGAATAATTTATCAAAATGCATTGTCAAGCATATTAAATTCTGCTGTGCGTTTTCGTACGTAGTTTTGTGCATCAAAATTTTTCAATGTCCTTAAACTTTACCTACGCTTATAAGTGCATACACGCGGGTACGTGTGTTTGGATTTAGTCAGTCATACACCGACTATTAGCTTTGCCTAATCTACGTGCTTGTACAACTACACTCACCTTTCTATCGCGCGAATATTAATCACGCTTTTTCTAACATTTGCTTCATTTGAAAGCTTACATTATCTCTCATCTACGAATTTTCAGATTTCGCGAAGAATTTTTCAATTATTCAGCTGCATTTCTGCAAAAATTTCCTTTCTTCAATTGGAATCTGTCGGGGTTCGCTTGGTCGATTCGCATCCAGAACTTCTCTAGTTTTTCGTCGGATTTTTATTGAAAATTCAGACACCGTTCTAAATGGAATTGTCTGTTACAATCCACGTTAAAATATTGTTTTTCTGTATTATAAAAGAATACGGATTTATTTACGCTGGAAGTTAAGAAAAGTTGTATGTAAAGTTATGGCAAGTCGCGAATCAATCAGTAGATGATAGGAAGTATTTCGTAAGGTCGATTTAAATAAAATATTATGTTACAAAATATAAACATCGCTTACGTACGCTCGGGGAAACTCTTCCGTGTTATAAGTAACTTTTTAACGTTTTGAATTTATTAGTTACACGAACGAATAAACGAATGCTTAGGTCTAAATGGAGTTCTGAATAACCTCGCTACGGAATATATTTGTTGCAAAATGTTTGAAATTATATTAAAAAAGGATTATACAGGAGCTCTATATGGTCGGTATACCAGCAGTTGTAAGCTTTTCATTTACAACGCTCTGAAATATGGTATAAAGTATTATATGTGTCACATTTAATCAGAAATCCCAGCGCATGATACCATTGGAAGTCTGTGCTATACTCTAAATAGTTATTCAGTTGACTAATTTAGCGTATTCTCTTGCAATTTTATTAAAGTAAACTTTCATTATATTCAGTTATCGGATTGCATTCGCGTTTTAATGATAAAAAAAAAAATGACGGAATTGTAGCGCTAAAGTTTCTGTAAAGCCACACGTTTTACTCAAATTAAAAATACCATCACGTTTGTTACTTGATTTCATATCTAAGAAATTATATTAGATGCAATTTAGCAGATATTTGATATCTGATTATTGCCACGATGGTTTCTGTAATTCTATTCGTTACTGTTATCGTTTAGAAATGTTAGAAGATCCCTCGCAAGTTCCTCTGGCTTGGCTTGCGAGATATGAGATCACGCGAGTAAACTTGAGAGAGAGAGAGAGAGAGAGAGAGAGAGAGACAAAAATGATGTAATTGCTTCGAGATCGTATAACGACAGACGGTCTCTGTAAGGGTTCAATCGAATAGCATCAAGAGTAAGAGAATCGGTACCTATCGTTGTTATCATACGCTGCAATAACTGGTACTACTTTCTCTCTCCCTCTCTCGACAATACGTTTAGAGCAGCTGGAAAGTCTCGATTAAAGAGCAAGAGAAATAGAGCGATCGACTTCCTCGGTGTGCTTTCGCATCTACAGCGCAGAGCGATGGAATTGTCTTCGTGTCTGCCACTTTCGGTCAGCGGTTTATGCAATCCCAATGAGAATTGGACAACACAAAATTTCACGACAAAGCGTTTTCTTTAACTACATCATGCCGAGCCGCGTCACAAAACGTAAACTTTAAATCGAACTTGTTCAATTTCATTCCGGCTTTCTTATTTCGCGAAACTTAACTCCCGAAATATTTCCAAACAGCACACGTCAAGAGAGTTGGTCTTTGAAATTCGATGAAGAAATATTCTGTTCGGAATTACATCTGTTTTATACATTTTTTATATCTACTAATGTAATCTCAGTGGCTTGTTTTCAGTTCAAGAAATCGGTTACAGTCTGATTCATGCTAGAGATCGTAAACGTGAAATAATTTCTCACGGGAAACAGTAATAACGGATAACGAAAATCTTTACGAAAATATTATCGTTGTTCGAGCACAAGATTACACGAATAAAATATTGCTGGAGAAATGGTGTTGCAATTGACTGTCAATATTATCATACAAATATTAAATCTGGAACACGTTGCTGTTTTAGTAAATATTATCGAAGACAGAGTAAATGTTACTCTGTGCAGTATGATAAATTTAAAGCATCGCTAAAAAAACTTTTCCCCTAATTGATACGGTAAATTAAACACGTGAATTCATTATTATGTTTTACATACTCGTTTCTTATGTAAAGCCATTTCAGATGTACGGAGACTTTTTATTTTTATCCAGATTCGTTAATTTAATCGAGCGCATATACGCGTTCTGCAGCGTCGGATAAACTTTGTTATTACTTTTTGCAACAAGAAATTTATTATATTAGCGAGAGTTTAATTAAAAATTCTAGTACTAATTTTTAGAATGAAAATTTTTCCGTTAACTGCTTTGACTTCTTTGCATACATAGAATGGCAATAATTCTTATTTTTCAAACTTACGAAAGTATTTGAGTGATTTATAAATTAACTAGTTAGACAAATATACGCATTTTAATATCTTGAAACTATCTACAAAATTTTCTGGGAATAATTACTTAACAAATAACATTTTCGATCATAGATGTGTTTTTCTTATGTTTCTTAATTTCATCCTTCTTTTATTATTATAAATGCGTTTGAATAAATGACTCCACTATTGTCATTTTAATTTTGAAGACTAAAATTTAGATATTTATTTTGAATTCAATCACTTACCAATTATCGTTAAGTTAAAGAGTAATCAGAAAAATGCTCAATTTTACAGAGAATACGCATGTTCTACAGTAATTGCATGTATTTGTAGTTTGTTCCCTTTTTAAATTAACCCACTTGTTTGGTTATATTTCTTCTATCATGCTTTGTACAATACAGTTTCTCTAATCCCTTAAAAGAAGCATTATTGTATGGATTACTGCAGAATTTAAATTGAATCTTTTCTTCAAAGTACAATACAGTTTTCTGATATTCAAATTCAAAAAAAGTCTGAATCTGTTATAACACATAATTTCAACATTTCATGTTATTATAAACGGGCAAGAATAGTCGACTTTTCAGGAAATTGAAGAATTTTCTCTTTAAGCATATCGTTGAATTCGGCGAACTTGACAAACGTAATACCTTCCGTTGTTCATTTTCCATTTTTCCAAATAGTCAGCGAGTATAATATACTCGAAAATTCTACAAAATAGTTGACATCACCCTTTTGGCTGATGACTCAAGTTTTCCTTACTTTGAACTACTGATGACATATTGTACAAAGTCTGATTGTATTTAATCACATTGAACAACTTCCTAGATTTATTATACATACGTAATGTATTTTTAATTAATCATACAAGTTTACATTAATTATACTTAATGGGGATATTATTAATATAATTATCTGAAACACGTTAGGCCATATTAGTGCAGTTGTTAAATAATTCAAAAGTTTATGTACGTTCTTGGCATATTTTATATATCAATTTTGTCTCACAGAAAAAATTATTCTACTGAAAGGTAATACGATATTGAAATAAGAAATATGAAAGAAATAATAATGATTTTACGTTCGTTATTTCTTCTACAGTTTCGTGTACTTTATCTAAAAAAATAATGTTTTTAACCCACGTTTATAAGAAATTGAACAGTTCACCTTGATTAAATTTAGCACATGTATGTAGCTTTTAACTAGTCGAATCTAAACATACGAATAAATTTGAAAATTGAAATTTTTCTGCACATCTTCATTTTAAGATCGCCAACAAATTTCTCACCTTTTCCAAAGCACTTCATCGTCATATTTTTCATCGATAAACTCACCCAATAGAAGATGACTGTAGATCATAGAACGCTGTTTCCTTTTCTGAAAATAAGCGATAACTCATCATTTACGACGTAGTTTCAGGCGTGAAAATGAAAAGGTAGAGCTGATTCAGCGGTTGTATAGCATATTTACGCAGCTTCGCAATTGTGCACCGGCATTCGTACTTCATGTTTCTCGTATCTTTCACTTTTAGCGTAACTTCCATTCGCTCTATCGAATGAGTATAATTACACCAGTTACAGTTATATACGGGGTTCTCGCATTTATCGAGTTTATTGACACGCACACTTGAGCATTTGTATTGATAATGAAATTTATAACAAATTTAAAATTAATAATAAATTTAGTCTTGCATCGGTAGACTAATCTTAAATGTTAAATCGTGTTCGCGAATATCATGGCAATATCGCCAAGTTGAATTGTATTTAGTTTCCAACACAACAGGAACAGAAATTTTGGCCTGATTCTTGAAATGACATATTCGAAGATATTTATAAAATAAAGTGGGTTTCGAATATCAAAGTATAAATTTGAGAGTAAATTATACTTGAAACAAATTCTGCTGATAAATAATATACAGCAAGTTCATCACAAACACACTCACTGATTTATTTCCCATGGCTAATATAATAATTAAGTGTACACTAATTAAGCACAGTTCTAATTTCGAAATGGAAACTGTTCGGAAACTAAAGCGTTAGGTAATGCAGAATAGCTGCTTATAATTAAAATTACTATCCATCAGTAGCGTAATAGTATCCTAATAACTATTCCATAATATTTCATTCGGTTAAGATAAACCTCATAATGTAAATTATAACATAAGCGTTGTCGTGTACTTAATAAATGAATTCCTAATAAACATTCATCTTGCAAAATAATCAATGTAAATTGTACGCCACAATTCTTAAATAGAATAAATCCGATGTAGTATTGCAACATCAATAACTTCTACCACTGTTCAATGATGTTTTGTTGGGTTTCTAAAGAACCAACCGCGTAGATCTTTGAGTCTGTACTATTATTTATGATCGCTCGCATCAATTTTATTGGACATTTCGCTTGATTGTATTTCTTAACGCGATAATAAATTTTTCCTTATTCTACTCGCGTTTACGCATAGCCTTGCGTTCGTTACATTAAAACGTCATTTCCAATTCTCCAACTCGCGTAATTCAGTAATACAAATTTCAGAGAATAACTCGACTTACACTATCCTTCTTTTTATCCATTATAGTCGCAACATATTTCTACTTATTTCCTTAGCCAGGAAATGCGCGAAGAAGGGAAACAAGAGCAATGAGATAAAGAAGAGATGATACGTGAAACAGACCGTGCACGCAAGCTTTTGATACTTTGAATTATTATATCGTATTGAGCACTGCAGTACAAACGTATATACTTCTATAGATTCTTAGTCGCTCTTCTAACAAGAACGATGAAGTGACCCAAAGTTTTATGACTTTTGTATTCAATTATGCGCGTATATAAATTTAAGTATTAAAAAGATCGGTGGAAGACTCATTCTAATGCTTCGCTTTGTTACTTTCTTTCCTTTTACATTTCTGAAATATTTTTATTCAGAAAATGCGATATACCACTTGCTTACCTCTTGAAGGTTATTGGTAATTAATACCTAGTGCACTTGCATACATAATCCCGGTAATATCAAACTGTCACTTAGTGCATGTGCTTACTTTCAATCTATCTTCTTGAACACGTCTCATTAATTTTGTTTTTTACACTTACAAAGCCTTGATTCAGATTCTTATTATTATTCAAACGTATTTATCGCATTTATAGGTTAATTGTCTTCCAATATTGGAAAAATTAAAATCTATTTTATATGTAAATTTATATTCAAGTAATCAGATTAAAAATCAATGCGGAAATTAACATTAACCCTATAAAGCCTAGTCTATAATGCATAAAGGCTGTATAAATATTTCATATAAATTTTTTTTATAAGCTCTAAAATGATAAGAGTGATTATTTCACAATTTTAAACTATTTATCTCTATGTGCACCAACTTCAAATGACTCATACGTTACGATTATAAAACGAAAAGCCATTAAATCATAAAGGTTAGAGGCTCCTCTTTAACGCCTGATTTTGATCGGTGATTACTAAATTATCCCAAATTATTTCAAAATTTAAAAAGATGCGCTTTTCGTTTTGAAACGTATTTCTGATAATATTACAGTTAGAAATATCTTATAATAAATTTTGACAGACGAAAATCGAAAATCTAATGCGTGCTGATCCTAGGATAAAGTCTTCAATCCCTTCCCGACTTAATAGTCTCTCTCTCTCTCTCTCTCTCTCTCTCTCTCTCTCGCACATCGCTTATCTGTCTCTGTCTCTTTGCCTATCTGTTTTACCTATATGTTGAGCTCTATATCCGTAGTGATCGTATAATCTGTAAATCTTTGATGAAATGTATTATATCGATACACCACTTATTGATAGTAAACCATCAGTCGATAGACCATCATAAAACCGTTGCAATGTATATATTGGAATAATGGGCCTGTTAGGAAAAGAAAACGATAAAATATTATTCATAATAATGCAAGGTATTTAAGGTACTTTTTGTAACATGAAAAATATTATTAGCTAAATTTACCGGCTTAACTTTTGTATAAACGGAAAAATCCAGTGTTCCATGACTGTATAACATGTCTGACCATACGTTGATACCGCTACTTCAACTTTATTGTATAGTATCGACTTTTTCGTAGCGCTAAAAGAACAAAGTCTTATTAGCCCTGCATTTTAATAGTCTAAAATATTAAAAGAGATAAAAAGAATTGGTTACATTAAAATCTGTTCTGATACTTTAATGGTAATATTAAATTAGTATTGTTTCTTTAAATTGACTTATTAACAGTAAATGCGCCTTTTTTTAAATATTTTTTAATTAAAGTTCGAGTTACAGCTGCACAGTTGTGCGGCTTGTATATTTTGTATATTTCCATTGATTTTTACTGAAAACCGAGTGAAAAGTTTTATGTTAAATTTTAGTAGCTGAAAGATGAAAGATAACGTGTACTCGTATTTCGAAATGTATTCGCACCCTCAAAGACTAAATCGAGCAAAACATTTGACTCTGTAAAAAGAACGATTGCAATTTAATGATTTTTTTATTACCCTATTAACTCAATTAGTAATAGTATTTTTTAACAATTTGATAGATCGTAATTAATATTTCAGATTTGTTACTTAATTTATAATTCATAATATTAATTCTTTTAAAACACATTAAAGATATTTATCTTTAATTTTTATTTATTAGAAATGCAATGGTTTCAATTGCATTCAAGATGCAGCCTAAAAATAATCATTTTCATACATATATTCACACATTATACAAACAAAATAATCACTAAAATAATTCTGCGTTATTTTATATTTTAATATTACAAAACTACTTGATCAGGTTTCTGTTTGCGTGTACAGGTGCACGAGCGACCATAAATACTTTTATCTTTATACTAGCAACATTTACTTTGAATTACTGAAATTTTGGTTTTTCTTACAAGTTGAGAAAAAGATTTTTACATAAGTAATGTATTTTTATTTTATAATAAATTCTATATTTTTATGAATTCTTCATTTCATTATGTATTAGTGATAAAATATGGAGTAATGATGTACTGACAGTTATATTAATAAATGCTTGACATTTATTAATAAAAATAACGTTTTTAACCATTAAATTAATTATAGATGCATGAAAATGTAAAATAAATTCAATTCACTAACTAAAAGACGAGATACAATATATTAAGGTGTTGAATGCAGCTACTAATATAGGAAATTTTTTAACAAAGGTTTCTTAAAGTTTATTTAATATTACATCTGCTTTTGATAATTAAAGATAAAACTTATCGAAAACGACTTATAGAATTTTGTTTGATAAAATATGTGCTGATAGGTGTTGATAAATAAAATGAAATGTATCAATTGATTCATTTGAGACAACATCTTATTTAAAGATAATTTAAAATTTCTTTACATTAATTGGCTTTTAAACTGCCATAACATAAATAGAAAATAATGTCTTTCATGTAACAAAACCTTTGTGGATTTTATTTGGTAGATGATAGGTTTTTCTTAGAAAACCTTTAGAGCATCATTATTAATATTTACTGAAATAATATAATATTTCGCGTCTAGTACACAACAGTATTTTTATGGAAAAGTTTTACTGTACTAAACAGCTTCGTCGCTTGTAAGTTGCATGCTGATATCTGTGTAACTAACTATTGATGAAAATAGCCAATAATAATGTTGCTTCAGAATTTTTATTTAACATTACACAAATAATTATTACCAGATTAGGATTAAGGAATTTATATTTGATGTAGTATCAGATATGTTGATATGTTGCACGCGTAGAAATTTTATCGTTTCGAATAAATTACAGATATTATTCATAATATTTTGATTCCAAAGCAAAGAAACCTCAGGTTTCAAAAGAAAATCAATTACTGGTAACTATAAATCTTAAATACTTCTTGCAGTCGGATAGTCAAGGCAAGAAATTTTTTCTTCCATTATAGCGTGATACTCGCTCGATCCTTGAGATTCTATCCACGTAGCTACAAGTGAACCGAGCAGACTACATAAAGCGTTCATCTCTGAATAATTTCGATGGGGTTTCCGATCCGATGTCGGAGGCTTTATTAATAGAATGCACGTACAAACGCACGGAGGAGTGTTTCGAGTGTGGTAGCAATTACCTATACTTCGTTTACTGTAATGGTCGTAAGGCGATTTGCCGGGATAGATCTACTAATGGCCGGGTTATACGGTGGCCCTATAATTTTACCGTGTGTATGTCGAAGGGAGTGGATATTAGCCGCCTCTGATTGCAGCCGCACCCATTTCACGATGCGCACACACTCTTCTTTGACGATACATTTAAGTGCGACGTCTGCCCGAATATTGCGGACTGCGCTAAATGTTGCGACCGCGTGATACGGCGTCTTCAGCAGGAAGCGAGACTGAAAATTAAATAGGTGTATGATATTAGATGGAAGTGGGCGTGGCCTAATGCAAATATTAAGCGAGCGATAATTTAGCTGATTAATACGAGAAGGTCTTAGCGTCACTCCTCTAGGAGTAATTAGACCTTTGACTCTGTCAATTTTTTTCAATTAAAGGCACTATGCTTACGCCGTGCTCCGGTGAATGTTATACCATTAGTTTTAGCGACTGAGAAGGAGTCTAAATAATAAAATGGCTATTTAATTAATTATGGATAGCTTTAATTATTTCCATGGATGCGTTAACTTCTGATGTGCCCTCGCGATTACCGAACTCTAATCGTCATTCGAAAAATAAGTTATTCATCTCTGGTTGATCTGAAAATCCTCATTAAATATTATATACACTTCTATTTATCATTTTATCGGAGCTCTCGGTGTTTCTAAACTGTACTTGCATAAATTTTGCCTTGGAAATATTTAAACGGAGATAGAACCCGTGCTTGCATTTTTCAACGCTACAGATCGCATGTAACGTTGCTTAAAAACAGCGCGTACGATCCTTTTAATACACTAAAGGATAAAAAATGTATCAAAAATGTACAGACTGTACCAAAGTACGTGGAAAACTACATGGATAAGCACGCAACTGATGTCCCTAGCGCATAAGGTACGGCAAAGTATGCTAATTCCACTAATGCCTAAGAGCGGCGCCTAATGGTGCGCGACGATAGATGGCACTGGCTTTCTCGCGAGTGGATGGGCGAGCTTCTCGCTTAAAAATGATTAATGGGCCCACGCGGTGACTCTCCCGACTCTTGCTGCTCTCTGTAATTGTCTACAGCGGTCCATTATACTCTCGTACAATAATTCTGTTCGCTATGATAATTATTAACGCCTCGTCTGAACGCGTAAAAGCTCATTTTCACATTGACGGACATTTACACTTGTATAGCCTTCTTACAAAATGGTTCCGTTTGCCTGTGTAAGCCCGTTGATTTCTTATACTTGATCGAAGAATTTACTTCTGCTTAGTTTTATGAATCAAGGAATTTAATAAACAAAGTCATCGCTGATGTGTCAATTTACGATGGACATTAGTATATTGCATATAATTTTTAAACTATACTCCTTATTAAATATTTATTTCATAACACAACAACGGAGCAACTGATTTTTCAAAGACCTCTTTTTAGTATTTTTTTCTTAATAATATTTTCAAAATATTTCATTCTACATTGCGATTTGCTTTGCTTTAATCACGCATACGTTTATCGCGTTTATCTTAAATTTTTAAATGGCATGTTAAATTATTGAAGAATAATAAATTCCTTGCATTATTTCGCGAGTATTTTCATTAAAGCCGAAACTTAATTCGGCAGAAATTTAAATAAACATTTATGCTTGAAGAATAAATTCTTTTAATTTTAAGCGATGTTATCTTTACTTTACTTTATTCCACCTTCCTCTAGTTTTTCTTCATTTTTATACGTCGTCTGCAGACTTTCTCAAATTAAAACGAGTGTACGGAACCTGATCTATGCATAATAGTTTGCTAAGTTAATTTCATAAAAACAAATTATCCAGCATAAAATATAATGCATCCGTTAAAGTTAAACATAGTTAAATATGGGCACGTTATGGCAGGGGTCTAATAGAGTTCGGATTACATTTTTCAACACTTTCGACAGTATAAACATCGTACAACTTTTCGTAGTAATAAGATTTCTGTATCTAATTAAACGTACCAATGATTAACAAGACACCATTTAACCATATAATTGTCGCAAGGTTTGCTTTTAACGTTGCTAATTGTAATTTTTCATATATAACTCTACAACTGAAGTGAGTCTAATAAATCATTCAAATTCAACGCGTTTGTCGAGCTAATGAGCCCTTCGAATACATTTCTACAGTTGCAAGCTCGAGGAACTCGTAAGGAGTTTCAAAAATTCAAATTAACCGACAAAGGCAAATTTCTAACTGGACTTTGATTTTTCAAGTTATTCTACATTCCGTAAAGTTTCTCCAACTTCGAAATGATATCGGTTTACTTAATTGACTCATCGGCTCTACAAATCCTTGGAATTTCGATCAGATATTCAACGCAATCAAAGACCATTGTACGATCTTCCACAAAAAGACAATTAAGTATTAATTATGCAATTATGTTATAATTAAGCTACATCAAAGACTCACTTCACTTAGATTTGCACTTTTCAACTTGATCGTTTTAATTAATTTGTATCGCTGACACATTAATTTGTATTCGAACGAATGTATTTCAAAACTTTTCAATTAAAATTCCATACTCTTGTACAGTCTATTATATAATTATTTAAAATTATAAAAATTTAAATATCAACATATTCAGTTTGCTGACAAAATTATACATCAGCTATTCAAAGGCAGTATAAATTGTTTATACCGAGCACGAGCTCGGTATAACATTTTCGAATTTTTCATATTTTAAAATTTTTCATATTCTAAAATTTTGATTCTTCGAAAAGACTTCCCAAAACCTAGATCCGTCACCCCCACGTACCTCGTGTATTTTCTATGTTCCTTCTATAAATATTTTTAAGCTTTATTCGATAAACCGTTGGTATGATAATTTTACCGATATTTCCCTGGAAATCTCATTCCATGCGAGTAATTCACTGCACAAAAGCTCATCCCTGGAATTAAGAATACAACCGCAACCGTTTCTGGTGTTCCGTGTCTGGACCGGTGTTCAAGCTCTCGAACACCTTATTTCCATCGGAGCGGCCGCACTGACTGCAAATACGGCTCGAGTCCATACGGGCGTACCGCAGACGAGAGACAAGCTAATCGTGTAGTTGTTTCGGTGAAGGGGAAGAGGTCTGGTGCGGTCGCAGTACACAATGTCCCAGTTCAGCTGCAGAAGAGTGGGAATACTTGGCAGGTACGTCTACATCGTGGCTCACCTAGGCGCAACAGCCTATTCTCGCTCGAGCTCGCACTTCTAGTAAGTGGATTTCGTTGGAGTTCGACGATCCCGGGTGGTTATTCGCCGCGGTGGTCCTACACTGGACTGTTCACCGTACATCCGCAATTTCGAACAAAGTACGGACAGGTTAAGAACATCTTTTGCAGAATTCTTCTCGAGAAGTATTGGAGGATTGAATTAATTCCGAAGTCGTTGTAAACTCGTTGAATGAGCAAATATTTATCGTATTAAGCTTTTTATAGCGAATAGTCCTTGGAGATTAATGGAAGGAAGTACGAGGAATTTCTTACGAAAAACCATAAGTCGAGCTCGTATAATTTGTATCGATGCGAACTAGAAGAAACCATAATTTTAAACGGGAAAACAGAACCTTGACAAAAATGTTAAATTGCCTACGTTTCTAACAGACCGAATCAACACGAGTTCTCTCGCAAGTTCTGAGAGATCATTTAATTGCTAATGAAAATTTATGATTCGACGATACGTTGATGTAAATATTACGCATAAGGTGGAAACGAGAAAGTTTTTAAATTTAAATCGACAAATTCGTTTAATTGAGGTTTAGGTATAAGAATCTAACGACCTTGCAAGCTATTATACTTTTTTACGAGCTTCGTCGTCTTTAAATTTACAAGCTATACGTACGTAAAACTCACGCGTGAAAATCTTAAATAAATTTTATATCACGCAGAATCTAATACTCTGAGTAAAAAATTAGACACTGCACTTAATTTCCCGTAAAGTAGCCAAACAGAACCGCGTTTTGATACCCGTTGTTAATAACTTCATAAGATCAACAAAGCGGATCATTAATTTACGTACTAAACGAGAGTTTTGCGAAGCTGCAATTTTAGTCGATAATTAGTAATTACACGAGTCCCCATCAAACTTACTCGTATCCAGAAAATCTTCGATATTACTTTGTAGTTTATCCCCTTGAAAGAAGACACGATAGAAGACGCGATGGAAGACAGTAAAGCACAAGTGTGGTAACTATTAGTTCTAAATCACAGAGCGTCGAGTCTTTAACGATAATCAAAAGCCAAAATATTGTAACAATCGTAAGTAGACGAGAGACCGAAAGTTGACTTTGGTACAAGCAAGACTTCATCGAGTTAAAATTGCACTTTTCCCTGCACTTGTAGGCGCGTGCAAACGCATATGTAAATCGAATTTCCCTGCGAGCAAACTATCTAAAATGATGTACAGTTTTCAAGTTATGACGTGCGCCGATTGTCTGCTTTACTCTCCTTCTATCGAACATCTTAGAATATATACACTGAACGAGTCTATTTTCAGAATCCAATGCTGGAGGCTACTGTAGAGAAGTTTATTTCAAGACAACGACAGCGAAGCATAATTATTTGAAATATTTTGGACCACTTGTGTGAAATGTATCATATACCAGCGTACTTTTGCAAATACATACTTTAGTACATTTACACGAGTACTATAGTATAGTTCCTTACGAGTTTAATAATCATTGTGTATCTTGTTTCTTTATAGTCTATTTTATTCCACTCTGTGTTTTTAGTGCAGATAAGCGTAGCACTTACGTTATCTCGTTGAGACTGGATTGTCTTACATGAACTGCACCTCGCATTCGTCTTTTTTTAACTGTAGTACTTGGGAGACCCTCAGGATAAACAAACCCTCATGGTGTAGTACAACTGTTACCATGGAGTCTCTGGCTTTTTTATCAACTCTAAAACTTGGAATTTCGTCGCTGCACTAGATTTACCAAATCTCGGTTTTGTATTTATTTTATACACGAGTAATTTCAATAAAATTCTAGCTTCAATTAAACATAATACGCATTACAAATAATGCCCGAAGTGGAATATCTCGTGCTTCATTGTATTGATTTATTGTACAACTTTTCTCGCCTAATATATTGACATTTAATATTATTTATCCAAAGAGCCGATTCATTTCTATCGATCCACTTCGAATTCAATGCCTTTTTTATTAAAGGCCATTGTTTTATCCATGACTCTATGATCCCCGCATTGGCTACCAAGCTTTCGCACTCGATGAATACGGCACTGCTTCATTCGTCTTGCATAGGTGGGTGTGTGTGTGTGTGTGTGTGCGCGCGCGCGCGCGTTGTACCTGTTGCATTCAAATACCGCTTTTCGTATTTATACTTTTAAGTCTTTTTACACTTTTTCAATACATTTAGTTTCCATTCGCGTATTATTTGAATTTCTAGATAATGATATGTCACGACATTGTTCGTATAAGGCGTTGACAGCACTTTCCTATCGCGCTTGTACTTTAGTCTCACTTTACGTTTTCAGTGAAACGTCAAATTTGGTCAAAGTAAAAGGAGGAATGTAATTGTCGCAATTTTGTGTCAAGTAATTTTTCCTTAAGAAATATCTTGTCAGAAGGTAGCGTAAGGGCTAATTTTAGCCAAAAGACAGACTTTTTTTTATACAAATCAGCTTGCTTTCCAATGCAACCATTATTCCAAGTATAAATATAGTTTATAATACTACTATCCGTAATAGGCGTTTTACTGTGACTTTTGTACATTTTACAAATAAAAACTATTTCAGAGACTGAAACAGTATCATACGTATATTAAGAAAGCGCATAAGATTTCTTTTTATCCAATGACACTCTCAAAACTATTTTTATACTTCAATTATTTTGGCTTAGCGAGTAAAACTTTCGGAATAAAATAAACGGTCTACGTTTCAAATTCTGCATGAGCTGGTGAAAACTTCGGATGCGTAAATTTCACGAATAGTGTATGTTTGCACTCGGTTCGATTACCAAAGGGAGACTGTACATTAGAGAATACTCGAAAATTGACCGGATTTTTCAAGGATTATTTTCAGACTCGATCATTTTCACGGGTACGTGCCTGATAGAACTCTTCGATTAACAGCACGTGTTGGATGGCTCTCGTGTTACTACTGTTACAGTTATTGCTATTGTAACTAATTTCAAATAGTTTCTATGCACGTACACTGTATTCCGAGGGTGAAACTTTGTTTTTTATTTATTTCCTGTCATTTTGGCCGGAGCACGTGTAAAGCGTACATTGTTTTATAGGTGCGATATAAAACATTGAAAATTCTATTTTGAGCTAAAGTAATCGAGTGTCGAAAGGCTTTTAAAACTGTAATTTAACTGTAGATCCGCGCAAGGAAAAGAACTTAACTAAATTAAAGGTCACCCTGCATCCTCAAAGAGTCTCACGATCTCATCATCGACACTCACGATCGCCGTATACTCGTCATCGCAGGACAACAACGAGTCGAAACAGCGATACGCTAGTATCCGTAGGGCCAGAGGCACGAAGACAAACGGACAAACGTCCGTTTGAACAGCGACACATCAGACAGAGGATAAAGCGCGACGCGACATCCTACCGACGTACCATCTGCGGAAAGAAATGCCAAGGGTGCAAAAAAAGAAGGGTCGGAGAGATAACGAGGCGAGGCGAAAATCATTTCTGTCGGTTGCGACAAAGAGTTAGACGCCGTCGTCGTCGTCGTCCGGAGGCGCCAGCAACAGTAGCTGCAGCCCCCCATTCAATGGACCAGCGACGCCCTCAGAGAAAAGTACGTATGCCACGCGCAGCTATTAAAAAACTTCGTAACAAGGGCTTCCGACGCGCACTTCCCAGCCAACGTCCGCGTCGACGGCTGGAGGTCGTCTTCCTTTCACGGCGCCTTGACGACACGAGCAAGTTCTGCCCCCAGGCGCGAAACATCCGACGAAACTTTTGTTCCTCCCTACCCTTCTTACTGCTCTCGACGTAACTTCATCTTCCAGCTTCTTTTCTCTTTGAGGGAGTTGTCAATTTTAATCCTCGAACTAATGAATCCAGCCTTTATCCCTCTTTCTTTTGTGTCAGAAACTGCAATGGATACCGTTATCTCTGGGTTCCCTCCCTCCGGACAAAACACGAATACACAAATTGAAGAAAAGTTTCGGCAATAGGATGCGCGCACACTCAATTAGAACTCGAGTCCTAATCTGCGGATTTCGTTGGACCTGCAGGGCACGGCAGATTAAGCTCGAAGTGACTCGCGTGAACGGTGGTCGCGAGAAATGCGTCGTCGGTCTCCCCGGGTGACACGGGGAGAGTCTCAAAGGAGACTGAACCCGCGAGAAAGAAGCCGAGGAGAAAGTTTCGGTGGGCGGACTCGTTGTCGTCTTAGTCGCAGCTCACCCTGGAACTTTCCTTTCCTTCTTATTTTCCTTTTTTTCAGCATTATTTACGAGGACGTCGAGCACTTTGCGTATCTCAGCGTCCCGCATGAATCACGAGCGCTCACGATTACATGCTTTTTTTCGCTCGCCTCTGCTGCTTCTACTTTGCTCGTCGCTTTCTTCCATTTTGCAAACTATACGTTCCCTCGCACGTTTCCCTTCGTCTGGATACGTACTCGCTTCCTCCGCACTTTTTTTCGCCGTCTCCTGTCTCATCTCTTGCAGCCCGTTTTCCCGTTTGTTTTACACTTTTATGATGTCGAGGCGTAGGACTCGCTCGGAAACTTTTTAAAATACACTCTTTATTTGTTTGCAACTGCTACTTCCACGAGAATAATTGCACTTATCGTGCGCTCTTTCCTTTAACAGTTGCCGTGAAATTTCAGATCATCAAGATCTTCGGATCAATTTTTTCATTTTTTCCCCCGAGAGTTTCATAGTGGTCTTATTGGGTACCTGTTAGATGTTACGCTTAGTAGTTACAACGGTTCGTTTATAAAGGGATTTATTTAAAAGTTCGAGGCAAGAAAAAATTGCCAGTAGTAAAATCTATTATCACGAAATACCGATAAATCTTCGAATCCTATCTTCAACTATATATTCAACTATAGTTCCATTTGGACCAAGGATTTAAGAAGACAAACGATAGTGTATTAGACTACGGTAACTCTAGGGTAGTTATTCTGAAATACAGCGTTAACATGACCATTTTTACCGATAAAACGGACCATCTTTTTTTTCTGCAATGCACTGCCTCGGAAGCGTAAGGTCGTATATTTCTTTATTTCAGGCCTTAATGCATAGGCTCGCGTTGTACCTCCAGCCACAACAGAACTACGTGTATGATAAGAATAATTTACGAGAACTCGAATGGTTCTTATGATCAAATTTTTCTATGCTTGATAACAAAATTGTGTTGTAATAAATTGTCGTTTATAGCCATCTACTGACCTCTAATTTATAATATTGGCTCTTTCCTTTAGGAGAAGGTTAGTTTAGGATTATATTAATAACTGCCGTGAATAAACTAGTGAGATGGTCGATACGTTCTTTCTTCGTTGTTTTCCGTTATAATTCCTGTCGCACATGTTCCCAGCCGCCTCGTTACAATTCCAAATCTACGTATTCATTGAACGAGAAACGTAATTTGCTTCACTTTTACTAACGAGAGACAATTATAGATTTTTAAGCGCATTGGGGATTTACGTCATACGTGAGTGATACGTCAAACGTGAAACGACTGCTATTAAAATGATATAAGAGCTTGAGATCCTTCGGTCAAATCAACTGAAATCTTTGTCGTATAATAATAGTTTAACGAACAAGAAAACTTGATTATAAAGCAGGACAAATATATTCCTATTACTCATACGGTAAATCGCATTATGACCATTATAAAATTTAAAGATAAGGATGCCGTGTAGTTGGATTAAAATGAGCTCATAAAGTATGGCGTTTTGCTCGTAATGGAATTAATTTTTCAAGACGTCTCTTACAAGTTCTGCAATTGTCGCGCTTCACAAGTTTCAATCAAGGATTAATTTATCAAAGGAAATATTTTTCAAAGTACTTTTCGATTGTCGTTCGTTAATAAAGATGATTCCTGAATTACGATACTAATCGCTAGAGCCGTACTTACATTAAACAATCATCGTTTTACAAAAAGAAAATTGGAAAAATGGCCCCATTGATAAATTATATGAATTATATTTTTTTGTATTATAACAACGCGTGTACCCTTGCTTCAACGGATATCACCTATAGTATTCGTATTTGAAAAATAATTCATTTTTCGTTTTAAAATCAAGATATTAAATCAGCGGAATTCCAAGGAATTCTCAAAGAAAATGTTTGAAAGTCTGTGAAAATAAGCGTAGGCAACTTATTTAAAAACATGTAATATACACCCTTAATTTCCTTAATAAATAGTCCATTGAAATATTTTAATTCACCGTAATAACTATCGAAGTTTTATCTTGGAATATTTTGTAAAATTATGAAAATTATAGAATTTAACGTTGAATATTGGTAACTAATTTCATCGAATACCATTTTTACCGTTTCAGGAGATTTACTGATATTGTTTTACGGGATCAATGAAATATGAAAAGCCATTGAAAGCTTACTTGAAAGAAAATTCTGTATAAGCGAGATTAAAAGTACATCGATACCACTTCGCGATTGTGAATTAATTTTATGTGAAGGATTATACGATTCTATCATTCGATAAGGTAAAATATTTATGTCTCATCACGCTAAACACATTCATTCTCTTTTCGCACGAAATTAAATTTTGCCTCCCGTGTAAACACTCCCTTTGCACACCTGCTTCCCGTCAAAAATTCAAGAATCTTCTTTTTTTTCGACATGTTTTCGTTTAGACTGTCGAATAGATCCCGAGGAGTGTAACGTTCGACATGTAACAACGAACGCTAAAATAACTCAAGTTCTTGGAAAAGCTAAATTCATCATCAGCTCGGTTATACTTTTTATTATTTTATTACAATTTTCGATTATTTTCTCGGTGCGTTTCTTAACCGCGTCTGCCTCAAGTTGCAATACCAGCCTCCAACCTTATGAGATTCGCCCTCGTAATTCTCAGCCCCGCGCCATGCGAGGGCGGCTCTCCCTTGACACAATTCACTGCTAAAGCGACGATTTTATCCGCTTTATAAATGGCCTCCGGGATCGGCGCGCAAGCACAACGACGTTATTGGCAGTAAGGTCGACGGTACCGTGCTATTGCTCTGTGCAACCGCTCCAAGAACGCGCGTATCGATTTAAATATGAGGGTTGGGGGTGGCGAGAGAGAGCGCGCGCGCGTAACTCCGCGAGTCACTGCACTTCGAGTGCGATGATTGTATTTTTTTTTGTATTGGATAGCGAGCGGATATCTCTTCTTCTATCTTCCACCGGGATCAGGGATTCAAAAGTCCTTTTTTTATATTGGATAAGTGAGTCTGTGTAATTACAACGATCTGGTATGGCAATTGGTTAGCGATCGAATTATTTTCAAGTGCATGTATTCGAAGAAATTTAATTAAGTTTGCTTAGTTTTTAGGGTGTTTTATAATTTTTCCAATATTATTCTCGCTGTCGTTTACTTTCATCGCTGCATTTACTAGATGAAAAAAATTTACCGATTGTAGTGAAGTTATACTTTATTACGAAGCGAATAAGAGCATTAGAAAACTTGGTTGCGTTTAATTAAATGACGTATGCATTGAAAAGCGTTTCAAATCATTCGTAGTCATGCGTACTTCAGCCAAATACCAAAATATAATTATAAATTAACATTATCTATTTTTATTCTTGCATATGTACGGGCATTTGGAAGAGAAAACTCGAAAAGTTTTCTCGAGACTAGACTGTATCGTACAGCAACTTCATCACGCTGATGAATTTTTAGCGCGGAAGTGAATTTTTGCTCTTTCCATCCTCTTGAGTTTTAATCAACAAAGCGTACGGTTGAGTTTTTTATGCACGCGCGGTCAAGTTTGCAAAATCACTTACACAGGGATATGGAAAGCCAATTGTTTACGTTGAGAAGTCGATTTGAAGAAAACGATATTGTACATTCGAAGGCTACAACGGCAACAGCAAACAATTATCGACTGGATTGTAATTAAAATTTCTTAATTAACGGAGATTGAAAGCGAAAAATTCATCTTAATAGAATTTATAATTGTTCATTGTCAACGCTGCAAGTTGACAAACCATCGGCACAACAAAGTCACAGAGTTTTATCCATTTTTCTGGAGTAGCATTGAAATTTTGAAAATACATTTGCTGGAGAAAATTGTATTGCATCGATCAAAGAGATGACGCGATTTTAAACAGAGAAAAAAGAATTCGCGACATTATTATTCAAAAAATCTCTTCTGTGCAACATTAATATGTTACAACAAATAATGTTCGTATTTTTTAAGTTTAAAATACATTGTCTTTTAAATAAACTGACATCGTTGGATTTTTAAACTTTTCTTAATCTGATTTTTCGTATTTTGCAAACTACATTGTAGATTTATCCACGGTTTTTATATTCCTTTTACTAAGATCGACTTTGATTTAAAATTATTTTGGCCACTCAAATATTCTACAGTATTTATCTTAAAATAATAATTACATGGGTACTATTTGTATTAGATTTGACATTACGAGATGTATCAAGTATTTGATAAACATATATAATACAAGGATGCTTCCAATCGTAATAATTTTCAATTAAGAAATCGAGTTTTTAAAAAATTTATAATCATAATACTGGGAAAAGTTTCTTTTCGACTAAGACGCAAAATATACTTCATATTATTCATTTTATAAGCTTGTAAATAGTTCATAATTAATAAAAAATGGTGAAAATTGATAATTTGAAATAAATATCTTGGTTTACGAAGTTGTCCTAAACATCGTTTAGGATATAAAGTTTTTTAAATTTTATGTTTACATGTGAAATACGTTAAATTTATTAATGAGACTCAAGAAATTAAATTTTATCATTATTTTTATCCATTGGTTTAATTATGTTGTTCACGTGTAGCTTTCACGTGTAGACTTCACGTGTAGACTTCATTTATCCGTAGCCGATTTCACTATACCATTTTCACAATTTCTTACATAATCCTACTTACATACACGTATGTATAGCAAACATCTACCTCACGTATACAAAAATATACGTAGACATTACGATTTCTCGACTAGACAACACATTTGTGTGAGGAAAGGTTTCTTGCCTCTCTCTCTCTCTCTCTCTCTCTCTCTCTCTCTCTCTCTCTCTCTTTGTCTGTCTCTCTCAGTTTCGAGCACGTTTGTTAATTAAGGCTAATTAATTAAGGAGTCAGAGCATGTCCGAATGTACGGTACACGACTTTTGTCGTCGCACAACAGCCGTCGCTAAGTCTTGCTGGATTATACGGCGAAACGTAAACCGGAAGTTTTTCAAAAGTTTTTGCCGGTCTAGCGGTACCCTCTTTTCAACCTTTTTATTTTTGCTTTATTCCCTGAAATTTTAGTAATGAAAATTTCACCCTTAAAGATTTATATCACCATTACTCGAATCTCGAGAGCTCACTAAATGACCAGTAATCGCTAATTAATAATTGCGTTTAGCTGGATGAAAGCGTGCATAACCGAGATGAAGGAGGTGCGAGTAAAACAAGTTATTATTTAAGCTATTGCTTTAAAAAATTATTTCGGTAAATAATATACATTTAAAATAATGATACATTTAAAGTAATCTTGTATGTTTGCGTAATAGCTGCAACCCCCTTAGTCGTTCGTATTCCACAGTGATATCCATTCAAGTACTTTTAATTAGTATGTTAATCGCCAACCACTAAATACAAAAGGCTTTATTTAAATGAATTTTAGAATCAAGTATATACTTCGTTACAACTAACACGCAGTTACACCAATGATGCATCATATTTTCATTGGAATCCTAGGTTAATAGCGTGCACGTGTGGAGAAGATTTTCATTTCTGATTATCATTCAAATTTATCAAGATTACCGTAATTTAATGTAAATACTCGTCTTGTGCGGTATTGCAGCTTAAAGGACGTCTAAAATGTTTAAATGGGATTAGACGAGTAGGATGAGCAATAAAATTGATCGATGTCAAATCTTTGACGCCCACTTATTACTCTGTTCCTTGTTCTCCGTCGCATCCATCTTAATTTATCTGGATAAAACTGGGCTTATCAAATAGTAACAAAATCACCTGACACGTTTTTACTAGTTGTAAAAGTACTCGTAAGTAAAGCCTGTTGCCGAATTCTCTGTTCGGAAAGGCAGTTTCACAGGCACATCTTCCTTTGCGAATTCAATTAGCCTCCCCGTGACTCTGTTAATCATATCAAGTTGCAATTACAAGATTATACTATGTATTCGAGATGAAGGTTCATCGGTAAAAATTAGATCACCTCAATCTTCATCGACATTCTTCTACGTCTGATGAAATTCGTTTCTTGCGCGTTTCTTCGCTAGAAAACGTCACTTTACATTAGCAACACGAAAGGAACATCGAATATTACAAAAAAGATTTTCTACTCGTCTCCTTTAATTTTTCTCTGATGTTATTCAGAGAAAAATTCGGTTTGTTACCTGAACGTAATTCGAGTTGGAGTATGATAAATGGTCGCTTAATTCTCTTACTTCATACCTTGCGCTTTTTAGGCCTTAGACACTGGAGATTAGCTCCTACGAAAATTTCCAGCTCCTTTCCTTTTTACAAAGGACCACATTTATAAACGAAGCACTTGCGGTGTCTTTTGAAATTACCCAAGTATTTTCGCTTTCTCGCGAATCCTTGACACCGAGTGAAAGTTTTTCGTTGGTTGGCGTGACAACTGAGAGTACGACTTTGTTAATAAAATCGTCTGTATAATTATGTAAATATATACGTACACACGCGCGCACACGTTTAATTTTCCAAATGGAACGTCACAATAGATCCCGACGTTATTACGCGTACGTAAAAATTTTCATTTCCTGGAACAAAATTGCAACGAAAAGATCGTACATATATACGTCCTTGTATTACTTTCGAAATTTGACTAAATTCATGCGGTCGTACGGGTAATATGAAATTCTGATTTAAATAACAAAAGTGCATATACAACTTTTATTTTCTTACTCTCGTATCACATGCTAATTCCAATCCAATTAAAGTTGCTCAACGAAACGAGTCCAAGAGGGATATTTCTCCAAAAAAGAATGTAAGAATGTAATTCTCCTTGGAGAATTACTTACACAGTCATTGTACGCGTGTCATTGTACGAGTCAGTTTTAAAGTGAGGCCAAAACAACAAAACAGATGATTTTGAAAAAGCCACTGGCGCCAAAGAGCAAATCTTAGTTTGCCTCTTTATCATCCGAGATAAAAGCCAGTGGAATCCATCAAAACTTCACCTGTCTACTCGATTATATACTTTCCGCCCGAATCGCCTTCGGTCCCTCCTTCGTTTCACTCTAAGCTCTTATTCCTACGAAGTCTGGTTCTTTGATAAAGTGGCCCTAGTCGGTCTAGTCGCGCTATCGCAAGCAGGTGAAAGCGTGAATTTTGACGGTAGTTCGACTTCCACCGAGTTAACTGTGTCGATTCTCACGAGCGCAACTTTAACGATCGTTCGCCTCTTCCTGTAATTTGTCGTCGATGGCTCGACAGATACTCGATTGTCAGTTCAAAATATATCAAGATATATCGGTGTGTGCGCCTCCCTTGTCTGGGTTGGCGGAAGCCTTTGAGGTTATTATTGTATAACCCTTTGAAACGGTTTGGTAACCGGTATTAGTACTCCTATCTCTATTAAACCCTATTAAACCCCTTTCTGTACTTTTGTACTCAGGAAAATATACGTAATTGTGTTTACTTGGGACAAATACCGTGGCCAATTTTTTTTTATCTGGAAACTGAAAAATAAAAGTCCCCTTTGATTTAGTTGTAATTTACCGCGTTAACGTTATTATATTTTAAATGGTACACTTCGAGCCTTTAAATTTTGAAGAATCTTTACTCGTTCGAGATTACGATGTTACTGAAATTTAATATTTAACAAAGTTCGAAAATTAATCGTATTCTACAGTTTTATGAAGTATTAGAAAAAAATCTTTTCTTTATGAAAATCCCCTAGTCTGACGACGCCGTTAAAAAGTTGTCAAATAATGCCAGTCAGAAGAATAATCCCAACACAGAAGTAAATTCTTTTCCGGGGAATGTTCTTAGCTTTTCCTCTTATTACAATTTTTCGTTAACAAAGTTAGGCCTTGGTGTGCAAGGAGAGCCAACCGCGATCCAAATGTAGTAGAAAAAATGTAGTAGAAATTTTAACACCGAGTGCTTTAGGGATACGAAAAATTTCTCAAAAGTTCACGAACTTAATTTTCTAATTTCAAAAGAAGCACTACTTAAATTTATACTAGAGTATTTCACGACTGTATTCGTTTTTCACGTACAGTTATATTTTTCTGTCCACAGCAAAGTATCGCGATACAAATTCAATCAGTGTTCGAGTTGTAGAGAGAATAATTGAATGTTTATTCGAGAGAACACGAAATTAAAAATGATTACTAGAAATTTCTCAATTAAAAATCTAATTGAACTTTAAACCATTTAC
Source organism: Wiebesia pumilae (assembly GCA_018907045.1). Classification (NCBI taxonomy): domain Eukaryota; kingdom Metazoa; phylum Arthropoda; class Insecta; order Hymenoptera; family Agaonidae; genus Wiebesia; species Wiebesia pumilae. The sequence continues at coordinate 2,274,068 of JACCHZ010000106.1, forward strand.
GCTTGTACGTAGAAATTTTTTGTCGATGAACTTAAGTTTCCTTAAAGAGTTCTTTTATATTGTTGCTTAACTTATAGTTGAGAATAGCGTAGTACAATTAATTTATTTCTACTTTGAAACTGATTTTTGTATTATCTTTACAAGCTCGAGCCAACTTTTAAAATAATAAAGCTTGCAGTGTTTCATCAATCTTTGTAACCGAAGCGTACTGTGCCCTTAACAAATGTAGCAAATGGAAACATAAATAAAATATTTAAAACTTCTGCATGCGTTTCATTTATAACGCTATTCTTTTATCTAGTCAAGCGACTTACCAAATATATTTTCTGATCCGAGATTGAGTTCCTCTTATGTATTTGTTAGGAGTCAGGATGCGCTAAATATTACAATGACAACATAAATATCTGTTCATATTTAGTACAGAATGATTTTTAGAAATTTTTAGAAATATACTCGGTAAGTTATACACTTAATAATAATTCTTATTTTCTTTCTAGTACGTATTTAGCACAATGGTATGCTGAATCCTTTCCCACATTTACATTAATATTTTTCAAACATTCGTTCTGCTCTTTTCGTGAAGTATCATGAAGTTCCACTGGAATAAACTGAATTTGATTTACATGATTTTGTAAAATGAAATATTCCCCTATAATTTGATAAAAATTCATAAACGAACAAATTATACGGCTCATACCAGAATACCTCGTATTTCATACCAGAAGGATAAAGCTAAATAAAATACAAGTAAAGAGCGAAGATGTTTTATTTTACAGACGCTTTTCTCGCGATCAGCGAAGAAAACTATTTTATTATTAATTCAAACCCTTTGTCTCGTAGGCAAACACACTGGAAAACAAATATAAGCACTTACTCGAGAAGTAGCCCAGGATGGATGTTATCTATATAACTTGGATAGTATACTCGTCTTATCGTTCCGGCAATATGAAACCAATAGATGGCGTGTAATATCCTATCGTCGCTTTTCTAATACCAACAGAGTATCAGGGTTGTTGCTTGTACTGGACGTACGAGAAAATCCCATCGAACGTCCGTTAGCTGGTGGCTAAGCGAAAGCCCGGAAACGCACTTTATGCGAACGTAAAACCCATAAATGCCATTATCTCTCTCTCTCTCTCTCTCTCTCTCTCTCTCTCTCTCATTGGATCCAGTCCCATGAAGTACGTGCAGAGAGGCAGGTGTAGGCCTCTGCGGAAATCACACCGCAGCTGCGTTTTACTATTGCTGGTACTATACCACTGGCTTAGCCGGTAGCGACGGTGGCGGAATCGGTCAATGAATTTACTATTAAAGGTGTTTTATGATCATGGCAGAGGTCTCGGAGATGGAGTTTTATGGTTTAAGAGAATGTTTCCGCTGAATTTGCATCGTCAGAGATCTTGACAGCCTTCCTCGTGGATTTTCTTTTGCCGATAATGCTCGAACACGTCTCATAGAGTAGCCAATATTAGCAGCTGATGCTGTGACAGCACTAGGGTGACAATATTATAATAATATCAAGCTGACATTTTGTTATATGTCGCTATGCTGAAACTAGGGATCTTTTGGTCTTAGTCTTATCTCTATATCTAATCGTCAGGGATTCACTTTTTTCATTTCTTTCACTCGCAACTTCCGCCTTGTTATTATATTAGTTTTTATGATTTCAATTTCTTTACTGCATATTTGCATCGCTAATTGCAGCGAATGAAAAATTTCGAAAATGTTCAGCCATTGTAAAATCAGTGCGTTTGGATTAATATTCAAGCAACGTCAATCAGCCATCGACGGATAACAAAATTTCCTGTCTAAACGCGTGTAGAATTTGTCTTAAAAAGAATATCCTGAAAATATTTTCAGGCACTTTATCGATTTCCGTAATCAGAATTGACGCAAAGTTCTTGTAAAGGAAATGTCGTGGCAGTAAGAAGGTGTTGGAGGGAAGAATCTTTTTAAAATTGCCTTGTGTTATACCTTCTTTACTCTGATCGATAAATTGTAGCCTTTAGAAGAATAGAAAAAATGAACCAAATGAAAAAAGTATTAAAATTCTTCGTATATTCTGCGCTTAAAAGGAGGCTCTGCATTTTTTTCGAAAACATTACTACGAATATAAAAGCGTGAAAAATAATAAATCTTAAAAATTAAAAAACTTATAACTGAAATGCAAAATAACATCTAGCATGATTAAGTTCGTATTAATCGTCAGAAACGTACTATGAAAACAGATGCCACACAAATGAGCAGACAATATTGTGAAATATAAATGGTCTTAGGATACTTTTTACTGAACTTGCAATTGTTTCGAATACTATAAATCTTGTAATTAAAGTTATAAATATGTTTTAATGTAAATTATTCGTAGTAACTTTGCGCGAAAGTGCCAAATTATTGTAATTTTAATCTGAGTTAAATCCAGCTAAATATCAGCAAATTTAACGGGTTTATATAGTTTCTTATTAAAAACGTTCTTAGTAGATATAATCCTGGTTGTACTTTATAAATTTATTTTACTAGTGTTAAAGATATAACCAGGCGAAATTTACATGAAATTGTTGCTCTTTCTCGACTGTTCCTCTTGATCATAAAATAACCGATGCATACTGTACACATTTTGACCATCATTTCATAGCCTCTAAGCAATAATAGCAATTCATATGTTTGATACACGTACGTTTGTATCCACTCAGGTATTCGATAATTTTATAGTAGCAACGGTCGATAAATTTTATAGTTAAGGATCGAATTCACAATTCATTTATCGCTTTAAGGTCCCATTGAATATACTAGTACTAAAATTTCAAAAATAACTATGAATCTAATAGAAGTTGGTTCCTAAAATTCAATAGCTTTTATTGATACTACATCAACGATTTCAAAAATCAACGTCATGGGTAATGTTACTTTTACAAAAATACAACTTAAACGTAAACTAGTAATTAATAATATTACATTAGTAAACTCCCATCTTTCACATTTTAACTTTTACTTTGCGTATTTTTAGATATACAAGCTTGAATTTACCTATCATATTAGCACTCAACATTTGGAAATTGCAAGTGCATCGAGGAGTCCTCAATTTGAGTAGTTATTACATTAGTTGTAGCTACTTGTGCAATAACAACTTACGACATAATCAACTATTAAAAAGCGCATTACATATAAACTCCACGAATGTAATTTGATAATTTAATTTATCATACACGCCAATAATATTAATTAAAGTATAGTTACGTCGATTGATAATTTTTGCCTAATACACTACAGAAGGAATAAACGTAAAAGTTATGACTTTCCGTAGCTTCATTATAAATATTATAAATCTGGCTCCGTTAAGAATATATTTCACGCTTCTAAACGGTGAAACTCTCTGCTGAAGAATAGGAAAAGCAATATTTCGGAGAAGTGACACGAGCATTAAGTTAGTCGAAAAGTGGACATTTTGCAACGCTGGCAAATCAAATGCACATACGTCCCTGAATAATTTCTGTGATTAGTTATCCATACCGTACGAACGCAGCCAGGGGAGGGAAATGTAAATGTTGTATGAACAAACGCGGCATATACAACGATTAACTCAATTAGCGGTACGTCTGTGGATGTACAATATTATTACAAACTGTAGCGTATGAACGAGGGATGTTATCTCGGATTGAAAAATGTATTTATAGTCGCATACGATAAGATGCTAAATGTAGCAAATGTATAAAAAATGTATAAAAGTAAATTTGACGCTGAAAATTACAGTAGATTTTTTCAATTCGGGTCAATTATATTTAAATCTAAAAATATAACTTCAAATTGAATTTTAAATTAATACAGATTTTTCAGCTTAAATACATTATTGATACAAACTCTTGAATGGGTTAAATCATCGGAAAAGGTTTTAAACATAAAATTTACTGTATATATTCGAAAAGAGCTACCGAATGGCCAAAGTAGATTTTGGCTTGAGGATCTAGATTTAGTACAATAAGTTTCTATTCAATTTTAGAAGATGGAATCTGTATTTTTTCATTAGAGATTAATTTCGCCAACGGTAGCATGTTCGTGAAACAAAGTCGTTTTCTTGGTAATTCACATTATTATTCTGATATTTAATCATTCTCCATTTAATCGAACACAATAATGTCGGAATATTAGCCGAGTTCAACTAGAGAAAGCATCCGATAATCCGCTGCATCTTTCTTCAAGTTCAACCTTTTCTTTTTACGTGAAAATCGTTTTTTCACGTAATCCTAGCTTTTATGAGCTACATCGAAGAAATAACAGTAAGATGATCGAGTTGACAGTCATAGCAAAGAAAAGTTCCCAAGGGTTAAAAGGAGTATAGACTAATTTACAGTAGTGCGATACGATTAATTATCAGCTGAGTAGTCCGTAGCCCATATTTTAGGCCTGATATAATGGCATTAACAACTAGTCTTAATCACTTTTTTATTGCTACAGCCCGTTTCTTGGCAGTATAATGCACGGATTTGTGGGTGATCTGGTAATTTCAAGTAAATAAGTGAAAAGTTCAAGCCGAAAGAATAATTATTTCCACGTATAAAATTTATAATCGAATTGCAAATCTCCGAGTTAAAATATTATGTCGAAAATATCTGATGATCAAATATTGCTCGACAGTAGATGTCAGAAGAAGGATTATTAAAAAGCTAATCTGGAATAGAATTAAAAAGACATTAAACGAAATTAGTATTGAGCGCTATATACGTGTGCAAGATAAAGCACAGTTATTATTTAGTGTCTTTTTAATGCTAATAAAATTTATTAATGTTAAAAATATATCAAAAGAAAAAATTCATTAAGTGTTTATCATTTTCGTATCGTAGGTCACATACATTTTTATATGTCATTTTTAAATGTCATTTCGAGCTATAAAACATCGATAAAGAGGATGAACGATATTCAAAATGTATAAAACAACTCAAAATAGAATATAACTTTGTTGACGATATGCTGATAAACATCAACTGCGGAAATAGGTTGAAAATTTAATTTCATATTGTAATGCATAGTGAAATAAGTCTTGAATGCATTTTCTCTCGATGTCTCTTCCATTCGAATTGAGTATCAGTGGTTAGGCGTAGTGCATAAGTATCGTAAATATTTTCGAAAATCTTACAATTAGGATGAACAATATTGTAATATTTAAAAATTCAAACTAAATAACAATGTGCGGTATTTTTATTCATTACGTATGTTTTGGTCAGTATGTATTTATCTTTTTAGTTAACACCTTGAGCAAATTTACTTATTTAATTTTAAAAAGAATAGAAGAGGAATGATAAAAAAAAAAAAAAAAAAAAAAAGAAACGGATAAACACTACGCACATTAAACGATAAAAGGATGTATGTCCCCTAAAAAATAATACTTTATTATAATACATAAAATCAAATTTCAATTAAAAAAATAATTACTTTTCTCACTGAAATACAGGTTTTTCTAATTAATAACATTTATCACAATTAGACTTGAGTAATTCAAAGTAAAGTCTACCAATTGATTTGAAGAAAGGACCTTGAAAACTATAAATTTTACAAAGAGAAAAGCACGTAAAAATAAAGACATTTAGTGAATCTATAGAATTGCACGATAGCAGTTTATTTATATATCACAGGCTATTTATATTCCAATGTCCTTCCGTATGATTTAAGATAATTTAGGTATGTAAAGAAAGGCATAGAATATAAGCTTTAGATTACGTAATCTCTTTTCGACCTCTTGAAATAAGTATAAATTATTGTGATTACATAGAAATCATGAGACTTAATAATCTAACGAAATGGGAAGTATCCGTCTGTAGAAAATTATCTGTGATCGCAGTCGACGAGGAGAAATGAAAAAGTCCAAACCGCATTGGTGACAAGAAGACGTCGAAAGTTCAAGTGCATCGATCAAGATTCGATTTCTATATTTTAACTAATTTCGCACACGAAAGCGGACAGAAAATAAGAAAGTTATTCGATAGCTGAAAGTAAGGAAAGGAAAGGGTGATGTGTATAGACGTTTTGTGAGGCGAACACGAGTTGACATAACAAAAAACTCCTGTATGTATGTTGTAGTCGAATGTAAATACGAGCTACTTGATACTTGTTTATCAGAGTATAGATTTGTGAATTACTTCGATCATTAAAAGCTGTACCGTTTCTTTTCAAGTTCACCCTGCGTTGCTCTTTTGTTACATATCGATTTTGTCTAACGTGTTACAGGGTATGCGATCACTCAACTTGATGAAACTTGATAGAAGAAAGATGAATAATTCTCTTTGAAAGCCATTTATGACAAAGAATGTGGTTGTCCATCCATTCTGCAGTGTAATGGAAGAGAAACACATTAATCATAATTTTATTAACTTATTTCATTTTTACGCTTTTCGCTATTAATTATGCTTCTAAAAAATGATTTATACGTGCAATTAATTCATAGAGTTTTTTTTTAAAACTTTATGGTTTTAAAAATTAAAAGTAAAAATAGTAAATATTTACTTACTACTTGATTATTCATAATCATCCACGTGTACTGCTGAATCCACTGCTGAACTAACTGATACTACATCAATTATGTATGTATATATTCATTGTGTTGATCTACATACTTATAATTCCAAGTAAAATTAATTCTAAGATAATAAAACGATCTTACAGGATTCATTGTTAATACTAAAGTTTCAACAGCTCACTTTGGAATAAAAGATTCAATGTAAAATAATTGTTTCACATGAATGAAATAAATCGTGAAATTTTTCTGAAAAATATAGAAAACTTCAAGGAGGTTCGTAATACTGTACGATTGATGAAACTAACATTCAAAGTAATTTATAGATATTATTTGCTCTAATGGGCATATCGTTTTAATATTCTGTATTACCCGTCGAAAAGAGTTAACGACCATTAGAATCAATGGCTTAGAAAATTGTTCTTGGATTGTTCCTATAAATTTTTCTAGCGATATTTTATAACTTCATTCGATATTTGATCACATAATATTACACAATTTACGGATGAAATTATTAACAACTCATTTTTCAAATTGTTTATTGATAAGATAAATAAGAGGCAGGAAATTCACACTAAATATCTAAATATATTTAAGAAATTAAATCCACGATAAATTAATAGAGATTTGAGTCTTTAAGGTTACTTTGTTAATTTAATATATCAACTCAACGTGGCATCACGGTAAAGCAACCCTAAGCCTGAAATATTTTTTATACTATTTTCATAATGTGACGAATCATCAACATTGATACAAATTTAGCGAGTCAACGAGTGGATATAAATAAAATTGTGGAACTATGCATCAGTGGCTGTTAGTTTTGTAAATTAGATTTTAAGGACTCACGAGATACAATTCAACCTTAAAAATTATACTTGGCTGTTAAGATACGTCGTAGAAAATGATAAAACTAATTGAATATTTTCATAATATTTTGACATACTACGCGAATTGAATCATAAGTGAATGAAACTTAGATTCAAGTTGGAAATATTGCTTGGAAATAAGCACGATATGGAAATTGCGGTATTTCATTTATGCAGATAAATTTGAATTTAGAATTATGAATTATGTTTTGAATTAAAACGTAAGATTTTTGTAGCAACTGAGGTTCATTACATGTTCCACTGATTCATTAATTCATAATCATTTATTTGATATTTCTTAAAGATAATGCAGTGAAAAATAGTTCATCGGTGTACTAATTACTTAATATTTACAGGTATAATCTATCATTTTTGGCATTTCCATTATATAACTCTTAAAGAGTTCTGAAGTTGACACTATTGTTACATAACGTGCGTTTTAAATTTATTTACATATATTTTATGCGCATGATTCTTGTTCCCTTGAACTAATGAATTACACTAGAGTTTCTCGATTCAGAAAGATCGATAATTGAATTTACATTACAAATGTATATTATTCGTAAATTCATGATTGTTAATTACTACGGGAATAGTTATTTAAAACGACGACTGCTTATTAATATTCCGTATTATTAATTTTGTTAAAGAAATGGGTATTTTGCCGTTATTATTCGTGAACATTGTAATAAATGTAAAACGCTTCTGAATAGTCAATATGTTATCTTATAATTACGTTCTAAGCAATTATATACGTACAAAGTCTCACGTATCACGTATTCGATACTATATTTTAAAATTTTTCGAAAATTTTTCAAAAATTTTAAATAAAGTAATAAACTTCTTAAGTCTTAAGTCTCCTATAGGCGATTACATCAACGAAAGAATTGGTTCGCTCGAAATATGCGACTTAAATCTACGAGATTATGTGTCCCGGTATATTCCTATTCTCTACAATTATAAACTTGGCTTATGCACGCGTGGGAAATAAGCAAAAGCGAGTTGGATTACAAACTGAGTTTATTTAAGCCTAAAGAAACTCCGAAACTGCGACACATTTCATAATCCAAGTATTGTTTTATACGTTACTTAGCGAATACTTGGCATAATTCATGTCTGTTTCTCGAAGCGATAGTTTAGGTTCGAAAAATCTTCACTGCTGAAACGAAAGTTTAAAGAACTCGGTGGGAAATATTTCTAAAATAAATATTAATTAAATATAAATTAATTAACATTAAAACTAGTATCTTGTCATTCTACGTTTAAATTTATTACAGCGAGGAAAGAAAAAAAAATTTTTCCATGTATTTTTTACTAAACATTTTTAATTAAAATGATACAAGTTTTCGATATACCTGAATTTATAGGTATTTACAAAGAAAAGAAAAGTTATTTCAATTTATATTTTCACTGATATTATTTTATATAAGTTTTTCTTGGTTTCACGGATGAATTATTTAAATATGTAAAATTCATTGAAATAAGCGTAAGTGGAATAGATATAAGTACAACAACAAGTATAATAACAGTAGGAAATGTACGTCAATTCTTCAGCTTTATGAGCTTTGTCAGTTCTTATACTATTACTAATAAAATAATTGTTGCTATTTGAAAAAACCTAATCGACATTTAATTGCTAAATATCGAATTTAAATTATCTATTACTAGTAACGTAATTTTATTGATTTCTTGAAGTAGCATAACTCGAGTAACAACTGTATTGAATGAGGAACTCTTAACGTATACAATACTTTAAATTACTTTTATAAATCCTCGAAAAAGTAGACTGAATTCTTTTCAATATTTTGTAGCATTATGTTTTGTACACAATATATATATATGTGTGTGTGTGTGTGTGTGTATGTGTATATGTAAAAAATGAAAATACCATCTCAAAGTGAAAAAGAAACGTTTTTGTTTACGTAATTTTTGTTCTTTTCACAAGACCAACGTCAATCATATTAACTGCATTTAATGATGCTCATTAAATGGATACAATGAATACACCGTGTAAAGAGATATGAATATCGTACAGATTTATGAATTCATTTCATATATTCGAATGTAAGTTCCGTAAAAAATTGTTCTTCATAAAAGCGAGTAATTTTATACACGATGTAAAAAGTTAAATAGGTTTTACGTTAGAATTTCACGTACGTATTACACGCTAATTTAACTTTTTCAGAAAAATATCATATTTTTCTACACTATTTATAATCCGAACTTCGTATCACCTTAAAACAAATGATATTTTCAACTCTATAAGCTTATAAATATTCGGTAAAAAAAAAAACCAGAAAAATACGTTTAGGATGTTCATAGTATGTTCATTGCCTAGAATATTATAATGATATCTTTCTTGTATTCTCTTGCTCTAACGTTACGAGGCCATTCGCATAAGAATTCCTGTGACTATAGTTTCATTTTTTTCGATCGATAATACGTCATTTGTATATACGTATACATGCTTTGGATAACCTTCATAAATTGCTTCCATCCTCCATTTTCTAAACTATAACGTCCCTTGGCGTATTCCTACTTTTCTCTCTCCCTTATTTCCTTTCTACCTCTTTCTTGTTCACTAATGTTTCATTTCTTTATATCGTATGATTGTGCTTTAACTTTCACCTCCGTTCTCTTGCTTTATTTTTTTAGACTATACATATTCATTTGTTGTTCATTTCATTTATAATGCAACCTTTTCTTTTCACACAAGGACAAAGTAAGGACAAAGAGTTTTAACCGAGTTTATAATTTTTGTCATATTCTTTGTTCTACTATGTGTTGCATACATCATTGATGGATCCGATCGTAATAACCAAGTACTCTGCATCCTCTTATGTATCACTTTAACGTGTATGTATCTCTGCAGATTGTTTCGAAACTAAATTAATAACGTTGAGCTTCGTTAGGGTAGAAGTTAGTGTGAAGTTTCATTACACGTAAGTTCTATGTTGAAAACCATAAGCAATAAAACTTTAATGAGATTTTTTTTTTGACAAGTTAATTTTTCGAATAATGGTTAACATTTAGTATTATGTTTTGATACATACTTTCAATGTCCGTCGTTGATTACGTGTTCTTTCAATACTGTCTATTAGTTTTATCGTCTAAAGTACAAAACACTGTATTGACAATCTCTGGACGATACTCGACAGATAATAGAATATTAAATTGTCATGTTATCGACCATGAGTATTGATAGCGAGTATTTAAATTTTACGATTGCGGCACTTTCTTCTCTTATTACAATAGAACTCGTTGTATTTTTATTTAATCATACGTTTAAAAGAGTTCGCACATACTTTCATTGTTTAAATTATCGACAATGCCTTAGAATTTTATAAAATTTCATCTACGGTTCGATTATACTTTAAGTAGTATCGCTACTTCCGAATAATCTTCTGATTTTGGCAGTATCTTTCCCAAGGATTTATATTATTACATTTCGCTGAATAAGTGCTTCTGAATAATAAATCGAATTACAAGATTTTGTGTATTTATAAAGCAAATGTGAAATAGATAAATATTATACAATAAGAGTATTGTTTAGACTTGGTATTTTCTTTACTTTTGAATATCCTTCCACTAATATCTTCACACTACAACCAACGATTCTCACCTACTCGATGATTTTTTTAATTTTGAAAAACTTTGAGGATAAACTGCAGATTTTTAATGCATGAACTAAGGAAAGTAGATAGTACTACAAAGTCATATTTAATGAAAAATGTTTTTTATGAAAGTCATTGTGCACTGAACTTTCACTCGAATTTTCAGCCTAAAAGTTGTAAACCACAGATAAAGCATATTTCGAAGTGTTTCGCTCAACTTTTAGTTATCCGTAGGATTCAACGTGATTATACACAAGACGATAATATTATGAATGAAAATTAAGGTGTGGGTTAAAGGTATATTAAGATGAATTATTTAGTTTAATGTACGAATAATATTGAAATTACAATTAGAAGTTCAGCTGTAAAGCTGCATTATAAGGTAAAATTACATTGATGCAAATTTCGTTAATTTACCGTTTTGGCAATTTTCTTAATCCTTTCAAGGTATTTTAAACGAAACTATAATGCACACGCTTTATCTCTATAATTTAGAATATACAAAATTAACATTAATCATTCGCGTAATAGATAAAATATTCGTTTAATGTCAATAGTTTTCGAAAAGAATCAAAGTTTCTTATTATTCAGGAGTTTCGGTTTCCTTTAAGAAATACGTCTTCTATTAATTCACTCGCAACGCACTTCTACGAGAGAATTTAAGCAATTCTTAAATCTCTTAATCCCATCCGAAAAAGTTTTCGTATGCCCTCGCAGTTGATTATTCTTGAGAAGCTTTGGGGGCTTCGGAATCATCGAAACGTCTCTACAAGTTGGAGTAAACGTGCGTTCGTAACTTTATTTCATTTTATTTTATTTGTCGATTCTCTCAATACATCCAAGTATATCCGTCGTTCATGAAGAAAAATTTTTAATTGAAAAATTATTTTTCATTCGCTTAAAATTCAAATTCACCGACCTTCCTTACGTATGGAAAAATGAGTTCATGCACTCGTATTTATTTAGCTGCAAAATTTATAAAGAAAATTTTGCAAACGTGCCCAAATGTTATATACGTACGAAATTATTAATAATAATAATAATAATAATAATAATAATAATAATAGCATTACGAAATTACGAAATTAAACAACTAAGAGTTTCACTATCACTTTTTTTTTAATATCAAATTAGAAAACTAATTAATTTACAAAAAAAGAAAAATAAAAGAAATAAACTGAGAGTAGTTACTAAGTGCCTTTCGAAACTAAAATAAAATAAAATTCTTATCAGCTTTAGCTCAGATTAATTAGTTTAATGGATCCGGTCAAAGATTCAAGTACAATTCGATGTGTAAAAAGGAAGTAAATTTCAAGACAAATTTTCAGCCTTTTTAAGAAAAATTAAGTCAGTTTTACTTTCAGATTTTTTACACGAAAAAATCTGATGATTTCAAAGGACTTAATTGAAGCGATAACACGCAACTGCAAAGTTTGACTTCAAAGAGACTTCACTTTTACATCAGAAAATAATCCTTGATTCTTTCAACATACGTTGATCATTATTCTTCTATTATCGCTATTTACAGTATTTCTAGTAGTTCATAAAGTAATTCATAAACGCAATTTTATCTGAAACCTATTAATTGCGTTGTAAGTTTACGTTAAAGAGATTTTTCAAACTAAATTTCATGGCCAAATCAGGAGATAAGATTCGCACTAAAAAAGATAATATTATGGGAATTTGAAAATTCGATTTTCTAAGTAAACCTACCGATGGTGTAACCGTATCTTTCTAACGTCGTTACCACTTGCTTCGCGAAACCACCAGATGTTACAAGAATAAGAAAGGGATGGAAGCGAAATGGGTGAAAAGCGAACAGAGAAAGGCGAAATTTTCTTTTATCGACAACTGTGGATAGACTTGAAAATAATAACATTTTTAACGAAACCGGTAATAATAAATTTATTAAAAAACTAAACTCGACTTAAAAAATGCGGTATTCTTTCTCCTTATAACGATAAATTCGGGGAAAAGTTAATCAACTTGTGGACTAATATTATTATGTTCGTTATTATGAGGAGGAAAATTGTATTTATGTGCGTGCGTTTAAATAGAAAATTTTAGAAATTTAATACACATTTTTGAGTGTATTATCAAAGAAATAATGAAATCCGAGTCCTAAATACTAGGAACGCCGTTAAATTACCAATACTCGAGCGTAAAGAATTTCTCTTTAAATATTATACAAAGGTAGGAGTACGATTATTTTGAAACGATGTACACGAAAGTACTAAAAACTCTAAGAACGAAACAATGAAAAATTTATGGAGTCAAGTTTAATACAAAACTATATCGTCCGCAGGAAGTATGGTAAAAGGAACTCCTTATAATCCTCTTCCTTCTTCTTCCAAGTCAACCCGGTGTCAACCCTTTTGTAATCGTTTTTGAAAAAGGAATTAAATTGTAAAATAGAAGAAGTAAAAGGGAATTTAATTAATAATGTATTTTAAAAGGCTGCATAAATTTACCCTGTAAAAGAAATCTGTGCAATGTAAATATATATAATTTAAGTGCATAGGATATCAAATTTAATAGCATCTTCGAGAATAATTTTTCATTTTCATTTGCCGTAAGTAATATATTAACGAGATTGTTCAAGGATCTACATTGCAAATATCTGTTGGAAAATGAATTAAGCAATGAATCGTTTCGAAAAATAATTGCAGCTATTATCGTCAGACATCGCGGAGACAAATTTTATCAATCTTCTTACTTTCTTTTATCGTTCTTAATTCATTGCATATAATTATGTACATCTCGTATTTGCGATATCATATCGTACATTATTATAAGGTAAATTTGGATTATTAGCTGCAACTGTTTTATATTTTACATTTTCATAAACTGCCTAATAAAATGAACTTTGCAGGTTATATAATAAACACTGTTTTATAATAAAAACTAGTACTCAACGATAATAAAGATTTTCATTAATTTAGGAAATAATTTGTGTTTTAATATAAAATAATTTCAAATTTAGAAAAGATAAAATTTTACTGATTTTTTTGTTATGATATTGCGAGTCGCTACTTTATTCAATTAAAAAGGTAATACTTTAACGAATATTTGTTCTTTCATTTCTTTTTCTAGAAAAAAAAAATTGAGGCATCTAACGTGAACTCAGATGTAATCATTTATGTATCACATTTGAATTTAACACGTGATATTACTAGAAGCGTGTTTCTGATTGAAATATGTTAATCGTATAAAATACTAAAAGTTTTACCTCGTAGGTTATAATAGTGAACGTGATAATGACGGCATCAAATATTCTAAAATCGCAAATAAAATTTAATCTTTATATAAACGCAGATTATGTGGAAAAACTTAAAGTGCACAAAAGATATTAGTCTTGTTTTCGGAAACACGTATAAAATATTCTATTACCCAAATATTGATTAATAATTGTGCTCCTTCTGATTCTGATTCCTCGGGATGTTTCTCGCGTAAATCATAATCAAAAACAGCAATGAAAGATCGTATTATGTAATCTCGTTTGTTTACATTGACTGAATGTTTTTGGAATATAATATTAGAAGCACAGTCAAATAAGTTTCGGATTTCTCAGTGAAGGAATTCCAATTTCAAACCAATTCAATAATTTGATCGAGCTGGATAATACGAATGGAGCACATTCTGTATGGATCTTATCACTCGAAAATCGTTGCGCAGTTGCAAGATAGTATTAATCATTGCCAAATAATAGCAATAGCAAGAAGATTACTGTAGAATTTTTAATAACCATGTTGTATATTTTGAAATATATTTCGAGAGCTAATGTATTTTCCCAGAGTTTTGAATATAAATTAAGGAGATGCAAAAATCTAGCGCATACCGAACGTTTTCTGTATTTAAACTCGAAAAAGATTTTCATGAAAATTTTCGGTACACAGTTTGCTTGATTTATCGTAATTTATTTTTCGATAAATTCTGCTGCTTGTGAAAATAAATTTTTTCACGCAAAGAGAAACTACGAAAAGAATTAAATTAATCTAAATAACATCCTCTGCAAAATAATTTTCCTTGAACTTATCAGGTCACATCGTACATCTATATATTTTGCCCTGAAATTGTCATTCCGTGCGTTATGCAAGCTCATTAACAATTACCTCATTACCGCAGCATTGTACCGAACAATACTCAAAGTATTTAAATTGTAAAGAACTTCTTTAATGATCAATACACGTTCTTAATTGTACCTTTCATCCAAGGAACGGAAAATTCTTTGAATGCAGCGTAGGGAAAATTTTTATTTCAAAAGATCGACGACGGTATTGTGTAATTTTCAGTCGACCATCGGTTTATTGAGGTCAGTTTTTGTTCATTTTAGGACCGATGCGTTTACTGAAAACGAAGATAATATTTATCCAGAGCAACAAATACTCATACTTACGTTTTGAGCTTGGAAAAAGTGATTTATATAGATATTTAATATTAATACATTATTAATTGTTAACAGTTTCGTGTTTTTTTTCACGATACGATAATTTGAGGTTTCACGCGTTTTTTTTTATATGCCTTTTAATGGCACTTAGGAAATTCCAAGAAAAGTTGTAAAAGAAATGACGCCACCATAATATTTTTGTTTTAATTACTCCGATGTAATGCATCTATAAAAGATGCATAAAAATATAAAAAAGTCGGTTCTTCCTAAGACCCGTAGAAGCACATGGTTTATGCGATGGATTATGCCACGGTATTCATTATTTATTGAATTTTACGTTATTTTTCAATAACAATAATAGTTGCTTAAGTTTTACGAACGTCAATTTACAAACGAGTTTCAAGCACAGGCTTACATCACATTTGGCCTGTAAAATAAAACGAAACTTTAATACCGTAATAAAAGTTCAATTGAGTACGTAAATAAAATTTTACTTCTTTAAATAAAACTAAATAATTGTCACGGTAGAGATAAGAATTGGTAGTACTGGATTAGTAGTTCTGGATTATGCTTAAAATATGTTAAAAAAATTTTATATTCACCTCGATCAAACGTCTCTCCCCAGTGCGAGGTACTTAATATTCAATTCGCGTTCTTTAAATTTGACAGCATTTAAAATTCTTATGAAAAAATGTCATTTAGAAATAGTAAAGTGTTATTACGCCGTAAGTAAATTATGTCCCTCGGCATCGAAATTACTCGGGCTTCTTCATTTTAACCTTATAAATATTTATTTTAATTCAGCACTTACTTCTGATTGGCGTACCGTAACTTATGTTGTATTTTCATATTTGCAAAGGAAGTACGGCATGTACGGCAACTTCTTTTTACCAAAACCCCTTTTCCAATATTTAAATCAGCAAATTTTTAATCAAATGGTGCAGTAAGTGTTCGGGTAATTAAAAAATTAAAAAACACTGGTGACAGGGTGAACAAGCAGCAAAGATAAGAGCGAGTCTCGGGTCGTTTTTATTTTTATTAGACACGTGTAAGCTCGTGGGTACACACTATGAACAATGTGTGCGCGGTCATAGATGTGGATAAATTCGAAATGGGCAAATGCTCGCGAGGACTCGTGTCTCGGATGAAATTGTCCTTGACGTGTAAGGAGCTACAGAAAGAAAACAATCCGCCATCGAAAATTGGATTTCGAGTATGATTTTCATTTTAAAAGAGTTCCCAATGATCACGCAAAGTTTTCATAATTGCAAAGCAATCTCTGAAACTCGATAAAAACCATTCGTTATTTGTTCTTAAATCTAATATCATATCACTTTAAATTGATGTTCAGAATTTGAAATGCCAACAACTTTTTGTACACGATTTACGAGTGCAACTTGTCTTTCTCGCCTAACAATTTCGTACAGGTTATTTCTTCATAATCAACTTCTCTTAATGCTAATTTAATGTTATCCTGATGCCCTTATCTTGGTTTTCCTAAGAGATTTTTACTCGTTCGCTTCCGTACTTTCGCACACTTGCATACTTTACTTTTATTCTTCACGCTAGGCACATACTCGAGTTATCTCGACGTGAGTAATATAATTACGTTTACAATATGGTGTGAACAACGGATAATTTCTTCAGTTCTGTGCTAGCATTACTTTTTTAGCTTGAAATATTTCGCAAGCACCTATTTTTAAAATGTTCCTGATTTATTTTTCTTCGATTATGGGAAAAGCTTTGCACAAATACATTCCTAGCTTACCGATAGCCGTAGTGTCATTTTGTATTTTTATATTTATATTCAGTTTCACTGAGTTATCAGTCATCAGTCGAATGTTATTCAGAGTTTAAATTACTTGATATTATACAAATTACTCGATATTATTATTATTATTATTATTATTATTATTATTATTATTATTATTATTATTATTATTATTATTATTATTATTATTATTATTATTATTATTATTATTATTATTATTATTATTATTATTATTATTATTATTATTATTATTATTATTATTATTATTATTATTATTATTATTATTATTATTATTATTATTATTATTATTATTAAATTACTCGAAATTTTGGCATAGAAACAATTTCCAATCGTTATATCGCTGACCATAATAATTGCTTAAACCTAAATAATAACATTAATTCTTAAGCAATTGTCCACGCAATTAATATTTCAAGTCTCGGTCGTTATTTCTGTTATATTTGACAAATAGTCTACCACTGCGGATCAAAATGTGATTCCTTTTCACATTCAAACATTTTACTATACATATTTCCTCGATAAAACTCATCGGTATTTTACTTGATATCACTTTCACGTCTGATCTTCATCAGCAGTTTCGAATATTTATTTGCGTACGAATAGTTGGCCTGATTATATTTGAAGTCCGCGTTCTCTATTCGCAAACAAAAACAAAGGATACACTGTAAAGTGGAGATAAGGACGCAGAGTTTGCAGATTTACCATTATATCCAATATACTGAATTCTAGTATTTAGTCGACTACGCAATAAATACTCTTATTTATAAATTAAAAGTAGGAAATACAGTTATATTAATAATCAATATTTGTGCTATTTCAACTAATGAATAATGGAATTCTTGAATTGTGGATTGATTGAATTTGTGAAAGCATTTGCAAGAACTAATGACAATTGATTAGCTCTTATAGAGACAGTAAATGTAGCTAAAGATTTAGAAATAATATCTAGTAACTATAATGTTACTTATAAGGCTACTTCGACAAATTTTACGTAATGCTTACATAGGATGATATTGTTATAATGTTTCTGTTTAGCATAACATTTTACATTAACGGTTATTTTTTACTTTATTGGTTGTTGTACTTGTTACATTTCTTTAAAATAAACTAGAAATAGTCTTGTTTAAATTAAGTTATAATAGTGAATAGACGAGTCTATTGTTGTCTTCGGTATCTTCCTCTTTACATTTCTTAGTCTCTAACTTTATACGGAATAAAGGTGTTTACATAATTACCACTCGCAGAAACTTTATAGGTAGCTTTCCTTAAGTAATAAAAATAAATATATTTCAGAATATATACCATTGATTTGTTTCTAAAATAAGCAATGATAAAAACTATTCTGTTATCGCAGTTTAGGATTAGTTAATCGTCTTACTTTTCCGTCGTTCTTTACCAAATACAAGGATAACGTCAAAAATCATAATTTCAAAATCCTCTAAATTTACTGAAATATTAAAAAGAAGCCCATTTTTGTTGGGTATAAATGAAGAAATATAATAATATCCTCTAGTTTTCACGTAATCAATATCATCCACTCCGCGCGATCCTTTTGAACAAAATTTGACAGCAACGATGACGCACATTTGAAAAATTGTCGCATGGAGAAAACGGGGAGAAAATTGACAAGCACGCGCTCTCTTATATTGTAGTGCAGTACCGTTGTAAGAAGTATTAGAGTTTGACCTTACGATTGTTCCGACGAAAGAGAAAGATAAAATCCGATGGCGTTTTATTCTTTGAACTTTCAACAAACGAAAATGCATATTAATGCACAAAACTAAAATCCAACATGATTATAAACAATGATACAATTGTCCAGGAAATGTATTCTAATTGTTAACGATAAATTCGTGTGGAGAAATGCTCCTTTCTCGTGAAAAAATAAATTTATTTTATAAATTATAAAATACAAGTATTTCATCATTGTTCTCAATTGCATATTGATTAAGCGACCCTTGGGATAAAATAATGTTTTCAATTTCAAGTTCTATTTTTCCGCATAAATGAAAGATTGAAAAATCAGGAAAAAGTTAAGAGAATAATTGATATATTTCTTTCATTTATATTCTTTCGAATTCATTTTATGCAAATATTTATTATAACTTGAAATCTCTTTGCCTATGAATAACGATTTTTGCAAGAACTTGACATTTCTACTTTTTTAAAAATATAAGAATTTCAGCCCAATGCATGGAAATAGCCTGTGCACTATAAGTGATAAAAATTAAAGAGAATTTTTCTTTTTCACGGTCACATATCGGATTAAATAATTGCATACAAAGAGGCACAGTTATTAAATAATAATGTTAAAAATTAAAATAGTAAAACGAAAGAGGTTATGTTTAAGTTAACTAATATTTTAAATAGCAGTTCAATTTCTTTCTTCAACATTATAATGTAAATAAATTAATGAAGTAGACGTACACGTATTGAGAGTTTAATTAATTAAACCTTGCAAATATCCCCTTCACAAAATCAAGAAGATACAGAAACTTATTTGCACTCCAAATGCGCTAATTAAAATTATTCTACGTACCGATATAATACCCCGTAAAAGTAAAAGCTCAAAGTCATTGCTCCCTCTTGTGACTTGAACTTAACTAACGAGCAATTTCGAAGCAATGTTTATTTTCCAATCGATTGCAAGTTATTTTGTCCAGTTCAACTTGTACAACTTGCACCCCCACATGTCATTATAAAATGATTTACAATAGACAGACTAACAACGAGGTATAAGCATTTATGTAGGTATACTGTCAATTGTTGAGGGAGATTTAAATAACAGTGCGTCGCTGCAAATATTCCGAGTACATCAAAGCCCCGACTAAGCATTTTTGTGGGCACACTTGTACAATCACATTTGCAGAAGCGAATGGTTGACTTTGTGCGACGATTTCCAGCTTTGCGCTGCATAAAATAGTTTTATCGCATAACTTAGAAAAATTGGAAGAGTTCGCACACGGCAGACTAAGTGTTACAAAAACTTACCCTTAACGATTATGTTGAAATACGCGTAAATTATCTTCTATGAATTCCTGAGCTTCGTCGGCATAAATTGTTCAAATGAAAAGAATAGCCAACGGTGCGTTTCAAAAGAACCGTTTACCGTGACTATTTCCGCTATTTCTTGCTCATCTTCTGCTTGGAAAATGTGAACCATATAACACAAAAGACATCGGTTATACACCAACAGTATAAATGTTCTATTAACCGAAACTGAATATAAACAGATAAGTTGAATTAGATACACGCGTGAACGGGTAATTACAAAAACTGCAAAGTAAGTCACATACGGAAAGTTCTTCCCGCGACGTTCTTTTTCAGTCTCCCTTTTTCTTCGTGCATTTGCTTCCTCTATTCTCTCTCTCTCTCTCTCTTTCTCACTCTCTCACTCTCTCTCACTCTCTCTCACTCTCTCTCTCTCTCTCTGACCCCCATTCGTTCGTTCGTCTTCTGCGCGGCTATTGTGAAAAAAGTACGAGGAAAATTATGCATTGTACGTCAAGTAGTAAAGAAATAGCGTGCATAAAGAAAAGGCATCAACGTTCTTCGACTCAATAAATAACGCGTGAGCACCGAATATTCGAGTTGAAAAATTATTCTTTTCCTCATCAATTGTAAGTGAAACAGCTCAACCACTATTTTTATGAAGAAAAAAAAATATTTTCTGAAATCATGCAATGATGATGTATCATTATATTTTAGGATTATTTATGCAAGCTTTAATGCAATTTTAGGTTCTCTTAAATATATTGACTATTTACCAAAGATTTCTTTTTAACTAAATGTAAAGGTCGTATATCAATTGATGAATATCCATATAATTTTACAACAGTTTCGTTTGTGTATATAATTTAAAAATAACTACATAAATAATAAATCGAATAACAAGTTATTGGATACCCTTTCATTTTATTTTACTTAATATTTTTATCTTGATATATATATCAATATTTCTGAAAAGATATACAAATGCACATCGGATAAATATTCCAAATAAAATCCATACATACACGTTATTGACAATACTGCCATGTTTACATTATATTAACAACCACTCACGATGCTTCATTTCAAATTCATGCAGAGGAAATCACATAGAATTATTTCCGCACAAAAATCCTAGGTTTTTATTCTCGATCTTATAATGATGATGTTTAGGCTGAATAAAATAAGCACTTTTTATCGGGGAAATGACATTGAAAAGCATCGAGTGCGAGTCAACAGAGTTGTATATTTGAAAAATCTTGGAAGATCTAAATGGGCTATAAAAATGTCTTGTTCAATTAAAATGAATAAATGAAAACGGAACTTTCTGTGGTGGTCGTCGTATCCGAGAAGCCGTAAGATTTTTACTGTCAGGTACTCGACTGATAAAAATTTCTCACTTACCTACGAAGTGCCAGCTGCATTTTATTTTTCTTAGACCGCGGTAATAATGCTAAAGTATGTTTTTTGCTGCAAACTCGCGTTCACTTCTTGCAGTTTCTTGTCTTTCAGCTATGAGAAACGAGCTCTGCGTTCTTCTGTCTAAATGAAAAGTAGGAAGAAAGTCTGCCTAAGTCTGCCTACATCAGTATTTAAACACAAGAACATTGTATCCTCTGTGGCGTTTCCAACACCGAAAACAAAACAATAAATCTATTGTGCGAATACGTAAAAAGCGATTCCATGTAAATCCGAACGTGCGTTACATTTGTTTCTGCGAATTAAAAAGAGATCGTTTAAATCGACGGGTAAAAGTGACTAGAACAAACACCCTTGAAAGGCCGCATTTGAATAAAATATTGCAGTTGAAATATCTGCGGCGTTGCAAAGCCACGGCTCATCGGTTACCGATATTTCTGCGGACAAGCCGCGGCGTGACGATGGAATCGTTATTATTAACGATCGCATAGAAAACCATTAAGTATCGGCCGATTCACCCGCGTTACTCCCCGTATCTTCTCTATCCGCGGTAATATCAACAGCTGAGCTGCATCCGCCTAACGCGGCCATTACTACACGCGGTTGTCGATTAATTGCAGTCGATTATGCAGTGCAGCGACCATTTCTACGTCATGTGCTACACCGAGCAGCCGACGTCGCAAATACTTTATCGCCATCGCGCGATCCCATCCAGTTTCGCATTGTGGCCTCGAAATGCAGCAGCTGCTACACTTACATGACAATTTTGAGAGGCCTGGAGAATGCATTTTTTCCGAAGGGGTATTTGCGGTGCTCGGTTGAAAAGAATAAAAGCATTTCCACGTTGAATTTACGATAACGCGAGCGCGACAGCTAATGGCTTTTATGGCTGCGCTCATACGTGTTCGTCATTTTTAATTTTCGATACAGACAGAGCACTAATACTCCTCCTCCCCAGAGACGAATATACATTGGATTTTTCAACATACCGTACAAGCTCGTTCAAACTTACTGCCTAATCTCGAGTCATCGCAGCAAAGATCGGTGCCTCTTGAATTACTCGTGGTGTAGAATTTTTTATAAATCTACATTGCTCAGTCGTTGCATGTAATGCATTGGACCTACGAAGATTTGCGATAGAATTCGGAGTTATCGTCAAAAGGGGATTGTTGTAATATTCTAAACGATAATTTCGTCATTTTATGTTGAAATGTATAGAGGTCCGTACACGAGGTGTGCTGTAAATTTACATATATATTACGTCAGTATTATATAATCCCTGAAGGAGCTGTAAAAGTTTCTAAACTTATATTCTAGAGGCTAGATACGTGTTGTATTGAGATTCTCGATTTATTCGCAAAGTCACGTGTGTCGTATGAAAAATTTTAAGATTTTTACGCCAATTATACTACAATGTGAATTGAAAGTAAAGATGCAAGAAATATACCAAAATTGTAATTAGGCCAATAATTTGCATCCGAATGTGCTCTAATTTAAAAGTCTTGTTCTATTCGAGTGTAAACTATTAATACCAAGTATTAAGGCTCTTTAATAATTTAGTCGACAATAGTATACATTCGTATAAGTTTATCGCGTAAATGATGGACTTATACAATGTGGACACCGTATCCCTGATTTTTTTACATTAATAAATGTATTTTTACAAATCTCTTGATATAATTGAGCTTCGTTTGTCGCTTGCAGATGTCCTGACAGTGGGCCCCGGGCCACCAGGATGCCGACAGACGACGACTATGGCCGAAGAGAACGTCTCCTGTTGCATCAGCACCCGACCGGTCAATATGGTCAACCGATACCAGCATCTCCGATTCATGGATCAACAGCATCCAGTAGCACAACCGGTATCCAAGCTAATGCCTATACGACAACTGGCGTCGACTGCTACCACAAGCATCAGGCATCATCCGGTGCAGCACACTCGTGTATCACCCAGGAGCAGCATCGCTCATCCTCGCAAAGCAATGATCAGTTACAACACCAGTACGGCTCGACCAACGTCGGTCGACAAATCTGCCAGTCAGTCTCGCACAGCCTACCGGGCGATCATAGATTCGCCAGATACTCAGAGAGCAGCATCGGTAACAGCGAACAAACAAAGCAATCCTCGAGTACCGGTTGCTCGACGACACTCGACTATCGAAGTTACCAACCGCTGCCCTCTATTACCGAGCGCTCTCACCAGCCCCAGCATCCGCAAAAACAAAACAATAACAGCAGCAACAACGAGTACGCTAACTCCAGTGTCCTCGTCGCAGTGTCGGCCGGCAGTAACCCCTTTTCCGTGGAAACTTTTCCGTCGCCTCCATCCCCTGCACCAGTCAGCGACCGCTTCGTCCCTCCGCCACCACTTTCACCGAGTGCTAGCGAAAAATATGCATCCTCGCAGTCTCTGGCTAATTGCCCTGCTGTTGATCGTCTTTTGCCAACCGGTTCTGCGAGCGCCCGAGATCTCTACGGTGCTACGCCACCATCGCCAATATCTGCCAAGGAGCAACGATTCGCCTCAGCCGAGCGTTTACTGGCTACTACCGGTACAACATCGGGAACATCAACCGTATTGTCATCGGTTGGCGAGACCAAGGATCAGCAACGGTACTCTGCATCATCGACCGAGCGACTTCTCTCCTCGGCCTCGCCGGTATTGGGAGTCTTATCGGCAGCAGAGCGATGTGCCTATGGTTCTTCAAGTCTCAAAGATGTATGTGGATCTTCGTCCGCTACTCGCTACAGTGGTTGTTCAACCGAAAGGCTGCTCTCGTCCTCGCCCATACACGCGCCTGTACCTGAAAGGTTCGCCGGTACAGGCATCAAGTCTAGCGAGTACAGCAACAGCTACATCAAGGATTCGCCGCTTCACGAGCGTTACCACAATCATCAAACGGCGGCACAACAACAGCAGCACCACCACGATCGCTTTGTCAGCCTTGGGTGTACCATGGAGAAGTATCTCCCAAACTCGCCGAATGCGGAAGCACCGCACCAGCGCTGCTCCTCTAGCGAAAGGATACTCGGTCCAACCAGCGGAAACAATGACCAGACCAACAAGAAATTATCAACGGATCGGGCTGTCGAAGCCGCCTGCCACAAATATTCGGACAACACCAGAGCGTCGGTCTCGATTCAAGGTTATCAGGATAACGCTGGAGGCTCATCGGCCCAGCGACACGTTAGCACAAGTGATCGATTCAATGATTTGGCCATGCAAAGATATGCTCAGAGCAGGCCAACCGATAGGTTTTCTAATGGTACCGAACGCTACTTGCCAAACAACATTAGCATCACTCATGATGCGCGACAAATTGGTGGTGAGATAGCGAGGTAAGTGATACATAGAATATTTATTACATTTTTTATCGAGATGAAAATAATTAAACAATACCAGTGTTGAAAAAGACAAAACGAGACAAACTTCATTCGCAGAGCTTGCAAAACAATAAACATTTCAGGTACTCCTCGAGTTCGTCCACGGAGCGGCTTTTATCCTCGTCCTCTTGTCCGTCGTCAATCGAGGCAGCGAATCGTGTTGCGCATCATCAGACCTACAATTTAGGCAACAATAGCGTAAGCACCCAATCAACGAGCATTTGCGAGCAGTCGCGTTACGCTACGCTCTCACCCACGTCTGACGGCGCAAATCCGTCCGGTCATGCCGTCAGCTGCTACTCGCAGCAGTCTTCCAAGCAATCTGCCGGAGATAAGTACCACCACCAGCTAACGAAACCGGCACAATGCTACTCCGCCAACAGCTCTGAATGCGGAAGCTATGATCACCTGACCTCGAACCACGGCGATCATCAGTTTGTCGAGGGCTCGGATCGATACGGCATGGACAGGTTCACCGTAGGCAATGGAATTGGTGAAGCGCGCTTTCAAACTACTGGCTCTAATAATAGATACCACTGCACCACGATCGAGCGACTCTCGTCGACCTGCGGTAATACCGACAAGTATCTGTCTCTGCCAAAGCCAAAAGACAGATACATCGGAGGTGGACGTATTGCCAATTCCTGTGCGTCCATCTCGTCCGGGTCCTCGGATAGAAACCACGTGTCCAACGGCAGTACTTACGTACCACCTACGGCTCATACACCGGTAGAAAGGTAAGGTATTTTTAAAAACGTGGATGTTCTTTCCAGATCGACGTATAATGCCTAATCCTTCGTTGGTTAAAACAAATTTTAAAACGATTTTTAAAATGATTTTTAAAGTGATTTTACCTCGAACAGCATGTTTGTCACATTCGTAGATTTGCTTTATGGAAATTAATCCTTAAAAATCTGTATAAATGCACGTATTAAATCTCCGGTAAAGAATACGCGCACTGTTTTGTAATAGCATGAGAAACTATTGAGAAACTACTTTCACTTAGGTACGTACCGCAGCCACCGTTGGAGGTTCTCTATCCCGACAGATACGTGGACAGGTACGTGACATCTGGAGCACCTACGGATCGCTACGTGCTGTCAACGGATTCCGGTGACTCGTATATACGCCGAGACTTGGGATTTCACCATCACTATCGACTACCGCCTCCTGCTGGCTATCCTTACACTCACCAAAGTCATTTTCGGTTTCGCGGCCTCACCTACCAATCACCCGGTCACCTTGGCGGATCACCTGGCTCAAGTAGCTCTAGCAGTTCTACTTCTGCGCAACGAGACAGCTTTTCCACCTCACCTTTACTGAGGTCTAAGGTGCGCGTTAGCCCGGGAGACTTTGGTGCGAAAGCTACTAGTGCTAATACACCGCGTCACGTAACGAGTCAGCAACAACAGCAGCAGCAGCAACAGCAATCGGCGTGTTGCATCGACGTTGCACCCGGACAGAGAACAACTTGCTGTCAACCGATTAGACGGTCCATACCACCAGGAGCGCTACCTTCCATCCCCCAGCAGACAGCGCACTCCTCGTGGTAAGTCTCGTACTCCTGTCTATATATGAGAAATCATCCGCTATTTTTATTTACGAATAATCGCATGTGACTTTGATAATGTCAGTCCAGGTCCAGAGTAACCGAACTACTCTTTTTTTATTTAACTTTTGCATTCAAATTCAATTCCCATTCTTCGTGCATTCATTTACATTTATATTCGCCGTGATTCGTCCCATGAAAATGCAACCAATGATATACGTGTACGAGCATACGTCGTGTTTTATTTTCCACATTAATATCGTAAAGTTATCGCATTCGCGAAGCAGCCTCTTATCGACTTGAGGCTGCTGCGAGTCAAACTTGTTTCTCATATCCCTGAAATTAGTTTGCGCGTGAGGGGTTGAACGGAAAGTACAAGAAGTGCGCAGCAGCAAGACTCGCTTTATACTCCCCGGCGTTACCCTAGATGAAATTCGGAGTAGAGCGCCGTGTATTTGTTGTAATGCATACGCTGCCGTAATCAGCTGCTGCTCCCGGAATAAAGCCCCGTGAATTAGGATGGAAGAGAAGCACGGCGGGATACGATGTCTTAATTAGGAGATAAATGTTGTTTATATCTAACGTTAACTATGAGTGAGCCTTTTCTCAAAGTTGTAGTGGTACAAACGTTGGTTGCCCGTCGGTGTTTAACTCAGCATAATGCTTATCGGTGTGCTTACCGATCTTGCTTTTTTGCAATAATTGAATTCACATTTGAATTCGTATATCTTCGACTCGGTTTCACTCGTACAATTATATTTTGTTTTTTACATCCTACAGCTGAGTTGGAACTGTGTAAGCCTCAACGTTACACCACTTACACATTGATAATTACAGTTATCGATGAAAAAAGTACGTTCGAGGAAACATTTTTGTATTTTACGAAATATCGCAGAATTTGATGTGGTCGTGTCCTGATAAAGAGCAGCTTCGGAAGCTTCACGAAATAAAATTATGTACTTTATCATTAATTTGTAATATAAAGTATGTATCGTGAGTGGAAGCAGAGCCATTTTTCTGAAAATATTGTAATTTAAGATGATGAAATCAAACTTTATCAGGTTTTTTTATAATTACAACTAAAGTAATCCTTGAGTATGGCATACTAAATGATCGTGAGAATAAATAAGCGTACACAAATTTCCTTTCATTAATTTAATTATTACAATTAAATGAAATATGTTGCAGTGGATTACAAATTTTTGTTACGTTTAACGTGATATTAAAATAGTTTCAGGAAGCAATTAGAAACGTATAACTCAAGTCAATAGGAATTATATTGGATGATACTCAAACATTTTGCGTTTCAATTTATTGTAAACATTCTAGTATCCCATTAAATGGGAACAATAAGTTCAAATTTCCCAAGTGAAACTGCTAACGTCAGATTTTTACTTTACTTGAAAATTACGCTCGAATAGTAGCACATTCCACCTCAAAATTTTTAACACTACAAACTGCTGATTTAAGTTTCAGTTTTTCGTTAATTTTCTCGCAGTGTCTGCATAACTCTTATCGTATAAAAAGTTGTAAACTCCTGGTCCCATTTGGCAGAAACTCCATTGAAAATATACCATTAAATTTTTACATTATCGTTACTTGATCGGATGTTGCAATGAAAGATTGATAATATTTAAATAGATATCTGTAAAAATAGGTATAGGTAACCGATAATTCTCAATACGATTTAATTGATTACCGAATGTGTGGTTTTTATAAAATACATCGATAACGTACAATTATTAGTCTTACGCGAATACGTTTCCTGTCCTCCTTTTATAATATTCGATACGCTTCTCTCAATTTCACTCAATTTCTATATTATTACCAACACTTTTTGCCATTATATTTGCATCCGCCGAACTTTATGACTCGAGGCTATTTTAAAAAATACTTGCTGAGTTTTCTAATATTATTTGAACTATGTATTCAATCCGATTGGACGTGACCAATTACTTATACTAGTTACTTATACTTTTCGGTTATAAGATTTTACCGTAAAAGAACAAATTTTGAATTTTTGATTTTGTTTATAATAATCCTGCTAATAATAATTGATATTAGAGTGATTGTTGATGTGTACATAGATCGGTGCAATTTCTAAGTGATTCGATGAAAATTCCAATTCGTATAAAATAATTTTTAGTTCAGTTCTAATCATAGTGGTAAAGTTTAAATTAAACAACTTAACACGGTAATTTTAATCTAGATTTGGGAGACGTCATTTGAGTCTTCGTTTATTCCATTTCCACAGTCTTCTATTGCGCTTGAATCGACTCGTGCATTAACGTCAACTTTCCACGCTCAGCTAAGTACATGAAGTGCGCATCTCTCTTACGCTATTGGTTCAATACTTACTCGAAGCTATTTTAAAACTACTTACAAGAGGTTATTGCGAGCCGCATTTAATTCAATTAAAAAAAATAAATGGCTTCCTCAAGTACACGAAGGCTCGAGATGAGGACGTATTTGGAAGCAATTTTGAAATAAAAAACTTACAATACTGGCTATTATTTTATAGCATTTCATATTCCTGTTTCATTGCAGTTAAATAAAAGTAAAAATAAAAAGTACCTTTACAGTCGGTCGATTAAGACGTATCTTTGCGCGCACTCAATTTCAAGAGCTAGAAGATACCTTTTACAAAGTCTTTTGCAGTTACGAAATTCTCTAAGTCGGCTTCGAAGCATCTACACATACTTAAATAAAATTTGAAGACATAAAAATTGCTGAAAATACGTTAATTTTCTATTTGAACTTTCGTGAATTTTACTCGAATAATCGTTAAGCTAAGAGACTAGCTGCACGTATGCAATATTATACGAACAATGTCGATTAAAAAAAATTTCAATCCTCGAGCATCACGACAATTATTAAACTGCATTAGAAATTACGTCTGCGACATGATCTGTAAAAACTTTATTGCCAAGTGAAAGAGTCAGTCGTTACAAAAAGGTAAAAGGAAATTAGAAACGCATATTTATTGTGGAATAAAAATTGAATATGATTACACTAAGAGACGCAGCTTTCTTTTATATGCTCTAAAAAATATATCACTCTCAACAATTTTACACTGAAACTTACAGATACGCTTACGCTTGTATTGCATGCAGTGATAGAAGAAGTGCAAACACCCACGCATCCTTAACGACTGCTTGCCTGAGTGAATTTCTGCATCATTTTATCGAGCTTGAGGTGGACGACTTATTCGCGACCTTTGCGACAAGTACAAAGGGAGTCATAAAACTATGCACAACTGCTTATTCTACGTGGTTAATCAGTCTACGAATTTTATCCGGATTTATCACGTTCGTTTAAATTCCATCCTACGTACTCAAGATATAGAAAATGACGTTTCTGCTTGAATAAATCAATGCTTTTAGGACTTTCAGTCTCTGTTACATAACTTGTAAATTGTAAATACAGAGATATTTCCGCAATAATAATAACACAGTTATCGTGAAACTAGGTTAATGGAACTTAACAGATGTGTTTCTGAAAAATGAAGTATTTTCTTGAATTAATTCTAAAAGAATAGAACGAAGTGCAACAGTTTCATTTTACAAAGTGCTTGTTGTAAAATTTTTAAAACTCCAAGACTATTTCAGCTGATAGAAGGCAAGAGAACCTATCACTTTTTTCAAAAGTATTTTAATAAAATAAGAATTTATAAGGAATTCCTTTTCTTAAAAATTTAGATCTTATAGAAACTGTCAAAAGTATTTTAAATATTTAATCTGAATATTCATCATAACATACAGTGCATACGTTTTCCTCCTTCGAGTATATTCTAAATGTAAAGTAAGAAAGTATTTTAAAACATCTATGCAATAAAATTTCGCTTCATAAAAAATGTAATGTTGAAACTAAAACACAACTGCGTTTAATTGTCTTTTTTCTTGGCTAAATCAATTTCTCGAATAGTTTGTAAAGTGATTCGTCTATTTTCATAAAAATGAGCAATTTTATTCAACCGAATCGCTTAATCGATGGACATTTACCGCATAAATATACGCATAATTTACGAATAAAAGAAATAACTTCTTAACAGACAATAAAGAAAAAATAATATATTTACCGAAGCTAAGGCCGCTTACGACATTAGAAGCAATTTATTGATCCATTATACTACGGAGAATTACATTGTTTCCGTAGACTTACATTGTGCTAGAGATCCGCCTGCCTTCCTATAGGTAATATATATTTTTAATTCCATGTATATATTTTGCCTCTGGCTAAGTAATCAGTATGAATTTAAATAAATTTATAAAGAGAAAATTAGCGTGTTTGATGAAAACTCGAACTCTGCAAGTCATTTGAGAAAGACCATACATTTAAAAAGAATCACGTTTTTTTTAAAGATATTATTAGCTGCTTTCTTAGGACGTTTTTAATAATCTCTCGATGCTTAGTAAGAAATATTTTTCTTTAAAATAAATCCACCTTTGCAACGAGCAGTTGTAATGTTTTACTAGACTTTTTAAGATTTTTAAAATATCACGAGTAAATAAGTTACAAATGAACTTTTAAAATAGCCCTTCAATTTTCCTTGTCCGATAAGACGCGTTATTAACTTTTTAGAAAAAACGAGAATACCGGGAGTATTTTCTGATACACCTCTAATAACTTTTTCTATATTATCAAAAGAAACTTTAAAAAAACTTTAGAATACCATTTCATAAACTACGAGATCATCCAACGTAATTCAACGTAATTCTGATATAGTGTAGTGTAGTGTGAAAGTCTCCAATCATTGTTACTTATTATGTGTTGTGCATTATAATATTTATTATTTCCATAAGTAAATTGACTCTCTCTCTCTCTCTCTCTCTCTCTCTCTCTCTCTCTCTCTCTCTCTTATGTATCACATACTCTCGTAGACACTATTCTACGATTATTTCATGTAATTTAGTAGTCAATTTTATTATTGAACTAAAAAATCTACAATTGAAGAATTATATATTTCTACATAGCAAGAGGAAAATATAATAAAATTTTCTACCGCAAAGACGATAAATTTCCGTTTTCATATGAATATGGTCAATGTTCTTGGCAATTTTACAAAATGCACGAATTTCTGCATTGATAAGCATAAGTTTACTAAAAAAAATTTCTTTAAGTTAGAAAATTTGGAACACATAAAACTTTCAAAATTTCTTAATTTTATAAGAAAACGTCAGAATAAGTTTTAATTACTCGGTAAACATGTATCCAAGCCACTGAACAATAAAATCGTAAGATTACGTTCACAGTGCGATCATTTTTCTTCGAGGATAGTATTATTTCACAAGATATCACAGTGGAAGAAAAAATTACCGTATAATCAGGAACGAAAATTAAATTTCAACGCGAGAATTCTTAAAATGAAATACAGATAGATTCACCAGAATACCACAATATTATTGTTCAAATACGTTTGTCTATGAAGTTTTACAATATACTTTCGTCATGCCCAGAAGTAGAGGTACTTTATTATGTTCTAATCCCACAAAAGTTCGTTAATTATAAACATATTTTATGATATTTTTATTGTCACTAAGATTTTTTACCTTTAAAGGCGTTTAACTATTGTCTTACCACGTAAAAACTTATTTCTCGTGTAACATTCACATAAAAAAATGTATTTTTCTAAAAATTGCCATTCATTTTTAAAGAAGATTCTCAAGTACTAACATTGTTTTTTCATATTTTGGCTGCTTTCAAGTCTTCCCTTGATCTTCCCAATATCGACATATTTTTTCAGTCTGAGTAACGTATATAAAGAATCTATTATTCAAATTATTTTACTTTAAAAGTACTTTTTACAGTTTTTTTAGTCTCGTAAAGGCTCGTACTATACACTAAGACTTACTTCTTTTTATAATTCGACTATTCAAATTCGGACTATTAATGATTTTAAAATAATTTTCATGAAAGTTCCATTTAAGTAACTTCTTAAAAATCCTAAAGTTCTCTTTACAGCTGATTCTTCTTACGAAAAATTTAAATAAAATTCTTCCCTCTTTTTACACTATACATAAACATTTTTTCTGCAAAATATGCTGCTGCGATGACAGAAAATCTACCATAATGTTATATAATTTTGGTAATGCTCGTTCGTTATTATCCCATACTAACAAAGACGTTTCTAGCCCCAAAAATGATCTTGCTTTTCAAATTATTTTCAAAACATTTTATCCGGATATGATTACTTTATAAAAATGAACCGAAATGTTGTTAATACTTTTGTTGTTATCATCTTTTTTCCACAAACATCTACGTGCGTCTAAAAATGATCAAACTAATATAAAACAAAGTGTCGGGTATCGTAGCGACCTTTTTCGAATATTGGATTTTTGTAAAATGGCACTTTGAGAATTTAAATATTTATTACATCGATAAGGTTTCCGGTTAAGGTTGTTTGAAATTTGTAATACCCGTAACATCGTTGAAGTCTGTATAAAATGTATGCGTATATGTCAGGGTAGCCATTACGTGAGCCGATTAACTGTAAAAAAGCTAGTATGAAGTTGTAATAAGATTTTGCATAAGATAAAATGAAGTACGAGAGATTGTCCAAGAATCAAAATTAAGCGCTCCTTAATCATCGTATATTCAAAATAGCCTCTGCTGCTTATAAAACGTTATCTGAGAAAATAATAACCGATAACAACTTTTATGCAATATAAAACTCCTGTAAAATTTGTTTGGCATCCGAAGAGGATATTTATTGCAAAGCTGGTAAATTTATATTTTCAGTCACGTGTATTGAAGTGCAATTCCAGTATAATTTTTAATTTCAATTAAAAACTAATTTAATACATACGAAAAGTAGAATAGAAAGGTTGAAAATGAACATGGATTTTCAAATGTAAAACTTCTATAACGAAGATTGTTTTTAAATGTAAAACAGTATTAGATAGAATATTTATAAAAAAGTTCCGTCTCAACTGAGAGGCCAAACGGTAATACGATAAATAAAATTTTGGAAAATAGAAAACAAAGAACGGAATACATTCGCAAAGAGAGTGAAAAAATCTCAATGTACTTAAAGTAAAAATATACGTACGTTAAAAAATCAGAATAAATACAGAGAAAAGAAATGTATATTTACAAGTACAATTTTTTTCTACATCAATATCGTTGGAGCTTGCCTAACTAATAAATAAGCAATTGCAATTAGTGTGTTGCTCCTCCTTCTAGATTTTACTTTCAAATGTTGATGCAACAACACCGGAATTTTCAACGACTCAATTAGACAAACGATCGACATCTAAAGCTACATCGAGATAACAACGATGATAAAAAAATTGATTTTTCAGAGAAATGCAGTCCCTATGTTCAGAACGTTATTTAGAACGTTGTTTACCCTTCATGCGTGTCGTGAGATCTTATAATGATATTTGCTACGAACTCGTGAATAACTACAAACTAATTTGCTTACAAAAATGTTCCTTGTTTCCTCTCTCTCTCTCTCTCTCTCTCTCTCTCTCTCTCTCTCTCTCTCTCTCATCGTAACGTGAAAACATCGGCCGTGTACTTTTGAGAGCAGGGAATCTCTCGTCGGTATCTCAGTTCCCCTCCTCGCGTCGCTCCGTCACAGGTAGACCGTATAATTCCATTACACAACGGGTCTCGAGCCTGAAGATCCGACCGAGTGGATCGGGCCTATTGTGAGGATTCCGCTATTATTTGGCAACCGTTGTATCCTCGACGAGCCTCGATGAACACGTTCGAACGGCGATCGTAGTTACGGGAGGCTGCAAATGGCGGGTGAATTGGACGAAGGCGACGTGCAAAATTAGGAGTTTCCGGGTTGTGGGGTATACAGGGTTCGAGGGGTCGATTGAAGAGAGCCTGCAAGTGATGGACTGTCTCATCAGTTGTTGCGAAGACCGGTTGGAGTTCCGATAGGCCATTATTGGATCAGCGAGCTTGATATAAGTTATTATATTAATATTACAGATGGATATTATTATCATCGCGAATATTTATTCAGTTCTACAAAAAGCGGTCTAATAATAATGCGCTTATGATCTTGCTGAATTAAAAGACTTTTGTTGCTTGTACAATAGTATTGCTCTTGTTTATCACCAGAATGGCGACGATAATAAACAGTTTATAGCGATCTAAGTGATGAAAGAACTTTTAATCGGATAATCACTTTATTTTCAATCGTATTAATCACAGTTCGAGATAACTGATAAATTTTATAAGCAGACGAAAAGATAATTTTCTGAGACTTTCTTATGTCGTCGTAATTTTTTTAACGGTATTATCTATTAAAATTAAGTGCCTCGATTACGAAAAAGTACGTCGATACACGAATAACGATAAACAAGATTTTTTTTTTTTTTTTACGGAATTAATTTTGAATTACTGCTCAGTTATATATATTAACGGTGGAAAAGACTAAACCAGTTGGAAATATGATTCTATGAGGAAATTGATTTATAAAACGTTACGTCTTTGCAAAGCAGACCTAACACTCTAGTACATTCAACTTTACGATACGACTTTTTATTCTTACAAGACTTATAGCTCTCTATTTATTTCCGCAAATAATTAAAAATTGCGGACACGTACAAAAATGTAAGCAATAAAAACCAAAGTTATAACAAGTATTCGTATTTGTGTTATTAAATGTGCATCCGAAATTGGTACAAATAAAAGTAGCCAAGTAACAACTTTCAGTTAAACAGTTAAAATTTATTTATTGTAATAAACAGACATTACTTTTAATTACTTTAAAACTTTAAATTGTACGTTCGACGATAATCCTCCGAAATTTCAATGCGTGAAATCATTTATCAATAATAATAATGACAATTTCATAGAATAGTAATCTTATTGTTATACTACTAATACGTTCACGTAACTTTAACGACTTTTAGAATTCGTATTAAAATTATTTGTATATCGGGCTTAATGGGTTAATGTAGTGTAATCAAGGAGTATGCACTATAAACGTAAAGATAAACTTATCCAGGACTTAGACTAAGCTACGTACTAACAAATTTTATTTAATTTAATATAATAACTCGAAACGCGAAGCAACAGAGAAATGCATTTTATCGTAAGATACTTACTTTGGACTATTAATTAAAGATATTCTGACAAGTTGACTTTACCCATTTAACAAGACTTTTACTTTTATCCTCTTAGCAACGACGTGGCATAATTCTTCTTTTAATTTAATCATTTGCGTGGTTATTGAAATTTTAACCCTCGAATAACCCGAATAACCCGAATAACCTAAAATCTAAAATAACAAAATCTAAAATACATGTAAATAAGAACGCACGTAATCTCTCGATGCGCATGAAAAATGAACGCTACAAGCTCACAAGGAATTACTAGATTACATCTGCATTTTACATTGTTACTTTGGGTGAAAAAGCGCGAGATATTCAACGGGAAAAATGTGTCACTCGTGAAAAATGACGTCCCTCGATAAGTCAATTAGATCGATCGATCAACATCCTGGAGTCACCGCCTGCCAAACGACCAACACCTTCGAAATCTCTTCCTCGAATCCAAAACGTATATTTACCTCTCCTCTTCGTAACCCTTTTTATTCTCGTTAATTCTTATATTCTTTGTCATTCAAGCGTCTCCCTCGCCTCGGTCGAGGTACGAGCGATTACACAGTCCTAACGCATGAAGCGTGGAAAGGAAACTTGTACGATATACCGAAAGCTCATAAAGCCTGCCGGCGTCTCCGTCATAAATGTGCAGTAAAGTGCACGAGATCAGAAGAAAGGAGAGAGAGGGAGAGAGAGAGAGAGAGATAGGATGAAATGCGCTGGGCCGCGACGTTATTGATAAAGCGTTAACGCTTCGCCTTCCACTCGTGCTTTGTCGGTCGAGATAACGGAAGGAGAAAAAAGGCGAGCAAACGTGCAAACAAGTACACGGTACTCTTACTCTTCGGACGTGTACTGCCGGCTTTTTCTGTCACACGTACACTCCCAGGCATTTGTGCGTGCTCGTGTTCTAAAGTTGCAATTACTCGGCTGCCGATGTTTATGCGAGCGAGTTGCGATGTAATATCCCTGGTGCAGGTAGAGAAAAAAACGGAAGTTCGCGAAAAATGAGATGCCAAGTGCAAGTTATAGGGTTACGTGTACGTAATGAGTATTGCGCGAGAGATAAGAAATGAGCCTCGAGTGTACGACGATTTTGGTTTTTCAAATCGCAACGATGCTGCAACGGAATACCGAATGCACGTTTTCCCGCACCTTTCTTCATGATTTATGCAATTGTGAGTTGCAATTTCTGTTAATCCGTGAGTAATTATTTTGCTTGTTAATTCTATCGGTTCGTCTATTCGTTTTGTTTCCCGGCAGAGAGAGAGAGAGAGAGAGAGAGAGAGAGAGAGAGAGAGAGAGAGAAACATAATTTACCCTTCCTTCAAGAGCATACGGTCGCTAGGAAAATCAACGAACGAATGGATTGTCGCAATAAATAACTTTTTTACCAAGAGCATAACGTCAAGGCGATTGGCAGCGTTTCGCTAAGCGTACAGTGTGCCAAATGCTGCAGGACGAGCAGCCTTGATACGTATGAAAATGGCAAAAATAAAAACTGATTTGTGCTCCATTCGTGTCTCGACTACATTATTTTAAGCTAAAACGCCGTCGTATTTACTCGTATATGAATTTATTTAGAAGCTTTTTCCTTAAACGTTCAAACACTTGGCAATATCCGCAATGAAAAGTACAGGATGCCTAACATTGCGCGTACTTCCTTACAGCGTGTGGTACTACGTTGTGAACAGCACAAGTAATGAGTACGATAATTGAAAGGCGACAGACATCGATGTACGCTGTACTGGTAATTAGCCTTAATTATGCAAGCGGTCGCTGTAAAAACTCTCGAGTCTTTGTCACGTTTACTTCCGCGTTAAATTTGAGAATAAAGCGTCAAAAACGCCGAATAACGAAACAAAAAGTTTACGCGAAACGTAACATGCTTAACAAAAGCTGAAATGCTAACGTTCGAAGTCCCATAACCTCAAATTCTATTTCTCGAGGACGATGAAAGGCAGCATTGCGCTTTTTACGGTTCCATTCCTGCGCTACATCTCTTTCCTTTACAACGCTTCTTTCTTACATTCCGAAAAATATGTTTGAAATAGTTTTTTCCGCTCTTTTTATCTCTCCGTCGTCAACTTCATCCCCTTCCCGCCAACTCGCGCGTCCACAAAATGCTCACGCTTTCCTCTTCTTGTTTCTCTTGAGCGGTTGGCTTTTATCGCATCCTGTACAAGCTATTCTTTCGATGCTTTTATGGCTTTTTTATTTTTCTCTGTGCTTGTATCAAATTTTGCAACGCTCTCGAGTAATTGGAAGCGATAAAATTACATAAAATTACAAAAATTCAAAAGCAGTATTTACTTTTGCGTTAGAGTCTCAGCTAAGTATTGTATAATGCAAAATAAACGAACGTCGCGTATACATATTGTACTGCATTATTACTTTGAGGCGTACATTTTGTACGAACGTACTCGAAATTTCAGGAGCGTTATTTGACGCTTGGTGAAATAATGGTGAAAATAAAAAACTATCGATTAGCAAATGCTTGTTCGTGTGTTTTTATATTGTATTACGACGCGTGATCTTGAATTCGTCTATACGAAAGCCACATCAATGATGTTAATTCCTTTCACAGGGTTTTCGGTATGTAACAAAATTTTCAATAAATATTGGGAAACTGGATCGTCACATGAATATCAACAAATCTTGTGCTTTATTAACATTGGGTATTTATTTAGACGAATGTGTCACTGTATAATTTTCAATTAATAATTGCATTTTAATCGAAATTTTAGGCGAGATTATTACTTTGTCGATGCATATATGCGTGAAATATGCGGATACGTCGTTCTCGAAAATATTAACAAACTTCTACAAATATCGCGTGCTCCAGAAATGCAGTATGTCCTACATCGCGGAACATATCTTCCCGATATACATTTACTTATCTCGCGATTACTCAATACCAGTAATAAATTATTGCTCGAACAATGTTGTCGAAATACACAAAGCGAATTATCTACAGTCCATCGTAATAAATCTTTGAAATCAATTCTTAGATGATCGACGACTTTGTTTTCCTTAAGTAATATTCCATGCAAACATGTTTTGTATTATACGGGATTGGTTATCCTGACTATTATCTTTTAAAGCAACCTTGAGTGACGCACACCGAACAATATGTAGAATAATATGCGTGTAAACATCGCAAGTGCATGGAATTATTCGGTAAAACGGGGAGTTGTAATAAAATTTTCCTACAAAATTATCACGCAAAAGATATTCATTTTTAGGTCAAGTAAATCGACGTGTCGCTGAAAAAAGTTGAGTTCGCAAAATAGTGACTCGTGGTACAAAATCAAGCAACTTGCATCGTGGCATTCGCAAATCGAGGATTACGTTGGTACTCCTATATTAACGAGCGAAAACGCGAACGGCATCGGGAGTCTGTCTTTCTCTTCCTTCAGCCATCATCCTTTCCTCGCGATTCCTCTCTCCGTTTCCCGTTTTACCTTGTGCCGCTATCTCTTTGTCCCCACCAGAACACTATCCTCTCTCTTCCCCGGCATGCACACTCGAGTACACTGACGTTTCGTTCGTGTGAGTGAATCAGCGTTACGATGGCGCGACTCCGTACAGTTTGACTCGGGAACGCGCTTCCAAAAGCCACAACATAACCTAAACTTAAACGATCCACGCGCGTTCGCTCTTTATCTCGGCCGCTTTCTCTCTCCTTTTTCCGTGCTCCGATCCTCGCAACGCGTACCTCAGCAGCTAGTGTTTTGTGCCCTCCAAAGCAGGGATACGTTTATTCGCGTATTAACGCGGAGGTTAATCGTGCGTCGACGAGGATCATCGCTTTGTTCGCGATGATCTAAAAACAGCGGCAATACGCGCCGCGATCCAAACTCATTTCCGCGTGCTCATTGCGGTGTCGCACATTCGATTTGTGAAGGGATTCGCAGACCTGAAAGCGACCTTTTCAATAAACGAAGCACCGAAACACAGCCGAACAGCAACCCGTAACATGCTAACCTTTGGAAGTGTACTTTGTCCCGAAGAAAATCTCGTTACGGCTTTTTCGATAACGTTAAATCACCTGCGAGTATCACTGGCTCACTTGTTTACTTCTCGACTAGCACCTGTGCTTTCTAAACAACGCGTACTTCGCGCTTCTCGATTGCTCCTGGCTTTGGCAAGTTTTAGCTCTAGAGTATACGATATCTCACGTTTTAACGAAGATTATTCAGCTTATTGCGTCGAATGCGATGAACACACGTCATTTCTAGTAATTCGTTGTCTGTTATTATCAGCGTACATTCGACTTTTAAGGGCATCTAAAACGATACCAAACATTGATTTATGTTCATTTTTATTCAGGAGGTTCGTGCACCACGAACTAGAACCGCAACTAAACTACTAACTCTCGCGAATAGATGCGTAACAATATTAGCGGCACTTATTCTTTTAATAATTAAAGTTCTAATCCTTGTCGGCGTATCCACAGGATTACTATCAATTAGCTCGTCCACCTGAGCTGCGAAATTTTCGAACGTCCTCGGGAATTTCCGTCGATCGTTCGTTCGTTCGGCGTTTCGTTGCCATATGGCTTGCGAGGGACGGGAGGGGGACAGGCGGTAGACAGATCACTTACTCCATAACTACTTGGGCAAACACGAGTTCGAGGCCCGAATTCATGGTCGTAACTTTCTCTCTCTCTCTCTCTCTCTCTCTCTCTCTCGGTCCCTCTTTCTCTATCGCGCTCCTCTTAAGCCCAGGCATTAAAATGGAACAGGGAGACGAACGACATGTATTTGTAATCGATAAAATTAACAAGTTTCCTGACAGAACAGATTACAAATTTTAATCGCTTTTGCTTTGCATGAACACCAATACATTATTTCATATTTCCTTTCGTTAGAGTATAAAATTTAATATCCGCTGTGATTCGTGTACCGTATGAGCCAGTTTTCAAGATCCATGTGTATTAAAAACGTACGCTCTGTAAGTTAATTGTAGATAATTCGAAAAATTATTCGAAAAATAGAAGGAAATCGGAATAAGAAGTATTGATAAAGTTATATGATTACTAAGTCGATAATGAAGATTTGAATTGTCCATTGAAAAATTAATCTAACCGAAGTTGAATGAATCAATCGTACAAGACAAAAAAATGGATTCCATGAAATACGAGACATTCGGTGTTGCGCTCTTGAAGTGCACTTTTTTATAATTGTTTGCCTAATCAAGCTTGGTCGATTATCAAATAAAACAACATTCTAATAAAACAACTGCGAATGTATGAAAACATATTGCTCAACACTCGCAGAAATAAATGTATCGTCTCATTTATCTCTCGTGATTGATACAAAATTAGTAATAAAAAAATAAGTTTTACCCGAAAATAAATTATTTTACATCAGTAACCAGTCAGCCGGACGATGAAAACTAAGTTGTTTGTATTATTTTAATTATTAATTATATCATGGCATGAAATTTCGAGGTAAAACGGAAAAAAATTCTCGCGTCGCTTGACTTTCGGATTTTAAAAAGTATATATTTTTGTAAACTTCCTCTTCATCCAACAAATGTGTTTAAGAAGATTAATTATTGCTTCCACTCACAAACAATTACACAACGAAATTTTCAAAGTTTTTATGTTACAAAACGTAATACTCGTGTCAATCAGTTTCACTAGCAATACTGTAGGATTTGGTACACACGAGAGCAAACAAACACTCGCGATTAATAATATAAAATCCTCTATATTTATTTACAATGTATATCGCTGTACAATCTCCACTCCATTTATTACGGATAGATGATTAACAAACACCCCTTCCAAACACCTTCGCAAACACCTACACCACCGCCCTTTCATACGTCTACCCCGCAAATACACGCTCACTTTCTATCTCTCGCTCTCTCTCTCTCTCTCTCTCTTCCTCTCTACGTACCCTCGCATTCCCGCAAAATCATTGCCTGTATTATAACGAAGAGTAAAACATTTTGATGCTACGCTAGAATATTAGTTCGATTATTTATTATATATTATTTTAATTGAACGCATTAAAATGTTTTAAAAATAAAAACATGAAATCGTCATATGAAATCGATCGCATTTTGTCTTGTATCTTAATAATCAAGTACATATTTGGAAATATTTTTAACCGTAAAGTAAACTTGTCACCAAAGACTTGAACCAATATAGACTTACGTTACAGGACTCTTATAAAAAAAAAAAAAATAACACGTTTTATGCGTAGTCATGTTGACGACTAGTACGACACTTGTAGTCGTATTTTCATTTTTTAAGCACGACAGTCTAGAAGGTCTATATTTTTGTGTAGACAAAGATTGCTTAAATGAGAAAAATTGACAAAAACGATAAAATTGGCTTACGTTGCTTCAAACGGCCACAGTTTTCTCATTTTGTATTCTACGCTTGCACGATGTATTCCGTCGAAATTAAATTATCGTCTGCTGGCGTTTTAAACTATTTGATTTAACGCTGAAAATAGGTTGTTAATTCATTCGCATCCGCAATTTCGGTATTTTTATATAATTTTACATTTGCTATTTTGGATTTCAGTATTTCTGCGTGCAGAAGAATATATATCTTTTAGCCAGAATGGAGTAATAAAAGAATTATTGATAAATAATTTTAATTAAATAATCCATTTAGAAGGCGTCACGTGTTAATTCTAAGCTTATTTATCATTATTGCCAATCTATTATTCCGATGAATCAATATTTTAGTTTCACGATGTATTATTTCTTGGAGCAAACGAAACAATTTACGCGAATTAACTTATTCGGGTAGACGCGAGCATCTTTTTATTCTTATTATGAAGTATATTTAGACAGACTTACTCTTAAAACGTGTACTCGTAGACGATGTACTAAGCTGTAACTAAAACTTGTCAAGGCTCTATTCTCGCTTAAAAATTCATCTAGACATCCACATTATCGCTTGAAATGTACAATCATGAAAAACAATGGGAATTATGTGTATTTGAGAATGTGTGTGTTGCAATTAATCGAAATTAACGTCCGTGAATAAAATTAGTACAATTGAAGATTGAATTGCCAGAAATCGATGCAGTGAAATGCAAAATATTGTGCTTAGATGAAAACTTTAATTCGAATATTCGCGTAAACTAACATCCATTTGATAAAGTCAAGGAGATCATTCTTAACAATGTAAGTAGTTTTGTAATTTTTGTTCACTTTGTCACTAGTTTTAAAATACATGCTTTGTGATTGTTATCGTCTCGTGTATTAACCGCTTTTAATATCTCCAGCAAATGAGTTTGAAATTCTTTTTAACAACACTAATCCTTATATTTTCAATGAAGTAATATTTACCTTTACAAATCATTATTCATGTTCCTTCATATTCTTTTGTTTCTCGATATAAATCATCAACAATGACGTTATTAAGCGTACGTACGGTAAATTTATTTACATTGTCATGCGATTATTCAAAGAATATTTTCGGTATATATTTATTCAATTTGGACTGTCACGATAAAATATCAGAATTACGAATTTAATAAAATAGCTGGTCAAAATAAATGAAACACATTATCAAAGGAAAAACTTCAGCTCTATAAACATGAAAACATTGACTACTATAAAAGTCTAAAGTGTACAAAAGATTATTAAGGAATGATTATCAGCGCTTAAAGAATTATTGCTATTACAGTGTTGATTAGAATAATTCAACTGCGGTAACATCCCATTTTTCCAGTTAAAGTAAAAAGTTTTCGTTCTTTCAACTAGGCTAATGGTGCAGCAGACCAAAACCTTTCGTTGTCGGTACTAATAAATTCAGTTCAACAACAAAAGTTTAGATACGTCGTACAACGAAAAAGCTTGACGTGGGATCATTAGTAACCGTCACTACACCGTAATTGACAAATGCGTTACGGGGGGCTGTTGTATGTACGCAGTCAAACGAGCCTTCCATTGTCATTATTGTTTCTATCGTTTTTTAATCGGTATTGTTTTTCATACGAACCTAATGTATTACTTTACAACGAATTGTAAATAAAGCTTACTTGCGCATTTTTTGCTGGGAGACAGGCCACATTGCTTTCGCTCTAGAAATACTGGCTTGCAATTTTAGTGTTACTTTATTCTGATAAACAATTTTGTATCCCACTATTAAATAGTCTCGTTTCTTTCGTCAATTGCATTGCGTCGATACAACATTTTACGAAATACTGGTATCGTAACAAAATTTTGTATAAACAACGAAGTATTAAAAAAAAAATAGAGATGCCTCTTCCTGAATCGATTGAATCCTATACAATGCACGTGATAAATATGTTGAGGTATGTTCGGTATTATTTATTTAGGTCTGCTGTGCTTCTTTCAAGTGAACGATAAATTGTTAAACAGTCCATATTTAAGCCTCAACTCGTCAATGTCTTTTAACCAACAAAAACTTTAAAAAGCAATTTATTATAAAGAACTGTTATTAATAAATTGATTAAATTGTTGTAATTATATCTATATCTATACATATATATGTATGTATGTATGTATGTATGTATGCACGCATGTATGTATGCATGCATGCATGCATGCATGTATGTGTGCGGGTGCGTATGTACCTTTGAAATCATTTCCGTAGTATTCTCTGAAATCTCTACGGATACATAACGACGGCCTTGTATTTATTTATATTCATATAGATGAAAATTAATCCTTTGCATAAAATATTAACAGCATATTGGAATTCGCTATTACTTTTTATAATACAATTCCTGTATCTAGTCTTTGATGATTTAACATTGCATACACGTCAATTGATTAAGCATAAAATTTCCGTGCCCTCGGTAGAGCGATATTACACATTGTTTCTCTATTCCCAGCGCAACGTTTACTTTAAATTAAAGCATAATCGTGGATCGATTGTAATAATATTTATAAATAAATTCAAGTAAATTCCTTTTAACTGGACAAATTCCATTCGAACGAAAAGGTCGAG
This sequence comes from Wiebesia pumilae, assembly GCA_018907045.1. NCBI lineage: Eukaryota > Metazoa > Arthropoda > Insecta > Hymenoptera > Agaonidae > Wiebesia > Wiebesia pumilae. Next base: position 2,318,587 of record JACCHZ010000106.1, read on the forward strand.
GCGCATGTGCCATGACGCATTTGGATGCGTGACGACTTTACTATCCGTGCAACAAAAATCCTCTCCGTATTCGACTCGGTGCGGATCGACTTCTTCGGGTCACAAGGAATTTACGAGGCGTAAACCTCGTGGTCTCGACGCACATACGCGCCGTCGACGCCTCGAACTCTCTGATTCAGTGGACCTTCGGAAGACGTCGGCGTGGCTCGATGGCCGTTAATCTATTTGTCGGGTCCAGGAGGTCCCGGATGCGACGGATTAATCCGTACCTCCGTGATTCACGCGGTCGTTGATCCATTTCAGCTCTTCTCCTGGGAAATGCACCACTTGATTTACCCGATACTTGGAAAATGTCATCCGGATGGAGACAAGACCGAGGAAAGAGGCTTTTGTGAGGCGAGCAACGTCTCGTCCTGCTGAATTACTAGGGATGAAAAATCATTGTTGCCGACAATGATTGCGGATGGTTCATCCCATGGTGGGAAACTGGTGGTATACTGGTGGTATGTTCACTACCACGAGGCAGCAAGTCAAATTTATTCAAGGGATTATTTTATTCGAGACGTTGTAAATTCTTGTAGTCAGGATTTTTGTGAAATTCGCTTAATACGATCCGTGGCTATGGACTGCTCAAAGTCAATGTAAGTCAAATGTAAAACTGCTTTAACCTGCAAAACTTTTAGCCTTTTATTTGGCCAGAAATGTAGGCGCGTCACGCACTCAAGAGTTGCGCAAGACGTACTAACGTGACCGTTTCGAGTTTTTCCGTTTGTATTCCATATACTTTTTGCAAAAAATCAACACGCTGTATTTCAAATAATGACACTTACTTTATTGTTCAGTGTAGCGTCCGAGTGATTTAGTCGTTCCATGATAACAGAGATACTTGCTCTTGTTCTAAATTTCAGAACATTCGAGTGGCTGTGTCGAACGATTGTGTAAAGTCAAAGGCTTAATCGTCTAATAGCATTGCAAATATTTTCACATGACGTACAAATCGTACGCATGCAATCTAAAAGTGTCGAAAGGGACATGGAAATAGATTTCCTAGAGAAGAAATGCCAACATTTCCCTCAAACTACTAACGAATTTTCGATAAAAGTTTTAAGGGCAAAATATCTAATTTAAGATTATTACTATCATTAGCCGAATTTTGATCACGCAAAAATCCTCTCCCTTTAATTTAAGGTCTCCAAGTGAAATGAAAAATGTACGACTGGATATGTAACGTTACGAAATGTAATCAACATAAACAATGTTTACAATGAGGGTTGCAGATAGAGAACATCAATGATCTCGATAAACCTACACCCAAGAGGAAATAACTGCTGGGACGCGTTAACATTTTTCATAGATGTTAATAGCCATAACATATATGTTATGTAGATCGTGTACCCGAGCATATAATATAAACTGCAGGTTAAAATTTGAATACGTTCTAGCGGTTGCTATTCCCTTGCGTGTACAATAGAACAGACACGACTATTACAGACAAGAACTATTACTCTTTTAAAGAAAAGATGAAACGCACGGCAAATAAAAGTAAGTAAAAAAGACAACACTGGATGGAGTCATTGTTGCTGTGCGTTTAGAAAGAAATAGTTCGTAAGAAGAGTATAAATTTAGTCTGATTAAAATTTAGTATCGCGTACAACGTTAAATCATAATCGCGAGATTCATTCAATCGTTGTTTATCTAAAAGTAAAGGAATAGCATCTCTTTAAAAGAAACTAAATCAGTATGCTCCAAAGACAAAAATATTCCAAAGAAACGCACAAGACCCGCGTTGAAATATTCATAAAACATCTCTGCATTGCATAAATCCATTTAAGCTTCGATAGCAAGATATAATAGACGTAGAGTTATAAGATTTTGTTAAAAACTGAGAATATACGGAAGTATGTAGAAGGAGGGAGTTTCGTAGAAGAAAAATAAAGGATAATTCCCATCGGACAGTCTGATATTTTCTAGTCTGCCTGTTGCGAGTATGAGCGTGTGAGTGTGATGATCGTGTTAGTTCGCGTTAGGTTCTGTATCGGCCTTATGGGGACGCAAATCTCCAAACGCCGGAATATGCCGACGATATAATCGAGTTACCTTGGCATCGACATCCTATTCGAGGTCTTTGGGATACAAGAGCAACGTTGCATCTTTGATTAGCTGTCCTGAACAATTTGCAACTCTTGCGTTACAGAAGCTCGCTACGAATAATGGAAAAATAGCTAATGCTTATGAAATATCGCTACCTGTGCACAAGGGGTACAACGCTGAGTGAGGTAAACAATGGTAAATTTAACGATAACGTTTTTCTATATATATATAAGCACCAACGTTAATGCTAGGAAATTCGTAGTTTCATTTTATGCGTATTAAATCCAGGATAAAGAAAAAAGAAAAGATTTAATATTACGGAAGATAATCATTATTCCTAATACGTTCTTTATGTGGCGAAGGTACATTTTTATGACGTGTAGAAGTTTAGAATGCTAGGGGGGAAAAATTACAATATGGGCTATAAAAAAGGCAATATATAGAAGAAACATGTAACAATAGGGAGGAAAAAGTATGCGTACAGTGAAAATCGAGATGAAAGAACGATGAATTTATGAAATTCATTTCAGAGAAGCATTATTATTAATTATTGTTTGGTAAGGAGATATACCTGAAAACAATAAACGGATGTATTTGAAGAAACACATACGGATGATATGGAACTCTAAATGGACTGTAACAGTTGTGTATAATGATGGGATTTTTGTTGAGAAATTTAAAAAAACGTGACGTTCGCTTCAATAACGACAATGAAAAAGCGACAATGAAATTAGACAAATTGAAGAGTTTTCACTATGATACATAACGTCCGTGCTTATCCGAGTCGTGTGTTTTGTATTTTTTTATTTTTTAGTAATTGCTTAATAGTATTATTAAAAAAGGATATTAGCTCACGTTAATTTAGCCCACGTTCGAAACAGAGAACTTCTCGAAGAAGATAGATCAGCATAGGAAGAAGTAAGATAGTAAGAAAGTAAGACTAAATGTCGCCGATATAATCAGTTCTGAAAGTAACGGGAAAAAGTGAGTTTTTACAAGAGCGCGTGAAACTTAAAATCAAGTGCAACTTACAAGAAGAATCTTTGCAAGTGTTTTCTAGTACTTTCGTGGCACTCGTAGCTTCATTCCTTGCAAGTCTTGGATCCCGAAAGATTTCTAGGCGACTGTGGATAAAATCTAGATTAAACAAGCAAAATTCTACACATTTATTTAATAATTTTTACCATGCAAATAGAAATTCTAGAGGTTACGAGGTTACTTGCGCAAAAAGGACATAAAGTTGATATAACAAGTATCTACTTTAATTAAAGTCTGGTTAGTTGTCAAAGTCATTATTAGTTTTAAAGTTATTCGAAAAATTGGATGAAAATTCGCAGCGTTAGAAAGGAGCGAAATTACTTACACAGTTGTACAATTTTCACCGTGATTTTTAATGATACATATTTTCGAAACCACGATTAATAGTTACATTTAATAACTATATTTACACGGTTTTCAACATTTCTCATTTAACGATGTACAAAATTAACAGTTAAGGAGTTAATAATTATTAAAAACGCTCTTAACTATTACTTATCTCATAATGTGTTTTATGATAGATACGGGATTTATGGATACTCTTAAAAAACTCGCGCTCTGTTCCGAATGATTAATTTATTACTTCAATTACAAAAATACATAGAACTTGAAGTACGTAAAAATTAACGTATCCACCTAAAGTCGCGCACTAACCTTGTTACTAATAAATAAATATTCTATACCGAGTATTATGCAAGTGGCTGCGTAACAAATAATTCACGAATAAAAATGAAAAGAAAAAAAAAAAAAGAAAAGAAAAAAAACTTGCGAAAAGTTGAAAATGTAATTGAACATACCACGTACTCTCGGTTAAATCGCCGCATAAATATAGTTACACTTTAGTTTTACAATAGGAGTAATAATAGCAAGTAATAAATAAGAACCTTTTTTGTCAAAGTTAAATGTTTTCCTGGTTTTATTTTATTATTAAAGTAAAATTCATTTCATAGTAAAAATGTACGGAAATCATGACATGAATAATTCAGAAGATCGTGATACAAAAACGTTGGTTAAATAACACGTATTACCCATACAATTTTCGTAACGAAATATGTCACACGTCGCGTGCGATTACGCCCGAAGAAACGTACGTACCATTATTTTTGGTTTAATTCGGATCCCCAGTGACCTTCGCAAGCCGTCCACTAACGACTTTCTTTATGAAACGCACAACACACATGTCGATGCGCCTTGAAAATGTGGATGCGCGTGTAAACGATTGAAAACGTTGCCGAGAAAAACGGGAAAACAAGAAAAAGTAATAACGACACGATTGATTCTTCATAGGTATCCTTAGTCTATCCTGCACTCGAGTTCGGGACAGTAGTTGTCGATTCGCCACCCGAACCCCGTCCTCCAGGGTCGTCAGTGTCAACACCTCGGGGATTTAAAGTATCCGTGCGCGCGTGTATGCGCGCGTGTAAAAAGCTTTTGTGAATCGCGCACTAAACAAACGTTTGGTCGGAAAACAAAAGCCCCGATTTATTCATTACAGATCCCCAGGAGAGAGACACTTTATTTTATGATTTTACTTTCTACGTGGAGATGTAATAGTAATTAAAAATTCAAATGAAAATATGAAAGCATAAAATTACAAATTTACTTTATATCTTTATTAAAACGTAAATCGCATTTTATCGAACTTTAAACATGATTTTTAATAATCGTAAAAAAATAATAATAATCCGAGGTATGTGCAAAAGGAGGAATGAAAATAGATAATATTAGCTTTGGTGTAATCGAATGTGATATTGACAATAATTGAAAATTTGTGCTTTTCAAGAAATTGGAGTAAATTAATCCGTATCGATAAATGATAAATAATGCGAGCTATCTGTAAACTATAATTATTACAATGTAATTGGATTTTATTTTGAGATAAAAGCATTTGTATAAAATTCTCAAAGCTACGACAAAGTCTCACTTCAGGTCGACAAACGCACGATATCTCTCACAAATATTGAAATTTTTGACAGAAACAAGACAATGCGCTTTCAATAGCTTAATCTGATCGTCAAAACTGAAACCATTCGAAATCAGCGTAACAATACGATAAAGCATCCGCACAAATAGATAAAAAGGTTTTTCCCATATTAGGCATCTTCCACGACCTTCATTGAGTTGTTGAAAACCAACTGTAAATCACAGCACCTTGTGCGTTTACAACTTTCCCTTCGCGACATTATCGTATAAATCCGAGTATAGCTTTCGAGGGATCCAGTTAAATCGATAAAATCCTTATAAAAAATCGTTTAAAGTAGAGTAAGAAGTGTAGGTAAGCGAGGAGATCGAAAAATCAGTTTTAAAGAATTTCCGCAATGTACTGTTACCGCTTGCTTCCTAAATAAATGCTTGAAACATTTCCACTTATTTAGAATTTCCCAAAGAATTAATTCTTCGATTTTCAATGGTCAAATTTGTTTGAGCCAACAAGCGTCAGTTCTCGGTAATTCATGCTTAATTCTCGCGTCACTTTCAAGTATAAATACTTGTATTGTGGTAGAAGCCACAATCCGACTGAAAAATACATATGCAAATCTAATTATCTCTGTCCGGTTAAAAGATTAATATTTCCCAATTGAACGCTGGTGTATCGAATGTCTATTTAAAATATAAAAATAAATAATCGATCACCTCGGCTAAATGCAAGCTATTTTAATAAACGTAGCGGAAAGAGTAATACTCGTAGATAATTTTTTATGCGAGTAACTATCTTTATACGCTTCGTCAATAAGCCTTATTAAATTGATATCAATATAATCAATTTAATGAGGACTTTTGAAATTTATTATTTCAAAGTATATTTAGGCAATGTATTTTACATTCGTATTTCACGAGGAAGGAAATTATATTTTTCAAGTGAATTATTTGTGCCTCTGATCCTGCATCGATATTACAATTAAAGCATAAAATTTAACATGCACGATGATTAAAAATTAATTTTATCAATTTTATTCACCGCCCACAAATCCATTAAACGAAAGTTACACTAAATTATTCAACTTGAAATTTAACGTACAGCTGTACAAATGAATAATACAATTCATTAAAATGTCAGAAATAAAAAGTATTCTTTAAAGAAGATGTCAAGCTTCCTATTAATTTTCTATGAGAGTCAATTCGTCAATTCTGCCAGTCCTACTGCCATTTTCAGGGAAAGTAGTTCAACTTTGATGACACGCGAAGCCGAAATTTCGGCTTATGGATTGGCCGCGACACACGCGGCGAATTAAGAGGGAAAATCGATTACAAAATTAATTACTTCGCTGCGTCTATACAACGTTAAAACGTACTCGTAGTTTGCAGGATTTTCCATTCGCGCTATACGCAATTATGCCCGTCGACGTGAACGTCTGCACGAATGTAATTACGTTGCTCTGACGAGTCCCAAAACGATCCGTCGAGCGCTTGTAACGTCCGTGATTCCGGCAAATTTAATCGTCCACAGTCGTAGTCATTGAAATAATAAATCTGCAGAATATGCTGAAAGTAAGTCGACCAGTCTAGACCTATTCTTATACCCTGCTAATAACAGAAGTTAATCAATTTTTTTTTACCGCGAACGTTCTTCCTTTACAATACAACAATTGATGGATGTTGCCAAGTTCATGAATTTCGTCATTCTTTGCGAATTAAATTAGGACGCAGAACGAATTAAATTTACTTGGAAGAAGACTAAGTTTAACTCGGAATTATACCCGACCGAGACTTCTTAACGCATTTTTAATTCGCACAATTGAGGTCGATTTGATTTCAAAGTATTTCGTTGGGATTGTAAAATTTCAATTTATTACGTGTCTTAGTCTTAGTCGCAATACCTTCTCCATTTTCAGGATTTTAGAGTAAATTGTCGCGTCGAAGAGAAGCAGTGAGAGATATTATTAAAGCAATTGTGTCTAAGGGGCTTTTATAGACGATAAAGTAATCAAACTTTAAGAAGAGTGTGACGAAAACTTGGTAATGAACATACGCGAGAAATAACAAAACTCCGAAATGAAAAATTATAATTTTACTGCAGAATTACTGCCAAAAAAAAAAACTAACCAAAAGTTCACCAAATAACTAACGATTCGTTATAGAAGAAAACCTTTAATGAAAACCTTTAACTAAAATGAAAGTTTTGCTCTGAAAAACATCGAAATCGTTGTCCAGTCAAAATTAATTATCTATGTAATTTAACATTAGCAAAACTCGAATAAATATATATCGGCGATTTTGTAAAGGAAACTTTACAAAACGATGTTTCGACGAGGGAAAAAATCGATATCTAAGGTTCTAACATTCCAGAACTTACGTGTTAAATGTATAAATAAAATTTGTTCGGTAGAATGTTTAAAGCCTGTTGAATGTGAAATTTATAGGTAAACATTGACGCGTGAGTTGCCTAATATGAAATGGTACAATTCAAATGTAACGAAAGTGAAGAAGTGCGTACTGATAGAGCGACTAAGCTTATCATAGATGATAAAATGACAGTATCGATGGACGATAAGTACATGCTTCTTATTCAATGTTAGCCCGAAAGGATTTCCCAATATCCTCGCTTGATCAATATCGTTTGTACATTAACAGGCTTGTAGCTCTCGCGGATAAACTTTTGAAAAATGCTCAAGAGTAGTATTTGCATTCTTAGTATCAAAATGTTCCGACAGTCATAGGAATATATTGCCACAAGTATTTGCTAAAAGCTTGTCAATTTTACGGAATAGAATGTATAACTACATTTTTAGCAAACGCGTTATTTTGCATTCTGTCGTGAATAATTTTGTACGTAGTGGCGCATACGTGAATTGTGATACGTTTTTCATGTTTTTCCAATGGATTAAAAGCGACATATGAGCACCACTATTTACTTATTCTTGCATCAAAAAAATGTCAATATGCACAGTGCACTCAAGTGATTCTACACGGTATTGCACGTGATATTAAAGATAATAATGTATCGATCCGGCCTGTGCTTTTAGATCACGGTACCATTACAGAGTACCAATTGAAATCGGTCCATTTGTACAGATCAAAGAAAAGAATTATCTAATGGAATCATGGAGGGTTAACTAATTTCCCTACAGTCGTAAGACTGTTACCAGGTGCATCCGTATTTCTAAAAGAATCGATCATTTTTGCCACCATAAGAACTATTCCGTATATTAATTCATAAGGCTTTATTTAGTTAAAGCATCGATTGAAAAGTGTGTAATAATTAAAATACTTCGTTAATTGTAAAATCTTCGTAAACCAAAACAGCAACGAATATTTTAAATACCACAAAGTCTTTGTAATATGTTTGAAGAATTTTAAGCTTGAAACAATTTTAAACTTGGACGTTTCAATATCTCGGAATAACATTCTGCTATTTTTCTAAAGCTTCACGTTTCTTCTTTTATAAACTTCTTACAACGCTGACTTGCAACGATGTCACTTTTCGGAACACAAACTTTTTCAACGGTTGACGACGTATTTCAAAAGCGAGACTTTGAGTTGACGCATGCGAAGTTAGTCTTAAAGCCAGAAGTTTAGTTTTTAAGGAGACGAGGCACTTGGAAAAGACTTTTTTTAAATAAGATATCTCTAATTTTTGTCGTTGGAGAACAAAATGGCCACTTGTATCCTATCAAGAATAACAGAGGCAAAGATTTCGGTGCGTGAACTTAAGTTTCAACGTAATCTCGTTGAAATACAATCTTTCAAATATTTCACTTTCGCTCGACTCAGTGGTAATAATACCGAATTGAAAATCCAACTAATTCAGCGCTACTTCCCCAGTAACATCAGAAGCTAAAAAATGTTGGTGAACGAAGTTCTAGGCGATCGTTTTTTCTCTTTAGAGTGAAACTTTTTATTCGATATTTTTAATAATTTCGTTCGAATTTATTTTTTACGGCTCCAGCTGAAAATGGCGGATCTTTAAAAAACGGTTCTTTTTTAAAAAGTTCAATATTCTTTTTTCTGCCAGTTGAATGTTTGCAAAACTAGCGAAACTTTTTTTCTTTTTTTTTTTTTCTTTTTTTTTATGACGTTTCAGAAGAAAATACATTTAACGCTTTTCTTCATCTACATGCGGATGAAAAGGGCTTTTGTATTCATTAGCGCAAAAAGATAGACCTCACGTAAGATGAAAAGTTCGGTCTTACCTTTATTTCGGTTATTTCTATTAATAATTATTATGTTAAAGTGAAACCTAATTTGCTATCGACTTAACCGTTGAATGGAAAGCCCTTACCGTTACGTTTGCAATTTCATTTTTTACGGTAATTCCAGTTCCTTTACTCCCTGCAGAATTTCAGTTCATTATAAATACGAAGCTTGATATAGAGTCAATTATAAATCTAAAATAGCGGCACAGGCACTCTCGTGACAAAATGAGTGACACTGAATAATTATAATCGTTCTCAGCACTGACGGCACTTACAACACGCGAATACCGAATTTCTGAAAATAGTGATTTCAGATGGCAGTACTGCGAAAGTATGCGTTCTTCGATAAAATTACGTTTAAAATAGTTGTCCGCAGTCGTCTTGTCAATTATTGCTATTCAAATCGTTACGAGATTACGAGGTTCGATTCCTACGAATAACCGTCGCCGTTATTAATACACTTATCGTTTATTTTTATAGACGACTAAGAAGGCCACTGACGCGCGCTTTTCACGTTTTCCGGCAACAAAATGGCACGACGACAGAAGGAGACGCACGCGTATGAAATATTCATGACACCATTACTCGAGACCCTTTGAAAGGGCAAATCGTGGGGCCGAGCCATCGAAGGGATCCTGGGTGCTTAGCACTATTTTTTCTTACATAAAAATTTGTCGACACGAGTTTGAGGGGTTGATGCGATGAACGCCGCTGACTACGGATATTCGCGCGCCAAATTGTTTATCGGCGACTCCTCTCGACGTTTCCTTGTTTGCTCTCGAGGGAGCTCAGCCGAACGCCAGGATTCATAAATATCACTCACGTTTCGTGTTTCGACGAGCGCGAAAAAGCTCATATTTATTTCTAGATCTGCGATTTTCCATTTGCGATGGGTTACGCCGACTGGCGTCTATTCACGTGAAACGAGGCAAATACGCGTTGCCGGGAATTTCCGGATTAGCGAACAAGGGGTGCATTCTCTTGGAAAATAATTTTCTGTTCCGATCGGACTTTTCTAAATTTTATGTTACTGTCAACATTTTACGAACATCGAGCACAGGTGTTAAAAGAAAAGGGATAAGCTGTTCGCCGATGGAGGCTACTCGTACCGATTTCGTGCAAGTCATCAACGGCGAACGTTGCTCTAAATCGCTACTACTTTTACTTTAGGGAGTTTTAATAATAGTACCTATTAAACGGCTGTTTACACAATGAGAAATTGATGTGCTCTGTGACGATTAAGTAACGATTAAGTAACGATTAAGTAACGATTAAGTAACGATTAAGTAACGATTAAGTAACTAGCAACAATTGATGCGTCGCTTAATTCCAGTGGACCGTTTGTTTTCTTGAAATAAACGTTGATAACATTAACGATTGGAGTCTTATCAAGTCGTTGTCTTATCAAGACAACAACCAGACAAAACTAGGAAAATCGATAATTCATTCGAGAACTCTCGCTAAGAAGGGAAATTGTTGGGATACAGAAATTTCACAGACAACGTGATACTTCATTTTTACGAGTACAGCTGTACGAGTTGAAAAAATATCTGGTAATACCTGAGTTTTTTAATTTAATCCTACTTTTTCAAGAACAAGTTAATTTATTGCATCCTTATCAGGAGTTAATTATGGGTTTAGTTGTAGGTAAATTAGATTTACGTAAGTGATAAGTCCTGCGAATGGAATCTAATTCGTCCAGTATCATTATGTATTCTATGTATTGCGCGATAGATAAAGAGGTCCTTTCGCAATACATTCAAGGAAGCTTACATCGGGAGATGTGATATGCCAAAATATTTTCGCACAGAATTCAAAGTCTGTTATAACACGCGTAGGTAAATACAAAAAGTGTGATCGCGTGCGTAAGTATCGCATTTCTACGGATTCTAATAGATGCATTATAAATGTAATTATTAATTATTCCCCTTTGAAGTACCTTTCCGTAAGTACCTTTGTATGTGACGATTGTAAGTACCTTTACAATCGTCGCGGATTTACGGATCTAATGATACAAAATCTACAAGTTTCGTATGCAGGCCCAATGCCTTAAAATTTATGATCTACAATTAAAATACGCCAGGCCTAATTCTTGCAGCGTCATTGCCTTCTGGGTAAAAAATGTTTGTAACCGGGTTAAGCTTAGTTTAAAAAGCGAAACAACACACGCTCGTGCACTTTGAGCGTCTTTGCGACGAAACGACGGGGGTAAGTTTTACCGAGGAAACTTAAGTGAAATTTAGCCAGATATAAGTATGCGTCAACAATCTTGCGATATTGGATAGCAAATTTCACGTCGCATTATCCTTGATTCACTGTAACCTTAATTTTCCCAGGTTTTGTTTTTCATAGCAACGGAGTTGCCTCTTGCCTTCGTCCACGAATCGCTCATTTCGCGCCGTCTGCGCTTTATTTTTCCCGTGTTTACTCTTTCGCCTCCTCTTCTTCTTCCTCTGTTTCGTCTTCCGGCTTAGTTTTCGTCCACCGTGATGAAGCTCCGCTTCATAGGCGGAGGCAACGGAATATTTGCCCACGACCCGCACACGCAAGCGAAGCCCCTTAGTCTTCGACCGCCCCCTAACCCACTTGCCCCGGACGTTCCTTTACACCCTTACGCGCCACTACGCGTTACCCGGTCATCTGCGCTACCTGTCCAGCCTCTGGCCTCTGGCCTCTGTCCATATGGGTCACTTTCCACCAACGCGAACTTCAACTTGGACGAGTTAACGATTTTTGTAATTCGACACTCGGACTAATCAGCAAAGTAATCGAGTCGAGCAAAAGTTGGACTTGCACGGGTCGAGGAGCGTCGCCACCCGACACCTTCACGTTACACGTATTACCTTGTTTCAAAATTCGTTTTAAAAATAACAAAATCTTCACAAAATGCCCCAAAAATTTTATGGCAAAGGCAATGTTGAGCTTAGGTCGCGAGGTTAAATAATTTGCGCTATTATTATTACAGAGTTTTATATAACATTAGTCTCGGAGAGTAAAAGGACTTTTTACATTTAATCCCTGCAATCTTACGAATTATCCTCGATCTAACTTTTTCCTTCGAAAGATAACAAGATCCGGTAGAAATGTTACAGCAAAATGTAACCTAAGCTCAAAGTGTTCGAGCTAAAGTTGTAAAGTTTTAATTATACGTTGGTAAGTTGGAGTGCCTTGAACTAGCCAATAGAAGCCGCAAATTATTCCTAATCTTTCTTTGTTCTAAGAACAAACGAGAAAAGTAAATGCCGTTCGTTAAAAATCCACGCGTTCCTCCAGCAGGCGATAAGGATGCATTACACCCTCGGACTTGGAATTTTTTTCAGTTTCTCCCTTTGCCCGATTTTTGCGGACGTAGCGTCGTAACGTAAACGTCCACGGTAAACGTACCCGGAAGTTTGGCCCTTCCTGGCATCCCGACTTTTCTCGTCGTTCGCTTTTCTCGTCTTGCTCGCCCTCGCACCCAATTCGCAATCGGATAAGCGGATCGAAAGAGAGCGAGATAAAAGATGAGGCTAGTTTTAAGCGACACGCGGAGAGGCACTACCGACTTGGAAAGGCTTTAACATCGCCAAGAAGACGAGGCTGACAACCTTACGACGACTTCAATGGCTTCCCATCTACGACATCATTATTAGCAGTGCGGCTTTTACACGCTGATGAGCACAAAGTGGCAGAGTCTCGAGATTATATCCAGTCGCCCTCCATTTCTTTCCTGACTCTACTATTCGACTCGAACTGCGCTCTTCTCGTCTCATTTGGCGCAATCTTGTAAAATAAATGTCGATCTCCGTGGGCTTCGAGAACTCGAAGCCTCATTCGTTTACAGAAGCTCGCGAAAGTGCATCGTTCGCGGATCGTTTTGTTTGACTTTCCCGACTTCCGGTCGAGTCTCTCCGAGTGGATATTACGAAAAACTCGAACCTGCAACTGTGTTTATTGACATTTTTAGGTATTCAACTTTGAAAGAAGATCGCGTGCGCGCTCTTTTAATAAATTTTCATTCGACTTTCATTGATTGGGATATGATACATCGTACGGGAACGTGGAACAGTGGAATTCCATCGGCACTGATCGTATCCGATAAAGCAATTCCTGCGATATTAAAAAGTAGAATTATAACATCGAATCGTGAGAATTTAGCGCTTATTGAAACGTGACTAATTAGATTATTAGTACGTAGATTATTTAACGTTTCAATGTACCGCATCAGAATTACAGAAATATGCGCATCGGTTTTTATTCAGTTGTCCAGTATCTCTCAGTCTCTCCATCGCGTAGGTATTAGTGTAATACTAAGCCATTGGCATTTGTTTATTTAATAACGTATAAGAATTATCGGTAGAACACTTGAGGCGTACGTGACCCAGACTTGGAAGATTTTTAATACCTTAGGGAACAGGTGGCTTCAACATTTTATTGATACGTATAATTTGTTTCCATTTCACTAACATTTCCAGCGGCTTTCTATATTTTAAATCCAAACGTTTTTCTTAAAAAATTGTAAATTAATGCGCAATTTAAACTATGCCAATTGCGCTCAGAGGAAATGCTCAGAAAATCGGTGCATGTACTATTTATACATTGGCAATTTCTAATTGTTAATAGGTTTTTAAGCCATCGATTGGTACTAAATGAAAAATGAAAACTCCTATAATCGTATTTCGTAGATGAATTATTAGTATCCTTTAACTTTTCCACTCAGTTAGATCTATTTAGCATAGATATTTAATTATTGTGTGTGGGAGAATTTAATTTACAAGATTTGCAATAACAATTTTTAGATATTTTATATTTTTCTCGTTTATTAAATGCTGTATTCACGATTTAAAGGGAAGATTTCGAAAGAAAATCAATGTTACAATACGTTTACGTATGAATGCGTAAGTTATGTATCAATGATATCGTATATGCAGGCCACTGTATTCGATAATTCATCAATTTGCATATGTATAATTTACATTTTTCATTTATTGATGGGATCGTTTAAAAATAGTCTATTAAATTATTTATCGCTCGTATGTAAGAATCCTCGGACAAATATGAATTAAAACTTTATTATAACTTTGTTTCTCTGTACAAAAATTATATCGAAGTAGAAGAAACTTCGGTTCGTGAGCTCGCAATTTTTTAATTTTTTATTATTTTTATAATTTATTATAATTCGACATATCCCGATTGACGCAATAAACTTACTACATTTTATAGGGTTTTTAAATAATAATAGCATAGTATAATAATAATAATAATAATAATAATAATAATAATAATAATAAAGTTTCTTTTTTGGCAAGCAACTTTTTCTATATAAAGTTTTATAATACGAAGAATACCGTTTATAATATAAAGAATATATTAATGAATGAATAATCGATTTATGCACACTTTTAAATATCGCTTGCTGTTTCAAAACTTTCGTTTTACGATAAAGCTTCTTTTAAAGCAGCTATTTATTACTCAACTTTCATAAATCACTTAAAAAATTATAATATAAATAATTGGGAATTTCCTATTTATGTTCGTGTAACATTCAAACAATTGTATTACAAAACAAATTCCGAGTAATATCTTACAACAGTATCTTATAATATATTGTACAAACGTGATTTAAAATCGTTTCGTTCTTTTAATCTTGATGACTGTAGCCGTAAAACGTAAATTCAGCATATTTATTTTTATTTTTTTCATTTTAAAATTACATATCGATTAGAAAGAGTTCATTCCCCATACAATTCAGGAGCAGGATATTCTTACTGGTTATTTTAATATTCATAAATAACAAGATTGTTTTAATTATAGCTCGACATATATTAAATATTTATGAAAATGTAAAGGTAACAAGAAAATCCATATTCTTAGCGGTATTAGTATTTTGTGAGAGTCCGTCTGTAAATCTTACTTATTCTCGTCGTATCCCTTAAACTACAATACATGCATCATCGTGTGTCAATTTGTCCACTTTTACCATTTTCTTACCCACTATGAATAAATGACAGTAAATAAAGAATGAATCCGAGTACAAGGAAACCCCCAAAAATATATTTTTCTGAAGGCTGAGAACGACAAACAAACGGATGACTGCGCAAAGAAAAAAACAGACGGGCGCTTATTCAAGAGAAATAAAGCGAGCACTCACCCTTGCAAGGGAAGAATGAACGCACGACTGTCGTTATTTATCCAAAAGTAGCTTTTATTTTTATCCTAGTTAATCACCTGCAATCGTAAGCTAGAAAACAAAAATTTCCCTTCTACGATTTATTTCCAATTGCTGTTCTTGCGCGCAATAATTAAAATAACATTATTTACACGAAGTAAGTTAATTTATGTGAAGTAGCTGCTTGTTTTTGCTCTCCTCGTCTCATTTAATAAGTTTGACTATTAGAAACAGCTTGATTATCCAGAATTGTGGAGGATATAGTATTTATTCATGTAAATTAGTAAATTATTACGTGGGTTCAGCAATGCAAGAGAAAATATATTCTCATGGCTATTACACTTTTCCGTTCTTCTCTACAGAAAGGTTACGCAGATGGTTACGGCTCCAAGTTACGGATTAGTTTATTATAAATAAAGCAAAAAAGCTCAACGGCCGACGATGAGCTATCAAACCGTCAGGATTTGTATAAAATTGTTTTCCATAAATATACCGTCGCTGTCTTTGGCAGTTTGTTCACTTTAATATTTATGCGGTATAGCGCGAAAACGTGAAATAATAAATTCCTAAAGTAATAAAGATCTAATGAATTCCATCGCTCGCTACAAATCCACACACAAGCCGTATTGTAACGATGTGTGTGCAATGAAAGTTGAAAGATATCGTTAAAAGACAATTAAAAGAGAATTAATTTTTATGATAGTCAGACTGGTTTAATTGCTTAATGCGAAACTCCTGTCTAACTCCTGTCCGCGTCTTTTCACCAACGTGGAAATATACGAGTATTAGCCTGTCCTTCCTCTACGCGTATGTCACCAAAGCTTTTTACCTTGACCAATCAACGCTCACTGGGTTGCGGACAGTATCGAGTAATGTGTCAATACTCTGCAAAAATACAGTATCACTTATCACATGTTTTGAAAATATCATAGCGCTTCCCCACCCGTAAAAATCTCATTTGATTTACCTTCGGATTAGTGCGATGTTAAACAACGTCGAAATCCATAATATGACATCCTGGGGTATTTCGTACTTTCTTGCGAGAAAAGTAACTTAGTCACTCGAACAGCAGCTTAGCACTTTTTCGAAATTACAACGTCATTATCAGAGGTTTTCACCGGATAAGATACTGTCTTTTTCTTTGTTCTACAAAAGACTTTCTTGTGTCCTACCACGGTTGTATGAGATACGAAAGTCTCCGTAAACGAAGTGGACGCCCCGAGCGAATGATTTGGACACTTTATGGATCATCCACGTTGTAAGCGTGGCCACATTTACCCCTCCTCTCACTTACTCTCGTACTTTCTTCCTCCCTGTTTATTTTTCCCTTGTTTATACGTGTATGCGTCTCTTACCGCTACACCTGGTATATTTTTCACGCAAGACCAGCACCATTTCGAGGCAAGAAGCATATTTGGGATAAAAATACAACACCAACACTACGATTTATGAATACGTAGAGCTGCAAGGGTTTCGTTGGTACTCTGTATTGGAATATTATATCAACTCGAGTTTTCTTCATTTAGAAAACCACTGTTATCCGTCCAGCGATGAATATGTCTCGATACTTCGATATCGTTTGTTCATAAATATTATCCATCGATACACACGTGCATACGCGTATATGCACGAGGTATATCGCACCTCGTATTAATAGCATCTTGATATATTCGGAAAATAAGGTTCGCCAACGGCCGAATTATTAAGCAATTCGGTTAATTTCAGAATAGTAAACACACAAGTAACTCTGAGGAAAATCAATACTTCGACTACGTCTCGCGCGAAATGTCTTTTCTGCGCTTCCCTTCCTGTGGACCTCGTATTTTTACTCCGTATCTCTCTTCACTCTCTTACTATAGAGGCAGCTTAATACATATCGACAAAGGACGGAAGTTTACAACGCCGTTTAATGCTGCTACGTATTAACTATGTTTGGCTACGTGTATGCCTTTCTTTCTCCGTCTCGCTATTTGGGTGCATGTGTTCGCATGTGAGTGCGCGCGCATATATCGCCGGATAACCCGGATGTCCTCCATTGTACAACACAAGCCTTGTTTACGGTCTCGCTCGCCATCTCCCCATAATTCGCACATTTAAGAAATTTATGCGTCTACTTGCCGGGCACTACAAGGAGCAGCAAGTCGTAGTACTACACCAAGAGCCTTTCCATCTCTTCCCTTCTACTTTCTCCTCGCTGGGGAGCACGAAATTTACAATTGCTAAGAATGCACGTACCCATTCTGCTGATTATCGCATTTAAGAAGATTTTCTATGAAAAAAACATCTTTGTGGCTATAAGTTTTTCTAGTCACATTCCCGCGATATCCAAGTAAGGTATTGTAGTAAAATTTTATTTTTAATTTCGAGCGCTTTCCCGTTGAAATAAACGACGAGGTTCTGGAATCTGGACCGGATATCGAATGCGAGTCGAAAACGTTTTGTCAAAGTTGAGTTAGTAAAATGGCTGACCTTTACAACTGCCTTTACGGATCTGCGCTGAAAGTAATTTCTACGAAAGTGGGTAAGGACTGAGTACTGAAATCCATGGATCAATTTGAAAGGACGAACTTGAAAAAAAAAAACTCCTTACCAGCATTTCTCTTCCTTATAAAAATGACAAAAGTTGTTGATCTTCCAAATGAAATACGTACTTATGATTTTACTTACGTTGTTTCTAACAACAACAACAACAACAACAACAACAACAACAACAACAACAACAATAATGGTCTTTTACTAATGACTAGAATATTGAAATATAGAGCGTGCGCGTATACGTACATCAAATTATGAAAACGCGAATATGATAAACCAAATCACGGAAAATATGATAATTTATGAAATAGCGCTCCATTAATTTCATTCCACAAATTTTTCAACTTCCCGAAAACTTGATAATTGCGAAAGGAAACTTTTAATTTAATCAGTTTCAATACTTTGGTATAATTTCATTTAATAATGTATCGTGCTAAAACGAAGAGTTTTTTTAATTAATGAAAAAAGTTTATGATGATGCGTACAATTTGTAAATCTACTTGGTATAAATCATTTGAAAAAGTTCTTTAAACTTTTACTTCTACTTGTAGTTTTAATTCATTTAACTAAAAAGCATATAGACGTTCATCGCGTTACGTTTGTAAAAAATACAAATTATAAATGTATCGTTATTATTCTGAATTATAATAAACGGAGGAACGACGACAAGGAATTTCAGCGATACTTATTAAACAGTAGTTGTGTATCGTGTTTAGAGTTTGATACGCAACACGTTTGAATTATTTTTATATCACTTTCATGCTGTTTTTTTCCTTTTAAAAAATTCCTTACCGTTGAAATTTAATCGTTACTTGATTAGAGCACAACTCTTATTAAGCTGAATTATTAATAAGAATGGCTTTAAATCGTACGTGCAATATTCATTAAATGAACATAAAAGAATACTTCAGAGGTATTTTCAAAAGCAATCTCAAAAACGTACAGAATGAAGAAATAAATGCACGGCAAAGACAAACAAAGGCATAGCAATTGAACCATGCGCTCTATATTTTATATATTTTATGTACGGGTAACTTATTTCATCGTATCATTCTGGGACTACGGCTATTCAAAAGTCTATAGAACTCAGTTTGTTCGTAATAAAGTTTTCTATTCTATGGGTACGCGTATTTTTATAAAATACCTTATAAAATAACTTAGAACTTTGCAATTTTATTGGAGTTGGTCGTACTTTTTGAATATTTTCGGTGCTTGTAACGCGTCAACCTGCTTCTTATTTCATAAAAATTTTGCTAATATTGTGATTTATTAACTAATCGATTGCACGCAAAATCTATTCCTACGAAGAATTTTGATAGCGATGCGTGTCTCGTTGTGTGCGTTGAAGAACAATCCAGTAAGAAAGTTAAAGCTGAAAGGAATGCAATTTGGAAACGTCTCAGTGCGAATTTAATGGGATCGTCGCTTTCGTGAAATTTACCGTAGATACAATGGAATATTGTTCTTGATGTTGCAAAAGTGGGACAGTTACAAATAGATAGTTATCGTTACACAATATGTACGGCAAAATGCAATCAAAGAGTTGATTTTCCATTTCTACGCAACAACATTCGTGCAAAACAAAAAGGCATTAATTTATAAACTTAGATTTTAAAAGGCTAAAACTTTTAATTTCGATACATTAGAATTTCGGATAATTGAACGGCAACTGTTTTTCCTTTTTCACTCGGTACGTAATTTTTTCAATTTGAACTTTTGCGAATGTGAGAAAGGAATGACTGTAAGTAAAAAATACCTTTGCTAGCTGACAAAATTGATATTTAAATATTAACGGACCAACAAGTTCTTTCGAGACTTTTAAAAGTATTTTACAAAGTTAAAGCAATATTTAATTACAACTGTGATGATAATCTTATTAGAGGCAATATTTTTAGCTAATACACCCTTCATCAATTTCTTTTTAATTATTCGCCTGCTGATTTTCAAGATATGCAAGATATTACCTTACGTGCACAAGCTAAGATTTACATCTTGTCGAGGAGTTGACTAAGTTTTAAGTTTGTTCGCTTGATACAAAAAATGAACTCAATTTGAAAGTTGAGAGCAATGATAATGGTAGAAGAAGCGTACGTTAGGCGTCAACAAAGGATTTATTCAAATCCAAAATGAATCTTTGTACTCACTACGCGTAATCCCGTGGTTTGAAGTAGCGATGACGATGAACATCAAAATAGAGAACGAGGGGTTAGTTTTTCAAGTTTCGCTACTATATATCAACGACTGTTCTTAAATTTTCAATTTGATTAAATGTTGGTGTTGTTTTCTTTAACGCGCGGAGTTTCGTTTTTATGCATTTTATTTTGTAAATGTTTACTCCGATACGATTCTTTGATTATTATAAACAGGGTAACAATTAATAAAGAAAACTTGGATTGTGAAACGGTAACTGTGAATTTCAAAACTTTTTAATTTTTCATTGGCTATTGAACGAGTGCATATTTTTATTTGCATTTATTATCAAACATTTTCTGTTTGCTCAGAAGCAATAAATTTAAAAAAGTTTATTCATAAATCCCAGCTTAATATTTATAGAGATATGTGTTACTCAGTTGTCATGGTTTATTAATAAAAATGTAATTTTCCATTACTTTTTAAGTATATATTACGAGAAATCTAATAGAATATAAAGTGGTATTTATTAATAGACACAGTGAAGTGTTAATATACCAATCAGATTTTTACAATTGTTAATTCTGATAAATTCACTCGTTTATTCACAAATAATATCAAATATGTATAAGATATAAATATTGTTATTTAATAGACAAATTAATACACAACATTTAACTAAATTTGAGATTTAATCGCTACTGATAAAAATTTAATTAGTACATATGAGCTTCTGCAAACTATTTTCATTCTTTTGTTGCACCGAGATTAGCCTTCTAATCTAAAGCAATTACATCTCCTTCTCTATACGGGCTTCATATTTAAGTTGATATCAAGAACCATTTATACAAATAAACCAATAACTTTGTACTACAATACATACACGTCGCAGAAACGATAAAACAAGGGCTATTTTTATAATAAAGATATAATTGAAACATTTGATGTCGATTCTTAAACTGTTATAACGAGCTATAATGAGCAAATGTATCGAAGCAAAAGCTTTTCAATTGTATCTATATCTCATCGTTTTTACTAATCAGTTTTCTTATCCGTCTTTTACGTCATATTTGTTATAAATTTATTGTCAAGTCGAACAATTATGTAGCTATGGTTTACGAATAATAATCTAGCGAAATGAAAAATTGCGTATTCCATATTTTCAGTAAATAAAAACAAGTTGAACGAGAGAAAATTTTATTATATCTTTAGCTGCATAAACTATAAAAGTAAATTAAAGCGCAAGAATTTAGCGCTTCGAGAACATTCCTGTGCTATAATTAAGTTTGAATGGTAATATTTTCCTTTCTTATTAGTTATTATTATTAAACATGTAACATTTCCCATTTTTATATTGCGAAAACTGAGATAATATCAGTTGATAAACTCTACATCTTCAAACAGTTCATTCCCTCGTAAAAAGGTTAAATATCGTGCGTAAAAACTGGTAGTCGTATCTTAGACACTAATAATATTTGAGTTCGGAACTAGTAAAGCAAATATGTATTGTAGCTAATTTTCACCCTAATCACGGTATTTATCCCAAATTAGAAAAAAATTGCATGGTACTCCGAGGAAATGACTTAGTAATGTACCTACAGTCTACCGGTTGGTTTACTAATCTTTTTCCTGTTGGTGTACAATCTAAAAAATTCAGTCCACACCTAAATGCTGTTATGTTATTCTTGCAGTGAAATTATGCTTTAAACTACGTGATAAATATGTATAGAATAGCTCTTTGCAATAACACTGACATGCTGATAACACACGTACTTTTACCTTATATCCCATCTTGTATCCGTCGAAAAGTACAGTACTTGTAGTCATCTTGAGAGTTGTAAATGAGATTCTGATATCTCCATGATAATTCTCGTTTTTTCCACCCTATGCTTCTTCGGTTATTTCACTGTTACCTTTGCCCATTCTTTTGTTTGCCCCCTCGGTTTATAGCAGTGCCAACCATAAACCTTATGCTGGAAAGTTGGTAAATCTCTTTATATGGCGCGAAAAGAGACTGCAAAGCCTTACAAAGGACTTAAGTATATATGTGCTTCTTTGGTCAGCGTTTGATGTACTATCTATTTTTTTTATTTTCTTTAAAGTCTATAATTAGAAAATTAAGAGAAAACTTTCCTAGTCAAAAATCGAACAGTA
Organism: Wiebesia pumilae; assembly: GCA_018907045.1. Taxonomy (NCBI): domain Eukaryota; kingdom Metazoa; phylum Arthropoda; class Insecta; order Hymenoptera; family Agaonidae; genus Wiebesia; species Wiebesia pumilae. The sequence continues at coordinate 2,340,817 of JACCHZ010000106.1, forward strand.
TTAATTCATCCTTTATCTTGATCGAACAATGAAAGTATGAATCTGACATTTATTTCCTATTCACGTCTATTTCAGTGTGTGCGTGTGCGCGCGTGTGTTCGACTCTGCTGATCGATGTAAAATAATTCTGTTTAAAAAAATGTCATAAAATTTTAAGTAGAAGTCGTCATAAATATTACAAGTATATTTTAATAATAAGCAGATAATTATATATACTTATACGAAGGAAATATAATTATGTTCTTAAAGTCTTAAATTATGTAGATTTTTTTTTGTATCACTGTTGTTAACTCTGATTGAAATATATATATATATATATATATATATATATATATATATATACATAGGGGTATTAGTTTAAGGAATTTCATTTTTGTTTATATAATTTTAATAAATACAAAAAATAATGTCGTATCAAATCATCCGTATGTTGAATGTGAGAATAAATATTCATATAATTTTGTACAAAAATGAAAATTACTGCTAGTGTTTATTTATACAACCTAACAAACTGTATGATCAAGGACTTGCAAAGTAAAAAATGAAAATAAATGATATTGAAATAAATTTCTGAAATATACTCGTATGTAATGAGAAATTATGTCTGCTCTTAATAAGCAGAAGGATTTTTTAAATAAACTTCGTCTGAAAAATTGTCGGGCTTTTGTCAAAAGAACATAAAGACCTTTTATTGTTCAATGAAATTCAGAGCTTAAACTAACTTTATGTGGCGTGAACAAGTTGTCACCGAAAGCGATTAAGCATACAAAATCGCTGTTCAAAGTTTAAGCAAATTAAAGAGGAAGAATAATTTTTACATGAAACTCTAAAGATGTCGATTGAAAATAAGTTGGATGGAAATATAATACCATAATTCTTCCACGTGCTACTTCTATTCTTATACCCCACGGTAGGTATTTACAAGGAGAACGTTTGTGCACGTATCTGTATATTATTATTCGCTTTTACCCATTTATTTGAGGATTATAAACAGTGCAACGTAATCACATGTTCCACAGGGGTACACTACACACGCAATTAAACATAAATAATTATAAGTAATATTACGATGGATCAAGGACGAAACAAAAAATACAAAATTACGAATCATTATTAAAACAAATCACTACAGGTAGTCGATAAAATAATTTTACTTTAACAAAGAAGGGTTTTTTCAATTTCCTGGACTTTAATTACGCAATACCAATCTTAGGTACAATAATCAATTGTAAAACCAGAAGAAGTGCGTTTATTTTATATCAACGGTAATAAATATATCAAATACAGTTAAATTATTTGTCGAAATTCTACCTAAAGGAAGTCTCTGGCGGTTTATGGTTCCCTAGAGAAGATGAATGAAACCTACACCATCAGTTAGTGAGCAAAAGGAGCTTTAATTTTAAAAAATCGACTCCCATAACTGACGGACCAGTTGGAGAAAATCGATTGAAGTTTCCTTGTCTTACGCGTTTATCTAAATTTTATACAACAATGATGTAATCGCCCCCATACAAATAATGCTCTTTTAATTTTATTTCCTGCATTATTGAATGCATAAATTTTTTACGAATTTCTTTTGCGCTCAACGCAGTTAGACCTTAGATTCACCTTAGATCTTATTTTCAAATTATTAATTTCTTCTACTCAACTCAATAACATTTTTCACTTTCTAGTAAATTAATATAACGTGATCTAGTACTTCCTTTCTAACAGATAACATTATTTATAATTTAGAATATTAAATTACGAGAAAAACTGTTTATGGTTACAATTTCGAGCATTCAATTTTATTTAAAAAATATCTTGAAATATAGAGTTAAAATTTGAAATGAAGATTTACTCGTTCTCTTCTCTTATAACTACAAAAAAGATCTGCGCAGTATCCGTAAAATGAATATAAGCGACGAGGGTAAAAATGAAAAAAGACAATAATTTTACAAAATTCGAAATGGATGACTGAGAATGAAAACGATGAGTTGGCTGGTCGAAATATTCTTCCAAAAGAGAGTTTCGTAGAGTTTCTACAAGGAGGTGTCAAGTATATGAAAACAGATAGCAATTTAACGAGTAAATTGATACAAAGATCTTAGCCAAGTAAGATAGATTTTAGTTGAGACTATGGAAATAATAAGAGTAAAATTGTACGCACATCTACGAAAGTACAACCGACAAAAGGATTCCATATACCGATAAATATAAATCATCCTCAAAATTGTAAGTCTCTTATTGTAAATAATGGCCATTTATATATAAAATAACTGTCATATAATTTTTCTTCACTTTTAGTAACGCGCTTGAACGTCCTCTAGTGAACATGAAAATATCATCGCTATAGCTGACTTAATTATGGTGTACTAAAAGCTTCTGGTCGATCGATATATGTATACAATGTGCATTTTACAAATTATTGAAAATTAATGGAATTGCTCAATAATATGATATATAAAGAATTCTTGAAGGGGCATTTTGAAATTCGGTTTGGAAGCATTTTCACAGCTGACGTTTCCACTCGGCAAAATATTCTCTCGAAAAATTTCGCGCAATCACATAAATATTTCTCGAATGAAAAATGGTTCGAAAAGCCTTTACATTTCCTTGATAAATAATATTGTATAATTCTTTCAAACTTACAAAGGGAATACGTGAGGGATATAAGGCTCTTGAGCGAAGAAAAGAAGGGAGAAAAAAGATATAAGCTCAAAAATAAAGAAAAGTGCAATCGAGGCAGAGAATGGCAAAGAAAGTGAGACGGAGAGACAGAAGAGCTAGAGTCGAGGGAAAATTGAAAAGAGGTGGAAGGCAGAGAAGAAGTGTATAGGATCGAAAAAGCTGTAGAAGTGGTAGCAGTGGTGATAGTAGCCTTCCAAGTCCGTACGTTAACTATAATATACTGGAGTGGCCCATTGACCCACGTTTCGACTGAAGGAGGAGTATAGGAACAACTCCATGAAGGTTTGATTCGCTAGGAAAGGTCGGGGCCTTTTTTCGTCACCCCCTCCCCCGCCAGCACCATCCACTCATTCGGCCGGTCTATTTCGCGTTTTTCTTAGGATCGTACAGATACATTTTCATTTACAGGTTCATAAATCAATTGCATCATTGATTTATGGATACTTGTGTGAGCATGCATACGTAACGAAGATATTTAAATGTAACGCACTTTAAAATTTGTAAAAAATATTACATTTCCTGTCGTTATACAGTTTTCCTCGGCAAAATATAAAAAATAACATATTCATGGTATGCATTTATTTTAAGCAAAATAATAAAAAGGGAAGTGTCGAGGTATTCATTTTTAAAATATTGTCTAAAGCTGAAAAATATAATAATTGAATATTTCAATTATTTGTTTTTTTAACGATTTCCAATGAAAGTTCATGTTGCGATTGCCCATCGAATTTCTTTTGACTATTTTTTCTTTCGAAATAATGATAGTTTTGAATAGAAAAGTTTCCAGTTCAGTGAAACCAAACAAAATTAATGTTAAATATGTTTATTGATACAATTGACGAAACTCAATGTGACATTAAATATTCGCTAAGGCGAAATACAAAAAGAGACTTCGAAGCTGAATAAACATTATATATATATATGCGTGTGTGTGTGTGTGTGTGCGTGTGCGTGTGTGTGTGTGTGTGTGTGTGTGTGTATCTTATGTATTCTGTAAATAGATATTATAAATAAAATGAATGTTTGAATAAATGTTACCTACGTAACGAAGTCTCATCATTTTGAAATTCATTTTCCATTGATTCGTGTATATATTTGCTATATTAATTAAACAAATGTAAGGGTATTTTAAATTCAAAAGTGTTTGAACTTTAATCAGCAGTATTGATTACGTAATATTCCACTAGACATTATGTCGTCGGGTACGTGCAGGTATTATTCTATATTATACACATCGATATAGAAGTAAAAGGAAACATTTCCTTCAACCGTTTTCATATATATTTTATATAGTTAAAATATCTAAATTGATATATTGCACATAAAATATATGTCACATCATCTCTTTTATGGTGTAATGTTTACTTGCATCACTTTTATATATATTTATTAAAAATTGAGTAAGACATTTTCTGAATTGCGTATTAGGTGAAGAAAGTTACTCACTCACACACATATATATGCGTACATACAATTTCGAGATTTCTGGGAAACGTATAGATTCCAAACTAATATTTAGAGCATACATTTACCTGTAACTGCAAATAAATTCACACATTTGGACCGAAGAGAAATTTGAATAACGTCATTCGAAATATATAGAATTTGATGTGGAACGAATCTAGTGAGATATATTTGACTTAAGTGAAGTTAAATCGATTTTTTTATCAATATTTTGCAAGCAGAAAATTAGATATTTGTTGTGTATTAAAGAATTTTTCATTAAAATAACGAAAACTACCGAATCAATTTCTTTCAATTTATTCAATTTTATTTATATAATAACGAACGCGTGCTTTTCCTAAAAACGCATCAATATCTTATTTAAACGTTTCATTAAGAATTAAACTTGATATTAATAATTTCTGTTGCAATTAATCACCCTAGAGTAGCTGTTTTATTCATTGAATATTTTCCATTTCTTAGCTACTCTGTTCATTTATTATTGTTTGTTATGTAGCCTAATTAATTCTTCAATAATGGTCAGATACAATCTTCACGAGATCACCACAATCAAGTTTAAACTTGTAAAACTGTATTTCACGATTTGCCACAGTGGAATAAAAAATTCATTCATTCGGCAACAATAACGATGTACTCTTACGAGGCTCGTTACAAAATCAAGCCTTGCGATAGAAAGAAAGAGGGAAAAAGGCGAGGATAGTGAATTATTCCGAGAAAATTCACCGTAAATAGTTGAAAGAGTCAGAAAAGGAGGTACAGAGCGACTCCATGGAAATATTGAATTTACCAAAGAGAAGCGTTCCGAGGAGGCTAGTTCCTTCACCCGCACACGTGCACGCATACAGAGATAAGAGAAGCCCTGTCGTAAACAGAAATACGAGTGGCGGTTCGGGAAATATTGACTTCTTCGCGCTCACTGACAAGTCGCTATGCGCCGTTGCAGCAAAGAAAGGTAAGTAGTATGGGTGTATGTTGAGTCGGGCGTAGGTGTCAAAGCGCTGATCGGTCCAACCCACCCTCCCGCGAAATTCATCTCTACTTATCTGTCGGTGCGTAGGCGCTTATCCTCGCGTCTCTGCGAGCCGGAGGGAAAAGTATTTTCCACGGCCTACTTTTTTCCTCATTTGCTCTGGAAACGCTCTGATGGAATTATATAATCTTAGCGTTACGAGGTTAGGGCTGCTTGTGTTATCTTTGCTATCAAAATTTGTATTTTCGCCTTTTCCAAACGAAAGTTGAGCTTCTAATTCATCGCAAAAGATATGTGCAATGGTTAAGCGTTTCGCGTTTTTACGAGGAAACGTGTAATACGTTACGCGTGACTTTTGTCTGCTGTCAACGCTGTTTCTTAGGATGACAATAGGATCTTTAAAGCCGTCGTATCTAAATATTCAAAGAAAAATGTAGAAACCGATATTTTATTCTTCTAATTATTACATGCTCTAATTATTAATTACCGTTAACTACCATTACATTTAGTTTAAAAACTTGAATTGGAAAGACAAGTTCCTTCAACAACCACGTAAGTCTTTATTCGTGAATTAACCAACCGTTAATAAAATATAAATATATTGAAAATCCTGTAAAGATTGACAATCTTTTCTGATGTGCTTATAATTGATATGCATTTGCTAATGACATTTAGTACAATGTTGAATTAATAAGCACTAATTAAATCTACATTCACTTAGTTCCGAAACGAACTAATACTGTTGCAATAATTCTTCGGATTTTCTTATTTTGTCAGTAATAATATGTAAACTGATTACCAATTAGTTTTGTACCGAACCGAACCGGTACGACTGCACGTCTGAATTCATCGTTCGTTCCTTTTCTGCTGTCGACTCGTGTAATAAAGCACAAAATGTATACGCGCCTACGCGAAGGGAAGAATACTGCGAAGGAATCCAGGCAGATGCACTAATTCGTTAAAAGAATGTCATCCGCTACTGCAACTGCAGCTGCGCGCGAACGTATAACAACACCCCGTCACGCGAACCACTTTCAACGATCTCCCAGCGAGTTCCTGCTCTTCGTAATTTCGCCCTGCGTGTTTTCATCTCTACCACCATCTTTATCTTCGCCCACTTTCAGCGCTAACTTTTTTCTCTGATTTTTCATTTTTCATTTTTCCTAGGTGTCCCAGCCCTTTTGCAACTCCTTCCTCTCGCTCTCCTCTATTCTCTTTTTTCATTCAGTCTTCGACCTGCTTTCTACCCCTTCCTCTACAGGGAGACTCGTCGCTCTCCTTTCCCCCTTTCATTTGTCACGAGTGTCTTATCGCGCCTCAGGTAAATTATCGAGCAATGTCCTGTAGTCCCTCCATTTCTCTCTAGCTTTGCCAACGACTTAAGTTTCTTCTCCTCCTTCGTGCTATACCTATACCCCTGTCCTCTCTTTGTCCTCTTTTACTACCTCTTTTACTTTTCTTATATGTACCTTGGTAATACTCTACGCGAATATCTTTGTCTGTTTCTTTGTCTTTTACTCTTTTTCCGCGCTTTATTGCTGCGTGACCTCGCAAGGAAAAAAAAAATTCTAGCTGGATTCTTCTTTCATGCTGATGAAACGTGCAATCGGAGTTTTTCAAACTTCTTCTTGTTTCTCTAAGGTGCACTACGAGACATTTTAAAAATGTGTATCTAAAAGTAGAGAGTGCGCGTTTTTTTTTTATCGGTGCGTTAAAAAGCATGGGTTTCTGTATTCGAATCATTTTTGGAAAATAAAATTTAAACATTTTGTTAAGTATTTTTCTTTCTAATTACGTGCTTAACGTGCCGGAATAAACATTAACATTTCCTACCATTTTGTCGGAATTAAAACCTATTAGGTTATACGAACGCAGTATTAAAAGTGGCAAGTAAAATAGATTGTAGAGAAAAATGTTATAATTTACTTAAAATCATTCGTTAGGTGGATTAAATTTCCCTACGAATAGCAAAGGTGGGACATTCTGTCGTTTCAGAACGCATTACCAGCGTCGCAGTAAATTTTATCGTATAACGTGGTAAAATGTTTCCGCTAATAGACAATTCCGCTAATATTCTTCGTGCTTTGTTTTACTAGAAAATGTTTATGTGCGTTTGCTTATAAGGCAGATGATAAATGCATTAGTAAAAAGCACATTTACAAAATTACCAGCAACTGCATTGAATTGTTATATAGATTTTTCCCAACCAGACTGTTACATAATTTTGTATAAAAAATGCAACATTGAACAATTACTAAGTATTTATCAAAGAAGAAAATTATCAGCCTCGTTAAAACTGAATAATTTATCTATATAAAATATACGATTGGTTTTTTGCCGAAGTATTTTAAGTTAAGCGTACATTATTACCAATTGGTAATTACTAGTTGGCGTAAATTTTAAATAATTTTCGTATTCAAATACTCTATTTTTCTCCATTTACTAGCCAATATTACTTTACGTCTATATTTATGGTTCAACATAATGCAATGTATTGACGTATGAATAAGTTCGTTTCTTTTTAAAAGTAGTAATTATTGAAAAAATGCATAAAAAATTTTATGTACATTCGTAGCTCTTCCCTATCATTATTTTTATTATTTTTAAAGATGTGTAATAATATATTATTTTACTCGTACTACCCTCATGCCTCAAATTATAAAGCATTTGAAATATATAATATTTAAATGGTACATTCACGTGTAATAATTATGTCCGTTTGAAAAATAATCCGATAATAATTTTTGATGTCTTAAACAACAAAACGATAAGTAAGTGAAAAATTGGAGTCTATTTGAAATAACTGTTATGTAATATCTAAACTAAGACTAAGATTAAACATCCATTTGTACGCGAAGTACCGAAGAACTAATCGGACAATAGGCATCAAGGAGAAATCCTAACTTTATGGCTTAATTCTACAGCGTATTTTATTCTTTGTTTATAACTAATATGAATGTCCGATAGGAATTTGTAAAGATCTACTTGAAAAAATAGCTAAAATACTATTAGTAATATATGCGAGTTATCATTATTGTTTGTATGGTCTGAATTTTATTATTAAATGCCAGACGTGCAAGATCAAGTACGGATGTACAATCGGGTCTACACTGAAAAAGTTTTGTTTCGGTTCCATTCTTCGTTCATTAATTAAACGTGGAAGAGCTTAAAACAGCGGCAGTGCGACAGCATTACGAATAAATTTCCTACTTTCGGAAAGACATATTCGTAAATTACTTGATTTATAACTAGTCGGATAATAATGCAGGTTCAGTGCGAAACCTACAGAGTACATCCTCTTTTTAAGCCAAACGTCGCATAAGGTTCCACAGAAAATACAGAATTTTTCGAAATATCGTGGTAAGGTTCGAGCTTAAGGATCATTACGGTAGTAGTACATTTACGGGTCAATGAATACACCAAGTTCCACGTAACAAATCACTCGCGGTGCATCTTCGAGCGCTTGTCTTTAACGTTCTTGCACTGATAACACGCGCGAGACTTGGAATAGACAATAACGCGATACTACATGCACTGCATACACGTAAGGTGGGAAATTTATCTTTGTCGCGTACGAGTCATAAATCAACCAAACTCACTGCAAACATCTCTCTTTCTCTATCTCCAGTCGCAATTTTCCCTTTTCGTCGCCATATTTCTTTATTCTCTCTTCACGGGCTCTACCACGTTTTTCCGTTCCTCCAGCCATAAATCCACTTAGAGTCGATCTTCGAGTACCGGGAGGTGAAGCTACTTACCTCTGCTGGCAATGTTCGACTCGAGCCAGAAATTCGCTCGCTTTTTGGAATTCTTTACGATAATCCACGTGTCTCATTACGGTGTCTCGGTATCAAGGGTATTTAGCGTGAAACAACTAATCCTCGATTTGGATGTTGACTTGAAAAATAGGCTCGACGAATTAACCTCTCTTGGACGCATTATTAATTTTCGAAAGTGATACGACAACATTCCATTACCCGACGATAGATCGCGTCGATCGATCGAATTGCCGTGGCTACGACTTTAACCGCAATTCTCATTAGAGCGGGGATTCCAAGTTGACCTCGAATCCTTGAGAATGGGTGCGACTGGCACATAGCATTATCTCCTACGGCGATCTTGCGGCATTCGCTAATTATATCGGCTCGGTTGGTGGACTTGCGAGGAATCCACTAACACCAACTGTTCGACTGTTCGCGAGCTTAAATAGCGGATATTATTCTCGAGTTTTAAAGGAAAAGTATTTCTCCGATTTTCCGAGATGAATGAACCGTTTGTATTTTCTAAATCAAGCGCTCTTTCTTCCTTTGAATTTCACAAAGGACAGCTAATAACGCTATAAAGTTCGGAACGGGTTTATTGCTTTAATGGGCAACTGCACGCGCTGAATTCCACTTTTGAAAATAACCTTACCTAGATTGCTGTTCAATACTTGGAGTTGATCTGTCGAGACAAAACCGATCATTCGCCTCGAACGAATGAGTAGGCTTATTAAATCATCACACCACTGACTGTAAACGAACGTTCTCTTTCAGTTTCGTTTATATTCTTTGTCCATTACAAGTTAAATAGACAAAGATGTATAGATACATCAGTTACCGCGTTTTGTCGTTGCGCAGTGAATGGGAAGATAATTTTGGTAGATTACGATCTTTGGGAGTTGCACGCATCTCGAGCGATCTACGACACATAAATACGGAGGTGTGAATGCGTAATTTGACATTAATGTATGCAAATGTTAACAACAAGTACAAACTGATTTCATCGGTTTAAATAGGCCTATGATTATTGCGTGCACTGAAATACCAAATATGTTAATTATAAGTACAATCTGTATGCTTTGCCAAATATTCAATTTCAAATTATAAATCGTTCTGTTTTCCATGGCGTACGGCTATTTTTGGAATGTCAATTAAAAAATCGCAATTCTAGCTGTAAATTAATGTACTGGACCAGTCGATGTTTTAAAATATTATTGATCCATTGATATGATAAAAAGTCGTTTAGACACGTTTCGTTTTACTTGACGGAATACTGTGGCTTTTCCAAAAGTAAATCTAACGGAAATAATTATTTTTTATACTAATTACCTACAAATTACGAATGAATGCAAAAATTTAACGTCGAAAGTCTTATGAATATTATTTTTGATTAAAATTTTTATATTTAATTCTCTTTCCCGAAGCTGAAAACAAATTAAAAATTTCAAAAAAATTCCTACTATCGTTGTATTACAAATAGAGTTCGTTTCATCTTTCTTCCCAAAGACGAATATTAAGATTTTCATTAACTTCGGAAATATAATAACAAAGGATATTCATTTGTATATAATTACTCGGGAGCGTCGACACGATTGATTTTCGCCAAGTCGCCTTCTTAACTAAGTATTTGAATTTATTGAGCCTTCAAGATTATAACATTATTGTAAATTTCAATGAACATTCATCTCGAATTTGTCAACAGTAGTGTTAAATATCGTTCGTTTAGTTTAACTTTTCCCAACCTATTGAATATATTTGAAAGCGCTGTATACGCTGGTATAAGTGTTGCTACTCCTAGGATGTTGTGTTCCTTAAACGAATATTTTTGGATTTTCTGAAATGCTTTACAAGCGAAAATTAAATCATCGATTCTGCAAAAATATTGTCGCCGGTAGAAGAGAAAAATTTATACACAATTGACCCAGTTGTTCGAGATGAAAAGAGGCTTCTGTTTGAAAAAACATTTTTCATGCGTTGTCTTCCCGAAAACCTAATTTTTACAAATATGTTTTTGGCAAAGGGTTGGACAGATATCAGTTTCGTAAATTTTTCAATTGATTGACACTGTATATTTTCGCTCTTATCACCAATAGCCAACTGCGGCTTTATCGCGTTATACTTTTATAACACGACATTGTGGAAACCTTTGATCAGGAACATTTTATGAAACTCCGAGTCTGGTTTAGCATGCAAAATACTCGTAGTCTAAAAGCGCAGCGGCAGGAGTGGATTAGTTTTAGTTTCTCCATTGTTACAACATTACGAGTCACTGTACTCAAGTAGCTAAGTACTCAAAGAGTTACATAAACGTATTCGAATGTTTCTGCTCTCAAAGACATGGTATTCACAATTATCAATTATCGCTAGTTGTGCTGCAAGGTTGGCTCCCGTGTATAAACTTTAAAAGTGTTTTCGTATAGAGAACTTAATTTGTATTACGAAGATTAGAATCAACGAAGCGTTAGAATATTAATAAATCGGCAATTAACTGTGAGTATGTATTTGGGTACATATTTATCAGAAAAAGATTTTCAATTTCTACACGCGGAGCGCAAAAAGATTTTATCTAGATAAGGATCAGTCTTTTCCTGATTGATGGAGAAATTTAAAAAAGCCAGATGAATGTCGTGATTGATGAGAATATTGATGAATGGATTTACTAATAGAGTCCATCAACTTGCACAGCTCAATTTTATAATATATAGTTGTCGGTGCTAAATATTCAAAAATATTTAAGTCTTATATTATGCATTCGGTAGTTTTTCAGTTACACTTGTTTAGGCTTTATTGTTGAATTCTCTATTGACGCGCGTATAACTGTCACTTTATCGATACATATCTATTAATGTTCGCCCGATGTTCACCGAGATAAGTGATAATCTTATTAAAATGCTTACGCGAGTTCGTAAATGCAGTTGAAGAGTTTGTCTGAAGTAAAGTTAAAGTTCACAAAAATTAATACGTAGGATTATTTGCTACTGTAACGTGTCGCTCTAGCTTATTTTGAAGAAAAAGAAGCTAATCATAGAGTGTAATTGGACTCGAAGTAAAATCAGGTTTTGCGTATTGGAGGTCTACAACGGCATGCGAAGTATGAAATATGCCGAAAGTATACCATTAAAAGTTAGCATTAACCAGTAAAGTTTTTCTATTAAAATAAGCATGTATTGGCATAGAAGGCATTGCTGCATCATTGAGTTACATTGATTAGTTAACATCTCTAGAGTGGAAAAGGCTTTTGTAGAGGATCTTGTAGAAGTTGAGCGTAATCCAATACATCCAAAGGAAATTACTCGATAAATTAATGTAAAAGTTGACGAAAGATTTTTATGCAAAACGGTGATAGATTATTGTAGGACGGTGTAGGACGGTGTAGGACGGTGTAGGACGGTGTAGGACGGTGTAGGACGGTGTAGGACGGTAAAAACAACAGGCAAATCAATTAAACTTACCTTTATTAAGAAATTCGCGTATTTCGGGATTATCCGCCGAATATGATAATTATAGAGTACGATAAAGAAAATATGCGATAAGGAGATAAAGATGTGAAATGAAACTTCTGAGTATTACTATTTTCATGCTTTGAGGAATATCTTGAAAAGAAGTGTGCTTTAATGGAAAAAACGCAACAAGAGACAAAGGTTATTGGCTCGTCAATTCAGGTGCAACGAGTCAAATATTAAGAACAAAAGATTTTTGCCAACCGAAGAGATTGCGTTTAGTTTGTCCGAGTGTGAGGCATCGGATCCACAGTTACAAAGAGGATGTATAAAGCGGAAAAATTGGGGAAATGATGGTAGGAATGTTCCAGTACATTCGGTATTTTACGTAAAATTTATCATTGACAAAAAAATCGTCCGTTAACAGTTTCAACTTGACTTTTTAAAACAGTCCCTCTGATGCTGAAGAGGTTGTAAAACTAAGTTACGCGTACATTACGATTGAACCGAGCCAAGTGACTGATAGTTAACAATTGAAAAATAATATAGTGTTGCCGAAGAGGATACGTAAGTGGACATTTATTATATGTAGAACAAAATAGAAAACGCGCTTAACAAAGTTCTTAAATAACAAACCATTGACCAAATAATGAGTTTGAGTAACCTGAGACTAACAGGCTGTCTTATAATAATAATGCATCGTAGATCATCGTATCGTTCAATTCAGTGTATTCGAAAAGGACGTTAATTTTTTCTAAAATTCAAAGTAAGTGCGATCCACGTTCGATCTCAATATTTTAATACGGAAAATCTTCTTGTCTTTATTTCTCGTTTTATCACGCTCTCTCTCTCTCTCTCTCTCTCTCTCTCTCCCGTATACGTTAAGTGGACATAGATTTACACGCACATTCCGACTGGAGTAGTTTCGCAAAAGAAAGACACGTAGAGAGTCATAAGAAGAGAGAAAGAAGGAGAGAGTTTGCAAATTCTCGTCGAATTTAGACCACGCGATCCTGCCACGGCAATTGGAATTACTGCGGCTTATGGCGGACGTAGAGTACCGAGGTAGAGTCGCGTTTTTCAGGTACACCGTAAATGCATCGTTGGCACGTAACGTAGCTTACAGAGGCTGACGAGTGAGACGGTAAAACGGCAACATAAGTTATCCGATATTTCATGAAAGACATAAATATGAAACAACTTAGTTGTATACGGCTGTACCGAGTCACTCGCTTGAAGAAGGTTTTCGCTCTACTGTTTGCAGATTCTTCAAGATACCAATCGACTTTCCTTTTAACGTCGCGTTTTGCCTTTCTTTTGATCCCTCGTTAGCTCATGAAGCACGAGACGGGGAGGATTTTTAGGTGGAAAATTTAGGTGCATGAACGTTTGATTACTCTAGGAGTCTTGAACAAATCACCGGATTTATTTTTGCCTAATTGAAGCTTACGCTTCTTGCGCGAATAAAATTATACGAGCGTATTATAGTTAATTGAATAAAATATACCAAGGGAGACCTCCATATTCTCAATTAAATCTCCGAGTTGAATGGAAAATCCGATTAACAGCAATTTTAATCCTTAAAACGTAATGAGAAAATTAATTTGTAAATTATGTATTGACTTTCCCATTTTCCTACCATTTTCAATCTGACGTGATAAAATTAAAATTATTCGCAATTAGTATTCAAAATATTGACGCAGATCAAGTTTTGTCTTGTCCATAATCAAAGTTTTGCTTACAATACCAGGACTACGAATATCGTACAAGGCTCTTACGAGACTTACTGACAACTTCAAAAACTTTATTAATTACAGCTGCCCTTGAGGAGGGTGAACTATGTAGCGATTTCGAATTTCCGATAACAAGACGAAACGTCGACCTTAAGATTTGCGTGTCCTCGTATCTAGGAATTTCGAATATCGAGTCACGCCGTACAGTCGCGCGAACAAAAATTCATTCAAACATTTGATGCTTATATGAACATTTGCGACTATTCCATGTTGCTCGGTTGATAAAAGCAATGCAATTACTCAGTTTCTGTAATATTTTCAAATTCAGCGTATTGATTTACCTCGACGTACTTGCGAATTCTGTAAAAACTTTCTTTAAAAATACACGTTGTTCGTATAATGCAACACTCAAAACTTTCACCTTACCTTTCTATTAAATTTCTATAACGTTATTCGTGTATTTATAATTTCACATCGCCTAAATGCTCTCCGAATGATATTGTAAAAAATATTGTTTCCTTTTCTGTTTTAGGTAAGTAGCATTAATAAGCCTACGTATCTACACATCGTTATGGTAAGTTGTTAAGTTGTGGATTTGATGAATTAAAATTACCGACCGTCCTATTCTACGAAATTTTTTATTCAGAGTATTTTTAATTAAGATGCATCGTATGTCATGGGTTATTTAATGCTTCGGGTATATTAATGCAGTATTTTAAATTTGATATTTTCATTTTATATTCAACGGAAATATAATGTTTTTGAACCAATTTGAATAAAAGAAGTAATTATTCGAACGATTTTTAATCATTAATGAGATTTAAATTTTTATGTTTTTTCATCTTGCACTCTACTTGTATACCTTACGAACTAGGCTAAATGATAACAGAATATGAAATAATTAGTGCCATAAAACAGTAAGAGAAAAAAGCTTGACGTTTCAATATTCGCGAATATCTTCTTAAGAAACGCCAATAACGCATATTTTACATTTTCTTAAAATTCGTAAAATACGCGTAAACTATGTAACTCTGTATATTAGAGTACACAATGAAACATCCACTTATTTATCCACTTCATCACTGCGATGCGTAATTATGCGTATTAATCTACTAAACTTCATTCGAAGACTGTAATTATACGCGAAGGAAGTTTATTTCTTTCGAATCGTTTGAGAGCAATTTTTAACCTATAAAGTGAACTTCCACAGACAAGTGACAAGTACCTTATACTTTCTACCCGTATATTATCTTTCAGCGTAATATTTCTTATTATTTTCTTTATTGTCCTCGTGTGATTTTCAAATCTGTTAACGAAACGTAGCCAAGAATTTCATCGATAATTATAAGGGAATACTAAATGTACCGATAAAAGCTGTCCACGTGTTGGTAATATTTCGGAAATTTTATAAGAACGATACGTGTGTTTTATGTAGCGAGCAAAACTACACGATCATAAATGACTCGTCAGCACTTCTAAAGGCCCGAGGATATTAGTAGACCGATGTTCTTATTATCTCGACATCGGAAAGAGATCGGGAGCTCCCGAACTGCGCGCGACAAATGGAAACTAAAGGAACAAGAATCACAGACAAACTCATAAATTATGCAACGCAGCAAGTGCATTTGTGCATGGAGCCGATGAGAAGTGCAGGGAAAGTAAAATCCATAAGCCGAGGATTAAGCCTCGGCTGCGTTGTTAAAAGAAGTGGAGCCCTGTCAAGGGGATTCAAGATTACACACGTGGTCGTATGCGTCTCTCTCTCTCTCTCTCTCTCTCTCTCTCTCTCTCACTCTCCTTCTCTCTCGCTTATTCATACAACTATTATGCGAGAAGTTTCAACAAGCCCGCAGCTGCCCACGTGCCCATCGCGTATACGCACGTATACATTCGTGCGTATGCATAAATGTATGTGCAAACTTCGTGGCGAACTAGAAAAACGCAATCTGTCAAGCGAGGCTTTTGGCCGTACGCCAGAACAGCTGGGGTATAATACAGATAAAAAGGGGAAGGGGGTGAGAGAGATGTATGAAGCGGGGGAAAGGAATGATAAAGGAAAGCTCGCTTGATTCGTTTCAAAGAAGGCGAGAAATCTCTCGTTTTCGCTGACTTTCGGCTGATCCGCGTTCATTTCCCTTTTGCACTTAATATTTTCAATTATTTATGCATAAAAACTCGGTGTATATTTGTATCGTATATATCCTTTTACAAATCATAACGTTATTTGGTTTGTTTAGCTTGTCTAGTGATTATATTTTTTACGACTTTTACTCTTGAAACCTCAAATAAATGATTCATTTGAAGAAGTTTCAATTAAAAACCGTCAAAATAATTAGACGTACGTTAAATTGTTAAATTTACACTTTTTGTTTTTCAATGCGTTTGTTTTACGGCAACTGAGAGACGCGAATTTAACTTTAAATGCTATTCATTAAAAGCCAGTTCTTTATTGCTATATGTGTGGTATATATTTGAAATTATAGAATATATCTCAGTGAAAATGTGAGCGAATAGTAATATCAGTTAGTTATTAAAAAGTCAATCATACGTTTTCCGCATGTGTACTTTGATGGAATTTAATAAATAAATATTTGGCCCTGTAATGAAACGCATGCTGAGACATCGATGTACTCGGTAAAGTAGACGTCAGTCACAAAAACATCACCTAAAATAACAACGATTATTTATTTCAATTAATAAAAATATATTACTTTATTTCTTTATCGGCTAGCTTTTTACCTAAATATGTTAACAACCGCTTTCGTAATAAATATTTATCGTGCAAAAGTATTGCAATTAATTTAGAAGATTGAATTTTCAACGTAAAAATTATTGATTGAGATGTCGAAAAACTACATTACAGTGATTAAAATGCAGGTCATTGCATGCAATACAAATTCGTACGTGATTGTACTGGTACGTATACCAATTTACATTAGATAAATGTAAAGTAAACGCATCGATGCAAAAACTCTACTCTACCACATTTATGAATTGTGATCCAAATGGGAACGTTTAGGAATGTAACTTATTAATCACAAGGCAAGAAAGTTTTAGGAGAGTTTCCTTTCTTATATCGAAATTGATAACTTGCCATTTATATTCAGTTTGATTTTGTTTTCCTTTTCTTGCGCTCTTGTACAAAATACTTCATAACTTTCAATCAACATTCAACCAACATGAAGTTTAATAATAATCGTGATCATTTATTTTGAAACTAATGAACTTATTTTAAACATGGTAATAATGTCCTTTTTTCAATCTATTATAAGAAATATAAATTTACAGCTGCAGATATTACGTTTTTAAATGAAAAAAGCAATAGCAATTATTTGGTTCCACTACAGTACAATCGAAGTGGGAGAAAATTGCTTTCGTTACGTCAATTTTTTTCAATAAAAGCTAATATGGAGTACAATATTTAACTGAAACATCAATTAGTTCAATGTATTTTTCACGAATTTATAATCGATATTTTTGCAATTTTCAGCTGAACAAATAAAATAAAAATCATTACCTAATTATTTTTTTTTAATACGTATGAAAAGCACGAATAATATTATTAAAACTTTTGCAAAAAAAGTTTGAAAAAAATATATCAAACTTATTTAATATAGAATAAAATTTTTCAGTTTTTATTTTAAAGAGAACCTTTTCCCTAATTTATTAAGCTAGACGATTTTTTGAAGAGGAATTAATTTTCCAAACTAATTTAAAACTTAAAAGAACGACATTCAAAAGTTAACATTAAATTTATAAATAGAAAGTATAGTTTTAGTCTTCTATAAATGAAATTGTAAAGTTACAGTGGTTTACAATTTATGTATGTAAGTCATTATAGGAATAATTGAAATTGTTACAATATTTAAAGAACCAAATTATTTTACGTAATAAAATATTGGAGTTGAACTCGAAGAACCAAATTAAAAGTTAATGGCATTTACAGTGTAATATGAATAGAAATTATTTACCAGTACTGTTGGATATTCTCAATGTAATAAATTTATTAATCATTTGTATTTAGTTTTAACGTACGATATTTGAATAAGCATGACGAAACTAGAACGCAAACCTTTAATATAATCAAGGAATGGTTGAGGTTTGCAGGTATGAAAATATGGACATCAATCTGGCACTTGAATAAGGTTCGTAAATTTAAATATTTAGTACGCTAGTAATGAGGCAATTAAAAAAGATAGGATTAAAATGTATTTGCGTTTAAGAAATGGATGATGTAGTTTTTCTTTTATATTGGCAGATAATTTGCAATTGTAATTTGTAAAAAGAGTATTTATATAAAAATTCCACAAGTATGAAAGATTTATTACAATAGAAGCTTTTAAAGTTACGAAGAAAGTATTAAAAAATATTTCGAAAATTTTTATAGCAAATTAGTTCGTGTACGAACTAAAATACAAGAAAACAGTACACGAGCTTTCGAACAAATCAGAATACAACATGTTCTGTTGGAACAAAGGGAAAAAATATTAAATTGAATTAAGAGGGAGAGTATAAAAAAAATATAGACCTTATAGATTTTTTCAAAATAAAGAACAGGAACGTTCATAATTTCATATGGTGTGAAATTATCAGTTTCTAAATGTAGTTTCATAAAAAGTTTGAATAAAAAAGGTCCTCTCCTGCTTTATAAAAGTTCACTAATTTACTTTAAAATTGTGGAAAAATCTTATCACTCGTTACGGAATACAAAATTTTATCGAACAATTTGTTCGATTCATTTTCAATCTTTTTATTTCCTAATATTTTTTAAATTCTTTTACCTTGCAAAAAGCATCTCAATAATCAGAAAATGTCTAAGTTAAATTGCATAAAATATCGATTGAAATCGTTAATGTCATCCATGTAATATCGTTGACGTTACACAAGAACCGCTTTTTCAACAAAAAGAAAATTTCCGTACAATTGCATTACAAAGCAGATGGTTATGTGAGCGTTAAATGAATCATTTAAATAAAGTATTGTGTAATTTAAAATTTTCCATTCTCTTAGATACCAAACGGGTATTTCTTTTCGTTTATAATAATATATAATAATAATATAATATTTTTCGGTAAAGTCTATTTTCATTAACCCATAAGTAAGGAAATGAAAGGAAAGCAAAGGAAATTTTTGCTATTTATATCAACATTAGAACAAGTATATTTTTGACGAACTACTTTAAAGGAACGAGAAAATACCACAATGAAGAAAGTATTTTCACAGCGAGGAAACGAAATTATCTGCTCACAGCTAAAATTAGTTAACAGGTTTCAACTGCTACGTATATCGGACATGTCGTCCTCGCTAGGTTTTTCTCGCCCATTAGTCCCTCTCTTTTTCTCTCGCTCTCCCTTTATCCGTTCATCTCCTCCGCTCTTCTAATGTAATTATGATCAAGCATTGCGAACGAGGTGCGTGCGAAGCAGCTGTTTATTATGACGATATGAAAACTTTCCGTGTAATGTGTTAGTCAGCCAAGAAAGTTGTGCCATAAGGAAGAGAGAGAGAGAGAGAGAGAGAGAGAGAGAGAGAGAGAGAGGAACGGAACATATGTATATCCTTGCTCACGCGTATAGTTTATAAAGGCAGTCGAGAAACAGAGCTAAAACTTGAGATTAGATGGAACAATCGTATGATTCTCCCTGCTGTTGCTGCTTATCTTCCATGTGAACAGGTAAATGCTTGAACGTGATACTGACCACACGACTGTATATGCGTACATCCTGTGATATTGTGAAAACTTTTATCGTATTTTTCTCAACTTTTCCCGTACTTGGGTGATTAATTTTTTCTCCAAGTATTTTGAGGTTGAGGCTGTTCTGTATTGTTCGTTATGATATAAGTTTCTGTCGCGCACCTACTCGTGCTGATTTGTACTGGTATTTTTTAGATTCTAAAGAGTTGGTGTAGTATTGGTGACATCGAATAAAGTTGAGAGTATGTAAACTCGAGGAAATTTAAAATTTGGCTTTAAGAATGCATTATTCATATTTCCCAAAGAGTGTGAATGTGCGAATAGCGACTTTGTTTATACGATCAGTATTCAGTGCGAGAGTAGATTTTGTTTTCATATAAATCTGTGAAATTTCACATCAGTATCTAGAAATGAAAAACTCCAAAGAGTAAATTTGTTGTACTCTCTACTCCACCACATTCTTAATACCTTTTCTTTGACTTTAAGCTACCGTACAAGAAACGTTAATTATAATTTCGCTGATTAGCAAAAGTATGATTGTAAAAATAATCCATACATTTATTCCAAAGATTTACTAATATTTATTAAAATAACAGTGGCCCGAACATGACATTTTTGTCTCTCGCACTTGAATAAAGGTAATAACAATTGTTGCAAATGATGCTTAATGAATATACGAACACATTTCAAAATCAATGTTTTGAGTGAGAGCAGTGTTACATAACGTAGGTTTATCGAATATCACTTTACGAGAACAAATGTTACGCCCTGTGAATGCGGTATTAGCTACGAGTAAGGTTGCACTCGATACCGCCCAGTTCATATAATTCAAGAGCCTAACTTTGCTGGTCCTGACCTGCAGAATTCTGCTCAGCATACTATGTTTCTATATGCTAGAGTATTACCTTGAACTCGGCAGGAAGACACCGAAGCCATATCCGAATGATAGAAAATGAAATTCAATATCCACGTACAGCTTCTGCTTATGTACCGTTTGACGTTATATTCAATGAGCAATAAGAGCAATAATGAAAAGTCACAGGTACGTTTAATTGCTTTTGTTGTAGTTGAAATAATTACCCTCTTCTGAAACCTGTAAGTATGATGTTTATTAGATACTTAACGATACTTAATTATTTGGAATTCAATATTATTAAATACTAGAACTTTCCAAATAAACTTTGAGATGCGTCACGCTCGTCGAATCAGCCGAAAACTTACGAACATTAAAACATTTATAATTCTATTCTCGTGCGTAAATATATACCTTAACATAAAAAATACATTTTCTCTTCGGTTCTGTCGACCGTCAAAAGAATGTATTTCGGGCAATCGACACAAAAGCTGCAATTGAAATATTAAAACCATCATCAATAATACTTTTTTAATTCTGAAATGAGAAAGTCTCAAGATCGCTTCTTTTAATTTGTTAAAAGTGCTCACTTGCTTTAGGTCCAGTCGGGAAAGGGCACACTTGTCGTCATTAATTAATTAATTGAATCCATTTTTATTCGCTTATCCTAACTGCCTTTTTTCTTTCTTTGTTCCTTTTAATCGAAAAGACCAAGTTTTTCAGTCTCTTTTACGTGTCTCTGCTGCTCGTGACGGGTTTCAAGTAAAGAAATGGCAAAAGAAAGAATCAAACACTTGCGTTTAAGATAAAGGAATTATTATTTAAATTCAAAGAACGATGATATCATTCTTACTCAGGTTATCGAGAGGGAGAGAGAGGATGTTAATGTAAGTTAAGCGTAAAACCGCATTACTCTTTCAACTTTCACGCGAGGTAAAGTACGAGAAACGCGAAATGATGAACCGATGAGTACGTTTCTAATGCTAATTAAAGCCTAGACTTAACTTTGAATTCAGGAGGTGATAAATAAAATTTCTCTCAACACACGATTAATTCGAGATGAATTTAATCTTAAGAATATAAATCTTATCGCATCAAATTTCTCGTACATAAGTAACTCTCTTAACTTTCGTAAAAGAAAAAAGAAAAAAAAAAAAGAAAAAAAGAATAGAAAGTACAAGCTAATTCCAAACTCTGCTCTAGTCTCGAGGCAACAAAAAATTTATATATTATTCAGAGAATTCGATCGACCGATCCGCGCAACTTCGCCAGCAAACGCAAATGAGTCTGCATTTTCGTTGATGAATTACGTTCCGGTTTGGCTTCGTCTTAATCTTTTCGTGACTTAGCGCGAATGCGCACGCAGTTCTGCCAGTAAAACAGCGGCGAACAAAGGGTGGGTGGGTGTGAGGCCGAGAAATAGGATGAGAAGGTACCGCGACGATAGACGACCACCGGCACCAGCAAACCCACCTCATTAATCTTCCTGCAATCTTAATCTTAGGTTAAACGCGAAACCGATATCATGCAAACGAGCAGCGGTAAATCTAACGGGCGCGGAGCCAATCATCCAATACTGTCCCTCCCCGTCTTTCTTTCGCTGATCATCCCTTCAAGCCAGTACGCGCACAGGCTTTACTACGTTTATCCGTTTTCGTTTGGCTGATAAGAATCGCAACTAACGCGATCTTGCGCAAAATCTACCTGACTGTTTGGACCTGACCTATCCTCTATTGCAAAGTACTTTTTAGTGGTTTCGGAAAAGTCTCTCGTACTGGTAATGGTCTAGTACTATTGAATATTAAAATTTATATCGCATCTCTTACGAGGTAAATTTCAAATAGCAAAATCAATTGGGGAAGTTTGAAAAAGTCATTCCGGTATGACATTTATGAAATAACGATTCCGCGAAAGTATATTCATCGAACATTGTATTCTAAAATTTTAATAAAACGGTGCAAATATTTTGCCTCGCGTGGTCATTTAGAATGCATACTTTAATGTGGACTAAAGCTTGCAAGCGCGCCTTTCTTGAGACCTCATTTTTTCACCCGACGAATCCAACATTTTAATAATCATCCGATTACCCTTAAAGTTGTTTCACGTATCGGTAACGTCCAGTTCTAAACTGGAATAACGTTTTTATGTTGAATTCCTTATACGCTTTAGAATAGAAAATTGATGAAGAAATTTTAATACTTGCATTTTCGAAAGGCTACATTTTTCTACATTCAACGTAAATTATTCTTATTCACTTGTAAGATCTCCACGCTTATGGTACTTACGAAACTTTTTCAGTTTATACTCTGAGAGAAAATAATCCATTTCCTTTTAAATGCACCTCTTCTGCGTTGCAAACAAAGTGTAAAAAAAAAAAAACGAATAAACTACAATTGAACATTATTGCAATAAATTGAGTTTTTGGATTTTGAATGGATTAAGAACTGATTTGTGTTACTCGTAAAATTGGCTGATATTTTGTGAGATCGCAATAAGAGGGTAAAATGGAAAGAATGATAATGACAAGATACATCATTCCTAATTACTAAAAGATTATAGACACCGTCGAAACCTGTCGATGAAAGCTCTAAAAGTATTTTCGATCATCTGTCGTCGGGCCAATGGCGATAAATGCATGGCTTTAATCAATACACGTGAAATTCTTTACGACCGAAGAGTACTTTCTAGTTCTTTGTCAATTGTGGTTAGCCTCTAACCGCGATAAGATATTAAAAGATAGTTTTCACAAATATTTCTTCAATCGCGAAACTCATATTTAAAACCAACAACATTTTTTCAATAGAGAAGCCGTAATCGGTCAACGGATGAAAGAAGAACGAATTCTTAACTTTGAGAAGGTTTTCGAATTACGTGAAATGGTTATTTCTATATGAATCTTCGATCGAAATTAGACTTAATCATTATTTCCGCAAAAATAACACTAAAAGATACATGTATTTTATTTAAGCATGTATAATAAAGTTACAGTGACATCTACACTTCGACAACATACATACTTAAGCATTATCCCCTCTCTTGATTGTACTCGACTACTTAAGATCTTTCGTTATAAATGAACTATTGCTTAGTAATCATTCGTAATCAATCATCGGAACTGTGGAAGTACCGATACAGAAATAATTACGACGGTGTACAGAGAGTGAAATGAAAAGAAAAAAATGTATTTTTAAAGGTAGACGGATCCACGGGAAAAATGCAAAAAGAATCTCCATTAGTTCACAAGTTGATACCTTTAGATGTAAAAAAAGTGCTTCCAACGTAAGCCACGCGACCACAGAATGCAAAACAGAAAACGAAATTAAAAACTGAACGCCGTTTGAACGTAGACTTTAGCAAAGCTTAAAGCTCGATGTGGTCGGGGCAGTAGTCGCTCCTGGACTCCGAGACTGACTCAAAAAACTAATCGCTCGAGAGAATAAACGCATGGTGAAGACAATAAAACGATCGCCAGTGGTAGGGTGTTACGGTCAGGGATGAATCGATCGGGCTCGGAAGCCTTTGTACACTTACGTGACTCCGTCTACCGGTAGCTGATTAGCACGGTTCTGGAAGAACGGTTAACCACCGTGGATAGCTCGTAGACTAGATAATCGAGCCATCCTCCCCTTCAGCCCCGCCGGAAGCACGAACCAGGTGCTGGACGTTCGTGTACGAACAGTACGAGCACTATATACCTTGGGCGATGGTATAACATACCGTGGCTATCGCTTTGGAGAAAACGAGATTGTTTTGTGTGCCGGAGACGAACGGCGTATTTCACGGGTATCTTCTGTACGCGGATAGCGATTATAAGCTTTGCTCGATGGCAACGTAGCTTCTAAATTTAAATCTATCATTTTTTATATCAGAGATTTTAACTGTCCCATTAGCTTAAGATTTTTCGGCTTTCCCAGGAGAAAGTCACAAAGACATTTGGATTATACAGACTCGACTGGAGGATCTGGTGTTAATCTCTGCTGGTAGCTGTTGTCCTAGAATAGAGTTCAAAGGCTAATTGAAATTGCTAATTTAAATTAGCACAGTAAAGCATCATTTGCTACATAACTCATGCAATGTATAATGTGAAAAGAAATATGTGAATTACCGATGTGGAAATGTGGCGAAAGTAAAACTTTGTGGGCGTTGCTCGATTTGTCGAGAGCAACGTCTTTAAAGAAATTGTTAAAGGTAATGAAAATTACTTGTAATTTTTTGATAAAAACGACGATTAAATTGTTCAGATATTCACATCTTTGAACTCACTTATATTAACAAATAAACGGTAAAAGAAATACGTATTTTAATTGTACCTGCGACTTTCTAATTATCCGTATTACTATTATTATTATTATTATTATTATTATTATTATTATTATTATAAATGTTCACGGAAGCTTTCAAGTTATAAATTATAATAAATTCTCAACCTGCATGAAAATAAGTATAATTAAAAATCCACTTATTCCAATATTGATATCAATTGAGATAAAATTATGCCGTGCTCTGCAGTATTTTTAATAAAATACATATCGCAAATTCTTAAGTTATAACTGATAATAAAAAATTATAAACTATTTATAAATAATTTGCGTTAATAAAATATTTATATTTATATCGAATATTCAAAATTCCGAAAACTTTTGGTAATTTAACACTAATTAAATACGTTTAAAATGAAGGGAAAATAATTACGAAAATGTATCGTTACGTGATCCTTATATTTTCATAAACCTGGCATATTGATTAGATGCTCAATTCAAACATTTCGTAGTACGAAGATTGATTTACTTTCTTTTTCCATAAAGCACACATGTATGAAAAATATTATTATCGCTGAATATTGTAAATGAGCGTAAATAGATATATCGTGGCAATAACAGAAATAATTAAATGAAACCGTCTTCGCGATCTACTTTGATTGATCTACAACGTGAACATTAGTTAATTTAATATAGTAAAAGCTCTGCATTGATATGAAAGTGAAAAAAAAACTATAAACCCATTAATCTCAAAGAACTTTTATATTTTAGGCATATAAAACGAATAAAAATTGTGAAATACCTTCCCTTGCTTGGTCTATCTCTGTCTCTCTCTCTCTCTCTCTCTCTCTCTCTCTATATATATATATATATATATATATATATATATATATATATATATATATATATATATATATATCTCAGTCTCTTCTTGTCTCTTCCTATTATTATGTAGGAAAGTGTACTATTTTAAAAAAATTTTAGGAAATTTTCACAATTAAAGGTGAGGAATAAAACAATTTTGTTTATAATTACGTGAAATGAACAGTAAATATTTTTATCTGAATCCATACTATGAAGGCACAACGTATAAAAAGACTAATAAAAAGTTTTTACTTATAACTTGGATCTCGTAACCTACTTATGTAATGTATCGCAGATAGTACATATGTATTAATAGGTACAATTTTTGTATAATGATGTGGAACATAGATAATTTGAAAATCGATCGTTCATCAAATGCTTTTCGAATATATTTGCATAAAAGAGCAAGAAACTTTATAACACACATTGAAATAAGTAATGAATGAAGTATAAATATAACAATGTAATTTTATCTTGAAAAAACAACAAAATAAGTTAGTAAAGCTGCGTTCACAGAGGCATAAAAAGTTGTAGGTAGAAAAATATAGGATTTGACAGGTCTTAGTAGCTCTTGTTGTTTTCTCATATTTCTGCCAAACTTTCACTTCGACGACGACTTTTCCTAGTACTAAATGACGACACCGACATATAAGTTTTTTATATTTTTCAGGATTAGTCGTGACATCTTCTCCGCGTTTCCTCAACCCTTCCTATCTGTCTTTCTTAATTCCACTTTTATCCTACGCTTCATCATTTCCTTTTAAATTCTTTTAAGTGTCTTTTCTTCTTTCCCAAACCCTTTCTTTATTTGCACTTGTTATTTTTTATCCTTTGAACTGTCTTCAAATATTAAAGTAATGTACTTTAATATTCACGGGGCTGCCTTTTAAAAAGCAAATGCACGAGAATCGTAATTTTAAAATATTTCATGCACAGAGGACATAAAGAACGTACTTTTTCTTCATTATTTCAGAGTTGAGTCGTTTCAGAATTTTTCTACCGGATCGATTAATTTCAAAATTAGTACGTCGCTTATATTTGTTACCGCTGGATGTTCTAAATCTGTCATTCTAAGCTAAAAGACACACTTTTCACGGCTTAAACCAACGAGAAAATTAAGTAGAGCAGTTAAGTGGTACAATCAAAATGATTATAAGAATTTAAGCGATTACTCGAGACATCTTAATAAGTACACAAAGATAATTCAACGTTCAAAAATATTTTAAAGCAAGCGAATCTCTTTTTTTCTGTGAAACTTGGACGACTATTTACTAAATCATGTTTTATAGATGACAACGAAAATCCATACAGCAATTATCCATCTCTTAAATAGTCAATAATATACTTTGAATTCGATAAAAAGCTCTTAATTTTCCTATCTCATAAATTTCCTTGCTTTTCCGATTCGATCCGGCAATAAAATCCCGTAAAAGAATTTCCCATTAGCGTGTTTTCCCGTGTACTGTCGCCTTAAGAAATGCTCAAAAATGTAGTCGGTAATTATTGAAAGACAAGGAAAAAAGCCAACTTGAAACGAAGGATGTAAATTGTGTAATTTCATTCGCCCACTCAAATTGGAGCACGAAGATTCGGAGGTGTGTTTAATCGTCGGTAAAGGGAATATCCTCATCTCTCTCTCTCTCTCACTCACTCACTCACTCACTCACACGTACTCGTTTTTTCTCTCTTTACTCTCACGGGTACTGACCTGGAAAAATCCTCATCGATGCGCTTATTCCGAAAAGTTGGGCTACAGAGGGATCTCTAAAGCAATTTTCCCTACCTCCCTCTTTTCGTTTGTTCTCTTGCTTCTCGCAGCTTTTATTCCTGCTCTTTCCGTTTTCCTGTGTATTTTTCTTCCTATGCATCTTGAGCATCCGAGGAATTTGATTGTTCGTAGTTGGAAATGGCCGGGACGCGTTTCTCTTAAATACAGTTGAAGGAGACGAGGTTACGTGCATCAGCAGCTATGAATTCCCCCCCCCTATACTTTTATTCATAATTCCTTCGAATAAGTGTATCTCACTTCATGTTCAACATAATTGCTCTTAACTTACGTGCAAATCTAACAACAACGGCCTGCGCTGTATATAAATATATCTAAGTCGAAGTAACGATCGAGAGCTGTAGTTTTTCAGAGTTATCTTAACAAGGATCACTGAAAATTAACCTAATAGTTTGTACATAAAAATTATTTAGATATAGAGGTAGCGAGCTCTTCAAGTAACACGTATAATATCTGTGTATATCGTGTAATTAGTTATACAACTATTGTAAAAGATTTCAGAACGGAATAATATCATAAGAAATATTGGGAAATGAGTTATTTTTAACGAATTATTAGATTCATAAATGAAGGCAATCTTTGCGATATGCAACGTTGTACCTTTGATTTGTTTCGTAATGTTACCGAGCAAAGTTTTCGAATTTGAAGCCACGCCGTTTCACTGGAAAATTGACAAAAACCAATAAGTAATTACACTTTGAAAAGAAAGCAAAATTACAACAACCTGATTAGATAATTTTAAAATGTAATTTTCAGTGCTGTACAAGTAGTAATTCGTATAATTTCTCGATAAGTTCTTAATGCAAGGATACGTAACCCTCGTTAAATTACCATCTCGTTCGATATGCTTTGATCCTACTTTGATGCTACTTTCTTTAAAATAAGTCTTGCTCTTTGATCGAGCATTTCCCTGCATTTAATTAGAGACTAGAAATTATTTTATAATCGAATTTTACCAGAATGAATAATTATATCACTTTATGAAACCGCAGTTGTACCATTATTCACGTACTGCGATATAATATTCAGGCGTTATTACACTAACGATTTGTCGACGTACATTTATTCCTTTTTCAGAGTCTATCCAGCGTTCGAACGGAATTTATCTTGCGATTCTCTGCACGTCAACTTTTTCACTCCAGTGTGCGAGAGACAGAGTATCTCAGCTCATCAAAGTAATATCTCAGCTTGAGAGCAATCTACCGAATAGTGCACTTGTTAGGGCTGTGTAATGGAAAGTAATCATGGCATGTGCATGGACTTGGTCCTTCGAAACGAGTGGCATGGAAGTTTGAGTATCTTTTTCCAGGCGCGATAACGTAGTTCCTCACCCCGACAGCAAACTTCCGACTTTTTTACGTCCTGTCGACGAGCGAAAACTTTCTCAACACGGCGAAATAAGTAAGCGCGAAAGAGAAATCGTAACGCGGAATTAAACAAAAGCCCCTGGAGGACTTTTCTTTTATTGCATCTAGGAACCGTCAATTAACCTCGGCAATACTACGTGCAGGTTGAAGGAGGATGAGGGAATGACACTTGCGCATCGCCCGCAGAGCGAGTAAACTTTTATTGACTCCGAAGTTAATGTCATTTCCGACCTGCTGCTGCTATAGTTCGCTGCCGTATGAAGGAAGCTACTTCTCTCTCTTACTTTCCGCTTCCTAATTTCCTCTTTATTTGTCTTTCTTGGAGGTACACTGCATATATCTATACCTGTCTGTCCGCCTTCTCTCTCTCTCTCTCTCTCTCTCTCTCTCTCTCTCTCTCTCTCTCTGTGTGTGTGCGCGCGCGTGTGTATGTAAGAAAGGCGTCAGCTCCACGTGCGATATAAATATAGTTGAAAATAAAAACGGTGAAGCGAGAATCATCGTAATTAATGTAGTGGACGCTTGTGAGCGCAACGTTTACCTGTACTACTTAAAAATGAACAAAAGAGACATTCCTTTACGATTAAGGAAAGTATCAAGCGGCAATAAATAAGTCTCAGCGACGAATGTATCAAATCTCTAGTTTTACAAAGTATTCGGATTGGTCGATGATTTCTTAACTAACGATTTACCTTATTTTTCCATACCACGTACAATTACCTCGACGTTACTCAAATTGGAAAGAATTAACGTCTTCAATTCTGACAAATGCGCACATTATGTAAACATTTAGATAACTTTCAGCAACATTAAGAAAACTAATTTCACCATTCCACTACAACGTATTTCGATCCTGTTTATTTTGTCATTACGCCTAATAATTCGTTGGGAAAACTACAGTAAATTCCGCTTGAGTTTGTTAATTTACTTTCGAAAGTCGTGAGTCGAGGTCCAGACGCGCGCCTGATATTCGTCGAGTCCATTAACTGATGAAGAACGCGTGAGTCAGAATGATTAATCGGACTTTTTCGCGTGGAACTTCGGGGCATTGCGAATTTACTTCTACATTCGTTCAATTATGATGCATCTGCCAGTTCAAATACTTCTCTGCTGCTCTGTTTTTATTATTTGCGATTTTTCCAGAACATTTCTCTCACAATAACATTTCCTACTTTGTATTTGGAAATTAGACCATGAGATGTGCGTCTCCTATTCATCGTTTGATAATATCCCCATGCTTACTTGTACCTTCGTTTAATTAATAATATTGTTTTGGCTGATAAATTTCATTATTGCAAATGAATACAATGGCCCATTCGAGAGTGCAATTTCATTAGAAGTCCGCAAACAACGGTAAAGCGTTTGCTCTAGTAATTCACTAATTTAATTATACGATTAAACGGTTCCATAAAACTTTCATCGATTACTTCAAATTGTAATCAATCTGATCAAAATAAAAATTATCGCATGTGAATTGAAAAATCTCTTGAAATTGCAAATTACACAATCGTATAAAGTCCCGTATTTGGAATATCCTATCAAATTACAATATTAAATGAAATAATAACTTTATCAGTTATTAATAAAGTAATTTCAACGGGCAAATTGTTATTGCACTTGAAGCTATAAAAATTCAATAAATAGCCTATTCAATCGCGTTCGACGTTCGCTCTTTGTTACTTTCCTTAATTTCTCGCTGGACACAAGAGGAAGTGCGCGATGAGAGAGGATGGGAGAGAGGGTGTAAAGCTCGAAATCGGGGCAAAAACGACCCTCCTCTACGTCTTTTGGGCCACTGCCCTTCCCCTTAGCCTTCGTACCTATTCGTAACTACAATGTATGCCGGACGCCAAGTATTCGTTCGCTATTTTCCGACGAACCAACACTATTTCCAAGACCGACGATAAGCCGCTGCCGCTATTTCCGTACACGTGGGACTACACCCGTGCAGAATAATGACCGACCTCATCAAAGTACGGACTCCGCCATTTATTTTTCAAGCGGAGCGCAACGTTTTGAATTTCTTGAACATCGTGGAATTCAGTGACACGAGTACACGCACGATTAACAAACTGTCTGATAAATGTGTATCGTTGAATTACCATACAGGCGATTTCTTATATTTTCAAGCAAATGTATAAGTGTGTACAGGGAGCACTTAAGTAGTTTGCAACCGCGAATTCGTCCGATATTTGCGACTGGACGGGAATCTTCGGTTAATTCCAGTTATTTCAAGTAAGACAGTCAATGCTAGAAAAATAATCGACAAGCTGTTATGAAACCGTCGTACTCGATGCAAGGAATCCCATAAGACGATTGTTATTTGGACACTTTGTTACTGCATTTCGCTTAAGCTTCGTCGTGCTTCGTCGAGTTCCACGGAGCAATATAAAGTAATCACTCGATTTACAAACAAACTGGGTCGCGTCTAACTCCGAGACACGCGACAACTTATTTTTCGCTGATAACGCGAGTTATCTTTTGCCAAATACTTGCAAATACTTAATGCTCCCTAGCACTTGAGCTCGTTTCGTTTGCTATCTACTCCGGATTTCTTTGCAGCGCTCTACGTTCGCTCATTTCACCATATAATTCGTCAAGAGACAGCTTGTCTTTACCTGACTCGGATTACTGCATTTGCTCGCTCGAGTTTCCCAGGTACAGTTAACACTTCAGTGTTAAGTCATCCGCGTTAATTATGCGACCACTTTGTCGAGAAATGACCTTAGATCCCGCTTAATTCGCGAAACTAACGTTATGAATAATGCAATGTTTATATCAGCACTTTTTTGCACATTACTCTGGTAGAACGGGCGAAACTGAGTAATGCAATCGTTAAAATTAATGAAGACGTAGCTGCTAACTTATACCAATTTATACATATAGAACAATTGTAATAAGTTTCTACTATTATAATGCAAAAGCTTGATCGGTGACTCTTTCACGTGTACCATTGGGTTTAGTATGAAGTGTCGTTAAAGGATATTTTGCAAGTCTTATTAATCTGTACCAGCGCTTTCCACTTAACCTGGTTTTCTTCTTGCAAAAATGACACGCATTAAAACTACGCACTTCTATGCAAGCGTTAGTCTTAATTATTCGTTGTTCGTATATAAATAAATATCCTCAATTACCCTATTAACATATAAGAATTGTGATATATAAGTAAACGCAAATTAGTAAGCAACTTTCTTATTAAATACAGTGAGATAGATTTTTGTAAGTGCAGTAAATTCCAGTTAACACCTCGTATTCGTCTTAATTTGCTAAATATTTTTTCTCGTTTCAATTACATTGAGAAAATCGATCCCAGATTTTACGCGGTTTGACGCGAAGGATTTTTTAAAATCAGTCTCTGACAAACGGAATGTACGTAAATTAGTACGAATTCTCATCGCCCTATTGGACGAGAGCTCAACGAATTCCAGTGCCACGAGATTTAATTTAAATAGTGCGATATCAGCTCCATCCGATATTTCATTATAAGTACATTAGCAGTAGCTGTCATTTCTCGATTTTTAAATGCACAGCATGGATTTCTAACCAATTTGTACAAATTCGGCAGGCAAACTTTTGCTCTTTCTCAAATGACATTTCGCCGAAGAATTTTCAATGTCGCATCAGTTGCAGGAATCTCGTAAGATAGCGAGAAAGTTTTTTTTTTAAATTCGGCGTAAGTACGTCAGCTGTTATCCTAATCGAATCTTCTTTCATTTTCGTTGGTCTACGCTTATTTATATCGCGTCCGAATTTGTATTTTAAAAGTTTAAAAGACTACTTTTAGCGCACCGAGTTTCTTTTTAAACTGCAGGTATTATTTTGCGGACGTTTCGATGAAAACGTAAACTCAACATCTCGTAGGAGTTGCGCTTAACGTTTGCGCCGCTGATTAAAGCAATAACCCGCACCACGTAAACATTGCCATAGAGATGCCCAGGCTCAACGATTTTTCCATCGACTCCTATCTATCATCTTCCTATCCTCGAGATCTCCTCGAGGCACCTCGAGTCGGACATTTTCCACTCGCCTAACGAAATGTCAGGTCAAGGGAGTTGTCAATTGAGTCCTCGGCTTTGTTGCTAATCAACTGTTGCTAACGGGACTGCAGCGGACGTGCTAAATACTGCGACGGCAATCGAGAATACCCTGCGTCAGCCAGGCTTCCGTGCACGGGTCGAAGCCAGCCAAGGTGAGCCGAGGTAGGACGGAAACGGCCGAGGAACAGTCGACACGGGTCAGGTCACGCGCGGGTCAACCGCCGGAGCGCGTCGCTAACGCTCTGCATCCTGGTATTAACGGCTGACTCTCGCGATTCGTTGTTTATCGGGTGACGCTCGATGGATGCTGATAAGGAATGGCCTCCCAAGGTGGCATTGACCGACGAATGGCGCTTCCTAAGATTCCTCCTCGGAATACGCTAAACTGTGCAAATGTGTAACTTGCGAGGCTTCGTCTGCGTTGGTGTGCCTCTGACTGTGTAACGCGTGCAACTGCTGTGTAACGACAGACCGGATAAAATTGTTTGCTTTCTTTCGTTAAATTGGTAATTATATTCGTATAAATTTATCTCGTATCGGTACGTAATATTAATTTCGTATACAATTCGATATTCCCTCTAACGGGTTGTGTATTTAAATAATATCTAGCATTAAATTTATCGCCTCTAATGTCACGCAGTCTTACGTGAAATATTTTAACCCTCAGGAGACAGTCTTCGAAGATGCAGGACTCGTTGCGCGTACTTGAACATTCCTAGCCTTCGTAAAACTAAACAAATAAAATAACCGCTATTTTTGCCTGGACGCAAAGTTTCGTTATAAAGACCGTTAAATATCGTTGGACTCTTCAGTTCCTTTATGGGTGTTACGATTTAAAGGGTAACTTTATTGGTCAAAGGATTTGTTTGACAATGTAATATGCGCGTAATGCAGTCCGGAAGAAATTAATATTTTTACGCAGTGAAAATTTCACAGGATTCCTGTAAACGGGTGATTTCACAATTGCGTAAAATACAAATGTTAAATGTGTAGGTAAAATGTCAACTATAAAAAGGTATTCCATCCACAAATTTAACGTGTCAAAAATTCACAATTTTTATTAAACTACTGTCCCATCCGAGTTTCGATGATAAATGTGGTCAAGTACACTCATTATTCGCGAACTAACGGAGGCAGGAAATTAGACTTCGTGCTCAGGACTCACCATTGTCTCGTTCTATATAAAATTTATGCGTATACTGAAGATTTCAGGTGCGATTCTCTAGATTATTCAGTGAAACATTTATGACATCTCGAGAAATTGCAATTTAATCATCATGTATGTAAGGAGTTAATAATACTTTGAGTCCTGAGCATATTAAGCCTTTATAATTTATAAGAATTAAATTTTAGATTTACGTATATTTCTGTTCTAAGGAGACGTTATACGGAATTGTATTTCTGTGAATATCTGTAAAGCATCACTCGGAGAACACGAGACAAACCAAAACGTTTCAAAGATTTTGTCAACGCGTTAAAATTCAATAGTCGATGCAGGATGAGTTTAATAAGATAGGAGTACCTCGAGTGAATTTTAATCAGTTCTTTCTTAATCCTTCTTACTGGTACAGTGGCGTGTTACTTGTAGTACGAATGTATTCTGCGATTGAAACGTGAAACTAATATTGCAATTTGGTCTCCGAAACCGAAAATATCATCCGTCATATGAATTGAATGATCGTTCCGATATACGACTCCTATATTTCCAAGCTATTCTCATCATAAATATCCGCTACCTTGATACCATTTTTTCGTATACCGATCCTCGATTCACTGAATTGCGTAATTATTCTTCCGTCGGAGCACGAACATTTCAAGGAAGCGTATTACAGATTTTCAAGAATACTAAAACAAAACTATCCGAGTTATTGCATTCCAAGGATCAAGAATGTCCGTAAATAAAGAGTGCGCTGACAAATCAAAATATTTCGATGGTATCTCACGAAAATAAAGGCAGGAGGCGATCGACAAAATGAACCTTCCCTGTACTCCTATCGCTCGCAGAGT
The DNA here is from genome assembly GCA_018907045.1 of Wiebesia pumilae. Classification (NCBI taxonomy): domain Eukaryota; kingdom Metazoa; phylum Arthropoda; class Insecta; order Hymenoptera; family Agaonidae; genus Wiebesia; species Wiebesia pumilae. The sequence goes on from JACCHZ010000106.1 coordinate 2,375,723, forward strand.
TTCATAGGGATTTTGTAGAATGAAATTCAGAAGTAATAGGGTTTCGTCCCTTCGAGAAATTTGTGTATTCCCGAATCCCGTAGTCCCGGGGACGTTACAATTGATTGGTTCCTTATTTTCCGAGCATCTCTTCTACTCCTTTTCATCCTTTCTCCCTGCTCGAGACTCTAAATACCCATTTTTCGAAAATGGACTCGAAACCAATGTCTTCCAACGCACCTCAAAATAAAGAAGGAAGAGAGAATAAAAGTGCCCTCGTGGATTCTCTTTTTTAGCCAGTCACGTCGAACTGGAACTGAAAGGGAAGGGGTGAAGAGGATAAAGCCCCTGTTCAAGGAGTCTAATAAGGACGGATCGTCGTCAACATCGTCGTCTCTCTTTCTCTCAAGGGGTTAAGGGGCAGTGGGGGGATTTAGCGCGTGATTCTGAGCTTAAAGAGTTCCTCCCGTCCTCGCTCTCCCCTTCTCCCACTTTCTCCACTTTCTCTAGCTTTATATGCAGTTCGAATTTCATTATTCGGTTCAGGTCGTCCTCGAGTGAACGCTGCACCGGGCAGCCCATAAAATGGAATTTTTATTTTTTCCCTTGCGTTTTTCTTCCCTGCTACTTCCTTCGATTCCTTCCGGAGATCCTCTGGAGACGCGCTTGCATCTGTATCGTTTGGAATTCTCAGGGTTAAACCGTAGAGGCGGACTTGGAGCTAAACCGAGAGACGGTAACTCATACCTTTTGTGATTTTGCGAATTAAATGAATTTCAGATTTTGAATGGAGGGGAAGCCTCCCCACGCTTCAAATGTCTTAGAAAAAGCGGCGGTATAAATACTATCAACCTACTGTAATTTATTCTCATTGCGTCTTCAATCTGACTACTAGATGGACTTTTTTCTAAATAAAAGGAATTCGCTCTAGTGGAGCAGGGCTTTATTCAAAATTCGACTAATATTATTTCCACACTTTAAAGTAGGAGTTTCATTTCAGTGCGTCCACATACTTTTCATACCTTACGTACCTTAGTGTCCGTTTGAGAAATCGTCAACAATTGAGCATTGGTTCAAAATATGGAACATCGTGCTTATTTACGAAATAGTAATTATTGAAAATTCTAGTAGAATTAGAAATTCATTAAACATTTTTCAATTTGTGTAATTAGACGTGCTTCGCTGCAGGAATTATAGATAAATCCTGTCGTGCTTTCGTGAAATATTCCGTCATGTTCTGAATTTTCAAGGCTTACGCAAATGCACGAGATAAAATAATTTTTTACACATTAAATGTCTTTCTCTCCAAAGCATCACTCTCGAGTATTCGAGTAAGTTTTTAAGGTTTTAAGGAACTCTTGTAACCCTATGGTGAATTAAAATTACCATTTTGTTGTGTGCAAGACTATCGGGATGTCACACAAGTCGTTTCATGTCAAAATACAGATGAATGTTACGAAATAATAATTTTTCATAGCACCTTTAATCATATAAACGTGAATCAGTATCTAAAATGCCTCACAGGAAGCTGGAAAAATTAATTATAACACAATACTTAATGTAATGTCAAACTAAATACAGCGGAAAGCGATAGAAAATTGTATGTATAATTAGTATCATAATGTGCGGTTAGAAATGTTGAATTTATACTTCGTTTGAAACCTAAGTGCTATTTTTTGTCGAAATATAAGGATTTGTAATTACATTTCATAAAAATACAACTCAAATGTATCGCCACTAATTACTTTCAAACATATAGTAATACATGCAACTACTTTTTAACAATAAAATATTATAAATCAGATTGTCTGTTTCATTTTTACTTAGTTTTTCCTTTCCGTTATTGATTCTATGATATATTACATCTTAAACGTTAATTCTGAAGAAGCTTTTAATTTTTCAGACAGGATTGATTACTTATTATTGCTTTTCTTACTTTCTTTGCAATTCCCTGTACAATTTCCAACAGAGCCGCAGCAATAAATCGATTCACGCGATTTATCGAAAAATATAGTAGATTCCAGAAGAAAACAGAACAGATAATTTATTACTTGTACAGTAAAAGAAAATACGAAAGAAAACATTCTTTGAAATTCGTTAACGTTGTATTTTTGCTTTTAATTAATATATTCCTCTTTTTTCATAGGCAGTTTTGTATTAATGGCGATTCAACATTTGCCACTTGATTATTTTGTATTTGACTGATAAATTCTTCCGGAAAATCATGAATAATTATTTCAATTTTGAAGGAAAAATTCATTGTGGTTTGATTAATGCTTATTACATTATAATACGATTTATTCGAGTACCTTTCCACGTACATTTCCATTATGAATATGTTGACTATGTAAATATTTTATTATACATTGTGATCCCATTAGCAAATAGTTTCCAAATAGCACATATTTCCAGAAAATTGTAAAGCATAGATAAGTAAAAATTTATAATAATTTACGTTTTTGGAATACGAGTAGCATGAGTCCATGATTACATTTACAAAATATTAGTTGAATGAAATTTTTTTCGTTCCTACTCTTTTCAGACTCAAGAAAAACTGCCCACAATACGAATAATAGAATTAAGTAATTAATTTACCTTTTTTGGCAAAAAGAATAACCGAATGTCATACGAATTGTACATTTTTAATCGAGACCGATCATTACTATTTGTAAAATAAATTTATCAATGTAAAAATAATTTGTTTATTGGATATTTTTCATGAAAAAAGCACCAAATATATTAATTAAATATATCATATTATGTAACTGTAATTCGATACGTAGTAAGAGAGTTTCACGTAGATCCATTTGAAAGTAAAGTAAAACGTTAGGAAAAAGTGGACACACGTTTATAAATGCAAAAAAATACTAATAAATTTTCTAGCCATTGGTATTGCAAAGAAAATATTCAATAACTAGAGTTTGAAAACTTTATACCTAATCATTTGTATACGAAAAAAGCAATTCTCTTTTAGTAAACCATACGGAAGGGAATTTCAATTTATTAATTGTAAGATATTCAATACGATATCGACAAATGATATTTCAAATATTTATTTAAAATATGAAGGTTATACGTGCTACATACTTTTCACTCTCTTCTGTACATTTCCTGTAAATAATTTAATGAATGTGCATTTTGATCAACAATTTCTATTTTTAATTGATGCAGCGGTTCATTTCTATCTAATATTTTACCTCTGAATTTTGTATATACGTAAAAAAATATAACTAAAATACAGAGCAAACGTAGGAAAGTAATACGTACACGGCACATAGAATTACTTTGATATTCCATAAGAATACAGATAATATACGGCTGCATTCGGAAGTTCAAAAAACCGCGTGACATTCGGAAATAAAATTACCCCAGAAGAAAACTATATACCCGCGTTCAGGTGCAATGACATAAAGCTGCATATAGGCGATGTCCATATACGACCACGTATAGTTATGTCTGATAATATATACTCTCATGCGTAGTCATAAGTAATATTTGACGATCAAATTTATATGTAGGTCTACATAAAGCTACGCGACACCCGACACTGTATCCGGGTGAGACTCTTTATACCTCCTGCCTGCAAGAACACTTATCCAAGTATTTTTCTTGAAAATGTGTCGTCTAATAGCGAACTTCGCATTGTGCTTTACTGTAAAGTCCATTTATCTTTTATGCAAATGCATGTGTCTATATGTTTGTATAAAATCAAGGACACTTTAATTTATACGCGATTTGGCTTGATTTGGCTTTTCATTCAGCTCCTAAAGAGCTGAATGAAAAATGTGCAGAGTCATTGCTGTAAAAGTTAACATTAAAACTGCGCTCTATAAAAAGAAACTTGACTATAAAGAGTCTACGTAACCGTGCTTCTAATAATATACCAAAGTGAATATAGTACACCCAAATTGTCTGTTATTTTTCAAATCGATACAATGAGCCTTATTTGTAAAATCATTGCGAATATCACTGATGTTTTTTAAGTATTACATTACTCAATACGTCTTACTGAATAAATACAGCGATTCACATAATTCACGAGATGCCATGATTTACAATGTCCATAATCGTGTTAATAAGCAAGTAAATCTGTTTAAATTGTAATCCTATGTGTTCTGCGAGACCTTGACTTCATTGTAAATTAAAATTTGATTTATGTATACCGATTTATGTACTCTGATAGCGCCAGAGAAATCTCATAAGGTAATAATTTTTCGAAAATAATTATTGTTACATAAATACACCCAATACTGTCAATTGCTTGTAGTATGTATTACATAAGCTTGCGAAAACAAAGTCTTTACATTTATCAACAGTACTTAAATACGTATGTATATATATATATATATATATATATATATATATATATATATATATATATATATATATACACATATGATTACAACTAAACATGTTGGAAAAGCAAAATAAAAGTAAAATAAAATGCAGTCCTTACAATTTTTGCAAAAATTTATTTCTAAACGTGTATATACGTAAAGAGGATTATGACATCACGTTAAGATCAGAAACCCACGAATACACGCGATGGTTGGTGCTTTTCTATGACGAAAGAGACGATTAGTCTTCAAAGGAGCTCAACTTATTGTCTCATTAGATACCCACCATGGAGCTACGCACTGTATATGTAATATAATCTCATATCAATGCGACAGACTAATCGGATTATTTTTGTTACACCTTTAGATCCTCCTACTTAGGATGGAGGATGGCGAGGATGGCGTCAATTCAACTCTCTATTCAACTCTTTGGTCTGCATTACCTTTACTACGCTCTACTCTATCCGGTGGCACATGAAAGTTTTCTATGCTGTTAATTAAAAGGAGTTGAATTAACAATGTGGATGGATGATCTTTTTTGAAATGAACGAACCAACTGCACGTATCTAAAATCTTGCCTTGAATAGCATTATTGTTATTCTCATTAATATGCACTTTTCAAAGTAATGGCTTAACGACAACGTATTTTTATACGTGCATACTTTATTACCTTAATTCTTATGTTGAATAATTTATTACGAAGTGATAACACGTATCTGTGTGCAAATTGTACTGCGAGTTCTCTAAAAGAAAAAAAAAACGCTCTTTTCTCCACTGGTTTTACATCACGACTTTTCATTTTTATTCATGTAACAGTAGTTGTTTTACCAAACACGAGAAGCAGTATAGTGTAACAATCGATTTGGCTAAAGGAAAACCAACTCCCGTTTCACCATCAATAAAATGCTCGCCAGCATTTCCAATCCGAGTTGTTCGTAAAAGAACTGTGTGTATGTTATTTTGTGGTGGCATACGTCATGGTTTCAGTCATTCGAAGAAATTGGAAGATATTTTATTTTATTACTTCGGACACGAATAAACCTTGAAGATGTTTACATCGAGATAAATGAATTTGGTATTATAGATTTTTTAAAAAATCTGTTCGGCAATTTTCTGTTTTCCATCTGAAAGAAGCATGCGTTTGTTATATACTTAACCCGTTGTAACGTATATTAAATTTCATATTAAAATTTCTCTTTAATATAAAATTAATCTCCCGTTACAATATGCATTGAAATATTCGCATAGAATTTAAGAAGATTACGTAACTTCAAGAGTTGCGTCAACGCAGTCGCTTTAATATAAAAACCTTTATGTAATACTCAAAGGAATATTAAAGCCATATTTCTGCAAACTTTTTAAATAAACAGTTTATTTTACACAATAAACTGTTCCGTAATAAATCCATAATTTGTAAAAAGATCCATTCTGAATACGTGAGCCATTTCGGGCAAACGGACGTCTTCATTGTAGTTATTCATTCGCTCGATAAACGAATAAGTACAAAATTTATGTAAACTCTTCAGTACCCGATCACCTATAATTTATTTTTCAATTAAATTATTAAATTTAACTTAATTTAATTTAATAATCTATAACTGGCTAATTTGTTTATGGTTTTCAAGACTGATTTTACGTTATCGTCTACCTTACTGTATACCGACACCATAAATATTACTGTTCACTTCTACTAACTTCTACTAACCTTATAGTACATATATTTATAATTTGTAATCCCTCTATATACATATTCACATTTTGCGTCATATTCATATAGCGCATTTTAAGATAATGTTTGACATTTCCTCAAAAAGTCTTTAGAAACTTATATAAAGTAAGACAGTGCCTTTAGTAATCGAGCATAGAAGCTTATACATTACTTTACCTGGTATTAATAGTAGAAGCGTCAAAGCGTCAGGTTACATTGAAAAAATGTCTTATTTAAAACTACTTTCTTACGCGTACAAATGCAGACGTAATAGTGCTTAAAAGCTCAAACTACTTTAAAAAGATAAGAGTACTTAACTATAACTGTCGTGAATATAGTTAGAATTCACTTTGTTTTGCAACAGGAGGAGAAAAGAAACTATTTTAAAACGCACTTCTTCTCTTTCTCAAAGAGAAAAAATATTTTAATCGTCATGCTGTCATACGTCGAGGCAAGTTTTTCATCTGATCTATTTCTTTAGAGTGTTACGTATTAAATTCCAAGCGGAAAAGTATTTTTAACTGTGCTAGTGTATTCGCTGTATGGAAATACATAATTACTTGCGGTATGAATTGCGTAATATAATGCAACAGAGTATACACTTGTAAAATAAAATTTTATCGAATTATGCATACGCGCGATATAATCTGAGATGTTAAATTGTAAATATGCAATTTTCTAAAGCCTGTAGAAGTTTCGCAGGTTATCATTATGACTCTTAAATATTGAAATTTTCAAACTAATTCTTTTGCTTCCAAGCCAAGAATATTCTATAATGTAATTAATATAACAGTTATAAACTGTAGCACCACCTTAGAAACATTATGAGAAAAGTCACCGATTATTCAAGTACCACCAATACAACCTATTTTTACTTCATTTTTCTTTTTCGTTACAATTAAATTTTGCTCGAAAATTTCGATATAATATAACCGTTACCCACGGTTTTACGCAACGCCAATTATTTCGAGTACGGTGAGTTAATTACACGGACTTCATCGGTTATAATAAATGTCATACGCGTAGAAAAAGGTAGAATTAGAAGAAATCAGAGCTTAAATCAGTGAACGTGAAATCTAATTTGGAATCGCTACATTGGAATTTCTCCGTAGTTATATACATTCGGGGTGAAGATCCGAAGCCAATGATTACATCACTCTCGACGATAATCCCGCATTCGTGATTGACTCCACTAAGCACGATCAATGGATCCTGCACCTCGTTGGCACCCGTGTGCGCGATCACACATTTGCAAAGGACTTCTCCCGAACAGCACCGAAAGAAGCGTATCTGCATAACAGGTGCATAGGCCACTTGAGCGGGAAACACAATCATTAGTCAACGGAAACCCTCGCTCTGCCGTCCCTAATAAGCGGGCCGCACGCGATCGTAATTATTATTTGCAGTGCGCCATATTTGATTTGGCACGGTATCAATTACCAGGCTGTCGAGTCTCTCACACGGGGGCAGTTGTTTGAAAAGGCATTTAGCCTTTTGGCCTCTCGGCGGAATTCGAGGCGTCAGTCGCAGAGGCTAATATGCGCGACTATCGCCATTTCGTTTGTCCTTCGTTTGTCCTTCGTTTGTCCTTCGTTTGGTATCGCACGCATCACTGATTTCTCCCGAATTCCGTGAAGTGTGAGACTGTAGGTGCGCGTCCGCTGTGCTGGAATAACTTTCCAATCTCGTTAGAGTGAAAACGTCATCTCGCAGTTGGCGTACGGTTCTAATGAAACATTCTGGAAGAGAGAAATGACTTTGAGTAATTAGGAGCGTTTATTTTCAAGGTCGTCGACGTTTTCAATGCGCAATAATCAATGGAAATTCGATAACAGCGGGCAATAACTTCCGTGACTCTTAGTTTCGATATTACATCTTACATTCACGTTGTGAAGGTAATCATAAATAAATCTTAGCAGTGTTATATTATATGATGTCAAATATTCATTTCTGTATTGCAATGTAATGTTTTTTCACGAAAAGAATATTTTAACGAACGTACGCCACTCTGGCCTTCGTACAATTGAAATTCATTGAAAGCGCGTGGAAAATTATTTCAAAAGCTGCTCAATTTTCTATCCTTTTTAAAGTGTAAACAAAATTTTCTAAGGCAATTGAATGAAAAGGAATTAAGGGCAACGTATTGTTAATAGACTTCCCTTTTTAATGATGTTACATCGAGAATGCGTCGACATAAACTCTACTTTCGCAAGAAATTTGGCTTTTATACTTTTACCTAACTTTTCGTAACTTTTAAAAGTAAGATTATTGCCAAAATTATTTCAATAATGCAACGAGGAGAGAAATTGAGCTTTGCTATTTAATCGCTTATGCCCTACGTTTCGGTAAACCGTTGTTGTACGAATTCCGATCGGAATTAATTTTTCGTGGGTCTCGGTGACTCTCGGTAATATAAACAATACATTTCGCAGGGTCTGCGAAAAAGTTGATTTTTATTCAGATTCCGTTTCTTGCGAATTAATTTGAAAAATAAAGGTGTTTATCTGAACGAGCAAAGCTGTCAATCCGTTGAGTCCGTTATAACTCATCGATAATCCTCTTAACCTATTATTTGTCGCTCCGTGAATTCTGTACATTCATCTCCATGCTACTTTCGCTTCGATATTAAAAGTGACGCGCAGAAAGTTACCAAATGGATACGCAATCTTAAAAAGCTAAAGCTAGAAAAAGTGCCGTGTCAATATTGAAGTACCAGAGGCAAAAAATATTCGAGAGCAGAGATAACGAAATCACTCCATTTCTATGCACTCGAATGCCTGAAAGTTCGCTTAGGTTGCAATCATTGTTGCGCGACGATAAAAAGCTCCAAGAAGAAAAGAAAGAGGAAACAATGAATTACGAGGCTAATTAGCCCTATCCTAATGATCTATGGGAATATACCGCTACCGCTTGGAAGTATTTCAGGGGGGAATAATGTCTGTTTCACAGGGGACTGAATGACAAGAGAGACATTGCCAAATAGGCATATTTATCCAGCATTTACAAAGCTCTGGATTAAGGAAGTTCAGAGGACCCCCTTTGCAGTTCAGCACAATGATACTGTCGTATTTCATTAATGCGGCCCGCGCATCTCTTGAATATAAACGAGTACTTACTTTACACAATAGGAAAAAGGAAGTTTTATAATTAATGGGATCCATTATGCGAAAACGTGGATTTTCGTAAAGAGAAACGATACGTTTGTATGGATAAGATCCACTGAATTTCAATTTCAAGCATCTTTATTTTGCTAAATTCTTTAGAATTTCTTAATATTGATACGACAAAGGCAAGAATTAAAAAAGCTATTACAATTTATTTCCGTCTTTGAATACTCTGTTATCCTTGCTGTTTTTTCCTTTGCCGCAAAGCAGTTTTCTAAGCTATCGATATTATGACTGAAAGTTAAGGGAAAGCAAACGATCGAGAATACCTGCCAAAGAAAGTTTGCAGTTTATCTGATACGTGCAGTTATCTGAATCGAATAATTCAGTTGTAAAAATAACCGGACGCTAATTACTCATATAAATTCGCATTATATTGTAGGTGTCATTTAAGAGGCTATGAATTATTCAATTTATCCGAATACTTGGAGTCTCATTAGCAAGTTACAACGTTTAAAGTTAATTAAAAATCTCTTTCCTAAATCTACTTTGATAAATTTTAAAAACACATCAACCAGTCTCACAGGGATTTTCTCAAGTTATGTCATGATTCAATATTCAATTATCTTTCTTAACATATTAACTTGTTAATGTTACTATAAGCCATTGGAATTTAGCATTTATTCGTATTTTATGGAATACATTCGTGCAACAAGATGAATAATTCAACCGATGCCTCTGTTTCCTTCTCGATCTCTTTTTCTTACTTCGGTTTCAAAAAAAAAAAAAAAAAAAAAAAAAAAAAAAAAAAAAAAAAAAAAAAAAAAAAGAGTGAAAGAACCCCGTGATAAAAATACACGGTTCGCTACAAGAACGACTCTAGCGAAGGTCACAATTTTCCACTTTCTAGTCCATGGAGATTTTCGAACAAGAATCGCGAACGTTGATTTTAATTAGTGCGAAATATCCATTCTATCGACCAGATGTTGCCCTATGCGATAAATTTCAAGGGATTTGGAACAATGGCTCTTCTAGTACATCCTAGACTGCCCTTTCATCCTTGAGTTGTAGATAGAGAGAAAACGAGTCTTTTGCGATTATGTCACCAGCGACATCGTCGAGGACTGCTCCTGTCGGTACCAAAGTAAAACAAGAATATACAAAGAGAGTGAAATATACTTTCTTTCGAAAATCACGGTAGACATTTTTTATGTGTTTCGTAATACACGCGACGCACTTAATGTAAATGTAAATTTACATTATATAATTGTAAAGATGAAGAGTCGACAACAAAATTAACGGTCATAAATGTAATATTAATTCCTATTCAATAATATTACGTATTACGTTATAACGTTTGCCATATTTATACTCTAAGAGAAGTAACAAGTAGGACGGAAGCAAGTATTTCTTCTATGTTTTGAGGAAAAATACCACGCATATTTCACAATCGAATCCCACGATGAAAAAAAGTAGATGTAGAATTGAATCGTGAAAGCCTAGCCGGAACTGTACTCTGGACCGTAATCTATATCCGAGACCAAGTCCCATCCAATCACGAGTGATAACTTCCTAAATTCGCAGGCAGTAACCCCTTTTTCTATACCGCCAGTCAATTCAACGCGAAGCCACACGATATTCGGCAATAATTTAGACAGGAAGAAGCCCATTACAAGCATCGGCAAGAGCGAGTGGAAGCCAATGTCAGCTACATAACGGATGGACTTAATACCAACATCAGGATAGTGGGTGGCGGTGAGATTGGACAACGGACTCCGGTGTATAACTCTCGGTTAGCCTTGGGCAAGCAGGACTACCATCGAAGCAAAAGACAATAATTACCGGCGGTCGACGTGCAATCGCACAGCGATCGTACTTAGTAGCTTAATGTCCGTCTGTGCGTGGACATCGAACACTCGCCCTAGATAACGCTTACCTTAGAGGATAAGCTGTAACAGTCAAGAAACACAGAGAATCGATAAGTCGCTGAGTGCGAATCACTATTATTCGAAACAACAGTTTTTTTATTAACACTTCCGATGACACTATCTTTGTACAACCGGGAATGAAATTCATACATCATCTAGTATAAGTTTACATCGAAAAGATAGATTCCTTTTTATTTTGCGAGATGTAATTTAAATATATCGTAGCAAACGCGTTTCATTAAACATAAGCCATTCCATATTTAGATTGCATGCATTTTCAATATTTAAATAAATAATGTTTTCATTTAATTTGAATATAAGCAACGTTAATTGAAATGTACAAGCTTTAACGAAGCTTTTAAGCTTCCGCTGACTTACATAACGGAATTTTCATTATAATATCAAACAATTAATCATACCGAAAATTTCGAATACTGTAAGAATAACAAAATTTATGGTCACATTTCCAGAATATCTTGAATGTCCATGAAAATAATTACATCGAAGAAAGATTGCGCAAGTAGTTCAAATCAATGAACAATCGGCCATTCTTATGTACTAAAGAAAAGTCTTGATGTTACATAAAGAATACTCAAACGGATAATTTTACCGGCTTCATCTACACGAGTAAGATTATTCGCTCATTTTACATGCATTTCAGTTTACATGTAAATACGCCCGATCGTTAAAGTACTGGATATAACAGTGTCCATTCCGTCGAATACGAAATAAACAATAAATTCATTATTCCGCATCGATAATTAAACATTATTAGGAAAGAAATAAAATTGATAAATAACGGTGTAAAATACCTAACAGAGAAATACAATTCGATCGTAAACAAAATGACGTAAAGAAACTTTAATCGTTCATCGCCTTGCCTCCCTTCTCTCCCTTCCATTGGGAACTTATGAAAATCATAAGCACGAATCGAACAGTTTCGCGATCTAGCTTTGGTTATATCGAAAGGCCAACACGAAAAAGTGAATAAAATCATATTTCCGTACGCGAGCGCTCGCGTAAATTTCAAAATCATATGTATAGACACATACATGTATATAATCCCGTGAGATAGGAGATAGAAGAGCTTAGCTTTTCGGTCACTATCAATCAAGCGCAGCTCGCGGCTCGTGGCTCGTTTTTCATAATCTATCCTGACAATGCCCTCGGATATAGTATTTATGCGCGTTATATACGGCAATAGCGTATTTAGTTAGATATTTTATACATTCGTCCGAAGCCTCCGGTGCGTTTATCTTGTTTTTTAATTTTTCCTCTGTGCATTCGTCCCGCGTCCTCCCCTTTTTCACTCTTTTCCTTCTTCGGATCTGCACGAGATGCTCGTTAAAAAGTATCGGTCCGATAGTTTTCGTAATTTTTCCTTCACTTCAATTAGCGAAATGCAGCGAACTTGCGAAAACGAGCATCACAGGAGAGTTAGAGAATTCGATCGCGTTTGTCCAACCGTTTCGAAATTATATTTAATACGTGAAACGAGTCGATGTCAATAGTAGCGAATTTGGTAACTTTTTCCTTTATACTCCTTTCGTAATTAATCATGGAAAAATTTTGCCTAAAACAAGTTCACTTTTGTTTCGGTGAAGAAGAGTTAACTTTCGAAATTAGAAGTGCTTCTGACTAATAAGAAACTTACTCTTATTCGATAAACTTGAAATGAATTATTCAATTGAAGGGATGCAAATTTAATATTTTTTAAGATTTTTCATAGATCCCCGTAAAGCTGATGGTAGTGATACTTTATAATTGAATAAAATTGAACAGTCAACGGCCTAGATCATCAGAACCTGCACGACAACAAATATATTCTAGTTATACTGAATTAAAATATATAAATTATGCCGAATAACGGCGCTATTATTATAAATAACTTCAAAGCCTACCATTTGGTTTCTTAATATTTTTTTGGGGAATTTTATTATTTTAACGACCGTAACATAATAACCCAGATAATAATAAATCACCTGCAGTACGAGCACACGATTCATCTCGGAGTCTTGCAAAACGAATATCGTCTATGTAGTTAGGTGTTAAAAATCTCTCTCGTTTCTCTAGTCGTATATTTCGAATATTACGTAAATACTTTCTTGCTGTTATCCTGGCTCACGTGACTTTTGAGTACTACACGCGTCCTAGGACTCGTTGTTTCAATTTCATTTTGGTAAATCGTAATTTTGCGTGCATTCACTTATACTAATTCTTCCGCGCACTTAACGAATGTCGTATAAATTTATACCTTTAAGTGTGATCATTATTTTGCTCAAGACGTTTATTTGAAACAGTATTTATTGACTGATACCGAATAATTAAATGTAATAATGCTAAAAGTAAGGTTGAAGCCTAACTAAACTTGTTCAGATTGCATATTTTATAAATACAATGATTTTTATACTGTAATACTGTATCGTATAATATATACTAACTTCCAAACTGATACTTCAACTTATTCGTTCACACTTTTATTATTTTATCGCAATCTTCGTATTGTTTGCAATTCCACATTATTATCGTCTTATTTTATATCGCTGTTGGATTTTGAAGTCATACTCCCAGCTTCGGGTAATAAATCGAATTAAATCACGAGTTCGCGTTGATTTGTGCATGCGTACATTCTTTTGCGCGTGCACGTATATGCGCGCATGTATTTCACAGAAAATTTAATTTCCGGTGGACATTTTAAGTTCCGCGTGTACATATCCCGGAAATGCGTTAAATTATAATATATAAGGGTATTATAGCGATTATGCACGCGTGGGTTTGGGTCTGCGTCATTATAGTGGGACTGGAATTGTACGTCTCTTAATGGATTTGCATTTTGTTCGTGTTGATTGAAAGTATTTTGTCAGTTCGCAGGTGGTGGAACATCCAGTAATTGAATAGGATCGATCGATAGCGTCCGTGTTTCGTAGTTTATAAAAGCTTGTTAATGCGGTAATAGCTCGATAGCTATTAAATATTCATATTATATAGATATACAGTCTCCCTTTATGGCGCTAAGTAACCGATTATTTTTTTCAATAATTAAACTCGTTATTTTGAGAATCGTTAAAGGAATTCCGCGCAAGGATGTATGCACGAGTAATGGAATTTTTTATTTAATCTCAAAGTAGCTTTTATCGTTAAAGTAGTTTACGTTTCTTCGAAGATAAGTATTATTCATGAATACAATTTTGTTACGATGTTTTTCGTCAAAATGATAAATCATAAAAATTTGAAAGTTAATGTATCACGTTGCCCCTTCGTACCTTACCTAAAATATATTTTACAAAGAAATCGCCTAAGTGTATTACTTGTCTTTCAGAGTATATTTAATACATCCTGATCTATATCTAATACAGAAGCGACCAGGTTGATAAAATTCCAGATAACAATTTTAATGTATCAAATATTTCAAATGAAAACATTATGCCTGTATCTGGTCAATATTTACATTGAAATTGCGTAGTAACATAATTGAACTTGTAATCACTAGTTCAATGTTTTTCTTTGAACTTATAATATCTAAAGCGAAGCTAATTAAAAGTTAGCATAGATTCATATATCTTGGAAGCATGCTAGAGCAATTAACTACTACTGTGCCATTTGTATACATATTTCTACATACACTCACTTTGTTGCAAGTGGATACTTTTTCGAACAAGAATTTTTCATTTGGTAGCTGCAGTGCCGAAGAAATTTATCGTTATCTGAGAAATGTTTCTTTTTAACGAAATATATATCAGATGCGAGTAATATAGAAATATTTACCGACCTGCTTCACTTCTTCAAAAGCGTAAATTTTTTAATTATTTTTCTCTTCTTCTCTTTGCATTTGGTCAGACTCGTGATTGTCTATATTCTAATTTAATATTTTGCGCGTACATATCAGCTGTAAAAAGTGCTTTGTAAGAAAGAAAGAAAAAAACTATACGAAACGAGCGAAAGATAAAGACTAAAAGTAAAAGGGAGAGGAATTCATTCGACTAATCTAGGAAACACAGCACGAAATGCAACGAGTTGTTGAACTCTGGAATTAATTTTTATAGAGAATGACCAAAGACGGAACAAAAGCATTATTAGCAGACTTTGAAAAACTGAAATTCGTGTAAATAACATTAGATAGTAATATGAAAGTAACGGTAGCTTCTCGAGAAGAAATAAATTCTGCGATTGCGAACGATTTTTACAGTTCGAAAAATAAGAGGAATTATAAAGTAGATGATAAAATATTAACCAAAAATGATCGTCATAGTTTTATCGTTTCAAGCAAATTAATAATTAATCCAACCTTCTTAATAATTTGATAGATGTTTCTAAGCGACGCGTAATAAAGAAGAAATAGTGATAATTAAGCAACGATGATTTAAATAATAGTCTACTGACTAAATTAAATGCATTATAAATTGCGAGAATATACAGCGTTCTTTTAAGAATAAATTATGTAGAATTACTTAAACTTTGTTCACTTATGGGAAATAATTTTCCTCGTCGTAAAGCATATGAAAGCTTAAATATTAGAACAGCCCTGTGGATCAGCTCACATTTTATCTTGCTTTTGCTCAAAATGAAATTTGATCCAAAGCGATCTAGGTATTAGATCATAATACTCAAAGTTAATATTAAAGCATCAACTCTGTTCGTTCGTTAGTACATTTTATTTTTGTTAATCATTCGTTACAAGTCCTCTCAATTCTCCTATTCAATAATGCACGTTCCTCGATATTGTAATTCAAGAATGAGAAGTAAGATGGATCTTAACGATATCCTTGCTTTATACTGGTTTACGTGAACTCCTGTGGCCAAAGTATTTACGGAGATAAACACCTGAAATATTTCGTCTCAAAGAGGAGATAACGATGTTGAGTTGATAAAGTCAATAATGCTATTATCGATCCCTTTGAATATTCGAAAGTGCGTGTCGAGCAGGTGATGTTGAAATAACCGGAGTAAGCGATAATCTGAAAGCGCTTAGTCTTGTGAATAAACCGCATAAAGGAGAACTTCCTAACCCAAGGAATATATAACTTCCGTGGTTGTTTTAGCGTTAGATGGTCGTGCGTTGTCATGCAGCAGAATTGCAAAACATAACGACCTGCCTCACTTCGAAGTTATTCGACAAGCTTCTCTAGTGCTCGATAAGGATTTACCTGCAGTAGCTGATTTAATTGTCCGCCTTTAGTGTCCCGTGAAATTTTTCAGTGAAAACATCTTAATTGCCCCTCTACAATCTTGGCAACTAGATTATACACTCCGCAATAACACTTGTCCTTAAAATTATTCCGTTGCATTGTAAAACACACGGAATATCGTAATGTACCGTCAATCTGCAGCATTTTCACGATACGCTACTTTAAGATTAACATCTTTTTTACGCGCCTATGCTAATGTAACTGTTATTTCTTATCAGTTCCGAAAATTACCGACCACTGCTGATGGTTTGACAGGAACAAATCATGTTCTTAGGCGACAGGTCAAAGGGCGAAATTTATCACTAGACTTTTTGATACAAGTATTATTTTTAGGCGCTGTCTCTGAACTTTCTAAAATGAAAAAATAAGGGTTTTAACGATCTTTTCGGATTTCTTTCTCGCGCTAACGTTAAGAGAAGCTCACGAGATGGCGCGAATGACCTCAACAGCTGTTGTAGAAGCACAAACGTAGACGAGGGTGTAACGAACGAAATGGGAAAAGTTACGCATCGCTCACGCGAAACATGCAAAAAACTCATTGCGTCCTGAATTTCTTTGATCGTTGCAGCATTCTTGCAAAATAAATAGCACTAGGCGCGGATATTAAGGAACAAATTTCACGCTTCGCTCAGCGAGAAAGCGAAAAAAACAAAAATGACACGAGTGGATGGTGCATAAATTATGAGATATAAATAACGCGAACTCTTTCGTTGGGAAAGAAAGAGTTTCTCTGTTCGACATGTCCAACTTGTCCGTTTACTCTGTACATCAAATCCTAATAATACTGTGCCTTTGAAATTTAAGAAATTTAAGAAATTTAAGAATAACCAAAAGAAACGATGCGAACTCTGAAAATAATCTAATGAGCGTTAGATTATAAGGAGTGAAATGTTAATAAAATGAAGGGGGAATAAGTAGGTCGGCACCTACCGGCATCTTACCGCTGCTGCCACCGTTACACGTGCTTAATAGAGATCTAAATTTTAAATAACTCGAGAGTCGAGAGTAGATAGCCGAAAGCGAATGAAAAGTGACAGGGCGGGAGGGGAACGGGGCTGCCGACGACGCGACCTCGCAAATGCAACCGGACCCATGCCAATTTCCTTTCCGCTCCTCTGTCTTTCCATCCGCTTCTCGCCCACTACACCAACGTCTTCCTCGGTGTGCCCATGGACACGAGAGCCTCACCACTACGGATGCGATCGTCGCATCGCTCGTATTTGGCACAGACACTTCCATTTAGATATCGTATTTTTGCCCGTCATTATCCGGTCCTCTGTTCTTTGAAATCATTTCCTCTTTTTGGACTTGGATTTCGATTCAATTTGGATATTGTCAATCTACTTCGCTCGGTTTAGAGACTCGCTACAACGGCGCTTTTATGATAAAACAACTTTTCCGTTGCGTACGCTCGTCATCAAGATCGATAGACTGCCGATTGGCGCTGAAAAATTCGGTATTGACGATTGTTCTATGTGCTCAGGGTGGAATTTTGAATTAATAATTGGTCACTCTCTTTGCTGAGCAAACGCCTCCTGACGCTGCCTGCCGATTTCTAAGGTAAACTTATCTTACGGCAGGTATAATAATAAGCTATTTGCGAAACTAACTAGTATTTGCTCGAATTCGTTCGAATCACTGGGATGAGTGTGTACATGAAGCCTGATTTGGTTTAAGAAAATCATGGTAAAGAACGATGTCATTATCAATTACGATTCAGACTGATAAAAATTTATAGGTAAATGAAAAATTTTAATATACTCGTTCAAACCGATGGGTCGTAAAAACACAGATTTTGTTCGGAAGATACGATCTAAAGATCATTAATCATTGTGTATTATACGCCACGAGGAGTATAAATTTGAACGTGTGATCGTAATCTACGGTAATGCAAAGTTTTAAGCGTTGTTTTTCAATTTCTAGGCATCGCCTAATGTCATAAAATGTTACTACTTTAATCAAAAGTACTTCGATCCAGTGATCATAGAAATGAATGTAATAATTGTCATGGTAATTAATAATTCTTTTTGTATTTTGAAATATGCTGGGATTTTCGACTTTTCCAACGAATACAACGAATACAACGAATGTACGACATACTTGAAGTGTTCCCATGCACTATACTCAATGAATACAGCAATTAAATTATATTGCTAAATTTTTCGCTCAACCTTTCACGAAGTTCATGTTTTTCGATAAAGTATTTCGAAAATTGAAACGAAATGCAGTTAAAGACGACATTCATACACGTACATTCATCTTATTTAATAATCCATTTTATCAATTAATACTTAAAATTGTCACTTGTACATTTCGGTATTCCTGCAATTTCCATAATTCCTCGTCCACTCGTATTTCTAACTAATGCTTTACTGAGAATTGGTTTAATCGACGTTTTATTAATTGACGTTTAAAAAGAATAATATGTAGAATATGATAGAAACTCGTTCGAAATCTTTGTTTGTATTCGGTTATCGATTTGTCAAAGACTCCAACTTTGCCATTTTAATCTCTTTTGCGTTTTTCATCTCTTACGATTTTTCTTTTTTCATTTCTTTTGAAAGAACTTCCACTATCTCTTTTTTCGATCTTTTCCAATTCTCTTCCGTTTCAATTTCTCTTTCCTTTGTCCTTTAAACTCTTAATTACTTTTTCAATTTCTTTCTTTTCCATCATTTAATTCAGATACAATACCATTTAGGTTCTTTCTTATGATACTATTTCGTATGCATTTCCTTTCATTACAGAGAGACATAAACATACGTATTTCTTTCTTTTCTTTTATACGTGTGTTTTTAATGAAACGCGAGGCTCTGTATTTCAACGCGATGTTTTCGAATGAAGCTAGCCATTTGTAAAAGAATACTTTAATTTTTATCCTGCTTACAAGCGTTAATGCAAGACAGCCTACGAAATGCAACGTTGATTAATGAAAATAAACGAAAAAGCCATTTTTTATAAAATAATGCCATTAAGCATCAGAAAAATGAAGCGGACTGGGAATTTACAAAACCTGGAATTGTCGCTTACAGCTACTGACGTTTTCTTTCAATAGCAAAACGGATTATCGATATCGATGCATTTAAATCTCGCCTTGAGAAATGCTTCTCTCTCTCTCTCTCTCTCTCTCTCTCTCTCTCTCTCTCTCTCTCTATTCATCCTTGATACAAATTTTCAATAAAGATGATATAATAGGCCACTTTTTATAGGCGTATACGCTCGCAATTTAATGAGGCATTAGTCTGGTCGAGTAAATCTACATTCTCGTTTCCTTGTTCAAGGCTGCGCCTGACTTCTTTTATATCTCCTAATAACGTTAAATTGTTGAATACAATCCTTGGACAATTCCTGTAATTTTGGATATTACCCGGAGATATTACGAAGGTTTTAAAAGTGAATTCTCTTGAATAGATGGGGAAAAAATTACATTTGTTGTACTCTTAAACTCCTTTGGAAGAAATGCGGAAAAATAAAGAAATCAGCTTGAAATATCGAATAATCCTTGCAGTCAAGATGGATTTATACACAAGAGAAATAATTTAAGATGCAATTTTTATTGATATCAATTGCATGAGATGATAAATAAACTAATATTTAAATACAAGTATGTGTAGCCGATTTGAAACGAGGATTCTCTGCATTTTTACAGTATATTAATTATTTTCTTTCAGTACCGTTCAGCTGATTGTTTCGTTTTTCAATAAAGTTTATACATTTGTAAAGCCAAGCTTTGAAATCCTACCTCTTATACATTTAAACTTCCTTCGAGGACAAAATAAAGTTTTTACACTTACAGCCATTGAAACGAGAAAAGCCACAGCGAATATAAGTGATAATAAAGAAACGTCTATTCTCTTTATAAAGTTGAAAAGTTTACAAGTGGAAAACAACGCTGTGAGTTCTTTGCACAGCACAGAAAAGACACAGAGAAGTGCAGATCGAAAAAAAGTGCTAGTGTGCTTTCTAAGTTGTAGACTGACATATTCACTCTACGAACATCGTGAATTAAAATTAGTATGAAATCCTATCCGAATAGAAAGAGTTTTATAACTTAATCCGCTAGAACAAAAAATTCCACTCTAATTACAAAGAATGATCATTCATAACTGTATAATTGAATTTTCATACGTAATATCGCACGCACACTTTTGTACAGATTTCTTTCTGCAGATTCTTGCTACAACGCTCAGGCAAATCAATAACGATCGTTTCTACTAAAACTATTACAATTTTTACCCGTTTTATTATACAAGGCATAAGTATAAGTCCGTGAGTAAATGAGCGTGAGTAAAATTAAATTTTAGAACATTTTCCAAGCTCTTGTAGAATACGACTGCATTGGAATTTTACTTTGGTAAAAAGAGAAAAAAGTCAATTGGTCATTCGCATTCTTGTATTTATTAAAACATGTAATTCAGTCGTTTTTGCCCTATTTTTCCAAATAGATGCGGTATTCAAAATTTTCAAGGAAATAAAACCAGACGAATCAACAACTGTAACGAATTAATTTTACTCAATGGAGAAAGTTTCGAGAGTACATCGATTTGCTTTTATACGTACGTGAAATAATTCGTTTGGTACAAGTACTGTTCTAAGGCAATTTTAATGATAAAATTAATACAAATTAAAACTGTACTTGGAACATACGAAGAAATATTCTGCTGAAATTTCTGCGTAAAATTTCAAAGATTTTCAGTCCATATAATTCCCTAGTAACTGATTTACAACGCATATTAATAGATCGAGTAATTAGATAAGTACGTCTTTATCTGTAAATTTTTAGCATAAATTGATATTTCTTCTTACCGACAGCGTAACAAGCGATATTCAATTATTTTTTTCTAATTTAATAAACTTACACTTAAAGCTTTACATTAAATATAACTCATTTGATAAAAATTTAAAGTTCAAGAACACCGTATTCATACTAAGGTGATTTAATTTATTTTAAGTAAGTACTTTTCTTAGTATTCCAAGAATAAATCAGATTCCTTTGAAATATCCTTCTGTTACTCCCGTTCAATAGATGAGAATCTTATCAATGTTGAATACATAAGAACGGTTCAAGAAGTTTATGAAGAAAATATACAATGATTTATTGAAATATGATGTTAAATAAAAATCAATATGCCGTGCTACTACTTTTCACTGTCTCTGATTCTTTTTATTACTTTAATTTTCAAGATTCCATCGGAAAATGAAGAGACTTAAATCCACCTCCACTTTTCACGTTCTAATCTCATTCGCCGTCTATTATCAATAGTCTTCGTACTTTAAATGATCCGTCAATATTAATACAGCCGCATCGCCTCTTCTGCATACAGGATAAATGAGATTACGAATGCTGGCAATCAATTCCTACCTTATCGGCTTGTAATTTTTCAGATTTCTTCTCCGCAGCAAATATTCTTTTGCCTCCGCGGGAAATTTAGGCGTTTCCTTGCGTTCAATTGCATTACCATTAACAACCCTAATCTTCTTTATGAGTGATTTAATTAAGTTACGCAAACGAACGAGCAGTGAGACCAAAACCTAAGGCATTCAATACCAGAAATTTCTCGATAATTCACATCGTAAATCTACGAATATTGTTGCCTATACCAGGATAAAATATGCTACGCATTAAACACTATTATACAACGAAAGCCAACATAATTCCGAGCGATTCCATCTTACACCTTAAATATTTAACGCTTAAATTCCGTATATCCACGGAATCTCCGAGTAACCCGTCTAACTCACGTCGTACATCATTCTCCGCGTAATGCATTCGTCTACGCCCTCCTGCAGGAATCGCAAAGCCTTGGCTTCGAGAACGCGCGTGAATGTTTAAAGCGTCGGACGATCGTGAGACGCGAAACTGCCTGAATCTGACAGGCGGCCAATCGGGGCTTTCCCTGGCCTACATCTTCGCCACCTCGGACAAACAAGTGCCAACTCAAGAGGGAAGAGCCACGTAAGGCTGAAAAGGCGGAAAAGGCGAATCCGCGCGAGAATCCGTCCCCGGCCATGAATAGATAAGACCTGGATAGCCCCGACGCCCCGCCATTCTTAAACTCCGCTTTCATCTCCCGTATAACTATTCAAATGCTTGTACACGAACCTGGATCCTGTCCTTTCCTTCCACATCCCAGTCCGGCATTTTTAACCCCCCGGCAACTGCACCAGTTTCTTGCCTCGCACAAGCGAACATCGCATTAAGCACGTTTGTTTTGCCAGTTTGAAACTAGCAATTACGAACTCGACGATGTTTACCGGTAAAAGCCTACTTTTCGTATTTAATACGAAGAACGAATTTCTTACTCTCTCTCTCTCTCTCTCTCTCTCTCTCTCTCTCTCTCTCTCTCTGTCTCTTCGCTGTCTCTCGCTGTAATCCTGTCTCCCTGTTCTGGGAAAGATTCGTTTCTCGAAGAGTCGCATTTGTTTAAAAATTGCAAGCTAGTAACTTGTTAGTAAATCACACGTCTTCATGCTAATTTAGAATTAAGTTATTTGCGTGAATTATGCATTTCATTTGCATGATATTGTACATTATGCAACAATAAATATTGCATAATATAAGCCAGACATTGTGAAAGGATTTTGCCTCTTGGTTCAAATTTTATGAATGCATAATTAAAATATTTATCTTTTGTACTCGCACATGTAGAAATATGATCGCCAGAAGATTGTAAAAATGAATCATACTATAACTGAATTATGAAAACTGAATACGACTTTTATGCGACGATTGAACTCGTGTAAATTAACGCTTAATAAATGCAATTAGACGCTGTATTATATTTATGAGAAACAAAACTCACCTGGTGTCGGTACTAAGCGTACAACGTACGGAATTATCGACGCCGACGTCTGATCGATAAATTGATCTCTATTACAGGCAACCATCGCCGAACTCAACGACGACCTCGGTCTCGTCGAACGGTCCCGAGAATGATAGCGCGGGTGCCTCCGTTGTCGGGATGTACCCCACCGATCAGCAGCAACAGCAACTGACCGCAACGGAGTCGTCGATAATGACACCGACGACGAGCACCGCCTCCACGACCACCTGCGCTGCTTCGACGCCCAACATCACCCGGAGCGTCTCCGCACCCGCGGGATCCAGACCCCAACTACCGACCACCAGCAGCGTCGCGACGTCCGTCAGCCAGAGACCCAGACTACGTAGGAACCAGAGTCGCACCGAGGCATTTAAAAAGTGAGTACATTGTAGTGCGTATAAACAACTTAAAATGATCATCCAACTGCACGAATTAATTTTCTATAACTATTTCTCCATAGACTCTTCGGAACTCGAACTGAATTTTTTTATTTTTTGTTTATTACAAGGAGAAAATTTTCCTCCGAAACCCGCGAACTAAATGCTGGTCTCTTTAAAAAGAAAAAAAGAAAGAAAAAATTTATTAAAACATGCGCGCATTAAGTACTAGATGTGCTCAAAACAAAAAAAGAGTCCAAAGTAACAATAGTGGAGGTTCAACTCCATTCATAAATGCATTACATCGTCAAGGATAAGCTAGACTTTCTTTTTAGGCTTTAAAGTACGCGTAGTAAAGTAAAACGGACATTTAATAGGTTTTTTGAACGAAGAGTTTAATTTATATTCACAAAGATGGATAGAGTTATGAGAAAAATCAATTTGGAGAAATTTACGAGCTGGATAATCTGGACAAGCATATCGATAGAAATATTTTACATTACGCTTATAGTACATTGATCGTAGATCGTAGATCGTAGGCCAATGTATCGGAACCGACACGGTTACCAGAAAGATCCATCTAGATAGTCTAGTTTGGTGAATAAATTTACATGGATAAGCTTGCACGTATAGTTGCACATTTAATATATATATATATATATATATATATATATATATATATTTTCGGAAAAGTAGAGTACCTGTGCAAATCTATCTTGATCAGTGGGAAGAAAACAAGAATATTACACACGTGCAGGATGGGAGGAGCTCGAGTAACGTAGATATCAAGCAACAGCCATAATTATGTCTTTTCCCTTGGTATTTCGTTTGTTGGTATTTCAACTTGTCGGATAAATTTATCAGTTAAATAGAGAAAAGGCTTATTTCGAATAAATTCCTGCTGGTTTATTTAAATATCTTGTCATAAAATTTCCCTGGCAAATCTCTTGGATTTTTCAACTGAAATCGTAACGAGAACGCGTTTCCTTTTCTTTTTTCATCTTCAGCTACATCAAACGAGAGACTGCAACGTTTTTCGGAGTCGACGAGGAATCCGAGGCTGCGGAGAAGCAAAAATGGCTTGATCGTCGACGACGAATGGCATCCAGGAAATACGGGGCACTGTTGCCTGAATATAAGCCAACAGATCCAGACATTACCAAGGACGTTCCGGATTCCATGGAAGTTTCAGATGTAAGTGCTTTAAAGTACTCTTATCTCTAGCGATCTATTTCGCTCAGTTTGCTTTCCTTTAGAATTGACCGTGAGATATGTGCCAGATTCTCTTCGGATACGCATTTGTCATTGAGTCCGAGTAATTGATATATAATGTGTTCTATTGTATTATTAGGACGTATTGACCTATTTTTAGTTTAATATTTTATTTCGTAAGGCTTGACCATTTAGTGGACGCTTCGCCCTTCTCGCGTAATTTAAGTGCCTTAGTATATTTAAATGGAGAAAATAAATAAAAGATTCGACTATCCAAGGGCGTCCAGTGAAAGCGAAGAAATTTATTCTCGTGAAATTCGTGGTGTATATTATAATATTGTAAATTAAAATGTACTTTTATCAAAGCAATGAAACGGCTCTGTATATCGTGTAAATTCACGTTATACTTCGAAGAATATTTTTGAAATTAAATCATCGACTGAATTGCACAAAATATGCTTTCGAATTTATCTCCCAAGCCGAAAAAGAACTCTTAAACTCTCGTCGCTAATCATTTTAAATGCGCCACAATTCATAATGTGGGTGAGCTTCGTTGTTTGCGGAATTTCGTGCATCTCTGGACGGACGGAGTGACAGAGACGAAGACAAACACGAAGTCGTGACTTTAAAATTTGAAAAACACGCGATAAAAAAAAAAAAAAAAAAAAAAAAAAAAAAAAAAAAAAAAACGGGTCATCGTCTCAAAGAAGATGAAAAATGGTGGGGAGCGACATTTTATAATCATAATTAGCTATCTGCATGTAACTCGGCTGACTGACTATGTTTATGCACGGGTCTCTTTGTTTTTTTCCTCCGCTCTCTCTCTCTCTCTCTCTCTCTCTCTCTCTCTCTCTCTCTCTCTCTCCCTCCCTCTGGAGTATTGCGAGGCATACGAGCCATGATTACTTGACCTTTTTATACGTAGAAAAGGCGCATTCGTGTAATTCGTTTCTTTTTGCTTTTCTACTTTTCCTTTCATTTATACATCTGCCAATTACCCCCGTATCGTTGAACTATTTGCAAATAAATGACCGAGAATGAACATCTATTTTACAGCCCGTTATACTGAGGAAATGGCAAAGGCCTGTTAGGAGGAAAGACTCGGTGGCGAGGATGACGCTATCCGGACTGCAGTATATGGTGGACGTAAGTATAACTCTTTAATGCTCGAAAGCTCTTTCTTGAAATCGTGGAAATGGATACTTAACGCTTTCCTAGACAGCAATCCAATTCACCGTGTTCCGTGATAAATGAATATCGAACTTGAGCTTTTGCATGTTATCTCGTCATTTCAGGTTCTTAATAAACTTAAGGAATAGGAGTAATCGCATGTCTAAAGCACACATAGCAGCGCATAAAATGAATATCCTAAAGAGTACAGATAATTTCATAATAAACCGAGCGTAATTGTGCCAGTGGGAATGTGCCGTCAATTCGGAAAATTACTTTAGCAACGGCCAGAATAATAAATGCCATCTTTAAAATATTTTCCCGAGTAGTTTGCCGAGGCCGCATAATTTAGAGAAATTCGGCGGCGAGATCAAGCCGAAATTAGTTGACCCGACGCTTCATTATGACTTATGCGCAACGAAAACAAGCTCCTTGAAACGAAACAGGGTCGATTTGCTCGGGCTGAGGTAAGGGTAACAAAATAACAAAATGAAGTTAGGTAAGTTCCTCGAGTCACGCGCAAAGACGGTCACGAGAGATGGCAAATTATCTCGAGCGTAATCAGGTATGACGAGCTCGTGCTGTGCCACGAAAGCTGTCGTCGTCTCTTGGACACGTGGTTTCGTGCACAGAAGCCCCGAGTGCCGCACGGCCAAAGTCCGCCCATTAGTCTAACGAGGTTGCGGCGAGGCGACTTCCGGTTGCCATGCGCGAAACGTGTGCTTCACGACGTTCTCATTTTTGTTCTGCGCCTCCGCGGCATCTGCCTAACGCTCCATTAAAGCCGAACGAGTGCGAGCGGGTGATTCGTTCGTTTGGGATTGTCGCTGGAGGTTAATGTCCAGTAGTTACTTTTCCTTGCCGACTGACGAGTTTTTCAAGGAGCGTTGCATCCTGTTTTTAAAGCAGCTGCGGCTTAAATTAAATCGATGTTCGAGCGGCATGTAAATGTAACCGAACTCATTGGCTGATAAAAAACCGATGAAAGAATCAACGGCAGCAAAATGTTTCGGCACAACTAGTTTCTAATGGGAGAACGCGTAAATTATAAATATTAATGTAGTAAAGATTTGACTAAAACTTTCACAGAATGATATAAAGTAGGAATTGGCTTTTGGTGTAAATCGAAGGTGTAAAACAAATTTGCTTTTCGTTAATTGTGAAATGAAATCCAACTTTATGCATCTTCAACGCATACGTACATGCTAAATTTAAATAAGTAACGAGAATAGGAGTTTTCTAAGCTTGAAATTCTAGAATTATGCGCTCTACCGAGGTCTAAAAAATCGATATAACGATGCTTAGGTTGTATAACCTCAAACGTAGTATTGAAAAAAAGCTACTTACCCGCTATATATCCGACAAATTAAAGCTTGCTTCGTATATGAATACATGTACTACGGAAATCGATGTCGTCGTTGCAGTAATGCAATATATTATTAGTTCAACGTTGTTTATTTTTTCGTTAATATGTCAAGTCGCTTAGCGGACGTTTCTCGAAATATTTTAGGAAGGTTGAGATTTAACTGATACAATTAAATCTCAACGTTCCAGAATTAAAAAGTCTGGTAATATGCTAGATAATTGAGGAAATTCAGCTGTAAAATGAGTTAAAATGAACGGCGAATGATGATTATAATACGCTGAATTAAAGTTGAGCGTCAGCGAGAACGTTTTAATCAAGACGCGCAAGGTTAAGATGAAGTAATAGAAGCACCGCTGTGGTGGTAGTAGTAGCCGAAAGGTTAATTAGAACGTTTAAATTCAAAAATACGAAAAATTTTATGCTGATAAATGTAATAAAAAATTCTTTCCTTCAAAAATTTGTATAATAATACCATTCGGATGAGTAAACTTAAATTCGACGTGTCCTTTCTACTTGGACGATATGAAAAGTTTGTATACCGGCTAGTTATTTTTGTAGCATATTTGTGTGGCAGTTTGTCGATGCGAAGGCTTTGGTACGGATAATAATTAAGAATCGTTTTATTGCTTCTATGATAAATCCTGCCAACTTGTTGAGTAGATTATACGAGTTAAAAGTAACGAAGTTATTATAAAAAATTATTATTATGAAATATTCGCGATAGCAATCTCTTTGAAAAGCACACTTCGTTATATTGTTAGATGAGAGATGAATAAGATAGAATTTTAATAAAAGTTATTCCGTCATCCAACGGATCTAAAACTTGGATAATTACCGTTGATTAAGAACTTGATGCATTCCTATTTCTACATCATTATCTTACTTGTTTCGACTGTTTCTTCATCGAAGAATAAAGTCTCCACCATAGACAGTTTGCGACGAGTTCTATTGAAAAGAATTAATCCTCTTTTAAACTTCGTTCACTTTACGATAAAATGATCGTAGTTTTATTTTTCAGTTAAAGAACATTCATTACAGCCAATTTGATAAAGTAAAATACTTAGCTAGGAATATACTTAAGCTCTGCATGTCACGTGTACACGGACTTTCATAAAAAATTGTCAAGAAAATTGTCAAGAAAAGGAACCTTCGGGTTAATTTACTCGTACGCCGTTATATAGAGACCGAGACCGAAAGAATGTAACTCTTAACCAGTTTAAATGTCTGCTTTACTCAAGTTCGAGCTTATCGAGCAATAAATATCTCGGACTTACTTGTTGTGAAACTTAAATCGACTTGTCTTGAGAAGTGTTAAAAAGTCTCTGAAATTAGCAGCAGAAGACTTATCTTACTTGCAACGATGATTTGTACGCATGAGACAAATTGTAACAAGCCTACCCGAGAGTAAGTAAACGCTAGGTACGCATGCAACTTTTTACAAAGGGATCGTCGTATTTCTTTCGAAGCGGTGCGTAAAGAATGAGAAATTAACGAAAGCAAATGTGCGAAAGCACGTTCAAACATGATCTACCTTGTTCCAAGGAAACCAGCACTTTGAGTTTGCAACATCTTCCATTCGAACTTAAAACGTATTCATGTATTTATGGAAACTGTCGCAACTGCATGTACACGATTCTTCCTTTTCTTTAAATATTATTCATTCGAGCCAAGCTGTCATGCTATCAGATATATTGACAAGAATAATCGAGCGAACCCACGGTCGGTATATTGATATGAAGAAATATTGCTTGGATTATCATTTTGGTCTTTGGATTTAAGCGAAAGAGACCTATCGTCGTAAAATAATCTAGTTTTCTCATGATAAAAATAATTCCGTTTTTATGAGAATGCGTAATTATCGTTGATTTCAATATACTTCTCCTTGTTTACTATTCCATTAATTTAATGCGGTTCGCTGATGCTTGTCTTTGATAAGCAGTTTCAAATCATAAAACGTCTATACTTACCTACCCTAGAAGAAATGTAATCAAGATTATGCTTTTCAAATGTTTTTCACATCACTTGGTTCAAACTACTAGAGGAAAGCTAATACGATGATTTATCATAAAGTAAAAAAGAAATCGTTTTTTTTTTTTTTCCCCCCCCCCTTTTTTTTCCTTTTTTAATCGACAACTACGATCTTTCTCTATCCGAATAATATCGAATTTTTCGATAATTGATTTTTCTTTGAAATTATAACTTTTCATCCGATGGAACTCAATCGTCCATTAAATGTTATTCGAATAATGCCTGCATTTCGCATACTTTTCAACAAAGTTAGCTATAAAGTAGTTTAGATAAAAATCACAGACTTTAAATGAAAAACCTACCCAATGATGATGGGAATACAAATTCATGTGAATATTAAATTATCCTGCACATTAGCTTATTTGAAAGAGTTAATAATTTATACATTATTTAAGTGTCCAATAAATTGCAGTACTTTTCCCGTTATTTAAAAAATCAAGATAATTGAGCTCGTGAATTTTGCCGATGATATACTGTATTGCCGTTTTTCATTTTATCATTTTTTCATTCTTTTTAATACTACATATTCCAAAATTCATGGAATAACTTTGTTGGTTTTAAATTTCAATACTCATAGTCGATTAAAATTCGTCGAAGTCGAATACTTAAAGTGCATTCGCAATTCCTATTTACGTAATACTCCAATAATATTCTAATTTGCATATCTGCGTACTTTTTAACAGATGACGTTCTTCTTAACGATATCGTAAATTAAAACATTAAAACTACCTCATATACGTTTGCCACTTGAATTAGCTTACTCGCACGCCTTTACTTTTAGCTAAACAAATATACGAGTACATTTCTTTAAACCAAGCTCTTACGCAATACAAAAGAGTTTCAATTTTTACAAATTAATTGTTCGTAATTCATTGCAAAGTGCATTGTAATCATCTATGCTACAATCTCGAAGGTGCAATCTGAAAGTCAAGCTTCACACGCACGCACGCATGAGCCAAGTTTACGTAGAAAGGTACGTAAAATTACGCAAAAATCGAGACTCACCCTAACCACTTCTAACTGCACTTCTCCAACAACAGTCTCTTGTTCCTTTGATTTCTCAATGATCATTTTCACGCATAGAAAAAGCAACCGAAACGTGGGTCAATGCAATCCGGCTTTGAACTGTTTTGAGCGAGCGCAATGGCAGAGAAATAGCGTGATTGTCTCGCAGTACATCTATTTAACCATCGAAACAGTCGATATTGGAACTATAATTGAATAGCATCGAGTTGCCTGGTGTTCGACTCTTTTCCCATCCCAAGCATCCGGAAGCTAGCCATGCATGAAAAGGTCAAAATACCCGCCAACGAACTCATATTCGCTTCCTCTACCGACGGAATATTCGCGACGATGCGTTTCCAGGTCCAGTCGAATTAATCGAAGCGTTTGCCGAAACGCATACACCGAGCGCGTTTTAAATAATCACAAAGCTACGAAACGAGAGAGCAAACGTAATCGCTCATTTACTCTCGAAACGCTCTCGCCGATTCATTCGGTGTCCGCGTCTGTTGGTTTTTTTCTCTTTTGAGAATTGATTCATACGAATCTCGATTGCCCCAAGTTTTTCATTCGTCCTCTTCACGACTATTCAATTTTAAAATCGCGATACCTGGTTTGATGCTAAAGGATACGGGACGATTACGCGTTGCAATGTTTTCGAATTGCTTGCGATATTGTTGCGACCACGTTTGCCTTCGATCTCCCTTAAATCGGTTACAGTTCGAACTCTAGTGCATAAATAAAAGTAAAACGCGTTTGTTTTCGCTCTCCTGCTTCACTATACACGTATACGTGTATAAAAGATTTAATTTTGATGCAAAGGGTAGCGGTGTCATCGTCAGAGTCAGGAATAATTGAAAGGAGTAAATGCAAGGACACGCGCGATAAAAGAGGGTCGGCAATTCGTCCGACGTAAGTGGCTAAACTAATTCATCGAGTGACACATGCACATGTACAAGCTCAACTTTACGGTACAGCTGCACTTTGCGAATGGGAGCAGATCCGGGAAGTTGGAGCCTCTTAAGGTATCACTCTACCGGCTACAAAGAAACCACTTCGTAAACTTCCGTGTAGACACGAATACCCTTACACATGAGCACCTCATTTGCGCGCCCACGTGCACGTCACTCGATTTAACAATGACGGCCATGTGATCTTTTTACACGGATACTCTTTTACAGCGCGCGTGCGCGCCATTAATAAATCTTTTTACCTCTGGCGAATAATAACGAACATATTTTTTAGACGTTTATGTGCGTTTTTTATTTGCGTGCGACCCTTCGCGTAAGACGAAACAAAATACAAAAACGTAAGTAGAAAGCTATAATTTTTACATTCTTCTTCTCTATTTTTCTTCTCTGTTTTTTATCGGTTTAAGAGCATAAGTCGCTCGCGTACTTTGAAATTTGCCGTGGGCAAGAAAATTTTATACAACTATAAATAGAAATTTAGCGTTTACATTCGATTAATGAACTACTTACGCACGTATTGAGGTTATTCGTTAAAACTTGTTAGATCTTGAAATAGAAAAAAATGTTTTTCAAAAATTCCTTTACAAAATAACGCGTGCAATGCGTGAATTATTATTATTTTATAGGGATATTATTTTAAAGGATGCATAAAGTAATTGCATGAATTTTCATGACGCTTTGAAGCTGCTGCTATTGATGTAGGGCTTTCAATCGTTAAATTTTTAATCGTAAAATAATGAATGTAAAATAGTAGCTCGTGATAGTGTGGTATTCGACGCGTTTATCCAAAACCCACTTCCACTACAAGCTCTTTACACTACTTCTTTCCGATATGTAGTCCTTTATTTCTTGTTATAACAAAATATCCATGCATTTTTAATTGAAAATTCGGCAAGTCCTTAATATAGTACTTAATTATAAATGTGCAATGTCCAAGGCTGTAATTTACTCACTACGGATTATGCATTAATATTTCATACCTTGTGAAATAGTAATTTCATACGAGCTTATAGATTCGATTCGAATAACACGAATCTGCTGCTTAACGCGGAGTAATATTCAACGTTGGCACAAAGCCGTTGTTATATCTTGAATGTAACCTTTACATTACGTTCTCTAAACAAAAAAGTTCCCTTGGTTATTGTATTGCACGAGACCTCAATAATGCGCATTGCGTACAATTTAAAAGAATAACGTTAAAATAGCAACTCCCATGAAAAGTGGACGTTTTTGTCCCTCGGACAAACACGAAAAGCAAGTAAAGAAGAATATACGAAATAATTGAGAGAAGGGAGGGAAGAACGTGGATGGTGTCCTGCGGAGAAAAGAGACAGGATGAGTTTTTGGAAGCAGGGATGTGTTGTAGGGGTTGTCCGGCTTCGCTACAACTCTCTCCCTGGCTGAGTAGTAAGTTTTGAAATATGGCCGGCACTTTCTGCACGCCAACTTTATGGAAGTCCCGTGTCCGTACTCCCTCGTGTACTCGAGCCTTCCTCTCGCCCCTCGCGCGCTTGACTAGTTCCTCTATGGAGTAAGTATACACACAGAAAATCGAACTGTTCTGCATGGTAAACCCTCCTCCCACCCTCCGCCGCGCGCGAAGTTCCGTGCTCTTGTCGCATCGATTCTACTGCCAGTATTGTACGTTCTTGCTC
This sequence comes from Wiebesia pumilae, assembly GCA_018907045.1. NCBI lineage: Eukaryota > Metazoa > Arthropoda > Insecta > Hymenoptera > Agaonidae > Wiebesia > Wiebesia pumilae. Next base: position 2,408,570 of record JACCHZ010000106.1, read on the forward strand.
GACGGAATTCCAAAGGTCGGAGCTAAACGTACTACCAACAAACGCGGTGATTCCAAATGAGAGTGTGCCTTTGGGTAGGTACGCGCACTTCCTAAAAATGCAAATGAAATCCGACCGAAAAAGGCTCGTCGGATCAAGATATTAAGCTATTCGTAAGACCGCTTTTAAAAACTACGAGCAAATGCTCAGTGGATAATCAGCGTGTTCGAAGTCCACCGGGATGAACGATGGTCGATGATTTATCTTTTGAAAAACCATATCTAGCGTGATTTTTGATCGATTTTTCCTCGTTTCAATCGAGGAAGCCACGAATTTGCGCGTAAAGATCATGTCTATTATACACGACAAGCTTTCACCGTTAACGAGTACCATTGCGATGGTCAGCTGGCGATTAGAGCTTTGTAAGAACGAGTACAGCATCATTCCGACCTGTAATTTACCACGGTACTCTGCAGCGACCTGAAAGTACTTTTTGTTTTCGCAATAGTTGCGTCAAGGCGTTCTGAGTAATTCAGCAGCAATTAAGTACCTTCCGGAATATCTCATTTTCAATTAAATAAGTGCTAATTGTAAGCACGGACAATGTTGCGATTGCCTCAGAAATTTCGAGATAAAAGGCATTATTAATACCTTTCATAATCTTTCGTTCGAAAAGTACGTACAAGCGTATACTTCGTGTCTAACGAAAAATCGTATAATTTGACCCGAATACGCGCATCTCCGTCCGCAGCTACCGAAACACTGTCGGTGTAATTGCAAGCATCCAGCCAGACGATACAAATCACCATGACAATGCTCCTCTTTCTCGATATCGCGCGAATAAAAGCGCGAATAAAATTGAAAATTATGCAGCGCCTGAATTGGAATGCAATGAAATGTGAAGATTCTTAAGACACCCCGAGATTTTAACTGCCGATATTTCACTCGGTAGCTGCACCAGCGACGCCACGTTGTATTCGGCTGATACGTAAATTTATCTCGCCTACTACTTGAACTTCCGAGGAATATTGTTCCATTCGCTGCGAATAAGACACCGACGTGATAATGGGATGTATTACACATGTAAATGCAAGTGGACTTTATTTGTACTTTAACGAGGCAATGCGCTTTCAATTTGGCACTCGCTTTAAGAATTAAGAATCGCATGTATATGCTAAGTAACTTAGATCCGCCCGCATCCATAATCAATCGTCGTAAGTGTTAGGCCGGTCTAATTTCTACTCTTTCGTTACAAAATCCGAGTAACCGAATTACCAATATGCCCATCAAGTGTCGGTAACCTACCTTGCGCAAACTCTTTGTATTAACCTGCATCTCGATCGAGTCACCATCGTCTCTCCTACATATTCGTCAACAGCACATTTATCCTTGGCACTCTTTCAGTTTTAATACAACGTCCCGACGAACGAGGACGATTCTCTCTTAACACTTAGAGTACGTTCCCCAAGTTTCTGTCAACTTCATTATTTCCGAAGGATCGACTCCTACACATTATTACGTTATCGTGCGCCAAGGCAACTGCGTCAAATTCAATCGTATAGCTAACCTCAGAACTTATAAATTCAATGGCTTTAGCCAGACGACAGTCTGCGTTATGCATACAAAGTTGCCGAGGGAAGCAGGACTCGCAGAGGCGAGCTTCGTCGTATCGCGTTTCGCTACACTTCTTCACGAAGATTGTTGAGCAACTTTGCTCGACGTCACTTTACTACGCGTAAACATTTTGCTGCTATTCTACCTCTGCCACCCGCTCGCCACGTCTTTAGATCACCGCGTTTCCACCGAGAACTTACGAGACCGTGTTGGTGGATATTGTTGGTAGCGGATCCTGTCTTGCGAAAAGTGATACGCTTTATTGTGCAAAGTTCCATGCGCGTACCGAATTATCGGCCTGTTAATCTTTTACTTTAAATGTATCGTAGCTGCACTTGTTACGCGGGTTCTCCAGCCGCCACCCACTTCCTAATAAACATCACCGCGCTGAATTATCTCTCATTCGCCAACTTCCACATTTTCTTTTAGCTTGTACGTATAATTTGACCTTCAACGTACACACGACGTACGAATTCCAGACTCGGAAATTAATCGGAAAGTGCTCGCTAAATGCTCGGAAAATGAGATACTTTTTATTAAAACGAGTTCTATACACTTTTCCCTCTGTTGTACGTACGTTTGCACATCCAAATTTATCCGAACGTTAACTTCCGCCTTTTTAAACAACTGCCTACGCAATGTATAACCTTCTCGGCAAACAGGACGATATGTATAAAAGCACTTACCAGCTACCGGATTGACGCAAAACTATCGCCTGCTCATGATCATGAACTCAAAAAGTAATCGCTAATTGTTCGCTGGCGAACAATTCCGCAAATCCGAGCGGATGAAGCGTACGCGAGGAGCTCGGGGAATCAAAACGCAAGTGGCACCGAGTTGCTCGGCATTTGCACGAAGGCCCCGGAAGTCGCGGGGCGTTTGTACACGCGCGCCCAATGCATATACCGCATATGAACAGACGCGCGCATTGGCTCGTTTCGCCTTTATGAATTCATCCGCACGACTGTGGTATGAGTGCCGACTATGCCGGCACGCATTCCCGCGACAACGAGAGCGGAGTCTCGCAATATTCCGACCTCCTGCCGTGAATTATTGGCGTTATTGCGCGCATAAGCGCGCGCTGGGGGAGGGGGTTCGAGCAAGTGCGCGCATTCCCTCCCGATCCCTTTGGCATGCGTTAAATTTTCAATCGTTAATTGCCCAAAGGTCGACTCGTGCGCTGCCGCTGCAGTAACTCGCAGCCAAACTGACTGCGTCGAGTCACGAGTCACGAGTCACGAGTCACGCGAGCGCCATAAAGTTGGAGTCGCGCGTACGCTACAACTGGTTCCGTTCATCACCGACGTTGTATTTATCGACGTCGGAGAACGAGAGGAGTTTCCGCGTCGAGTGCGCAATTTTTTCACGAATTTCTCAGCCCTCGAAATCGGTCAGGATATATCGAGAGTCAAGGATATCGATACGAAAGGTATTCTCTGCGGATTTTTTATAGTTTCTCATACATCGAGTGACCGTAATATTACAGTGCACGTGAATTATGTCAATGTAAGCGGACAGGTACGAATTTGACGAGTCGCTTTCTTACACGTGCCCTTGATACAAGGCTAATGTCGTTTCATTTACATTGGTGTTTGAAGCATAGCCTCCAAGTTTCGCGAACGCAGCAGTTTGACAAAAAAACATCTTACGATTCGTCCAAAAACTATTATTTACATGTAGCAGATGCGAGATCAAGATCTCGCCCGATAGCGGCGTACGTCGAAGGGAATAACTCGCACGATCTCAAATGTCACAGTGTCATCCATTTATCAAGCGACGTGGTCGACAAGAGCCGGGGACTTTGATCGATCATAATTTGTAGGTCGCACTGTATATAGCGCTTGATTGATTTTCGTCTATACCAACCAATCATTCGCTGACAAATTATTATCGCAGAGTCGCTGCCAGACACCACCGCAATTAAAAAAATTCATATTTCTTTGGAGTACTTGGGAGTTATAAATTCTTCGAGTAGTCGCCGATATTGGAGTGAGAGATACATGTACAATTGATCCAAGTGAGATCCGACTGATGTCGCATTATTCAAGCCACTAATGTGCACCAGTGCTTTCCGAAGCAGCACTGCATAGGTTATTGGGTTATTCGCACTCGCAAAACCCTATTCTCTGGTGATCCTGATAAATTCTCTCAGATTTCGTAATTAGCTCGGGTGTCTATCCAAAAGCACCGTACATATTCAGTATACACCACCGATCATCCCCTGACTCTGATTCCAATTTTGTGATAATTATCCGAGTAAGAAGTACCTGCAAAAAATGCATCTCATCGGCCGCCATTTGGTTACGAATCCAATGTGGCGCGAGGCAATTTTATTCCGATAAACTCGTTCGCGAGGAAACGCAGATAGAATTGTATATGAAATTGAACATTCCTTGTCGGATCTTTAAAAATTACTTATATCGGACTTACCATTATTCCGATACATCTGTCCGATCGTATTAAGACTTAATACTGACAAATAGGATTCGATGAAAAACTATTGGTGGCTAATAAGAGTAATTCTGAAATTCTAAATGAAAAATAAGCTTGAGTTAAAAGCTTGAGTCCGTGATACGAAATATATTTGAGTAGACGAATAAACGATCTCGTAAGATCTCAAATTCACGCTTTAAAATTTATCGCACTAATCATAAATAATTTTCGGCTAAGATTAACGTATGAATATTCAAAAGTCCCACACTTGAAGCTTTCGAACCTAGCTTTCGAATAATCTATTCTTCCAGGTTGCCGATTGTCGGCTCACTTAAACATATAATTTTATAGCTGATAATTCAAAGATTCAAATTACAAATTCATACGTCTTAATGAATTATGGCGTAGACGTATTTGTCACCGGTACATAATAATTGCCTTAAAAAGCGTAAGAAATGGATTTCGCTTTTATTAAATTGTCACGAACCACGAGCCATGATATTTCAAAATTATTCGATGATATACAAGATTGATTCAATAACGATCTATTGTAAAGCCATAACGCAAAGTTAACGACACGAACGTTTAAAGAGCCTGCAAAGTCACTACTGTAGCTTAAAGTAGACAACGATTTAACGCCACAGGTGCGTGTGCGTGTAAATATAGAAATTTGATTACATAAAAAGCCGAGAGAAATTTCCTGTATTTTTTGACTGTGATCATTATTCGCGACCTAATACAATGACCTGCATGGCTCTTGTTAGCACAACGCAAACTATAAAATCGTTATAAATCCCAGAAATGCCTCGATTGATGAAATGAACAATTTTTCAATATCTAATTCATTGTACAGAACCGACACCACCACTCCAGCGATCGGGGAATAAACTTGGAAATTCCACGAAGCTTGCGAGCTTGGTAAACGCGGCCGAATTTTCAGTAAAAGAAACTTCAATTTTTCGGTCTAAAAATGCCGGCGCTCGCAAGGTAAACTTAATGTGGTATTGGCATTATTCCAGACGTTCCTCTCGACAACACCTACGAACGCAACCTTCGACAACGGAGTCGACCGAGAAGGAATGATGGTTCGCGAGCTCCGATCACGGATAATAGTGATGAGTTCGGGCGTCGTCAAACGTCGCTACGCGCGCAAATCGGCGCGTATCTCGGCCTCGCCAATAATGAACGTATGAATATTCAGGAGCGAACATGTGGTAGGTAGCGAAAGACCGAAGGGCGAGATGAATAGATGGATAAAAGCCACAGGAGATCCGCAAGAATGCCGAGAGGGTGGGAATAGGCGAGCGATTGAATCGTTACCGGGGACATTGATTACGATGTACCTTTCCATCTCTGGCTGCTGCGTCCTTACGTCCTCTGCTCTCTGTTTCGCTTGTGTGTGCGTATTATTAAAACGGACGCGTGTAAGGCGTTGGTTGTTTAATGCGGCAATTACTGAAAATCAATGCCGGTATGCGCGTATTTGCGCGCCCTCCAAAGATATCCGCCGAGTAATAAAACGAGCAATTACCGGAAGGGTTATTATCGCTTCTTTGTTTTCACTACTTCCGCTGCAACTTCCCCATCCTCCCGACCCTTATATGAAGCGAACTTTCAGTTTAACGCAGTGCGGACCATTAAGGGGTGCGCGTGTGGGCGACGCAATTGCTGACGCTGGAAGTATTCGAGTCGAAAGTGTGAACAGTTGCGATTACATAACGAAACTCGTATTTTTGGAGAAGTATCGGATCTAGTTTTGAGGGTTTAGCGTTTATTGGTTACTCGACTGTGAACATTCTGCGTAATGCTCGGCGTCAATTCCGAGTCTTTGAAACTATAATTAACAGGATCCGAAGACGCGACTGATAACCAACTGTCGTGCTTATCGCCCATTCCAGGGGCACAAATAACCATAGTATTGTTTTATCCTAGAGAAAACTATTGTTTTAGTCAGTTGTCCAACAGTTGTCTTACAACATAATGGGCATTAATTTTAGGCGGAATTAATTTATTATTCGACGGAATTTCATCGCAACGACATCGTACGGGAGCAGTTGTACGTTGTGACTCGTATCGAAGCAATCCTTTATGTGCAAAAAAATTCTGGTAAGTCCTTTTAAGCTAACGGATCCTATCGTGCCGTAATATCTGTATACTGCACGCAGAAATATTTAATATGACAGAAAATGCCGAGTATTTTTCATTAAATCTCCTTTAACCCACGTTACGTTAGTTGAAACAGTGTTGCTCCGTCCCATTCCTCTGCATCGACTTTAAGACACTTATTTTAATGAGAAGCCACGCAAAGTAATACGCGATGCAAAAAATGATATATATATATATATATAATCTAGGGATTTATTTCACGCTTGCATAAAATTTGGTGGATATTTTTTTGTTTTTTAAATTGTTGGAATTCCATCCAATATTATTGAAATACCTTTTTAAAAATTAAAAATTTCATTATTACAGTATGGCTATTCACATGAATTCCAAGCAAATTATTATTCCAATACTCTTTCTTCGCGTTGGCGCACCAGTATTTGATCGTACACATTTTTTTGGAATATTAAATTGATTCCTTATTCGACAGTAAAGCCTTATCCAAATAAGAGAAAGTACATTCGCTCTTCTTTTTAAACTCAAGCGTTGGAAATTTATGAAAGATAAGTCACGTCGATTGTCTACGTCGCAATTGTAAAAGCCTTCCGAGATAGATTCACCCATTTCGTATAATGACGTTCCCTTTGAATAAACTCAGATAACCATCAAACAAATTCATCGTACAACATTCATCATCGTCTTACTTCTTTTCTCTTACTTCTGACCTCCGGTGCTGATAGTCTATCCACTCGATAGACTACATGCAAATTTATATTGCTGGTAATGGACTCTCTGGATTTACGCGATACGAGGAGGCGAGAAATCCTCCACTAATCATGACTCTCTATTAAAGTCAAATCATCACGGCTTGTTCAAGAGGGATCTGGAGAAAAAGAATTCATAAGTACTGCATTTGGAAGCACCGAACAAAATTCTACAAATCAGGAATTCAACCGCATCACTTGCTTCCTATAACGAAGCTCACTAACTTTAGTATGTAGATACAAAATTTTACTATAAATCGATACTGGGATAAATCTTTATAAAAAGCTTATTTGCTTTATACTTTATATCGTATACGATAATTCAATCTGATTGCTGGACTTTTCTATCATATACGAGGATAAATTTTGACTACATCTTAATGCTATTAAAACATTACAGAGTGTTTTGCAGAATTTGCCTTTTTTTAAGTGAAAACTGACAACCGAAGTTTACCTGCGTCTACTTAATACGACTGCGAAACAATACTTTATATGATTTACTGCAGGATTTATGCTACGAGCTTTAGTGTCACCAATAGTAGTAACGTTAATTATTGGTACTTCCATGAAACCTTACGGTACCAAAAGGTTTTCAGAAAATCAAAGTTAAGATATTTCGTAATAACGCTAAATCTGAGAATTTTATAACCTAGTTCTATTATAAAAAAATGTACTTATCCGTGAATCGCTTAATACCAATCAAGTATTTTAGAAAATGCTATGCAAAATAACAATACTTTTAAGCACAGACAAACTTGATAAAATAAAAGAATTAATATCCAGTAAAGGGATAAATTTCATCGAATGACAACCGAAATATCGAAAATCTTTTTACGCGCTTCCTTAAACAACAAAAAGCAAACTCGTACTTAAAAAAGGTGTAGACAAAGGTAACGCTTAACATATATACACCCGATATATAGACATACACATTGTATATGTTTTCTACAGATGCAGACAAATAACAACTGCGCGCGCGTGTGCATGTAGTTATATATGTAACGTTGAAATAAACTTTTAAGTTTGCATAACCTAAACATAGACGCACCAGGATATGCTTCATGAATAGGAGAGGAAGAGAAAAAAGGAACGGACACAAGTGAACATTTACGGAACTTTTGACTGGGATGTCGATAGCAAATGCCGTCAATAAATTCGAGGTTCGCGTCCTGTAGATAAACGAAAATAAAGAAGAAATACGATGGCATTACCTAACCCGTTCCCCCCCCCCTCTCACTCGCTCACTCACTCTCTCTCTCTCTCTACCTCTACATCTATCTCATTTTCTTGTTAGCTTTATAGATTCTTGTACAAACGAGAAAAATCTTCCTTTCCACATATATTTCTAGATATGAAAATAGTGATTGCATGTATATCTATGTATCCTGCGTGCACGAGTACGTATATACGTGTAGTATCAATTTCAACAAATGCTTATATGAATATGTGTACGTATAAAAGCTGAGCATAAAACTTTTTCACTTTCCGGTCATATTGTCGGACTTATTCGTTTTCTCTTTCACACTAGCTTCTTGTGCGCTTTTAATGCATTTTTACATGCAACATAAGACCTCTTAAAGTGAAGACTTTTTGAAATGTATGAAATGGATTTCGTAAAAGTGATATTATTCGTCGGTATATTCATTCTGTATATTATTCCTCACATTGTATAATTTATGTAAAACTCGCATAAAAATATCACACAATGCTTTTTCTTTCCCTTGTTTGAAATTTTTAGTAATTAGCTTCTTATCCGCTAAATATACTTCGTAGAGGAACGCATCGAAAGTAGATTGTATCATAAAGTTTTTTGGTATTTTTAAAAAAATTACTTCATGTTTGAATAAATAACGCAAATATTTCATAATTAAGCAACAAAAGTTTCTCCTAATGTGAACAAAATTTACAACTATTAAGGATACAATATAAGGATCTTTTCTTTGTTTTGAAATGTTAAAAGAACGCTTTAGATTTTTTTGAGATTCATTTTTTAAAAACTTCTTTTCGCGATTTTGATTATGTAAGCTTACCTCTTTAAAATATATCTTTATAATATGTTTTTACGTACGTACGCTGCTGTTGCATTCAGCCCTTGTTTCCAATCATCTCTATGCACCTAAGTAACTTGGAAAAAATAAAAAAAAAACGTATCGCCTGTGTACGTTATTTACGAGAATTTCATTATTTTATGCGCTTGGTTGTAACAACGTGCAATAATCTTACAACTACATCTACCGTAAACAACTAGAAGAAATTGTAAAAAAAACAAGCGAATGTGAATTTTATTCTCTTATTGAAATTGATATTATAAAAAAAAAAAAAAAGAGTTTCGATTTTTCTCCATCAACGGTCCAGAATTGAGTTAAAATGAAAAACTAAGACTAAGGATCTCTATTAGAGTCTAAGGATGTAAAGGCAAAATGTCGAGGACAGTTGCTTTTTGGGGAGTAAAGTAACTGTGCGAAGGTAGAATCATTGCGAGAGCCTTTCGCACAAGTGGCAATTGTGATTTATTTCGAAGGCAACAACGCAAAAGATTAGCGAACGAAAAGTGTCGATAAGTCAGTCGAACAATAACGCAGAGCTCGGCAATTAATAAAATGTGCAAAGTTCAGGAAAGCCGAAGATTTATTTGACTTGGAAAAATTTTACCGCGAGTTCAAGGTTAAAACGGATGACAAACGATGCACGGTAAAGAAAACAAATGTATTACTTTCAACAACAAGCCAAAGCATCGTAAAATATCTTTGTTTAGTGATGAATTTCATAAAAAGTATGTCGTATGCAAGAATAACCTTATTTGTAGCAATTTTATAAATTTTCTTTCACTGAGACTGATTAGAAATAAGAAGAAGAGACTTTCTTCATTAATCAAATTTAAATAAATCGTGAAAAAATGTCAATCTCTCCGAAAGATTTTACGAAGTCTTTCACGATATAATTAATTTAAAGTCACGTACTAAAGATTACAAGTTATTTTATTATATAAAACTGACAGCATTACAAAATGTATCCTTATTTTTATGAAAAATTAGAAACTGCTTATTGTATACATAATTTTCTTTCAAGAATAAAATAACGTTCTTATCTCGATTGTAATTATAATATTTTAGGTCAGTTCACGGATAAATTCTTCAATCGATATATCCTACATTAAATGAGACACATCGTTCATTTATTCGTTAAATTTGTTTTTTAGATTTCATGTGCGTATAATAGACTTATTTATGATCAACGCTTATTATTTGATGGTAGACAATTCTGATGTAAAATTAATAAAAAATCTAGTTAACGTGAGAAAGTGGTGGGAATTCATTTTCATTCGTTGCAACATAAAAATGAACTGTTTACGTTTTCTCTTTAAAACGTTACTCTGTAAACTCTAGTGATTCTAAGAAATAGACGTCGTTCCATTATAAAAAGAACCACAAAATATACTTATTTTTACAGAAAAACAAGAATATTCTAAAAGTTTTATACGAGTGACTATTGTTCTATGCATTCTTCGAAAGAAATAAAAAAGAAAAGTGAAATATTCTTAAATAAAAGTACATCGTTTGATCAGATCTAGTACTTATACAACTAAGTTGAATTATTTATGCATTATAATAATACATATTATTATAAAAATACCTTCGCAGAATAACGTATTTCAACAACAAATATTGCAATATACTTTACAATATACATTGCACAACGAAGGTCTATCAAATAAATTAAAATCGTTTTATTGAGAATCTTATATATTTAATGGAATATACTTGGAAATATGGAAGAAGAGTATGTCCTTAATGAAGAACAAAGCCAATAAAAAAGAGTACAAGATATAATCTTATTTCTCACAAGCAACGACTGCTACTTACGCAGTTCGCAGCCACTTAAAACTAGTTGAGACATTCGATTTAACGTAAGGAAGTAAAGTACAAGCTTTTGTTTTATGGGAAACTACAGTTTCGGTTCAATTCTGTTGGAGGAGTGCGTAAAACATGAAAAATTAAGAGGAAAAAATTTTCGATTGCAATTGAATTTATTAATGAATAAATTAACATCCGTTACATTTGGAAATAATAGCTGATATACATTACTAGCTTTTTCGAATAAATCTTCGAACTCAACATTATTGCCTTAATAATAAATAAGATTTTATTTATTTAAAGTAAAAATTATGATATTAAAAATGATTTATAATTTTTCTAAAATTTCACTTGTCAACTACATTTCGTAATACATTTTTTATGCCCAAATAAAATAGTATATCGCAAAATCTACTTTATGTACAAAAATGCATGTGAATTTACTATAGTTATTTATATCGTAAATTGACTTAAATCTGTCTTTTTCTTCGTGAATCGAGACGCTTTGTTTAAAAATTAATAAGTACTGGACGTTCTGTAACAAAGTAAAAGCTGTTACGTAATTGAAGTACACGTAAATAAATTGGATATCACGCCTATGTAGACTTTTGATCCACGATGTAATAATGCTCTTGTTGTTCAACCAAATTGTATCTCGTACCGAACATTGTGAGATAGCCAATAAGGATTTAGAATGGCTTGGATCAGGCGGGAAACTTATTGAGAAAACAATGCGGTTATTGCTGGATCTTGCACAGAAACATACCTTATTGCTATGCCGCCATGCACTATACATTATTTATTGCTCTCGTATAGTCATTAGACAACTAAACTTGAGCCAAACTTCACTTCCGCTTCACTCGGATATTGCTGTATAATTTTCGGTCATTCTAAAGAAGGAATTTCCATAAGCACCACTTTCTCTCACGTTATTGCTCGCTTAGCCAAAAGCATGGAGTTACTCTATTGAACGTTGACTTTAAGTTGAAAAGTTTAATTCGCAAATCCCGCGAAGAAATTGTAATTTATTTTAAACAAATTTAAACCACAAGAAGCGTTTTAGTTCATATTTCGTGTTGTAACAGAGTCCAAGTTAATGTTCATTTACGTCGACATTCGTCCATACGAATGTCGAGTAAAGGAAAGTGCTATTTCTTAGAAAGTTTCTACGCAGTCATCGCTGTTGAGTCGGCCATAGAAATTAATTACGACTATTGCCGCCACTACCACTATGAAAGAATTCTAGTGAAACTGTAAGAACAAAGGGAAAAGAGAAGGGAAATAAGAAGGAGCGCCAACAAAGCAAAGAGCATTTTCCCTTCTCCTTTTCTCTCATTTCTTTTCTCCGTCAGCTTTCTCCTGTGTTTGCGCACGTGTGTGTGCGCGTGTGCGGACTCGCGTAGCATATACGTATGAAGTCTCCTTCTTTCTACGCATTATTCTAATTACACGCAGAATTTCGCAAGGAAACTCTACAGTCCCGTCACTGATGCTTCTTAAAAATGAGCCTTAGAGTAACGACATTACTCACCCTCATAAAAACAACTATCCTACATAAGTGTCTTATTCTTTGCAAGGTAACAAATAATTAACAACTATGTTTGTTCCAAATACATGATTGTCCTTAGTTATTTAATGAAAACTCAGTTTATTATTGTTAATTTATTGCTGCTTATATTGAAATTGTAATTGAAAGTCGTATAAGGCATCGTTATTATTGCTATTTATAAAATTCAATACTTTATATTAGAGTATAACTATTCAAGAGAAAATCCACACAGCGCTTAAAGTATTTTAAAATAAAAGTCTTTTTAATTCGGAAAGTATATGTGAGATAATAATCTAAGTTTTAAAATATTTCACATCCATAGTTACAAACTGGTAGGGAACAACTTAAAAAAAACTTTTTACAGGAAATTTGTCATTATGTCTAATAAATCAAATCTACTTGGGATAAAAAAATCGCCGTAGTAATGGAAAACAGAAAAATAAAAAATGAATCTACAGTATTCTTCGTAAATGTTATATACCATAAAAGTACCAAGAGTTAAACACGTCTGATCCAATTATTAATAAAATTTTCCTCTAATATCTACCGATTCAAAGTATTGCATGAAATGTTAAACCAAACTCAGTTTAAACTGGAGAGAAGCATAATTCAAAACTTAATTAAAATTATATATTATCGAATTTAAAGAATATCTCAGAATTTTTTAGTTTAGAGATTACGAACTTTAGCACCTTTCTCATCGATAATCTGTTATCAAAATTAGAACACTAGATCCTTAAAAAACAAGCTATAAATATAAACGACTAATGATTTTTATTACTTTGTGAGAACCGCAACTCTACGTAATAATTTGCCTTTGTATGGTTTTTCACCAAAAAAGCTTTTTCATATGACAGTACTTTCTTCAGTTTCTACTTCATCTCTTAAGATTAAAGTATTCAAACGTGTCTGAATATTCAGAAGTTTTTCACAAGTTGATAGATTTAAAATACGACTAGACAGCGAGAAACTACGTGATATTTAAGCGTACGAAGGAGTACAAGTATTAAATTCATACTAAAAGACAAGTAGTATTTTCTTTTTAGTATTTTCTTTTCGCTATTTTTAATTAATGCTATTTAACCAACCAGCTGAAAAATGTTGAGTGCTTCTGCTAATAAGAATTATTGAACAATTAAACGTTTCATTTGTTTAAGCGCCTTAAGTGATCAATGACATAAAAGTTCAATTACGGTTTTTTCTTTCCCTAGTCGAGATTCACGAGTAGCGGTACTTTTGCCCCTATAAATACCTGTAAAATTTATAACAGGATGGCATTCATAAGAATGATCAATTTAAAAAATTGAATTATAAATAATAATTCCTTTAATTAAAGTAAAAGAAGAATTATAATTACGGAACATATTGAGCATTTAATGTAATAAATGCTTCGCATCGAAGTTTGAAATCCGCTTTCAAGTTTTTCTATTGATTACCCATCGCAAGAAGTGAGCCGTGTAGTAAGTACGATAATTAAATGCACGGACGAATTGTGGGCTAGAAAACGACACGCGTAAATACAGAAATGTTTTTCAATAATTGAGCCCAGCCCTCGTAAGTAGTAGGGATCGTGTATGATCAGACACGAGGAATACCTGGCCCTAGAGTTAGTGCAAACTAATTTACACCAATCAGGTGCCACATTTCAAACTTTACGACGTACTTCTATGCACGTGCATACAGGCGCATGCATTAACGTGCCTTGAGGTTGATAACTCGTGCGTTTAGAGATCACCCAAATAATAGTCGAGCGCGCGCCATCGACTTAATAGTCCATAAATCGACAACCCTGTAAGTTATATACACGACCGGACACTCACAAATAAGCATATAAATCTTGGTTACCTGACAAAAGCTCGTAGAATGTATACACCGAGAATAGGATATAATTATGTTTAACGCTCGCGTTAACTGTCGATATACGAATTTTTTGATTTCTGTTATGTACGCGCGCGCGCTGATACACGATAAATTCAGGTTACATCTTTAAATATCGAAATCATGATTCCTAAATCGATGAATAGCATTTTAGTTCTACATTCGCGCATTATTCTTAAGGTTGTATTTATCCATGATGTCTTTTAAAATTTATGCAATGTGTAATATTTTCACGCGTTGAAGTTACGCTATATTTTACGAATACTTGAGAATCTTACGTATTTTAACGTACGAACAATGCGAAACTGTGAATAGTTTGTGGTATTCAATTTATTAAAATGAAAATAAAATTTTGAATCTGTTTTTCAGAATATCGCCTACCTTGGTAGGTCACGCTTTTTTTTAATCAAAGGATAAATATCTTTAAAATTTTCTAAATATTTTTCGACTTATTTTCAACAAGTTGAAACCCTTATCGATGTTTCGTATAAGTATTAATTCCAAAGAAATTATAAAACGCAATACTTTCTTAATTAAAACTGCTTCTACCAAAAAAAAAAAAAAAAAAAAAACGTAAACGAAATTTGAAAAACATTAACTTGTGACTCGAATTACGTTAAAACTGGTCTAACTGCGACTATGCTTAGCGGAGACTCAAATGTACTTTTGCATAAATGCTTAAATTGGTATTAGTCAGTGAATTTTACCCCTCGGAATTAATGGGAAATGAAACTGGCATTAAACTAGAACTGTAATTACATTCTTCTATTATTTACAGTATCAAGCTACGAAAACTTTCTTGAATTAAAAAAAAAAAAAATAACTTTAAAATGTTTCTCAAATAGGTTTTTAACAACTTTCGAGTTCGCAAAGGTTTCAAAAGGCTATTTATTGAAAGGAATATTTGTAAAAGTAAGGTACATTTAATAATCATCGTTTCGAAAGGTTTAAGCCTACCTTCCTTTCTTTTGGAAATAACGCGATATCGGTTTGACAAATATTAGTTATTAAAACTTTATTATTAATTTCTAGGTTTCGATGTTATAAATATGCACGCGTCGTGTTCTCGTTACGAAGATCCTTTTCTATCCAAATCGATGAGCAAAAACTAACGATGTAATCATTAACTTTTATTTTAAAAAAGCAAAATATAATTTATGAGGCATCGATTTATCCTTAATAATATTGACCTAGAAGCATCCCTCATTCCAAATGCAAAGCATATCCATAAAATTCACATAAAACATCATTATAAAACTGGGCGAAGTCGCAAACAAATACAGCTGTATCGGTGAAAAGCAGAATAAAATAACGTATCATTATTTTTGTATCGAAGAAGCGAAAACACAAAGAGAAAGAAGGATTATACGTTGACTCGAGCGTAAAAAGAATTTTCAAATCAGTCCGAGATGTCTGTGTCAGTGCGCACACGTACATACCTAGGATCTACCAAAGTTACTGCCTGTCATACGTAATTGAAATCCAGCACGCATCGTCCTGCTCCTCCTTGTCGTCGAAACCGTCCAACGAACCCCTATAAATTTCAATGCAACTTAGCTTGTTAAGCCACCGACTTTGAGGGCGGGAGAGAAAGTCTGATAAACTTGGCTCATGCGTCAACGTGCGTACCATCGTGTCTGCGAAATAAAGGAAATTTTAAAGATCGAACGATGCAATGATAAACGAACGTTGAGACGAATATAGAGGATATGCGGGGAGAATAAGCGCTGGTTATGCGTGAGATATCGATCGATATAATCAGTATGAATGCTGTAATAAATACTTGCGGAAAGCAATCGAAGCTTTTGCAATCGGTACACCAACATACTGGACTTTACATCGTAATGCATTGTAATGCAGCAAATCGAGACTGAAAGACTTAACCGTTACTTTTAAAAAGTGACTAATCTTCATTAGGTACATGATATAATTTGTTCCTTTTAAAGCAATTCTTAATCACCTGTCGCTTAGAAATATTTTACTTAACGTTGCAAGATCAAAGATTCTTTTTGATAACAACTTTTCAAAGGAATAACGATTAAGTATTTTCAATCTTTTATTTCTCCGTCTTAATGCGCCTCTCTCTCTCTCTCTCTCTTTCTCTCGTTGATCGCATCTTGATACTTTTATAACAAATTAATCACTTTCAGATATTGCCTCCGATGTATATTAGATAATTAATAGCATCGAATCTAAAATATATCTCAGTTACGCAGATGAGAAAATTTATAATACAAAATTTTATTATAGTGCTGATAGGTATTAACTATTGGAAATATCAATTCCCTGTTATTATTTAATTACTCGTGATATTCAGAGAAAAGCGAGGACTTCTAGTTTGGAGAATAAAGGGAAAGCCTTTGTTAACGAATGACTATTTTCAGTTAATTTTTATGTAGTAATTTCTCAACTCTTCTAGTTAATCTTAACTTTTGAATAAAACGATCTTCCCAAAGCATGGTTTACAAATTTAAAAATGTCAGATTACGCCTCGTTTTGGAATACGAAATTCTAATTTAAAATTTAAAAACCATTTCAACACAAGATTTATACAATAAATAAATTTGCTTCTTCAACAGTGAACTTTTCCCTTTAATTATTCGTATAATTTTCTTATGAAAATCATAAGTATTATAAAGTAATTGAGAAATTCAAAGATGTAAAAGAGTGATACGATGTCCTCGATGTACGATCCTAATAATGACTTTTTTCTTAAGTACAGCGTTCTCGTGTAATACAAAATCTTTAGGCAGGCAAGATTTGCATTCTAAAATATTCAACTATTCAGACTCTCGGATTATTAAGAGATTCCGAAATAAATTCTAATTAGAATGGAAGTTTCGAGTTAGAAATATTGTTATATATGGCGTGTAATATAGCATCCAAAGTCACGGAACAACAAACATTTCTAAAGCTAAATTAGTTCGGTATGAATTTTATAAAATTAAGAGACTATACACACACACACACACACACACGTGTGTGTATGTGTGTGTGTGTGTGTAATACATGCGGTACTAAATTTCCAAGTTGAGAGCGTGAGACTCCCAAGATCCGAACTTGCAGCGTAACATTGTTCATGAAACGCCCAAGTCTCAAAACGTGATTGTGACAATAGTCAAGATTGAAGCATCATTACGTACAAGTGTGTGTGAAGAATGGATGAAACGCGCGGAATACGAGGAGTGCAACAGAAAATACGCGTACAGAAATTTGATTCTTATTTATTGAATATCTTTTCAAGGCGTTGTAAGCTTATTCGTCACACACTTTCGACTCGACTCGTCTTTACGTAAGTCCGTCACAAATACATCTCCATACAAATACAAACCCGAATTATAAAAATATTTAAGCAAGGCTTCGCTACTTGTTGCGAAAAATTCTGCTTTAAGTATCGGTAATATTATTGAATTCCCAGCAACACGAATGCATGCAGCAAATGTAATAGGACGTCAGCTACTACTTACCGCTGTTGCCATTTCCCGACAACTAGACAAAACTTTTCGGGTAACAACGTATCTCAACAACTGCCTACATATGCCCGCGGAATTAACTAGCCGCTGAGAAATTCTTGACACAAATCCGCGATTCCATTGCTTTCGAGGAGAGTAAATTAATTCCGTGCCAACTGCTGCTGCCGTCGACTGTAAAAACTTTTAAGTTCGAAAACGTTTACGAAAAGAGGAGGATGAAGAAACGAAGGATAAGATAGCGACGATTAGTTTCCTTATATCCTAACCGATTGGCAGCTTAAACTTGAATAAAAAATGTAGAATTTAATGTAAAATGCAAACCCACATCGATCGTAGAAATATCAGCGGTCAGTGTCGTTGCAGAATTTCTTCAATGAATTGCACCCAATTATCATTCACCCTGAATGCATTCGTATTTCTATGCTCGTGTAATTGGATTTTTAAAAAGTAATTTTATAGTTCCTAGGAAAGTAGTCCGTCTAATATTCTTCAAATTTTATCCACCGAGAATCAATTCAACGTAACAACGGACATTCCGAGTTAAAAAATCAGCGGATCCTGATACCCGAATCCTGTTTGCTTTTCAGACCTTGAGACGCCAGAGGCCAACGGAAAGACCAACGACGCTGGGCGAATCGCGAAGTTTTCCACCGAGTGTCCTTCACGCGGATGAGGAGACTGCAACGACGGACGTCGGCATCGAGGACGAGGAAGAGGAGGCCTTCTTCCAGGCGCCGCTTGGTCTAGTCTCACTCGCGCCTCCGTCCTCGAACTCAGGGCAGGACAACCAGTTGCAGCTCGTCGTGGACCACGCCGAGGCGACCATCGGTGCCGATGATGCCGACGCGAGCGAATCCGTATCCGCCGACGTCGAGGAGGCAGCCGAAGGACTTTCGAGGATCTGGTAGAACTTTTAGATTTTCATAATTTTTCATAATTTTTCTTCTATTAATACTGCCGCGTAGCGTATGGAGAGTTTAGCGAATGAAGTTACTTTGTGCATTAACGATTTTTTAATGTAATTAACCGCACGGTGGGGATGAGCTCGTAAGTGCTAAACCGTGTAAAACAGAAATGCTTTTACAAACATAACTTTAGTTTGGAAAATTATGAAAACATTTTATTTTCAATTACTTAACGAGTGTATTTATGACGATTCTCTATGAAACTTTACAATATGCAAACTCGGTTATTTCATAAACACAAATAATCCTTTTTGAATCGTTTATTTTTATCAGCTGAATGCGTTATGTAATGAAACTCCGCAAAGCTCTTTTGATAACTATTTTGCACTTGATAGTAATTCCTGTAGTTACTTCTCAGTAACAACTTATTGAGAAAATGGCTGTTTTATGTCAAGGAAATTATTCCAAACTAGGTATTTATTCGAATTATGTAAAAACCGATGATTCGGGAACTACGTTCTACACTTCAAATGGTACTTATTTAAATTGGTCGACGAGTAATAAAATATAAATTAACTACCTAACTCGATCACTTTCCCTTCATACGTGTACAACGTATTGCATCACTGGCCTTTGAAATGTAAAAGCTCATCAACACAAGAATCCCACTATTCCCTAATTGTTCCAAAATTCATTCGGGTTATACAACGAATCTTAAATCCAATTTAATATTTTCGTCGCATCCTTGTCTTCGTGTACGCAAATATCTTTCGCTTTTCAGTTTTTCAAGTAAAATCTTATATTCCGAACTTCTACGTTTTATTCTATCCATATACTTTGTCCACCTTAAATTCTACTACTTAATTATCTTTACAGTGCAAGGTAGACTGTTGGGCTGTTTTTATCATCCGTATCACACTTTTGTTCGATACTTCGTTAGAGTTTTCAGAACACTTTATCTTGAAACACTATAAAATTCGAGCATAAATAAGTTCATTCAACTTTATACGGTCTTATCATCAATATTATACTTTTAACTTACTTGCAATTGGATATACTGGCTTCTCTCTTTAAGTACTTTCAAGTTTTCTTATTCTTAATAAAATTCCTTATTTCCAGTTACCATTCCCCGTATTTTACACATTTACCGTTGACACATATTAATATTTATGTTTTACTATCTCAGTAATACGCTTTTCATAATAACCCATTATTTTACGTGGATTTAATAATCGTATTCTCCAAAATTTAATTAAAAAATTAAATGAAAAAAAATTTCTGTCTTAATCTGTCGTAAATCTCGAACTTTTCCGATAAATTCTATCCCTATTCGTATTCTGACGTAAGTATCATCAAGACTTTATTCGTACTCATTTGACTAACTTTTTAGCCCCTCGGTATGAACTGCAACTCGATACATTAGAACTGTTTAAAAGAATTATAAAAGGATAAAGCACTGTCTCGAAAAACACTTTCTCCAATGCGCAGCCAGTGATTAATATTTGATCATTTCTTGTATATTCAACAGAAATATTATATTATAAATCTTCGGTAGCATTTCCTAAATAAAGCATGAATCTCGCTAATGGAATAGGAATTTATGTAAGACGATCGTAGTGAAATGAACACTTTTTTAAACAAAATTGTAACACTTTTTTTACTTCCCTCTCTAATAACTAGAATAATAAATAAATAATAATAAATAATAAATAAATTACTTTTAGAAGCCAACGTTCTCGTTCGATAGAATGAAAAACATTACTTCTCGATGCTTAATTCGTTCATCCGCAATCTCCTCGACACCGGGAGTTTCGTTATTTTTAATTTGTTAAAACAGTCGAGGCACTACATCTTATCCTCCTCATAACCGAATGAACAAAGCTCCAACGATTCCACATGAATGTTAAAAAATACCCTCTTCGCTTCTGCACTTGTAAGTAACAACGATCACCGATATCCCACTCGGTTCCAATTTCGTTGCTTGGGAGAACAAATTCGACGTTTGCCCTCTTGACTCGCGCGCGATCCACGAGCACCAAAATTCAGCCAAAGCAGAATGAACGGCAACTTCGAAGTTTAGTAATTATCGCCTATTTCCAATAGGAGTCCGCCAGTCATGGTGAGCACGGACAAACAACTTGCGGAAAGAGCGAGTGTCGACGGGCAAGCGAGAAGATCTCGCGTCACGTCCACGAGGGATCATTATACATTGAGGTCAGTACGTTTGGGCTTTATTTTACTTAGATGCTTCGTGACCTTCGTGTGTTCCGAGCTTTACACGAGCTCTGCACTCTGCACCTCCAGTGGCAATAATTGACTTACGAATGCTTCTCCATTGTAGCCTATTAATCAGCGGGTCATCCTAACGCTCGAAAATTCTGAAACAGAATATATAAAGTGCAACAGCGTATTAGTATGGATAAAAATATTTTATCCCATTAATTGTTTGTCGTTAAATTGTACGTGTCTATTATTGAAATTCAAATATGTAGTTACAGTATAACCGAACTTGTTAATAGTACAGATGAGTTCTGTAATGTACACGAGTTGTTGCATGTACTTACAATTTTCGTTATTAATCCGATAAGTATAGATTTTCCGCGCAGTAATGAGACACAGTCGGTGCATATTTCACAAACAAAAATATTCCAAGGAACTTAAATATAAAAGCAACGTCGAATAATGTCCAAATCGTCGAAATGAAAAAACACACGAGCCAACCGACGCTTTCCAATATCCAATTCCTAATTTCTGCTCAAGTACACTTCCATGCGATTAACGCAAACGATATATTCGAACGACAGATCGAGAGCCGAACCACAATCGCCGCCGAAACCGAGGCACGCGATCCCGAGCAGCGTCCCGATGGTCGACGACGAAGGCCTCAGCCCCAAGGCACACACGATCTTCGGGGGCAAGAGGATATCCACGCGCACCATCGACCGCGTCTTCGACAACAGCAATCGCCGGCAGTACGGAATGGGAATCGTCGGCCGTTTCTTCGGGTGAGCCATAAATTTAAGCGACTTCTTTTCCCGTAGGCACTTCCCAGGCGGTGTATCAACTTGGCCGGTATCGTCGAACTCTCCTTTATATTTTTTTGCTCCAGGCGGTTAGAAAGGAAAGCTCCTGACGTGAAATATTGCGTCTGGTGTATATACGCGAGGATCGATATGCAGTTTTTAGGGATGAATTAAAACTTTTGTCATATAACTCGTTATTTTCA
Organism: Wiebesia pumilae; assembly: GCA_018907045.1. Taxonomy (NCBI): domain Eukaryota; kingdom Metazoa; phylum Arthropoda; class Insecta; order Hymenoptera; family Agaonidae; genus Wiebesia; species Wiebesia pumilae. The sequence goes on from JACCHZ010000106.1 coordinate 2,430,348, forward strand.
CGCTTTGCATTTTGCCGCTTTCACGAGCACGGTTTTGTATTTCAATTCTGGGGAAACAAAGTCCTTGAATAGTTTCCTTTTGCCAGGCGTAATTCTACGGTGAGTTTGGTTAATTAAATTATACCGATTATGAATTTATTGTCAATGATGAAAGATTTAGTTATCAACGTAATCGTATCAAACTTTCTGTCGCGTAGTTCTTTAAGTTGTTAACGTTTACACGCAACTTTTTACAAACGTACAAAATATTTCCTAGACGACGGTTTGCTCTTTTTTTGAACTATTCATTACCATGGAAGTACGGGATTATATCGAAGTATTTGCTTTGAAAAGTAATTAATAATGTGGTCATTTTTTATAGATGATCAATAGCTATTATTTAATTTACATTCTTGGCTCGCTTAAAAATATAAATGAAGGAAATTTAAACGAGTGTCCAGAACTCTTTACAAATTAAAATTCACCATAGAAAATATTTTAATTACGTTACATTTAATATAAAATAAGTAAGAATTAATTTCAGACTGTTGTTAAATTGTATAACTTATTCGTTGTAATACGTAACGTTATTTTCGATTAAACAAGACTCTATTATATGTTTTGCTCCAGTTCAATGACTTTAGAAAGAACCAAGAGATTTTCTTCAATGAGCAACAAATTATTTATTTGATAAAAATTTGTTTTGGATTGTAGCTTCTTAATACAATGTATACCAATACTTTTTCTCGTTTCTTCCGGTAATTACCATCAGTTTTAATGCTTTTCTACGTACATGAATAATGATATAAAAACTATTGCAGACAAGGAAGGAATTAAAAATATTCAAAAAGAAGCCGAAAAATTCTAAAATTTATTTTCACCTAATGCTTTACGTTCCTTTTAACATCCAACTGTCAATTAATACTTATGCTTCCCTTTTTCCTATTACTTTTAAGTTTGCTTTCGATTACGGGACATTAGAAGTTGTTAAGAGTAAAAGAAGAATATAGTACGAGAAGCTTTTAAAGTTATCGACAGACGTATATCTAATGTGATGGGTGCTAAAAGGAGTGTCAGATTTCCATATTCTACTTTCATAGCATAGTTTCAATTTTCAAGGCTTATATACTCTTAGAAAAACTTGAAACATAGATATAGTCGTAAACCATATCATAATTCAAGGTAGACTACGAGCATCACCTTTACTGTCCTTATATTTTCTGATATTTAATACGTAAAAGCTATGTTTAGTTTTAAGTTATTACTATTCTTTGAAAAAGAATAAATTTCGTTAAATATTGCGTGAATACTTTCTTGCACTAACGATTCTTAAGAAGGAGTAGAGAGTTAAAAGTTTCTTTTTACTTTTTATTCCTGCCATCCTTTTTAGGCACTTAGACCCCTTTTTTCGTTTTATTCTACAATCGTCGTTCCACTTTCTCTCATATGAATTCTCCTTCTCTCTCTCTCTCTCTCTCTCTCTCTCTGTACGTGACCCAGTTTTTGCAACATCCTTATCTCTCTCTCTCTCTCTCTCTCTCTCTCTCTCTCTGTCGTTTGCTTGGTTTTCACGTTTCACGTCGTCTTTGTCACACACGTCATTTTACACTCCATTTCCTTATTATTCCTTTTTCATTTGCGTTTTTACTTATTCTTAGCTGGAACGTTCTTTCTTTATTACATGCGCGCCCCGTCTTCTTCTATTTTTGCGGTCTTTTACTTCGTTTATTTCTGATCAAACAGACTTTTCTACCTACTTCTTTTATTATACACTTATTCTAAGAGTAAATCTATGTAGACGTCCACGTAATTTCATGAAATAGAGTGAATATCATGTACGTATAGTGAGTGATTTGTTTTTTTATTTTATTTCTTTACTCGTTGAACTCAATGTCATGAATATAAATATTTTCTATCTAATTTTTCTTTATGTAAATTTCACATAAATATTGAAATTATTAACTATACTAATTACATTCCATTTTTATTTCTTTATCAGCTTCCGATGACATTATAATTGAAAAAATTCTCTTCGCGAGTCTTTGATTATTTTTAATTAAATCTTAAACTGCAAAGTGTGGAAATATTTCTCGCTTTACATTTAACGTTATATAAATATATTTTTACCGCTGTTAAAGGAAACTATTAGTTAAAGCATATAACTACCGCCCTAACGAACTTTGACGTTTGTGCAGACGGTCATTTCGCAAAAGTGTCGCACAAAAACCGGACGTGAGGAAACAACTGGACGATTTCGAGGATCATCGGCCCTACTTTACCTACTGGATTACGACTGTGCAAGTCCTCATACTTATCATCTCACTTGCTTGTTACGGATTTGGACCCGTCGGCCTTGATCTCCATCACAGATCCAGTTTGGTCAGTTCATTTTTGTTTTTCTACTTTTTCCTCTGAATAGCTTTCGTTTTCGTCATCTTTTTTACATGCACTAAATTTCTTTTTGCGTATGTATATTAAAATTTTTTATGAATGATTACAATGTTCGTTTAATTTGCTTTAAAGAGGTAAATTAATCGAGCTTTAAAGACGCGAACAAATACATTGAATTCTTCGTATATCATAAATTACGGATCTAATAATTGTTTAATGAAACTAAGAATTTCCAATTTCGTAAAATATAAAAATCGTGTTTAAAATAATATTAACGAAATGAACTGTAACTGCGTTTAGTTTTTTAATATTTTATAGAAATTATTCACATTACTTTTCACACGAATCGCGTAGGTTTTAATAGAAATAGCTTGCAACACGAAGGAATATTAAAAATTAGTAATTTTAATTAATAATTTTCAACTCCAAATGAAATTTGCAAAAAAATTTTAAATGCAAGAGTAATTTAAATTCAAAAATACGATAGAACTTGTCGATCGAGTGTAATGTCCTCGCTTGATATAATACAGGGTGAACTCCTTTAAAATATACACAATTACACTCGTGTTATTTGTCTTTGCCGAAAGACATTAAGCTCTTGTTTAATTTCATTACAATACAAATATTGTTGTAAAAAGATACACTTATACCGAATGTTTTAGAGTGTTTTAAATTAAAGAAAAGTCAATCTTTGTGCTTAAGTTTCGATTATTCAAAGGTTCTTATCTTTGCGAAAGCAAGAAAGCTATGAAAGTTATAATAAGTTTTGAATTTATCCAAAGGCTTAAACTTAAAGTCACGTAATCTAAAACTATAACTTGAATCTTGTATAAGACATGTGCTACTATTGCAGTGTGAAATAGCTTTTAACGACATAAAACTATTCGCAAAATTATCGATAGTTATATACCACACTCTTATTATTTTTTAATCAAATTCTATACTATTATCATTTATAAATATTTTCTGATTTTTCAAATCGTCGGTACAAAATTCATTTTTTATTTTTTAAAGCTTTTCTGAGCACGGAAATATAGCACCTTTAATTAATTAATACGTTATTATAATTTCAAAGTAACAAGTTTCTGAATCATTAATTTAATTAAATATTTAATTATAAGTAAAATTTTTACCATTTTAATGGAACGGCTAATTTTATATAAATAAACTAACTCGATTGTAATAATTTTATAACGTTATGAGCGAAAAAGCTTCTTCGTAACTCGAAAAAACTTTTGTAAAGAATTAAACTTCGTGTCACATTAATAATTTGTCATTCTACTCATGGCTGATGAAAAATAATACAAATTCCGTCCGTAATAAAATAAAATATTATAAAAATTGCAGTCACGCATAAATGTACGTAAATACATACATATGTATATGTACACTTTATACACAACACACACGTATCAATTGTTCGTTTTATTTCCAAATTGTGCTATATTGAGACGTACGAGAAAATTTCTTTTTGCGATGTATTGTCATTTTGTCACTTTTGAAATTTAATTCATTTCTACATCCGGCACGGTCTACATATACATACATACATACATACATACATACATACATACATACATACACGTACAAATGCCAGTAAAAATTAATTTCCGTTTGTGCTCACCAAGCCGAAGGGCATTCGTACTCGGACGATTTATTTTATGTAATAAGGATTGTTCAAAAGTAAAAATACGAGAAAATCTCCCTTGTTGGGCGAGAAATCGAAACGCACGATAGAATTGACATCATTCGATTTTGAATTAATTGGACAGCCTTACGTAACCTTCGATCAATATTTCAACGGTCTTACATCATTCAAAGAACTCTATATCATGGAAATGTTACTCGTTAGTTGCAGGAATAAAAATTGTTGAATAACAAGTGATTAACTGAAAATATACGGTACAATATTTTCAAAGCTTCAGAATATTTTGTCAGTGATATTGATAAAGAGATGAAAACTACTGGCGAAGCAGCTTTATTCCAAAAGGACGATACATTTGCATTTTCCGCCTTTGCGCGATAGTGTAAAGTCCCAGTCGAAGGCCACCAATGCAATATTAAATACCAAGTACGTACGCGCAGGTGCTGGTGACGAGCCTCTCGCTCCAACAAGTCGAGTACCAGGAACCGGCGAACTTCTGGCTGGGACCTCGCGCCTCCGACCTCATACATCTGGGCGCGAAATTCGCCCCGTGCATGCGCAGGGATATCAAGATCCTGAAGGAGATCGACGTCTGGCGGGAGAAGGAACGCGACACCGCGTGCTGCATAAGAAATGACGACTCTGGCTGCGTGCAGTCGAGCAGGGCCGAGTGCTCAGTGAGTAGCTTTTGCCCTACTTGCGTGACCCCTTTTCACCCTTGCCTTTCACGGCTGGAGGAGTAAAAGTGAATTAGGAGGTTCTCTCTTTTAAAAGAAGGAAATGACGTTGACTTTTTTTCATAAAATTTTGCTCGGCAAACGTCAAATAGAGTATTATACATTAGCAGACCCCTTTTCCACGTTAGAAAAATATAAATGAGAATGTCACTTGAATATTTGGTCGATGAAATGATATTTTCACGAGATGATGCTTGTTGTTTTTTTTTTTTTTTTTTTTTTTTTTCAAAAAATACGCAAAAAATACGATATATTATATTGAAGCTCGAAATGCATGAGTATATTGTAACTCCGTCGCGCAAAATTTACGAATAATTTGTCGACGAGATAAATCAAATTACAATAAAATTTCATTTTAAGGGACTCGAGATAAGATAATAAAATGCCACTGTTCCTAATTCTACGGCTCAGACATGATCGGACGTTCGCGTAGATTGCAAAAGTTTACTTTTCCTATATCAATTGAACCTCGAGTCCCTTGAAAGTACAATGTTTATTATACTGTATCTGATAATATGTTTTTTCTTTTGAAAACCAACTGGTCCGGGGGATGAGCTCCACGTCTACGGTAATGAAAATGTTCAAATGAAGCATGTTTGTACAATTAGAATTTTAATTTTTGCACTTACAAGCAACTCTGGACATTTGTTGTACTAGCTACTTTCTACTCTCTAAACTACTTGAAATGAAATTTCACTCCGAGCATGTAACGGTACCGACTGGAAACGTGCATTACGAACGGAAATTCACCGCAATTAAATAAGTAGTTACTCTAAAGCGTAGTGACTCTATTTGCCTTGTCAAATATAAAAATAAATGTAACTTTAGTACACGGAGAAGTTAATTAATTTAATTAGGAAAACCTGAAATATGATTTCTCAGAGGTCGTCTCGAATTCGTCGTTTACGTGAAGAAAGGCTTATCACACTTTTAAATGTCGAAGTACAAACGTACCGCAAAAGTTGGCTTAAAAATCTTGAAAATTACGTTACTAAGTATCGAATCACACCGACACATAATCGAGTTCATTTCGATAAATCATTATTACGGAGTGAATAATTCATTTCAAAGTTACCGAGGGTATACCTGCGAACCCAACGTCATTGATCCGCTTATCACCTTACGAGTATGTAGTAGATTAATGCAAATCCTGTCTTAACGTATAGCCGCCACTTGTTAAATGCAGAAATACCTTTGACCTTTCGCGTGATTCCACAGAACACGATATCGACGTGGAAGAAGTGGGGCCCAGCGGACAGTGGACCTGGGGGACGTATCAGCGGTTCCGTCTGCGGCCTCGACCCCAAATTCTGCGACGCCCCGGCGAGCATTGCCCCTTACGAGTGGCCCGACGACATCACCAAGTGGCCCATCTGCCGGAAGATTAACCCTTTCAGCCAACGTTTCCGGTGAGTTCGAAATATTTATGTTTAATTTTAATATTGCCAGAGGTACAGTAGTAATATTCGTGCATTTGTCATAGAACAATTGCAAGAATATGCCTGATCTTACATTTCGAAGAAAATTTATAGCTTTCGTCAACTTATTTATGCCAACAAGCTGAATTTTACTTACACTAAAAATGACTAGTTCGTAAAAACTGGACATGTATTTTAAACATTATACAACTTATATGTGAACAAATTTATAAACATTTTCTCTACTTATCACCTGTATTACGAAGTAATCCAGCTTTCATTTGTAAAAATAACAATTATAAATGTACTTATAATCAAATTAATGAAATATCTACTGAACTAGCACCACCTGAACTTCTCTGGATGATTTACATAATACGTTTTTATTAAGAAATTTATTTAAAGTGGTTATTACTAGTTAACCTAACTTTCTACTTTCATTGAATAATTTAATATATAACTACATTTTACTTACTTTTTTTTTACTATAACAGATCTGTATCTGGATTTTTCGATTAACTTGCAAGAGAGTACAAGGATTTCCAGTACGTTTTAGTTATTAAAATGAAGTTTGTATACATTGCTTAAATTTGTGTACAACTTGAAGTACACCGAAGTACTAAATTGGTACAAATTTGTAAATTTGAAAAGCCTTATTGATTATTCCCCTAAACAACTTAGACGCCTAAAAGTTTTATTTATTTTGTTTTTTAATGCAAAGAACAGTTAACGATAACAATCTTTTTTAGAAATCTATGCTAAATATGAAAGCAATAAATAAAATCCATCTCATCGATGAGTGTTCTAGTATTGCGGGTGCACTAGTCATTAAGACATTTACGGCAACCCAATGAACGATATTAATAATAATATTGAATGCGAGCACACGAGCGAACCATACGATAAAGCATCCAAAACGTGCGCAAGCTTAGGCAACCAACGAGCTCATTAACGCAATGAACAATTCATGATAAAATTAGCTCAAACTAACCAAATCCAACAGAAGCAAAGAACCAAACATGCACGGCAATGCCAATTTCCCGGTGAGCCGCTACAAGGACAAGATGGCGGAGCACATGGTGTGCGAGGTGATCGGTCACCCATGCTGCATCGGCATACATGGCACCTGCCGCATCACCACCAAGGAGTACTGCGACTTTGTGCACGGCTACTTCCACGAGGAGGCGTCGCTCTGCTCGCAAGTCGAGTGCCTGCACGACGTCTGCGGCATGATACCCTTCCTCAATCCTGAGTGGCCCGATCAATTCTACCGACTCTTCACCACCACCTTTCTTCACGCCGGGTGAGTACGATATCGCACTGATCTTTCACTCGTGGAAACGTCGCTCGACGATTACACGAGTGACAAACGAGCTGTAGTTTTGTCGATGATTGATTCGAGCGAGGAATGCAACGTAACAATCAGATTTGTGATGTATTTCACTTTGAGAATCGAAAGAATCTGCGCGAGAGCTGAAGGTTACTTTAGCCTTCCACACATGTGTACCCAGCACTCGATCATAGCTGTCCGCGCTTTTTAAAATGAGATTTTCTTTCCACCTTAATACCTATTTTAAAAATCGACTCAAGGAAAAATTTCTCTGCAAGGATACGCGTCGACTAAAATAAATGCTCTTTATTTTCTTATCTACCATTAATCGCAATTGAAAAACGTATCTTCTGGTGCACACCTTCTAATTATCGAGGAAACCATTCTATTTGCACACGCTTTAATGACTTTAAAATTATATGCTTGCACGCGTTATCAAAACGCAAACATTAAATAAACATTAAACAAAAAATTACAGGATTCTCCACATCACTATCACGATCTTCGTTCAGTATTTCCTTATGAGGGATCTCGAGAAGCTCACGGGATCGATACGCATTGCCCTTATTTATTTCACTGGAGCCTTGGCGGGAAACCTTGCTAGCGCTATCTTCGTACCTTACCGAGCCGAGGTAAATATGACCTACGATCCTTTGCCTCGAGAAAACTGGCGTAGACCAGCGCACAGGTTTGTTTAACACGGACACGAGCGAGGAACGCTGACCACTTGTCTCCCCCAGGTTGGCCCGGCTGGTGCTCACTTCGCCCTGCTGGCGACGCTGGTGGTGGAGGTGCTGCACTGCTGGCCTATGCTCAAGTACCCGCGGCGTGCGCTCACGAAGCTCATCCTCATCCTGGTAGGGCTGCTGCTGCTCGGTGTTCTACCCTGGGTCGACAACTACGCCCACCTTTTTGGCTTCATATTCGGCTTCCTGGCCGCGTACGCGCTCATGCCCTTCATCTCGTTCGGCCAGTACGACCGCCGTCGCAAGATCTTCATCATCTGGATCTGCCTGATTCTGATCCTCGGACTCTTCGGACTGCTACTGGCCCTCTTTTACAACGTACCCATGTACGAGTGCGAGCTTTGCAAGCTCTTCAATTGCGTGCCCTTCACCCGCGACTTTTGCGCCTCGCAGAACATCAACTTCAAGAGGGAGGAGCCGGTATGACACACGGGGCCGCGGCCACCGGTCGAGCGCGCTGTGCAGCCGTTCGGCCCCGAACTCATCTACGCTCGTCATCTCGTCGTCGTGGTTGTCGCCGTGTGCCGCGATCCCTGGAACTAGGGCACCGATCGCTGGCTTTCCTTGGTGACGGCGACCTCGAGAATACTACGCTATTAAATCTTTATAAGCCTTTCCTCGTTGCTGCTAACGGCGCGATCTAGGATAATTCGTAACTTTTAACAGTGTTAACGGTCTGGTTGCATTTAGAACAAACTTGCTTTTTCAAGGGTTAACGTTCGACGTTAGTGTAGATTTCGTATTCGCACTCTATTCCCTTAAGCGCGATGATCAACTACAATTCAGTGGCTTAACTTGTGGATGTCGCTTAATATCGACGAACGTGATACATTATGATCTTCACTTATTCGGATTGAGAGGGTAGAGTAATACGGTTTTTATCCGTTTTCTTAAAACTAATTTCTAATATATTTAGTTTAACTGCAGTTAAATCTTACGATGAATATTTAAAAAAATATACTTAGATTTTCATTTAGAAATATTAAAGACTTACTGTATTTGAGAGTTACGTGTGCAAAATCAGGTTTTTCGGTACGCTACATTGTCTCGTACCTTGCTTATAAAATAAATGTCATTATCGGATATAGAAAATCACGTACGCATACGTAAAACTCGTATCGTTGTATAATTTCCTATCCTTCGTGGAGTACTGTAAAGGTTAGCAAATTATAGAATGGTATGTTTCATATACATATTTCTAGAACTTGATTTAGAAATCTAAACAATTTTTGTGTTACGGCAAAACGAATGCTCGAAGATCGAAATTTTCTTTATTGCAAACTTAACCTGTTAATAATAACGAGAAATGCGACCTTCAAATGAATTATTCTTAAAGTTCTTACCATAAGAAATTTGAAGAAGTTGGCTTATTTTACAAATAAGATGACCCAATACTAGGTATTCCGAGAAAACACGCAACGAGAGACAACATCCGAAAAATACTTTGACGCTCCATTACTACTTAGGACTATTTATATCGAATTGAAATAGTCGTCGTGACTGCCCGGCTAGAAAGTTTCTGCTTGAATGTTTCTTTGCTACTGACAATTAAATCATGATAAATAAACAAAAGAAAATATAAAATAACTACTGAAATCGAGAAAAAAAAACGCAAGACATTTGTCAGCGCTCGACAGAGAAACAATGCCTTAACAAAAAAATCTTATCGATCCAATCAGAGAAAAAATGGAGTATTTCAGGAATTCATTCATGATACCCGAAGGGATGTAAATATTTCTTAGGCACTTAACAACTTTACTTATGGGAGGATGGTTTTCGTTTTGAGGGTTGCTAACTGTCCCCGGTGAATAATAATAATATCCGCAGAGTCCTTCGAAAAAGCGAAAAAGAATCTTGAAATGAGGATTCGATAAGTACGTGAAAGTCTTTCGATTGCGTTAAAGTAAACGGAAAAAAAAACAAAAAGCTGAAAGATCTGTAAATATTTGCGTAAAATGACAAAAAGAATGCAAGAGGTAAAAAGGGTAACGTGTGGATTCTTGTTTCTTACCTTATGTATATAATTACGTATAATTATATAATATGTGATAATGTCACGTGATGTATAATTATATGTAAGAATAACTTTTAATAAGATTGTAGAAATACGAAATAAATTTGACCGAGTATATCGCTTGTAAGCCAGGAGAGAGAACAAGAGTGTAACGGGTGAATAGGAATTAAGATATAAAGGAAAAAATACAAAAAGACTTGTCTGCAATGAAGAAAGAACGAAGGCACCGCGGAGAGTCTAAGACTTTGGGTATGAGGTGATCTCGATTGTGCATTTTTTTACGAACTTGTGGATTGAGAGCGCGAACAAACAAGTAGAATGTGAGACGATCGCGTGAATGTGCGGGAAAATATTTACTCTTATATCAAAACTCTTAATCAATTTTTTCTGCGACTGTATATACAAATAATGATAAAAAAAAAATTAAGGTTTAAGTACGTTACAAAGAAGGAAAAGAAATGATAATGAAAGGGAAATTATATTAGGAGATTCGTAGGTTATCACGCACAGACATAACATGAAACACATACAAATACACGCGGCAAAAACAAAGTCGTTTAAGAATTTTCATTAATGAAAAGAAAATGAAAAAATAATCATACTGTAATGTCGTGAATGTGTATTTTATTATATAAAAAAGAGGAAAACATGCAGGAACTATTATTGTGCGTATATAATTCCGAATGGTGCGTAAATTGCTTCGCCGATTGTATGCATCGTTCCGTGCATATTTAAGTGCATCCTCCGACTTTGAGATTATAGTCACTCGAAACGCTCGACGAAGCAAACGACAGGGTGCGAAAGGAATCAATTGTGCCACGAAAAGCTATTCGAAGCGAATTCTATAATGTTTTTACTCTTAGAACCGTCATTGTTAAACTGATCATATTGGCTGTGGTCCATCGTTCGAGTCCGTAAAATTCGCTCGGAAAAGATGATCTTTCTTTTATTATTTTTCGAACGTATTTTTGAATGACGTTTGACCTTTTAAGCTAAAATACATACGAAAATAGAATGAAGTATATGATATAGATGAAGTTTTGCCGATCCACTTACGAGAAGTTAAGATCAAGATGTACATCAGCTTATTTGTATACAAATATCGAAACTTTTGAAAGGTGAATGTATTTTTTTTACAGAAAAACTGCGTCTATGCGTGCACCCGCATACGTATACGCGCACACACTACTAGCGCGCATCGTTACGATGACATTTTAAAGGTGTAACGTTCAGAAAAAATTCTATCGATAGAGCCTTGAAACGAAAGTAATAAACAAAGACTTCGAAATTAAAGAGAAGTATAATTCTTTTTATTGGTAATTGACTAAATGTTGAATGAATCCTTCAAAATTTTCTTGATTATTCCTTTGAATTTTGAAGTATTTTTTCCGAGCCATTTTACGGATGAGAAAGTTTAAGTGTATGTGTTACCAGAAATAATTGGCTGAATGCATTGGTGTATACAAATTTCTATTCATTTACAAACGGTAATTCAAGAACGATTTAGGATTTTTATTTTATGACCAAGCTAATTTTTAACTATAATTACGAACCAGTTTGATTATTTAGTTATTGTGATATACGTATATTATACAATATAATATATTTTGAAATATTCCATGGGAAAAAGACCGTTTATCGTTTGACAAGGAGGCCTTTTGAGTTTTTAATTATTTTAATTCTCTTACCAATGTTGGTTACAATATAAATGCTGAAGTCGCACAGACGTAAAGTAATTAACTTGTTTTAACTAAAATTATATTACTTGATAACCTGTTTGAAATGAAAGTGTAATCCTGTACGTATTGTTGTGTACCAACCACTTAAATTCCCCAGTAGAAAGCTATTGTGACTTACTTTAATATTACATTTATAAATTAATTTTAGAAGAATTACTTAACATCTTTTTTACCTAATTTACCCATTGCTAAACTAATATTGAATTTAAATAACTTAATGCAAAAGAAATATCTTTTTCTAGTATTATTTGTTATCAGTACAAAAAAAAATAACTATAAAAATGTTCATTAGAGGTCAATTTATAGAAGAAATATCAAAATAATTTTAATAGGAGTATTAATAATATTGCATTTTCTTTAGTGTACTTAATAATGAAATAATAAGCGTATATTTATTAGTTCTTATCTGACTTAACATAGTTTCGAAACCTTGAAAATATCATTTTATCATGAATTAATTAAATACAACAGAAGTCAAGTAGAAAATATTCACATTAAAGTAAGAACACTGTAATGCTTAAATGCAATACAAAACTGTAAATTGAAACTGAAAATATTTAATTCATCACAAAGAACAAAATGAATAAATTAGGTAATAACCACTATATTGTTTGATCGAACAACTAAGAATAGCATAAACGACGTAAAATTTTGAAAAAATCACTAGTGCATTACGAATGCTTTTATGAGATATGACAAATTCTTTTAAATATATCTCAACGAAGAGAATCTGCGAGGGAAATGCAATTGTAATTACAAACGTGAAACGCCGATCGATTATTATGATATAAACTAATGATGATTTACAGAAATTTTGACGGTCAGCGAGTAATGTATTGTTATTTATTGTAAATGTGTCACATACAAGAATGCAAGGAATAATGTATGTAAGACGTACGAAGCACGGCGCTTAAAGTAAGTGATTCGCGACGAAGAATGATGAATAAAAATAGTAAAGCGGGGCTGAATAAATTGAGAATCTTTGATATATCTGTACCGACTGCAACGACGTGGAATGCTCAAGCCTTTCTTTCAATTACTCTTCATTTCCTAATTGTTTTCACGATTAATGAGGAAAGTTTTCATAACGAATGAAAAGACAAATTATTCATGAATTTGTTAAAGACGCCGAAATCGCTCACGTACCGTCTCAAGGTCACACACATTCTTGTACATACAAAGCGTCGAAAAAATGGACCAAGTGAGAAGTGTAGCTAAGACGCGAAAACTCGTGAATGCAAAGCCAAAGGTGAAAAAGAGACATAAAAATAAAAATAATAATCTACACCGACGCTATATTCGTGTCAATGGCAACGGGTCGATCAAGAGCGGGTTAGTATCTTGTACAATTACAGATTCAATAATTATTAATAGTTGTATCGTATAAGAATCTTGAAGAAAATTTGCGCGATTAGCTAGAAATGGTCGATACGTATCAGCTACGAAACTTAGAATTAACTTTTCTAATAGCAATTTTATTTTTGAAAATTTTAAGGTGATGTTTTTCTTATTTATCTCAATATGTTAATAAAATCTGTCTTTACGAAATAATAATTATTGTCTTTTAAAGAAGGTTGTGCAATGTTATTGTGCATTACATAAATTATGCATTTAATCATACCTTTCGTGTTAATACAACATATTAACGTATATTTAATTGAATACGAACGTAATTAAATATAAAAAATTTACTTGGATATTTTTAAAACTTTTATTTAGAATTACATTATACAAAATAGGCTTCAATAGAATATTTTTTAAAAAAATTCAAAGCCAAATGTTGTGTAATAAATGTAAAATTGATTGCATACCAATAAACAGTTGTACAAATTGTATAAATTTAAAAAGTAGTATGCTACGTAATTGCAATTTCAACGTACGAGAAGAAATGTATAAAAATCTTGCTAGTTTTGACGAACATTTCTGACTAGGAAACGGTATTTTCCTTGCGTAAATTCAGAGCTGCAGAACCTTCTAAATAAAAACAAACTTTTTAATTCTAAAATAACGTATTAGATGATGCGCGTTAAATCCATAAGTAAATTATGAAAATTTTTTTAATAGAATTTTTGGTTTGTATATAACCACTAATATACCAAATAATTACGCGGATTAAGCGTCGCGATGAAATCATATTTATTTTTCACGAAAACACGCTGTTTTAAGAAAGGAAGTTATTTTGAGTAATAAATGTTAGCTTGATAAATGACGTCTAAAAAATCTTCAAATTCAGAATAAATATGAAATACTTTGAATAAAAATGTAAATAATTTTTCTTTCTTTTCAAAAACTAAATGTAAAAAAGGACACGATTTATTTTTATATTATGAAATATTCAGATATCTTTAAATATTATAGTTAATTTCTTGCGAAATTAATTTCGTATAAATTAAAATCGTAGCACGCGCTGTCGACCTTTAGATTGCCATATTGTACTACTGATTCGGTACGTGAGTAACCAAATAAAACGTACGACCTTCTTCTCATAATCTTGAAAAGAAAAATTCCGTTTCAAAAATATAATATTAAGAATGAAAAAATCGAAATGTGTAAAATATATAACTTAAAAAAGAAACGAATATTCCATAGCGTTAGCGCGGTATTATTTTTCTGTATCCCTGTATCTATATGAAACGACACAAAAAGTACTATACATATAACATTTAAAGTGAAACAAAAAATGAAATGATAACGATGGACTAAAAACTAAAAAAATTTACAAGTAAAGTACGATTATTATGATTAATAAAACTTGGCCGCTTTGAGTTCACTGATCACTGGAAATAAGATCTTCGACTATGGTTATCATTACCTAATCATAACGATTCATTATACTTGTCGCTGTTATATACATATATATATGTATATAATATAAGTCTATATATATATATATATATATACACACACGTGCATACACACACATATATATATAATATATACATATAAAACACAATATATTAATTTAATAATAATAAACAACATGAAAATGGTGTATTTATTAAAAAAAATACCTTTATAAAAATTGCGTCGTTATTGATTTTTCTATCGTATAACAATTATGTGCACGTAAAAAATAAAAAATTTGATATAAATTCTTGTGTTCAAAGATTTTTCCAATATTCGGATAAGTATCTTTTTATCTTTTTATCGTTATTGTTACTTTCAATATTGAAACTCAATATATATTAATTAATTTAAATTTATTTATAGCGGATGCAATATGACAATTACCTCCCAAAGATCGAGAAGTCGCCGATCATCTCTCGCTTTTACGTTTATCAGCGTCTCTCTCCATTCCTATTTTGATTAGACTTTATGTAAACAATCATGATTCCCTTGTGATCCACTTATTTCATCTATGACTCAACTACAATTCATATTTTTGCGTTTAGAAGACCACTGAATCGGTACCTATTTTATAAGCAATCCCCAATGATTTCTCGCACAATAGTCTATAATATATATCACCTTAGGCATATAAAATGTACTATTACGCCTTTGTGAATCCTTTCGAGTTGTCCTCGGAACTCTGAGCTCTGAGTACGGATTTGCCTATGTACCAAAGTTACCGAAAGATCACGTTCCTTTCTTCCTGCTTTATTTTCCTTATCCTCTAAAATCTTTTCCCTTACATTTTAACGTGCATTATTTCAAAGCCTTTTTCGTCTTTTTACATTACAGCTCGCACGTCGATTATTTCTTATATTTAAACGTCACAGCTATGGTTACATTTGATAAGCCAAATACGATTTCTCTAAATTTTTACTTGAATCAAAGCGGCTCGACAGACACGGCGAAAGTCCACGATCAACCTTGATTTCGTTTATAACAATTGCCTTATTTATCATTTTTCTGTTTATTTAATCTTGACAAAGTGTTTGCTGAGTTAGGCTACCACTTTTTATTTTCGTTTGACATTCCTCCGACAACTTGGCAACATTAGCATTTACAAGTTTAATTTTGAATGATAAACTTAGTATTAATTTACACAACTTTATTTTTATTTTATAGATATAATAAAATACAAAGGTGCACATTTATTGTCCGTAAGATTGAATGCAAACATATTAAATGAATTTCAATGCTACATTATATCACTACAAGTAGAAATAATTTGGAATTAATTTCAATTTAAGAATTATCCTCGGAATTCCAAAACAGTTCTCCTCTTTACAAAACGTTCACTCAAAGTACATAACCGCTATTAAACCGATGGCATAAAAAGTGGGCTTATCGTAGACGAAAATGGAGTAAGTGTCTCTTTGGGAATCCCATAACCTGCCGTTTCCACAAGAAAATGACTGATCTCCATTTTCAATTATGGTTATCATCACTGCGTACTTGACCCTGTCAAGAAATGTGTACCGTTAATGAGGAATTGTTTTTTTTTACATAGAAATTCTTAATGATGTTGAACTAGCAAAGGCAATTTGTACATTTTAAATTTCTATTTAACACAAGATTCAAGATACGTAACTCCTTTCTCTTATAACGTAAGTATTATAATATCTTTAGCTTAATAGGTTTACAATAGATTTACTACAAGCTATTTACTACACTTATTTTCAGGCTAAAATTCGACTCTAACAATCGTAACAGATGTTAACGATACAAGAATCTGGAATAATAGGTTGTACGTATGTCCATTTTTTTGCAGAGTTCAAGGTCTGAAAATATACTTTTATATTATTTTAATGAAATAATTTAATAAAATATTATTGAGCATTTTTTAATATTATGAATCAAAACATTTGTCAAAGTTCTACATTCAGAAATACCGAAAATTACATTTTATATAACCAAGCATGATAGAAATAAACAACTAAAAATCATGAAGATGTATTATCTCTGTTCAATTGAAGTTAATTAAATTTGACGAAAGTAATGTAAGTCTTATACAAAGTACAAACGAACTTTTAATGAATAAACTACGCATGCTATGTATGTAAATATATTATTACGTACAGATAATCTGATACATTATTGTCATAGTCCTTTATAATTCGTAAACATCGTAATTAGTAACATTAAACTAGTAGGAATAAAGCAGGTTAGTTATCAACAGATTAAACTTTCATTTATATAAATTGTGATGCTTAATTGCTTATTGACTAGAATTGTAGGGTCTAGTCTACATTTTTATGTATCGCATACTATTTCAAGGGTATATAAAATATAAATTTTTATAACTTAATATATTGTACAAAACTGGCGAACATTTTACCGGTCGTAATCCGTCTTGTAGAGCCGATCGATTATTGCCTGTGATATGGTTTGACAAAGACTAACAGTTCGCTCTGAATCGTATCGCTCGTCCTTGAGGTATTCAGTCATGACACGCCTGAGGATTTCATCTGACGTTTCATAGCAGAACGGCAAAAATGGTTCAAGCCTGTAGCTGTTTTGGTACTTCGGTATCTTTGTTTGTTATTAACGAAATATGATTTTTATTATTTTTTGTTCATTACCTAGTCGTTTTTTTATCTGTATGACGTAATGGATTCTAGCTTTTAATTAAAGAACCAAAGAGACGCCAAAGTAAGGATGGGCAAATAGCAAATAGCAATAATTCAAAAACATAACGTTTGATTTGAATAATAATAATCGTTGTACCGATTGTTGTTCTTCGTATTATTGATCATTCTACACATGCAAGTACAAGGTATTTTATTCTCAATAAGAATTCTTTTTCACGTATAAATTCCATAGAAAATGTACTACCAAAAATTAATTTAACTATTTATTAATGAAAAGGATATTTCTAATCGATTCACATTTGCAATATAACAATAATAAAACGTAATAAGAATTATAACTATTTTTTTAAAGCAAGAATTTAAATTACGTTAAGAAGCAAAAAAAGTACCGGCTAATGGTGCACTTATTTGATTAACATTCTGCTGTCCTTTTCCTAATCCGAAATGTAAGGTACTCGCTTTGCTAACTTGGTTTATTTTTAAAAGGCAACAATTTTCTTCGGGTGAGACATTTTACTAATACAGTTGTCTTATCGGACGATCTCTTTAAAACATTTCACTTGTCGCCAAAGCTATTTTCGACACTCGATGAAAAATTGAAATGTTGGTTCCTCGTTCTCACTTCGCTAACTACGTCTCCATCAGGTACTGCCTTCGTGACGTTGTAACTTGGCTATCTACAACTATTGTAGTTAAGCGACCATTAAAATAGAGCCTCCATCATCCATTAATCCACCGACAAGGTGATTTTCAATTCTCTTTTAGCTTCTCTAACTGGCATTGCATAGACGTTTTTTTAAGGTCACCTATAACTACTTGACCAATACTGTACACGACAGTGCATCGGTTAGTACTATCTTACGAATCTATCATACAGTAATAAGGCTGAGTCTTTCAAATTGGTAAAAGTTCTCAAGGAAGGTACGCGTTAAATAAAGAACCGAAAAAAATCTTCCAAGCGGGGAATTGAAAGATTATGTAGTTTAAAATCCACATTTTCTTGTAAAAACTGAACTAATAACCCTCTTTTATTGTATTTTAATGTGCATTTAAATATATAAAGGCTAATTCAGTTCCCTTGTGCTCTCTTTTACAACGAAAATCAGTATCACATATTTTGTATACATTAAAAACGAATCCTCGACCATTACAATTATTTACTATAGTGTAGGCATACCCAAATGAAAGGTAATTCGACATAATTCAGAGTATTTAAAGCATAACTTGTACTTCCTTTCATTACCTAAATCTCGCTGAGTAAACCTCCACAATTATAATATAACCAGTAATTTTGCATTCTCAACACCCTAATTAGAATGTGGTATGCCCGCACCTAGGAAAGTTTCGCAATTGCAGTTCCCTTAGATTTATGTATTAGTATACCCTAGTAAATATGTATTAGTCCTTCGCATTAAAGTTCAAATAACGAAGTTACATTTTCACGAACCGCTAACTTCGAATTTAACCGACCACTAAGAAATTATATTACGTATATCTATTAAAGCACTTTAAGGGGACTAATCTTTGAGTATTTGCTTTTTACAAAAATTCTGGAAAGCTCATTCTGAATAACATCCCTGATAGCTTTCACCTTCAAAATCGAATTCTATCAACTGTGGAGCAGATGGAACCTTGAATATAATCGCTTATACCGCATGACTGGTTAGAGATAGTAACTCATGGATTGTCTAACAATTGAGAGGCTCCTTGTCTACGATTATGTTCGTCAAGGGGTTCTCCGTATGCATTGCAGACACACTATAATCCCTTTTGTCCAAGTGCATTAATACAATTGCCCTTGACCCTTTTAAAGCGTTTAATGGCCCAAATCCCAGATTAGTAAGACATTTGAATAATAAAAATATACATGCATCATAATTATAAACTTTAACACTTTAATAATTTACGAAATTCATAAAAAATGCAATAAATTAATATATATTTCAAGAAAAATAAGCAAAATAATATATAAAGTAAATTATAATTTATATTTCTTTAATTTCTGTCACTTAATAAAAAATCGTATTTTTCAAACATTTTCTTTCTGGATTTTTTTTTTTTTTTTTTTTTTGGATTTTATAATCTTTCAAGGATTGAAATTTTTAGTTAGTTAAATTATTATATTTTCTTATTAATACAGATTGTTTTTCATTAGTAAAATATTATAAACTCTAACAAATTTTATATCAAAATTAAATCATAAAAATCGTGCAGAAAATGTTAATTATACAATAATCTCCAAGGAACTTAACATTTAAAAAAATCAATTCGTAAATTTAAAAATCTTTTTTTCTTATTTTATTGTGTCACAGAAAATAATAATTATATTAGAAAAATATATATATATATATGATGTAGTACCTTCATACCCCTAGTGCTTAATCTCCATTGTACAGTTTGTCTTACGCCGTGCCCTAAGGAAGGTGTACTTGAAATTCTAGATCTGCGAGCTTGAGAAAACGACGTTTGTTGTACTAAAAAATACAAATTTTTTCATTTAACGCAGCGCAAACTTTTCTGAAATTGCAATTCGTTAAATTCCGATTAATACCTGAAGTTCTATGATCATCGACCTTTACAGATTTCGTTTTCGTGCCAAGAGGCTTCATTTTACGTTGCAAATAAACAGAACTTTATACGTAAAATTTATATACGTAAAAAATTGAATAACAAAATTTACAAGGTTAGAATCATACAATTCAGATGTTTACTCTGTCAATCGATACTGTTAAAACAATTTCGAATTAAGTGTAAAAATACTTAATTTCTATAAGAAAACAGAAATAATAGCTAAAAAACTGACATAACATTTATGGAATTAACAATTATCACCCTTGAAAAAAGCAGAAAATAAGTAATTTTGTATGATTGTATAATCAATGAAAGCATAATAATCGTAACTAAATATCTATGTTCAGAAATTACTTTTATTTACAAATTAAAATAGAAATACTCATTGAATATATTTGCTTTGTGACAATAAATAAAAATTGTATCAACCTTTATTAATTTTAAAGCCTTCGATCATGAACTTAAATGAACTTAAAATGCTACCCCTGATCCATTATTTTATTGTTGAAATAAACACTTCAAGATACCAAAAACTTGCTGTTATGTGAAAGTTTTAGTTATACGAAAGCTTAAAATAATATCAAAACTTCAAGTCTCATAGAAACTATAAATTTCGTAAAATTCAGAGTGACCGAATAGTTTTAGAAATGCATAAAAATGTAGAACTGAGTAAAACTTTAAGGAGTCTATTATACACGTAGACTTAAATTTTTTGTTTACAACGATGATAATTTTACAACAAAAAATCAAAACACATAAAAAACAAGAGCAGAGTGCTAACGGAATATGAATCCTTTTTTAATGAGGCGATAATTCATCGGCATCGTTATAGACAATTTGTCATATTCTTAATCAATAATTAAGAATATAATTATCACATTGATTCCCCTTTAATCTATGCAAAACTATTATGCCTTTCCGCAGTTGTAACAACCGTTTTTTAAAAAGGAAAATCGTCACGTTTCATTCCTTTTGACGACTGCATAATAAGTGCATTTTTATATTAAAATAACTCGTATGTCAAAAAGAAGGTAATGAAAGTTTCACGTTTACGCATCAGAAAATATTTTTCAAATCCTTGTTAAAATAAATGATCAAAAAATAAAACCAGAAACGCTTATAAATTTTGTAACTGCAAAATCGTGGCCAACGAATTTTCCTTGAATTATCGAAGAAAGAAATGTTTTTTATTTGAATTTTGTCAGAGAAAATTTACAAATACGATAATGAAAAACAGGTTTATTATACAAAAATATTTATACGTACAGAAAAGGTACTCCTTGTTTGCGTGATCATTAAAGCGTGTAAAGCGAAAAAACAGTACTAATTCAAATTTTTCAAACGGAAAACTTAAAAAACGTTAAACATTCAATCGACCAGGAAATTTTATTCGAAATCGACGAGCTTCCACATTGTCCCCGTCAGATGGCGGCACAGGCAATTGTAAAATGGCGGTCATTCGTGTCATCAGCCAACGTACACACACGCGTATATACGAGGGTGCAAGCATCGGTGCCTCTTCCCACACGTTTTCTGCTTTCTTGTCGCGCGGCTTATCTTTCCTTCCTTCTTCGCGGAGGTGATTAAACATGGCGAAGAAATCTTCGTCCGATAAAGCCCCGCAAAACGAGGATCCTGGCAAGACGAGCGATGAAACTAGCAATAGTAGCGAGGAGCCCAACTTCAGTGATCCGGAAGACTTCGAGGACGATATCGAGGACGAGGGTGAGCGACTGTAAAAAACGTCTTAACTTCGTCCTGACAGACGTTCGAGTGCCGCATGGGCATCTGTCTACATGCGATACGTATAGCTGGAACACTTGCAACGTCCGCAAAAATTAGACGGTTCTCTTTACCTATCGGATAGCCACTGTTCTTCCTCTTTTTATGGGCAAAGTATTACGCGAGAATTGTACGAACAGCGATGTTTACGCTTCGCGAATTATTCGCGTATTTTGAGGTTAACTTTTAACCTATAATGTTTGCGAATTAAATTTGATTCTGCTGCCTAACATTTTCTACTATGCGGTTTCATTTTAAAGTTACTTTATTCGTACGTGAAACTCAAAATGAATATTATGTGTAAAATATATTATTGTATTAATGTTTTTCGTTGCAGAACTTTTGGAAGATATTCTGGATCAAAAACCTTCGGAAACAGATGGTGTAGAATCTGTAATTGTTATGGATGGTGTACCTATAGTTGAACCTAAACGTCTAGAGAAACTACAATCTGTAATTGAAAAAATTTATGGAAGGTTTGGGACAATAGTTAATAAATATTATCCTCAAGATGAAAATGGAATGACGAAAGGGTAAATAAGAAAAAAAAATTTCCATTAACTCTTGTAAACATCGATTAAATACAAAATAACATTAATTTTTTTCAGATATTTGTTCTTTGAATATAGTGATCCAGCAAGTGCTTTAAATGCTATAAAACAAGCAAATAACTATAAGATCGACAAAGTACATACTTTCAAGTTGTGTCTATTCACTGACTTCAAGAAATATGAAAACATTCCTCAGGATTGGGAGCCACCAAAACCTCAACCTTTCAAATTTGCAACAGATTTGCACAGCTATTTACTGGATCCAGATGCTTATGATCAATTTTGCATTGTTTCCGGTTATTCAGGATCAACTAGTGTTCAAATCTGGCAGAATTGTGCACCTGATTGTGTTGTTCTTGAAGATCGTCCTGTGAGTATAATTATAAATTTACATATTGATATAAAACTGTTTATTCTAACATAAGGCAAATGCAAACATTTACTTATCGGATCAAACTAATTTATGAAATATAATAATCTTTGGTGGCTATAAATTCAAATTTCAAGTTTCCTAAGTATCATATTTCATAATATATTTATCAACAGCGTTGGACTGATTCGTACGTGAAATGGTCACCGCTGGGTACGTACCTCTCCACCTTCCACAAACTTGGTGTAGCTCTGTGGGGTGGTCCTCAGTTTATCCAACAAGTCAAATTTATTCAGCGAGGTGTTGATAGCGTAGACTTTTCGCCATGCGAGCGATACCTTGTTACGTACTCACCTCTCAACCAGGGAAAGGAAAAGCGTCTGATTATGTGGGACATCCTCAGTGGTCAAGAAAAGAGACACTTCTACCCGGAAGGGCCCAACATTTGGCCCATTTTCCGATGGTCCCATAATGATAAGTATGTTGCTTATATGGGTGAAGATGTGCTTAGTGTGTACGAAACTCCGGTGAGTGATTATTTTTTAATATTTCTTGAGAAAAATATAAATTTAAAAATACTTTTTTCTACTGAATTTAGTACTTATATTTTACAAATTTTCTATAAGGTTTTAGAATTGACTCATGAATACCAATGATTTAACGAATGAAACTTTCTTTTACCAGACATTTAAGTAAAGCTGCATTATAATTTTAAAAGATAATATTCACTTTGGAAAACTGTCATAAAAATAAAAATAAATAATATTGAATATAAACAATTACAGAAATTGTTTAGAAAAGAATTTCATATTATTCAGATATTTAAGTAGTTTTAGAAAAGCTATACTTCATATGTATACATATTATTATATAAAAATTTTTTATATTCATATAGAGATTTAACATATTTTGTTTTGTATCACTCATGATTTAATTATTTTAAAAAATGTATTATTGTAAACTAACTTAATTTGATCGTAAATTTTCAGTCATTTTATCTACTTGATAAGAAAAGTATAAAAATACCAGGTATCAGGGATTTCAGTTGGTCACCAACTGATAATATAATTGCTTTCTGGGTTCCTGAGGATAAGGATGTACCTGCTAGAGTTACATTGATGGAAATACCTAGGTAATTACAAAATTATATCTGATTGGTTAGTAAGATACTTTATATTTAATTGAATTTATGTTTATTTATGTTTATGGTATAATTTAGTCGGAATGAAATTCGTAAAAATAATCTTTTCAATGTGGCTGACTGTAAAATTTTCTGGCAAAAATCGGGTGATTATCTGTGCGTAAAAGTCGATCGTTTTGCGAAGAAGAAGGAAAAAACTGAGCAGAAATATACAGTAAGTAATTATATTTACAAATGGCAATACTTATTTAATTTTCATTTGAATAAAAGTGACTGTATCCATTACTTCTAATTTTAATTATTTCCGTAAAAAATAAGATTGCTATTTTGCAAATTGTATGAAAATATAATTTATCAAAAATCTTTACGATCAAAGTATTAATTACCGATGAAATTTTTTTCAGGAAAGTTGTAAATTTCAAACGTTGCAGCACTTTCAGGGAATGTCTTATAACTTTGAAATTTTTCACATGCGCGAGAAACTCATTCCCGTTGACAGTGTAGAGATTAAGGAGCCCATTCACTCCTTCGCGTGGGAACCTGTGGGCAATAAATTTGCCATTATTCATGGCGAGACACCAAGTGTCAACGTTAGTTTTTACGAAGTACGCTGTGGACATGGTCCTGCACTTCTCAGTAAGCAGTTCATAGCGATGTTTTTAGTTCATAACAAAATTCTTCAAAATAGTTAAAATTAAATTAATTTAATTGGTGTCGGAAGGAAATTCAAATTTAACATTGACTTAATGAATCGTTTACAATATTGATTAAATAAAAGAAGAAATAATTTAAAGTAACTTCTATTAAATTCGTTTAAATATTTTCAAGTAACACGAGTAAGCTTTTATAATTTATTTTAGAGAAATTTGAAAAGAAGGCGTGCAATCATTTATTCTGGTCTCCTTCGGGACAGTTTATTGTGTTGGCTGGTCTTACTACCATGTCTGGTGCTTTAGAGTTTATCGATACCAATGACTTTACTGTTATGAATCTAACGGATCACTACCAAACGTCTGATGTTGAATGGGATCCAACAGGACGGTGAGTTTATCCTATTTCCTTGATTTCGTACATTTGAAAATTGAAAATAATATGAATCAACATTGACATATGAAAATACAAATGCGTTAAAATTGGAAAGTAACTTGGTTGCTACTATTAAATATAGATTAGATAATTTATTGCTTTTCAGATATGTGGTGACGTCGGTCTCGAGTTGGAAGACGAGCGTCGACAACGCTTACTGGCTTTGGACGTTCCAAGGTAGAATTTTAAAGAGAGTGAATCTTAATCAATTCAATCAATTCCTATGGCGTCCAAGACCGCCGACTTTACTCACCGCCGAACAAATAAAAGAGATCAAGAAGAACCTTAAGAAATATTCTGCCCAATTTGAAAGCAAAGATCGTCTTCGTCTTACGCGCGCTTCAAAGGTCATTACTTACATTTCATTTGCATACATTTTACTGCATAAATACAACTAAATTTTTTTTTTTGTTTTTTAATTTTATAGGAATTAATAGAAAAACGTTGTGCTCTAATGAAAGAGTTCGATGCATTTCGCACGGGACGTGCTGATGAATGGAATAAACAAAAGAAACGCCGTATGGAATTACGTAAAAGTATAACAAATTTCTAATTTTATCTATACGAAACATAATTGTTTGTAAATAATCAAAATCTTACATTATGTATAATGAAATTTGAAACCATCTGAAAAAGAACTATAAAAATGACTGTTTTTATTTATTTTTTTTTTTGTTATTTTATAAAATAAAATAATTAACTATAAATTGTGCTAATAAATAAATAAGATGGAGATATTAAAAATAGAAGCTTCAAAAATGTCAGACATTCTGTGACTTCTAGAATATTTATTTCTGTTAAATTATTAAACTAATAGCGTTTCAAGTGTGAAAAATTGTCTTATTAAAATTGAAATAAATTTTCAAAATTGTTTTCCAGACATTGATACGGATGAATTGGATTCAGACACTAAAAATATGGATGAGGAAGTTGTAGAATTTTTCGTCAAAGAAGAAACGATTCTTATTGATGATAAATAGACAAGCTCGTTTAAGTGCAAGCCAATTTCTTTCATAAAATCAAGCAAAGAATTCTCGAATTGCCCTTAGAAGTAGGAGAAGAAACATCCACCGCACTAGGACTGGCAATTTTTATATTTACTTAAAATAAGAGATAAAACAATCAGAAAAAAATTATTTTAAGATAACTGCTAGTACAACGAAAAAAAAAAAAAAAACTGTCCTCCGATTGAGCGACATATAGACAAAACTGATTCAAATATCAAGAAAAAAATGACTCTAATGGTGGGTCTCCGACAATTTACTTTTTATTTTTTCTACTACATCGGATTTTACCATATCCCATACAGAATAGAATTGAAATTGCAACATTGGACTAAGTATTTATCTTCTAGACTTCAAAGCTCTACAACGGACTTTTTATATATTCTGATTTGTCATGAAATAAACACACAGTTTGACGAATTAATAGTATTTTACCACCTTTCCTTTCGTATTCAAGATATGTACAGTTTTGTGTAGTTTTTCAAAAACAAATTATAGTTTCAAATAAATAAAATTGTATGAGAATATTGATAGCATTATATTAATATATTTAAAAAATTTGAATAAATGTTTATGTATTATTATTGTCTTAAAACGCATATTTTAATTGATGTAAACATGTAATAGACGTGAAAATTTAATTATAAGTTGTAGCTATTTTTAAATAATTCCTTGTTTCAGATTTCTCTCTGATATAAAAATTAAAATAATCTATTTCTAAAATATTTGATGATATAAAAAGGCAAGGGTAAATAAAACAAAAGATTAAATTTTTTAAAGAAAATGTAAAATAAATATTTCTAAAGTTTATTTATACACGATCTTATGTCAATAATATGAGATTATTAACCTAACTCAAATACTTACAGTAAAACTTCTCTAAAATTAAATAACAGTTATTATATCATTGAAATTAATTCAATAACATTCTATTTGATGTAATAATTCGTCAAAAGAGAATTGTATTCTACAATCGATCGATAATTTCCTAAATATTAATATATGTATTTCAATCAATGAAATAAACATTACAAGATATTATTTCTTCAAGAGTGCAAGTATTTTTTTTTTAATATTGCTAAATCCATGAAAAAATAATCATTTTAAAAATAATAACGAAATAAGAATACAACAACCCTGACCCAAGCAGGTGATTTTCTTTCTTTTTGTAAAAATGTCATCTTTGTTACAGGCCTGGCACAATTGAAAAGCCTCTCGTATTCCTTTTGCAAAGAATTTTGTAGTTCTTTATTATTTGTTAGTACTGCTACCTGAGTCTCCAGATCTTTTTCAACGGATCGATATCCTTAAAAAGAAAACAATTTTTTAAAATCAATAAATCATATGTTTTAATGTAAAGCATAATTTATAATAAACTTTAAAAATCTTATGTCCACAGAACTTGTCTAAATTATATAAAATAATTGTTATTAAGTATTATCATTTTCTGTTACACATTTTCACATTGTCTTTGAAATTAATATATTAGAAGCTACTGTTTTCATAGGATTTAATCAATTATTTATATTTAAATTTTCTGTTATTTACGCTTCTTTTAAAACTCCTTCGAATACACACACGAATTGTCAAAATATTTATAATGTATTCAAACTGTTTTCTTGTCTCGCGTACCAAAATTAGAAGAACCAATGATAGTGAAGCATGGTTTTTGTTCACCTGGTATTGAATACCAAAGCCCTTTAGCGTGATATGTCCAACCATGTTTCACAAATTCCCATAGTTGAACTCTTTCGTTTTGACAGAGTTTTTCGCACTTTTTGAAAAATGACTCCTCAAGTTTCGTATAAGCTGTTGGAATTATGCCTGCAATACCACTTGCTCCTAGAAAGATTTAAAAAATTTTAGTTTACTATGAACTATATACAATCAATTTTATGACTTGAAAGCGTAATAATTAATTCGAATTACTGTTTTATAGGCATTTATTACTTAAAAATAAACGCACCATATTTAAAAATTAAATTATGAATAAATATTAATATATATTAATGTTTCATATGTGTGTACTTTAGAAAAATTAAGTAACACGTAAAAAATATATTCACCAAAAAATCCGTTTGCCTCAGGATGAGCTGTTAAAAGATGGCAGTTTGCTTGACACTCGTTTAATATTGCTTTTCTATATTCCGATGTTAAGTTGAAGTATCCAGTAGCCAACCTCAACGTTCCACCTTCTGCAGCAGTTTCCAATAGATGTAATGTTACTCTACTATCGTGTCTAATATTTAACTGGCCCATTTGTACCAGTGGAAAAATCCAAGTATCTGTTTGCAGAGTTTCTGAATGGACGCAAAGAAAAAGTATTAATTATGATTAAATTTGTTAGCAAAAGAGTAAACATATTGATTGGTAACTATTAACAATAAATATACCATCTTTTTCTAACTCGCAACGCTTTTTCATTTCAACTTGGAAAAGGTTGTGGATCTTATCAGAAGCTTCTGTGGTAAACTTTTTAGGAGAACTTTTAAAAGGATTAGAACTAATTTTATTGCTAAATATTGCATTTCCATCAGGTTGTAATTTAAAACTAAATTCTGTGACCCTTTCAACGAGATTACAATAAAAATCACACAGGCGTTTACAATCTTCGATCACAAGGTAACGATCTTGCCGATTGCTAAAATAATCATTACTTAAATTTGCTCTGGAACAAAATCAAAATTAATAATAATGTATTTCATAATAAAATAACATTCGATCAATATTTTATAAGTATGTAAAAAATTAAAAATTTTAAATTTAAATCTTACCCACTGATGATAAGGGTATCATCAAACAGATATAATTTCATATGTTGCAAGCCTACGAGTTCATTAAAACGAGAGGGCGTAAAAGCTTTCCAAAAACCTCTTAATCTAGGTGTGTGGTAAAGAAAAATATGACAGCAAAATCTAAATTTATCATTAAGTAAAGGTGCCAACATTTTTTTAGAATTAATTTTACCTCGAGAACTTCTCATGTAATCTAAAAGAATGTTTACTTTGACATTTCCATCGCTAGATTCCATAGTTTCTTTTATAGCGTTCACCTGAAATATTGTAACGACTGTTTTTAGACAGAAAATAATCTGGCGGTATGTCGTGAAAAATGGGACAGTATCTGCTATAAATTATATATTAATACTTACCAATTCATTTTCCAATTTTCCAGTTCCTAAATATAACGAAGCTAACGTTATTCTTGCCTTAGCAGTTTTACATTTTCTTAATAGAGTCGAATAGAACTCTGACGGTTCATAAATTACCTTAATCTAAATATCGTATAAAAAAAATAATTATTGTTTGAATAAGAACTTTCGAAGGGTATTACGAATAAGTGAAATGTATACTTTGGAACCATCAACTGGAAAAGCTGGTGCAGCTTTGTGCAGCCAAGTAAGGCTGCTACTATCGAGGTGAATGGTGAAACAATTCAGAAATTTTTCATCCTCCACAACTGCTGTATGGAGTTTACATTTGAAAGTGAATAGCCTAATTTTGTGTCTCTGAATTTTCGAACGTGGATATCTAAAAATTAAAATAAAATATAATAAGCTTTATTAGCGAGTAAACTGAAATTAGTCATTAAATGTTAAATAAATAATAAATCAAAATGAATGAATGAAGTCTAAGTGAAAATATTATTATAAAAATAGAGAAATATGTAGAAGCGTTTTGATAACAACTTCGAATAAAGAACGTATTTGAAAAGTGTCAACAACGTATCGTCTATAAATGCTATGAATTTGTAGGTTAAAATCCTAAAACCGACCTTGTAAGAGATTTTATGCATGTGGAGAGGCACGACATCGTTCATTTATCTCTTAATAGCGTTGACTCGATCAAAATTATGTAAAAAAAAATATAAAAACAGTTTTAATTTGAAAAGCAATGTTAGCAGCAACAGCCAGAAGCAGGAAAACGAATACGAGGAGTTTAAAAATGAGCGCAGCAGACGAGTTGACCATGCGCGCAAAGTCAATAAAAAGTCGACCTTGACTATAATTATAATAAAAAAATTTCTTATTTATAAATTATTATTTCACTGAACAGCTCCATTTCGTACTTCAAATATTGCAAGTTGCTTCTAGTGAATTTCATTTTATACTTAAGTCAACGAACAACGTATTATTTTTAAAGTTAATTTTCATCGGCCTTTTATACAACCTTATTTCTATTATATATTTACTTAATTAAAATGAACATTGTAGAAAATTAAATGTACCTAGAGAAAAATACACTTTTTAATGCATAAATATTTAGTACTAACTTTCAAATAGACTCATTTTATAATTATTACGTAGACCTGTTATTTATTAGACTTGCGTATCTCAAAGAAAAGATTTCTTTAAAATTTCATAATTCCTCTGGCAAAACATGTAATCTCTTGTACATGCAAACAAGCGTGTTACTTCATCTCTTGTTTTATTCCCAATAATAGAATAATAATTCGTGTTGCATAAGTAACGCTTTAGCTTCATTTTTCATTTTTCATTTTTCATTTTTCATTTTTCATTAACGACAATAGAGGAACTCCTGTTGCATGAGCAACCGTTTAACGAATGTTCATCAAAAGAGCCTAAGCAAACGCGTCACTTCACGAGAACTTCACTTCATTTTTACAACAGTTCTTTTACTCTCCCTTGACTTCTAGGCACCCGGACATTTCAAAATTAAAAGTATTACATGCTGTGGAATGTCGCTGCAGCCATGCAACAGTAGCTGAATTGGCGTTCCTCCAGATCACCGACTGTAATCAACTGTAACTAAATAAAAAAAAAAAAAAAAAAAAAACTAAAAAAACTCGCTGGAACTAAATCGCAGAAACCAAAAGACGTTTCGTAAACATATAAAAAGGGCCTTTATTGTCTTACTTGCATTCACTATTCGAGAACTTCTTAATTAAGAGTTTGTTTCGTGACTTTTATACTTATGCAGATTCAGCTATGTATCGGTGCATTAAAGAGGTGAAAGGTGTAACTTAGCTAAGACAAGGAGGAAATTAAACATGGAAACCTGCGAATCCGGAGTCTGACACTCTAGCGCTAAGCCACTACAGCTCTGTAATTTAATTACTTTTGATTTACTTGAGCGTGGAAGCAATATAGAAGATCTCGGTGGTAGACAATCCGTAACGGAAACAGTGAACTTGAGCGTGAAATCATGACCTATTCTCCGGTAAAAATAAGTACCTTTTGCAATACTCGAATTCACTTTAGCCTCAGCGAAAAGTTTGTAAAGTTTCTCTCGGAAGAATGACGATCTTAAAATAATTTTGCGATATATTTTTTACTCGTCAATTTCGAAATTCAAATCAAAACGTTTAATTGTATTTTAGTCGCTTGAAATTTGAGATCTACTTAATCAAGCGTAAAATTGCATTAATAATTTCTTAATTGTAATCAGTCTCGTGTTTTTAAAATATTTATACAACACATCTAAGTTGACAAGTTACGTTTCACACGTATTTACTCACGTATTCACAGGTTATTTATTATAAGAACTTTCAAAAGTAAAGATTTAAAAATATGCGATTTAACTTATAAAAGATAACATAAAAATATTCTATGTTTTGTAATAATATTAGTGAAATGAAATAAATCTTTAATATTTAAGCATAAACTCGCTGTTAATAAAACGAAAACTACATTACGAGTTGATTGTATTTTGTCATTAAAAACTTATTTTGTAAATGCCCCCTTATTATATACCATTTGTAAATATAGTGCAGATATAACAACTCAGCCTTAAAAGTGAGAAATACATTAATAAGAAGAAAATAGGCACGCGTTCTATAATGTAAACACTGATTTTTTTTTAATGAGTCATAGATAATTGCACCTGCCTAAAAGGGTTAATACAGCAGAGATGATTCAGCGCTTCTATAGCGAAAGAAGCTTTTTTAAAGCCGACCTTCTATCATATTAACAACAAGCAATATTAATGAAAAAATTAAAGTGAGTAAGGCTTATATGATTCATTACCAACTAGCTGTTGACGCAAAATTCGATGAAAATTACCGACTTAATGCTCTTCAGTCATTTCGGCTAGATATTAAAATTTACATTAAAACTGATATTCGCATATCTAGCGAGAATTCATTATCATCGAGTTCGAATTATTAAACGTAAAAATGAACGACATTGGAAGTTGATTGCTTTTCTTTAGAAATGTGTAACATTATTGGAAATAATACATAAAAAATACATAAAAGAAAACTATCATACGTTTTTACGCAAATCGACCCTTACTTACTAAATTTTCGTCGATATAAACGTAATATGATAAACAAGGGCTGACTTTTTTACACTCAAACGTATAAAAATAAAAACTGTAAAATCTATGTTCGTACGTTACTTTTAAATGCATTTGCTTATTTATATTCTTAAACCGCGTACAATAGCTAAAGAAGAAATATTTCATTTCTTACGAAATAATTGATCAGGGAAAAATACTTAAATAAACTTTAAAACTGTTTACGATGAAAAATTATGTAATACAAACATCTCTCTTTTTATGACACTTTAGTTTGCGAAGAAAAAAAATTATCATTTTTTTCTGCAACTTTAGTATTACTCTTATAAAATGCTCGTATCTTTTAAGTACCATTTTTACCGGCAAATTCATTCGCGGTTATGAAAATTCTCCAAAGTATGATATATATTTCATTAAATCAAAGAGCTTTAATTAATAGCATTATTACTTTATGTAGGAAAATATTTATACTTGTCAGTGTTTCAAATTAGAATTTCTGTAATTATTATTGCGATTTATTAAAAACATGACTCATATGAACAGTTTCATGTACTAATCAATTTAGTAACTTTTTAAAATTAATTGTAGGATTCGTTTGCTATACATTATTTTTCTTTTCTAATTACTCTATCTATTATATTATCTTAAATATTACTTTAAGTATACAAGTTGAAATATACAATTCCTTTTCATTTTTATTATAAATAATATTTCATTGAGTATTAATCAATTAATACAAAATCAAGTATGTAATATTAATAAAATAATAAATAAGTATAATGCTATATATTATTTTATTAAGACACATATGAATTATGGTAAATGACAAGTATAAGAACTGAAGAGAATAATTAATTTTTTCTTTAAATTAGACTTATGCCAATAATATAATTTCCATTGATTATTTATTTCCTAAAATAAAACTTTGAGTTTATAAAATATTACTGCAAGATTTTATAGATAGATTTCCGATTTATTGTATTCTTAAATAGATATCAATAAAGAAAATCAAAGTATTCATTAAAAATGTGCAATCTAAATAATCTAAATAAAATTTATTTTACATTAAATTACATGAAAAGTATTCGAGTTTCTGTCGATAGTGGAGATAACAGTAGAATTAATATTCATAAATATTAATGTAAATCCTTTCTCTCACTTTCATTACTTGCAAAACAGTCCATCAGTAGTTTTATTTTAGAAATTTTCAATTCTCAAATAACTTGAATGTTCATCGAACAAACTTTTGGGAGTATTAATAAAAAAAAAGTTGCTGCTTTTGGAGATTTACTCTAAGTCAAACTATCGCCAAAACCAAAATCTCTTTTCATCAATTTTAATTAAGTGTCATTAAAGTATTTTTTTTAATTAATAGGTTAAGCATTCTTTATGCAAATGAGTGAGTTAACGATGAATAAAAAATTTATAGACGTTTTTAACACTACTACATTTTTGACGTTAAAATTCATTTAAGAAATATCTGTAAGGGTTATTTCATAGAAATAACTTGCATAATTAATCATCTGTTCTTGAAATGTTTATAATTTTAAGGATTGGGAAGTCTAGCTGATTACTTTATATGTCGCATTCATGAAAAAATTGACCTATTTTCAAAGAAAGAAACTTACTTATTCGTGAAATTTTCGTAGATGTGCTAAACCAGATGTTGCTATAATGTATACGTCTGTTTATCGCCTAGACCACGTATAATTTTCCAACATTTTCCAAAATACCGAAGAAATTTGGAAAAGCTTTGAAGCACTGGATTGACATCTTAATCAGATAAGCGTAGTCTGAAGTTTTGGTTCAACGTCATTCTACGTAAGAGGTATTCAGTGTTCGTTCCTGACTAATTTTTGTGTACATGCGTTCGCCTAAGCGTACAAATATGTATATTTATTCAAGGGCAAATAATTAAAGGGAGGAAAAGCTTCGGTGTTGGGCTCGATTGTATTCCGTTTCTATTACGAATAGGTTTTTCACGAAATAGCCTTCAAAGTTATAACAAATAAATTCAACGTGAAATATATTTATAATCTCTAGAAACAATCCAATATTATCACTCAAGTCTGAGTCACCGTGTGAAAGGCGTAGATTAGTTTTTAGATTAGTGTTATACTAAGTACTTCTACTGAATATTTGATTTTTGTATAGTTACCGAATAGTTTTCAGAAGAAAGTGACCAGTACTTATTTTCAAATTTCAAAGCTACGCGATTGTTTTATTAATTATTAGTAAACTGATTAGTAAAAAAAAAGTTCCAAAGTGTCTTTTAGTTAATAGTTAATATAGTTAATCTGTTCTCGAAATAAACAAGTAAGAGAGGTGAAAATGATTAAAAGCGTACAATTAAGTATACAAGAGAAAAATTTTAGTTATAGCAAGCAGCTGAACACGTTTGTTGCAATTTTTAGTTGAACACAAATAACTATAGGTTACAACAACATATTCGTAATTAATTTGAAAAAATTTAATAATAGTAATTCTTAATAATACGTCAACAAGTTTAACGAACTACGAAAGCTTACTATTAACAGAAAATTGAATTTGTAATAATTAGTTTTGCCTTCCATTACGCATATCATGTTTGTATTATTCATGTTCGTAAATTGAATGAGAAATGAAAACCCGTGGACGACCTGTAATACTTAGATCTTCTTTAAATATCTTTATCTTCTTTAAATAAACGAAGGAAACGTATAATTTTCAAAATTCTTTCGTTTATTTTAAATATTGTGTTAAAAAGATGTTTGGATAGTATTAAAATTAGATTTTTGTATTTTTATTGCTGCTTTCGTCTAAATGAAGTTAATTACTTTATATAATTTACATATTCCTTACAACTTGTGCAATTTCTAATAATCCTCGTAGAAATGTATTCTCCAGGGAAAATATGTCAAATTTAGACGTGATGAATTAGAATGAAGTAATATTCATAAAATATTCGATTAACACATTTTAATGTATATTCCAACTTGTTATCATACGAAACTCATTTACAGTCTTGCATATACATTAAATTTTCATATTTAGTTGATGAATGGTATTTAAATTACATTGTAAAATCGAAATAAGAAACTGTGTAAGTGACGTATGGACAAAAAGAAATCTGAACGACATCTACATCAGATATTTTCAAATATTTTTCTCTTTGCTTGCATTATTTTAATTTATCATTCCATTTTAATTCAATAAAAACTGCTGATTAAGCCAAAACTGATTTCATGAGATGTTAACGCTCTAAATAGAAAAAAATACACCTTAAAATATATAAAGTAATAAACGAGGACGAATTCACTATTTTTGGTAAAAGATTAATTATATTTAAATGTGTGTCAACGGTATTCTAAAGAGGATCATAAATGGAAACTGATAATATTATGATTTACCTTACTAAAACGAGAATCAACACTGCATAGGTAATGAAAATTGCAATGATATATTTTCGTTTCATTTAGTAGTAGTTTAAGTCATTTGAAACTTTTGAGTCAGCAGATTAAAACGTAACAAAATCTTAAAACAAAGCAACCACTTGACCAAAACGTATAATCCATTTAAATGATTTAAATTTATCCAAAACGAAATATTCTTTTCGAGTATACAAACATTTCATATTTTATCATAATATTATGAGCTTATTTTAATTTGATCAATTAAAGAAAAGTATTTCTTTAATATATCTATATGCGGTTATAAATAATAGCTTGACAATTGAACGATTGACTATCTGATCGAATATCACTTTTAGATCACTCAAAACGAATCTGTGCACTTGAGTTACATTGATATTAAAAGTTGTACAACACGCAGTCTGATATTTAGCAAATAAACGTCGTTATCAAAGTGGTTTGAAGTAATGATAGATTTTCGGTAAATATTAAAATATAAAATTTAATGTAAAATGTAATATTATCGAATATATAAAATATAAAATTAATCATCACTGACACTAGTACATCACTCGAAATAACCAGAGCAATTAAAAAAAATCAATCAATGCAATTTGACAATTATTACGCAATAATCACAATGAAAGTGCTTTACGAGGCTAAATTTTGAAAATATAATTTTGTAATAAAACAATTGCGATGATTTTAACGAAATTAAGTTCGATAATGAAACTAAAGTCTTTTCGATATTTACATTATATTTCAATTAAATCCATCATATGTATCTTAATATTTGTTGTCGATATTATTTAAAAAAATGTTATTGACTATATTAATATCTAAACATATATTTTACTTAATAGAAACAAGTATTACTATATAAATAATACTAATCAAACGCAAACAATAACAGTCTTTAATATTGTTACAAATTATTATAGTTATTGCTCAAAACAGAGCTTAAAGCTTGTAATAGTAAATGGATCAGATATATATATATATATATATATATATATATATATACAAACAAAAGCAATATTGGAGTGGAACTACCAAGAAGATTAAACTGTAAGCGCTAGAAGAGCCAATAATTGTCTTATAAGGAAACATTGTACGTTATCGGTAGCAATATTTCAATTGAGATGTGTGAAATAATTGGTTTATTGCGAATTTTATGCAACGTATAAATGAGTGCAATAACCGCAAACAAGTATTTGCACCTATTCATATTTGTAACTTTAAAGTGTTCATTATCGATACAGTATTATTTCCTTGCATTGTAATAAGATTCTTTACTTTCTTTACCCGATAATTGAAAAATTGTGGAGTACTACCTTATGCCGTATAAGATAATGAGGAAAATAATAAATCTTTATGGTACTTTGTATACATATATATACTATTTTATCGCGTTATATAGTTATCTCAGAAAGCCTCCGCGATGACGCACAAAATAAATTCCCATCCCCTTCGAACCCATTGTAATACATAAAGTTCACCAATAGAAATTACTAGATAATATAAAAAAAGCAATTAACGCGACCGATTGAAATTCATTTCTTCTTATTCTCAGCAAATTGCCGACCAGGTAATTCAGCGTATTACACGAGGATCATCGCACGCGCGCTACCGTAAAACATCATTGCCTAGTTTGCTAAATACGCGAGCCTCTAGAAACATAAGTAGGCACATTTGACTCTGAGGAGATTGAAAAAGAGAAAGAAAAAAAAAACAAATAGAACGACCGCTGCGACGTTGGCGGAAATGCTTCGCGCTCGTGAATCCCACGAAGTGGGGGGCTACCCTGGACGAATGAGCGCATCCAAGTGAAGTCGTCCGCGAGTGGGCGTCCGACCCCCAGATGAGGGTGGCGCTGATGGCGACCTCTGGCAGGTCATCGGCAGTCGCGATTTGCGGCGTTTAGTATCAGTCGCTTCGTCGAAGGCTGCTACACCGGCTTTTCGTCGCCACCTCCGTCGCCACCACCGTCGCCACCTCCGTCGCCACCTCCGTCGCTTTCTCTCTCCCACGCTCGCTTTCTCTGCGCTCCTCTTCTCCCTGTCTCCCGTTCCTTCACCGCGTCTTCCTGGCGCGCACGCTGCACGAGTTGCCACGAGTGTGTCACACGCAATCGCGATGAGTGCGCGACTCCGGCGCGGATCACGCGAGCTGACGTAGCTGCGCCAGGTCGGGATGTAGGATTGGGTCCGGAGGTCGGTAGCGTGGTATGTGCGCGCGTGTGACCGAGGACGTAGACGAGGAGGGCCGCGCATACACGCTCTACGTGCACGCGCGGGGATAACCCCGATGTGGACGAGCGTGACAGCTGCCAGCTAAGGTGGTAAACAAGGTAAATAACCCGTGCACTCGACCTCCAACTCCTCCCCGGAGCTTGGGTTTACGTTTATGCTTAACCCAACGCTCTCGCGGTGAAGCTGAGGCCGAGCGTTAAAATGCAACCGCGACCTTTTTTTCTTTTCTTCATCCCTCGTCGCATGGCGCGTACGAGGAGGGTGAGAGGGAGTAGACACGCGCCGATAGCCCCTACACGAGCAGGCAAGTAGGGGGTTACACATTTAACGCGTTGGATCGATTCCCCTTTCTTGAGTCGCGAGGCGACACCGCAAGCTATTTCCCCCCTTTTCTTTGTCATCGACTCTCTCGCTTTCTCCTGCACGCCATGTACTTCCCGTGGACACCCTTGCGCAATTCTTAACCGCTGTCCCATGTACTTTCGAGCCCGGAACCACCGAACGCCTCTTCGTTGCGCCTCTACGACGTCGCATTTTCATCATCCGCTGAATCTCTGCTCCCGCGGATGCGAATCTCGAGTTACCACACGTACTTCCACGCGTTTGCGGATTTACGCGAATAGTTGGGAAATGTTCGATATCGCTACTATATTCCCGTGTTCTATCTATGCCCTCTTTGTTCTTTGAATTATGCGACCATCCGTTCCTCCTCCTTACGCTTCCGAACGAACAAGCTCAAAAGATGAAGAGCGTATTCCAAGCGATTATTGGGTTAATCGCAGTATGACCGACATTTGGCTGCATTGTTGCCAAAATGTAACGCTATCATTGATGCTATTCAAGATTATATACGAACTGAAACGAATATAATTTCTAAAAGCTCGTGCAAAGTAATGGATCGATCTTTAAAAGCGCTTCGGGTAAGCTGAAACTGCTACTCTCCGAGGATCGAGATTGCGTTTTTTGATGTAACCGAACGCTGCCTTTCGGATCCACGTATGGAAGCAAAATGAAAGCCAGAGAAAACGAAAGCCTAAAATGAACATTTTAGGCTGAAGTTGCGTGAGTGCGCAATAAACGGCCAGAGGCAATAAACGTGTCACTCCGTTGCCAATTCCACCGAAAACGTATCACAGGAGGAGCTACAATTTAGATGATAAATTAATGTTGACCCTTTGATGCCTAGCAACTGCCGAATGACAACAAGATTTCATTTTCGTCGTCTTTCTCCGAGCTTGTTTTTTAAAATCAGCCCAATCTTTGCACGGACTCTCCAACGATTCGTACAGGCTAAATAATAGTGCGTTTGCTCTCGTGTCGCGAGGAAAAATCCAACGACGTCTTTTATTCAAAATTTATGTGGCAATCCATGGGAGATTATGCGCAAGTGCTCCGAGTGTAAAAGCGAAAAGAATAATGAAAGTCATAAAGTTAAATCGAGATTGTCAGCTTAAATTGTCGGCTTAAATTGTCAGCTTAAATTGTCGACTGATTCACCAACTGCCGATAAATCTTTGGTTACACTGGCTGCTCGCAATATCTCGGACTCGTTCGCGAGCAACACTCGCGAATCGAGCAGCAGCTATTGTTCGTCTTCGAGATACTCCAAGATACCGGAGCAATCGCGCTTCGTTATCCCGGATGACAATTAATACGCACTCGCTGCGCAACCAAAGTGGATGACGAGATTTAAGGTTATAATGAAAAAACGTGAAAGTGGCGATCGAGCAAACAAAAGCAAAAGTGGCGTAAAATTCGAGGCTTTCCCGGTTGCGATACACGTACGAGTGGCAGCTCGACTTTTCGTTCGTTAATTGTACGCGGATGCTCGAGTGAACGATACGTTGACTTTTTGACGAGGCTGATCGAGGGGGAAGTGGGAGGGATACGTTCTTTGTAGAGTCCTTCGGACTGCAATATCTGCTGTTGGAACTCGTATCGATTGCTGCAATTTTCATCGCGATTCATCCGGACACAGCGAAACTGACATTCCTAATTTCCGTGGTTGCGGAAGTGCGCTTTTATAAAAATAAATTCATTCCAGACTTGAGTGAACATTTTCTTCGCCTTTCTCTCTTTCAGATATGCAAATCACTAACACTCGGCGAGATCAAGGAACCTCCTAATGGTAAATATACCTCTGCGAGTGACTAAGTTATTGCACCAATTACCATATTGTAATAACGTAAAGAGAACGCGCAGAGTTGCTGTCACTTTTTTTTCTTGCTTTGTTAGCATTATCATCTTCCGTAGCGGTTAATCCATATTTAACGAAAACAGAAAGTAAACGGTATTCTAATTAACGCATTGTTACGTCGGTTAAAGTGCGAAAGACCGGAGAGTTCATTTTCGGAGCACAACGCACAAAGGACCTAAAGTACCAATTTAATGCAAAGCAACAGTTTTTCTTATCTTGAAACATCGAATAAAGTTATTTTAACGTTCTTACGGTTCGGCAATGTATTCGAGTTTATACTTTCATATCCGTCGAGTGAACGAACTTAAGAGGATGTCCTACGTGAAATAATTTTCAATAATCAACTATCGAAACTTTCCATAAATTGCTCGGTTCGTTGCAGGTCTGGCAAATTTTACAATAAATTAATATTAATGATTCATCCGTTCGCATCGATACATTAACGTTATAGCGCACTAATTTAGAATCGACTCAGCACTGATTATCAAATAGATGCAATGCTATTATACGATTTGCATTTCACCGCTTTGTAAAACTATCGTTCACGTGTGCGTGTGTGTGTGTGTATGTTTCCGAGAGAACTAGCAAAATTCCTTTTAGGTTAGGGGTTGCTCGTGTTTTCTTTTTCAATTGCAACCACTGCCGCTACCTTTTTGCTTTCTTTAGCCATTTTACAAGCTCTCAAATGTAACGCGGGACAAAAGGGTCGAAGAAAGAACAAATGGAAAAGAGAGAAGGTTTAAGGGGGAGAGACGAGAAGGAGAGACGAATGGTATATTTATTTTTAATTTGCATTTTATGTACGCTTCGTGATGGTACATTTTTGCATTTCACATTTGTCTCGTCTTCTCTCTCTCTCTCTCTCTCTCTCTCTCCCTCTCTTCTTTTAATATTGTAATATAACGATTGTTCTTTCATCAAAATACTCGAAAAAAAGCCGCGTTTCTTTTTAGAAAAATGTGTTCTTTTTAATCGCGCACTCCTTTCTCCCGTCCTCCCTTTCTCTTTTCTTCGACTCCTCTTTGCTTTATATTTGAGTGTTCCGTCGCATTAAACTCTTTAAATGTCATAACACCTTGCGACTTGTACGTGTGTGCACCCTTACGTTGCGCTATCACGTTGAGCTGTTACTTTCATGCGACATTTTAATGATGGATAGAAGCGAACAAAGTAACAAATCCCAAGGAAGATAAAAGCGTGCGAATAAAATGTAACAGTACAAAGTAAAGTGCATTAAGATCCCACGTCCATATACTGCTATATGCTGCATTAAAAAAGGTGGATGATCATAGTAGTTTGAGTCAAATAAATGGCGAAGGTTGAGTCAGACGGATGAAAGAGATATAGTTGGAATTTATAGATACGGATGGGCATACAAACCATCTGTATGTGGTTGAGCTATCGATGTTCCATGCGAAAAAATACTCCTCCAAGTCTTAAATTTATTTTCACTTTTTATGTAGCATCATGTAATGACTAATAAAAACTTATACGAGTAATTAGGAAAAATACTTAAAAAAACGTTTTTGGAATAATGCAACTTGGACATTTCCTTCGAAAGATTCGTTAGTAATCCGCAGTATAGAATAAATACCCTTAATAAGCAACATTGGACAATTTTAAATTAAACTAATAAACATGAAAATACTTAAAATTCTTAATTATTTAACTTGAATGAGATTAGTCGTTGCATTATATTGCTGTAGCAAGACGTCTGACAGATTACGTACATTACTACTTATCCTAGAGAAAAATGTAAATTTACTTTTTAAATTATTCAAGTACATTAAGAAAATAACTTGTTCTGGTTGATATAAAATTTACATATGTATGAATTTACTGTTCATCTTATCTTGTGAATTTTTATCCGATTTTTCTGAATGTTCTTATAGATTAAGGTGATTAAGTTTATTACATTTAAAGGAAATGTCGCATTGTAGAAGTTATTGAGAGAAATTATTTTACGCTAAATATACATAATACGAATACGATATAAGCTGATTAATAAGCGTCGATTATTCTTACATCATTTCATTTAATGTCTAACTGAGTACTTGATTTCTACTCGATACCAAGCTATTTTCTTGAATACATAGTAAATTAGAAATATATTATTTAACATACGATAGAAATTGAATTGTAATTACAATAAAGTTTAAATTAAATTGATAATTTTAAAATAATTCGGTCAATAAAGTTTAAAATATTTAAATATATATTCTATACTATCTAACAAAATTAACGATACTAAAAAATTTTACTTAAACTTAAACATATGAAAATATGAAATTAATTTTATTTCACAATGATTACAAAAATATTCGAGAATTGCCTTTTTAAAGAAAATCTTATTTATTAGAAAAAGACATGTCAATTTATTTCAAATCTGTAGTAATATTTTTGTCTTACCTGACGAAAAACTTGCGTCGACTACCAGATCGTTACTCAAACTGATTTCAAGATAAAATTAAAAACAATATTTTTAATGACTTATAAGTCGGTATAATATTCTTTACATTATCTTAAGAAACTCTGGTTGATATACTATTAGAATAATAAAACGAGCAATTAATTTTTTCTATATTTATTAATTTAAAGCATTTTAATATACAAGCAAATATAAAGCAAATATATAAATATAAAACGTTGAATACTAAATTTACAAATAAAAGTTCTAATTCTAAGATAATTCATTACCAATGAAACATGATTAATGTATTATTTTTTCTTTATATTAACTTTTATTGACTATTCTGTGTACTACATCAATATAAAATATAATTATTTCTTATGTTTTTAAAGAATCCATAGTTTACGTTTTTTAACATTCTTAATGGTTATATGTAGAGTAATACATGTACATAATGTGTAATAAATTATTTTTTAACTACAGCTATTACTGATATTTCGTTAATAAGTTTCAGTTAATAAGTTTCGAAAGATGATTGGCTAAAAGTATATTTAAAATATGAACATATTCGTGGAAACAATTATATTAATTTTAGTTCTATAAAAGAGCCGCGGAACCGGAATCTAAATGGCTTTATAAATGACAATTTCGAGAAAAGTATTAAAACTGTTAATTATTGAATGTAGGCCACTCAAAATATCACCCGAATTCGTGATCACAGACGATATAAACATTAAAGTAAACCAAAAGACTTTAATTACAGATACGCGAGTAATTGCTAATTTTTAATATTAACCAAGTCAAGAAAAATGCATTAAAAATGTAAAAATTCTTCAAACTAACATGAAACAGTTTAAAAGCATGTTTATCACTTATAAAAATTAGTGAAAAAACTTTTTACTTTTACGTACTTAGTTCATCTTAAATTGTGACTCATAATTTACTCGTATTACTTTACTAATTAGATTCTAAAGTCCCTTTTTTTAAAAAAAATATTATGAACTAAATATTGTGAAATTATGACATTTACCAAAAGAAAAATTTCTATTAATTACGGTTCACTAATAAAATACGCTTATAATAACCACGTTCATAATCGTATATAGAACATTAATTTTTCCTTAGATAAAAATTTATTAAATTTATTTGACATAAATAATTCATATGATTAATATGATATTTTTGAATGTAAATATTAAATGTGGAATGTTGATAATAAATACACTTTTTCAAAAATAATCATACAACTCATATTCTTTTCTCTGATCTTTAATAACTAAGAATTATTGATGCTTCACTTATGTGCAAAGTTTTACCGATAAATTTTCAAAATTTTCGAAATATATATCTTTGATACTTGTAATATTTGCAAAAAGTACAAAAGTATATAAATATGGTTCAAAAGTCCTAATAGAAAACATTTCAGGGCAATTAAATATAGTAATTCTTTTAGAGTAGGCAAGATTAAAAGAATTTTCACGCATATTCCTTTTAATAAATTTTCGTATCTTAAGAAAAATTCCTCGATTTAATATTTTGAAGACTCTGATTAAATTGTGTTCAATACATTCGACACGATATTTTTTAACGTAATGAAAAAACGTTTTACTCTTTTAAGTTTAATCACGATACGGATGATTTTATTATTATCGGATACTAGAAATGAAGTTTTTCCTCTAACCAATCAAGTGTAATATGTTTTTATTAAATTTAAAAAGGTGCACGTCAAGTGTGAATTAAATTCTCGATTGTTACTTTGTAATAAAGAAAGAACCTACAAATTCTCAAAGAAAGTGAATAAAACTGACATTAAATAGCCGTATAATTTAATATCAGCGTTATGCGTTATTTATTTCTAGGCATTAATAATAATTTTTCGAAAAATAGCCGCCCGAAATAAAAGCCATAGCTCATTAACATACATTAGTTTGAACCAACGCTTCGACAGTACTGATCGATGGCTGCGTCATTTCCTTCACCGGCGATCTTAACGAACTACTGCCCATTTCACAAGAGTAATTTAATTTCAAGTTAACACTTCGCATTGGCTCACCGTTCCTCCGCATCAAAAAATAAAAAACAGGAGTTTCCTGCAGCAGTCGCTAAGGATCGCGTAACAAATGCCCGATACAACTCACCTTCCAAAACTCGAGCGGAGGATGGAAAAACACGTCTACGCTATTGCGAGCAAATAACGGAGGACGAAGATTGAGAGTCGAGAAAAACAAGCGAGTACACTTTCATACACAGTACACAGCCGATAAACAAAAAAGGCGGATGCAGGCGGAGAAGTTGTTGGAAAACGACTGTGCGATTGTGTATGCGTGCACGCCGACGCGAGAGCCGAGAGAAATCTC
Organism: Wiebesia pumilae; assembly: GCA_018907045.1. Classification (NCBI taxonomy): domain Eukaryota; kingdom Metazoa; phylum Arthropoda; class Insecta; order Hymenoptera; family Agaonidae; genus Wiebesia; species Wiebesia pumilae. Next base: position 2,475,191 of record JACCHZ010000106.1, read on the forward strand.
GACGTGCATTGCAGGCAGGTGTGAACAATCCCGACAGTGGCAGCGCGAACAAAATACACCTACACAGGCTTTCCTTTTCCGCATCTTTCTCGCGAGAGATTTTGGCGATGAAGCGGGAGTAAGGGGGAATCCTCTACTCTCTTGAGCATCTCGCCCCGGTCGCTGGGAATTTTCGTTATCTCGACTCCTGCAGGAGGCGCATGCGCGAGAAGATCCGACACCCCCGACGTTCGCAGGTACGTTAGCAGGCACGGGTAAAAATAACACGCGCAGGTGGACCAACTGCGCGCCATCGGACGTGCACTGACAGTTGGCCGAGGGCGGAAGACCTCCACCTTGGAAATATGCGATATCGAGCGATATAGAGCGGACGATAACCGTGAGATTAATAGCCCGACAGATACATTTGCAATAACAACGGGCGCACGAGTTGTACCGCAAGTTATCGAATTATCGAACGGAAGCATTTTCCGGACTTGGAGCGATAGCGGGGGGACAAAAAGTTCATTCTCGGTGATTTCCCTTTGAGTTGGGCCAATTCGATCGGTGCGTCCTTTGTTTTCTGACAGTTTAATGATGAATCACGAGCTACAAAGAAACAAAGTCAATAATGTTTTTTTACGCAGATTGAGATATCGATTTAACGTCGTTACATTATAAAGCAGATACTGCAGTTGCATGTTTGTGTGTCGTGAATTCGATACGTCATCCAAACTTTTGTCAAATCAAAATATAGTACGCATTTTGAAAACCTCCTATATATTCTTAGGTCATCGTGCGCATTGCGACAGTGGAACAACAAGCTTTGTTTCACAGTAATCCGCGGTGACTTCTTGAAAGCTAATTTTCTGATTAGTATACCGAATTAAATTCAATGTATTTCTATTTATTTAAGTAGCGCTTTTAAGACTATAAAGTAGAAAACATCGATGAGGCGTGATAAAATGTTTGAGCTGTACATCGTTAAGGAACTGAGTTGTTCACGAATTTTTGACGGAATAGTTGAAAGTGAAAGTTAACGAGACTGGATTATTAAATTCTTTGATCCTAATTTTCGTCGAGCTAGTGTGAAAAGACACAAAGAGAACAATTTATTAGTACTTGTTGTTTCACCAGATGTAGAATCCTATCGTAACAGTATCTTGTGGACGTTCGCGTTACCTCAGAATTTATCAATTATTTAAGAATGCATCGAGTTTTATGAATAATACTCGTAATCGTAAATGAGTAGTCAAATGTAAATAGTTGTTATAACTTAGACAAACGGTAAGAGTTTTAAAAGTTTTTAGCAGTTGTCCACCGTTTGCCGATAATTTGAAGAAAAATTCAAATTTCTTTTATAAAGTTGCAATTCTATCAAGTTGCGTGTAGATTTAGAATAAAGTACTTCTGTCGTTGAACTTACTATAAGGATGCTTTCTAATACCCCAAGGATATCCAGATTATTTCCTATATGTGATGCGTTCTCTAGGGCTTCCCAGGCACTTTAATCGAAAAGGAAACTGCAGTTACGGCAAAACGCGCGATTGCTCGATCTCCTTATTCCCACGAATTCTCCTCCTCGATCACGCGCGTGTCGATCTCTCTTTTGCCGAATAAGAATCGTGCAGTCTAATGAGAAGCGAAGGACGCTTTTTATTGGTCAGTTTGTAGCCGGTATATTCGTCTTACCGGCATCTGCGCCAATAGATGTATATCTAAGGCAATATTCTAATGAAATGTGTTCTGTAAGCCACGCTTATATTTTTTCACCTTCGATCAAGTATACGATATCTTTATCTCTTTCGCCTCACTCGTCGTGTTCGCTAACGTGTTTAGAGTCAAGCTTCTCTTGATCTTGACTCTGAAGCTTAATAACATTTTTGGCTATGTCTCGCGGGTTAGTTATCTGTTGTCTCGGTTCGAGTTCGTTAAACAAACCCCTAGAATTCTGGTATCCCTAGAAATCTGGTTGAGATCTACAAATGCTGAAATAGATCCATCTTAATACTGGATTACTATTCCGATGTAGTTAAATATCTTCAGCTCGACCTTTCACCAGCAGGAGCGATACCAAAAGCAGAATCCCTGGTATCTGACACTGAAAGACAGTGACTTGGAGACTCGCGATATTTATAATCTCCGTTCCTCGAGTCACCGGTGCGAAGTCCCTTCCATTTTTTAAATCATCCGTGAACCATATTTTCTTTCTTGAGATCTTTTTCAACCGCTGTAAGAGCTATTCCTCTCTGCCCGGAAAAGTGACTCCGAATCCTATCAGGCGTCGATATTTCATTTCACGCTCCAACGCTTTCTTATAATTCTTCTAGTTCGTATTCCTCGGACTCTTTTTCCAAATACGTACTTTTCCGCGTTCTTTTAACCTGAATATATTCGATTTGATCATGGGGAGTCGCTGATGCTCCAGTCGCTCAAATGCTCAACAAGTAACCAGAAGTACATAATGATATCTACTACATCCTCTCTGTGTCCGCGCTTAAAGATGAAGATGGTACGCAAGTTCAATATCTCCAGATGAGTGCTTTACAGAAACTCTAGGAAATAGTTTCCTCTGTTACTCGTATCCGACCTTTCCCAAACACGATGGTGCGGGTTCGCATAGTATCCAAAAACAAGAGGGAGATCCACCCTCTCCATCAGCGCTCTGACCTCTTTCGCAGAAGAAAGATCTCTAGAGCAATGCGGCTGAGGGTTGACCTCGGAACCGCCCTCTTTTGTCCGTCCGAGTTCGGAATCATTTTCGCAGAATCGCTGTTTACGTATTTTTATACCAACGGCGCGTCAAGGTCACTTGTAATTATACAAGTTCTGGGCCATTTTACAGTGCCAGTCTCCGTGTTATAATTATGATGATCAACGAACTTTAAAGGAAAGTCGCGTACTTCGACACCGCGATCAATCACATTCGTTTCAGGATAAATAAGCAGCTTTATTGATCTGGGTTATTTCATCATTTTGAGTTCGATGATTCAACGAATATGAAATAAACTAGAGGATATGGCGGATAATAATTGTCAAACGTTGATATCGTTATCGAAGTCGCAGCTTATCATCCGATAGATGATTGCTTCGTTTAGTTTAAAAATAATAAAATAAAAATAAAATGAAATTAAAATAAAAAATCGCAATAAATGACAGGGCGCATCTGCTAATTTTCATTTGAATGTGATAGGATTATTTCCGTTATATAATATCTGTAACAGCAGTTGTGCTTGATTATCACGGAACAATCTGCATTTTTTCAAATTGACAGTAAAGTTGGTCGAAACAGATAGTAGATTCAAATTTATTTTAATTAAATTAAGTAAAAATGCTTCGTATTTCATAGATACTTTGTACAGAACTGAACAAAAGTAATAAGTAAATATTTATTAAAATGCACATGGATCTGTGTGAGTCAAATAAATACGTAAGATAAATAATGATAATGTTAGAGAGAACTTATTTTTTGATTAATAATGATAGTGATGTACTGGTAATATTTCAATCGTATGCGTACGTTTGTACATGTATGTACATTTGATGGATTAACAATAATCCTTAAAATATTGTTAAATGCGATTGCACAATTTCGATGTCTATCATCTTTAAATACATTACAAAATCAAGTTTAAAAAATTATTCTACAAATTGAGATATTCTTTCGGGTGTTCTGTGCTTCTGGAGTAATTTAAAGTAAAACACTGAAATAGTTAAGTTAACCAACTTAGTTGGCTAGAGTTTTAGAAATCTTTGCAACGTACATTGTTTAAGTTAGACGTTTACAAAAGCCAATAAATAAATAATAACTTATTTTGATCATTATAATAAACATCTGCGTAACTTTTCCCAAGTTTAGCTTTAAACGTGAAATGTATTTTAAATCCTAATAAATTAATGTAATAATGACATTATAATGTAAAACGAAGTTAAAACTCGACTGTCATTCTTATTTTATTTTCTATTATTCCGGAAAGTTGTCGGTTGCAGTAATGCTTCTACAGCGGGAAAATATAATGTAATATACGATTGTACATCTGAGCACAGTATTCCCTTGATGTTAATACTCAGCGAAATCTTCGCTCGAACTTTAAAAGATCCAAATAATTAAAATATCGTTTCTCCAAGTTCTTAATCAATTACATTTACGAAAATTTGTTCATTTTCCAAAAGTTCATCGTACTTCTTATATTTGCTCATTTGAAAGTTAATGTTTAATGTTCGGAGAATTTATTCTACGGAAATATTAGAAAACTGTATGAGATAACCTCAAGGGAAACCACCGAGCAATACTTTGAACATAATTTTCGTATTGAAGCAAAAATATTGTCTTTATGTATAATAAAGTCCGTGCAATAGTTTTCCTTGTCTCTAATACTATATTCCATACGCAGTTCACACACGTATACGTGAAAAGTAAAAAAGAGAAAGTTTAGATTATTGAAGTTGCCTCGGAATACTTACATACGGTTGGATTTCTGTATAAAAAAATCTTCAAATTCATGCATTAAAAATCTCATTAAATTAACATCGTGCAAAAGCGTCCTTTCGAAAAAATTAATTAAGAGACGTTCAAATTAAAACAGAATGATATCCGAGCAAAGGTGTAGCAAAGGTTTTGATGAAAAATAATATCGATGCAAAAGTGATATTACATTCATCGCAGACGAGCCTCGAGCAAGAACCATAAAAGGAAAAAAGAAAAATGTACGTATACAGTATCGCAAGGTATAGAAGTAAGAGGCGTAATATCTCTCGTGCGACGCATGCCTCCAAACAATGGCGGCGAGATCTATATGGTATATATAGACACTCGCCCTTGCGAATATCGAAGAGCATCGCGGAGCTCTTATAGCAGTTGAATTTTCAAACAAGATGTACTTGTATTATTCAGGAACTGCGTGTTTTTGAACAAGTTCGCGTTGTGCGCGACCTCGAATAAGTTCGCTATCGTGTCACAGAAATTCATTCGCTTGATTCGCCGCGATCAAATTCTTCAGATTAAAAGTGTTTGAATTCAAATGCTCATTCAACGATTTTCCAAGTTGCCCGCACAAAAATTTAATCCAGGATTTTTTGCAAACTTTGCACGAGTTTTTTTCTCAAATCGCACAAATGAAATGAGACAACCTAATCGAAACTTACCGCATTAAACTTGTTCAAAAACACTATAAAATCTTTCATTAAAGAGAACTCTTAACGAGAAATATATTGATAAACAATTGTCGGTAATAAAAGTGGTGGGCTTTATTAAATTACTTATGAGAACACATTTTACAGACGAAATATATGTCAACGTTATTTTTTTCTTCATCAAACTCCCATTATTTATAAATCATATTAATTGTGGCAAATACTGGTGTTTATTTTTATCGAATGCGCGTTTTTATAATAATATTTATGTAATTATGTAGCTTCAAAGGCGACACCCAATGTAATCGTGTACTTTTTTTATTTTGAATATTTGTCATATCCGTAGTAGATAAAAAAACAAGCTATAAAAATGAAAAATAACGGATCGTAATCGATGCTAAAGGACTAAAGATGTAGATATCTATTTGGAAATTTATTTTGATTTCCTCTGATCTACCATCAAGCTATGGTTTCAATCGGGGAATAAACCGTTTCTTTTTAAATTTTCTTTCTCGATACAAGTAAAAATAATTGAAGTAATACATTCGAGTCAGTTTTTGTAACGTATAGTGTTGTGAGAGTTTACGCGAACATTGCGATGAAAATGCAGCGACTAATTTTGCTCTGACGTTAATATTTTCCACGGAAAAGGAAAAAAGTACCTTCAGCCTCTCCGACGCTGCGATATCGATACTTAAATTTGAACGAGGTTGATTTTTCCAAAATCATTTAACGCGAAACATTCTGTGCTTAGTGTTCGTGCGTTCGGTTTTCGAGGCGATCGCGTACGGCGTATCAGAAACTCGTAGTTTGCATTATACATCGAGCTCGTGCACACATGCACACGAGGGGGCGCAAACACGCATATGCACGTTGAACGGTGATTTGTACAGCGTATGTAGAGGCGAAAAATGGGATTTAAAGGGCATGAAGCGAACGTGAAACGAAAGGTACATGTGAAATACAATGTTGTACGCGTCGTATGAAAATGAAATTGTTGAATACATTCTTGAAGATTGTATCTTTTACTTTTTTTTGAGGAAACAGTTGTGAGATAAGATTTTCGAAGTAAGTAATATTCACTCCGATAAAAGTCGATAAATTCTTCGGAATTTATAAATTTAGCGAGTGACGTTCTAGAAATACGGTTGTAGTACTGCTACGATTATAAAATTATCAATCTTTTGAAATTTCTTTTATACTATCAACGTTAAGAATTTCCGTTACAAAGAAAAAGAGTTTCTACTCAAGAGAAAAGTGAGTTTCTCTTATAAACGTGAAATTATTGTATAAAAAATGAAATCTAAACCCGAGGAAGAGTTGTAAAAGAGTGATTTATATGTAATTAAACACGCGCATATGCTTTGTTAACATTCACTTTATTAATTTCAAAATCAACGATCACCTACGGAAATATTAACGTTGCAAACCATACAAAGTTTCAAAATAATATTCAATACCAGGTGAAATTCATATATAACGTTGAGTAAAGATTTTACTTCATATTCAGTTTCAGCTGGTTGTAATAAATATAAGACGTCCCATACGACGTACGCAGACTTTATCATAAATTCCGTGTTAAGACTCTTCTCTCATTGCTGCGTGTCTCCTATTATTCATCTTATTAAAAGAAATACTTTTCTTATACATGTGTCTTAAGCTTCTAATTACATAAATCACGCGGTACAGAAATGAACTCATTAAGAATATTTCGACTCACTTCTTTCGACGCATCTCACAATTTTCAATTTATTTTCAATTACGATATAACATACACATGTACGAGTATTATAAATATATATCACTGCAAAATTATTTCTCACTTTGAGCTACGTAGGAATACATTAACCGGCTTCGTGGTTAGCCCATGAATAAGCAACGAGTCTTAGGTAACTTTTCGCTAATCCCCAGAGTAACTCGATCTCTAATGAAGCATCAAGTGAGGCTACTCTCACGAAAAATACTCGACCAATCACACCCACGAATACCTCGGCGAAAACACTTGTACAACTTCAACTTCTCACTTCTCAACTTCTCAACTTCTCTTTCTTTCTGCTTTTCTCTCCTCCCGTTTCTCTTTATACTTCATTGTGCAACTTTAAACGCAATCCCTCCGCCGAATAATAAACTTTATTTTATCGTTAAAATAATATTTCTATCTTACATTATAATCTGCTAGTGTTGCTCAATCAAATTAAACGACTGTTTTCGGTTTTAATGGGAAAGAAGTATTCGCGAACTGATACACATACACGTTATTTCGTAATTTTTATCTATCAGAAAGTGGCGGAAAATTTGTGAAATAAAAAGTTACGAAAAAGTTTGTGGAATGTAAAGATCGAGTTTTCTTATCAATTAGGAAAATCAAAACATATTATTATATGAATTATAAATGTAAATATTTATATACTAGATGAAAATAGGAATGTGACCTCGTGACAGTTTGTCCAGTAATTTATAATACAACACGTATGTAACAATTTTATAAAGTTTCATTGTATTAAATCTGCAAAATAACTCTATCTCGGCATTTTTAGTTTTATTTAAATATGTAAAACGCACCGATTAAACATATCAAAAAAATGAAGACTAACTGCGCATACATGACAAAGTGAATAATTGGGAAAAATATTGAAAATGTTTATCAAGCTTCTAAATCAACGACTCGTGGATTAACTGGTATTACTGGTTTTTATTTATTCAACTACCATCCCTAGCCTTCATATTTTAATAATAAAATTGAATATCTTAAGTACAATGTAAAATAATAAGCACATTCACTATAATTACCATTCGGATTAATTTATACAATGTCCGACAATAATTAGCAATTTTTATTCACAAATTTAGAATATTTAATTTCTATATTCTTATATTGTTTTAATACAGAGTAGAACCATTTGATCTCATAAATAACTGAATCTCGACAATTTATCAAATATACACGTAGGTATCACAATCTTAGGTCGACGTATTTTTCCATATTTTTAACGAGAAGTAAGATAAAAAAAAAATATGAATAATTATCAGGAAAATACAATAAATCAGTTTTCAACACTTTTTATTCTAGATATTTTAATCGCGTTAATGAATTGCGTGGAATTGTCTGTCTATTTTTATTAAAAATAAAGTGATTTCTAGATGGGAATAGCGATCCGAGGAACATTTTAATCAAAGTTAAAGAGAATTCTTTAAATTCTGCTAGAAGATACGCATTTACTTAATTAATAAAAAAGCGAAGGGCATCATTACTTTTAAAATTAAAATTTTAATATTTATGCATATTTTATTTTTAATTATGTAGGGTCAGAGAAAATAAGTTAGTTATATAAGAGAATAAAAAAGCTCTTTGGTGGTGAAATCGGTGTTGGAAGCAGCGTACAATTGCTTGTACGAAGAAAATGTGAATAAAAACAAAGAACAAAGAGGAATTGTGTTTAGATAAGTGCTTACATTTCTATTGCGTCATGTTTTATAATTTAATAAATTATTGTTGCCTGTATACATAATGGTTAAGTACTCATGTATAAAATATCGTCGTTCAGTTATTACGATGCTGCTATAAGAGAACTAGTTTCTAATTACAGTGATGTAAAATATTAAGCAAAAACTTGTTAAAGTATTTCTGCTTTCACATCGATAATCGGTTCTAAACCGAAGTATATAATTTACAAATTTAAAAGAATCGTTGTTGCTCTCCAATAAAAATCGCAAGTTAAGCATTAATGCATTTAAGAGAATTGAGATTCTCGGTACAACGTACGCAATTATAATTAACAGATTGTCCCTATAAAATCTCATTACCGAACGAATCGCAGAAATTGCAATAAACTTAGAGCACGATTTTCCAGTAGTTACGTAGTTCATTACACCGCTGTAGGTGTAACGGTCATTTAATATTTCAAACAAACCGTTAGCGAGTATTTGAACGGTCCAAGGCCACTTTCGCCGCAATCCAGGTCACCGCTGTGCACAACTTTTTCGATGATTTTCCGCCAAAAAAGGGACTCTCCAGGAGGTGCTCCTGCGGGTACGACTCGCGCACACGTCTCAAGTCCCACAAAAGTAGTCCCCAGGTGCTCTCAATATTTTCCGCTGCAACTGAACGACGAGTTTTCTTTTGTGCCCGTGTCGCAAGCACAGCAACACAAGTAGAATCTCCAAATTTTCTTCCTGCGCCAATCTCCCTCCACCCTCTCACGAATAGCGCCCCTAACACCCCGCGGCGACCGCGCCGAAAAAGCTGTAGCCCAATGCGAATCCCGACTGTCTCTAGAGCCCCGTGAGAGGGTGCGAGAGAGAGAGAGAGAGAGAGAGAGAGAGAAATATCGTGTGCCCTATCGATCGTCGACGTCGTCCGTTGACTCTCTCTCTCTCTCTCTCGTCTCTCTCTCGGTCTCTCTCTGTCTGTCTCTCTCTCTCTCTCTCTCTCCACCTCCGCCCCTGTCCTTCTCGCTCTGTTTCTCGCGTGTTACACGAGCCGCCGCCGACGCCGTGCACCTTCACCCCCGCATATAATTTGCCGACTGCCACACCACCGCCACCTTTGCATACATATCCTGTACATCCTGTGTGCATTCGCGTCCTCGTTGATGAGCTTCGAGCCACGAGCATTAAGCGAGCAAACGCGAATAGACCTTTCTAATCTTTCATAGGAATTGGGAAACGTCTAGTGCGTCACGTGCATCGATCGCAAGAAGTGTTGTCGAATTAACCAACGGCGTCTAATGTAAAACGCCGGCATTTTTCCTTCGCCCTTCGAGCGCTTTGTATCTGCATCCACCCTCCAGTAAGCGATGACCCTACTTTAACGGTAAATCCCTCGTCCATACTGTTGCTTTCCATGGGGATCGCGTCGGTAGATGAATCATACTTAGAACTGGTTTTTCGAGGAACGCAATGATTCAAAAACAATTTGCTCATTTCTCATATCATGTACAAGGCCTAGGTTTTATTACGTTAGAGTTACGAATATTCGTTTGGGCATTAGCGCAGGATTCTAACATTTTTAAATTATGTGCCAAGTTGATAAAAAATATATATAATTTTTTTAATGCGATCGAAGGAACATCTATTGTACTACTTCTGCAAATGAAATAGGTTGTTTACCGCTTTAAAATCTTTCAAAATAATTATTCTTTATGTACGTGAGAGATATTACTTATTTCAATAATTAAGTAAAATATGTACAAAAGTTAATAAAAGTTAATAAAAGTAAGGATACGCGGATGAGAATTCACGATTCAATTCAATTTGAAATTTTACAGTGATGTCGAATGGACCACTTTACCTTATTTTGATGTACATTTCTCGAATTTCTGGTTATTTAAATTAGTATTTAGTTATCATAAAATGAATAGTTATATGGAAATTAATCATATATTCTATTTATATAAAAAGACTTTTATTCATAATTTTGTATAACATTAAAATTATTGTAATGGAATTAATTTTGAAATTACGCAACCCTTAGTTATTAGATCGTACATCATTATTGTTTAGAGTGCTATTATAATGCATAATCATATTATGTATATACGTATACGTATTACGTATTTCCATGATCTTTTTACATGTATACACGTTTAATGTCTGCTTAAAATTCTAGAAATTACATTTATGAAAAACATGATTATTTTGCTTATTATGAAAGTATTTTGCGCTGAACTACGTTACTATAAAAAATTTCTTACTAATCTTTTAAATGATATTTCACTTTCTTTAAATAGCAGAAATAAGACGTCACTTTGTGCATGCACTGAAGAAATTTTTTAAGTAAATAAGACCACCGTATATTTGTAAAATAACTTTCTTAATTGCAAATTATTCAGTTCTATATTAGAATCGCCTGGAAATTCTTTCCTATTGCAATTTATTTTATAGACAGATTTAAACTTATAAAATACATAATTATCTTTACAGTCTATAACTACAAATATTGACGTAATCCTTTGATCCGGTGCACTAAACTACATTTTCTTTTAAGCAATACAAATATTGACAGACTTTTGAACATATGAGAATAATCACGAATTTCAAATTAAGTCACAAATTAACCAGATATTTTTTCAAACAATCATTAGCAAGTTTAAAAAAAGAAGTAAATTAGTTAAGTAACCTATCGAATGTCAAGTATTCGAACCCCTCTGGTATCAAATTCTGGTAATGAATATAAAAAAATCTTTCTCATATAAATATCAAAGAGCTGTGGTGCTGAATTGAATTTATCGAAAACGGCGAGACGAAAGCTAATGAGTTAGAAAGGTTTGAAAAAAGAGCGCAGAAATTTTTGAAAATTTACCGATGTTTTGCGTAAAATCTAAACATAATGTATAAATTAATTCTGTACGTGATCGATTTTACGTGTAATTCTGTCCGTGTAAAACATGTGCTTCTGAACGGTTACGCGGGGAAAACAATTTTTTCAAACATAAAAAATCTACGTAATTGAAATTTAAATAAATATTTTGCAGTTCTTTTGCAGAGATAAACTTGATATTAACGCGAAACAGCATTAACTTGTTATTTAAAATTGTTTCAATGATTGTTCATTTGCAAATTTCGTGAAAGTTTTGTAATTAAGATGAATTTTCTAATACTACGAGGACTTTGTAACGTATTCTTGACTGCTTTGCCTCTTAAAGAAATATCGGTAGTTAAATTCACATTCTCATTATCCTTATGCGTTCTTTTAACTCTCTCGTAATCTGAGTAAGGCTGAGGGGTTTAGAAAAGCATTAAATTTATGTAAATTGTAAACTGATTAAATGAAAAGATATACAGATAAGTTGGTAAGATTCCTATTGAGGAATTTCAGGTATTGACAGAGTGTCTATTAAAATATTTTCTACAATCGAGAACTAGTGGTTCGAATGGAATATTAATTTACGGAATAGTTTGATGTTTAGCTTTAATTATAGGGCAAAAGTTTGAACATATTAATGATTACTTCCCAGTGCATACGTGGAAATTTACTTAAAAATCCAAAATGATACGTAACTACCGTATACGCATTAATTGTTCGCAAAACTAATATTATAATATCAGTTATTTCATAGCGAAAGGAGATAGCATATCATCCGAATAAAATATTATCATTACAATTGTAATTATAAGATAATTTAATGAAATAACATTTGCTAATTATGCAGGAATTTATTAAAAATTCGCTAAACAAATATTACAAATTTGTAGTTACACGAAGTGACGGAGAAATTAACGTATCATTGGTTGAAGCTTTGTAACTCAAGGAACGCACAAAGAATTTAACTTTTTTATCAATTATAGTCTTTGCCTAGTCATTTAATATTTAATTATCCCTTTTGCTACCTTTGTCTGCTCTCTACATCTCGTTTGCTCTCTCTCTCTCTCTCTCTCTCTCTCTCTCTCTCTCTCTCTCATCCACTGACTCACTCACGTACACGCTTGTACTCCTCTCTCTCTCTCTCTGCCTGCTCGCGTCTCTTTCTTTACTTGTATTACATTGTGGAATAGTGCTACTGTGACTCCTGACTCACATTCGAATATTACTCCCACTAGCAAGGGGACAACGTTTGAGCTCATAATTCAAAAGCGACTATTCCAAAAGTGCAGCGCGTCAAATGCAGGGAACTATATACATTTACATATTTTACTTTACAAATGCACGCGAAGGCGGAATTATTGGAACAGACGGTTTATGGTTCTTTTCAAGTAAGCCTGAGTTTATGTTTGGGAGTACTACTGTACTTTGACGAAAAATATTCCACAACCGCCACACGCCGTTAGTTTCGCGAAAAATTGCCAAATAACGAAGCTACTTTTTGTTTTCAAATACTTTTCCAAGTGAAATGAGTAGGATATTTGAAATTATGTAAAAAGTGTATGCAAAGGCTTATAAAAAATGAAGTTTAAGATCTTCAATAGATACGTATTCGAAAATTCAAAGAAATCATTGAGTTTTCAACAAAGCAAGCGAATTGTTATATAATGCGCATACATAAAGCATTAGGATTCAAGCAGAGAATTATATATTTCACTAACTCGAAATATTTGAACATATACATTTAGATATTTTACATATCTTTAGAATGTTCTGTTCGTTCTGTTTATTATTAATACCAAATATTACGTTAATACGTTTCCGATGTTTCATTAATACAGTGTTGCTATAAAGTGCTTTTCCTATAGAGCTACATAATACGTCCACTTTAGAACGTATTTCAAGGAAAACTGTGACTTTTCTATTTCCATGTAATGTGTGAAAAAAATTCAAAATTATTCGTTTTAAATTCGGTATTATTTTTAAATTAATTAACAATAAAATGCAAACTTCGGAAAGATTAATGTGGAAATCTGTAATTACTACAAAAATTATAAATGAGTTAAAAATAAAGTATTACCACACATTTACCACGTTAAAATGTTTGACAAACGGTTTAAAATTTTTTGCAAATAAATAAATTTGATAAATAAATTTATCAAATAGCATTAAACAAGACTGTCTTTAACTTTTAACATAAATTTTCGTTTGTCATAATGTATCTTTATTTTTGCTGGAACTTACATCACTGAAGTTGGAAAATTTTCTGCGCAACGCATTAGTTTAACGTGTTTCAGGTACTCGGACATACACACGTAAACTGTAGAAGATAAAAGGAATGCTCGGCGGAAATGAAGTGTCGAATTTTATGTAATCTGAGTACGTTCGAACTCTTGAAGGATTGTATTACTTTGTTTAGAAGATTTTACAACTTTAAGCCAGTGCATCGTGGCGAAAAAGAAAAGCGCATTTGGGAAATAAGAAATTTCTTTTAGATAAAAGTGGATGTACTCTATTTTATTTGGGAAAAAAAAATAAAACTTTAAAGATGCAACTTGTGCGTAAATTTAACTAAATGCACAACAATGTTGTAATAAAGTTAAAATTAAAGATAAACAAGAAGTTCATTTATAATCTATTTTATTTACAATGTTGAAATAATTTTACGCTCGAGTTTAAATCGAACGTACAAAATTGCGTGGAACACAACTTATCACTTTTAAAATTGGCAAAACAGTAAAATTGCAATAATTCAGATTTATGGAATTCAGCTCGAATTGTAGTTTTATAAGAACTGTTATAGTTTCTTTGTAATTCGATTTTTTAGGAATCTTTAACAACTTATCTTTCGAGTGCCTGTGTACATAATTAATAGAACCAATTAATAGAAATTTCACAATTTAATCACACTTTTGTATCTGTTTAAAGTTACCAACTTACCGCAGCGCACGAGTGATAACTACCAAGAGAAAGTATTTAAATAATATAAGAAATGGAAAAGTACTTTTCGTGTCATCGGAGTGATTCTTCTCGTTTCTCAAAATTCCAAAACTTCTCCGTGTGTTTCTTCTCATTATTCCCACCTCCGAGCACAAGTCGGTGCATTAGTAAAACTTGGTGAAACCTCTGGTGATATTTGAATAAAAAGGCGAACATATGACGAGAGCGTCGACGGCGAGTAAATAAGAAAACTTTTTCGAACGACTGCGAACCGAATCCTCAGAACTATTTCACTTGCCGTTATCCGATGGGTGAATAATAATTATAATGCCGGAAATTAAATATGTAGTTTTCCTTTGTCAGTTTTCTTCTACAATAATAACCTGGGAAATCGAGCTACCGATGGATTTTATTTCCTAAAAATATCATTCACTCTTCCAGAATATTTTTGAGAAGATAATGAATAAAGTACGTAAAGTGTAGATGATGTATTCGTTCACATAAATTCTCGGATGCAACTTATTGTATTATTTACTGATGAATCTGTCGCGTATAGAAGATACGCAAATGATTATCAACAAATCGCAAGAGATGCTCTCATACGAGTAATCGTTCTCGTAGATTTTTTTATTCTTTATTTGAATCCTAGTGTCGTTCGTCAGCGAAATTAACGCGTTGTCTCTTTGACCCAACAAATAATCAAAGGATTGAATTTTTAAAATAATAACTTCACAACCAAAGCTTGACTTTACATAAGCTTTAGATATTCTAGACATCCAACTATATAATATTCGTTTGAGGAATGTGATATCAAATAGAATATGCGCAAAAATTTTTGATTTCAACAATGCTATAAATGATATAGAGCGTATAAAACATAAAACGTTAAGCTAATTTTGTTCTTCATTTGAGCGTCGGTCTTCTCACATTTCAAACGATGAAATTATATGATTTTGAACGTTAGCTATTTGTTTATTAAGTTACTATCTACGAATGAAGTAAAATTAATTCAATTTTCCAAATTTGACCCGTGAAAATAGTTTATTCGAATTGTTTTAAATACCACGCAGTAATGCAGTAGCCGAAAATTTAAAGAATTCATATTAAGAATGCGAATTAACCTTTAACCAGACTGTACTTGCACCAGAATCTGCTATGGATGTAGAACACTCGCGTGTCAGGCGTAATAGAGGTAAATAGAGGTAAATAGAGGTAAAAAGAGTCAATGCGCTTAGTACAGAAAATCTTCTTACTTTGTCGTCAGGCAACAGCGCGAGCTGGTGAGTAGTGATAGTGAAGATGTGGCCCCTTTTCTTTTTAACAACGTCGTTACACGGCCAAGTGTTTTTCTTACTGCGAAAGCAATGTTCCGTCGGCCTCCTGTGTCCTATTGTGCCCTCGCTTAATACATCCTTCCTTCTCTTCCCTTCCGATTCACTATTGCACCGCATGTTTTCATCCAGCCCTTGGTAGTCGCAGTTCATTTCTAGTTTTTGGTTTACGGTCTCTTGAGCTCTGGATCGTCGAAATGTGCAACTGAATCAAAATGCGAACTGTACTTTAAGAATCCTTTGAATTGGCATTCTTCCTCCCTTTGCCTTTGTGCTTGCGCGTACTCTTCATTTTTGCGAAAATACATCGCAGCTGCTTACTGATAACAGGAGGTAAATACTTGCTTCTACTCTTTCTCCACTTTCTCCAAAACGTTTAATCATTGAACTATTTTCGAAGAATTTATGGATCTTTATACAGAGATAAATAGAGAAGAGACGAGAGAGCGAGTGGGTGGGAAGAAAAAGGAGGAAAAATGAAATAGAGCCGGAGGTATGAAATTCATACATACTTCTACGCAACCGAATAGAATTATAATAGATATAAAATAAGTTATCTGTAACAATGTTGGAATATCCGCTCGTACGTGTTTTTTCAAATTCAATGGAGTGCCCCTGTAATGTTTTATTTGTTAAGCTTACGTCGATTCTGGCTATCTTATTACCGCAACAAATTAGTAACCTTAATATTGCCTACGAATTTATGATAATATTTTGTATTTCGCACATTTTTATATGAAGAAGTTTGTTTCCTCGACATATCATATTTTACTAAATGAAAATATACGCGCGCGCGCACAATTGTTTAGTAACTTGAATAAAACTATTAAGCATAAATTGTATCGTTGACTAAACTCAAAAATCAAGTCAAATTTTTTATTTCTTCCTCCCGGTACAAAATAGCTCATATATCAAATATATTTGTAATTCGATTGATAACCGTAAGCATAAGACGATAACGACGTTTTCGATTTTATTAAAATTGGGGGTAAAATTTAAAAACAACAAAAAATATTACATTTCCTAGAGCGATAAGATTTACGCAAACGGTCAAAAACATTCGACAAGAATGTTGTACTTTATTTGTAATGTAGAATCTATTGAACAACGTATACGCGGCGACAATGAATGCTTTAATGCATTGAATTTTCAACAAATAATTCAGTGAAAATACGCGGCTGAACTACTAACGTGAGCAAAATTTATAAGAATAATCAAGAATTTCATGACTAGAAAGGTCAGTGAGTAGCGTTCGAGGAAAAACAAGGTTTGTAAATTAAGTTAATACGCACGTCAGCACTTGGAAATTTATTTGAAATCAGAGAACCGCATGAATTCGGATCGAGCCTCGCTTTTTTCCGGAACATAAAAGCTTCGTACGAGATATAAAACACCGCGCACAGATCGAAATCACACAGTTTATGAGTGCCAGGGTCCGTTGATTTTATAAAGTACTCGCACGATTCGAGCGAGTTTCTGCCAATTATACGCGACGAGCGGTTAATTAAATTTTTTTGCTCTTGCGCACGTTCCTGGATCGCCGCTCCATCTTTATTTCGCTCATCTCAGCCGCTGACCATCGAGTGGATTAAATGACGCGAGTCGGGGCGATTGATACAACTGTAACAGGTGTGCAATTGGTTGATGGCCTATGTACATAGATAAAGGTGATCGCGGCAGTAATTTCATTGGAGATTTATTGGGCTGCAACGTCGAGAATGAGAAAAACGGGAAAGACGGGCGTCGTTGGTGAGGCTACGGGAATATGGCACGTGCTCAACTAGCGTGATTATGGGTGGAAGAAAGGGTGTAGTAAAATTCGAGGTAAAAAAAAACCTCATAACCGTGAGATTCGGTCGATGGGATTTTATATTCTGCGCCATTCCTTCTCCTTTTTCTTTCCTACATCTGCTCGTTCTTTTCTTTATCGACTCTAGGCCGTCATTTCCGAGTTATTTTACTATAATACATTAAAAGAAGTCCGAATCCGAGATCAATATCTTGTTAGAGAGGATTTTACGCGTGAGATAGCAGAAATATAGCCTAAAAGCTCGTCGTGGGGTATCGAATGCCGTTGTTCAACCAATCCGTGTCGTGGGACGGTAATTTCGATATCAGCTGCTGTACAGATGCTTTGTTCGCTTTCATACACCATCTTCTGCGAACTTTTTACGGTTTATATCTTATTGCAAAAGATTACGTAATAGCATTGGTAAGTAAGTGTTACTAAACTGACGTATATTCTACGTCATTACGTACACCCTCTCTCGTAACTACTGTCCCGTACCATCAAGCTAACGCTGAAGAAACATAGGCGTGCGTTTTAAATTCTTTTATTTATATTCATCGTGTGAATAATGAGCCGAGCCATTAGAAATGCGAAACAATACGAGCTCAGCAATTAAAATATCAACAGGGCTGAAGAAAAGCCGGAGCATGCAGAAGTAAAAAGAAAAAATAGAAAAAAAAAGTAATTGAGAGAACAAACGTCTCGCGACGAAACGAACGTTTTCATAGTGAAAAGTTATGAACAAATCAGCGACAGCGAATGAAACGGCCCGAATAAAGAAAAAAAAAGAGTGCCATTTTTTGGTTATAAAAATAAAGGTATCGACGGAAGAGAAAACAAAAAGTGAAGAGGGAATCATTGAAAAAAGAATAATTATATTTCGATTGTAAGCCTGAACAATAGTTTTGAATTTCAATATTTTCTTCGTATTATTCGAAAATAGTCGTTTGGTTAAGCTTCATGTCCATCCAATTATTAATCAAAATTAATATAAAATTGCTCTGATTCTGAATAAAATAAAATGGAATAAATTCGTTATCGAATATTGTCAATTACCGAGCCAAGGTTATTGGGTTACACAGTATACACAGGTTATACAGTGTACGAATTAAATAGCAGTTGTATGGAATTTTTAAAAATAAACGTATTTTTTATGATACGAAGGAATCGAAGTAACACAATAACTAAATCGAAAATTTTCAATTGCATTTCTAAGGTAATCATTATACCGGTAATGTTTATACCGCTTAAGTTTTGCAATTCTTAATAACATTGATAAGTTTGGTTGGAAATATTAATGAATAATCGGAAAATATCATTTTTCATTACAAATGAAGCGAGGGTATCATTTGTTTTGAAATTTCCAAAGAGCTGAAACCCATCGATCGTATATTGTAAACATAAAAATCACGAGCGAAATATTATATCAGAATTTAGATAAGTTCTTGCATCATAATATGAACTTGGAGATAATAAAAAGTTTATGAAATGACATCGTAAAAATATAATTTAAGATCTTAAGTATTGAGATACACCATTGTTATAAAAACAGTTCAATAAAGATGCCTTTGTCCGAGTACATAATACATAAATATGTGCATGGAATGTTAAGTTTTTTCACTTTTACGTGACTTTGTGATTAAAAATATGTATGTTTATGCTCGCTATTATTATAATATAAGCATGCGTAGGCACATATCAAGGCCATTCCCATTAAATTTTA
Organism: Wiebesia pumilae; assembly: GCA_018907045.1. Classification (NCBI taxonomy): domain Eukaryota; kingdom Metazoa; phylum Arthropoda; class Insecta; order Hymenoptera; family Agaonidae; genus Wiebesia; species Wiebesia pumilae. Next base: position 2,494,387 of record JACCHZ010000106.1, read on the forward strand.
TATAAACTAATATTGCTTAAAATGTATATAAATAAATACGCTCGCAGATACGTGCAGCTGCGCAAATTTTACATTTTTTAATTTCTCGTATTTTCATTCGGGTCTCCGTGCATTAAAGAAGTTTTTTCTGCTTAATAAAACTGTGGAAGTACGTTAATTGTAGATAAAATGACGTGCATGTCCATTTTAGCAGGGCTGACGAAAAGGTTATCAAGCCATTTGATAATTTACCGTAACGAAAATGAACTCTACCACTTTGTCCTCGGGAAAAGAAAAGTAATGAATTATTTTACCGAATTGGTCTACGTTCGCGATGCATAAAATTCCATTAAACTATTTAATTTCTAGTCGATATTTGCGAGCAATTGATTAACCAAACGATGCATATTCTCTATCATCCAACCCCAACTTTAAAGTCGTAATGCCTATTACTTTAATTGTAATCGTTATCGTTAGGATCGATTGTATATTGGACTCTTTTTATTTAATGCTTGATATTATTAACCAAGTTATTCTTTAAAGGAAGATTAAGTTTATCAATGGTTTTAATTTCGAAACGAGAAAATAGTAAATAATCGAATAGCAGTGATTCACGACTAAAATAATTAAATTTACGATTAAAAATATATGACAGCTACATTATGTAATATAATATAATGTTAATTATAATAATTATATAATGTAGCTTGACTCCATCCTGAATATGTTCTGAGTAATTTTACGATAATTAAGTGCAATTATATCAATTGAAATTATATTTTCTTCCTTATGTATCTTTGGTTTTTCAAGGAGAATAATTATACGCTATTAATATTGCTTTCAACTATCAACTTATTTTTCGATTCCGAATACCATCTTGTATATTTCCCGTGAAATTTAGCAAATTTTTATGCAAACCATTACGAATCCACGTTACTCGTTTCCTTCTATTAAACGAATAGGTTTTCTTGCTTAGGAGTAATAAGTAAGCGCAAATAGATTCATATTATTTTGGTAATTTTTAAAGAACGAGTAATGGTTAGATTTCTTAGATACATGTAACATCCAAGAAGCACATTTAAATGTATGATTTTAACGAATTCTCAGAGTTACCTCATCCAATTTTCTCACACAACATGATGCTGTTTTCCATGATAACTTAATCGGACTACATCTGTCGCGTTCCCACTCAACAACAGTGGAAGAAACGCCAAGAAAAGAAAAATGGCCGGTCGAGTGCACGGGTTGCATCGATAATGGACCTTAGAAAAGTGGCGCCGTTGAGAAAAACTGATTCGCCCGAGGAGACGAATATCTTTTCTTTCCTCTCCCCCTTTTTATCCGTTTCTCTATCTCTCGATCTATCTTTTTATCGCCTTATCTCGGTGCTCTTCTCTTTTTCTCGCTCCCTTATGTAGCGTGGTTATCTCGTTCCACGGCATCAATACGCCGACCTAAATCGTACCTGCGAATTGACGAACGTCTACAATTTTGAAACAAACGTGCAGTCGAGAAACTGTATCCTCTATCTTCCTTTCGTTCGAACTACACTTTTCGAGAAATGTATTTTTCAAATTTACATCGTTTCGTAGATAAATGTTAATTGATGATAACGTGATCAAGCGTAAGTAAAGTTAGAAAGAAGAAACGATTATTTTAAGACAGTCAAGTGTGCATCAATTATAAATACAAGAATGCAACCGAAATCAAATGGAAGATTACTACTAATAATCACCGTACTTTAATAACAAAGTCAAATAAATTATAACGTCGTAGTCCCTTGGTTGTTAAGAACTATCTTTCGCAAACTATAAGGAATATCAAAATTTAATAGACCTCGATGTTAGACCTTTATGAATTAATTCATAAAGAAACTAACGCAAAACGTAAAACTTAAAAGTGTAAAATCTGGAAAGCGACGAGTTCGCAAACAGAACTATTTCGAACTCCGCCGAGATTCGAAACAGCGTCCAGAGAAATATTCGTCTATCGAACTTCCCAAGAGTTGCGATTAGTGGCCGGCCCCCAGTCGATCCAGCTGATAATGACTACGAGTTATTTATAGATCGAGGAAAGATAAAGGCGGACGCTCAGTCGTATCGGCCCCACGAGATTTGTATAGCTGTCCAAGTAAAATGGAAACAGCACTAAATCCACTCTTTTCACGCGCACTTGCAAGTCTCTCTGGGCGTAAAGTTATTCCCCGTCGATACAAACGTTTACGTATAACAGATGCTGACAACTCAGCAATTAGTACAGTCAATAAGTAGCTTTGAACAGCTGGGCGCTGGTTCATCAAATATTGGATTCATAGATCAAACGCTGGCTCGGGTATACGAATTTCCGTCCTACACTCGCTGAAAAGCTCATTATTGCACCCGACCGAGTAGACCTTTCATAATGGCACGAACGGTTGTCGTTTTAATGCACCGTTAATGCCTTGAATACCGCACGCACTCGCTGAAATTGCTAACAGGGGTGAACGCATGGGGTTCTTGTCGCGATAGGCAAAGGAAAAGTATTTACCATTTACTCCCACCACTCCCCACTAATGAGGGATTATTTTCGCGAGAAGCAAGTACGTGGCTGCATCCAGTCTACCGTCGCTGCCCTAATTATTCAGCTCTCGGTGAAAAGGGAGGAAAAGCGACATACGAAGTTGAATCGCCGAGATGATTCCCGAGAAGACGAGAGAAATGGAAAATAAGCGAAAACCTTTTGCACGGATGCTACGGATGGGATGACCATCCAACCTTGCGTGATGGAAGCAATCGTACAAGCGGAAGTGTGATTACGGATCTAATTGGGCTCGGACCTCCGAAAGTTGATAATAATGGATTGGAAAATGGAAATATTCCCAATGCTGTCTCTGGCCGTATTGGACAATAATCCTTTACTCCATTTGTCGTTATAATTTCCCATGGCTCACCATTATCCAAGTCGGATGTTTTCAGAATAAATATGAATACTTGAACGAGAGTAGGATAATGATAAAAAGATGCAAAGTGAAGGATTTTTGGATAAAGTAGATTGAAAAGAGGAACGCATAAATATACTTTTTAATATAAAACGACCGTGGTACGATACACGTGGACCTCGGAATAATGTCGAGCTGTGATTTATTTACTTTTTAACCCCAAAATAGGAGTGCGACAGTTCAGTGTAATTATAGTTTCGTAAGAGAAGGGATTTCGCACCTTACTTAACGTGATTCAAATCATTTTACGTTCGCGTATTCCGATAGCAGTACAATAATATTAGAGTACCGAATTATACCTAATCCTGCTTAATGGGAATAACACTCGATTGAATGAAACTAATGAAACTTATCAAAGACTGGCTCTCCCGGTCGAAATTACGAGTTTGTTATTAAGAATTTAATTATTTAATATATTGACTGCAGAGCGCTGTGATTTCCATACAAACAGTTTTACGACTCCAAGGTTCATAAACTATGACAAATGACAATCAGGTTAGAAAGAAATGTTTGCCGTGTTAATACGCAAACCGTCCTCGATCTACATAGATTTACATAGATTACCCATTCGACTAAGTACGCAACTTAGTTAATTAACGACGACTTATAAAGCACGAGCGCCAAATACCGTAAAATGAAATGAGAGGGGCAGTGGGACAGAGAGAGAGAGAGAGAGAGAGAGAGAGAGAGAGAGAGAGAGAGAGAGAGAGGTAGACGGAATACAAAAAAGAAGAGAATCGGTTAAAACAAGAAAAGATAGAAGGAGCAATATGCCAATTGAAGTAGAAATTAGAGCGAAGTTCGAAATGAAACAGGAAAATGCGCGAAAGTTCAGCTGACGTGAAAGAGAGAGAGAGAGAGAGAGAGAGAGAGCGAGAGCTTTTCTGGCGGGGAGTCGAGGGTAGGAGGACAGACGGACAGGCGACGGTGTCGGTCGAATAGGTGGTAAGGTGGGAATAGAAGAAGCGCGAGCGAGAGGGTGCGAGGGACAGAGAGGGGATGAGACAGCGCGATATTTCGTCTCACTTGCACTGCTCGGCACCGAGGGTAGAATCAATAGGGGGTCAATGGCATCACCGCACCGCAGCAACGTGCGCGGGATACAATCGCAGCGGTGGCGCACAACTGGACGAGATGATATGTAGTAGGCATAACAATGGGGAAGCTCACCCCCTTCGCGATCCTTTTTTACGAAACGCACAGCTTGCGTTATCCTACTCCGTACGATCCCATCCGAACGAAAGACGCTATTGTTAATTAATCCCCGACGTTTAACGATATCGTATTTGCAAACGAACGCTATTAACCGATCTATCGATTTCCCTATATCGCCGGCGAGATTATCCGTTTGGGTGCAACGCTGTGGTAAATTTCTTTTCCTAGACCCATTCATTATTTTCCTTTCGCCGGGCTGCGCGATCCCGGATTAAATCATATTAAAGCTATTTATTACCGCAAAGGATATAGCCTCAACGAAATTGATACGCCGCTGCATTCGAAATCGCAGACGCGTTTACGTTTTTAGTAGACCTGCTTTATCGGCTCAACCTTGAAAGCATCAAACAGACACAATTTTATTATCAACGTCGACGGTTTATTTATCGCTTTTATACGATAAAAAGTTTAAGCGAAAAAGTTTGGCTGTATTATGCACCATCTGTAACCTAAATCTTCTATTATTCAAGAGTGGAGGAGTGCTTTGTTCGGAGTGTGTTTATGGACGGCATTGTTTAAAATATCTTAGCAGCGATGCGTTTGAGAAAGTGGTTTTATCGGTTTGCACAATTGAAGAAACTTTTAATTTTTTTTTTTTTTTTTTTTTTTTCTAAATTAAATTAGCTCGGTATTTCTATATGTATTTTTTATTGCGTTTGATATTGCGTTAAGGATGGAAAATTCATAGAATTTCAAAATGAATAGTCGGAGTGTTTTCCGATTATGGCCTTTCATTGGCAATCCAATTACACATATATAACTGCGACCTGCAGCATTTTCCAACGTATTGCACTCTTTAGCACGAACCTATAAATTATAGCCGTCTAATGTCACGCAGTTTGAGCTCCTAGTCATTTAACTTCGTATATCTGGAAGAATTTACAGTTGCCCGGATGGTAATATAGGGATATTGTAAATCCGCGTTACATTCGAAAGGACCCATTTCTACGAGATCTCGTGTAAATATTTTACTTTTCGCTATCATTGAATATCTTCCAAGTGTGCATTGTTATTCGATAATTACGATTCGTTAGAAATTTGCTCGGCATTGACAATAGCGTGCCCGTACATTCATCTTGCTCCCGCAGAATTACAGTGTATTATAAAAACAACTAAATTTATTCGTGTACTCCCTGGATTATTGCAGAATTTTTAACATTTTATCTTTTACGATATCCTCATTGCCAACGACATCTCAATTTGTAACAGACAAGTCTTTCCGTAATCCTCGAACATTATTAATGATTCTTAAGGATGATCCGTGTAAATTTATAAATCTACATTCTATCATGACGGAGTATATCACAAAATTACAAATTACAAATAATGTAGAAGCAAAGAAGTTGCCTACCGTCATTTTCTTGTTTCGTGAATTTTTCGCGCTGCACTTTATCCCATATGTAATACTAATGTCACGTATCCATAATTTATGCGTACGTATCCATATTCAATAATCTATATTTTGCAGTCGTATTGCACAAGACCAGTCTCATTTTCTTATGATGGAATAAGCACGAGATAAGCACGAGATAAGCATGAGATAAGCATGAAATAAGCATCAATTCATAAATGTCTCCAAAGAAATAATGCATAAATGTATTTGAATGATATAAATCTCCTCGAGTAATAAATACAGCGTCCTTTTACCGAACAACAATTTCAATGAACCTGGTCTTGCATATTTCTTGTTCTTTGCATATTCTTTGTGGCAGTAGTAGGAGCTAGGAAATCTAAAAACTTGAACGTAATCGTCGACGTCGAGCTCCCAACAAAAAGGAGAAATTTAGCAAGAGCTTACGAATACGCGGAGCGAACCAGAGCGTAAAGCACAAAAAGGGGAAAAAAGAAACAACGTATCCCGACGCTCTAGAAAATGGTGGAAAGCCCGGCAAAAAATCCAAATTCTTCATTTTCAAATAATTCGGTATCTCTGCTCGAGAATAGAAGAGAGAAGTCGGGATCCCGCGTTTCGTACGCTCATGCGTCTGCACACGTGTGCGTTATGTACGTGTGCATAATTCTCGAGTGGCGACTAGTCGAGGCTCCTTATGACGGAACTACTCGAGTGACTCGCAAGGATTCGCCTTAAATACGCGAAAGTTGTGAAAGTGCCACGCGAGAGCTTAAGGGGGAAACATCTCAGGTGAGATTCGACAATGTTTGCCCCAGCGGCTACTAAAAGATGAGCACCGAGTGGATGTAACTGGGGTGTGTCAGTCGTTGCATTAATGCGAGCTTTCCAAACGATAAACGTCCTTAATAATCTAGTCGCTCCATCACTCGAGAGACGTGAAAACCACAGTGTTAATCATGAATTTGTTGGTACGCTGACGTAAATGGTAACTCGATTTTTCATGCGGATTTTGAAAAGTATTTTCTAGGTAAGTATTTTTCTTCGCGTGTAAATTCAAGGCTGAAGTACTGGACTTTTGAGAATTAGTTGCTCGGGGTTTCGTCGGAGTAATTCGTTAACGATGCTTTAAGTCTTAATGATTTTCCTACAAAATTCATAGCGCACGTGTGTTAATAAAATTACGCAGGTTTCATAATTAATCTGTACTTGAAAACGAATGCGTGTGTGAAACACGTGCGATTAAATGTTTGATAAGCGATATGAAGTGCGAGTGAACAAAGATATTTTCATGCTCCTTTACAAAGAAACATTTCACAAAGTAAAGTATTTTTGAAACTTCTCAACGTTAGAGAGCGAGCGAATAAGTTGGTCGAATTCGATACATATAGTAATTACAATTGTCATTTGTTACACTGCAGATTGTTCAATTATTCATCACTATTGCAATTCATCTTTTTTTATTATAATGGCACCAGTCTACCAGTGGTATTCTATAGCTTTATTATGTGTGTTATTTCATGTAAATAGATTGCGTTAGTTTTTGCAAAATGACTTTACGGCAGGAAACATAAAAGGGAAGCTCCGATTTCTTAGCAGCGAAACGTCTCGTAATAATAAATGCTTTCTCGCTCGGACATTTAAATGGCATATAAAAAGTGTAAGAAATTATGCTATTTATAATTAAAAATTAAAATTATGAGCTTTCGTCTAATATTTATGGTAGTTAAAAGATACGGAAATAATTTATCGTTCGTTACATTTTAATCGTAAGTAGCAGCTGCTTACTATACAACAAATTTTTAAAACTAAATTAAAAGTACTGAATTACCTAAGGGTGCGATTAATCTTGTTTTTGATAGTTTCCGTCATTAAGAAATGCCTCCTATGTACAACATGATAGGTATCTCGAGGGAAATTTATGAAGCGCGTACCAACATTTACTTAAGAAAAAAATCTTCGGGTTAAGAATATTCAATCTTCCTAAGCAAGGGAAAAAATTTGAATAAACGGTCGATAAAATTCAATAAAGCACTACTTATTAAACATTAAGTGTATTAATTAATTCGCGACTTCGACAATTAATCAATCGTAACTACGTCTAATATAAATCAGTGGCAGGATAGCAGCTGTTTAATGAAACATCAGGTGTTGAATTTTTCTGTAACTCGGAATGATTTTTGTGTTTTGTGACAATGTACCATGGTGAACAAGTCTCGAAGAAAAAGTTATCGAGGACTTTTGAATGGTGATTTCGATATTATTGATGAAAAGCGTCACGAACGACGAAATGTTACCGCACAATCTGAAATATAATTTATCTTCTATTGAAGAGGTAAATAACAGCTTCGTTGGTCTTATCAACTAGAACTCGTCATAATTTGATACAGTGGGGTTGCAATAGCTGACGATAAGTGAGAGCCATGAATATATGGAAGAGATTTCAAATTAAGTCGCGGATAATTATTTCATACATGAAGAATATATTAAATTATTTTATATTAAAAATAAGCTAAGGAGAATAAAACACTCTTACCGAGTAGAATTTTATCGATTTTATCTAACCTACACTTTTACCGTAAGAATCCACTTTTTAAATTAAAAGTATTTTACATTTTAAATGATGAAACGCTTTTCTCTCGAGAATTAAATACACTCTGTATCGCGAGTATACAGTTTATTATTTTCTTCTTACTTAAGATCGAATATGCATATTAATATTTATGAATTGTATGCATGTTACCTAAGCCCTCGTAATTTTCAATTAAAAACTTTAACTTACAGTTTTTCCTATACGAATAAATATGCAAAATGCATTAAAAATGGAAAATATCAAATCTTTGAGTTTCTGATCTAAATTCAAAATCCAAAAGGATCCTAAGGGTGTCGATGAACGGAGTTCAAATCTAAAGAAATGGTATATAATATGTCCTCGACACCCGATAGCATAAATTCCAAGATTAATTAATAATGAGATAATCTCATTATCTCGTCGAAATTATTTTTAAACTTTCTTTTTTGAATTATTGAAAGTAATATGTAAAAAAAAGTAATATGAGTCATGTATTTGTCAATTTCTATTAAAGGAGTGTACATAAAAAGCCAATATTAATGCTCTTATTCTCTGAATAAATACTAATGTGCGGTAAAAAGTTGTACGTGCGTGTAAAAGTGTAAGATGTACGTAAATCGATAGAACAATTAAGAAATCGATTCAAAATAAAGTGTCTCACGATCAAATTTGCCTCACCTTTTCATTGTTAAAAATCTAAATCGCATCCCCATTTATATGCTTTTACGAAATTATTACGAATTTATAATTTTTTACGCTCCTTGCTTTATCCTAAAGTAACGTTGCAGTTAATCTCCCAACGCAAAGTTCAACAACAAGCTTGAAAAACATTATTATAGATTAAAACGCGTAAATAGAGAAAGTTGAACGAGGGTAATACTTCTCGAGTTAGTTAATAATCTGCTCAAAGATGCTTATATACAACTCAATTCCCAACGATCTATAAATGTAAAGGAGAATCCCATCGAAAGATTATTAAATTTCCCACAGATCTGTCTCTAATATAGCGATCAAATAAAGCGGAAGATACGATTACTAGTTTCTGTAGCTTCTAACGGTCTCTCTCTCACGGTCTCTCACGGTCTCTCACGGTCTCTCACTGTCTCCTCGACTTTGGCTCTAGAGAATTTGATCGTATTAAGGAAGAAGATATTTGCCATCCGATTCGTCGACAGATTATGCAGACCCGCATGAGTCATCTGCATAAGATCCATATGTATTCTGGTCGCGCTCGGGTTCCGAGTTAGACGATGTCATAGGGGGTAGTAAGCATCCTCTATTTTCCAGTTGCAGAAAGGCTTAGTTACGACGTAAATCCGTCAGTTATGCCTCTATTTCCAAACGATCAAACTTCCCACCGCCCCCTCGGTTATTCGCTCTAGTAGCGAAGAGACGTGATTGTGATAGGCACAACGAGGTCGATACCTCCTGCAACTTGGCGTCTCTCTTACTCGTGTCTGTTCACGCTTATTTCTTTCGTTTGGGCTCGCGCACCCCTGCGATATACGCGTGCTCTGCTTCCCTATTTTTCACTCTACCGCCAATGCAGCGAGTTTCTCAATATCTTCTTCAATATCTCCCCGTCACTCGTTGTGTTAGCGCCTACCTCTCCACCTTTCATTCAATTTCTCCAAACGCGTTCGCATTAGGCCACTGACGTTCCACGGCTCTTGTCCGTTAGCTCGACGTTCCTCTTCTACCTACGCTGGTTATATTAATTGGTCAGTCAATTTTTATACCGTCACTTCGGCATGATATTCAAAACACGTACCCCAGAGTTTAATTTTTATTCCACGTTATGTTACGAAAACTACAAGAGAGATCGAGCCCTTCCCTCCTGTGGATAGAGTAACAATTTATCACCAACCGATAGGTTAAAGTGACGATTCGCTTAAAGCGAATTCGCGCATCTCGGTAAAGCGCTGTTGTGCTCGTTGTGCCGCTCATTCGTAAACGCGCGAATACCGATCGCGCGTTTACGAATTTTCGAGATCAGGACACCTTGGTAACAGCACGAATGCACGCATCTCAAGGCCCTAAGAAACGTACTCCCATAAAATTACGCCTCGCTCGCTCACTGTCAACGTTTATAGCAAGAGCCACTCGAGGCGTCGCGTTGCTCAAGGGCGCGAGGGTGAAGGGGTAGTGCCGCCAAGAGAACAGTCAGACGGTGTAAAGCGCTCCAACCTTCCCATCCTCCCATCTTCCCGATGTAACTTCGCTTGGAATCCATGCGTGTACTCCCACTCGTCTCGTACACATTTCTCACGTTAGTTCGCCGAAGTACACTTGCATCTGAACAAGTTCGTTCGAAACTTGTTTCGAAATTTCGTGCCCTCGCGCTGCGGCATTTCAAATTATTATGGTATTTCGAATAATTAGCGATTGCTGATTATTGGATGGAATTTGTGGGGTAAAAATTGGAATGCCGCAAAACTAATTTCCTCGGGTGTACTAAATTTTGGATAATTCCATCGTGATCGCGATCGACTTGCCTAGTCGATATCTCTCGTAAACCTGTGCTCGTTTTGTACCTCTAATTCGAATATCGAAATTTTAGCATAAAGACAAATTGCGTAAAATGTTAGTTTGAATAAAAGAGTGTAAAAGGAGAAGAAAAAATTCTGAAAAGAGAATGGTTAGGAAAAGGATTTCCGTTTTCAGAGAAATTTTAACTCGTTCCATTCGAGTTTGTCTAGAAACTTATTGCGAACGTCAACTATTGCAATATGACAATTTGTTATTCTTTATATCAAGAGCTGATATTTTTCGAAATAAAAGGAGTTGATTCGTGGAAATGACAACTAATTAATAAGTACTTAAGTTAACTGATTAAATTCGATAAATTTCTAAAACCGATGATTAAATTCCATAATTATTACGCAGTCAATGAGTGACGAGTCTGTTTATTAAGCAAAACGGGATGTAAACTATTATATAAGGTCTAAAGTGGAAACGTTATCATTAGAATTAAATTATATAATAAATATGTAAATTAAATTCAGATACACGAGTTATTTACTTATTTACCCGTTCTTATCAACTTAAATCATCCAATGCATGTTAACGTCAATAACATCGTGAATGTTCAGTAATTAAATAATTGCTTCGTAGCCTAACTTCTAAATATTGAATGAAGTTTTCTTTAAAATACGAACTTAGGTTCTAACATTTATGCATACGAGTCAACTCCGAAATATTCCGTGGATGTTCACGTTACCATTTATGACGTTCAAAAGCTTCCGTATTGACGCTTGCAAGTGTCAAAGCTTAAGGCGTTACTACTAGTTTACCTTACAAGTTCGTAAGTACCTTACGATAGAACCGTTCGCTAATAATAGACGTGAGTAAATTGAGATTTGGATACGGAGATTGGAATCAGACGTCATAGGACTCATTGGATGTATCGAGAGATCGATACCTCGATTGGCCGCAATTGGCAACATTTCAGGATCGGTTCATCAATTTGAAAATGCATTCTGCATGGGCACATTTCGTGTTAAGTTATTGTATCGTTGTGGACGCCGAGTTATAGCATTTATGCTGTAGGCATCTATATCGTTGTAAAAATAACTGATATGTGCAGTCTGCGTGAAACGCGAAATTACTTTTCAGCTTCGTAACTTTTCACAATTCTAATTTTTAATGCAATCTAAATTGCTTTAACGATATAATTCGATTGAGACGTGCATTCGAGGATAACAGGAATGAGTCCATCTGATTAGATTTTGACACATTTTTGTTATAATAACGATTATACGAAATAACCTACATGCATCCAGCTTTTACATCAATCAATTTCAACGATGAATTTAATCAATTTCAACCGTTAATTAAGTCGAATAATATAGAGTATAAACAAGATCGTATTAACTTTCAAAAGTACTTGTAATAATATCGAGTGAATTTAAATATTGAAATTTAATTTAGAATTTTGATAATAATCAAGAACTGGAAACGGGAAATATACCGAAACGCTTAGAAAAGTAAGTAAAATTCTATTGTCATTATTTTTAAAACGTACGTAAGCGTCAACGGAAACAAATTAATAAAAATTTGTATAGAATAAAAAATTTAGTTTACCACTATTTTTAATTATCGTGCGTAAGTTTTAATTTCTTCAGTACTCGTGTTTCAGAGTACGCGTGTCTTTAATCGTGTACCGATTAAACTCACAACTCTGTGCTTGTTTATGTTAAAATGTTCGTTATTTAACTGAAAGAATTTCTAAAATACGCAAAAATGAAAAAGTCTGTATGATCTCACTGTGTTGTAAATATTTTGTTTGAAAAGTAATTCAATAAATCAATATTACAATTACAATAATTATTTTATACGTGTTACTGCGCTTTAGAACATATTGACAAACCAACTCGGTAACTCGTTCTCTACATAATAATTCGCAATTGCAGCCCAAAACATTACTTGCACTAGGCTAATTAATCTGTTCCTTTTAAAATTAGTAAAAGGTTACTATTTTATCTTCGGAACTTCCTTCATAACTGGCTTCGACACGTTAGAATCTTTAAAAACTTCTCTTATCTTACGAGTTATTTACATTCATTATTTTTACGTGAGTGTGCACCATTCATGCAGGTACTATAAGCATTTTAGTACGTATATAGTAAAAAACAAATGAAATCTAAAATTCTATAAAGTTCAGGTAACCAGATGACAATTCTTGTTAGATATGCAACTCTGCACGTAACTATAGGAGCATTCTTCAAAGTTTTTGCCTAAATAATTTGTAATACATAATACATTACTAAATTTTTCATCGAAAAAGTAAAATTATGTTAGCAAAAGTAAAAAGTAAAAAGAAAAATTTGCTAAGAAGCTACTGTCAACATGATGCATTAATTCTTGGTTTGAACAAGTTTTACGTAGCCAAATCCCATTAGCAACTTTTGCGGTTCTTGAGCTTTTCAATAACATATTTCGAATTTTGTTTTCAACTTGTGCATCAGAATGTAGATTTTATTCCTATTTCATTGCTTCGAATAAATATAAATATGATTCACGTGTGTTAATCCTTATTACCCAAATATAATTCGCATTCTGCGTTTAATTCATCGTTTACATTATAACCAAGTGCGACCAAATACAATTTAGATTTTGATTCGTCTACCTATTTGCCTTCTTTAATTCAATCGAATATGAATCGTATTAACGTATTAACAGGAATTTAAGAGCGAATGCGTTTCATATGCGTTTCCGTATGAACTGATAGTCAATTATCTTTGATAACTGTTACTTAATTATTTATAAACTTATACTGAATTTATTGTATTGGTCTTCGTTGAAACCCCTGTATAAATAAATAATTCAGCATATCGTTCGATGGTAGACGAGCCGTAAGAAAACCCGTTATTTATAATCTTTAGCATAAAGAAAAGATCACACATTTCCAGGATTACATTAAATAGGAAAAGCACTATATTTTAATTTTTAATTTAAAGTTACAATCAAAATCCGCGAGCTAATTTAACTCTTAGATACGTGCACGAAACTTTTCTCTTCTATCGTGTGAAGGTAAACTATTTTATTTATAGTCTCTTAGTACTGTACTTGAAGAATACACGAGAATAAAGTATCTAAAACAAACTTTTCAACAAAATGTTATCAAATGAAATTAGGTTGAAAAAAATCTATTCCGAACAAAGAGAAAATGTAAATACCATAAATAATAAAAAGTATAATGCCGGAACAACTTAAAAGTGATGTACAAATAAAATGAGTTTTTTATGTTTTGCTATACTTCAACATCTCTAATTCGCTTAACGCTTCTGTTATACGATAAAAGTCTTAGAAGCACAAACATTAAACGCAATACTCTACGACTTATTTATAACTTCAATATTATATGTAATGCAATATTTGTAGTACAAGTGTTTTGCTTAGTAAAAAAGCATACAATAAAATTTCCCATTTAATACGAGTACCACTTCATGATTTTTCATGACATTCGAAAAACCTCCAAGATACAAAAAGTTTACGTGGTCTCTCTATTGCTCGCAACTTGACATTTGAAACTTCAGGCACGATGTTCAGAAAATCACTTCCATAAATTAGAAAGCTTAAGAAACTTTAAGAAAATCTTTGAAATTAGATTATCTCTGCTCAAGCTTATATTTCCTTCAATTCACTATCTCGTGTTTTATGTAATGTTAGAAAATTAAAATTTACCCACAAAATGGTATTTATCAAAAGCTTTATATTTCATTGAACCATGGAAATTAATTTGATTGGGTGGCGACTGAATTTTTTAACTGTCAACGCTCGCGTGAAATACATTTCACCCGTCCGTTTAAACTCGTTTTTCTAACGATCCTCGCCGATCGATCGCTGTGGCTTTTATTCGTATTCTTTAATAAAGTTTTTTCAAAATTTATGAAAATGCTTAAAATGTCGTAAAATTCATTTTAAAACATTTAAAACACCGAGTTAGACTTAAAAAATGATCTTACAAAAATACCAAAAGCTTTAGCGAATTTTGAAACAATTGCTTCTTTAATCAAACTCACTTTGTTCCTTGCACTTTGTTCCGAACGATTATATCCTTCAAATTGCGCAATATTACATACGTTAGGTAGGAAAGCCGCAACCCGTTGAGTTGAGGTTGAATTTCGAGCTTTCGGTGCCAGTTGAAAGTGAAAAATTAATCACAGATTTCGTTTGGTGCAATCAACAATTAGGAACGACCAAACAAGTCAGTTGCAGCCAAGACACCCAATAACACAATAGTTCCCAAAAATGTTTGCTCAAGCCGCGTGGATCAATCGTGTGCATCCCCACCCCTCAGGGGGTCAATTGGATCCCCTGATAATTCCATGGTGCATCGTTTCTGTTGCAGGTATCGAGGCGCGATGGTGAGGTGCGGGTGGCCTCCGGTCGTAGGACATCCCGAGGGCTCGGCGAGCATCATGAAGCTGCGGCGATGACAAGTCTGATCTTGGAGAACGCGGACTTGAACCGTCTATTCCCAAAATGCCGGCCTAAATTAGGCCCGGGACCGCTACCCGGGGCGGTGCGCAGTGCAGTAGCCAACCAGCAGCAACAGCAGCGGCCGCGTCGTCGCCACGAGCGCAACCTGCCCAACGACATGATCGACCTTGAACGCGACACCCCGGACAGGTGAGCTTCGCTCGTTAATCCAAAGGATGATTACGGTACGAAGTGCCCGGCTCGTTGACTTTAATTCCTTTTTAAGCTCCCTCGAGTGGGATGGGATATCAAGGGAAAACCTGCATCCTGGGAGTCGAGCTTTCTGAGCTTTCTGAGCTTTCGACGCTTTGGATATGGTTATGAAACTCGCGCTCGTGTAATTAAAATTTTCCCTCCAACGATGAGGAAGTCCTTCGTCGGTTGACGTGTTTACTCGAGATATTTAACTTCGAAGACGCAATTTTGTTGCCTACAATGCAGTGTACCGATGTTGGCGGGAGGGGGATTTCGTTAACCTAGCGAAATAACCGAGGACCTGCAAATATTTTCTAGAGGCCCGTGTCTTGCGTATCATTCGATACATGCGGAGCTTTTCAAAAATTCAGATCCGAAGAGATAAAAGACGTTTATGGGCAGATTTATAGCTTCGTTGGGTCGGTGAAACGAAGAGATTTGGCGAAACAACGTACATTCACCCCCTGTGTTTTGCAGCTAGGGTATTAACTTTCTTATCAAGATCTTCGTTCGTGGTTCGTGTTCTTTTCATTATCAAAAATCATCAATTTTATCACGAAGAAACTTAATATTATTTCTGATATGCGTCAGCTAATTACCCGCGTACAATATTATTTCGTGCTGATGAATATGCAGTAATTTTTAATAATTCATCAAATCTATGTGTACTTTCAAATCTTATGCACATATCGCGATACATATTCATATATTTTTATTTTTAAATATGAAACGTAAATGGAATTTTTTATCAAACGCAATCCTGTACATTTTTATCGCGTCGCGATAAAGTCTAATATTCATGCGAAAAGTCATACATTCGTTAAAATTGATTGCATACAATTTTAGCCTAGTTATTTAACTGTCGGTAGAAATGTAAAACATTTCTAAATTTCTATGGGATAAATATGTTTTACTTGAACTATTTAGATGTTTCACTTGTCTTACGCCATTAACACGTCTACGTAAAATATAGTTTTCGATTTTTTGGATTCATCCTTGCGAAACAAATTATGCGAAACTTTACGTGTAAAATTCAAACGTATTTTCATACGAATAAGCATAAAATTACGAGGTTTTTCCGATAACAATACTTTAATACAAAAAGGAAAACTATTTTAGCTTAGGCAAATAATTTTATAGCGCAATTAATTACAGTCTGTTAATTCGCACGATATTTAGATGCTTATGCAGCTAATTGTATTTTTATGCATTGCGTTATAATTGTATTATTATTTGCATCCTACGCACAGGGTGATTTCCGTTAAAAGAGCATTGATTAGGAAGGTTCTGAGCTTAGGAGTTAAGATTACAAACGCATTACGTATAGATATACTCTGAATCTATGCTCTTCGAGTAATTGGATCTACTTTCGGAGTTGAGTCGATGATTTGCATATTTGAAGGTAACCGCGGGTTAGCGACAGTTTACTCGAAGATTAAATTGCATCGCATAGTCCGAGGTTTCTCTGAAAACATATATGCAAGTTTGATTATGAGGTACATATTGAATTTAAACGCGGTAATATTTGATGAGCTAGATAGTCCGTCTATATGCGTATGTGTGCGTTTGCTTTCATCTTAGATTACCTCAAAGTTGTTTTATCGTTATTCAAAATCTTCGTGATATCTACACAGGGTTAACGGGGACTATCGCTGACTTCCGATCAATATTCGGTAATTGAATTTGTATTGAGGTACTAAGTATATGATTTTTTCCGATTTCGGTTAATTGGCCGCGGAAGTCGTGAAAGCCTTCCAAACGATAAATAATTTATGGTCGAAACTGGTTGAATTATTATCCTTAAGCTTTAACTCAACTGCGACGATAATTATTAAATCAAATTAATGAATGCCACATATCAATGACGTGATGTGCGTCTATTGATGCTTAATGTTGGCCCACATATTAATCTGTAATTTTGAGTTAATTCCGGTTTTCAATAGTTTGGTCTTACGTTTATAGATTACTTTGCTAAATAAAGGTTACACATGCAAGGCTCTCGTCGCAGTCGAGCGGTATGAATTAATCAATTAATCAATCGTCGACAGTAAAATTAGAATCTCGTAAAATATTGACTTCTGAGCATGAGATCTAGTTCTCATGTCTTGGGCAAAGTTTTACAAACTCCTATATCATGATCATGTATTATCATCTCGTGCATCCATATAAATTTATAGAAAGTTCTTGGAGCTTGTGCGAATCTGCAAAGTTACCGTAGACCCACTCCGAATATTCCGCAAGGCATTTTCCGCTTTTATTTTCTTTTTATCGCTATTCGCGTTTGCTCTTTGTCACCGCGTCCAACGCCCTCGGGGTAAAGAATTTCACTTCGTGAAACGGATGAGGAATTTGCAGGATTTTCGAGAGACGCAGACATCGTTCGTGCTTCTGTTAAGTTGAGTTATTTTGCAAAAAAATAACGCTTATCGTTAAAAAAAATGAAATGGTAAAGTACAGTCGATGCGTAGGTGTAGCTCTCATACGAGTTAAAACGATGCGAAATCGTTCGTTTGACTTTAATCATCGCAAATACTGGGCTCTCGAATTCCCGTTTGAAATTACTCTGTTCGCTCGTATCACTTTCACATGCAGCAATTTTTTATCCGTGAACTGTGAGTTGCGATTCCGCTCGTCTATTATTTTCGTCCCGTTATTCGAATGAACTTAATGAAGCTTGTCTATTTCATCTAAGCAAACGATACTACGACGATTGACGATTGTGTTTACCTCGATGTTTTATCTGAAACGTCATCCGAAGTATCACGCGTCAGGGTAATACGAACGCTGGAACGAATATTGGTGGATGTTTACTTGGTACACCGAAAACTTTTCTTTTATACAGTGGAACGATTCGACTCTTCGAATCGTGGAATGAAATGTACCGAACGAGATTCTTCCGCGGAATCAATGAATTATGAATTCGCTATCTAAAGCTGCTTATGACGAATAGAGAAAATGTGTTTTTAATATCTAAACTTGGGCGAAATTGTTTTTCTTTGACGCGCATCAGATTAATCCCGGCGCGTAGATGTACATAGAGAAAAATTTATACTTTAAAGAGTTTCTTTTTAATTGTTGAGTGACTTCCTTGAAATGGAAATGAGACGCGTTTTTTGATTTCAGAATGGTTTCTACTAAAACTTCCAGATTGCCCTTGATATTTTAGATTACAATCTGTATGGTTTAGAATATAATACTCTGGGTCAAACAAACCAAGTGCATGAAAATAACAAAAATTGCTTTAATATTTTGTTCAAAACTCGCCATTCCAATGCTCTCGAATATTCCTAGTTCAGTTTGAATTAAATTCAGCAATTTAATTGAAAAATATAGAATTTTGGTTGTACTCGTGCTATACGTTTGGAATTATTGATGCAAGTAATTGCCTTGAATTAATTACTAGGACAAAGCAGATAAATCTTATGATGAAAATTAGTGCTACTAAATGAGAATAACCGTTGAAATGTTTTATGATAGTTATATCCTTTTAAGAATCTCCGTTATTGATCCACGTAAAACCTAACAAAGTTTTTCAAAAAAGTATTTTTAATTGAACGTATAAAATCACCCGAGCTACATATCGCACTCGTTCTAATGCCGAATAGAAAAAGGACATAATAAGTACCTCGCTATTATTACAAATAGTTTCTCATAATGAGGTGCATAATTTCTTCTCGCGGAACATTTTTCTCTTAACTTTGTTGAAAGATGCTTGAGCGCGCAAGAAAACTGAAAAGCTCCAGGTATCTGGTGAGAAAACTCGTGGCAACTGATGTTACGAGGAGAATTTTAGCGCTTTGTTAACTATTGCTGACGTTTCTGCATCGATCTCCAGCGCACCAACCAAACCACCACCGGTGAATGTAATTTAAATTTTGAAACCAATCGAGTAATTTCACCCGAGGCAACAATTTTCTTTTTCGCATTTTTACGCCTGGTATTTGTGAATTCATCGTATGTTCGTCAAGCTGCGAGGTTTCCAAATAAGGGTTAAAGAAAGTGTCACTCGCAGTCGGCATGTATAGGGGATACGGAAAAATGGGTCAACGGGGAAACATCGTTAAACGGTTAAGTGGTATTTTAATGAAAAGAAAGACCAGCGCCAAGAATAGCTACAGTTCATATATTCAATGGATTTATGCGCGAGTCGTTGACTGGCAAAATTCTAAAGCATTTATTACGAAAGTGCGTTGAATGAAGTTCGATTCGAGTGAAATGCTGTTAGATTTTCACGTGAACGTAGACAGATGAAGAATGTGACCCACTGAAACTATTCAGTCAAGTCTATCAAAATAAAGCAAAACAGAATACCGTAGTAAAGCCAATACTAAAAGAATCGCGTCGCGAATGTTTAATTTGAAATGCAAGATGTGGGCTTTGTTATTTAAACAGCACTTGTGTCCTATAACAATATAAGCGGCTTTTCAACTTTAAGAAATTACAAAAATTAAATTGTCAGTTTGAGTGTATCATTATGAACTGTACGCAAAGAATTATCAATAGAATGACAAATACATATATTTTTATGTGCATCCTCTTATAGAAAGTGGATATTTGTGAGCTGCATAACTAAATATTGTTTTAAGAAACGCTTTATCATCGATTCATGAATTTTCGTGTTATTGTAATTTTAATTAATCTCAAGTAGAACTTTAAACTTGCATTAAAATGAAATTCCAAGTTTTACAACTACAATCATTTACTTCTCTCTTATTCAAAGTTTATCGCTCGTAGCAATTGTTAAAAAGTTCCATGATTTTGTTATGACAACTCTTACGCTTAATTAAGAAAGCGAAGTGATTTTTTCTTCAAAACTTGTATTTGAATATTACATAATTATTCTGTTTCTTCTCGAATAAAAACTAGTCACTCTAAAATAAAATTACTACAATACAAACATTGCTTCTAAATTATGTATAATTTTAATCAATTGCAATTTTAATCAGAATCGACAGGTTATTTACAACTAGAAATTCGTAGAAATTTATTAATCGTCGTATTACAACTTAAATAATTAATCAACGTGGAAAAATTAGGCTAACAGTTGAGAAATTAGGTTTCACTTTTTCATCCTTTTATGTAAACTTCGTAAAGTAAACAAATTAATACAATACCCGACGCAATAATTAAACAATATTTATGTTTATTTTAATTAATTTCTCCAGCTGTATAATATCGCTTACGAGTACTCTAATTTTGTATCAGTGTTATGTATCACAGACTAAATTAACATATATTTTGTCTTTGACAAGTTTTTATTTAGAATAAAATCTACTACTGAATTTTATGAACCATTGCTTTTTACATAGGTTGCGAGGCTCTAATAAACTCACTGTACTTTTGACTGAGTGTATTACTTGTATTGATACACGCGAGTGTGCGTAACAATTAAACATATACAAATTTATTGATATTATACAGGACTTGATGATAGTTTAGTTTGTAACAGTTAACTTTCAAGTTGAGATTAGCGTTCGTAAAAGTCGTTTTATGTTAGTTCAGTTGTAAGGTTCGTATTTTCTCGATTGATTTTTCCCAATCGTAAATTTTCTTTTACTATTTTTCCCAGTGTGTAATGGTTTTCCTTTCACAAGTTCGATCAGTTGACTTTGCTCCGAATGAATTCGTAGTTGGAAATTTTCACTAATTAAATCAGTAATGACTCATTTATTTGCAGAAATATGATTCATTGTATCGAATGCGGCCTTGGAATTATTTTTTAACTTTAATTAAAAAATAATCTATTTTACAGCTTGTATTTTTGATTAATCAAATAAATTTAAAAGAAATGCACTGAATATAAATGTTTTTTAAAATTGTAGAAGCAACTAAAATTTGATGCGCAAAATTGTTCGATTTCAATTAAGGAGACACGTACCTTAATAAACATGTAGTTAATTAAAAGCTAAAAGGTCTATGTTTCATATTTCTAAATATAATTAAATTACTTATTTAAATTATTACGATTTTATGAAACGTACGTTATATTTTATAATTTGCTAGCGTGTTCAGCTACCAATCATCAGTTTATTTTGTATAATTTATTATTTTCAGTATTATTCTTTTATATCGATATTTCAATACCTACACTTACATTTGTATGTTCATCATTTGTTTTTAAAAGCGTGTTTTATACGTGTATATGAACCCTTATATTTATTTCTCATATCTTCATTTCACACTTTTAGAAGACCTCTTAGTTAAGTTTAAAGGCTGAATGCCACATTTATTGAATAAATTTACACTTAACGAGATTCGTTTCCTCACAAACAAGGTTCTATTTGCCTAAAAATGAAGTTACTTTATACAAGTAATAATACCAATAATAATACAGGCGTAATTAAAACATTTTAGAGAACACAACTTTTCTGGTCTTTGTATTTGTTTAAAATCACAAGTAGATTTGTTAAAAATTTTAAGTTTGGAATCTGGATAAAGGGGCACGAGTTCACGTAAATAGTGTATTTATTGCAAACGCGCGAGCACGAATATATCGTGTGTATGCGAGCCTGCAAATAGCACTAGTAAATACGAATTACACAGAAGAAAATACGATCGGATCGGAATCATTTATTTATACATAAGCACGCTGGTGTATTTTATTAAATATTTTTATCGGAAACACCGCACTCAAGAAGATGAAATTTGCATTAAAATACACGTAGTCTTTGAGCTCTATACTTGTATAAAATTATACCGATATTTCAACATTGATCGAATGCTTTACATACTATTGTAAATATTTGAAAATTATACTATTAGTCGGTAATATTTAAATAACGGAAACAAGCGAATATACCAATGTTTCTTTAAAGTATTATAGTTGCCAAGCCGTTAATCGTGCACTTGCAAAAATATGCAAATATTTTTTAATATTTCGCAATCAAAGTCAGTGCCAGAACCTCTCTACTTACTGCATTGGTTATATACTTTCAAAAAAAAAAAAAAAAAAAAAAAAGCTGAAAGCTTGCATTATCCTCAACTGAACTTCGATTTCATTCGAGGATGACAAGTATTCCATAAACAGCGATTCATAACGTCTTCTTAAACTGGCTTCTTTGATAGAACCGAGTAATATAACAATTAATTCGAATTCGTCCTAAGATACCGAGCCTTGATCATCCAGATTGTCAAAGCCTCCCTCTCGAAAGGAAAGTAACCCTCGTGGAATAAACAAGCAGGTGCAGGAAGCGAGCGATCGGGCGGAAGAAGCCAAGCTCGTCGTCGTCGTCGTCGCGAAGGCAGGCGAACTTCGTGGAGGCGGGGCCCGGCGTCGACGGGACAGGTAAACAGGGACCCTCCTCGAGCTCGTCCTCGGCATCCGGGCGTAGCGAGGACGCCCGGCACTACGGCAGTCTCACGGGTAGCGACCAGCAGACCCACTCCCAGCAGGACGACAGCGGCCCCGAGGAGAGCCCCGTCTACATCCTAACCTCCGCTAAGGGCGACCGGAGTTACAAGCTGCGGGACTCCAGGTGGGTGGACTTATCCGAGGATTACTCGTGACATAAGTAACGAACGCTTCGTGCCTTTCAAATGAACGAGCATGTACGATGTGCAAATGGTTATTGCTTCGAACGGGGTGAGGTCATTTCTTTTTGTATCTTAAGCGCTTTATCGAGAATATTCATTCACGGTGTACGGGAGGAGAGAGTACATGTGTATTCATGATGAAGCGAATGACGAATGATTAATGGATGTAGATTACTCTCGACGTTGAAATAGCCTCGAACGAATGCACTGCGCACATACTGCCATCGAAATCTTATTTAAAAGTAGTCTCCTGCATTAACGAATTTAATTAACCAATACCTTTGGATTATTCATTAAAAGTAAAAGTCGTTAAAAAAATGATTAATCGGAGTTACCAGCTGCTTAAGAAAATTAACGAGAACGCGGAAATGGGTATAATATGTGCAAACACTCACAAATGATAATTACAAGCTTACCTTTGCCTGGATAATTCATTGAAATTATCCGAGACATTGCAGGCTAAGCGTTCTCCGATAAATAAACGGATGTAAAGGAAGGTCTTGCTTTATTATTGTAGCTTACTAACCACTAACGAAACAATTTAGTTTGCCTTAAAACGCGTGATTGAATTATTGGTCCTCGAATTTCTTATCGGCAGATACTGCATTTCATACGGAACGAGTGTCATTGTTGTTCAATAAGATAAAGACCTTTTTGAAAATAATTACTTCGCCGTTCATTCGGCTAGGCTTGAAAGAAGGATCAAAGACGCAATTGCACTTTAGTCCAGTGTCGGTAAAGTACCACGGTATTGGATCGAACGAGGTAACTGTATTTAGAAGAGACACTTTTGGATTTCTTTTCTTTAGGTTATTGTACTAAAGCCTCTTCAACCGAAACGTATAACCCGTCGGTAGAAGTGGTGGCAATGATATCCTTAACCTTGTTGTATTCGTTTACCTTTCATTTAACTCTTAGCTCCGTGTGGGATTAATTTTCTGATATTCAGCGCTTTTCAAGAATTTAGAAAGGCAAACAATATTCATATCAGTAGGCATCCTCCGAACGTACATTATAAACTTGTAAATAAACAAACGCCTGCTAATAAGCTTCAATTGCTCGTATTTGCGCGTATTTTAAGTTTTCAGCGAGTCCGCGTCCTCGATTATATTCTATTTTATACGATACTTCAAATAAGGATACCTTATTCGGGATTGTTTTACTTTAACGAAATATTTCGTGTTTCCGAAAAATCGACACAAACTTTTTTACATTTAAAGTTTTCACGTGTGACGGATCAAATTTTACATTTGGAAAAACTTTATTTCACATAATGAAGAGGAGTATGTACGCGCATTGAAGTGGCTATATATATAATATATATATATATATATATATATATATATATATATATAACTTTTGACATTGTGATAAAAATGAAAAACTCCCATGGCGTAAAAACAGAATGAATACGTACATCAACTGTAACGTGCTCATTTAACTATTCCGACGTACGATGTTAAATTTTTTATCACAAAATAAAAACTCCCATGCTTTCAACTTACTATTTCATTGCGCTGTTGCGGTCTTAATTTTTATAAAGTAACGGAGACCTTAAAAACAGCATTTTAAAATGTTTCGGTCTTGTGTCAATAATATCGCGCATGCATTCCGAGCGCGTGCAAACCGAGAATATAATTAGTCTTTCTTTTTTTTAAGTATCGTGCGATGCTGCATAATTTAAATAATTAAAGGACTTTAATGCTCTTTTATCATCTACGGTTAAGGTAGCCACTGTTTACGTATCATAAAGTAGGACGTTTCGGTGAAAACTAGAATATTAGATATATTTTGTTTTATCGTTCCACTCCTTGAAAGTACGCGTATCAATGTGTTACGAATTTCAACTTGCTGAAATAATTTACGATCGTTCAAATTGATAAATGAAATTTCGAGATTTTCGGTTGAAAGGACAGTAAATCTATGGTGACATTTGTAATGCACTGTTTATTCGATTAAAAGCATTCAATAGACGATTCTGTAAAATGTATATTAAAGCTCTCGGAGGAACGAATTTAATACTGATATTTGTCTCGATTAATTCTCAAACATTCTGTTTTATTTTACACAGTATTAATATCTGACTTTTGAGAAAATTACAAATTACACGTATTTGAGCACCAAAATAATCAATGAAACTGCCTACTCAAACCTCGTTGTAAACCATTCTTCAGATCTAATAATGCGTGCAGTATTGAAGCTGAAATAAAAGAGAGTTGAAAAAACTTCAAGTTCGCATCGAGATTGCTTTTCCTTGCCGAGATAATATTATCGAACTGCGTGTACTGCATCCTTACCTAGACAAATGTTCAATAAAGTGTTCTCGTATTCGAAATTTTTCACGAGGTGGAGACTCTTATTATTGATAATAATTATTCAACATTAGAGATTTATATATAAGAATTATGAACGTTTTCGATGATGATATGGATTTTAACTAAAAAGTACATTATTTATGAAACTAGTTTATTTACTAACCTCAAAGAATAATTGACGTATTAAGTTGTAGGAGGAAAAATATTCTTTTCGAGAAATTATTCAGAAATTTCTTTTGTCTGAAAAAGAAAATGCAACTTAGTGCAGCAACAAGAGCTTCAAATTTAATAGATGCCATAACTTTTGCAAGTACTGTTTTAGTATAATTCATATAAGAAGCCAAATAAAAGCACGTCGAAAGTTCAGTGCAGAATACCGTATGGAAATAATATATATTTATGATTATTGTTGAATGCTTTTGTATAAATATAATATACAATTGACAAATAAATTTATTGACACTTGTAACCTCGCGTGTTCTATTCGTTTAGAAAAAAAAATCTTTTGATAGTATTATAAATTATCTATGAACTATTGCGCTGATACTACTGATTATTAATAAATTAATAAATTAATAATAATCGGAAAATAATCGGAGGATATTAGAGATCAAATTCATTGTTGTTGTATTGGTAGTCCAATACTCGAGTCTAATGATTATTCAAATTTTTTTATTCTTTCCGTTTTTAATTCTTACAAACAGACGACGAATGAACACATTCTTTGGAGCTTCGTTATTACGTACGAACCGAGAGGAAGAAAATATTCAAATAAAGTTAATTTGAAAGTGTATAAACCAGCCAATTGTAAACAATTCTTTCCGGGAAGATTGTGCGATTTTTCAAACGTTTGTTGAAAAATCAAGTTATTAACTTCTTCATTTTCCTTGGACTACTCTTACAAATACTCCTAAAGATATGAACTTTGATATCCTATATCAAGGCTTTTAAATCTTCAAAAGAATTTGTAATAATTTCTCGATAACTTTATACTTCGAAAATTTCCAAGTGCTAAGCAAATAAAGGAAACTACTGATAACAAGAGTAACTCGTATTTTGATACTCGATTATAAACTTTTTACCAAAAGGAATAATTTCGTA
Organism: Wiebesia pumilae; assembly: GCA_018907045.1. NCBI lineage: Eukaryota > Metazoa > Arthropoda > Insecta > Hymenoptera > Agaonidae > Wiebesia > Wiebesia pumilae. Next base: position 2,520,609 of record JACCHZ010000106.1, read on the forward strand.
TACTGAGCTGTTAATTCGCGCTTCGAGAAGAGAAGTTTCGGTACAATCATAAGTAGCGAAGATTGCAAAGGTAAAAGTTAAAAGTTTCAATGTTCGAATCGTAATGGTGAATTATCATAAGATATTGATAATAAAATATTGCCGCAACGGAATCATTTTAAAATCCGAATTTCTTAATTTAATTTCATCTGGTACGTGACGCGTGATTTATATTACCAAAGCATCTCTAGCCTCATTTTTCTCAATCTTTCTCGTTTGGGAGATTTTGTGTTTCCACGGGATGCCATTAATATTTCTCATAAGCTATCTCGCAGAGTAATTTCTCTGCAGGGCGGCGCTACAGGAATCGAAGCTCGTGACTTCGCCCGACGACATTAGATTTTATTTTCCGGTAAGTATCGGTCAGTCCTTCAAAACCCAGTGATTATCCATCCTTGAACTAGAATCAAGATTTAAACCCACCTGACGCGACCTAAATCTTCCATCGGAAATTGCTACTGCGGAAGCTGCGCTCTTCCAACTCCATGCGAATGCAATAGTCGCAGCTTATCTATACAACGACGCGGTCCACATGCAGTCAAAAGGCAGACAATTGCGCATGTAGGTGCACATGCGCTTGCACAGATAGAGGAATGCAATCGTAATGCACAGTGATACAAAAGAAGGCGACTTTAGCTCGACATTATTGTTCCATCTCGGAAATGTCGTTCAAATGCTAATGCAGAGAGAGAGAGAGAGAGAGAGAGAGAGAGAGAGAGAGAGAGAGAGAGAGAGAGATAGGGAGAGAGAGAGAGAGCGGTAGTCAATGGAATTGCGGCGTGACCCAAATACGGTACGAAATCGAGCCACGAGAAATTCTATCGAGTGCTTCCGCGATATCTAGAGTGAAAAACGACGGTAGGGGTAAGAACGTATTCATCGCCGCCCTTTTTCCAATGCATTTATTTCTTGTCGGACACAACCTTAAAAGCCGTGCGCGTGAACCCGACAGACATTGTTGGGCTTTCTACGCTTTATTTTCCTCGAGCTTGCAAGCGCGCGCGGCCTTTTGTTTCATACGTCTCGAGAACCTTGCACTTTCCTCGAGAGTTACTTTCTCGGGAGAGTTTCCTTCGCGTTCCTTTTGCCTCGTCGATTTACGAAGTAGCATTTTCTTAGTCGGAGGCGTATTTTAACGGGATTTTATTCGACGAGCGAACGAGCTTCGAATCCTTATGTACGGAAAACATTGCGCATGCTGCGTTGAATCGAGAAATTGCATTTTAATGCGTAAATATAACAAGCAGGGTTTTTCAGCCAAGACTTTCATTTGGACGTAAATGTCCAAGATAAGTTTTTCGGTTTTGCGGAAATTTAATTTATCCTCGTTACGCCGCACCCGCTGTTCAAGTACGGGCTTCGATTTCGGTTTGAATAACAATCTGAAACGTCAAAACTAAGATTTATAATCGCTCGGCTTAAATTGTAGATTCCGATGGAATAAAAATTCAATTTACAATTTCGAGCTTAAAGCTGCGAATTCAAACTTCCATCACTCACGCGTTTTTTCCATTCGATGTACAGGAAAATTTCGAAACGATTGCTAAAACTTTATATTTTTCTGTTTGTTGTTACATAATCGTAGGCGTTTACACTTGCATGATAATTATGGTGTTTTATGAAAAGTTCGCGCTCGCTAATTTCTTACGAATTTGCAAACTTACTGCATCCATTTTGCAGGAAAAGCACAGGAACGAAATTATACTAATAGAGAATACGGGAAAAACAAGGGAAATAAAGTGAATCACGGAGTGGACAAGAGAGATATACGGAAAACTCGAAAGAGGAAAACAGAATTTGATTGTATAAATCGCGTATAATAGTGTTATGAAAATTGTAAAAATCATTGCGTGAATGCAACTCGGAAAATACGTTCGTGCAATTAAACAAGCCGCGTGAAATTGGGCTCTAAAAACGTTTTTGAAATGGCGTTGAAAAGTTTTGACTAAAAGTTTTCAAGCGCCTTAAAAGCCTCTTCGCTATAAACTTCCAATAAATATGAATTTGAAAATTAAGAGATCCTTTCGATTGATAATATTTGTAAATATTATCAAAAAAAGTACTATTTCATAATATCTTAAAATGCTTTGATCGCGAGTAAATTCATAAAAGTATTCGAATGGATTGAGCTTCTTAATTTATAGGTTGTCAAATCATAAAAAAACTTTATTGTCGTCATTAGAATGTCAACAAAATATTAAATAGAGATAGTATATCGCGAAGTTGTTTCTTTTATGTACAATATCTTGATGACGTACTCTAAATTTCTTAAATTTAATTCGCGTCGAGAAAGTGAAATTTGAATCCGATGAATGACTCAATCAGCGCTACGCCACGTGACTCAATTTTCTCGGATAGAATTGAAATTCTAAGCAAGATTCAGTTTACAAGAGTTCAATTGTTTTTAAAACGTTATTTAATATCAAAAACAATATTATTAAAACACATCGTTATTTATAATTAAGGCATTTGCGAAGAATGTAAAATTTCATTATTTCTAAACGATGTGTATGAATTAATATTACAAAACTGAGAAAATACTAGATCATAGACTTAGAAAATAAATTACTGAAACTTTATACGGTTGAGTTAGTTTCAGTTTTCTGCAGATTTTTCCAAATATTTGAATAAATAATGTTATATGGAATAATAGATATAGTTGTCAAATTATTAATTATCAATCTTTTCAATTATAAATTTTTATTAATTTTAAAGTTATCTTAATTGCGAATATGAAATTATTTTAAATGAAAAGTATAAATTTGTATAAAATTGTATGAGAAAATATTTGTAATCGCCTATTTTAACCATTTTAATTATATTAATTAATAAGCTTGTCTTTCAAACTGATCTTCTTTTTAATGAATTTTCAAGGATAAAATTAAACTAATTTAATAAAATAATACCAAATTACTTCACAATAATAAAAAACGAGAGAGCAAAAAATACCGATTGCACTGTGTGATTTTCCAAACAGAGCATCAGATAATTAATGTAAGGTAATTTTAAGCGACGTAAAAATACTTAATTGTGCAATTGCATTTTATTTTAGAAGAGCATATTTTATTTTTTAAAACAGTTTTAAAAAATAAAATACAAATATTTTTAGAAGATATCGCTTTTTAATAATGCTCAAAGGTGTGATTAGTAATTATTTACTTGAGCCTTTCTGCAATAGTAAACATTAACAACATTACTTTGAAACAATACACTTGAATTTTCAAAGATTAAAATTTATTTTCTCACAAATATTTAATTTGACAAAATTGATTTTGTGTGTGTGTGTGTGTGTGTGTGTGTGCGCGCGTGTGTGTGCGTGTGGGCGGATGAATGAAAACAGAAACATGAAATTTTTTATAGACAGATTTCAGTAGTACTGTAATAAAAGTTTCGAAGGCACTTGAAAGTTTGATCTGTTCTCAAATACATTCTTGACCTAATACTTTCTTTTTGTTCTTTTTTTTATTTGATCCACTTTTCCGAAGTACCGCTTGATTGCTTTCATATAAATTTGAAATATTACAGGTCAAAAAATTAAACTTGCTCATATTTAAAAAATCGTTTCAGAGTAAAGATTTTATTCGCGTATCGTTCATATTTCCGTTTTTTTATGGAATGTGAAATTTTTGATAATATTCTCTTTACATTTTTGCAGTCTCTAATTTTCCTGTATTATTTACATTCTTTTTAGTCACTGTAAAAATCTTCAAGATCGCCACCATTATTTGCAATTAGAAAAGATTTTTTAGCATTACCGTTTTTAAACATTTTTTCAAGTAATTAATATAAAAGATAAATCTGAATTTTATAAGTATGTGTAATACTTACCTCGTCCAATATTTTTAATGAATATTTATAAAATTAAAAACATAATATTATACGCTTTTCGAGAAAGATTTCTCTTTGATATTGTATAGTCTACAAAATAAATGAGGACATAATTTTAAATTATCTTGTAATTAATTTTTTTCAGGATGTTTCAAATTTCTTTTGAGATCGGATCTCTGGATTATTTATCTTATGCAATTATTTAATTTCCTGCAATATTCCAAGAATGAAAAAAAATTTTTCTTAAACGGTTATTAGGCAAGTTTAAATTTTGCTGAGATTGTAGCTGCAAATATATTATAGTAAGAAAATAATTTCAGTACTCTTCTAAGTGTTTTACGATTAAATAAAAAATACAGCTTGATCCGAGGCAAAATGGTAGCCAAACGAATCTCAAATGTCACATATTTTGTTCTGTTTTTTCTGTACTTTTATATTGTAATTAATAAGAATGTTCATGAGACTTTTTCTTTTTTATTTATATATAATATATGTAAATTTAAAATTTGCGAAGGGAAATGTCGCTTGTGAATTATTTTAACGATCCCTCTAATGTTTTTTATATTTGTATTAAAGTATCTAAAAAGACAAGAATTTTAATTGATATATGATAATTTTGAAAAATCAATACTTATTGAAAATTCTAATTACTTAATAGAATGAACGATTTAATCATATTACACTACTATAACTTGTTAAAAAAAATAAAATGTGAAGATTCTCAAATTTAGCGATTTTCATGAATAACTTTCTAATTTCATTGCAGTTTTAGCCTAGCGCTTTAATTATTGATTCTTAATATATTTCTTAAAAATAATATAAGCTTTGAAGTTTATCGTTTATGATTATAATGGTTAGAGTTTATTGTCAGTCTGGCTAAAATATTTAATTTGTCTAACTCTAAATATTGAGTTGTTTCACTTACGACTTTATCATATATAAAACTGTAGGCAGTATTTTATGCGAATGTAAAATTACAACAAATTTATATACATTGTGCGTACTTGCATATGCGTTGCGTGTACGATCTACATTTCATATGCAGTTTTACAGTTTACACTGTAACAGTTTAAAGGTTAACGATCTTCGCGATACTAACTTTCTATAATTTTTTTGAGCTTATTACTCGCACTTACGATTACCTCTAAAGATATAAAAAGTATTTAAGAAACAAAGTCGATAATGCGTATAATTAACATGAACTGTTTTCATTATAATATGTTTGTTTACCAAACAAAAATAAAATAAATATTATGATGTAGAAAGAAAAATAAGATAACAGGTGGCTCCGCCAAGTGGCAAAGTCGACAACCTCCGTATGTCATTGTATATAGCAACTTCTAAATAAATTTTTTTAAGAAATTTGTATACATAAATATATTTTTCTTTATATCAATCAGTTGAACGAGAAATCGTATAAGTGGTGTATTTTTGATAAAAATGTAAAAAATCGGGACAAATAGTGATATGACAATAAAGTTCGAAAAAACGAATTTTATATTTCATTAATGCATCTGACGCGCCTTATACGCGCACACACACATATGCTTTCTTCTCAGGTTAGTGTACTGACAATATCATTTTCATTTCTTTAAGTCAAAAAATATAATTTTTTAAATTATTTTCCTAATATTTTTGTTTACTACACGAGGAGATGTTAACTGAGATTTTAGGTTATTATTTCGGTTGAGTATTAGTCCAATAGGTGAGAAGGAAGAAAAACATCTGGGCAGGCAAAAGAAGTAGTTACGACTGACAATGATGTTTGATGTTTGGAATCTTTTTTCACTATTGTGCAGCGAAAGATATTACAATTACTTTACATGCTGACTTAACACTTACGTTTGCTTAAGTTAATTTAAATAGATTGAATTTTAAGAGGCTCTTGAGTGTTTTGCGCATGCAATATTGTATTTATTGCCAGTACTTGTCTTATAAAAATTTTATTTATTTTTGTTAAAGATTTATCATTGTTCACCTTATCTTGTGTTATAGAATAATAGAAATAGCCGGTGGTCGAGAAGTTTTCTCACAAAGTCGGGGTAAAGTAGCAGCACGCAAACCACGTTTCCTTGCTGCTTCTAATTCACTGACTAACGATGACAGTCAATTGGATAACAAATTGTCATTGAAAAAGAACAATAAGTCTCCAAATAGACAAAGTGTCTGGGAATTGAGAAGTCGGTAAGTTTTATAAAGGCTTCATAAATTCAAAGAAAATGTTTCCTTACAATTAGAATTCACAATAATATACTTAGTTAAATAATCCGTTTTTTCTTTTTTTGTATAAATATATTACAACAAAGTTAAAATAGATTAATGACAATATCAAAACGTAAAATAATGAAGAAAACTGCATAGTAGATGCGGAGAAACAAGAAGGCAACGAATGCACCGTGAGGTGACAGAAACAGTATTTTCCAGCGAGGTGCATTCTGTGCGCAGAAATACTAGTAAGTCCATCCTGGACTACGACTCACCCAAGAGTAATCATGGTAGTCGACACACCAACTATGATTCGATACTGAATAGCAACAATGTAGAACACAATGTAGCTGGGTCCAAGAGTATTATGGACCTTGAATACGGTTTGCCGAAAAACTGCGTAGATTCTCTGGTTAGAAAATTTTATTATAACAAAGGAAAATAAGTCCTCGTGTAAACCATTTTTAAGAAAATTTAATTACAAAGTACTCTATCAAAATAGTTTATATTTATTAGAAAAATTTAATTTCTACGAGCTTGTAAGGCAACATTTGTTTCAAAACTTTTTTAACTATATTTAGTAATTAATAGCATTTTATAACTAAAAGTTTCTGCGTGTAATTATTTATTCACTAATTATTTGCATTATCTAAGAAATCAATCTGTCAATAGCGTATCAATCGATCAAATCAATCTGTAGACAGAAAAGCAAAGGACAGGAATTTTTAAAGTAGACAATGTTTTAATTTGGTTCATGCTTATTTGACGAAACAAAGGTTACACTAATAATCATTAATATTATATTTACAGTTATGCTTCCACTTTAACGTAACACCTCTATTAAACTGTAGCTACAGGTAAAATAACATTTGCGTATTAAATGAAATTTAATTGTAATAAAAGTTCAACTATTTTCTTAAAAATTGTTTACGTATGCATTACACTCTATTTTTCAGAAAAATCTATTGCGTCCGTTGATTCCTATTGCGATAATCATTGCGATAATAGTTTAAATAAAAAATACTCGCTGCAGTTCAGCTTCGGTGTTTTATACGCGTGTAGAGCAATTTTAAAAAATTGTCGTAAAATAAAAATTTGTCGATAATCTCACGATAACGTAACGATTACAATACTGAAATCGTAATATCCGAGAATAGGTTTCAGTTGTTCAAACGATCCGATCTTTATGGACACGCATATCCGCGGAAAAGCGAGAAAAAAAAATTAAGAAATTATTCACTCCTTTATACGAAAGATAAGCTGGAAAAAAAGAATGTTAACAACTCATCTGTTTCTCTTGCTAAAAGTAACTTCGTACGACGCGAAGAGCGGCAAATCTAATTACTTTGCTCGCGCTGCATTAAAAGTACTTATCCATGCGACAGTGAAGCGAATAAATATTTCCCAAGCTCCGTGCCATATGGGCCCTCGTGGTGCTAAAGTAAAGTTCACTTCCCTGCAAAATAAAGCACCAAGAGCAATTATCGACATTCGCATTATCCCAAGCCCATCATCGATAAAACAATTAGCGGGCGCACGGGTTAATTTTCATCGACGAACGCAAAGAATTTCCGAACGAGCGCCAAGGTCGCGCCTCGTTAATAATCCCGGACAATCATTAATATTCGGCAATTAATCTCGTACGGGAGCTCTCACTTGCCCTCGTTTCCCAGGGCTACCAGTCGTCGAACCATAACGCGACGCCGGCCCGTCACGGTGGTATGGCGATCGTCAGCGACGGCGAGGTCGTCGTCTTCGACGACATCGACGACAACTGGCAGAGTCTCAGGCTGGAGCTCGGGACGACGAACGCGTCCGCAGTCCACGCCGACGACGAGCTCGTGCTCCAGCAACAACAGCAGCAGCTTCACCATCATCAACAACACCCGGGCAGGACGCCCCCGGAGCCGCTGAGCTCGAGCCTCTGCAGTAGTCCCAGTCCCACGAGGACGTACCATCGCAACTCTTCCGATTTCTTCAAGGTAACTTGGATGAAATTTCATTACGATAATTACAGTGTTGGTGGTTAGTTAATGCGAAGCGTTACTTCTCTTTATTACACGCCTGCTGTCTTACGCTATAGTTCACAAGTTAAAAGCAGTTGCGTCTTAAGCTTGAAAGCGAGAGAATTTATTGCTTAAACTAAATACTTCATTACGTCGGTGCATCAATTATTAAGCAGGTTATTTATGTAAAGAGTAGTATTCGCTGGGATGTACTGTCGTAGCAAAGTATTTACTCGATATCGCTTTGAGATCTTTGCATAAAATATTTCAACTCGTACAAGTTGATATTTTGATGATTTCATTAAAAACGTTAATCTCTTGTTACATTTTATACGAGTGTCGTCTTACATTTAATATTGCAGCTATTATTTAATTTGCGCGTAACCAAAATCTTTAGGTTTATTAACGAAACTTTTAACAATTTTATAGCTTCGGGTCGAGTATTTATGTTGAATTTCGGCTTTAGTGGTACTTTATTTATGGTTTACTTGATAATTACTCTGAACTTCGTTTAGAGTTTTATTTTAATAAGCTATGGTTTCCCATTAAGTTGAACACGTATCCAAGATAAATGCTTAGTTCATTGGCGCAACAATACTTTGATTTTTTGGGTTTACCTCGGAATACCGGCGTTATTAAATTACCAAACCTAATCAACTATGAAACTGATGGAATTTGGGAAAATTGGGTCACCCGCTTTAATATTAATCTCTTTAAATTTGAAGATAGACGTTGACGTGATCTATTTTGGAAATAATTTTAAAACTTTCGAATTGAAAATCATTAGGTAGCGTGACGTAATAACACTTGGAACCCCTATTTTACAAGATTTTGTGTGTGAATTTGGCGTCCGTTTTATAGATGGTAATATTCAAATGCTTGCCCCGCGTAAAATGAATCGTATGGCTAATTATGCACGCGAATATAAGGGAGATCCAAGTTTTATTGAAAATGAAATTCATAAATCGCCAATAAATTCCTGTTGAAAGTGTAGGTGTTGAGTCGATGTTACCAATGTTTACGGATGAAAAGTTGTTGCGAATACTTAAGTCGTAATATTCACAGTTTTTCACGGCAATAAAGTTGCGAGTGCGTCTATGAAACTGAGATTACATCCGAGGGTTCTAAGATCGAATGAATAAAATCATTATTCTACGTTTTATCGAGGCATAAATTGCGCTTCTTGCCTCAACAGATTTAGGTAAACTCGAAAAATTCGAACATTTATTTCTGTCGCTTTTACATATTTTAATCGAGATACCTCTACACATTTTTTAATTATTTCATGAATTTGTCTATATAAAAAATTCAATATGTACATCAAACTTATGGATTTTCTTATTCGAACAAAATTAATTCACACGGTATATTCAATATTTTTATTTTATTTTTCTTTTAGTTAATACACATACATTTTTGTAACTTCGCCTCTGATGATTAAATTGATTTTTGTGCCTTAAGTACAATAAATGACGTCTAATAAATTTATTCACTCAACGTGCAAATTGATTAATAGCTATAATATATATCCTCGCGTTTATTGTTTTCGAATCATTTTTATACGTAACACCGCGGTAAATTGATTAAACATTCGGGTAAAAGCTTAGGAATTTCGATAGACGACCAGAAGAGGAAGTAGAAATTATGCGCTCGTAAAACTCATAATTTCACGTTTGGGTCGTGATGTACAGGTAATAACGCCGGCGAACGACTGCGATATCAACTTCCCGTCGCCGGAGCTGAACCACAAGACGACGACGCGCGTCATCGGTGAGCTGCCCATCGCACAATATTCAGGTAGTCCTCGACGATACGGGATGCGGGAGAACGTCCGGCTGCCGGCGCTCCTGTCCTCGCCCTCGTCGATCTACGTACCGGCCCGTCCGGGCTTCCCCCAGCGTGTACTGCCAATGACGCCCAATCAAAAGGAGGCAAGTGCCTTTTCCTTCGGACGCTCCGCCGAGAGATTTAGGCTTTTTTTACGCTCGGCGTAAAAGAACCAGACGTAACGAGCGACTCGTTACATCAAAGCCTGGAAAATCGATGTGGGCTTGCGCGATGGGTTGCGTTGGTTTGCGTTGGTTTGCGTTGGTTTGCGTTGGTTTGCGTTGGTTTGCCTTTAGCCGGTGCTTTGTTTTGTACTAAATACTTGCAATACGGTTACAAGCGGTTGCTTGCCGCGATAGATGCGAGCATTTTTCCAACGCTTTTCGTTCTGGTTATCAGAGCAATTACAGGTCCTGCCACGTATTATATACATAATGAGAAACCGTAAATGTTGGCTACTGTAGTTTTCTTTTCATTTCTTTTTTAATTATATCGGAAATGCGTAAAGAGTTACGACTCTCTGTACATCATAGGCGTCCCTATGATCTCTCAAGGTTACTACGCGTATGAATCAATCTGCATTCATTCCAACTTTTTGAACATCGTGAACAAATTCAATTGGAAAAACTTTTTTCGGTGTCTTTGGAAAATATGCGTTGTTTAACGACACCAGTTTACAATTCATCTTGCGATTCAAACCGAATTCAAAATTTACTTACGAGAACGATTATATCTTTTGTTAATTATTCCGTTACGTAGCTTTTGTATTTGGTTTAAAAATCAATACATTATCGCTTATTTCAATTACAATCATAACCGAGATTTTGAAGATCCATTGAATGTTCAAATAAATATTATAGATAAAGCTTGCATTTAAGGCGATGAAAATACCGGCGCTCGTTTTGACAGCTAACGAACGGTTAATTAAAGTAAAAAGCGAAGGTAATAAGCGAAGGAGTCTGCATGACGCGGGATAAAAGAATACTTAATCATGTATTGTAAGGAAACGCGCGCTTCCATGACGTGAATCGCTCTGCCGTCAGGTGGAGAACTGCAGCGAGATAATCGTAGAGAGCAATGCTGTGATAGAGCCGAGTGAACTCGGGCACCTGGAGGAGCCGTTGGCGGGGTCGGTGAGCGCGACGTGCACGACGGGTTCCTCGCCCCTTGGGACGCCCTCGAGACTAACCTTCGCCGGGACGGGGAGCGTGAGTCCGGTGGCGCTTATGTTAACGTCCCCGGGTCACGTCGTGGCCAACAGCTCGAGCTCGCCCTGCGGCCTCGCCGAGGAGGACGAAGCCGAGGACGAGGAGGACGAGGAACCCGTGGTCGAGAGGAACAACGAGGTCCGGATCGAATCACTCGGCGGCAGCACCTTCGACTACCTTTACGAGTTCTCCGAGACAAGGAAAGTTCTCGAGGAGTTTTTCAAGTGCCCGACACCCGCTGAGGAGAAGGACAGTAACGATGCCTTTCCCTTCCAGGTACGTCGTGTGAGTTTTTACAGTGTTTTTGCAGTTTTGCGTGTAAATGGAAATCGCGGTGTGACTTATGCCTCTCCTGAGCGATCTATTTTATTATTTTTTCTTGAAGCATTTTATTTATTCGAAAGAAAATAGCTTTTTTGCTTTCAGAAATATTTGCATGCCAAATTCTCAAGGAATAGTTAGAATGTGAAAGTTGATAAATTTTAAGCAAATACCGAGTTTAACATTTTTATGAAACAACCGAGAATCTTGTATGTCTGATACATCGCGTAAAAATATCCCTGTCTAAAGTAAATTGGTGTTTTCCTTTAATAAAGGGACATTTATGACATCCCATTGTTATACTTTTGAAAAGTCAATTCCAAGGTTCATAATGAGAGCCTTAAACCTTATTAGAGTTTCTATCGTTTAGAAGAAATTTAGGATCTTCGTTATTTTTTAATATCGATGCAATTAATGTGGTTTTATGATTATTTTATACGGATACTATTTTTAAATCCCCAAAAAGAAAGCTTCTCGAATAACAACATTTAGATGAATTCAGTATATATTAAACCTCGTTTGTTGAATTACAAAAGGAAAATAAGTAAACTTACAAGATATTCGTTCTTTACAAATCAGGACTCCCATGGCATTAAAGAAGTCGAAAAAGTTCTAATACACTTTGCACAATTTCAATTCCTTTTAGGACCTTGATTATGAACTTAGGAGACAGGGTGGCAGTGCCTATGTCGGTCAAAGGCTAGCAACCGTTCCCCCATCGACAGAGGAGGTCATGGTTCACGAATCACCGAAGAAACATAGGATAGAACTCTCACAAGTAATTAAAATACAAAAACTAATTGCTTAAGATTGCTTAGACACAGTTAGAACTCGCACATTGTAATAAATAACTAAAAGTTATAATTATTTCGCTCGATTGTAATTGCTTTTTAAAAAGATTAAATTCTCCTTCTCACTCGATCGTCGATTGATAAAAAGATTAGGTCTCGAGTACACTGTGCAAAGTCAAATTGTCAAGCACTAAGACAAAATTCATAGCAACAGTTTTAAAATAGGTACAATTTTAAGCGCGCATAACCAGTGGCTATTATTGTACAAGTAGAAAAATGTAACACTATTTATAAAACCGTGCGTGATATAAATTATGCCTAACCTCTCATTTATAGACGCAGCACGAGAATAACTTCCTGGACTTGTCGGTCGGTACCGGCAGCAGTGAGGATCTCGGTGAGACCGAAGTGGGCCTACAAGTCGGTCACTCGCGGAATTTCACTCTAAGCCCTGAAACGACCGAGTGTGATAGTAACTGTGGTGATCTCGACAGCGAAATGTCCCTTATGATGATGGATAACGAACTTTTACCAGCCAGTGGTTTACTCGGCTCAGTCGGTGACCTTGGAAACAACAGTGATTCTCTCAGGTATTCTTCCGTCGGAATCGCTGCTCATCCTGCCTTTCACCGAATATCGATTAAACTCATGACAATCTAGAGACGCAAATAATACTCGGTGTTTATGTTGCAGCACAAGTGTGTCGGAAGATTTGCTTATAAATATATCAAAAATAATTTTCTGCACCTGTAAATTTTTAAATAAGCCTTACGATCTTCTATTATAACGGATCATTAATTTAATCATTTTAGAAATATGTATTTAAAATTTTTGAAACACGAAAGGCTCGATATCATAGTGTATTTCAATGTTCTCTTCTTTTTTATTTACGGTGTAAAGACTGGATAATCCTTTGGTATGTTTTTTTTTTTTTTTTTTTTTTTTTTTTTTTTTTTTTTTTTTTTTTTTTTATGGATAAAGGAACTTTGAGGATAGTTAATGTGATTGAAAATCGTTGTTCCAGTGTCGCGTGATTTATATTTACGAATAATTTAATTTCACTGAAACTATCTCTACACTTTATTAATTTAATTTACGTATCGTATCATAGTAAGCGAATAGATAAATACAATTTTATCTTTTGGTATAAAATTAATTTATAAATAATACACGAACAAATGGTCACTCACTTCTATATTATCGTCGAATTTTTTGTCTTCCCTTTACCTTTTCGTCTAATTTATAATTTTAATGATTTCCATGATAATCCCGAATTCTCATATGTGAACTCTAATCAACGAATTATAAAGTCAAATATGATATTGCCATCAACATTTTACCGATTACTAAATATATTTTTACATATCGTCAAATTTTCTCCTTTACAATAAATAATCCTAATTTTTTCCTTTACATATCAAGGTTATACACGAGCATGCCTGTATTGGAGGATGGATTATCGAGTGGTCACGCGAGCGATACCGATAATAATAACCCAACGGTTATGTTGATGAAAAGGCAAATTAATGAAATCGAGAAGGAAATTATACAGAGGACAAGGAATGATGTACTAGGCACTGATAGCAATGACAATGCTAAGGACGTCAGTCTCAGGCTTCAAAGTGGTTTGTATCTATTGATTAATCGTGATTTATAGTATACACTAGTTTTTAGCAAGAAAAATGACTTCGATCGCTATTTACGTGATTTAACCAAAACACCATTTGAGAAAATTTAAAGTTTTACGTAATTTAAAATAAAAAAATCTTTCTACGAGTGTATCGTTAACTTAATCGAAACTTTGAACACCAAAGTTAATAAGGTATTAATTTAACATCTCTATGTTAATGAAAAGATTTTGTTTACATAGTATTTTTATTATGCAATACCGTTCATCATAAACTTGAAAGTAAGGTACTTGTTACATACTTCGAACGTATCTTCCAAGTATAAATAAACCGGTAGAATAACAATAATTGTTTTTGTAATTACCAAGTAACACCTGCAACGATTCTAAATATATACGTGCCTCTCTTCTATTTGAATTCTTATTTGAACCTGCTTGTACGATTGAATGAACGAATAAATTTACTATAAGCAACCCGTGTTTATTTAATACAGCATCTCCGGAGTTCTTCATCGCTAAAAAGGAAAATTCCTACGATACGACGAGTGAGCTGCAGCTAGATGGACTGGATCCCCTGGGGACGCCACCGCCTCCGGCTCCACAGAGTCGACAGAGTGTGGGTCTGGAGCAGGGCGGCGAGGTCGAGGCGGCGATCAAGGATATCAGGATGGCGCTGCAGCGAACGAAAACGCTGCCCGTGAAGTCGCCGTCCGAGGAACCGCGCGAACCCAGCGTCAGCCCCATCTGGATACCTAGGTACATTACAGACAAGACTGCCTGTTCTGTTTTTGAATTTCTTCGAATTAAGCTCGATTTTGGAAAACGATGAGAGGGATTGAAATTTTTGCTACGTATGCCAACGAAACAAGTTAACACATCACCGGTCTATTGAAAGAAACAAAATGTAGTAATTAATACTATGTCGTTGTTTTTATTATGCAGTAACTGTCAAAATGTAGAGGTTTAAAATAACACACAAACAGATGAAACAAATAATAATATTTGTTTTGTGTATTTTTATTTTAATAATTATCACAAGTCATTTATTTTTACGTATTTGTATAAAATGTTTTGCTTTCCATGATAACAAGTAATTTGAAACGTCATAGAACCAAAATTTTATCTAAAAGGTACCTATTCGTACTTAATATTTATTGTAATCCAAATTATAAATTCCCATATTCATACTGTCGTTATAAAATCCTAATATCACCTTGTATATTTAAATAAAGTACCTAGACCTCGTGAATTTTTCTCAATATTTCTTCACTATTCGGCGAAAATTAACTCACCCATACTTATATTTCAGCTAGAAAAATATAATAATTACAAAAATTTATTTCTTAAACATGTTTTCCTATTAATCGATCAACTTTTAATAAGTACGTCTAACTAAGATGTAGTCTGTTGGACGACAGGAGAAGAATCTGCACAGAGAGCAAAAGCGAAGATTCTGATTTAAGGCGTAATACCGATGATGTCGACCTTGAGGCTGAAGAGGCTGCTGACGAAGAAGAGGCGGATACCGACCTTGAAACAGATCGACTGCTCGGACAACAGCGGACTGATGATCAAGGCTTCTACGATGATAAGGTGAGTTCATTGTTTTATTTGTTTAATTTATCATTTGTTAGATTATTCTAGTGAATGATTATCGATGAAGATCTGCTTTACCGACTTTCAAATAAAAATGTTATGAAAAGATTTTCAAATAAAGCTTAAAGTGTATAATTAAACTCAATTTGTAACCCCGTATTTTATGTTCTTGCTTTAAATTTATTGCTGACACTCTTTGCTATTCAATTTCTAAGTAATATCGAAGCTAAATAATCATTTATGCTTCGGTCATTTAAACAGAATATAAATTTTCTTTTAAACTGACAATGTAATATCTAAATTGATGATTCACATAAACATTTCACATAAACATTTAAAGCTATCAATATGTTGTCAAAATGAGTAAATTTATAGGAAACGACATTAACAGTAGATGCAAACGTTTGAAAAATAATAATTTTCATGGTTCTATTACCAAAGCATTGTATAATTACCATAAAGAGAAACACGTTACGTATGAGTAAATAAGCTTTTAATTCAAACGGTGAAATTTCAATCTAAAGTATAGGTAAAGCAATAATCTTGGTCGGTAACCAGTCTCATTTTCACAGGTGATTCGATAATCTTGAACAACATCATATCATTTAGATCAATGAGAATGACGATAATGCGATAAGGATTAAGAAATGTGTAGCCTAGTAAAAAAATAAACTTTCAAGCTCGATAACCGAAAGTCTCGAATTAAATGTCTCTTCTTGTTTACCGCAATTATATACTAACGTTTTTTTCCGTAACTGTATTTTTATGAAAAGCAAGCTCACTAATCCGCCAGATTCTCAGTACCACATTAATAAATGCACATCGTAGCCCTGTTATTGCTGTTAACCTGTTAACCGAGTATGTGCTTAATGTTTTCATTATCTAACGATAGATACAATTTGCTTAATACCCTAATTATGTGAGATGTGTTGCCTTAACTACTTGAAGTGTATTGTATCTATTTTATAACTGATTTCGTTTGTATTGCATGGATAAATAAGATAAGGAACATTAAATTTGGTCCTAATATTGTACAAAAAGTTTAAATGGAGAACTTGCACGAAATTAATTCATCGTCTTGTCGCGCAATAAAATTTATCATATTTATTCATTGTTATTCCAAAGCTGAAATGACAAATTTTTTAATTCTTCAAAAATATTCAATTTACTTACGAAAGCAAGGATTACTAAGTATATCTATTGCGTATAAATTTATCACATTACACAGTGACTACAAGTACTGCTCGGCAGCTAAAACTTATATATGGTTTTAATTTTAATAGAATCTGTAGTTTGTTAGTTGTCACGAACTTCTAGCGTACACAAATAATAGCAATAACAATAATAATATACATGGCATAAAACAATCATAATATTTACGAAGATTCTAGAAAGGCTATTATGTATGTGGATATTGACAAGCAAACTATTGTGAAATGAAAACTAAGTAGAACTTTTTTATCAGTTATTGAACAGCCAAATGGAAAACATTATTATAAATGACTTAAACAATAACAAAGCGGTGCATATCGCGCAAGTTCTCCATCACGTATTGCAATAATCGATCCACCTTCGATGTGAACTGCTGTACAACGTATATTATTATTGAAATTTAATCCATAAAATATAACTACATTAAATATAAGTTACATCTAGGTATGTATTATGGATTACTTCTGAATACTAATCTACATTATTCTAACGGTCAAGTAATAACGCGTGTGTAGCTTAGCTGCGTCGTTCTCCACGAAACAGTTTCTCATTTCTCATTACCAGTGCTGTAAAGACATCAAACTCGAATCGTCCAGAACTTATGTTTATCCAAAAAAAACGTAAAGGATACGCTTTTCTTGCCGCCTATAATATAATATCGTGGAAGAAATTTGAGAATTCAGGATTTTGCACCGGAGAACAGTTGGATGTCATCGATCATTGATGCGCGCGCGCGACAAGATGATTTGCAGCACTGCTAATAAAGCTCGAAGACATCAGTCTTGTATATATAACCTGTGCACCCGTTCCCTTTGCGCGTGTTCTCTCTACTCCAGGGCTGGCGCAAGCCAAAGACGAGGACGCTTCTGCCCACGTCGATGTCCAACGATCGCGGAAAAATGTCGACGACGAAGCCGACGACGCCTGCGAAGCCGGCAAAGCCTACGTCCCTCGCGTTGAGCGGCGTCGTCCACGAGTCCCTCGCCGAGCCGCTGCCCTCGACCTCGATATCGCCACCGCCGCCGCCGCCGCCGCCGCCGCCGCCGCCGTCCTCGTCCTCGGCGGCGTTGACCTCGCCGTGTCCGGGCCAGCTGCCCGGACCGACGGGATCCTCGACGTCGGCGGGGGCGGGACCCGGGCTCGACCTGGTCAGCCCCGACAACCAGCTTGGGCACCAGCTTGGGCACCAGCTGGGTCGGCTCGCCGGCGACGGCAATCATTCCGCGGGTAGTCCGCTCGCCGGCCAAAAGACTGGCGGCACCACCGCCGCCACTTCCCCGCCGGCCAAAAATTCCCCTTCGTCCCCCCGCAGCCTCAAGGAGCCCGTCAGTAAGGTGAAAAAGGTGCACCCTCACCGACCGACACACACCAACACACGCCAACGCATAAGGCTCACCTTTTGGCATGCGAATGCCGCCGCCGCCGCCGCCGCCGCTGTTGTTTGTTTTTTGTTTTCTATACATTACGTGCAAACAGAGAGAGAGAGAGAGAGAGAGAGAGAGAGAGCCTTCTTTCGTACTCGGGGACTTTCTTTTTCTGTTTTTCTCGCTTATTGATTGTGGAATTCGTGTGACAGGCACTGCTCCGTATCTCTGAACTCGCTGAAACAAGAAAGCAAGAAACGCTGAATTACCGAAGTACTGTTTTATCGACCATAGGCAAAGTCATACTTTTTTATTTTTCTTCATTTTACAAGGCCAAAACTTTTCTTGTACGCTGATCCAAACAAATGTCGCCTTGTTTTCGGCAAACCTGCTTAAATCAAAGGCTCTTTTTCATATCATCTCCCGATTCAAATCAAGTCAAAAGATGAGACAAAATTTTAAATACATTATCATTATCTTCATGACTTTATTTTATAATACCACAATATAAGCGTAATAATGATACCGTTAGCCAGTAAAAATAATAAAAATCCTACAGCCAAATCTATGAAACTTAATTTTGTTTAACGTGTTAAGTGTATTTTATCATTTTTGCTTCGATTTATATTTTCTAATCAAGCGTTATTTTTGAAAAGTATCGATGTAAGTGCCGTTGGTTTAAAATTTGTACGTAAAAATGATTGTATATCCTAAAAAATTTGCTGTATATTTTGTTTATTTAAAGAAAAAATTTTTTCAATTCCAAACACTTGCAAAATTTAACGAAAAATCCATTTGACTCTTGCTCGCTTTATAAAACTTTTATAAGGAAAACCGAATTCAAAAGGAGATGATATTTGAAATTTCTTTTTTTGGCAAAAAAGCATGTATTCTTTATTTTTAATAGGCTTTCAAAATTACAAGGTTACATTTTTACATTCTTCATTTATCTCTTTTTCAGTTGAATAATATTAAAAACTTTTTGTAATGCTAAGGTCGATAATTTCAGTAATCGAAATATTTCTCAGAATTAATTAGATACGTATGCTATGGTTGACAAAACAGTACATTAATGATGTAACAATGTAAATGTACATATTAATTTAAAAGGTTTAATTTTCTAAATACTTATCATTACGGTTATTTTTCTTTAACGCAAGGATAACGAGTCTTTGAAACTATGAAGATATAAATTTCTATCGAGTTATATTGCGATAATAATAAATACTCGGAGAGTATAAGAAAATTTAAAAATTTAAAGAAGGTAATACTAAAAAACGAAAGAAGGTGAAGAAACGTTTAAGCTTACTGCTTATTTTTATTTTAGGCTTTACATCATGTACGAAGATTTAACTCTTATTGAATAAAAATAAAAGAATAATAGTTTACAAAGGGTCATGAATTTTCGTATATTAACACTATACACTTTTAAAAAGTTGATGATGTGTAGGTATAAGGTAAATGTTCTGTAAATATAATGTATTTTATAAAAATATGTACATACTAATCGCTTAATTAAAAAAGGTGTTTTACTCAATAATGTATATGAAATTGCACATCCATATTCGAATAAGTCATTCTATTTATTGTAGAGATTGAGCGCATTTACCTTACAAAACTAGTGGTTCACGTTGTTTTTCATTTAATCCTATAAATATTTGGCTGTAGCTTTCTTTTATCCTTATTAACCATTGTATAGATTTATGTTTACTCTATCGGAAATTTATTTCGAATATAATATGAATGATTAATAAAGTTTCTCTTACGATTACAGTAGAGGTATATACGGAAACCTTTTTACTCCACAATTATTTGTGTTTCGCGTTAATTCGTCGTTTATTTTTTAATTCGTCGTTTATTCGATGTTGTCCGATGCATGATTGATAGAAGGAAGTCAAGTTCGAAAAAATCTAGGCTTCGGTGTACATGTTTCATATAAATCTTTCGACATAATTGAATGTTCTTATGCTTTCAGGATAAGGAAGGAAAAAAGAAGAGTAGAAATAAAGAAGGTAAGGCCAAATACCCTTTCTTTTTCTTTTAGTTGCAACATTTAGATAATCCTCGATTAACTAGAGTAAAATTACTTCGATTATAATCAAAATTCGGTGTATTTAATGATTGTGTAAATTAATCACCGCTAAAATTATGGTGTTGGAATTTGATAATAACCACATGCGAAGAAAGTTTGTCATTTCTTTGTCAATATTTTTGTAAACAACGGAGTCACCTTCTAAAACTCTCATAGATTCAACATGCTAAATACGTCTCTATGAATAATGTATAAAAGTTTATGCTTATCCTATAAAAGTGTCGAGTGAAAGTACACGTATACTTTATTTGCAGATTAAATTTCCAACTTGGTAGCAACAAATAAATCTGCGTTTGAAAGCCATTTAATCTAGTTTTCATTGAAATGAACGTCACGCTGCTATTTCAATTATTTGAAATTAAAATTACATTTCAAGTATGTCGGGTATACGACCGTATGTATACAAAAAGCAGCACTTCAATTAATTAGAGTTAATTTCGCCGTAACACGATTCAAACTCCTTACTGTCATCCTTGAAAGCTTAAATGCGTTATCCGTAAGACGTAAAATGGCGGGATTAACAGAAAGGAATCCTATAACTAAATGCACGATGTATTAAAGTTTGAAATTACAGATGAAATAACTCCATTACGCGCCTTTAAAATTCTTTGCAATTACTTGATACACTCGCTTAATTCGGACGATTTACTCGTCGCTTTGTTAAGGAAAGTTTAATTCCGTCGTACTTTCCGTTTTAATTAAAAATGCAAATTATCTTTCGACGACTATCAAACTCCCATCGGCAAAAATTCTCACTTCAAAGAATCATTAATAGCCGCCACGAGAAATTGACCATGGCACTGTTGAATAATAGGTAACGAATCAAGGTGACTCCGTCCATTCGAGCGAGACTTACGAATGCATTGCTTTCGACACGGAGAATAAAATGCGAAACGTTAATCTCTATGAAACCGGTTGTCGTACTCCAAATACATGTGCACAAATGTTGCGTAAGCCTCCCGATACTACTTGACTAATACAGCTCAATTATTTCCCGATTTTCTCTCCCTCTCTAATCTCTCACACACGCGTGCACGTATTAACCCGCTGCGAACCGCCTTGGGGGAACTTTTGCTGTCGCTCTGTCTGATCATCGACCGTCCAACTCACGGTACGTAACTCTCAACTCTGTCAACTATTCTTGATGAGCGCGTTTCCCTCTCCCCCTCGCCTGCCCGACTTATCGGGAGGGAGACGAAAAAGAAAAATAAGCGCAATCGCGAAGCTCAGCCCAAGACCGCGAGGCATTTATCATCGATTAGCCACGAGCGCGGCCGATTATAATCATTCCGATGTGACGCGAACGTGAACGCGGCAAGATAAGGAAGTCCAGTGCTCGGATAAAATGAGAGAATAACGGGGATGCGCGGATTGTTCGACGGCATTAACGGAGGCAGGCTAAATTCACCGGACACAGTAATCATTATCAGTTTCGTCATTAATTGACGAAACTGATGCGCGCGAAGTTGTAAGCTTGTACGATGGTTAATTGAAAGTTTTGCTTTCACGGATCTCACGGATCTCACGGATCTCACGGATCTCACGGATCTCACGGATTACTATTTCATTACTTGCATCGAGTGCGATGTGGATTTTGCTTTCGGTGTTATTAATTGAGTTGGTCAATCCCCACCAAATATTCTTGTGGCTTGGTCTTGTTTTCGATGGTTAAAAAACGCGTGCCTTTGGAGCACTACTTCGGAGAAATTTCGGTTTCCTCGTGCGACATTGGTTTACGCGTGATTCTGTCGAAAGGTGAACCGAGCAACTGTGAAAATCCTCGAGAGAAATGGAAATTATTATTTTTTAAAAGAGTAATTTCCAAGGGGATAGAGGCGAAAAGCAAGGGGACGATCCTCGGCGATGGAACCTGGTGGGATTCGACAATAGAAGGCGCGGTAAAAAAGCGGTCGACATTATGAAAGATCGCGCGCGACTCTTAACAATCGTCACAAGTGCCGGAAAAGCCTTAGGCCCAGATGGCCACGAAGGAGGACGTCGACGAGGTTCCGGTGCTACTCGTAGTCAGAAAGTCCGAGGTATCGGGGTCCGGCAGCACGATGCGGCCCATCTGCTGGGCCGCGGACTACCTCGCGGTCTTCGGCGAGCTGACGAGCGCCGGTCTGAGCGGTCCCGACGTTAAATGGCACGTGTCCTTGACAATTTCAGCCCTCCTCGACGATCCGACAGTTCTCATCGAGGGCGTCCTCTTCCGCGCAAGGTACCTCGGCTCCACGCAGCTCGCATGCGAAGGCCAGCCGACCAAGTCCACGAGGATGTGCCAAGCGGAAGAGGCCGTCTCCAGGATAAAGGTATGACACCCGACCCCCTCCCCGCCCCCGCCCCCCAAACCCTGTATCGCAAGATTTCCCGATTTCCTTTTTCTTTGACCGACGTGGAGGAACAAGTGACTCGCTAGTTGGCTTAAGCTTTTCCTTTTTTCGGAGAGTGCGCTCTACTTTAACGCGGAGTTCGTGCTTATTTTGGCCTAATGTAATCGTCGAAGTACTTTCAAAGGAATTCGCTTCTTTGTATCGTATAATAAGCCTCTCGATCGGTGATTCTGAAATTTATGCTTTATTTACGCGTGTAAATTGCAGTCTTGTCGCACTTAGGATAGATTTATGAATTACTTAAGAGTAAATCTTTTAGATTTTTCGACGATTCAGAGCTCTGATTCAAAATTAAAATGATGACTAATGTCGATAATGCACTCCGTTTCGGACCCGCTGTGCACGTGTACTGCATAATTCCATTTTTATACGCTTAACGTGTATTTAGCTTCAAAGTGAACCGATTATTTACACGGCAAAGACTGTCAGGGCTAATATTTCATGATTTTGCATTCATCTTAAAAATAACTTTTTAAGGCTACTTTGTACTTTTTTACGTAATTGAATTTAAGTTTTAATAATAAACTTCACGCTCGCGTAACTTTCTTGTCTTCTCGCTGTTTCGCTTTTAACATCTTATTCCGATAATTAACTAAATTTCATAACATAATTTTCTTCCCGTGAAACTAGGATATAAGTTAACAAAGTACGTTTAAAATACAACAAGGCTGAACACTCGGTGTGTACATTAACGTTTCAATCGTCGTTAATAAATAATGCATTTTAATGTTCGGATAATAATCTATTCATTCGTGATGAATCATAAATTAATTTTTTTCGTACAAAAAGTGTCGCGCGAACGAGTAACGTCTAGTCATTCGATAAACATAAGAATTTCATAGCGATCGAGTGTTTATTTATTTCTTTATCGTTAAAGCACTGCAAACACGAGCAAAAAATAAGGAACCGCTGTCGCTGCTTTGCACGTAATTCATGGTTTCTTATGCAATTCCTAGGACGTGATAGATTATACAAGCTCATCCGGATTGACAATCCGAAGGAGTAAAAAGTAAAAGAAAAAAACGTAGCGTGGAGACAATTTATAACAGTCGGAGTCACGTGTGCGCTGAATGTTTGTTTCTCATCTATTTCCGTTTCTTTATTCGGTCGTTTACAACAATTTGTTTCGCTTCGCGTGTCTGTCATAAATTACAATTATTTCTTGGTTATGTTGATTTAAGAACAGAATTGTCGAGTGCAATTGCAAAGGAGTCGAAATCTGTGATTCGGCATTCTGCGAATAATTGCGAAAAATAATTGGCATCGCTTTTTTCATATCTAATTAATAAAACGGGGTAAATGTGAATATTAAACTCGTAAAATTAACAGTATAATTAGAATGCGAATCTTAATAGGCGAATTCCTATGTGAAAGCATTTCGGTCGTAAAAAATGGTACGCCCATTGTTAGTTATTGTATTCGTGTTCCGCGCGTATGTGTTGGAGAGGAAGTAGTTCTAAAAGTACTTGTTTCTCCTCGTATAGTTCATGGTGCCCGAAAATTAATAATTTCAAATCTTATATCGATTGCGAGAGACCCACTGAACGGAAATAGTTTCATGTTTGAGCAATGACGACTAAATGTACAATTTTTTAACAGTTTCCGAATATCGATATCAATCGTGTTCGTTCGGTGAGTCTTTCGATGATAAAATCGAATCTATTGCAACTGGGAATATAACATTATAAACGACCGGCTCATGCAATATTAAAGGCCTGTATGTTATATTAATGTAGCGACGCCCACTTCCCTATTCCTCACAATTATTCACCCTCATGATACATCGCCAAATATATATATATATATATATATATCTGACAACCTCTATCGAAAAAAAGATAACATATTATCCCTCACCTCCGTTCTTTTTATTTTCAATTTTTTATCTTTCTCATCCACGAGGTGACACTTTTGTGTCTTTATGTCTTTGTTTTTAACTTTTTTTGTTGTTGTATCTATGGATTTGAATCAATTTTATATTGCTGGATTGCGTAAGAGGAACGAAAAATAGTTGCGCCGTAATTCATAGAAAGCGCCAAATTGTACTTTCAATCGTTCGGCCAAGTTGTGCATTAATTGCCGTCATTGGCATTATTCTGCGCTTGCTTTGACTTGCAATACTAATTATAAAATATCCATTTCATTTTTTTTTTTTTTTTTTTTTTTTTTTTTGTTCTTTTTTATTTTCAAAGAATTTTGCATCAGTGAAACCCAATAGCATATACTAATACAACTAATGGAATATTTAAGAAATTAAGAATTATGAGTTTAATAATGGTAAGTCGACGGTTGATATCTCTACTTTAGCTAAATGAAAATTAACTTTTGAACTATATTACATTGATATAAAATTGATTCATAGTAATTAATAAAAATTCAAATTTATCTTTATATATATTCGTAGTAATTGCTACTTTCATAAGTATATGTATAAATGCTTGAATATGGCATTAATCGTATTATTACATGAAAAATTCTATCTTTTCCTTCTTGCTTGAACGTAATGCATTGTCGTTAATTTGGAAAATTAATTGATCGCGGAGTATTCATAACATTAAAACGCGTGGAAAATAAAATGAAAATCTTTCCTCAAAAATATTATTCTAAAATAGCTAATATTTGAGATTACATAAGTGTGTCTAACATAAAAAAAAGTATGTTATTTTTCATGTACAGATCCATTTGTAAAATTGCACTTTCACATGCCCTTAAATTGTTATAATTATCTACTCATTCTCTGTATTCATTTTCTTCTTATGGATGTGTGAAATCTTGATGTGTCTTATCGTCTTGCTGTAACTTATTCTTTGTCTTTTTAAATTAGTCCTCGTAAACGCGTACTGTGTCCGAAACGCATTGTCTGACTGCCTGTGAACCCCAACTACTTAAAGTCTTAACTTTCAAACTTCTTACTGTCACTTATTGTAGATTTTCAAGAATAAATAATGCCTTGCCGTGCAATTCAAACAGTCCAATTTTTCTCTAATATGCAAGTTTGTAAACTATTATTGCATCGAATGTTTCGTTTCATTAGTTTAGTTATTTGTAATTATAAAAAGAACATAATCACTCACGTATAAAGTTTTATAGACAAATTTTACGACAAAGAAACCTCACAAATAATTATACGATTGCTATTTTAGTACGGTGACTATTATGATTATTTATACTATAGATTTATAGAAATAAGTCTAGCAAGGATATTAGTCTGATAAGTCGTTACGAAAAAATGCATATAAGCTAATGTAAAACTGCATATCAATATAATATTTTATAATATTATATTATAATAATTCATTGGTATAACGATAAATTATTTTCAACTCGTGTTCTTGATGGTGCATAACTTTTAGTAATTAAGAATGTGGTTGGAATATTATGAATGTAATAAGATTCTTTTCGCGAATTCTTTTCATGCCAATCGTGTAAATTATCAAGTGACGTTTTAAGTGCAAAAAGTACGATTCGTAAACTAACATCGTTAACTCTAACGATGTATAATTTTTCAATTAATTCCGTCGGTAAGAAGATGAAAAGTGTACTTTTGAAAAAGTGTCGTTATCATGACTTTGTACTTCTATTTTCGATTGCATAATTGCATAGCATTGGAAATCTGTCAGAACGGAATAACATCTATAAGAAATATAATTCTTGTGAAATTACTATTTCGTAATTCTGTAATATTAAGAATGATACGTATTTAAAATTTATATAACTATTATATAATTCTTGTCCCACTGTCAATGCCTCCATCGTCTCTTCGTAGTAATCGTCGAAACTTCGATTACTAGCTAACTTTAACGCATCGTGTTTATTTAATATTACAAATTTCCTTCCACGCGTGCAATATAATAATTGTATTTTTTATTTTCACGTCTCAAACGAATGCATCGTAATAAAAATACGAAATTTTCTTCCGTTCAAATTTCCCTCGAATATCATGTTTTATATCAACTACTTTGATTTGTCGCGGAATTAATTTAATTCAAATAATCGAGAAAATGTTTTTCTTGTATTTCAAGGTATAAAAGCTGAAATACGTCTTAACGATCCAAGATAATCAAATTAGAATATTAACTATTCAATGCACTTAATTCGTTAGATTTCATAATTATTGCTTTATCTAAAGCTACTTTAATTATCTTCAATTTCAGTAGTGAAATAAAAAGATACGCGCTAAAAATTTATTACTAAAAGTCACTGTGAAATTCACACGCTATAAATGTGAGGCATTGTCTTATTTTACAGACATTTCACAATAAATGCGTTCTCTTGTGCTGATTGCTTCTTTGATCACTGTCGTGCTTTATTACCTGGTTCGCTTCATGGCACAGTTGTCTAAATGCATCTATATTATCTTGTACGAAGTGACGAGCAAAACACGGTAGCAACAAAGAAGCGACTGGCGAAACAAGAAATAGTGAGAGACACGTATTATAAACAGCCTTTCAAGAGATATTATTTATATTAGACGATAAATACGAGTTGTATGCATTCGTGGAATTAACTTATTACAAAATGTTTTATGATTATTTCTGTTTGTGTAATTAACAGGTCGTGGATTACATTGAAATATAATGGATAAAACATTTCGTGCGTAATAATGCAACTTTGATCGGAAAGATATTTTAAAAGCAAATTTATCATCGTTCATCGTAAATGAAGTGTATTTATAGAGGTTCATAAACATAGTACACCTACACAATGCATCACATCATTTAAAATTAACACTTAGATGTATTATAATCTATTATAATAATTATTCTTGATCATTTTTATGTCTATCGTTTAAATTCGTATGATTTACGAGTTAAGCATAAAAATTAAGATTATTTAAATTATGTATTCCTGTTATTCTGAATAAGATATTTGACTAAGGTAAGTAATACCATAAAATGACGAGCTTACTTGTAATTGCAATAGCACAATTTTGTAAATTTAACACGTTAGGTGATGTATGTTTAGTCATACATCACCGCGAAGTCTACTACTTTTGATTTAGTTATTGAAGTCGAAGAGAAACGGAGTTAATTGAAACTGTAAATCATTACAGGAATTCTTACTTATGAACCATTCAAAATCTTCGTAATTCAATAATAAGTTAACTTTAAGGTTAAACTTCGTATTAGGCTTTCAATGAAAATTCACGATGTGTTTACGATTTTTCGCTCTTCTTTTTTATAAATAGTCCATAATCCATGTTAAATTGTGTGATAAAAAAACGTGCCACAGTATGTTTATTCCATGAACTTGTTACAATCGTGAAAATTTGGCAGAGGCGTGGGGAATTTTCTGGAACCTCAGGATCGCTTTATTTTCACGGTGTATAAATAAAAAGTTCTCTCCGTATACAATTTCAAGGTAAATTTTCTTTCCTATAAAATGGATTTATTATACCGATGCAGTTAAGTTTTGATAAATTGTCGTTTTCAAAGCTTCAGGAGTGACAACTTTTTATAAGTGACAATATAAATGGAATGTCGTCACGCGAGAGTTAACTAAAGTTACGAGCCAATATTGGAGTAGAAAACAGGCGAAATGTACTTTATTTCTTGTAGACGAAAGCAAATGTTCGCGATGACGAATTCACCCGAGCGGAAATTTACGGAAATATATTTAAGCCCAACTATGTTATAAATACGACTTTGTTCACCACTAGATAAAAATGCAAACCTTATAAGAGGTAAAACCACAGATACCAAACATTTCATCAAATGTAAATTAGACACTGTAATACATTATATAATCCGATTAGAATAGGGTGCCCGAGAGTATATATATATATGTGCTTTCATAAACGGTAAATGATAACTAGTAAATTCAATTTGCTACAATCTGAGGGCATTGCATTTAAAACACAAATCATCGTATAAATAAGAAAAGGATTTTAAACCACATAAACGTTGAAATTAATAATACGTGTCTCTTGAACCGCTTTTACAACTGCTAATTAACGCAGTAGATGTTTATGGCAAATAATCATAATCGGCAAGATAATCGTAAACAGTAGAGGAATTGGCGTTGCAGTGATTTATTGGTAATCCTGAATTATTCAGCGCTGATAATTACGAATCCAGTTGTCAAGATGGTATGTTTAAAAACTGCTTGTAAAAGCACTGGTGAATAAATTACGATTGTTCGCGAATTTTGAAATTCGTATTTGAAGGCCATATTATGTATTAAATTACGAGTTCAGCCTTAAAATATAATTGTCGAATATCAATAAATTATCCTCCAACGTATTTATTTCACTTTTATGTAATTGTCGATAAATCATAATAATATGCGGTATTACCACATTTGGGTCAGCATTCACATGATACATTCTCCTTCGTAATCTTATGACAATGTCGTAGCATGAAGTATAATCGTACCTAGAAAGTTGAAATATCCGTTGTAAAATGTGGACGCTCTGAGCACTTCCTTTTTCAAACAATTGTATAACGTATCAATGTCTTTATTTTCTTTTTTTACGAGGTTGTCTCGATGATCGAGGTTGCTATACTATTGATGTTGTCTCTCCGTCCAAGCTCGTTTGTTATCCAGTCCAATCATAGACCAAATTGCTTGAAACAGAAGTAAGAAGCCCATCCATATCGCAATCTATTTATCCACTTATTTATATTATTTTTCGAAATCGTATGCTGAAAGAACTATTATTGTCGTAATTTGTATATTTGTAGCAATTATTCCTGGATGTGAATGTTTACCGGTGACGTTGACGACGATGTGCTATAAACGCGTTTTATTTATCGAGATTCGTCGGAACATTTTATAACCTCGTGATTGAAACCGTGAACCGCTGATTGCTTCTTGAAACGCTGCCGATATCCATATACATGTACATATGCATATATGTACCAAAAAATGAAATATTCGAGTGCGTACTCGTTGCAATGAACCTTGTAATAGTCGTGCATCTAGCCGTATTCATAGGAGGGATTACAATTCGAAGCTTCCAAGTACTCGAGCGCGCACACAAGGTCCGACATTAATTCCAGGCATTGGTGTAGAAGCACTCAGCGATTCGCGCAGCCCGACCCAAGTACCAAATACTTTAGTCCTCCCCGCTATCGAATCCGCCCTCCTGTGTGACGGGCCTTGTGGTATTAAAGTCCCAGGATGGCCCGGGTTCCTCCCTCGTCATCCATCAGCAGCAGCAGCAACAGCAGCAACAGCAGCAGCAGCAGCAGCAGCAGCAGCAACAGCAGCAACAGCAACAACAGCAACAAGACCAGCCGAGGAACGCGTCGTACCGCGGCAACCAGGTGTCCCAGGGCAGCCAGGACGAGGACGAGTGCGACTCGAGCGAGGAGTTAATGGCCGGTGAGGCCCAGATCAAGCTCAAACCTGCCCAGCATCAGCAGCAGCAGGGCCTCACCCCGACCAACCCTACGGTCTTCCGTCTGCAGTTCCTCGGCTCGGTCGAGGTCGAGGAGGAAAGCGGCAGGAAGCGCCGCAAACGTCTCAAGAACCACATGGTCGAGGAGGCCGTCACCAAGATTAAGGTGCAGCCAGAGTTCGTGGACCCGCGGCGAAACGACATTGTTCCAACACTTCCATGAACATTGTTCTAACACCCCACCCCCCAACAACACCCGCCGACACCCCGCCCCTTACAAAATTACACCCCCCAACCCCACCCCCGCCCCATTTGTATTATGCGTATGCCTGAATTTTCTCTTTTTTTTATCTTTCCATCTCTATTTTTCGTCCTCTCATACGGTAGATCAAGGAGCGAAGAATCTTTAGATTTATATAGGGAATTATATTCCGTCGATACGTTTCGACCTCTCCCACCACGAAGGACGAGAAGATTCATGATAATCAATTACCGTCGATTATATGCAATTATAGTCCCATCATGGATATCATATAATTTGTAATTTTTCAATTTATTGTTATCTCGACGCCAATGAAAAACCACATCACTTGCTATACGATAATTAATAGATTTTCAAAAGGATGACGATCTTCAGGGAAATTGTAAAGCCATTATCACCGTATAGTACCGATAATTGTATGAATTTTGAGTTTTTATCAGTTCTTATCAGTGAGTGACTTTAAGCCGTAGTTTTGTTGCTAATTGCGTAATGATTCATTACGAGGGCGTACAATTAGAATAACCATATTTAAGACAACAAAAAACAAATTCTTACGCGTTGAGTACAAGGTGCACTCTTTCTCATAAAGTATTTCATTTAAATTCGTATATTATAATTCATTCATGATAAACGGACACAACTTTATTCAATGAAATTTATGTACAATTGTAAATACCGTGAGTAAGTGATAAATTGCAGTATAAGAAATACTTTAAAAATTACGCTACAATATCGTAATTGTATATAAACTTGTTTTACATTCTCATAATTATTGTAAAAAAAATTTTATAACCATTGTGGAACGAGATAATTGCATGCGTTGAAACGTAATTTGCTCCGATTACGTAGATTTTCTCATTCCAAATTTTTCTCGATATTCCAATGACCGACTTACGTTTGAAAAATTAATTTTCTTTTTACAGCAGACGATGTTTTTCAATAACTTCTAATCACTTTGAACACTTTTTTTTTTTTCTTAATATGAAAAAAAAGAAACTATCTCTGTTTGCAAATCTTGACTATATATTTTTTTATTACACGCCTTTATAAAATAATACTTTTATCGATTATTACTTATAATTTGCTAATTTTACATGTGGGCGTTGAAGTATTGTCAATTTTTCAATAATACACTTTGAGTTTTGTGCGTTTCTTGAACATGCGATGCGGCTTTAGTCTTTCGTGCTCGTTTATTAGTTGATTATATTAGTTGAATTTATTTCACTATGTCATTAATATCAAGTTAGCAAAAGTGTTTCTGCGACTACTCAAGATTTCACATACATAAAGCATCTAGTGAATGGCCGCTTCTGTCGGATTGTGTTTGCCGTATGTCATATCGATGAGAGCAATTCAGTTTTGTTTCCTTTTCGTATTTTTCTAGATTCTTTTATTTCATTCCTTTTTCCATCCCATCCGACGTTCATTTGTACCTTTCACCACCTGAAACAAACTCCTATTAGATAAAAGCCAGTGCCAATCGCTACATAATGTCTAGCCCCGACCTAACATATTAACAACTTACTTTAAGTATGTTCTTTGCATCGCTAATATTAACCAATTGCATTTTTCATCTTTTCCATGCTGCTTGCGCGTGTAGGCTCTGGTAAGTTCTTTTTTTTATTTCTTGGTTTCTGTTTTTTAAGGGAAAAAAAACAGCAAATTGTTAAGGATTTATTGATTGAGAAGGCCAGTTCCTTATTACCAACGATAAGTAGATCGTTAACCTACTGAATTAACAATACAAGCGTAAAGCTTAAGCAATAACTCAATGCCTTGAAGTAATCTTTCACTAATGAGCTTGTTCATTTTTTTTTTAACACATACATTTACTCGATGACGTAAATCCTTCGTGTGCTCTTGAAATTGCATTAGAAAACTACACCTGCATTGCACGAAATTTAACACAAAAGATGATTCAACAATTGCTATAAATGTTACGGCACTCGTAAATATTCCATTCGTTTCTTACGAAGACACGAAGCGCGTAATGTTTTAAATCGTTCTTTCGGTTCAAAGTGCACACTTCATTTATACGCGAATATTTGCGCGTATCAATACTCGAATGTCAATGAAGCTCGAGGAAAAGGAAAAAGAAAAACAAACAAGCGGAATTTTGCTGAATTTTTCTTCCTTTAAGAAACTTCGTAAAAAGAAAAGCGTCGTCGTCAAATGAAATCGCAAGGGAAAAGAGAAAATACTTTTATTGAAATACAGGCACCCGATGGCGAGTCGCAACCTAGCACAGAGGTTGATCTCTTCATCTCGACGGAAAAAATCATGGTATTGAATACCGATCTGAAGGAGATTATGATGGACCACGCGTTGCGCACCATATCCTATATAGCTGACATCGGCGACCTCGTGGTGCTAATGGCCCGCAGGCGCTTCGTACCTCACGAAATGGATGAGGCCCCTAAGAACCGCACCCCCAAGATGATCTGCCACGTATTCGAAAGCGAGGAGGCGCAGTTTATAGCCCAGAGCATCGGTCAAGCCTTCCAGGTTGCCTACATGGAGTTCCTCAAAGCCAATGGCATCGAGGATCACAGCTTCGTCAAGGAGATGGACTACCAGGAGGTGCTCAACTCCCAGGAGATCTTCGGTGACGAGCTGCAGATGTTCGCTAAGAAGGAGATGCAAAAAGAGGTGATTATCGTTTTAATACCGCGATGATTTTGCTCGTTTTTCACGGTGGACGGTTTCGCCTCCTCCAGCCGAATGACGTTCGGGGGCTGGAATCCTGGTACACGACCTCCGCGGCACCTCGTTACCCGCTCCCTGCGCCCGCTATTCTTGCCGGGACTACTTGCAGGGCAGGGTTCGTTGGAGGTGAAAAAGGAGTAGGTATTTAAGTAGCGGGTTCACAAAATTAACTAAAATAAACGCATTATTAAATCTTAAAGATTAATTTCCTTCGTTGGCCTCTCGAAGCTTCACCGCACGGGGCTACAAATCTCTAACAAAAGGAGTACAAAACGTGTACAACTACTACGCACACAACTTGTTACATCAAATCGTGCTGCGCGTACAGTATGCGTACATTTACACAGACGGCGATCCCTCGCGGTCCTACGCGTCTATTCAAGGTCACTGGGTGCGAAAATCGGCAAGGAACGGCCTTTTTTCCCCTGCATTCCCTTCATCTACCGCGCGGTAATACCTTGCAAAATGGCAGTACCTTGAAAAATGGTTAATTATTCTTGAGGGTATAGAAGTGATGCTTTCCATAGTAACTCGAGCAACTGGATTCACTCAAAATACGTCCTCGTTTAATTTAAAAACAGCGAACGCGCATTTGAAATGTCAAAAGTTTTCTGTAAATTATGTAAATTGTTGTCTTCCTTTCGTACCAGGTGGTAGTACCAAAGACGAAAGGGGAGATTCTAGGGGTGGTGATCGTGGAGTCGGGTTGGGGCTCGATGCTACCGACGGTGGTGATAGCCAACCTGGCGCCTGCGGGTGCGGCTGCGCGTTGCGGACAACTCAACATCGGAGACCAGATAATCGCGATAAACGGCGTGTCGCTAGTCGGTCTACCCCTGTCCACCTGCCAGACGTACATCAAAAACTCGAAAAACCAAACGGTGGTGAAGCTCACGGTCGTACCCTGCGCGCCCGTCGTCGAGGTGAAGATCAAGAGGCCCGACACCAAGTACCAGCTCGGCTTCAGTGTGCAGAACGGCGTCATCTGCAGCCTCCTCAGGGGTGGCATCGCCGAAAGGGGCGGCGTGCGAGTTGGGCACCGGATCATCGAGATCAACAATCAGAGCGTCGTCGCCGTGCCCCACGAGAAGATCGTCAATCTGCTCGCCACCTCCGTCGGCGAGGTTCGCACTTCCTCGTTTGATTACTCAACGAGTCTTATCTTCTTCCTCCCCCTCTTTCGTTTGTTTGATACTTTTCAAGCTTTGTTTTAAATTTTTAATTTTTATTTTTAATTTTTATTTTTAATTTTATCCATTGTTTTAGAATTCAAGGATTTTTCTAATCGCGTTGAAGTGTCGTTGTTCAAACATATGGGTTTTTATAACTTAGAAGAATTTGATAAACTCGTGCCCGTGATAAACGTTGTGTATCTGATATCGGAAAAGCAAACATTAAACAATTTTCTATTTTATTAAAATGTACAGGAAAAACTTTGAATCTGTCGCATTCGCTAATTCTTCAATTCGGTTTAATTTATTTTAATTTTTAAATAAAAAATTAATTTTCTAATTTAATTTGTATTGCGAATTTATTTTCCTAATTTTACAAAGAGAATTTTTTAAAAGCCTCTGCGTGGCATATCCTACAACTCATTATTTTATGTGCAATCCACAGATTCTCATGAAGACGATGCCGACGTCGATGTTTAGGCTGTTAACGGGCCAGGAGTCACCAGTGTACATATAAATAAACCGTTCGGTAAAAACCTGGCCGTTTTACTGGCAGTGAATAGACAATACATCCACCATCAACCGCGGCCGCCACACTATCACACAAGTAACCAACCTTCTAACAATTTACTCCGCTTCACGAGTGAAAAAAGTATAACGAGAAGAAAAACAAAAATAGAAATGCGATTATAGAGAAGAAAAATGAACTAGTGTTCTCACGATCCACAGTGTGGACTGACGAACTGCCACCGAGTTATCTCATACTAGGCATTATTATCATTATTATCATTATTATCATTATTATCATTATTATCATTATTATCATTATTATTATCATAATTATTATCAATATCATTGTAGCGCGAAACTGTCGATCAAGTCCTGGGATTCTTTCGCGCATATTTCGCTTTCGTTAGATTTGGAACTGACGAATTTATCGGGTGTACGCAGACTTATTTTCGTTTATATTAGTGTCGGAGCGCTTACTCTCGTTCTTTCGAGTGGATGCGTCACCGTAATGGACTGCTTAGACTCTATTTACGGTAGAGATATTGCTTGCCTTTAAAAATGTCAAATGAAAGAGTTCTTCGAGCTCTCGATACGAAAGAGTGTAGTAAAGCTGACGATGCCTTTGTACGATTTGGTGCCTGAATATTGACAAAAGAGAACTTGCATAATTTACACCGATAGACAATGAATAGTTGTGAAGACTTACTTGGAGATCCTGAGGCAGGTATCGTAACTTAGTTTATCGTTTGAAAATTTCAGCAGAACTTTATGCGGAATTTGCTCTACAGGCAACGATTAATCTTGAATTCGAAAAACTTTGAATTTTCATCAATTTCAAATCCCGCGAGATGCATGATTTTTATCATCTCGAGCACAATACGCATCTCGATGATGCTACGCACTAAAGTTAACGAAAGCAAAGGAAAGAGATGTAAATTAATGTGATGCATCGATACGAAGGAATCCCATCGTTTGACACATACACGCGCGCTGATACAGATACGCGAATGAATAGACAAACAAACCGATTCATAGACTTGCACATAATGTAAACAATGCCAGGGAAAATGATGGATGAGCATGAATTATAATTACGA
Source organism: Wiebesia pumilae (assembly GCA_018907045.1). Taxonomy (NCBI): domain Eukaryota; kingdom Metazoa; phylum Arthropoda; class Insecta; order Hymenoptera; family Agaonidae; genus Wiebesia; species Wiebesia pumilae. Next base: position 2,556,207 of record JACCHZ010000106.1, read on the forward strand.
TAATGGTTATGAGAGAAAAATGAAAAAAAGACAAACATGCACATGATTATAAATAGCACAAAGCTCGAAACTACCGTTTAGAGTGAAGCTGGAATTGTATATTATTATAAGCGTATATTTAAGATAAGATTTTCGTGATAAACTAATGGGAAAGGCACGTATAATACTCGACGCTAGATTCTCGTCGCAGAGAAAAGACAGGATTTTGCCTCCGAGCATTTCGCGTCGAAGACTACTCTACCACTTACTCGGCTTCTATTCCTTGTCGTTCAAATATCTCTTATTTGCGAAATGGAACATTCCCCAAACAGAGGGGTAAACAGAGGGGCAAGGAATAAGCATAATAATAATAAGAGGAAGTATATAACTGATTAAGCGACGCTTGGGATACAAAATTTCCCAACTTCTCTTATTAATTTGTACTAATATTAATATATGTGTACACGTGGGTGCATGCAGGTGCGTGTGCGTGTGCGTGTGCGTGTGCGCGCGTGTGCGCATACATTGACATGCAAGACTCACTGCGATCGTCATTATTATTGCACGTTCAAATCAACTGTATATCTAAACCGAAAAGAAAAGGTAAGCAAAATTTGCGTACACATGCGCAGAGAGGATCGGCGGAATGCACATTTCATTAAATCTACTTCTTTTCGAGTTTTTATCCCTTGTTCTACTAGTTGCGCTTCGTCAAAGTTCCTTTTCAGGAAATAAGTGACATTTTCGGCCTCCGAGTTATATTCCTTTGGTGATTCTAAGTGTGACCGAGTCCTAAAGTCAAGTTTTCGAGAATATCTAGATATTACGGCTTATATCGCTAACATTAAAGAAATACGCTCATTGAATGACAACAATTTAATGATTCACTTCTATTTTAATTCCGACGAATGAGATGGTAGAGTCTCGATAACGTTGTCATTGACTACTATATAAAGAAAACCTCTAAGCATACACAAAGTCTTGTTTGTATAAGAAAGAAGTATCATCACATAAAAAATGTATATAGGATTTAAAAAAAATTTCACGGTACATTTAAAAGCTACTAATATTAATGTGTGCATTGCGCCAGCCTTCGTTGCTCATCTATTCTCAAATTTAATAACATTATAATGACCTATTCATGGAAGCAGGATGGATGTGAAGGGGAGGGATGGCCAGGGAATCAAATAGTTGCCCGAGCGTAGGGTGATAGAGAAGAAAAATATTAAAGAAAAATATTAAAGAAAAATAATAAATCGAAGTCTTGATAAGCCATTGCTTAGGAGCCACTGTACTCTCGTATATATCTTTTTAACGAGGTGTAATATTCAAGTTTTATATATTTTTGCTGGCGACTTTTCAACTTCTTGGCTATTCCGCTTTGAATATGGATAAATACCAAAAATTAAACAAACAAGTATAAAAGCTAAGTTCTCTGAGAGGAGGAATAATAAATAAGAAGAGAAAAATAAAGCAAACACTAGGCGATAAAAGAAGGTAACGAAGGAAGCGAAGCAATGCTGTAAAATGTTAAAAGTTATTTCGATGCCAAAGTACATCGAGGCGTAAAACCCACAACAGTTTTTTTCCCAGTTTTCATTATCGAGACAAAATTTACCAATTACTTTACTAATCATCGTGCCTTTTCTCTTACTTTTCTGGTAAATCACAAAGCAAGTCGCGTTTTCCTAGTACCAAAAATGTATCAGGCTTGCGTGACTGCTTATCCAACGATTCCATCTTACAAATTCTCTATGGTGATTTAAAATGTTTGTCATTATTAGTTTTCAAGTATCGATGTCACTTTTATTATTTTATTGTCCGATAATTACTTCGTTGGATCACCTGACGTAACGTTGATCTAAAAAACGAGAAGATCAGCTTTATTGGTCCGATTGTAATGAATATAACCACATTTTCACTATTTAAATAGAACTATAGATTTGTTAAGATAATCATTCGAAAAAATCACTTAAATCAAAAAGCGTCGAGAAACACCGGTAGACAATATGTACTGTGAATAGAATTATTATTTTATCGTTCTGTTTGTCGCGCTTAGCTCATCGTAAACACGTTCCAATCATTTTTAAGGCATTTATTTTTTTTACTCCTAACGTTTTAAATTTCTGTTTGAAAGGATTAAAATAGGCACTCTGGATTTATGTTTCGATCGTTGCGACAATGTAAACGTCTTGATATCCTCGGATAAAATTATAAGCATCAAAACACAGGCGAGCGCGTACAAATTAATCGTTCTGTTGATAGAGATTTACGAAGATAAAAAGACGTTTTATTACTCGGTTACGCTCCTGTAATTTTTTCATTCCATTTATTTTTGTACAGCAACTTTAATAATGTGATAAAGTGGGAAAGAGGAAGGAATCAAAGAAAAATGTAGATGCAAAGTTACATACTCATCCATTTGCATATCAAATGTAATCAATGCGTACCAAGGCCGAGTCACCGAAATATCTTGTATCTCCTATTACAAACTTAAATAATGTTGATATTATTAAATAAAATACGCCGAGAAGTTACCCAATCGAAGCTCACCTACGTTACCCTTTAATACTTCGATCGACGGCCTTTCTTTTTAAGGTGATTCCGTCTGTACGTGAAGATCGTTGAAGCAATTTGTAGGTTAACAAGAGCTAAGAGAGTCTGAATATGCGCGTGAGTTGATACGAGCGAATGAATTATTAATTCAAACTAAAATGAAGATGAAGTGTTTATAATATAAAATAACTTATAGAGCACGAAGGAAATTACGGGCGTCTTTATACCTTTAAAGTACAAGTATGCAAAATATAATGAAACGCGAATCGTTATTAATATATGAACATTATTTCAATGTATCAAAATGCATTTACGGTAAAAGATAGTAAAAATAACATAATATAATAAATAAGGTCAGCCTCAGGTACAATACAGGAAAGGTTCATACGGAATGGCAGTCCATGCTTTATCTATATTACCACCGTAAAAAATATAATTATTCGTGTCGTCAGAGGCTGTTGACGCATTTATCAAAAGGACGGTGACAACGATCTTTATTGGATATGTCTTCTTAAAGTCAGGAGACAAAGGAGTCCAGTGTAGTACTTTATCCTCCTTCTTTGAAACGTTGTCAAGATATCCTCGTATTAGCCTAATATTAGGATTTTCAATGTCACATGCGTCACGCATTCCAGGATATGCTAGGAGTAACCCTTTGAGAAAGGTAACGGTATCAATCCAACTGTTATTTGATGTACCTACACATTTTAGCAAGAACTGGATAGATGATACGTCCCTACATAGAGGTCCTTTGGCGACTGGAGCAGAAGGAGCTAAAGGAGCCTGTGCAGTTGCGTTCCATCTGGGATTCTCCGTCGATTCAATCTGGTACAGGATGCTTTTAGCCATTCTTATAGGAACGTAAGTGGCCACCCTACGAGCAGAAATCGATACAAGACTCTGTTTTTATGTTGGTTGAACCTTAGGGTCATCGATCCTGAGTAGCAAATTGTGAAACTTGCGTATGATTCTCCTATCGCTTAAGCTGCACCTGTCTATTGCACCTGTCAAAGGTAACGCGATCGTCTTTTGTTGTTATGTAATCTGCAGACCGGAATCTTGGAATCTCCTACTTCAGAAAGTAAGCTGCAACAACTGTCTGATAGAAATGACGCTATACTACCTCTAGAATCACTGTCCGAATTGGCCTGACTTTGATTCGTATTTTTGTTTTCAACATCTATGATCTATGATAAAGCTGTTCATTGGGCATGCATTCGTAGTCGGATGCTGATACGAGTCGCAACTTAAATAATGAACTCAGACGATGTTATATAATTTTCAATGCTTCTAGAACTTAGCTGACAAACGGCAGTCTCACAGTTGCGTATCGTTTCGTTTGGATCTATCTGATCGTGCTCTATCCCTGATAATTCGCTAACAGGACTTTGTTTTGGATGAAAGCCCTATTCCAATGTTGCTATCCAAGTGTGCTATGTACACTTTAGATTGTTTGTTCCAAGTGGTGTTTGCTGTCTTCTTAGAGTAGTAGCACGATCGCGAGTACTCCATGGTGGCACCAATATGGGATAGGGCCATAGAGTTTGCGCCTACTATAGGGAATGTTGATGTGAAAATTGATTTGAATTCTTCAACGGATACGGCGTCTATTACTTTAATATCTTCTACTGCTATTATAGTTCGTTAAATATCGGGTTCTGCCACACGGAATTAATTACAAAGAACTTGACCAAAAATATATACACAGATATTACAAAGCAGAGCGAAATCGGCCAGCAATGAGCACACAAAGTACTCTAATACTAAGTTTACAATCAAGTTTATAACCACAATTGTGAGGGTCAAAATGAATGTGACGTCTCTTAGAGACCTCTCGATCTAACAGAGGCTCAAACTCTCCGTGGAATTGTAGGACGTTATTATTGGTGTGATCTTCTTCGTCGATCATAGAAATGAACTGCCGTACCCTTTCGCAAAATGAATGCCTCTCCTAACAATCGGGGTTCGAATAGAGCAAGCTTTATGTGTAAGATCAAAATTGAGAAATCCAAGTACGACAAAAAGTAAGTCTCTTTCCCTTAATTTTACGTTGGCTTGCTTTTATTTATTTATTTTTTAAGCTCGTTTGCACGTGATCAAGATTATTTATAAAAACGAAAACAAACAAAGAAACATGTAGTCTCGGCAAAAGTGCCAAAAACAGCATTTATCCCTCACACGTAACTCAATCGATGAACTTTGGCATGAAAAGTGAGTTTGCATTATTGTCGAAGCAATTACAGCGATTGCGATGCAAGACGTTATAATGGGATCAAACAAGATGTACAGTTTTGGGGGTGGCTGATGCTGATGAGATGAAAGTGGGAGTCTTATCTAGTCATTAAATACTAAGAGTTAGGAAAACGAGAAGTAACATTATTATAATTAGAGTGAACATACGGGACGGGAGGAAAAGAAAACATATAACGTAAAATACTCATCAGAACCATTAGGAAAGAGCCACTTTGACTGATTTTACCTAAAGTCCACATTTCATCAATTACAGCAACTACGAAACGATAAGAATCCTTCTTATTATTTTATAAAGATAAAATAATGATTTAAATCGATCGCTAACCTAGAGAAAACTTTACTCGGCGTTCTGTCGGCTTCGTTCAGTCAGAAAATTCAAGAGCAACACGTAAAATTATTTTCGAAAGTTCCGAGGCGATTTATAGACTTAATTGTTCGAACCATTTGAACCATTAAATTTCCCATTATGTTTACATACACAAAAGCTATTTGAGTATTTAGTCATCCGATTGTTTGAGACGATTTTACAAGGCATTTCCTAATTAAAAAATAAACATACATGCAATATATTGTTTTCTACTTAACGAATAGTTTAATAAGATTATTATTAAAATAATTAAATTTACGAATGGTCTCATTCTTGTACGAAAGGAACGTCATTAACGATATTACGTAGTTAAATTCACCGGTCTAAAATTTTTTGTAAATCGGAAAAGCCTCTTTCGTCTACAAATTGTGTCCTCTTAAAATGAGAATTGCATAAATATTATTGCTAAGCCGCCTTAATCGAAAACGAAATGTGAAAACTTCCATATTTGATGAAACGTGATAGTCACGCATAATTGAGTTCTCCTTGCGATACTTGCGGAAAGACAGAGGATAAGAAAACCGAGATAAAAGCGAATTTCGTTGACCGGAATATAACGATTTCTCGCGCAGCAAATACTTTTTCTTAATATTCTACGTGTCGTTCAAGTGCATTTTCCCCGTGTAACTTAATGTAGTTTATAAAAATTCGACCTTCGCATGGGAAATGTGAACGTTTGCTCTGTGTTTCCGCAAGGATGACTATTCGAGGAGCAATATCCGTGTACTTTGGAGTACTTGAAATTCGAAAATTCGAATGCATGCATATCTCAACGTAATTTGAATATTCCTCAATTTATCGGTATTCGAGTCATTTTAATCCGGAAATACCATGTATAGACTTAAATGAAAACTTCATGCGTCCGATCGAATTTCATTAGGTTTTTTTGTACGTTGATCGTAAGTATAATCATTATAATTATTATTATAAACCTTTGTTTTAAGATTATTTCATGAGATCTTCGGGTATTCTTGTTTCTTTACTTTAGTTTTCCTCGGTAAATCGTGCAATTGCGTTTAGCTACGAGCGCTGGAAAATAATTTTATGTATAATTTTTTTTTTTTTAAACGTTCCTGATTTACGCAGTGCCACTTTCTGATTCTACTTTTAATTCTACTTTTGTTAATCGCTCAGAATTTCCTTGTAACTGTAGTAGTTAAGGGCGCAAAAAATATATGGATCGATAATTGTATGATCGTTGTTAACAAAAATAAAATAAAAAAAAGGGAAGTGATAAAGCTGCGAAGAATTTGCGCGAAGAAATAAATTATTATGAAAAAAAATATTGAAAATCTGAGACTGTAAAATGAATCATTCGATATGTTGCTTTATTGATCGTTTTGAAAGTTAACGATAATAAAATGTAAGGATAAAAAATGGCAAGAAATACACTAAAGCACAGGTTAAGAAAATTAATAGGCGAACCTCCGAAGCTTCTTGCATCGACTTATTATTCAAAGTCCGTATGCACTTTGATACTTCGGTGAAGACGTTTCTTAAGAGGACACAAGCGCGTGTATCTGTAATCGAAGAGTGTGAAACTAAAAACAAAAGATGAAGAAAACTAAATAAACTAAATAACGATGAAGAGGGAGGTATATAACGGGGTAAAGGAGCCTGCGTTTAAGAATAATGTTTCGAATGCCCAATTGTACGAAATAAATAAATACATATATGCATATATGCATATGTACGTATACATATATGTATATATAGTTCATATACGTGTATGTATATATAGATGCGTTAATGTGTATATACATATACATGTATATGTGAACTTTACATAAAAATAGAGCTTGTGTTGGTGGTAGCTTCGAAAAGTCATGACACAAAGCAAGCTACGAGGAAAAAATATCATGACTACCTTTATCAATGTTTGTGAATGTATTATAAGTTACGAATAACAAGTAAGCGAGCTATTGAATGTGTATATGGTAATACTATACTAGTCCATACAAAGACAACAATAAACTGTAATTTTGAACTCAAATGATTTCGAATTTTTGTTTTATTGCACAAGAAATTATTTCTTGCTCCGCTTTAATTCATTGCCTTCGTATTATTTAAATGATGGTACCTTTGAAATTTCAACAAATTTGATAATCAAGAGAGGAAATTAATATTTTGATGACTCGAAACATAACCTTCCTTTCATACTAATGTAAACTTAAAAATTTACATGCACGTAAAGGCATTTATTTAATAAAATTTTCAGTTTACTTACGTCGAAAGTAATTGTTCTTATTCGTTAATTATTCGTTAATTCTCGATACTTATTCTCATGTGTAGAAATTTTCAAGTATTTTTTTGTAAGTTTTGTTTAATAGTCACATCAAACTTACATTTTTATTTGTTGATATCGTCAGTTTTCATTCAAGTATCGAACTAAAATGAAACATGTACAAAAAAGATAATATTAAAAAGAAATTATACCGACATTATATAAAATTGAAGTATTTGTAAAATGATACTGATAAAATTGTTCGAATAAAGGTTTATTAGAATGAAAAAATTCGAATAAGGTTGATTAGAATAAAACATTTTAATTTACATAGCATTTGCAAACGCATTATCTCCAGTGGTTACACATCAGTCCTTAAAACTCACAAACATTGTAAGCATATTTTGATATATAATTATCGCCTGATTTTTTGCAAATGTTTTAATTTAGTAACGTTGAAAATAGATTCTTGCAGGATCACGGCACCAGGATAATTGCTTACAACTGCTATTTTTTATACGGACACTTATTTATGTATTTACTTAAAATTATTTATTTTATTGCTTGTTTTAAAGGCCATCCTCAAATCATTCATACAATGTTGACAGATGGTAATTGCGAATTAAGTGGTTTAATATAACCTAATAATTTGTATTCGAAGTAAAATATTAAAATGTTCATTATCCGCAAGTTATTATGTAATTAAAATATTCGCTTTATCTCAGGATAGGTTTTTAAGATTGTATTAAAAAATATAACATTTTTTTAATATGAAATACACACTTTGATTGCGATTACGAATTGTTGAGCTCGAAAGTAGAGTGTTTATTTGTATAACAGTGTAATACCGCTTATGTAACGAAGTATGCAATCTGGGTTAAAAAAACATTCATTTAGAATTGATTGAGTGGTTTATTATTCAAGATCGTGACTTATAATTCCCAGGTAATACGTATGAGAGAAAGGTAAAACATAAAAAATTTATCTTTAATTTTGATAAGAATTCTAGTAATATTATTAGTAAAGAATATTATAATTAAAACGATTACATATATTATTACTTTGAGTTAAAGCCTACCTTTATTTATATTCTGTCGTTTGAAAGACATTTTAACAAAATGTGCTGATACAATAACAATGTTTTCTGTTGAACAGTGTATTCACTAAATACTGAACAAATATTATTTTCGGGTATAAATGCTACATAGTAAAGTTTAAATGTGTTAGGTTTACAAGAGCATCTACTATGAATGGTTTTTTAAAGTTCGTAATACATATGTATATACATATTATTAACTTTGTGTTGTAAAACACTCATTAAGTTGAATTTATTCCAAAACATTTTTATCGATATAAATGAAACTCAGTTTACGATATTATTTCAAATTTTTAAAAAGAAAGAAATTACTAGTAGCAAACATTTGTTAACAAAGATAATCCTTACTATAATGGGATGCAGATATTTTTGGCGAACAATTGAGTACAATTAAAATTTGTGTTGTTTTCTTTTTTAAATAAATAGATTATTTGCAAGATTAACGTCATATTCTCTGAAATCTTGTATAATTCTATCGAAATAATGTCCTCTTTCCGATACTCAATCCAGCAACTGGGATTTAATCGTTTCCTTTCCTTAATGAAGTACGTACAATTGTCATATTTTACTGCCAATATTTTATTATATACATATTTGAATATTTATATTTACCCATGCTATTGTCTTAACATTAAATGAGCGCTTATATACTTTATTTGAGTAAATACACTTTATTTAAAATGTATGATCCAGCAGTTTCTAGTGCGATAAAAACCAGAAATTGAGCAAATAAGTGTTATATAAATTCCATAACGTAATATTCAGTAAATTAAAATAAACTTAAAATGTCATGAAATATTATGTTAATCTTTAAAAAGTAAAATCTTCGAATTATCTGTGTAAATAAAGAAAAAAATATTATCATTTTAATATTCCAAATCCTTTTATCATATTATGTCTATATAACTTCATTATCAGACATATCAACGCACTCAAAATTAATTCCAGTTTAGGATTTAAATAAATAAATTAAATAACCTATTTAGTTCTTTTTTTCTGAAACATGTAATAATGTTCAGTATACTTACAAATATTTCATTCGTATAATTTCTTAATTATTTATTGATTAAAACTTTCATATGAAAATACATCTATGAAAAAGGAAAAAACAATTTTTTTTAAATTTTTATATCCGATAAGTAAAATATTTTCTTATTACAACTTCAATTACTTCTCTTTGTCCATATTGCATTGAATAACGTTTAAGATAATACAAACCGTATATAAATAATCTTTGATATTTTGTAATACACATAAAATCAGAAACAACAATTGATTAGTTTACGTGACCCTATAAATTGTAAATAATTTAAAATAACTATTGTTATAAGAAGTTTCAATAACATTAACGTATTTTATTTTAAACAGAAGTATTATTAATTATTTGTTGCGTGTTCATTTCATTCGAACTGTAAGGAGTACACATAATTGCTGTCTATCATAATTATCGATTAACATAGATTACTAGACTAATTATTGTTATGCAACCGGGTAAAAAAACTTAAGTCAGTATTACAATATTTATGATACTAATAAATCTTAGTGTGCGTAGGATTATCATTGCCTTTAGTTGAATTTTTTCATTTGTTTCTGATATTAAATCGCACATGATCACAGCTATTATACTATTTTTAAAAATGAAACGAAGTCATATTACGCACTGCACATGTTCTATGAAATGTAAATATTTATGAGCTATTAGGTAATTTTAAACTTTTTTGCTTTAAATGTTGATTGAATGCTAATAACGAAGTGACTATTAAAAGTTTTACAAAATAGTTTCTTGAAGTTTTGATATTTTAAATGCACATGAAATTTAAAAATATTCTTTACATTCATCTTTGGATGTATAATTACTTTTTTGAAAACTCAATTTTTAAAATGTTTCTGTAATAGAAACAGTTAAGAAACAGCAAAATCTTTAAAGATGTTATGTTTTTCTATCTTAAAAAAAATTGACAATTTTAGAACAGTATAAGAACTAATATTTTAAAGAAAATCAATCCGCTAAATTTAGAAAATAAATAGTTGTTACCAACCGAATTCTACAATGAATTCATTGACTTTGTACTTTTGATAGTACGCTTGTATTTTTAATTATTTGAAAGAAGTTTTTAATTCGTAAGTACTGAAATAATATAACTATTAGTATTGAAAAAAAAAAAAAAATAATAAATAAAACCCAGGTCTTCGTGATTTTTTTCCTATGCTTACTGTTTATATTTTTGTATTTATAATAAAAAATATATACAAATAAACTGCTAGATAAGAATGTCTAGAACTGTTAGACGGATGTCGTTTACTGCTGCGTTTTAAACAACGTATCATAAGTAAATGCAATATCTAATGGCTACTTACTTCAATCCAAAACGTTGATCGTGTCTGTATTGAAAAGACAGGAAGCAGCAATACCTTAAAAAATTTTTTTTACATGTTCTTGATAGAATTTATTTTTCTTCTTTTCAACTTTGCGTAGATGAAATGTTTGTTATTAATTCAATTAAGTAATTTAAATTTTTATCGTTAACTAAAATAATTTCTCTAAATTATATTGTTCGCCAAATATTATTATCGTAAGTTACACAAAATAGCCGTGACAAGCATAATAATTGAAACGATTAAATGTAAAATTTAGAAGATTTATACAATTTATTTTTATCAAACGTTAAATTTTGCCAAACTTTACATCTCATTACTTAATCTTATCGATTACTTCTCGAAAATCAATTTCTTCTACGGTATTAATTATTGATTTTTATTTCCCTGTAAATGAATTGGTTGTTTAATACATTAAACTCAGTTTAACCTTTGAAATAATTTGAGTTCTTGAAGGGTTTTAAGAATGAAAAATAATATTTTGGCAGTTCATGAGTTTGTTATTTTTTTTATTTTACTTTATAAAAGTACTCGCTTTTCAAACAATCATCTTCCTTACTTAATTAATTCGTTATACAATAAACGAGCGACCTTAAGTTTACTAAAAAGGAATACCTTAATGCTTTACGCAAAATTAAAACTAGGATATCAGTTATATCCCTTGCTTCTTTTACAATCATACTTAAGATAACGATTTTAACGTGGATGACTTGCGGAAAATTTTCTTGAGATATTGTACTTCAAAAAAAAAGTAATATTGATTTTATAAAATACATTTTACAAATATACATTTTTTGTATTGGCAAAATTGCATACACGTGTTTACATGTTCTGTTTTGTTAACAAGTATTTGAGAAAAAAAAACGAAGAATATTAACAATATCTAGATTATACCAATAATTCCCTCATTTTATGCATCTTTCCAAATTCAATGCTGCACTTGAATGAAGTTTATTAAAAACTGCAAGCTCATTAACAGGAGTATTTTGGAGTGTATTTGTCCATCTTCTGGCATTTTTTATGCTGGTTCTCCACATTTAATAGAAGCATTAAAGAAATAAAGTATAGCCTCAAAAGTTCAATAGTTATACATACATAAAGGCAAAAAATGAGCAATTGCAGTTATTAAAACAAAAATAAATTAACGAAACAAGTCTTAGAGCCGTAAGCGGCTTCTAAACATTCCGCAGAATAATACAGCAAATGCTTACACAAGGAAAAAACATAATCCCAATGCACAACTTGCTTATATTTTTACAAAACTTCCTCTTACGCCATATTTTTTGATTTCTCTTAACTTTAATCTTCAGTATCAATAGCAAAAATTAAAACGATGGACATTACTGAGCGTGTACGCGTTCATGTGTATATCCCAGCCCTCGCATCTCCCATTAAAGTAGTTTCTGTATGAATCTGGAATAGAGTATTCCATGATTTATACAATCCGAGGCAGCGGGACGAGGAGCATAGCAGGAGAAAAGAGAAGAAAAGAGGGGTTATCAAGACGAGGGTGTAGTAATGATGGCTATGGATATCGAAAACGAGAAGAAAGACGTTTCCAATTTGCAAATTTTCTTATTTTTTTTTTCATTTTCTTTGTTCGCCGTAGTCCTCCCTTAGGATCTGCGCACTTGCCTCCAAAACCATTGCTCACCCTGAGATCAATTGTCCATGGCGTATCTACGCGTCCATTCTTTGGCGTTGCGTATCGCCTCACTCTCGTTCACCTTCCAGAGCTCGGCCACGTCATTTGCTAACGGATCATCTGGATTCGGGGCGCTGAGCAGCGCTTGTATCGATAGAAGGACAGTTCGTATCTGTAGTGCTGGACTCCATTTATCTTTCAGAATATCCAAGCAGATTCTGCCTAATCTGCAAATATTTTGACATAATCGGTCATTTTCATTTAGTTACATACAATTATCAAATTCAAATTATTACTTTAGTCATAGTCCTTACTCTTCATCTTCATTTGTACAATACACACCTTTCTATGTAAACATTTATCATAAGTTTATTATAAACGAAAACATTTATGTACGTGTATGCAGCTTATGAAATATTGTATTCAATCATCACGACCACTTAAATTGTTTAACTAGTACAATTAATATTTTTTAAAATAAATATAAAAATATAATTATATGTCGTTTTTATTCAGTCTTCTTAAAATTAAATAAATAACACTTTCAAATTATGATATACTGATAAGAAAAACTTTGCTATTATAGTTTGAAGTCCAAGAATAATTAAATTAATTTTCAAAGCAGATTCCCTAAAATATTTAAAATTAGGTGTACAATTAGATTTACCTAATATTTTAGAATGGAGTTCTAAAATTATTGCATTTATTATTGATTGATTTTCGAAAAATACGAAACTTACATGAAAATTAATTTTTCTCCAGAATTGTTTATATAGTTAGAAATTTACAGTATGACTGTAAACTGAAATTTATATATAAATAATAAAAGGTAGGAACCTTACCTGTCAATATTAGGATGATAGATTTTCGTGATAAATCTAACTTTTGGTGCGGACATAGGATAGTCTTCTGGTAAAAATAATTCTAATTTAAATAATCCACCTTCAAAAGGTGAATCTTCAGGGCCTGTAACTATTACGTGAAAATATCTAGCATTAGTGTCATCGGGTACTGCACTAATTCCTGGAACTGGCTCTTGCATAAGCCTTTGCGTCTCTTTAATAATTCTACGTGGCAATGCAGCCATTTCTTCTTTTCCTTTATGTGTAGTCTCTAAAATAAAACAAAGTCTAATATTTTCATTTAATACTTAAACATTGTAGTTACTTACAATAAATTCTTATTTACAATATTCTTTATCATAATTACAATTTAATATATATCTTAAAAATTATTAAATAACAACATTTAGAATATCAATAAAGTTACATTTATTTATATAAAACAAATACTTAAAAATACATAGTTCGAACTTTACGACAGCAATATCAGAATTTATTTTTAATTAACATAATATTAGATTAGCAAGCTTCATATACCTCGCATAGAAATACTTTTTGCATTTTTCTAAAAAGACCAAAATTTTTGTACAGGCACACACACACATACATATATACATTTATATTGCAAATATTATATTTACTACACGTATACAAATAATTATGTTTATTACTTTTGCATGCTGATGATATATTTACAAAAAAAGTTTTTTCCAAATATATATTTGTTTACTTATAATCGATATGAAAAGCGAGTTTAAATTTTAGATTTTATTTAACACGGACATAAAAAGTACATGAGCATTTACCGAATAGGTTAGATACAGCAAGAATACAAAAAAAATATATAATTTTTAAAATATTTTTAAATCCTAAATATTAAATATATGGTATTTTATTCATTTTTTAAATAATCATGAATAAGACTTTGATACTTTAATTATATCAATAACATTCTTGTCTTTTAATATTATGAAAAATTTCATTAATAAATTACTATTGCTCGCTTTTTGAATAATTTGAAAAACTTTTTTAGATAATTAAATTTTTATGAAAAAAAAAACATTAAAAAATATGTTTATTTAATATCAAACAAAAGAAAAATGCTTAGGTAATTTTTAAATATTTTATGATTTATGATGGTAGGTTAAATGATAAAATTAATTAATCGGTATGTTGTTATTTACATAAATAAAAAATATATACATATATATACACATATACTGTAAGAAAGTATGACAATCATATAGAAAAAATATACATAAATAACTGTTATAAACAATAAAACGTATAAATATAAGTGTTATGCATATAACACTTCTAACAAAGTCTAACAATGTCGAATTAAAAACACGTAATTCCTGTATTAAATTTCATTCATAGAAAAATTTAAGCCCTGATATCAAATAAAATGAGATTTTAGGTTATGTATAATATCTAAAATTCATTCCAAAGCTTTTTTAAGATTAATGATTTTTCATAATGAATTAACCAGAATTATCAGATATTTATACAATTGTAGTAAATTTATTAAATGAACTAAAAAATGAACATAAACAATAAAGTAACCAATGAATCCATGAACCTATAATTGATAAATTAGAGACTCTACCAAATTTAAAAATTGAATAACTAAATAATTTTTGTATATCATTGTAAAACAAATTTTATCAATAAATTAATAAAAGAATCTTCAACTAATTCATACAAGCATTTGAAGTCTTTCGGTTATAACGAAAAATTTAAAAGAACTTTGTACCAGATAAATGAAACCTCGAAATCCTGCAAGTTGTACAAAATGCAAGTAACAATTTGTGAAAAGAAATGTACAACACTTAAAACAACTGATTACTAATATAAAAGCTGTTCTAAGCCTCTCATCACTCGTATCCAAGTTATTCTACTTTTCGATAGAATTTCAAATCAGCTGTAGAACTTCTTCGTATACCACAAGCAACTCAGTTACGATCGCAAGAATAAAAAAACAACGAATGAAAAAATAAACCATTAGAAACTACAGTCAATACCGATTGAACAAAGAGTTCAGCGTACATACACACATGCATGCATTCAAACATACTGCAAGAGTACGTGCCGAAGTTTTATTTGGTCATACCTTAAGAAAATTAATATGTATCTTCGTGTTCGTCGGTACCTCCGGCGTCGCCGTCGCCGTCGCCGCCTCCTTTCCAGAAGACTCTCCTCAAAGGACGTTTTCACTCTCTTTTTCTTCTCCCTCTCATTCGCTGACTTAATCACACACACACACACACACACTCTCTCTCTCTCTCTCTCTCTCTCTCTCTCTCTCTCTATGAATTTCTCCCTTGGACTTCGACTTCGACTATTCCTCGCTTTTTCTCTTTTCCCGACAATTATTAAAGAAAGACTCTCAGCGATTCACACACTCTTTCTCTTTCTCTCTTACCGAATCACTCAGCCTCTTTCTCTCTCTCTACTTTGTAAGCCGATAATGTGCGTTCTATCACTTTTCTCTCTCTCTCTCCTTTGAGATAATCTCAAGTCTAGAGGCCGAAAATGTGCGGACGACCAAAATGCAAAAACAGAAGCACAGGCCCATGAGACGTGCTAATTCGATTTGTCAAAGATTCGTAATCTGTGTTACAAATAATATATAGATGTACTTACTAATTCTCTCTCTCTCTCTCTCTCTCTCTCTCTCTCTCTCTCTTTTCGCTCGGACTTTTTTCTTTCGCTACTTCATCGGCGTACTCGTGTATGAAAAGCTGAGCGTCTTGCTCGCACTATTGGATAATTTTGAATTTTCTCCTTTTCTGCATTTCTCTATCTTTCTTTTTCTTAGGTACGTTCGCGCGTTTTTGGTAGGTGATTAATGCACATGACGTCATACAAATCTAGGGTTTCTACAATCTTCAAATCCCGGGAAATTCAATATGTGATACGTGTTTAACTCAAATGATTCAAATACGTAAACGTAGTAGTATTATTATCCTTCTAATCCAATTATTCTGTACTGTACTTTTTACACTGTGTTTTACACTTTTAGTTTTAACCTGTTATCTACGTAATTGAGTCATTGAAAATTACGAACAAATTATAATTACAAGATATTGATAAATAATTTTTTCATATTTTACGTATATTTGTTACGTATATCGCTAGTTAAGTAACGCGTCAAAAATATTACAATTTTTTGACACTATTTCTTTACATTTATCATAATGAAACACTTATATGGCTTATTACACTTACCAGCGCTTGACTATTCAGCATTAATATTAAAAATTGTAATCCTTTAAATTGTGTTTAATTAAAAAAATTACCAAAGCAATTTTCAGTTAAACCTTTGAAATTCTCACTTAAACATTAATCCATCAATCGGCGTTTATTGCAATAAAAAGTATGCTGAACACGCGCGCTCGTAGTGGCGAGGCGACGGTGATAAAAAAATTACTCTCTCAGTCCATTGTCAGTTTCGCCAATCGTCAGCAATTTGCTTCTGTCAAAATGTCAACCTTGCCGCCTTATCATTACCGCGAGACTTGGATATATTGTTTATCGTTTAAAAGTGCCCATTGAAGCACGGAAAATTATTCTTAATAAAGGTAATCAAGACTCCTTTGATTCTCCGCTAGATTTTTTACTGAGTTTTTAAGAAACGATGACATAACCTGAAAGTCGTACACACTGTTTCGGTAGTTCCAACGTGCACTTTTTTCTGGTTCTTTTTTTGTGCGGAATGTCAAATTGCAAATTAGGTGCCAATGAGCCTTTAAAATCCTTCCTCGAGTGTCTATATCACCGAATGAGAAATTCGAATGTATAATGGGCGAACATTTGTTATGCGTATTTCTGATAATCATGTTTCTTGAGATAGATATGGCAAAGTAAATACGTAAATATGGTTCGTTTGTAAACAATGTATAATTTTAGACTTTATGAGAACGTTTTTAATGTCATTGAGCAAATTGTAAATTATAGAAATTCATCTTGATATTATCATGTGATATTTACTTTTAAATAAAATATAATACATTTCATACTTAATAGTCTAATAAAGTTCAAATATTGAAATTTGTGTTGGATTTTTAAAAAGTTGCAATAATAAAAAATGTCATAGATATTATTGAAATTACAATTTTTTAACTAGAATTAAACTATTTTAAAAATTTTATAGAATTTGTCATTATGGCAGACATAAGATTACTTGTACAAGAAGAAGGAAGAGCAGCAAGAAATTTGATAGCATTCAATGTCCCATTAGAAACGGATGGTATAGAAAAAATCACTCGTAAACCTCCAAGTGTTCCAAGAGTTTTACAATCGACTACCACCAAAAGATCGATCAAAAGCAGTGCAAGAGTTAGATCAGCTTCAACCGGTAGAGATAAACGTTCAGGTATTTTATATCTTTCAAAATATTATCACCGTTCTTTAATTATAAGTTTTGTAATTCTGTATTCTATTCTTTTATAGAATTACAAGCTAGGTATTGGGCATTTCTATTTGGTAATCTTCAAAGAGCTGTAGATGCAATTTACGAGACTTGCGAAGAGGATGAAAATATATCAGAGTGCAAAGAGGTGATCTTGGTATTAGAGAATTATACCCGTGATTTTCACAATCTCATAGAGTGGTTCAAAGTCAAGTGGGCTTACGAAATATCTCCACCGCCGTTGCGAAGAACGCCATTAGCATGGGAAGTACGTAAAACTTCTCCTTGTCGAGTTTGGAATTCATCCGTTGCACCTAAACCAGGAAGTCCATTACAAAGGATAAGCCCTACAAGTCCTTTAGAACAAACTATTATTGAACACAAAGTTACTAACGCAGATAATAAGACTGAATCAATCATCAAACCAGATGTAACTTCTAAAAATCTCAAGATTGCAAAAGATACCAAAAATCAAGGTTCTAAAAATGAAGGTGAAATTTTTTCCAAATTATGAGTATTTATAATTGGTAAAATTCTATTTGCTTTGGAGCTTCATCAAATTATTAACTTGAAATAAAATATTATTTATTATATGTATGTCAAATGTATAAACAACAATTTATAAATTACAATTTTAATGCAAATAATTTTCGTTCTATTGTCAATAAAAATCAGAACAAAAGTCGAATTGATATTTAAATATTTTATAATAAAAACATGACCCTTTATTTAACAACAAAATTCAACTAGGCTTTTTGTCTACATTTGGATTTTATTAAAATTAGAATCTCTCATCGTGAACGTTAAACTTATGCATTCAAATTCTATATTCATTTACACATCTAATGTATATTCTCAGGTAAAGATGTAAAAGACAAGTCTCTTACTCCTAAGGGAAACGCTAGAACCACAAGTGTTTTGAAACGTAGCACGTCAACCAAGACGCAAAAAAGTGAAGTTAAAGTAATAACAGAAACAAACGTCAACTCGGGGAAAACTAACGTCGATGCTAAAAATGTTACCGTCAATCGTAACACCAATCGACCTCAACAATCAATCGTCAATAAAACAAAATCAGGGGATTCTCAGTCTTTTAATAATGTTAACAACGAAAATAACATCGATGGAGTGACGAAAAAAGTTGATTTAAAAAAGGATCTTGAGACAACAAAAAATCAGACCGATGCTAATGTGAATAAAAATTTCACGGCAAATGGATTAAGGTATTACTTGATTCGAAATTTTTTAAAATAATAGCCTTTAAAACGTAGTATCGACAAAAATTTATGTATTAAACGCTTTTTACTTAGATATATATTTGCTTAATTTTATTATAAAATCAATAGAACGGTGTTAGTTAATAAATTTCCAAGTTTATGAAACTCATTATTTTCAATACATCAGTACAGAATTTTTGTAAACATTAATACAAAAACAATGCATAATAAAGCTTGCTTGGCAGGCATACTTTAAGTGTCAATACGTTGATAAGTGAAAATTGCATGATTCGTTGCATCACTGAATGATAAATAAAGTTGCATACGTTCGCGTAATAGTAGTGCATCCGATAGAAAATCAATCATTAGCTGCAACAATAACAGGTCACTGAGTAAATCAATGACGACGCTTGCACCGAAAGCGAAATTAAATTCGCCAAGACCTGCCTATTCGACAATATCACAGATGAAATCGATACTGAGCAGTTCACTACTGCAACAGCAACAGCAACAAGAGGAAATACCGAAAATGGTGAGAAGCAAGACTACACTCGGTGTGAAGGGATCAACGTCGAATAAAATGAAGCCTGGAACATCGGTAATTGTCAGGAGGCGAATGCAGGTTCAAGGAGAGGTGATTCACGAATATTATTGTATTTTTATTCAAACACAAGAAAAATATGTAAAATTTCGTATCTGTATTAAAGTTCATTTGTAACTTTTAAGAAATTATTTAAATATTTTCATCTGCATTCATATTTTTTCACAATACTGCATACTTTTACCAACTATGTAATGACGATTTACTTTACTTATTTTATGCGGTGGAATTTATGTTAGTCAATCATTTATTTCCTTTTATATTTTCATAACGGTGTAAATTATATGAAACAAAGGGAATTTTATTTTACAATATTTTTTAATACAGTCGCATTAGCCATCTTTCAATCGTTATTATTGTTTATTGCTATTGTAATGAATTTAAATAAAAAACTCAAGTCTTCGGATAATTTCTAATCCCATTTTAAAACATTTAAATATTCGAAAAATCACCTATTATTCAATAGTCAATCGGTACAACGTGTGCTAGTAAAGACAGGATAAGGTGAAACTCCATAATAAGTAACAAACATCACTCGTTAGTAAAAAAAACAATATGTAAGACACCGAGAAAACCGATCGAATTTTGAAACAGAAGCCGAAAGGCGCAGAGAGCGAAGACATGAGTGCGTCCGTAGAGGTCCTGAGCTCCGATGATAAGTCCAAGCAAAAGGATCGCCAACATCCCAAGGAGGACGTAAACGGCTGGCAAACGGTGCGTAGCCGCTGCCGTCGTGGAAGTACGCACAACCTCAACATGTCGACTAGGTTCCACAAACCAAGTACGGCCACATCCCTGCCGGCACTCTGCATCGATTCGCCCTCGGAAAATACCAAGAAAAGCTGCTTTGCTCCAGAGGGAAATGTTAGGCAAAAGAGGCGGAGCGTCGGCGGCAAGGTCGGGAAGAACGTCAACAATGAAGCGGAGAAGGCCAATTGTAACGTCGAAGCGGAAAAGATGAGGCTGCGTGTGGGAAAACTTGCCGATAGTGATTCTAAGGTACGGAGTGTGTCCACTAGAGAAGCACTAAGAGAAATCCTTCAAACCCGTCTCGAAGAGAGAGGCATTAAAATGAATCATGTTCCGTTAGGAAAAACCATTCGCGCAGAATAGGATGAACGGAAAGAAAATATACAACACATTTGACATTCGTAATAAATTTATGTGTAACCCTACCCTTAACTGAATCACCCGATCTATCACGCGTCAAATTCCCTCCCCTTAATCGTAACCCTAGCAGCTCTCACTTTCAAATTCATTCTCTCTTCTTCCCAGATCAAGTTAACCTCACTCATTGCTCACTCTTCCCATATTCCATAAAAATTAGTAAATTATACAGTACCATGCGACTATATTTGATCAATTTATTGTTAATATAAGCAAACTTTACAAAAATACACGCAGAGAATAGATTATTCATCATGATTTGTATAGTTTGGCACTTACATCATACATCCCACCGCATTAAGGATCCTTATTCTTAATCCGAATAAACGAGGATTCAAATCAAGCCTCACTTTCATGGTGATCCAGGATCATTTAGTCCTTTCTATCATTCTAATCATCATCTTATCGATACAAAAATTATTCAATTTTACAAATATGAGTCTCCTATCAACGTTCTGGATTTATCGTTTGTCCTTAAGGAGCATGTACTGTACTCGCAAATTTTTCATTCGGACTTTTCAATTCCATAGGCTCAAGTGCCACCTACGAGTGTCATGGATGCGAATTCGACGTCGGTGACGATCGCCGCAATTTTCAAAAGCGAGGCTGAACTGTTGGAGAAGCGTATCCAACAATTTATGGCCGCCCAAGCCGAGCGCGAGCGCATTATCCTAGAAGAGGAGCGGAAAACGGAAGAAGCCGACTCCAAACGGTCCAGGCAACTTTCCGACGAAGAAGCTTCGCTGCAACGCCAGATTCTCGAATTGGGTACGACTGACGGGACGTTGTTGCTTTATTTTCTTGATTATAAGAATTTTTATAAAGCTTGCAAAAACAATTTTTCCCTCGTATGTCTGATACATTATAAGTTTTATTAAATTATGTAATAGCATACTGATAAAAAGGCAAAAAATATTATTATCGACTTAACTGAAAGTTCCATCGTGATTAAATTGAATATAATCTTTCATGACATTATAATAATAATTTATAATCCATATGTCTTTTTCGATTAATTTAAAATAACGCGAAACAAATTAGATAACTAACGGCATACGAAAAAAATGAATTCACAGAACCAAGTATTCAGTTTTTATTCACGTTATAAAAATGTATTTCTTTCAATGCATTCAGAATCCACGGATATTGACATAGACACGGAAACTGACGAAACAGATGGCGAGATGATGCTCGACGTCGAGGAGGACATAATACCCATAATAGCACTGAACGCGGAGGATAACGACGACAATGACATGAGCCTCGAGGATCGGTACGAAAATATGCTCGAGGGCATGTCCTGGGCCGAGAGAATGGATACGTTAGCCCAGCTACAGGACCTCGTCGCAAGGCATCCCGGCAGAGCGCTAGAGCTTCACCAGAAGTTGTCCTCGCCGTCGAGGAAGCGATCGCTGCCGGAAACTTTGCGAAGGTCGATTCCTTTTCTTTACAGATAGCAAAGACCGAAGTGAAAATACTTTCGACAACTGGTATTTCACTTATACGCGAATACGCTAAAAGTTAATGGTCGAATGTTTTCTTCGTAATGTAATTACTTGGGTTAAAGAGAATTTAATTGAAATATGAGTACTTACTTAGGTTATGAACGCTTTTCTGATTAATTTTCTTTCGCTTTTCTTTTTATCCGACTTTTATCGTTAATAAAAACTTGTAGGTATCAAGCGAAGCAGGCCTGTGCGCAAGATAAAAGGCAAAAGCTGTTGATGGAAAAGTCCCAGCGACTCAGGGAACTGTTGAATAAAGTAGAGGATGTAAAAACGGCTAAGAATCAGCTGATCGAGGACAAGCGGATACGACTGGAAATGAAATTAAAAAGGGCGGAGGAGAATCGCACTCAGCACTTATTGGAGGTAGTGAGGAAGGCTCACGATGAGGACTCAAAATTGAAGGAAATCGCTTTTATAAACGAACTCGAAGCACAGAATAAACGTCATGACTTTATGGCCTTGTGCCAAGAACAAGAAGAGAGACTACAAGTAAATTTATGGTTTCTTTAAATAGAGTTTACAGGCATAACGTTGCTTGATGAATAAAAGCTTTGTATCGATTCTAATACTTTGAGAAAGTATTAAGTTATAGAATATTTATTGTGTTTGGTGAATTAATAAATTTTGATAATACATCAACGTGTAAATATATAGACCTAAACTTTTAAATCTTCATTAGGAATTCAAATATGACTGCAATGAAATATTTCAATTTTAGATATTTTTCATAATTAAAGCTATTTTTCATAATCAAAAGCTATTAAGATTTAAACAGAAAAAAAAACGAGAATAAATTTAACAATAATTATTATAATAATGAAAATATAATTTTTAATAGATCAGTTATTGGAAAACTATTGTAACAGCTACGGAATCTTTTTATAACAAAAATTTCTATTAAAAAATATATTTTTAAAGTACAATAACGTAATTAATCGTTTTTTTTTTTTTTTTTTTTATATATAATTTCATCCGAAGTATTTATTCACAAGTTTATTGTACCATGAACAACGTTACGTTTGGTTATCTAATTACCATTAAACATTAGAATGCATGTTTCGGATTAAGGAAAACAAGCGAATGATAAGGTGTTGATACTCTTGTCAGGGTATTCAGGAGGAGCGTCAGCGACGCCAGGAGGAAAAGGCCGCAAAAGAGGCTGCGGCTGAGGAAAGGCGTCGCGCCCTGGAGGCCGAACGCCAGCTGCGCATCCAGCGGATGCGTCAGGCGCGACGTGAACGCGAGGAACGCGTTGGCAAGATGCAGCTCGAGCGCGAAAAGGAGCGCCAGGAGCTCGCGCGCGAAAAGGCTCGCGACCGAGAGGAACGACTCTCCGCCCTCCACGCGGCCCAACTTGCCAACCAAGAAGAGCTCCAGAAGAAGATCGCGCAGAAACAGCAGGAGTCGGCGCGCAGGCACGTCGAGAACATCGAACACATACGACAGAGAGCTGTTGAGTCGTCGATCACCAGGTCGGAGGAGGTACCGCCTACGCTCAAAAGCTACCCTAGTCTCAAGCAATGCGTTCTCTGCTCCAAAGTGGTTTGTAATTTTATTCTCTGCTAAATGCAAGGTTCAATGTAGCCATTGATAGTTAACGTACCTAAACAAGAATTATTGTATTTAAGGCACGCTCACATGCTCTGTATGTGAAATTTACAATGTGAAAACACAAGTTTCTATAGAAAATTTTAACTCAATCTCGTTTACTATCCATGCAGATCCCGAACGAAGTTCAGCTACTTAGCCACCTGAAGGGTAAAGTGCATTCGGATGCGGTGCGCCGCGTTCACGACGGCCGCGAGCCCTGCAGGGACGAACTCCAGAAGTTTAACATAGCACAGATCAAGGACTTCCAAAACTCCCCGGGTGGTGACAATCGCGCGACCAAAGAACGTCAGAAGGCGCTCAAACGTCGCAGTCGCAAGATCAAGCAACGTATGACTGCGCGCAGCCACGAGTACGAGGATTCTCTCAAGGTAGGAGCTACGCAGCAGCTCCTTGACTCGTCCAACAAGTCCAAGTTCAGGAGAAACCTTAAGGAACTCGACAAGCTTTGTCAGAACCACGCAAAGACCACTTGGTCCGTCGTTGCTGTCTCTAGCTTGGAGAGATGTCTCGGGGACATCGCTCGGGGTTTTTCCAAAACCGTAAGTCTTCGCTTTTCTTTATATTTACGTTTAAAATTTGATCGAAAAATTGGAGAACGAGTGCATTCGAGCCACTTTGTTGATGATTATGATAATAATTGATCAAAATTAAAGAATGTTAAAGGAATTTTGGAATCAGCAAGTCAATTTAAACATTCGTTATAATTTGTCAAAAATTTACAAAAATTTTACTTAGAGTTGTTTAATTACTACGTTTGAATATTCTTAAAAGAAATCCGGCATACTGATAAATTACGCTAAGAACTTTTAAACATTACATATTAGCGGTAGAAACGTTCCTGATCTAATACACAAGTTCTACTAATGTACTACTGTACTCTACTGGTACTACTAATCTCAATCACATAGAATTAGTACAGCAAAATAAATTTTTATGTTATATAACTGCTTGCTGTACTTCAAATTATTACAATTTATAATTACTAATATAGCTTTACATTTTGTGTTGTATATATAAGATGCTTGTAAATTATTATTAATTGTTCGTAGTGTCCAATGGATCAAGATATATTTTCACAGCTTAATGGCTTTGAAACTTTGACGAATTTATTAAACTTTGGATTAAATATACAGAATGCGTCACAAACATTACCAAATAAGTAAGTTAAACCGTCAAAAGTTTCGTTTCTACTTTACAATTAGTTCTAATAATCGATGTTATTTTAGAAGTATCGTTTCTATTTGTCGAGTCTTTCTATCTGGACTAAACAGGCATAGCGGTAACATAGAGACTGTTTTATTAAGCAATAAAATAATTGTGATACTCGATCTTCTGATGCAACGTTTAGAGGTAAGTAAATATTGCGTCATTTCAATTTTATATTACATTACTCTGAGTGAATTTCGAACGCAGTTTTATAGTCTTTATTTTTCTCGTAAGATAGCGCCACTTACTTAATTCAACGGAATTTATCCGCATGTACCACGTACGTAAGCAAAACGCGTATAAACGAAAAGAGCATAAAATAATATTATTCGTACAATTTCATTTGTCATTTACGCACATGAATATCTTCAAGAACTCTTTTGAGGGTGAGCAAGAGAGAAAGGGAGATGGCGCAAACTGGGTACGTTTTTCGCCATTCAAGTGTTCAAAACATTCGTAATACTCGCTTACAAAGTAAATTAAAGTAAATTATCGCTTTATTAACCGACAAATAGCATAATTCCCTAATTCCCCCTTTCGTTTTTAACAAACGAAAAAGAAATTATACCTAAAAGCGATTTAAATAGCTTGCTCAGTCCCACACTTTCTCAATAATTCTCGTAATAAATATTAATCTCGGAATTAATAAAATGCGCGTACTCTCCAGTACGCGCGGGCACCTTTTTCCCTTTTTTACCAAAGAGCAAAACGGAGGGAAGATCATCGCGTGCGATGCCAGAAGGAAAAAGATCATCGCGGATGACACGTCGCGCGCGTTCCTCGAGGTTCGTCACGCGACGCGACTCGTGCCTTTTTTTCCCTTCCCTCGTGTACTTCAATCAAGACGCCGTAAGCAGCATTAGAATATTTAAATTTATGCAATAGCGAGAGTTACGTCGTCCGTCTTAAGCGACTCTTTAGCTCTTCTTTTTTCCGCTGCAATATTCTCTTGCTGATCTACAAGCGGAGGCTAACGGCATAGTTGAAGACTTACGAGATCGACGATCCACGTTTCTCTGGGTGTTAAACCTAACGCGTGTTAGGTTTATCGGTACTTTTTATTAATTCCTAGATGTATCCTCAAGATTTACGTGTTTCTCTGTTTTGTTTATGAGCTTATATTAACGTTAACATCTTTTTTCAGTTGAACTTTTGAATTTTAAGCAGAGCAATTTTAACACTCGAATGCTACCGTACTCGCAAGTTACCGGGAACTTAATAAGAAGCATATAAAGGTTCTTGTAGCGCGTATACTTAAAATACTTCAGTTTTTATCTTTCATTTTTTATTATACAAGTCGAAAAGTTGAAGATAATTCTCTTGCTTTCGAAGTTATTATAACGTTATAGAAAATAGAGTTTGCTGTACGTCTGTTTAAGTAACGCACACTTAATAAATAAATCGCGTCGAATAAATGTACTAAAACGGTGTCTAAAATAATTCAGAAAAGTTAAAACGATCGATCGACGTTCACGTGTGGATCGTACTCGCAAGAAAAATTAATCTCGCCGGAGTGCGCGTAATCCGAAAAAATACTTCCCGCTAAATCTCGCACTCGCGCACCGTGTCATCATATTTTAGAAAAAGGACGATTCCCTCTCGTAGCCGCTAATTCCAGTAGCGCCCGTCCCATCCCCGCATTTCAGAAGCTACACCCACATCGCGAACCCACGTAAATACGAGTAAAAGCGGCGTCGGAGTTATTCCAATGCGAAAGCAAAGGCAGCCGAGCGCCTAATCCAATTATTGCGACTCTCGCAATCAGGAGCGGACGTTTTCTTCTCCCCTTTTTTGTTCTACATATTTTTTTTTTTTGCTTTCTTTCCTCCTTTTCCCATTATGCCACACTCGTTTCGCGGCGCAACGTCCCGACGCAATCGCATGTCCGGCGCATCTCACCTCGACGATACGCAGTCGTCCGTTCCGCAAAAATACGGATTAAAGCGTCTTAAGGTTGGTTACGCCGCGTGCGTGTGTCTTGCATTCCTTTCGCTTTTTTTTCCACACACACACACACACACCCCTCCACCTCTGCTTTCGCGATTCCTTTAACAAATTCTTCGGCCACGCCTGCACTGCTTGCCTACTTTTTCACTTCGCTCCTGAGCCTCCGACGTCGCTCGGATTGATCTCGTACGAATTCGCTGATTACCGAGGCTCGGCTTACGATCGCTTTATTGTGAATTTGTGTGTGTGTTTTTTTTTTTTTTTTTTTTTTTTTTTTTTTTTTTTTTTTGTTTTTATTCTAGAAACGCCTTAGGACGGTGTGGGGTATTTGGATTTTTTTCCTTTTCTTTTAAATCTAAATTTTGCGCGCTTGGATGCTCGATAAACGACGTAAACCATTCGTGCTTGTTCGTCATCTTGTACAATTACTCTTTTATAAAGATCTTTATCGAGATACTAAAGTCATTGCCCACTTATGCGTTCGCGATTAATCGTTTGATAAGCAAATAAATAATAAGTTTGAATAATTTGCAAAAGTACATTTAATTTGTATATATTTTTATGGGCATTCTCCGTCGTTCAGGCATAAAAATTAATGTTTTTCCGACGTAAAATTTTATATTCGCCATATGTTTAAGTTTTAAGAGAAATAAATTATAAGGTTCAGGTTAATAGATAATTTAAATTCAACTTTAACGCATAGTATAGCCTGAAACGGAGTTTCAGTGAGTGATAAACACTTCATTTTCAGCAACGTTATACATTATTAATGTGTATTTCATTAAAAATTTTTTATAGAAATTTCGAACACGTAGCAAATATTTTCTATCCGATTAAATACTAAAGCAGTTTGTGCATGGAATTTTTGTTATGCAATGAAATAAAACTTAGAGCTCTTACCTAGTATATTAAATCACCAATGTTCAGCAGTTTTTCTGCCATCGATGAAGCTTAAGATAAAAAAAGAAAGTTACAAATATTTCTGAGAAAGTATTTTATAGTTATTTTATTAAACTGTGACGTACAGGGAAATTTTAATTTTTTTAATTATTTACTGCATTTATGTGAAATTGTATTCAATTACGCGTCGATAAAATAACATTTTAAACGAATATAAGAATGCTAAATAAGAAACTATTGAGCGACAGCATTGGTTAGTCATTGATTTTAATGTTTTAAAAAACAAAAGTGCAAACTGCATAAGTTCAGTTTTTTGTTCGCGTTAGATTAATTTTTAAATTCTTTGATGCGAATCTTCCATATGTCATTAAGGACGTTTATAAAGTAATTTACATAATAGAAGCAGCAGTAGCACGTTTGAACAGAAAATGATACAGTATGAATTATATTATTTTGAAAATTCCTGCTTTGATTGTTAATAGCTGAGATTCCCTGTGAAAATATGTTCTTTCACAATTGCATCTAATAGTTTATTCACGTGCCAATGCCACGCGAAACATAAAACGTCTAAAAGTGAAATTAAGTTTAATTTCAGATCTGGATTTAACTTAACGTCAGCCGAAAACATCGAGTCCGTGTACAAGAAAATTTAATCGAGTGTGCACGATTCGTACATTTGAAAGCCGGGAACATTTATTAGCCACGAAAAACTATCCCCTCATCGCGTGAGTCTTGGATCATTGGGTAAAGAGAGACGCATCGGTCTTTTCCTGCCGTGGACTTTCAATTTCCGTATTGGAAGGGCGAAATTTATAATTTGTCGTAGGGGACCGACATCGCGGGAAATCACGGTTTGCCATTTGCGTAGATTTGAGATTTCGCGTATGTTATTCGTAACGTTCGAGTTAAATGAAAGAAAGTCGTAAAAGAGGATTTTTGTGGATCATTACCATGATTCATCTGCGAGTAAAAAAAGCAACGAAATCGTTTACTAGGATTGTGCAGCGAGTCCTTTTTAATTTAACAATGGGTTTTATTATTTAACTTGAATTCAAACGTAACGTTATAGCTTATTATTTGATAATATATGAATTTAAATATTAAAGACAGGGAATGTAAGTGTTACTGGTTACTGGTAAGTGTTATTGTTTACTGGTATACGTATTTATCGCTATTGTAGCTGCAAAGTTCAAATAAAGGTACGAAGCGTGGCATTTTTATTGATACTATTTTCACAGGATAAAATTTATGTACGAGTTCATTATTGCGTGCTTTCATTTCGTAAACTATTATCGACGAATAACAGCTTACAAATAACACTACATTTTTCAACAAATGTAGCAAATTTATCGTTGTTCACTATTACGAGTGTTGAATAAAATATGCGAATTATTGATACAATTAATACACAATACGAAGATCTTGTTTTTCATGCGTCCCTGCGATGTTAATTTTGGAAAATTTAACAAGCTGTACACCTACTCTCCGTATTTTAAAATAAATATAAAATTTTGAACAGATTTATGTGAAATGTTGTTGCGCTATTGTATTCGTTATTTCAAAACGTACAGTATATATGTTAAAATTATTTAGATGCGCTTATTGAATACATAAAAATAATCTACATTACAACGTATAACTATTAATTACAAAAATATTTACTATTTAATTTTCATACATTGATTTCAGAAATAAAAGTAGGTATGCTCTATTTTCACATTATTATTAAAACATTTCATTATCAAAACATTCCGAACGTTATTTGTATCTGCATGTAGAATAAATCGATGGTAAAAAACAATTTTCCTGATATACTTTTGATGAATTTTGTCAAGAATACCTACGATTCGAATGTTCGAACTGAATCAATTGAAAGCTAGCGAAAGCTGATGATCCATTGTCTTAATGTCGATTACACCTGTAATTTTTGTCAGCCGTAAAAAGCCGTATGTAGAACTTGTGATAAAGTATAAAAAATGTTCATTTTCAAATTGGCAAATTCGTCATCACTGAGATTCTAAATGCGATATTGTTCGCCTATCACTCTAAACAGGGAGTAAGCGTGCGTGCGTGCGTCGAAAGCTGTCATAAAGCTCCGAACGTGAAAGCACATTCAAATCGGCTGAACGTAAAAGGCTCTCTCCCCATTTCTCTCTCTCTCTCTCTCTCTCTCTCTCTCTCTCTCTCACTCTCTCTCTCTTATCTCGTGCACGACGGTACGAACAAATGACAAATCGCACTTCCTCGTGGACCTCTTGTCGACGCGCATTTTCGTCGTTGCGCCACACAAAGCGAGGGCGGTTCTCTCTCGCTCTCTCTCTCTCTCTCTCTCTCTCTCACTCTCTGTCTCTCTAGGCTGCGTGATGTTACTAAAAGCTCTCTTGCCGCTAATGCATCGTCAGTAGGGGGAAGGAGACGTCGGGCGAAAAGCGAGGAGAGCAAAAACGG
Source organism: Wiebesia pumilae (assembly GCA_018907045.1). Lineage (NCBI taxonomy): Eukaryota > Metazoa > Arthropoda > Insecta > Hymenoptera > Agaonidae > Wiebesia > Wiebesia pumilae. The sequence goes on from JACCHZ010000106.1 coordinate 2,586,564, forward strand.
AACGGCCCTTTTGAGGTTAAACGAGAAGAAGACTTATATCGCCCGTCGTTTTGTTTGAAGAAAAAAAGAACTGTACTTGGATTTTGCGCGGAACGTGAACTAGTGTAATACACTTGTCAAAGGCGTTTCGTGCGAGCTTGATATATAGGCTACGTTACGTTCTCGTTGCATCGGAAAAGAAATGTAAAATTTACAACCTGAATATTTTTTAGAAACCGTACCCTCAAATTTATCGAGCAATTTAATCAGAGATTCTTTATTTCGTTCTCTTTACGATTCTTACAAAATACGCAAACGCTTTGCTTTTAGCATTACATCTCATATACGTATATTTCTTACTTCTCCTATAATAGTGCGAAGCTCAAATTCTTGCTCTTTAAATTAATAAGAAACAAAATTTCAAGCATAACCTATAATCAGGAAGATAGACAAGTCTTTACTGTGCTGCTTACTTTAAATACGATTTATTTATTTTTTTTTATTCTCAGACTTAATTCCTTACATTTCGTTTATTATTTCATATGCATTAAAAGAAAGCTAATCTTACAAATCTAAGGTCTTTGTATACTGAACGACATGTTGAAAGAAATTAAGCCAATAATAACGTATTACGAAGTTTTTTTATAGAACTTCCAAACGGCGGGCAGTTTGCTTTGTCGTTGGCAATTTATTTCAGAAATAAATTATGTACTGTGATGTACAGCGTGCAAAGGCTCGTACTTCGTCGACACCATCTTGAGTCGAGAAATTCTTGACCGCGTTAAATATGAACAGAAACTAGCGATGATAATGTAACGATCCTAATCGTTCACACAAGGTTCTTGTCATTCACCGCACCCTTCCTTTTGTACCAATGAAACGAAAAAGCCGCGTTTGAGAGAGAGAGAGAGCAGAAGTGAATAAAAGGTGAATTAAAAAATATAGAAAGGATCGGAATTCAACGGAATTGACGTGATTTCAGGCGCTGACGAGTCTCGACGATAACAGTCAAGCCCAGGAGATTTCAAACAGTGCCAGTGGCAACGGCGGCGTCGTCGTCGCCGCGATGCAACTGCTCTGCGGCCTCTTCCCCGAGAACCCCTTTGAGAAATCTTCGCTCCAGTCCCGCCTCCAAGATGTCGTAGGGTAAGTGTCTCACGCGTACAAAGTTTCCAGAAAACGTTCGCATCCGAATCTCCTGGAGAAGCGGAATCGGAGTTTTATTCGCGAATGACGATTCTCGCGATCTTTCCGTTTTTTCCCTTTATGCTGAAACTAATAGAGATGGTATACCGGAGCTTACATACCCTAGCAGATTTTCAGAAGATTTTCCATGTAGGAATATCCGTTGTGATAAGACGACGATATCTCAATCTAGTCATGTAGTACCGATAAGTATCTCTCAACGTATGTATTTTAAGACAGTGACTCCAGCGTTGCGGTAAAAAGCAATGATCTTTTCAACGGAAATTACAAAATGCGTTCTTACTCGATCATTTTTATCATAATAATAATACTAATGCGGGCCTGAAAGTGGGCCACGACAGCATCAATGATCGATTAGTCAGCGAAGAAAATAAGCAGCGAAAAATTGACAGTCGAATGGGGAAACTCTTGAAATTTTAAAATGAGTACGAAACCTGCTATTGTCTCAACTTAAAACCGATGATCTACGAATTCTCGTAAAGAGCTTTGGACGAGAAAAGCCTAAACGACCGATCAGTAACGTCCATCGGCACGCGATACAAAACCAATCGAGCCCACGTCTTTAATGCACTGCTCGTAGAACGTAACGCAACAAAAGCCACAGATGAAGAAAAGGCGACGGGATGGTACTCGGATCCATTTTTAGCTCCGAAAACATCGCGAGTTCCATCTGTCTCCGAGAAGTTTTCGCGGCTCGATAATGTAACCCGCGCAATCGCACCGGACCACCCGCGTCCCGACGTTGACGCGAGATGTCAAACGTCCACCGCTGTTTCCCTTGGCGACCCGATATCCGGAGCAGAGGCACCTGGGTCAACTTCCGACGCGGGACCTCCCAAAACGACTCACCCTCTCTCTCTCTCTCTCTCTCTCTCTCTCTCTCTCTCTGCAACCCTTTTGCTGACGCCGGTTCCGATTTCACCGAAGGCTTTTCCATCTCCGCCCGCGTCGCGTTGTTTTATTTTCGGCCGCGTAACCCGAGCCGCTCGAGAGTTGACGCGTACAGTAGGAAAATATTGTGACCCGTTTAAAGGGGTTTCCTCTGTTGATCTTGGCTTCTTACTCGCTTTTTTTCCCCTCCCCCCCCCCTTCTTTCGGGTAAATAGTTACCTTCGACCTTTGGGCTGCCGCAACATCGTCGTTGCGTAACCTACCCGCAAGACGACGTTAAGTAAAGGCGCCGATTAGCGAATCGAACGATTTTCAAACTCGTCGAATTCATCCGTACGATACGCGACGCGTCATCAAACGATATTTACCAAACATTAATAGTGAGATGAAAGCGCTAAGCGCTAATCCGACACCCGTGAGAGCGCCAAGGAAGTAGAGCAGTCGTAGGTGGATGGATAAGCGTTCTGACAGCTGGAGGAACTCTTTGTACTCGGTCTTTGTTTATCGAGTTGTAACGTGCGCGAGCATCCTTTGGCTTTTAATTCTTCTATGCCGAAATAACGTAGTGCATTAGTGACTTTTGAAATAATAATACGTAACGCGTATTTCGTCCAATGGTAACCATTAAATATCTCCCCAATTCTCGATTTGGAATGTTAAAATTACTCTCTCGGATTCGTGCATTTTTAAGCGCATTTTTTAGCGCATTTTTTTGTTACTCGCATATACGCGTATTTTTCACTTAACGCTAGGGGCTGCCGTAATTGCGATCCTTTTTCAATAAATCGCGTTCATCGGCGCATTAAAACGTGCGGCAGTTGAGGCGTAATGGACGAAATGATGTCTTGAATTTTACTCGAAATTAGTAAATAATCCCTAATAATCTTGGTAAAATTTGTAAAGCTGTACGAATAAAAGGATCCGTATCACGCTACGCATTTTCCAATGATTTTCGTACGTGATGAATAAATGGGCTCGTTTTTTCTCGTGACGACGTGGATTTTTGAATAAAGAGGGAAAAAAAAAAAATGAAAGAGAAAACTCGCGCTGCGCGTCTGTGATTAATTTCCTGATCGAAAAGCCCATAGTCATGCTTTTTATTATTACTCAGCGTTGCCTGCTGTCGTTACTTTATTAACGCCTCGTACTTTTCTCACTCGGTCTTTATCGATTTGCTTGGGTGGAGTCGTACGTCGCTCTTATTATCTATCTTCTTATTTTCTATCTTTTGAATTTTATCAGGTGAACGAAAGTGCGCATCGCTCTTGCGACTTTCCTGCTCGAGTTTACGCTTTCGTTTTTCTATTTGATCCGACTGTGCGCGCGTTTATTATTCCGATTTTACATCGGTGCATTGACGAACGGTACCACTTGCATTTTTTGATAATAATTAAGGCAGCGGTTTAACATGAGAACATTCTTTTATAAATTTTCAAAATAAATCACAATATACATTTTACCTCTATGAGTTAGCCAGTATTTATGTATTTCATGATTTTTTTAATCAAAATTACTTGTTAAAATGTAATGGCTATCCATATTACTTATAAATTTATCAAAGGATCGTTAAAAGACCAATTCATCATTTTGATATAAAAATATAGAAATTGACTTTTATTATTATTTTCGAAGGGAATTTCGTATTTGATTCAAGCGATACTATAGAATGATAATATAGAACCAACTCATGAAATGGAAAAAGTAATGGTTTTTAGTTTTTTCTTTTATTATTTAACACGTGATAAAATTCTCTATAAAATGGAAATATTGTAATGCGACAATATTAATTAATATTGAATTTTCACGTTTTTCCTGAATTTCAGATTTTTGATAATTTCATTAAAATGCATCGCGTTGTAAAAATAATACATGAGATATTAATTCGATTATTCGCATAGTCGAACATTACTTCCAGAACACTAACGCTGGCGGAATAAATTTTCTCCACATCGTCGATAAATGTTATAATGTTAATCATTATTATGAGAAATTGTGCCAATCTTCTTATTCCATAAATGACCGAGATCGTATTGTTTAGAAATTATTTAGAAATTACCATTGTTCCGAGGAAAGCATTCGTGCACCAAGCGTGTAACAATTAAATGAACAAACGGAACTATTGCGTATGTTAATAATTCAATTATTACTTCGTAATGAAATTGGTATAAGCAAAACTCTTTTACGGACTTTCATATAAAGAGTGCCATTCAAGAGAACGAGAAAATTAAAGTCAACAGATGCAGCGACACAAGGATACGTTTTCGCTTCACCCGCCTCTTTTATATGTATATGTGTGTAACGCACCACATACAGCACTTTTTATTACATGACAGTTTGCGATACGGACGCCGTAATTTTTGTTTAACTCTCTCTCTCTCTCTCTCTCTCTCTCTCTCTCTCTCTATCGTGTGTGTGTGTATCCGACACGCGCACGCGCTTCCGATTCGTTTTTGAAAAAGCTTACTAGCTTTTATGCAAATGAGGGGCGTGTGCATGCGCGTATAGATTTCGCAACTTCAACGATTATACAAACAGCGCATATACGTGAAAAAACAACATTGTGAGCCAGACATTTTGATATTTCATTCGGCACTTTCCTTTAACGTCTTATGGAAATGATTTTCGGAATCAATAAATATGTTACGCATAAAATGAAAGTCGGTTCTGATACTCTAATTTTTATTCAAAGTTTATTATCATCTTTTGTTGAGAGCTTTTCGTTGAATAACCGATTGCTAATAGTCAAAATTATCAGTTTGGTATGAAAAAGTCCGTTAATTTTTAAAACGCTTAAAATGATTTTGCAGAAAAATACAATTAATAAATTTTCGACTATACCCTATTGTAATTCGTCGTTAAGAATGTTTGTTCATGCGCTAATTTCTCTTATTTTTGTTACTTGTATTTTTTTTTCACAAATTTTGTATCATAAATGTACGCACGTACGCATTTTAGTACACCGAGGATAACATTGTACGATAACCTCGGTAATTACTGACACGTTGTTGTAACTATACTTCTACGAGATCTGTGAAATACTTCGTGTTAAAACCGATCTAACAACGAATCCATCGAAGGAACCTCTTATTAAAAGGCTCGCGAACAACCGCCGTCACGTAACTCTCGTTACAATCGCGATACTTTGTAAACACGGGCGCCACGCCATTGAGCTCAACCTAACCATCGAATTACAAATTATCAGATGATTATTTTCGCGAACGGGAAAATTGAAAAGTCCGAGATCGTGCAGATATAAATTGGCCTGCGCGAAGGGGCTGCAGTGGAGAAACGAAGCCTACGATCCCTTGGTAAACAACGTCCGCGTCTTCGCCACGCGATTATTAATCCCACTGAAATGCGATTCAAAGACGTTCTAATCAAGATCGGGATTAACCGTGTAATTGGAAGTGCGACGATTTGATTGTCGAGCGTCTTGGCTTTCGCATCCAAATTCTCTCCTTTTATGCGTATTCACCGATCGTCGCCATTGAACCTGCCTTTGAGAAATTGCTATTAAGAAAAAAGGGCCGAGGATTATACGTTGAAATTTATTTCAACCAAGCCGAATTTTATTTGGTAAAATTACGTACACGGAGATGCCGGTGACGCGAGACACGAGAACCCATCGAAAATGGCAATACATCGCAATATATATCGAGTGTTCCGCTGCAGTTTGCAGTTTCCTTGAATCAATATGATTGTGATATACACTGTGATGTTTCTTTGAATCTTGATGAAACTTAAGATAATACGAAGTAAAAGAAAGCCCTGTAATTCTATCGAGAATCGAATCATTAATTACCCTCAAGTAACTCATTTAATTACGCATTTTTTTTAAGTTTTTTTTAGTTCTTTATCCTTTAAGCGAACCGTTGAACTTATAATGTAATTATGTTTTTCTAGAAACAGCGATTTCAAACGTCGCTGTACGATAAAATAAGACAGTTCAATCCTTTTTAAAATTTGAATTACTTTTCTGCTGTTTCGACTTCATTTATAAAACTAAGCCACAAGAGAAGTTAATATTAAAACGTATCTACGACACATTGCTAAAAATAATTTTCAATAAAAGAAATATTAAAAATACATATTAATTTGGTAAATCGTTCTTGTTATTTCTATTTTGTTCAAATAAAAACTGAGAAGTAAAAACTACCTAATTCTTGATAATAATTTAAATTTTAAGTAAAACAATTATAGCGTCGGGTCGCTTTATGCAATTGAGTTTTAATCGAGTTACGCGTAAAATTTTCGATTTTCAAAAACCTTATCATTTCTTTACGGTTAATTTAGTTGCAATACGGATTATTATCATTATGCTCTAATAGCTGTACGTATTTTCAAGGTTTTCTTTAATATTAACAAAAAATCATTTTCTGTTATAACAAAACTTATAGATTTATTCATTACTGAAAATCCTCCCTCCGAAGCTTAAATTGGGTGCTCTTTCATTAGGGTAAAAAAAGTTAATTTTTATGGAAGATAAAAAGTAGAAGGAAGGACGCAAAGGGAACTGTACAATTGCTTCTCAATTGTAAAGGTCCGTGCAGAATTCCAATTCAACTTTAATATTACACTCAAATTTACCAAAATACATAATAGCACGGTATTCCCTGTCCCCAATTGCAGTTAACTATGAAAAATTTTTACAGTGTAAAAAGAAAGCATAAAGCGGGTATTACACAACCATAAACGTAAATTATTTCAGCGGAAAACGAGAGCCGAATCGTTTACAACCTTCGGCGTTCATTTTTTTCATCTACGCCTCGGTTTAGCCTATTTACATTCAACCACACTTGTATTTTACGTATAAATATTGCGATACATTATATTAAAAAACATTTTACGAATTATTGAAATAGTTTATTCGATACTTAAGAGTATTGGTCACAAGTTACGAAATACCAAGAGTAAAGATTGGTTTTTCCAGTACCAATTAATGCAAAAAGTAGAAAACTGTGTTTCTTATTCAGTTTCTTTTCGTTTTTGTAAATTAAACTTTTAAGATTCATCGTTCACAAAATAAATATTGTATTTGTTATGAGAAAGTTGTGAATTTACGAAGGAATGCTAGAGTAATAAAGTAAAACTGTATTCTTATATTAATATACTGAATAATGTTGCTGTACAATTTACTCGAATTACGTCTTATAATTTTTCGTATATCAATAGCAGAGCCGAACAGTGATAAACATATTTAAATAAAGATTGTTCTGAGTTCCCCTTTGTCTACGTATACAGAATGTTTGATCGTACGTTACAAGTAACGTATTCGATGATTCGCATTTTAATTTCCAAAAGTTCCGAGCTTTATATTACAGAAAGCTTGTAAGCATAGAAAAACAGCACTTCGTTGTTGTTCGTGTTCCGTTGTAAGCTTTCATTCTCGAAGAAAGGTCTTTCTTCCCGATAAAGCCGAATAATAGAAAACGAAAGAGAGCAAAACAACGTGGCAGCGAGAGAGAAAACAGCGGCAGCAATACAATGAAAGGCAAATTGGTCGGACGCGAATGAAAAAGAGTGAAAAATTCAAATTAACGATCTGCCTCGTAGAAGTAGACCGTGCCATTAAGCTCTCGACTATTCCTTTGTAAAAAGCTCTCGCGCAGTGCGTCAACCGAAGCTCTATTTCAATTCACCCCGTGTACAACGATTATCACGTCGGCGAAATCGTAGCTTTCGAGTGAATTCGCCAACTTCGGGAGTCTCTGACCGTTGTCATCCTTTTACCACTAAGGGATAAGGGTAAATAACAAAGACACGCTGATTCACCTTTGATCTCGTGCTCCACTCACCCACGCGAGAGAACGACCATTCGAGAACTATTTCGCTCTATCACCGGGGTGAAGACCCGGGGTGTAGTCGAGAAGAGGACGTTGCCGGCACTCTTTAAATCAGGAGGTCAAAGCGAGGTATCTTTAATGGGGCGGGAACTGCCGAAAATTCTATTACGTCTTTGGGTATAAAGCAGGCGTTGCGCCGTTTGATCTGCGACCTACCGTAACTCGATTTCTGTATTAGATGTACTCGAGCCTTATTGGCGTTGAGTACATTCGGTCTTCCTAAATGACGAGCCGACGACGCGAACCAACCTTTTTTCCGTTCTTTGACTCGTAGATTCGCTTTTATTGTACATTGTGTTGAATTCAGGAATCACGATTTCAATACTCACGCATCGGAATAGTAACGAATTAAAACGTGGAGTTCGCTCTTACCGAACTGCAATTACGCGCACCGATCAAAGTAAGAACAAAAGCTCTATTCTAGAGGCAAGTGCTTACTAATAATAATGAGTAAGATGAACTTATATTGGGAGTAGTAATTAGGAGTAATTAGTAGTAATTAGTAGTTCAATTTAAAG